>MU008160.1:0-1200000 GCA_010909165.1 Anthoceros angustus
CTCCGCCTTGACGAATCGCCGTTCGCTCGCGCCGCTCGGTTTCATCCCGATAGAACTTCGCTCCCGTCGCCTGCCATGTTCAAGCTGTCTGTCGTCCTGTCGCTTCTGGTCCTGCTCCCGACGGTCGCCGGCTGCGGATCTCCGGAACGCGAGATCGTCACGCCGGAGCCGCTGACTCCTCTGACGCGCCGAGTGGCATGCGATGGAGGATTGAACCTGAAGTACGACCCCTGTCGTTCGAGCGGATGCAACTCGGCGATCCTCGCTCCGCACCGACGCCGCCTGGAACAGGTTCTTCCGGGAGGTGGTGATCCCGGAGCAGAAGCAAGATTTTCCCAACGGCTAACCGCGATCCGCCGAAGCTCGCCTGTCGATCGCTTACGATAAAACCGGATCCTGCCCTTAAGAGAAGGCGAAAGCCCATGTTTCGATCGATCCTGGCGTCGGCGCTCGTCGCCGGCGCGAGTCTCGCGCTGGCCGTGTCGCCGGCAAGCGCTCACTTCGTCTGGATGAAGCGGTCGCCCGCAGGCGATGCGACGAAGGTGGAGATCTTCTTCGGCGAAGAGGCTTCGCCCGACGATCAAGCTGCTCTCGCGACTGGAAGGTACGGAGGTCTGGTGGACGCCTGCCTCCGGGACGCGCGAGCAGGTCCCCGTGAAGCAGGAAGAGGCCGCCCTCGTCGGCACGGAAGGGCAAGGTCGGCGCCTTCACGGCGACGAAGGTCTACGGCGTCCTCGAACGGGGCGAGACCTATCGCCTGATCTATCACGCTCAGACGTGGCCGGCGCTCGAAAGCGGCGCGAAGATCGAGTTCCCTCGCGCGCGCCCCGAACTGCTGCTGCACGCCGATCGTTTGGAATCGGGCAAGCTGCGGCTCGTCGCGCTCTACCAGGGCAAGGCCGTCTCGGCGCCGAGGTCAGCGCCTTTCTGCCCGGGACCGGACCGAAGAACGCTCTGACCGACGAAAGGGAACGGCAGAGTTCGACCTCGATACGGCGGGAACGTGCGAGTTCCGCGTGCGTCACATCGTCGAAGAGGCCGGAGAACTGGAGGGCAAGGCCTATCCGGCTACCCGGCATTACGCGACGCTCGTGCTCGAGACCGCGGGCAAGGGCGACGCGAACGCCGCGGCGCCTGCCGTAGAACTCCGAATCTGCCGGAATCGGTGACGAGCTTCGGCGCCGCGACGGCGGGCGACTACGTCTACGTCTACGGCGGCAACCGGGCCGCGTCGCATACGTACTTCGTCGAGGGGCAGGACAACGTTCTCCGCCGCACGAAGCTCGCAGGCGGCGGCAAGTGGGAAGATCTTGCCGAGGGTCCGCGTCTGCAGGGTCTGGCGCTCGTGTCGCACGACGGCAAGCTCTATCGCCTGGGCGGCTTCAACGCCGCGAACGCCAAGGGCGAGGAGCACCAGCTCAACTCGCAAGCCTCCGTCGGGATGTACGATCCCGCGGTCGGCCAGTGGAAGGAGCTTCCCCGCTACCCGAACCGCGAAGCTCCTTCGACGCCGTTCTGAACGACGCCATCTACGTCGTCGGAGGGTGGAACATGCAGCACGGTCAGGAGAGCCTGGCACTCGACCGCCTGGAAGCTCGACCTGACGAAGGGCGAGAATGAACTGAAATGGGAGAAGATCGCGGACGCGCGTTCCAGCGCGCGCTCGCGGTCGCCGCGCATGCGGGCAAGCTCTACGCCATCGGCGGCATGACGCCGAGAGCGACACGATCCCGGGCGTCGACGTCTACGACCCGGCGACGAACGAATGGAAGCCCGGCCCGGCGCTCGCGTCGGATGAACGGATGGCCGGGTTCGGTTGCTCCGCGTTCGAGATCGGCGGCAAGCTCTACGTCACCACCGCGGACGGCACGCTGCAGCGCCTGGCCGATTCGCGCGACGCGTGGGAGGTCGTCAAGCAGCTCGACAACGCCCGCTTCTTCCACCGCATGGTTCCGTACGACGACAGCCGCTTCATCATGATCGGCGGGTCGAATATGGAGTTCGGCTGGAAGTTCAAGAGGTCGACGTGATCTCGGTGAAGTAGCTCGCGGTCGTCGATCTCTGGTCGACCATCAATAAGTTTCAGGCGAGCGGGGGCGGAGCCCCGTGTTCGTTTCAGGGGCGTCGGTCGCTCCAGGAGCACGGAGGGCTGACACCCTCCTCTCGCCAGCGGATTCGCTCGCGTATCGTCGCCCGCGTGCGTACGCGACGCGGGCGAAGAACGATCCGACGTAACCGAACATCAGCGCCCAGCCGAAGTGGGCAACGGCGAGGAACTGCCCTCCTCGGGATTCTGAACCCGCGAACGCCACGTCCGCGGAACGGCGGGCGAAGGGATCGAAGACGCGCCCGCGGGTCGTACATCGTTCCGGCGGCGTCGCGCGTGATGGTCATCGCTTCGTCGGTATCCGTTTGCACCCACTGTTCGACCGCCAGGACGTTGTGGAGCGGCTCGACAACTTCGGTCGTAGGAAGCGACGCGGTCCGGAAGTTCAATTCGTCGTGCTGCACTGGCGTCGTACGGCATCAGCCGAAATCCGAGCGAATCGGTCTCCTGACGCACGCCGGAGGCGACGAACAGCGCTCCGTACAGGCCTGCTGCGATCGCGAATCCGCCGCAGCGCGGCAGGTCCCCGGTCGAAGATCGCCGCGAGCAGGGCGTAAAGGAACAGCAGCCCTACCAAGAGTCCGAGCAGCGTCGTCAAAATCTCGCCGGCGAATCGGCGCGGCGAGCAGCCCGCAGAAGACTATGGCGACGGCGAAGGCTTCGCCGAGCGAAATTCTGGGTAGCGGCATTCTCGATAGCTCCGGCGAATTAGTCGGGGAGTTTTCACCTACCCGGAGACGAGAAGCGAAGCGTCGCCTGCTTCGACTCGCACGAACGGCAATCGCCGGCGTCTGGAACCTCGTTAACTTCAGGTAACGAGTTGAATTACGTCGCGGCTCTGCCTATTGTCGTTTTCTAGGGCTATTCCGATCGTGACGAGTCTGCGTGCGTTTTTCGCCGCATTCGAGAGAGTTTGACTCGACGCCGCCGGTCCCTCCGTTCATTCTGCGATTTATCCGCTCGTAATCCTTTCCTGTTCGCGAGCGCGCCCGCGCATGGCGTAACCCGGTTCTTCTCGTCGTGGCGCTGGTCGCGACCGATGCGGCGGCCTCCGCTCGCGGCTCCGACTGGATCGTGCTGCCGAAGAACGTCACGACGGAAGGCGACGTCGTCGCCGCGTCGTATCAGCTCAGCGGCGCGGCGATTACCGACGTGCAGCCCCCGCCTGCGCGAACACTCCGCCGACGTATCAGATCGGCGTGGCGCGCGCGGGAAATCGATTCACGCTCATTCAGGGCGGGTCGACTACGCCTGCCGGCACGGCGACCGACATCAGCCGCGCGACGGAAAGACAGTCGTCGGATACTTCTACACGCCTGTGCCGCATAGTTTTACTGGAACAGCGAAGATGGGCTCGTCGAGCTGACTTCGCCGGCGTCGGCGGTCACAATCGCACCTACGCCTGTTCGGCGGACGGTCGGGTGCTGGTGGGCGCGCGGTGAACGGCGATACCGACCGCCCGTTCCGTTACGAAGTCGGCAAGGGTTGGTTCGAGCTGCCGACCTTCGGCGGCGACAGCCTGGGCGCCGCTCGGGACGTCTCCGATAACGGCGAGGTCATCTGCGGCTATTGCCAGACCGCCCCGGCCAGCGTACCGCCTTCGTCTGGACGAAGAAGACCGGATCGACTCTCTCCTGGGCGGAAGCCAGGCTTCGGCGACCACATCTCCGCCGACGGAAAGTTCGTCATCGGCGAGGCCGAGCTGACGAGCGAGAGCGTCGCCTACCGCTACGACGTCAGCCGGAAGCGCATCCAGCGTCTGCAGAATTTGAGCTCCGGCGGCGCGACCGACGCGACGCTGATCTCCAAGGACGGCGGGGTCGTCGCCGGAACTTCGACCGACCAGTTCGGAAACACGCATGCCTTCCGCTGGACCGCTAAGAACGGCACGAAGGACATCGGCTCGCTCGGTCTGTCGACCCTTCCGAACAGCGATTCGTATCCGAAGTGCATGTCCGCGAAGGGCGATTACATCGGCGGCTGGGCGCAGAACCCGGCCTACGTCGGCCTGGTCGACGAGCGCGAAGCGTTCATCTGGAGCACGAAGCACCCGATGATGTACGTCCACACGGCGCTCGAGGCGGCCTTCGACACCGAGTATCCGCGGTGGCGCTTCACGAAGTGCAGGCGATGTCCCAGGACGGTCGCAAGCTGCTCATCGACGCCCGGAACCCGGAAGACCAGGACGTGCTGATCTACGTCCAGCTTCCCGCCCCAAGGCGTTCGTCCGAGGCCGCACGAACGCGTACTACGCGAATCTCGCGACGTACGGAACTGCGGTCTACGGCTACTACGCCTACGTCTGGGAACCGACGACGACGGCGTACAACGCTTATCTCTACGCGTACTACGCTTACCTGTACGACATCGAGGCGCGGAAGCACGTCTCCGATTACTACAACAAGGAGAAAGTCGCCGATCGCTACCTCGCCGATCGACGGGCTTCGTACCAGGCGATCTACGCCGCTTACGTCAACGCGGCGTCGCGAGCGGGCAGCGGCGATCCCTTCGCCTACGAAACGGCGTATTACGCGTCGCTGGCGTACTCGTACATGCTGGCGGATCTGAAGTCCCTGTAGGAACCGCGACTGCGTCGGCGTCGGGTCCCGGACCCGGCGTCGACGGCGACGGACGCGCTCGATTTCCGACAGCCTTCCGGTTCGTGGCGTGACGCCCATGCTTCGCTTTCGCGCCTCGTCGCCTGCCTGCGCTCGCGATGGCCCTCGCTGCTTCGGCGGTTCGGGCCCAGACGATCACCTACTTGCCGAGCAACGTGCAGGTCGTGAACGGCTGCAATTCCAGGACGGCGCCTTCGCCGTCGGATCATACTTCAGCGGAACGCAGACGCGTGCGTTTCGCTGGTCGGAGGACGGGCCTGGAGGACGTCGGCGTCAGCGGCCTCTCCACGGTCGCCCTCTTCGCCGAGCCGGAACAGGGAGCCGTCGTCGGCTACGGCACGGTCGGGCCGAACATTCACGCCTTCTGGTGGCATCCCGAGCTGGGGATTCGCGACCTCGGAACCTTCGGCGGCTCCGACAGCACCGCCTACTGCGTCTCCGCCTTCGGAGAAGTCACCGTCGGCGAAGCTCACGACGCGAACGATCAGAACCGCGCTTCCGCTTCGTCCGCGGCACGAACTCCGTGATCGAGGACCTCGGAACGCTCGGCGGCTTCACCAGCAGCGCCTACTTCGTTTCGCAGAACGGTTTCACCGTCGTCGGCGATTCGCAGGTGAAGAGCGGCAAGACCCACGCGTTCGTCTGGAACGAACTCGACGGCATGATCGACTGCGGAGCGTTCTCGGCGGCGAGAGCTTCTGCACGCGATGCTCCGAAGACGGAACCGCCGTGCTGGGACGCTCGCGCAGGGCGACGGCAGGTTCTACGCGTTCCGCTGGACCGAGGCGAAGGCTCCGCAGCCTCGGCACGCTCGGCGGCGCTCAAGCCGAATCGCAGTACGCCTCCGTCGACGGCGCCGTCGTCACGGGGACCGCACACAACAAGGTCCAGCAGCGGCGGGCCTTCCGCTGGAGCGAAAGGTCGGCATGCGCGACCTCGGCACGCTCGGCGGCGCCTTTTCCTATCCGACGGGCATCTCCGGCGACGGGCGCCTGATCGTGGGCGTCAGCGCCGACAAAGCCGGTCGCCGAACCGCCTTCGTCTCCGGCGGAAAGCAGATGCGGTCGATGAGCGCGGCGCTCGCCGACGTGATGGAACGAAGATATCGAAGGCGTCCGCTTCATCGAGCCCCGGCGCTCTCCGCGACGGCCGCACGCTGTACGTCGAGGTCGCGGCGAACGGCTTCCCGCAAACCGCGCAGTTGTCGATGCCGCCCCAGCAGCCGATTCTCGGCGAACGACCGATCGGCGCGATGGCGAGCAACGTTTCCAACCTGGCCTACCCGTTCGCCGTCAGCGCCTACCAGGCGGACCTCGGCAACACGTATGCCTACTTGGCGTACGTCTACGCGTCCTGGGCGTACGACTACGACCAACGAGCCCGCGCGACGACTTACGAGTGGTGGGAAAGAAAGCGCCGAGAAGCAGTACCGGCAATGGCGGAACGTCATGCAGTACTACTTCTATTACGCGGCCTACTACTCGTACATCGATTTCAACTACGTCAGCGGCAACCCGTACTCGTACTACGCGTCGGTCTACTGCTACTACGCCCATCAGTACGGGCTGCGGGACCTGGGGCAGAAGTGATCGCTGGCGACAGCCGCTTCGTAGGGCAGGCGCCTCGCCTGTCATCGCCGCGGTCTAAGACTTCGCGGCAGGCGAGGCCGCCTGCCCTACAAGAGCGCGCCGCTGGCCGGCAGGCCCCAGATCTCAGGGTGCGACAGCTCCAGGCTGTTGCCTGCGGGGTCGCGGAAATAGACCGATCTGCCCCGGTCGCCCCACTGGTACTCGCTTTCGATCGCGACGCCTGCCGCGATCAGCTTCGCTTTCCACGCTCCCAGCGTCGCCCGATCGACGGCGAAGCAGACGTGCCCGCCGCGTTCCGTGCGAGGGAATCGGGCCGTAGGGCTTTTCCGTCTCTTCGGCGCGGAACAGCAGCAGCATTCCGTCGCCGCAGCGAAAGAAGACGTTGCGTCCCGCGATCTCCGAATGAAACGCGAGCCCCAGCACGTCCCGATAGAACGCCTTCGCCTGTTCCAGATCTTCGACGTAGAGCGCCGTCTCCAGCACGCGGCGGATCGTCGGCGTGGCGCTGGACTTCGTCTCGTCGGCGCTCATGGCGTCAGTCTCCAGGCATTCTTATTCGTCAGGCAGGCTCTGAAAGCAGAGCTCGTACCCGTCAGGATCCTTCAGGTACGTCTGTCGCATGCCGTAGTGCGCCGTCGCCGGCTCGCTCGGTTCCAGACCCGCTTCGCGAAGCAGGCGGAACGCCGTGTCGGCGCGCGCAGACGAAATACAACGTCGCGTCGCCATGCGCGCGATGCGAGCCGCATCGGGGACCGGCGGACGCTCGTCCTCTTCGTACGCCGTGTTGAGCATCAGCGTCACGGAGCTTCCGACTCGACGCCCCGCCGACGAGCGTCGCCCAGTCGCAGCGATCCCCGGCTGCGACGTTCCGAGCACGGCGAACCCCAGCCGGTCGCGGTAGAACGCGATCGACGTCGGCATGTCGAAGACCTGCAGCAGCGGCGTCAACTGTCCGATGCAATCCCGGCCTCCGCGGCGTCTTGTCGCGCGTCACTTGTCCGACCACACGCCGAGGATGTTGCCCGACGGGTCGGCGAAGTGAAACCTCCGCCCGCCCGGGAAGGAGAAGATCTCCGCACGACGCGCCTCCCAGCGAGACGATCTTCTCGCATCGCCTCCAGTTCGTCCGTCCGCAGGATGACCAGCGTCGCTTCGCCGCGCGGACGTTCGTCCGTTTTGGCGAAGCCGCCCGTCAGACGCCCGTCGCGGAACTCGACGTAGGCGTCGCCGTAGTCCTTGAACGTCCAGCCGAAGGCGCTTCAGAACGCCTTCATCGCGGCGAGGTCTCCTGCCGGGAACTCGATGTAGTCGATCTGCGCGTTCGTCATTTCGCGGAACCGTCGTAGAGGTCGTCCGCGTTCCCCTTCGCCAGGAGATACGCGAGCAGGTCGAGAACCTCTTCCGGCTGAGCGGGTCGAGGACGCCCTTGGGCATCAGCGAGACGGGGAGACCTGCTTCTGTTCGATCTCGTCCTTGCGAAGAACCTTCGGCGCGGGAGCGGGTTTTCCGTGACCTCGTAAGCCTCGGGCGTCTCCTTCACGACCAGGCCCGTCACGACGATGCCGCTGTCCATCACGAACGCGTAGGAGCGGTACTTCTCGTCGATCTTCTTCGAGGGCTCGAGGATGTGCTCGAGCAGTTCTTCGCTCTTGTAGGGCGGTTCGATCCTGGTCAGGTCGGGCCCGATCGCGGTACCCTGCCCCTCCATGACGTGGCAGCCGACGCAACTGGCGACCTTGAACATGGCCTTGCCGTTGGCATGCGACCGCGGGGCGGAGATCTGCCTCGCGTCGTCGACCAGGTCGGCCAGCTTCCATTCCGTGCGGGGCGACGATCCTTCAGCAGATCCTCGCGGATCGGCAGTTCGTTCGCCAGATACGCTTCGGGATCGGCGAGGTACGCGTCCAGATCGGCGACCACGTACAGAGCGCCGTACATCCTGCGCCAGTGACCGGATAGGTGCAGACGTAGGGATAGACGCCCGGCTGCTTCGGCGCCTCCATCGCGATCCGCTGGCTCTGCCGCGTCTGCAGCAGGTCGCTGGCCAGGATCACCTTGTCGGAGGGCGGGACGTACTGGCGGCGCTTGATCGCGTCAGGGCTCTGCGCCGTCGACTCCGCGAGCAGGCCGACCTCTTCCAGGGCGCCGGGCTGCGTCACGACCAAGTTGTGCGGCATCAGATCGACGTTTTCGAACAGGATCACGACCGGACGCCCGCCGCGACGGCGAGCAGTTCCTTGTCGTAGCTCATCCGCTCGGGCAGCGTCCCGATCCGCAGCACGCGGACGCCCAGCTCTCCGCGGATCTTCCGCGCTCCGCCTCGGGAACCATGCCGGCAAGGTTATCAGCCAGTTCCATCTCGTCGGTATGCGCCTGCGCGTCAACTCTTTTTGAAAAGGGTACAATATTTGTGAAAAATAATTTAATCAAATTTCAAAATTTATTAAAATACATAGGT
This sequence comes from Anthoceros angustus, assembly GCA_010909165.1. Taxonomy (NCBI): domain Eukaryota; kingdom Viridiplantae; phylum Streptophyta; class Anthocerotopsida; order Anthocerotales; family Anthocerotaceae; genus Anthoceros; species Anthoceros angustus. The sequence continues at coordinate 8,773 of MU008160.1, forward strand.
ATCTACATATATAGAACTAATGGATATGTATAGACCTCCCCTAAACAGGCCCTAATTTTTCACACAAACCCTAGTTTCCTTGTTTTCGGCATCTTAAACTCATAAATTTTTACATATTCAGCATTTTAAGTATAATAATTTCTGGATTTTTAATTTCTACTAATTTTAATTAATTAATGCCCAATCCTTTGCTCGTAGTCTACAAAGTAGGGTTTTAAAAGAATAGTTCATGTATCTTTGCGGATAAGGACGAAAGTCGAGCTAAGACAATGTACATTTATGATCCACCCAAAGTTTAGGTGGATTCTTTTCTTTAAGTTAACTCTAGAATGACGAGGGCTTTTCCATGTTTTTGCTCAAATATTAATTGTATTTTTGGAGGGCATGTTAATTTTTAATTTTTCTACTAATATTATAATTGAGCGATGTCATTGGCTTCAAAATGTACTCACAAATATGAGGCAGATAAGTGCCCGGTTCTAAGTAACCTACATGAACTCATCTATCGGAATCTCGAGGCATAGGTTGGATTTTGAGGTATTTATTTTAAAATTGTTTTTTAAAACATGATATCGAAGGACCATGTGATCGGAATATATGCTCAAGGTCTGTAAGTTCAAAATATAAGTGAACATAAATGTATGGAGGTGATATGTATCAAAGGCTCGTTTTGAGTAGATTAATATTCTGGATTAAAATGAAATATATTAACATATTTAATAAAATTATTATTTCGTGGATCTCGTCTTGAGCCTTAATTGAGACGTTGTAGTTTCCTTTGTGGAGTCGTCAGGTCAATCAACTCTAACAGCTGTCATTGTTAGAGTCGATCGAGTAAGAAAGCTACCAGGTTCCGAAGAGAGCGCGATAGGGATCTTTTGTAGAAGATCCTCAAACGACGTACCCAATCCAAGAGGTGTGAACGGACACCACGAATCGTGAGAGAGAATGAAAGAAAGAAATTAGAATTACAGGAGCAGAAAGATGCTAACAAAACGGCCTGATGCTACTTATCAGCAGCTGCCCAGAGTGTGTGCGCAAGACATGACGGCAGCCAGCTGAAGCCTGCACTGTAGAGTGTAGAGGACATCTATTCCTATGACCTATCAATGTGGGTAGAGGATATCTATGAGCATGACTTATCATCGTGGGTAGAGATATCATCTACATATTCCAAAGACTTATCAATGTGGGTAGAAGGCCTCCTGCTTCTTCTCGAGGGCCTTTACATGCTTGGCATTGATGCCAAACGTTTGTGACAAAACATCCACAGGAATGCCCGAGGTGAAGAGGGCAGGGGCGAAGTTGGAAGCCGGAGAGTACTGCGTGTTGAGAGCTGAGATGACCCAGGATGCACCATCTGCTAAATTCTTCATGAAGATCAAGGATCCCCTCGGGAACACGAACACTTCACCCTGCTTCAGAACAGTGCTGTAGAGCTTGTTGGCTTGGGACGGCACGAATCCCACCTCCAGCTCGCCTTCCACCAGGTAGATGATCTCAGTGGCCCTGGCGTGGTGGTGCGGCGGGTTGAGCCCACCCTTAGCGAAGTCGATCCTCTGCAAAGCGATGCCGAGGGTGTTCAGCCCAGGGAACACGTTCACGAATCCGCTGGTGACCACTGCTCCAAGAGGGTGCTTGCTGGTGTCGCCGGGTGTAACCAGGCCGGAGAACTTGAAGTCCTCGGCAGTCGTGTCGGCCACGGACTTGCAAGGGAATCCATTGATGTGGGGTTTGGATTGCTAGTGTCCTTGGCGACGCAGAAATCCTGCAACGGGTCGGCGTCGTTCGCCAGATGAAGCCCAGCGCAGACGCAAGGAACAAGAGCACAGGCTGCCACCATCACCGTGACCTGCACCCCTGTTCCTGATTGCTTCGTGTGTGCCGCCATCTCCAAAGGCCTTAGAACCTTCCACAGCTGCCTTGCAAAACGGGTATACGCAATAGGCTGACGAAGAGCCCAACAAATGAGCTGTGGAGGTCTGACAGGCCTTCAACGTGATTGAGCACTACTCCACTTCGATTGAAAGTGCGATTGCTGTTGCTGATGAGACCGCAAAGACAGAAGTTGTGAGCAAGCCTGAATGTGTGAAGCAGCTAAAGCTTGTTGACATGCTCGGCTCTGGCTACCTGCTTTATAGTGGCCCCATTTGCTCAAAGACGCGTCTGCAGTTGCCGTCAACGTCCCAGCCTCCAGGTGCTTCACTAAAGAACTCATATCTTCAACGACTTGCGCCAGCTGCAGTCAAGTCAAGCTGGACACGCCATCTTTCCGACATTTGACTCCTCCAGGATGCATGCTACTCCCAGGCCCAACGGGCCCACACATCCCCACCTGGGGCCTACTATGCAGCAACGAAGGACTGGTGTCAGCATCCCACGGAGAGCCTGACAGGACATACAGCACACGAATCCGGTAACTGCAATTGTTTAGTAGAGACTAGAGTCGTAATCATGTTGGCAACATCATATCCACATAGCTACAGGCTACAACCCGTCGTTGAGAATAGAGACTTTATTATGAAAAAAAGATTGGAAAAACCCATCCAACCGAGACAAAGGAAACAACCCTTAGAGAGTACAAGACCATAGCACTAACCCCCGTTGTGGCCGATCTTGTAGCTACCGACCGCGCCAAGAATATCAAAATCGGGGATAGGAATCTTCAAGATGTACATGTTTCAGCTTCATTGTGCAAGCTTGCCTCCCATTGGCAACGATATCGCATGCATTCAGCTATTGGAAGCAGCCAATTGAAGACCCTTGTTACATGTGTGAAGTTGACCCATTTCATACGATATCTGCATCCGGTGCTGAAATTCCGACCAGATGCGGTATCCTCGTCGAATGCCCCAGATTCTACTAATCTGATGACTTTTGCATCGAAGGTGGATTGGCTCCATCCCGCATCCACTCTACCCATAGAAGGTTTGTGGCTACAGGCTACAGCTGCCCGCAGGAAGCATCCTTGGTGTTACAACGCGAAGGTGTGCAGGAAGCTGCCTGAGGTCACGAATGTCGTGTTGACTCCTTGCATTATTTTGCATAATTTTGAAAGTCTGCTGCCAATGCGTACCCGATCATAAACGACAACAAACAAGGTGGCCTCCGCTAACGTGTGTGGAGAGTGTCTTTCCTTTCTTAAGAATCGGCTGTTCTTGCACATCTCTTGGTCATGTGATCACATGTGAACCATTCCTAGATTGTTTGGCTACTATGCCTAGTTTTGTTGTAGTGGAACTTTACGGAAGGATCTGAGTACGGTTGTGATGAGAAGCCGTTCCAGAATACCAAATCATGAGATGCTTGGTGTACTGCTTGCTTCCAGGAGGCCATGTGCAAGGTAGTTATAGTACATGGAAAGAACATGATGTGCAAAAGCGCTGGAATTGCAGTACTGCACGGGTAGGTTGACAACTGGTACATTTGCGCTGAGAGAGTCCTGTACCGGTGGAGACCGAACGAGGCTTTGGATGCGTGTGCCCATCTTGAAGAATTGAACTTGGAACGATGAGCCACAACGACATCCATTGATGGTAGAATCATATTTGTATTGGAACGATGAGCCACACGACATCTACAATACAGAGTATCGAAAAACATGTTACAGATAGCTATATCAATGTGGGTAGAAGGCCTCCTGTGTCTTCTCGAGGGACTTCACGTACTTGGCACCCACGCCAAACGTTTGTGACAGAACATCCACAGGGATGCCTGAGGTGAAGAGGGCCGGGGCGAAGTTGGAAGCCGGAGAGTACTGCGTGTTGAGAGCTGAGATGACCCAGGACGCACCATCTGCCACATTCTTCATGAAGATCAAGGAACCCCTTGGGAACACAAACACCTCACCCTTCTTCAGCACGGTGGTGTAGAGCTTGTAGGCTTGGGACGGCACGAACCCCACCTCCAGCTCGCCTTCCACCAGGTAGATGATCTCCGTGGCCCTGGCGTGGTGGTGCGGTGGGTTGAGCCCACCCTTAGCGAAGTCGATCCGCTGTAAAGCGATGCCGAGCGTGTTGAGCCCCAGAATACGTTCACGAATCCGCTGGTGACAACTGCTCCAAGAGGGTGCTTGCTGGTGTCGCCGGGTGTAACCAGGCCGGAGAACTTGAAGTCCTCGGCAGTCGTGTCGGCCACGGACTTGCACGGGAATCCATTGATGTGGGGTTGGGGTTGCTGGTGTCTTGGACGCAGAAATCCTGCAACGGGTCGGCGTCGTTCGCCAGGATGAAACCCGGCGTAGAAGCAAGGAAGCAGAGCACAGCAGCCGCCACCACCGTGATCTGGACCCTCGTTGCCATCTCCAACCTTGCTGGTGGAGAAACAAGTTCCAACTCTGCAAGTTCACGTCCGAATTCTAAGCTGGTGCTAGCGATGTGTGCAATCACACCACTCACCCACCAATTCCTCCGACTAAATGAAAGCCGATGGGCACTTCTACTGATGCAGGCCGTCAGCCTTGGCAGTGAAGATGTGAACTGCAACCTTCTGGTGTCGATCAAAGGCAGATGTTGCCCAGCTCGATTGAAAGAAAGAAGAATATTTGCTGAGAACTGCTGAGAACTCCTGATGAGATAGATGAGATATGGAGATCAGGCAGCCTGCAGCTATATGTGATCATGGCCCTCAGGAGCGTTTGGGGCGTTTGAACTTTGCAGACTCTGCACATGAGGTCAACTGAGTGCGGAAGGCACTCACTGCATCGTCATCGTTGCGCCGGCCTCTGTCAACGACTGGAGTCAAGCCTGACATGTCTTCAAGACTGACTAGTTTAATAAAACCACAGGCGGCGCAAGGCAGAGCCCACCCTCCACCATGACCGACAAGAAGAGCCATAAAAAAATTCATCAGAGGAGTATGAACAGTACTGTACACTGCGTATGTCAGCATCCTACTGATCTGACATAGATCTGCATTCCATTACCGTAACGAATTCATAACCAAGTGATCAGATCCGCTTTGAGGCATTAGAAGATCCATCCATGAATCTACTTGAAAGCACGCAATCACCGACTGCAAGTGGCTGCATTTGTCTACTTATAGCCCGAATCATACGACATCAAGAGGCTAGAGCCTGCCTGTAGTAAATTATGATTTCTGGTCTCATGAGATTTCAGGCAGCTCGGGATCGATCATGATTCTCCTGATCAGATCTACTGGGTATACCCATGATGCATACAATGTAATGTATGTAAGCTTTCAAATGTAATACATGAAGCTGTGGAGGAAGCAGCGCCGTTGAATTGACGCTATTGGGGGTCATTCCTGGTCGCGCACATCACCTGCTCATGCATTAGAATACGATGAAGAGCTACGTGGCTGCCGTGGCAGGTTCCACAAAGAGCAAGCAATTTGCAAAAGGTACCGGCTGTGCCGTCCATCGGTCCCGAGCTCGTCCCGTAGATCTTTCCATGGGCTTTGTGTACATTTGCTCCAATTATGATTTATTCTCTGAAAAGGCCATCTTCAAAACCAGTTTAAAAATTCATGGTAGTGGATACATCACAACGACATGAGATTCGAATACATGAATATTAGGAGGTACTTGTCATGGATATCCTCCAGTGGGTGCTTAGTCATATTGACGGTCCTCTTCAAGTACTTCCGGATCTTGGTGGTCGATGGTAACCAAGGTTTGTAATCACCACACCAGCACCTAATCGTATGCTCTCCAATCCCTCCTTTTTATCCAATGCTTGAGATGCCTTCCACAAACCTTTTCAGGTTTGCTATTCCACTATAGCTGCAAATCTCTCTCTTGCCGACCACTCTGCCTGTGAAGTTGGACTTCGAGATCAAGTTAACGCTACCCATAATTCACTCTCATCAGCCTAAGGACTCATGCTGTTCATAGGTATCATGAAGAGAACGAGATTGTTAGCGACACGAGATAGGAAGGAGGAGAATTTGAAGGGCATAACCTTCAGGCTACGTAAGCTTATTTTCAGAGTAAACAAACACTAGTACACACAATAGGACAGCTTCTTTCTATTTATGTATAATGTGCTTTGTCGGAGTGGAGTTCATGTACTAGCAATGTTCAGAGGCTATGGGGTGGAGGTGATCTCTTTAAGGGACCCTCAGCATATGTGACAAAACAGAGTACATTTGTAGTAAACAAAACTGGGCATGATGATAGGTAGGAGAATTCCAAATTCTACAGATGAAACAAGCGTTTCTGCGATTTGACGATGTGCTTGGCCTTGTTGCTGATGCCGAAAGCCTGTGCCAGGACATCCAAAGGGATGTTAGAGCTCAGGAGCGCACTCGCAAAGCTCTGAGGCGGGAGTACTGGGTGTTGAGCGCAGAGATGACCCAGGACGGGCCTGCTGCCACATTTTCATGAAGATCAAGGATCCCGAGGAAACACGTACACCTCGCCCTTGAGGAGCGTGGTCTTGTACAGCTTGTGGCTTTGAGATGGCATGAATCCTACCTCCAGCTCTCCTTCCACCAGGTAGATGATCTCTGTAGCCTGCGTGATGATGCGGGGGTTGAGCCCTCCCTCGAAGTCGATTCTGTGCAATGCGATTCCCAGGGTGTTGAGCCCGGGAACACGTTCACGAATCCGCTGGTGACCCACGGCTCCCAGAGGATGCTTGCTGGTGTCGCCCGGCGTCTTGAGACCCAGGAATTTGAAGTCCTCGGCTGTGGTGTCGGACTCCGGCTTTGCAGCCGTTCACATTGAGGCTGGGGTCGGTGGTGTCCAGAGCCACGCACAAGTCCTGTAGTGGGTCGGAATCGGCAGCGAAAGTGACGCCCGGGCGCCCGACATGAAAGCAGAGCGCTGTCATGATCATGACGAGCTGGAGCTTCGTGCTTGCTGATCCGGATCGGGATCGCCTCATGTAAGCCATGATTTCAGCCTTCAGGACGTGCCCTGCTCAGGTCAGCTTCTGACAAGGCCAGCTCGGTGCAGTCTCGATCTGGGATGGGTGATGCTGCAGCAGTCTAGGCAGTGCTCAATGACAACAGCCTTGAGAAGCAGGATTGTCAGAAGTAGATGGAACACATCGCAGGCATGTATGGAAATTTATACCACCCCACAGTCCACACACACCTTTTCACGACTGGTCGTGTTTGCACAGCTTTCGAGCCCAAGATCCTCAGCAATTCCACAAGATTTGAGGAACCAATCGACTGGCTGATACTAAAAGTCTGCTCTCCGATAGTCGAGCATTTCGGTGCATACGTTGTGCATATGAGCCGCTGCCTGATATCTCTCTATCGGCAGATAATGGTACAGGTAGCTGAGATTGGTGATGGCAATTGTCTTGAATGCACCGCCAGGATGGGCTGCCGACCATCTGAAAGCCTTGGGCGAAGAGCGATTGGTACTTTGGTTGATGCTAGCACTTTCTTCTTCGCAGTGTTTTTGGGGCCAAGGTAACCGGTTGCATCAACAAAATCACAGCCAGAAACTCGGGCTTTGGGGCTGTGGCTGCTACAGTTTGCACAGTGACTGACTGGTCCTGGTGGCTGCTGGCTGGTGCCACTCACTGTCTAATTCCTACTTTGCATTCTTGTATTGGCGAGTGGGTTACAGCCGAAAGATTTCCGAGCGGAACTACGCGTCTTCCCCAAATTCTGCAGGCACATTTTCACCTAGCTCTCACAGGTTTATGGGCCCGGAACCCTAGATCCTTGACTCGAGGTCCGCACGCTTGTGGAGACGACTGCTGTTCAGGACTCAAGTCAAAGTTGATGAGCATGCTCATCAACAGATCCTGCAAGGAAACAACCAGCGAAGCTCGTCAAGGCCAATGGAAAGTGGGAGCGGGAACCCATCTGGGCCCAGGGGAGTGGGCTGCTCGATTGTCGTGAGCTTTCATCAGGTACATTAATCTTGTCAACTCCACAACCATAATTCAGCCTGTCTCTGACAGACAACGAGCCAAGCCACAACAGAGCTCATTGGTGGGCAAAGATTGTCCCACAACAACGTTGTGTCAGGCTTGACCCTTTAAAACACTCGGACAACCGGAAACCGGCATATTGTATGTTCAAATCCATCTTCAGACGCACCGTATGTATCTACGCCGGTGACGGCCTGACAAGTCAATCTCAGACGCGTACTCATGCGATGGTGGAAGGGTATACATGCTGGGTTTCCTCCACGTTTCAAATCATCCTATCTTCCACCACTCCACAGAATTTCAGATCGAACCAAGATTCATTACTCACTAGCACTCGAACAACTACAAGGGAGCTTGAATCCCGAGTCATCAAAACCGCTTGGTCGAGATCTCTTGTGAGGGACTTCACAAGTTCACACCACGACGTGATCACCCACAAGTCTTGGCTCTCAGGCTCTCCAACCGATGGGAGAAAATCACCTTATAAGAAAAATTAGACGACATTCATCGGAGATGACAAAATTCAAACCGTTGTAAACCTTTTCCTACCAAAAGTTCAAACCCGTATAAAAGCTATCGTTGTAAAATAATAATATAAGTTATTCAAATACTACCACGTGACTAAACAAGGGTAGGGATATCATGAGTCATATCGTGAATATTTTCAATGATGGATACATTTGCCTAGTCACTTGCAACAACACGGCCAAAACATCGAAAGGCTCTTCTAAGAATTTGTAAGACATCCACATCAAGTTCTTGGAAAGGGATAAATAAGCCTAGTGATGCTATGCGAGAACGAGGTGTTAGAAGAAGTAGCTTGGGAAAGCGACAGTGCAACTAGCAACAAGCCCACAATTAGCACATGTGCAACCTTCAAATGCAAAGCGTTGAGTCCACAGCCTCCTATAATTGATGATGTCTAAGCAAGATTTCATTTCTCATAGCAAGACCTAGAGTTCCCCAGACTTGAGAGCCCATCAAGACCTCGAGTCCAAGCACACATCGGCCCCCATTACATCACCTTCATCCTGCACCCGGTTGCAATTGCCTAGTTCGAAATCAGCAGAGGTGTACTGTAGCCCATACCCGTGCTCGGCATCCGTCACGCAACTGGCTAGATATAGTAGAGCTCGCCTCAAATCGGGCGTCCCTGCACGGGCTGCAGACATTGCAACGTCAGCATCTTGCCTCATGTAGACAGGTCCTTCCTTCCAGCTCAAATTGAGCCTCTGGCCATGGAAAATCAGCAAGATACCTTCACCACCATCCCAAAATGTTAGACAATGCAGAAGCTCCTTGTAGCCCTTCCGAGGCCACACCATGAGAGGGAGTCCAACAAAGTACCACCCTTGCCCACAGTAAGAGCTGCTGCGAGGCATCGCCGATGCATCATCCGCCATCTCCTAAGCCACCAAACCCTACCGTGCATGCGCTCCACACCCCTCCTCCAGCTCCCGGCCACCTCCACCACCGCGCCGCGGCGACGCCGATCCGGACCTCGCACAAGTCCAACGCCTCTAGACATATGAAAAGGAGAGCGTTTCAGCTTTAATTAAAACAATGAAAATTATCATGTCTTACGCAAATGAGTTAGTGGAGTGGTAGAGCAGCTTCTCTCGTGCTACTCACGGTATACTCGGCGTGCGCTCTCGGGCGCTCCTTATACGGATGCATATTCAAGATATCAACCTCGAAGCGCCTATTCAACTCTCGTCATCCCATCTACTATGTATGGCGCGAACTCGGGGCCTTGATCTCCGCCTTCTTCTTGGCCTAAGGTGGAAAAAGAGCAGCTTCTTTCCTTCGCTCGCCATACGTAATCGCTCTACCCCTCTTCATGTCCCTCGCCGAGTTTGCCGCCTTTCCCTTTGTGGTGACCACATGGGTTTTCAGACCCCCTCGGAAAGGAGTGTTTTTTGTTTTGTGGTTAAGTTGTGAGAATCGTGTGGAGTTGGGATGTGAAGTAGGTTAGGAAATAAGAAAAGTCTACTAGAGCCTAGTAGGAGGAAGAGAGTCTAGTCCCGATCCGGGAACCTTGGAGGGGTTCTCGGCCGGTTGCTATGCTAGCTAACAGGGACTGTTGCTGCTATGACAACCCACTGGAACTGTTGCTATGGTAGCAACCAAGTCGGAGTTATTTTCCGATAAATGGAAAACCTAATTGGCGAAATCATTGGAAATACCGAGCGAAGTAAGGTCCTATTATTTTCCAGTGGCGGAAGGACAAGGAATATTTACGGTGGGCACCTCAAGCTGGCGTGGATGGACGGAGGCGGAGAAGCAGGCGGCGTCGCGAATCCGAGCGACGAGCGCCTCGAGAAGAGCCAGGCCGGGTGGAATGCGGTCGGGCGGATCGGTGGCAGAGGCAGGCGGGAGGCGGCGAGGCGCAGACCGAGGAGGAGCCGAGGCGGAGCGAGATTGGTGGAGCTCGAGGCGCGTGGCGGGGCAGGAATCAGGGGCCACAGAATCATCCAGTGAGAATAATCGGGCCGGCGGCTCTGGAGAAGGGTGGGCGGCTCGCGAGGTGGTAGAAGAGCAAGAGTGGGGCGGTGAAGTGAGGGGCCGTAGGGTGCAGGGAAGGAGGGCGTGCAGGTGGGGTGCAGGTGGTACGCACCCAGGAGTGCGGATTAAGGCGGGCAGGCGCACGGGGTCACCTCAACCACGGTTGCAGATTTTCTCCCGCCTCACATATTTGAGGGGGATGGTGGCAGCGGGGCGGGCGGCATGTTGACAAGAGGTGGAGTAGGGTTTCAATTCCGGTGGTGTCCGCTTTCAGTCGTGGAGACACGGAGATCTGGGCCGAGGCAGGCCGGGCACTGTGATGTAGGAGGGAGGTTGGTGGATTCGGTCGGAGAAAAATCGGGTGCACTCCATCGTGAGATGTGGAGGCGGGCGGCGGTTCAGGATCCTTGATCAAGCGGCCGGTTAGAAGAATTTCGGTGAGTCGACCACGAAAGGGCGACACGTGAAGGCTTGTGGGAAGTGGAATGGCGGTGTGGCTTTACGCCAACTCTGGGCTCGTCACGGGACAAGGAGCATGGGACCTAAGAAGACCACTCCGGTGGCCATTGAGGCCATTACCCATCAATGGCCCAACATGGGGCACGGAGAGTGAAGCGGGTCTTTGGTGGCTAAGCATCACTTGTCCTTCATGGACAAAAAGTGGTGCTACTGAGTGGTGGTTAGTTGAGGCACATGAGGGAGAAGGCCACGGGAAGGCAACGAGAACCAACCCCGCTGGAATATTCTTGTTCCAGCTGTCTATGAGAGGCTGAAGAGGAATGTGGAATAATCATTGATCCTTTCAGAAGCCATCTCCCAAAAGGCAGGAGGCACAAGGCCATTGCTCCCACATTGTCTAGGGTGGAGAATGGGGTCACCAACAAGTTAGACCCCGAGCTGGCGGATTAGCCAGTGGATCCGTGCTCTCAGCTCACTAAGAAGCTAGAGCACATTCAATTCTCTTTCTCTATGAGGTGGTGAGAGGGTCCAAGATAGATTGGGCTAGGATGTTCTATGACACAAGGCGAGGAGAGGGACCACTTGACCCTACCATCACCCCAGCCCTCCTATCTCCCTTCTTAATCCATTTTGACCATGCCAAGTTCTTTGGAGGGATAGAGATGGTCTCACCTTCCATGCCCGGTGTTTGAAAGAAGGAAGCCCAAAGAGGAGTCGAGGAAGAGGCCATCTCCGTGGAGTGAAGATGAGAAGTCCAAGTGTCCATGAAGAGGAATGTGGCGGTTGCTAAGGCATCCCATGTGCCAACAGCTGGAGTTGCTAAGACCAACAGCACCAAGAGGTCGGGGGAGCACAGGGACTCCAACCACTCCTAGAGCCACAAGAGCACGCGAGCTCACACCCGGGAGGCAGGATAAAGGCCGGCAGCACAGTTCCGAGCCCGTGGCGGGAAGTGTCAGAGGAATCCCAACCACGGCCGAGTGACCCGAGAAAGTCACTACTGCTCAAGGGTGACCCTCAAGTATACCGGTGGTGGGAGAGTCACGCGAGATAGGAAGGAGGAACCCATCCCGAGGTTTGGGGCCTAACATCACCCCTGAAGATGGTCTCGCTATGGCACGCACTAGTGAGATGGAGGACCGATAGCTCGTCCTCTCTTTGTTAGGTTCTGGTAGCAGGGGAACAACAGGGAGGCGGTGAAGGAGCTCCAGAATGAAGCGGAGAAGGAGGTCTTGGAGGGACGCCTAGGTAGCATGGAAGCGGAATTAGGAAGGTCCGAGAAGAGTTGCGGAAGACCAAGGATCGGAAACCCTCATGGTTCGCTCTCGGACGCACTGCACCATAGGGGGCTGCAGAATGTCATCTCGGATGCAAGTTCAGGAAACGGATGCCTCTGGGCGCTACAAGAAGGAGAGGGACGAGGCAAGGAAAGGTTGGAAAGAGGCCAAGAGGGCCGGGATTGCAAGGGAGCCACCGTGGAAGATGAGCCTCCATGGAAGAATCTGCGAGTTAGCAATGAGGTTGCTAAGCAAGCTGCGCCGCTAGGAAGCACAACTCCACCACTGCTAAGCAACAGCTCCAAGACCAGAGCTACAACAAGGAAGGGGCAACCGGGAGGAGGAGGACAAAGCAGGCCGGGGAGCGGGTAAGCACCGCCTAAGAAGTCTAACTTCCCAATGGTGCATTAGATTGAGGGATGCTTATCAAGATAACCATGTGCGGATTCTCCTTGGTGGAGAGAAGATTGTCTCCCGAAAGTTTATGTTGTTGTGGGCAGAGGGACATGGAGGTACTTGATCCATGCCTTGGCACCGGATCCTACCTATGGGTTGGATTCTTAAGGAGGAAACTCTCAGACCCATCCAGATTCAAGAGCTCACCGAGGAGGAGTACAGGCTATGCGGCGAGCACAGAGAGAGGAGTCCTCAGGTAGAGATTTTATGGGAGAGATTGCCCAACCAGCCAAGAGGAGGAGAGCAAGAGGAGAACATGGGGCTAGGGCCTAGGAGGCCAGGAGAGGTGGGGTAAGTGGCCCGAAATAGCTAAAGGCCCATGTGTTATAGACGTAAATCTTATCTCTCATAGTGGAGAATTATAGATAGGCCTCTAGGATTGGTAGGCTAAGACCGATTGGTATTTTTGGCAAGCAGCCAAGCTTTTGTGGGCCGATCTTGGGTATAAGAGGCCCCTCTTGATGAAATGTAAGCAATGTTGGCCTAAGTCTTGGTGTTTGGGGGTACGGGGTTTGGGGGTACCGGATCCGGTCTGTAAGTCTAGACTCTCGTCACTGAGGAGCCAAGAAGACTACCTTGCCCGATCGTGGCCGGATCCGCAAGAGTGGTGGAAAGCAAGGGAGGGAGGTCTCCTTGGAGGAGTTTCCAAGGTCAAGAGGAAGGTTGTGAAGCCGGGAGGCTGTCCATCCTCCCTTCAGCTGTCTAGTACTCACCTTGTGTTTGAGTTTTCGGTGTGTTGGAGGTGTTTGGAAAAGGAACAAGAAAGAAGTGGAAAAGCTGGATGGGTTGGATGGCTGTTTGAGAGGGTAAGAAGGACGGAAGTCTGTTGTTGTGTTCTTGAAGAGAGGCATGAGTGGAGGTTGAAGATCCGTGAGTGGATGAGAGATGGAATGATTGAGGTATGACAAGTATTTTGAGAGTTGGTGAGGGGTTGAGGTCTGGATGAGAACCTTGTAAGGGCTGGAGAGGGAGTGAGGTGAGAAGTGATTAATGGGTGAGGGGTGTGAGAACAAGGAGAGTTGAAGAGAGGAGAAACTTGGAGGTGTGGAGGCTGCGAGGCACCCCAAGGCTGTGAGAGCTGGAGGGTGAGGAAGGTGAGCTGAAAGGTTGGAGAGAGGCAAGGAGGTCTCAAGAAGTCAAGAGTGAGGGGGTTATGGAGCGGTAATCGATTGGTGGATCTAACTTTGTGGATGAATAAGAGAGAGAGAGAGGAGAGATCTTATCCACTTGGATCCCCAAGTGGGCCACCCCTATTAATAGCGGACTGATCCCAAGGTGGGACCCCCTCTGCTAGAAATAGAGGGGTTGCTAAGATAGCAAGGTCGTCTGCTAAGGTAGAGGTCAGCGTGGCTAAGATAGCCACAGTGCGAGTGTTGTTAGGATAGTTGCAGTCATGCTAGATGTTTGTATGTCGTGTTTGGTTGGATTGGCTATGTTTTGGTTGTCTTGACACGAAATCACTCCCTTGGGTACGAATCTCAAGTCTACAACGATAAAGAGGGTAAATGTGGCCTCTTTGTGACCACTTGGTTTAGAAAATCACTCCACATTTTGGCGCCCGTTCGAGTGTCATTGTTGTCAAGACCTTAGAGTAGACTAACCTTGTCTAGTAGTGTATTGGGAGTCTTGAGTGTGATACATGGATGCTACCCATTGAGTGAAAGTTCCGACTCGTGAAGAGAAGACTCCGAAGAAGACAACGCTGTCGTGGAGCGAGGCGGCCAAGGCGAGGAGAGCACAAAGTACGTAACCTGGGAGGAGCCAAGAAGCAACAGCTGCCTAGGATCGACCATCCTTGTCTTCGACCTCCGTCAACTTGTGCGACTGCGTGAACTCAAGAACTTTTGGACAGAGGCGTTGCTAACAGAGATCCCTTGCTAGACCAACAATCGGTTCTTTGGGATAGTGACGATCATGGCGACTTCAGCCTTTTGCAATAACTACCAGCACCATACCCGTATGGAGAGAAGAAGGGGTATGAAGATCCGACGAGTTTGTTGAACGCTTTGAGCAACTAACCATTGCAAATCGTGAATGGGATCTGCAGATTCTCTTCTACGGAGTTCTTCGCGGAGGCCAGCCAAGTGGTACAAGAGGGAGTACCTCAAGGCATCACTCGGAACCTTCAACGAAGAAAGCCTTTTGTGAGAGGTTCGGAATAGATGTAGAAGGCTACGTGTTGTCAAAGTTGGAGTTTTTGAGGAGAAGAAGGAAGGAGACTTTGCAAGCTTATGTTGAGAGGTTTCTTAACTTGCGTGATCGTAGTGGTCCTCACTCGATTTAGCCATTCGGTGGTTTGCTAAGGGGTTAGATCCCGAGATGGGACATGTGAGGCTGCGGAGAAAGGCGTGACAAGGCCATCAAGGCGGCACTCAACTAGAATCCAACTCCTTGGACAAGAAGAAGCACAAGAAGGAAAAGAGCAAGAAGAAGAAGTCCAAGCGAGGAAGAAGGACAAGGGATCTTGTCGTCGGAGGAAACTTGAGGAGAGTGACTCCTCTCAAGACTCGGTCGGAGGACTCTTCCTGAGGAGGATGGAGGAAGAATCCTCGGAAGGAGACGCAGGAAGAAGAAGAAGGTTGTCGCTAAGAAGAAACCCGAGGCTCGAGGATCAAGGGAGCTGGCCGGGCTAAACAAGAGGTTTAGTGCTAAGAAGGAAGTGGAACAAGTCAAGAGGGAGGCTGAAGTGCGAAGGTGCAACAAGAAGAAATGAAGATGGAGGAAATGATGAGCAAATTCGAGAAGTTTCACCTCAACGCCGTGAAGGAGCATGAGAAGAGGAGAGCGCATCCAATTGCTCGGGCTAACTGCTTTGTTCCACTTGTGGCCAGCCAGCCACACCAAGTCCAAGCTCATGTGGCCAAGGTGCACATGCTCGCCTACGAGGAGGAGGAAGAGGACTGGCCAGTGGAGGATACCTACCAGATCCAGGAGGTTTCCCAGGGACAACAGTACCCCAAGACTGTCCATCCATCGATGCTGCGAAATTCCATGGGGCGGCATTCGTAACAACCAAGTGCCCAGGGTTGCTAACCAAGCAACGGGTGCGGTTCAGTGCTACAACTGTAGGGGCTTTGGTCATTATGCAAATAGCTGTTCATCAGCAACAAGACAGGCCAATGGTGACTACGAACTACTGCCAAGACGCAAACAACAGGTCATGTAGCGGGAGTGTCACGCCCAAACCGAGGAAGGCTCAATTGCTCAACCACCGAGTTCAAGCGCATCCCAAGGAGCCGCACCATGCACGTGGAGGATGCCCTTATGGCTTTGGGAGGATGCGGAAGCCATGGTGTTGCGGGAGCTAGATGGACTGGGGTGCAGGAGACTACTACGGAGGCTGCAGCCATGGTCAGGCGCACTAGGAATGAAAAGCTAGGAGGAAGCTGCGAAGAAGAAAGAGACGGAGGTGCAATCACCACAAAGTCCAAGAGAGCACTCCAAGCCCGGAGGAACGGATCTAGAGGAGACACTTGAGAAGGAGAACCCAGAAGGAAGAATCAAGGAGTGAATCGCCAGGGCCATGCTGGAGAAAAAGAAGTTCCGAAAAGGGAGAGGGAACCCGGAGTTTCCACCGGACGTCGGAGAAGTCATGGAGATGATAGAGGAGGAATTGACCAAGACAACAAACTGTGATCCCAGGCAGAAGTCCTCGGGTTAGCAAGCCCGTTGCTAAGGGCCGTTGCTAAGCAAGCAACGACGTGTTGCTAAGGGGAGCAACCGCGCTGTGGGAAGAAGGAGGACCGATCGAGGACCATTTAAGCCATCATGGATCAGCATTTGCTATTCACGTTTGGTCAACTATTGAAGGACAACCCAAGTACGCAACAAGTTCGGAGGCCTTGCAAGAGGCGCAACCCAAGAGGAAGAGGCGATTGCCCAAGCCAGACCAAGGGTGACTCTACAACAACCTAGTGTCCATGATAGACCAAGGGCCGGGTAAGAGATCGCTGCGTCATCAAGCGGGTTCCCGGATCGGATCCGGTGAACATCATGACGGAAGCAATAGCAAGGAAGCTTGGGTTGGACATTGAGCATACCACAAAGGTGAGATTGGTGACATGTCAAAATGCACTGTGGGAGAATCAAGGAGTAACCACCATCATAGGGACCATTCCCTATCTCATGGACTATGTGGTTATCCGGACAAGGCGCCGGTACGACATCCTATTGGGAAGGACCGTATGGCTCAAGATGCAAGATGACTTGGGGAGGAAGGAAGTGGCTTTTAAGCCAATGGATTGGGACCCCAAGACGAAGGAGGCGAATTTGTTTGAGTTGGAGCAGGATACCCTCGTGGGGAGACTCCTCTACAGCGGAAGGATACACATCGTGGAGAAACATCGACTGGAGGAGGAAGAAGGGAAACTGGACAAATTTCCTTTTGCACATATCGCATGAGGAGGAAGAGTATAGGAGGGATATCCCTTACTCCCTCAATTTGGTGGGCTTTGGGTTCATGGAGGACCGCACCAGGGAGGCGACAACCGCCGTTGCTAAAGGCGTTGCTAAGGAAGCATGGCAAAGGTTGCTAAGGAAGCGATTCAAGCGGTTGCTAAGGAAGGGCGAGGCGATCGAGTGAGGGTGAGCCAGGATCATTCGATTCACCTCCGAGGACCTATTTAGGGAGTGGGGATGAGGGAAGAGGACCCTCGTGAGGAGGAAGGGTTTGGTGAGAGTTCAGCACCCGTGGAGCGAGAATGGGTACAAGCGGAGATTAAGGATGTGGAGGTATTGCCCGGAAGGTCTGAAGTTTGCACGAGGAACCAGTTGGAAGAAGGAATGAAACAGCTCCTTCAGTTCATCGACGTGTTTGCCTTCGAGGTGAGATATGAAGGGATTCCCAAGAAGTGGGGAGCATAGGATCGATTTGGAGCCGTGAGCGACTCCGCTTCCCCCAAAGTACTCACAAGGTGAAGGAGCAGCTTGTACTTGAAGGCGACGTCATCTATCCAATCCAACAACACTGGGTGGCTCCGTTGGTTGAAGCGGCTGGAAAGATTCGAGTATGCCAACCGGAGGAAGCTCAACAAAGCAACCAAGAAGGACCATTTCCGCCATTCATCGACAACATCCCGGATTTGGTGGGCGGAAGATGTGTGTACTTCTTGGGCGGGTACTCAATCACCTTTGAGGGAGAGTGACTGGCCTCTAACAGCCTTCACGGATTGGGGACCTTCGCTTACAAGAAGTGCGTTCGGATTGACGGAGCGCCGTTCCTTCATGCGGAGCATGGTTGAGATCTTCAAGGAGTATCTCCACAAGTTCATGGAGGTATTCCTAGATGATTTTGTGTGTTTGGGAGTGTGGAGGAGCACCGGATCACTTGCGGCGGTGCTTGGCGAGGTGTCGTGAAACTCAACTTTGCCTACATCCCGAAATGCTACTTTGGCATGCGGGAGGGATTTTGTTGGGGCACAATTTCAGCAGGGCATCGAGTTGATCCATAAGGTGAAGATGATTGTTGCCCCGAAGCCCAACAACTCTCAAGGAACTCCGGGGTTCCTTGGCATGGGCTTTGTGCCTAACTTTGCTAGGAGGGCTACCAGCTTGTTGAGGAAGGACCAAGAGTGGGACCGACATGAGAGGAGGCAGATTTCAAGATTTGAGGACCACGTTGGTACCCCAACCCTCAAGGGATTGGAGCACAAGAAGTTCCATGTGATGTTTCGCCATTGGTACGCCTTGAGCCAGTGGATAACAAGAGAGAGACTACCCGATCTACTACGGGCGGCAACTCACCGATGCGGAGCGCAAGTACACAACAACGAAAGGGAAGCCCTTGGGATGGTGTATTCGAAGAAAGTTTCGTCATTATCTCCTCTCCTATGAGTTTGTGTTTCATGTTGACCATTTTGCTCTCAAGCATCTTGTCAAGGCGGATCTTCCGTCGCATAGCTCGTTGGATCTTGTAAGAGTTCACCTTCACGGTGGAGACACGTGAGGAGGAAGCATGAATGCGACTACTTGTCTCGCTTGAAGACGGAGAAGGTGGAGCATGATCAAGAAGATCATTTTCCGGATGAAGCTTTCTTGGGAGGATGAGGAGAGTGCTAGGCCCAATGCTGATGGAGGCAAATGAGAAGGGAGGGAGAAGTTTTGCCAGCCTATGAGGAGGTCTTTCGCTTTTAGCAACTCGGATCTGGACTGTCTACAACAGAGGTTGTTCTATACTTCTCACTGTTGTTAAGCGCGAGACAAAATGCAGGTAGGGGAGATGGAGTTGAGAGGTTGTGGGTCAAGGATGGTCAAAAGGACCGGGTTCTCGCCTTGCATGAGGAGGAGGTCACTCACCACAACGTGACTGTAAGAAGATCTTAGGCGGTATTGGTGGCCAACCTTGCACGATGCTAGGGAGTTCATCAAGCGTTGTGATGCATGTCAAAGGGTTGAAGCCAACAGGACCACATGGCCATTGGTCCCTATCCTAGCCTTGGCGCCTTTAGTGGGGGATTGACTTGGGGATGATTCAACCCAAGACCAAGGGAACCAATATATTCGTAGCGGACATCACTTTGGAAGCTCAAGCCTTGCCGTGGACTGGAATGTGGTGGGGTTCTTGTTTGAGCATATCATCACAAGGTGTTGGAGTTGGTTAGCGACAGTACCCATTTCATCAACGAGGTGATCTCACACATGGTGAAGTATTTCAACATCATGGAAGACCACCCCTACAACCCCAAGGCGAATGGACTCACGGAGAAAGCTAATGGGTTGCTTTGCAGATCCTCAACAAGTTAACCATCACCCACTTACGATTGGGACCGAAAGCTTCACTCAGCGTTGTGGGCGTATAGGACAGCGGAGAAGGTGACCACACAACAGACTCCCTACTACCTCACCTATGGGCATTCACCAGTCATGCCCATTGAGTTTGAAGTGCCAACGTTGAGAGTCCAAGAGCATAAGAGGATGACGGTGGAGGAGAGCCAGTTGGAGAGGCTCATAGGCTTTGTTCAGCACATGGAGAGTAGGGAACAAGCCTTGGCAGTCCTACAGAACGTCCAAGAGAAGAGGAAGGAATGGCATGACCGGAAGCTGCAAAAACAAGAGTACGTTGTTCCGGGGGACTTGGCGTTCTTTGTGTGACAAGTACATGCACTTCCAGGCTCTTAGATGGATGGGTCCCTCAGTGGTCGCAAGTGTTCGACAATGGATCCATACAATGCGGCAACATGGATGTTGCCAACGGGGTCAATGGTTGGCGTGAAGACCAATAAGTTGGCGGGCGCCAACAAATGAGAAGGGAGTATGTGGTGACCACATGGGTACTGCACCCCTCGAAAGGAGTGTTTTTGTTTTGTGTTTAAGTTGTGAGAATCGTGTGGAGTTGGAATGTGAAGTAGGTTAGGAAATAAGAAAAGTCTACTAGAGCCTAGTAGGAGGAAGAGTCTAGTCCCGATCACGGGCAACCTGGAGGGTTGGCTGTTGCTAAGCGCTAGGCCGCTAGGACTGTTGCTATGACAACCGACTCGGGAGCTGCTATGGTAGCAACCAAAAGTTATTTTCCGATAAATCGGAAAACCTAATTGAGAAATCATTGGAAATACCCGAGCGGGTAAGTCCTATTAGCAATTTCCAGTCGGGAAGGGACAAGGAATACAGCAGGAGGCGCGCACCTCAAGCTCGGAGCGTGGTGGGCGGGCGGGAGAAGCAGGCGTCGCAGTGAGTCACAAGGCGGCAGCAGCGCGCTCGAGGCCGAATCGGGTGGAATGGCAGTCCGGGGGTGATGCGGCGGTGGAGGAAAGCGGAGGCGGTCGAGGCAGCGGCACAGGCGGAGGGCAGGCGGGCGGACGGTGGAGGAGCTCAGGCGGCGGGCAGAGCAAGCAGTGGGCAGAATTCAACAGGGAGTGGGGAATAATCGGCGGCTCGAGAAGGTGCGGCTCGTGCCGGCACGAAGAAGAGAAGAGAGGCGGTGGTGGGGGCGTGGGGAATTCGAGGAAGGAGGGGCGTGCAGGGTAGGGTGCGAATTGGTGGCACGCACTAGCTGGATTAAGGCGGAGGCGAGGGTCCATCTAACCAGTTGCAGCTCCCCGGACCTCACATATTTGAGGAGGAAGGCGTGGTGGCAGCGAGCGGGCGGCATGTTGGCGGACAGGTGGAGTAGGGTTCAATTCCGGTGGTGTCAAGGCTTTGGTCGTGGAGGGAATACGGGCCGAGGCAGGCCGCCATGATAAGGAGGTTTGGATTCGAGAAAATCGGCAGGCCTCCGAGATGGGTGGAGGTGGCGGCTTCAGGGGATCCTTGATCAGCAAGTTAAGAAGAATTCGAGTGAGTCGGCCACGAAAGGCGACAGTGAAGGCTTGTGGGAAATCGAATGGCGTGTAGCCGGACACTTACTCTGCTCGCGTCACAGGACAAGGAGCATGGGACCTAAGAAGACCACTCCGGTGGCCATTGAGGCCATTCAATGGCCCAACATGGGGCTGGAGAGTGGCGTTGGCTAAGCATCACTTGTCCTTCATGGACAAAAAGTGGTGCTACAGGTTGGTTGGGAATGTGGGCACATGAGGGAGAAGGCCAGGAAGGCAACACGAGAACCAACACTGGAATATTCATTGTTCCAGTGTCTATGAGGCAAGAGGAATGTGGTGGAATAATCATTGATCCTTTCGAGCCATCTCCCAAAATGCAGAGGCTGGTCCATTGCTCCCACATTGTCTAGGGTGGAGAATGGCTGGGTCACCAACAATTAGACCACGAGCCGGATTAGCCAGTGGATCCTGTGCTCTCACTCACTAAGAAGCTAGAGCACATTGACCATTTCTTGTCTTTCTCTATGAGGTGGTGAGAGGGTCCAAGATAGATTGGGCTAGGATGTTCTATGACACAAGATGCGGAGAGGGACCACTTGACCCTACCATCACCCACCTCAGCTCTATCTCCCTTCTTAATCCACATTTTTGACCATGCCAAGTTCGGAGGGATAGAGATGGTCTCACCTTCCATGCCCGGAGGCCGGTGTTTGAAAGAAGGAAGCCCAAAGAGGAGTCGAGGAAGAGGCCATCTCCGTGGCAGGAGTGAGGATGAGAAGTAAGTGTCCATGAAGAGGAATGTGGCGTTGCTAAGGGCATCACCAGCTAACAGCAAGCTAAGACTACAGGCACCAAGAGAGGTCGGGCCGAGAGCAGGGACTCCAACCACTCCTAGAGCCACAAGAGCACGACGAGAACTCACAGATGACAGGATAAAGGAAAGGCCAGGGGCACGGCCCAGGCAGTGGCGAAGCAACAGTCAGGGAATCACCAACCCTTGGGCACGGCCGAGTGATCCGAGAAAGTCACTACTGCTCAAGGGGACCCTCAAGTATACCGGAAGTGGTCAGAGTCGGGCGCCCGATAGGAAGGAGGGAACCCATCCCAGAAGGTTTGGGGCCTAACATCACCACAAGAGCTGGTCTCATATGGCACGCACTAGTGAGATGGAGGACCGATAGCTCGTCCTCTCTTTGTTAGGTTTTACAGCGCAGAGCAACAGGGGAGGCTAAAGGAGCTCCAGGAATGAAGCAGGAGAAGGAGGTCTTGGAGGGACGCCTAGGTAGCATGGAAGCGGAATTAAGAAGGTCCGAGAAGAGTTGCGGAAGACCAAGGATCGAAACCCTCATGGTTCAGCTCTCGCACAAAGCACCATAGGGAGCCTGCGAATGTCATCTCGGATCGCAAGTTCAGCCGAAACTGCGGATGCCCTGGCGCTACAAGAAGGAGAGGGACGAGGCAAGGAAAGGTTGGAAAGAGGCCAAGAGGGCCGGGATTGCAAGGAGAGCCACCGTGGAAGATGCGGAGCCTCCCATGGAAGAATCATTCGAGTTAACAGGAGGTTGCTAAGCAAGCAACGCCGCCGCTAAGGAAACACAACTGCACTGCTAAGGGAGCAACAGCTCCAAGACCAAAGCTACAACAAGGAAGAAGGGGGCAAGACCGGGAGGAGGACAACAGCCGGGGGAGCGGTAAGCACCGCCTAAGAAGTCTAACTTCCCAATGGTGCATTAGATTGAGGGATGCTTATCAAGATAACCATGTGCCCGGATTCTCCTTGGAGAGAAGATTGTCTCCGAAAGTTTATGTTGTTGTGGGCACAGGGGACATGGAGGTACTTGATCCATGCCTTGGCACCGGATCCTACCTATGGGTTGGATTCTTAAGGAGGAAACTCTCACCGACCCATCCAGATTCAAGAGCTCACCGAGGAGGAGTACTGGACTATGCGGCGAGCACAAGAGAGAGAGGAGTCCAGCTCAGGAGGTAGAGATTTTATGGGAGAGATTGCCCAACCGCCAAGAGGGAGGAGAGCAAGAGGAGAACATGGGGCTAGGCCTAGGAGGCCCAGGAGAGGTAATAGGGGTAAGTGGCCAAATAGCTAAAGGCCCATGTGTTATAGGATCGTCTTATCCTCTCATAGTGGATGAATTGATAGATAGGCCTCTAGGATTGGTAGGCTAAGACGATTGGTATTTTTGGCAAGCAAGCTTTGTGGTGATCTTGGGTATAAGGCACCTCTTGATGAAATGTAAGCAATGTTGGCCTAAGTCTTGGTGTTTGAAATGGTCGGGGTTTGGGAGTACCATCCAAGTCGTAAGTCTAGACCGCTCAGAGCCAGAAGACTACCAAGTTGCCCAGATCTGTGGCATCCGCAAAGGGTGGTGGAAAGCAAGGGAGGGAGCCTTGAGGTCTCCTTGGAGGGAGTTCCAAGGTCAAGAGGGTTGTGGGCGGGGGTCACTCTTCCTCATTCCCTTCACTAGTCTAGTACTCACCTTGTGTTTGAGTTTCGTGTGTTGGAGATTTGGTGTTTGGAAAATGAGGGAAAGAGCTATGAGAGAAGTGGAGAATCGGACATGGAGAGTTGCTGATGGCTGTTTGAGAGGAGTAAGAAGATGGAGAATGCAGAAGTGATGTTGTGTTCTGAAGAAGAGTGAGTGGAGGTTGAAGATCCGTGAGTGGATGAGATGGAATGATTGGGGGTGATGACAAGTATTTTGAGAGTTGGTGAAGGGTTGTAAGGTCTGGATGAGAACCTTGTAAGGGCTGGAGAGGAGCGAGTGGAAGTGGATTGAATGGGTGGTGGTGTGAGAACAAGGAGAGTTGAAGAGAGGCTGGGAAACTTGGAGTGTGGAGGGGCTGCGAGAGGCACCTCGGTGTGAGAGCAGGAGGGTGCTGGAAGGTGAGCTGAAAGGCTGGGGAGGGGCAAGGAAGTCAAGAAATGCAAGAGTGAGGGGAGAGTTATGGGGCAGAATCGATTGGTGGATCTAACTTTGTGGATGAGAATAAGAGAGAGAGAGAGAGAGGAGAGATCAGCCTTATCCACTTGGATCCCGACCGGACCCACCCCTATTAATAGCCAGACTGATCCCAAGGTGGACCCCCCTAGAAATAGAGTTGCTAAGTTAGCAAAACATCGTTGCTGGGGAGTCAGGTCGCGTGGCTAAGATAGCCAGTGCAGTGTTGTTAGGGTAGTAAGCAGTGCATCGCTAGATGTTTGGCGTATGTGTTTGGTTGGATTGGCTATGTTTTGGTTGTCTTGACACGAAATCACTCCCTTGGGTACGAATCTCAAGTCTACAACGATAAAGAGGGTAAATGTGGCCTCTTTGTGACCACTTGGTTTGAAAATCACTCCACACCTTAGAACTTGATGAAACATCATAATATTTGAGCCGTGGAATATACATCAAGCGGCTTTATGCATGTATATCGCTGAACCGGGTTGGATGGTCACTAAATCATTCTGCATGTAGTCATGGAGAATGTGTTCAAAATTATGGTCAAATCACATTCAATTAAAATTGCAGGCTCGCAACAAGGGTATGGTGGGGACATGCCAATGGGGTTTTTGTCTAGCACCGATTTCACTCCCTTTGTGGGATAATGAAACCCTGACTCTTTACATTATTATACCTTATAGTGAAGGGCAGAGAGTTTACAAGGTTCCCATTTATGGTAAGAAGGTATGGAAAATGTCTGTTTATATGGTACAAGGGTGTACACTACACACCATGGTAGCATCTGGCGCCCATCGCTACACACGAAATCCCTTATCCATTCCCAAATATGCCCAACATGGCCTTTTTAATATCCATGTCGGAAGAAATGTCTTGTCTGTTCCATGTTCCTCTTCACCCCAAAACCGATTACATGGTATCGCTGGAAAAACTGCCAAGTTTCACGGAACATTGGGTGGGCGCCACGCTAAACGAATCCCCACGAACAAGTCATGGCGGGCCGGTGAAATGAAGGGGTGCCAATAGGAAGACACACAAAATGTTGTCGTGATGGCTTAAGCATGCCACCACAAAGGGTGTGGAAAAGAGTTGCGTTGTAATTTGGAAGGAGCGGACCATGAGTGGATATATGTCGAGTTCGGTCATTCACTCCTCCCGACTCAGACCGTCGGTTTCTCCATGTGGAATAAATGCGTCATCCATCCATCCTTGTCCACCGAGGAGTGCGAGGGGTTGAAGATGGGGACGGAGGGCACTTAACTTCTCTTTGATAGCTTTTTTATCCGCCGTGTACAGATGTTTCCTAGAAGTGAGATTGAACCCATAGTACACAATGACTGTCTTGTGTACAAACAACTTCTGAATGTTGGGTGGCTTCCATGCTTTTGCACCTTTGTTGGTAAGAGGAAATTGTCTACCCTCCTCAGTCCTGACAAAGTATTCCCCGACATACTTGCCCTCGTAGGCATCAGTGTGCTCGGTTCGCCACCAGTGCACCAGCAAGTAGGGGTCATCGACGGTCAGGTGCACACTCAACACCTTTGCAACCCAGAATGCCCTGTTGTGTGTGTCCCCCTCACAAGGGGTGACAATAAACATACCTTTTTTTATCTCCATGATGTCACCATTCATGCTCGACCTCTTGCTCCCGTCTTTCCACTCTGTAAGCACCCAAGTACATGTCCCCGTTGAGGCTCTCGCAATAAGGCTTCAAGATAGCCTCCTCGGAACTCGGTGGTACAAGTCCTGCAGATCATCTACCACTTCCGGACTTTTCAACACAAGGCCAATGTTATTGTCCACTATAGTTGCAATCTCCTCTTGATCCTTCCAGTCATTCCACCACTCCTCCTTTCAGTTAACATATGTGGAAAGTTTACCCTTAAGTGCTCTACTCCTTTGAGCTTCCATCGCCTTTCTTGTCCTTGGCAGAGCTAGCGGTTAGGTCCTATCTCGACATTTGGAATAAAAGACAAGAACTCCAGCCCATCTTTCTTCCATAGCTGAGGTGAGGTATCGCTTTCGGATAACAACTTTACCCGCGTTTTCCTCCGCGTGATTTTGAATTGGTGTTGGAATGATAGATTGTTGCTTGCGAACGCACTTTAAACTTCCGAGCACCTTCCTGTTTTCAAGGCCGACGAAAGAACGGAAGTCGGAACCTCGGTCGGGACCTTCACTTGGGTTTGGCGTGAAAGCGCTCAATATATCCTGCATGAGGAAGAGTTTTGGCCTCTTTGTGCTTCAAATGCTTGGAGAAACAAGAACATTTGGTCCACCTGGTCATGTGTGACCTGACAAGAAGAACCCCACCTTCACTTTCTCAAAAGTCCCCATCTCCACGAGCATATTCGGATAAGCAAAGCAGCGTTGATTCTTGTTCTCCGACATGTGTTAGTTGCAAATATAGAACCTTGGGAAGTAAGCCAAACATGTATGTATCACATCTTGATAATGCATATGGTTAAATTAGCATCGTTCGCAAATTTGCGTAGTGCAGATCGCCTTGCGTGAACGTGTGATTGTGAATCATACACCCCACCACATGGACAGGCTATCTTCCTTTAGCTCCTTAGGCCATCTAAGTATACGGTAAATGTTTTTTCGATCCATACCATCGATACATAATAACATGTACTTGTGAGGCTCTGTATCCTTTCGCTCGATGTTTTGTCAACTTCTTCCGCTCCTCCATAAGCTTTGCGATGTTTGTTCAATGCCTCGATATATATCGCCATACAACCAAATGTCATGTCGGTGTCCATCAACATATACCATCATTCACGACCAGACCCTCCCACTAACGCCTCATTTCAAATGCAATAGCAGAGTCGACTCCATTATAAGTGGTCTAGGCGATTGTCCAATAGGGGCAACCGACCCTAACAACCCCTAAAGCGAACCTAGGGTTCCGGCCGTTGTGTGGTCCCATATTGAGGCCCCAATGGTCCTCCTCTAGCCCGGGAAGGCTACGGAAATCTTGAAGTGTCCAGCCGGCTCATCGCCTTCATTAATATGGGCGGCATGCGCCAACCCTCCCCTTCCTCCTCCCCTTTCCCATCCCCTTCCACCCTTTCCACAGGGGCATGCCGCGCCCTCATCTCCTACCCGGGCCCCATGCCGGCGCCTTCCTCCCCCTCGCCCCTTTCAGGGGCGGCATGCCGCCTCCTCATCTCCCCGGCCGGGCGGCATGCCGGCGCCTCCCTCTCCCTCCTCCACTGGCTGCATTCTAGAGAACATGCCCGCTTCCTCGACCAAGGGCCGGATCGTACCGACCAAGGGTCAACATCCACCATCACAACATACCAGCTACATCGATGGCCCACCACCGTGACGCCCAACCTTTGCCCCTTTATACCATGCCGGAAAACGGTGTGTGATGAGCATACCTTGATCTGCGATCCGATTCTCGGATGTTGAACTTTAGACCGCGCAAGAGAGAACATGTTGAAAATCGATTGGATTTGGGTATCTTCACGCGCTCGAAGTTCTGCTCCCATAGTCTCAGAAAGTACGCGTACGAAATATACTGCAGCCCGTTTTGCTCCATGCCACATTTGTATTGTGTCCACACTTCTAGCTTGGTGAAAGTGTCAGGAAGATTGTAGACTTCAACATTAGGCAGCCGCTCTGCCAATTGCAGAAATGTTGCATCCATCCATGCTATAGCGCCCAATGCATGAGATGATTTCACCCGGGGGTTTGGCTTGCTACCATCCCATGGTGAATTCAACAGTACTCTACCCTTCACCTCCTCATACCTTTCCGACCCTATGCAATACACCCTTCAAGGATTTGTGCAACACTTGATTGGAACCGGTGCCTTCAGGAAAGTACTGCACTCTCTTTTCCTTTCGATCCTTGGTCAGGCCTTACAAGGGTCTCTAAGTATGTCTCCGCTCGACCTTCCCAACATAAGAAACCTTTGCCTCTCTTCTTGGAAACCCTCCTTCGAAAGTCGTTGGATACATAGTTTGTTGCAACACGGTTTCAAATCTTGCGTAACGTGTCCTCGTCTTCTTCAAGGAGACACCGGCCACGCCTACAGCAAACCAAGGTCGCTCGCTGCAATGTCTCCGACATTGGCTTCGATAATCTGACGACCGCGAGGAGAACAGGGAGGATGGGGAACGTTGCATCGCCAGAATATCACTCCCCGATGCACCAAACACTCCACAGGGCGAAGAGACCTCGCATGGCACGTTTGATTTCGACCTGCGGGCGGGCGACATCGCCTCGTCTCTCGGGGCTAAGTTCCATAGCCGCGCATACAAGTTCAAGTTCCGTCGGTGGCACATAGGGGGCACGAGAATGGTTATGAGTCCTTCGCCATCCCGAGCTTGCATACGATTTTCACGAGAACAAGGTGAAGCATCGCCGTCATCCACGATTACCATTGGCATCCGCATGCTTGTGAAAGTCTTTCCAGCTTGTCTACATAAGCTTGTGTTCACACGCAGTTGTCCAAAGAGCATTCGAAACGGTCCCTTCGGCAAAGCGCGGTATTTGGATGATCGTGAATGCCCGCATGTAGGTCTCTTTGTGAGGCGAGGCATTCCCGATGTGCCAAGTTCCGCCATCTGCACTGAGTCGAGCCGCATGACACCCGGTTATGAACAACGTTCCGGGCAAGGGACTACGAACGTGGAGGCACGCGTATTATGAAAATTACCTCGTGTCTTCGTATGGGTGGAGTGGAGCATGGTGAAGAGACGTGCGAACGAGAGCAAAGACCAGGAGGAACACAAGCTCGGCACAATCATATTAGACATAGCGAACAATGGATGCCTCGGAGTGGCATCTTTCCAGACTTGGAGAAGATTTACCTATCATCCCGTTGTTATTCAGCGGTCATTAAAGTTGCGGCTTTTGCCGTTAGGGATCGAAGGCTTTAATGTATGCCAAGTGCAACCGGTTGGAAAACATGGGCCACCGTGTTAATAAAACGTGGCAAAGCAGGTGCCACCAAATTAGGGTTGGAAAAACAAACACACACAGACGGTGCGATTCATCACCGCTTAACCCTTGCCCGATTTTTAAGCGCTTTCCTTTCCCGTGGGCGTTCACGGCTCAGCGCAAATGAGTTGCGCTCCACCGAAACCAGGAAGGCCTGGTGCACTCCTCAAGCCGCGGGGATGGAGGCCATTGCGCCATTGAGGTGAGGAGGTGCGTCACGCCTAACATTGCTGCGGGGAGATTTGGTGTCTCACCGTATGCATCGGTTGCTTGTGACGTGGCAAGTGGGCGGCAGAAGGACTTGGCGGTGGGGAGAAGAAGGCCCGCCGCATGTGGAGAAACCTAAGCGTCGGAAGAAAGGGGCGGGCGACACACCCAAGGGCGCGGAGATGGACAGTTGGCCGACTGGTCTTCCAATTCAGGCGCCGGCTTGGAAGGCGAATGCAGGCACGATGTTGGGGCGACAGACTTTCGGGATCCGGATCGTGAAGGTGAGCACAACGAAGGAGCAAAGGCGGGAAATCAAGGATGGAAGGCCACCGTGATTCTAATCCTTCACCTTTTCGTTTGAGGAGACTGCTCAATTGCGTGAGACACACTAACGATTGATGAGACGATTGTCCGAGAAGGAAGGCTTTTACCGAGTGCGAGCGGATGAAGACAATGTGGTGTGGACACCAATGTTGAAATTATGGATTTATGGCCACAATGGTGCTTTTAGAATCGAGCCGGGCTGGATTGTGGTATGCAACACGTTAATGAAGCGGAAGGAGATCCGGATATTCGGTCTTGGTGACTTCAAGCCTTATGGGTTTGAAGCTTTGCGATTGAGTCACGACTACGATTCGTGTTTAGCATAGCTTGCATAGCAAAAGTGTGAGCCACTTGAACTGTCTCTCAAATTCCGAGAAGCTCTTCGACCACGGATTGTAAGTGCACGTCTTTGGTTGTCATTGCTTTTGAAGGTTTACAACATCCTTGCATCCACTAACCACTTTTTGCAACTTCTAACTCGTTGGCAGAATGCAAGGAATTTTTATCCATGCCTGTGTGAAGTGATAACAACTTCTATCATCAGTCACCGTCGCGTGATGTCCTTCAGAAGAACCAGGGCTGGGCTATCTGATTATGAATTGGAAGGAGATGAGGATGAGGCCGAGTATGGACCCTCGGATGAAGAGGATGGCCCTATCGTTGCTTGGCCAACGGATTCGGGTCGGAGGAGGATGGTGATAAGCAGGGTTGAGGAGGATGCGTATTCCCTCCATGCCGGTGCCAATCGCTTACAATCCTCTGAAGACATGGGTCATGAGGCGGGGAATGGGTGGGGAGCCACGGGTTGGGCACCCCTCAAGCTGGTTTATATGTCTACGAAGGCATGGGAGAGAGGAAGGGCGCATCGGCGCCATCCCCCCCTCTGCGGGCGCCATCCAGAGCATTCACTGACCAAGAGATTGCGGTGGGTGGATCAAACCCTGACGGCCTCTGGAATGATGGAGGCGCATGATGCCGGCCTTTGCTGGCCATGGGATGTGAGGGAGGGCCGGCGGCTGCTGCTGCCCTTGTGGATCAGAGGAGGCGCCGGCATGCCTGCCTTCTGCCATGGGGAAGCGGTGGTGGGCGCGGCATGCCCGGCACCTCTCTGAGAGATCGATGAGCCCGGCGTGCGCCCATCTTATATGGTGGGCGTATTGGGAGTCGGAGGCGGCAGCAGTCGGCTGGCATTGGTATGGGGGCAGGTTGCCAAATGGAGGTGAAGAGATTTGAGGAGGAAGAAGGCCGCGTGAGCTCCGCGATACCAACGATATTCCAGACTATGCATCTTGCGATGGGAGAGGCTAGAGGCCTCCATCCGATGATGAAGATTATTTGTGGAATATCGAGTCAACTACGCAGAAAGTGGTTGGAAATAGTTCTTTCTGTTAGAAACAATGTTTCTCAAAGGGTATCTCGAACCCATTTTGGCCTCCATCCAGAAATGCACATGTCTCATTTTAATGTTTTTAGTGATTTTGCAGACCCACACCATCCGAGCCCAAAAGAAGACCTAATGCCACTCCGCAAATGCCTGGACACACCTTTACCAAGTGGTACCGGGATGTATCAGAGCTGAGTCGGAGTCCAGACTTATACTCCAAAGGGTGCAATACACCGGGTTTGGGAGGGTTGCGTCAATACTTGTGTGCAAGCACTTTTCGTTGCTTGTGCCGCACCAACACTCACATCAATTCTCTTTTCAAACCCGTGATTGAGCAATCCCAGAGGCGGGGCATACCTGGCCCCCCTCGTGTCGGAGATAAGCCCTTAGAGACATTGGGCCCAGGTGATTGGACAAGGTAAAGGATGGTGAGGCCTCCTCAACGTTCTTGATCAAACTCTTGAGCTTACATTTCTTCTTGTCAAGTCCGTCTCCTTTCAACCTTAATCTATCCATGGGTGGCACATGGAGCAAGTCGGATCTTAAATTCAAAATCTCTGGCGAAGCTTGGAGTTAGTCTTTGAACACCTAGCCCACCATAGTGGGCGTCACGGTGGGTATAGATAGGTCCTCCTTGAGCCTCACTGAAATACTCGACCATTTGGTCAAAACCCCATTTCGGGCGACTGACCCTCTTTCTTCAGATACTCTGGCTCTCACTAGGGCTCGGTGGCATGCTCTCTTATACTTGTGTTCATTTGCATCAAGCAGGCTTTCATTACTCAAGGAAAAATCATCTATTCTATTTATTTTCTTGCTTCTGCAAAACATTGTGAAACATTGTGTCTTCAAAAGGTTGGCCATTAGAAACCACCATCATACATGTCGAATTTTGGAAAATGTAGCTCATCTAGAAACCAAGGCCTATGCATCTATACGTGCATCAAACTCGAATGAGCGGACATTTGGCGCACCAATCAAAGAGATCCACGCAAGTCATCGAAGGGGCACATAGAGTAAGGCCAAAAGGTTTTACATGTTGTATACAAAGCGAATGTGGAATATAACATCAACCAACAAATGATTTTCAAAAATAATATTCATGACTTTACGCCTAGATACCGGATGATTTACAAATTTTTCAAACCACTAAAAATCAACACTCCATCCTAGTATTGATACGCCTCTAGGTTGCTTAATGTGGAGTTGTTACAAAGTTTTCAAAGCGCCAAAAACAAGCAAGCCATCCTAGTACTAATCGACCCAAGAGCTAACAGGAAGTTCTAAAGCACCAAAGTCAAGCACCCCATCCTAGTACGATCAACTTTAACCTTGGAGTTCTTATGCCATTGAGTCTATCAACACCTATCCTAAGCGATGTTTGAAGACAAACAATATATATATGCCGGACGTCCGCGATCCACTCCACCATTTCCATCTCACCGACGCCACAAGATTGGGGTCTCAGAATGCGCCGGACGTCCGGGCGCATTGCACTCCTTCCAATGTTTTTCACTCTAACAATGGAGATCCTGTGGTTGTGTACTGTATCACGTCCAGCTACTTTTAGAGTCGTAGTTTGGTCCTCTCGAGATGGCCATGATCGCTATCTTAATGTTCTTCACAATTGCGCGGACGTCCGGCCATAGCTTGCTTCTTTCGCTAATTGCTACTTTTGTGTTGGTTCGGACGTCCGCGCAGCTTTTGTCTGGACTAATTTTGTTTGGTTTGCCTACTGCTCACCCTCGCTAGGAAGTACTATCGCGAAAGAGGTGTTTAGGATTCCTAGCACCGTTAAAAATCCTTGAAATCCCTTCCTTGTGAAGGTGAAATCGAACCTTCTTCGGCTTCAACCGTTAGCGTAAGTATTCACGAGAAAATAACATGGTCAATATCTTCAAAGACATGTTTAAAGTGGTTTTGCTAAAGCATGATAGATATTTTTTGGTCTTTTAGTCTTTAGGGACTATCCCTACAGAGACGCTGAGAATTTAAGGCCCTGCATCCTTTCTTACTCCAGGATGCTCGGATTCGGATTGTGGGAGGCATGGACCAACTATCCGCAAAGTTATTTTTTGAAGGTCGGGTTGAGGAAGGTGTCTGCCTCTCACTGCATGATTGATCCATCTGATTAGTGACATTCAATATATAGACCGGAAGAAGTTTAGAGCAAAGTATGTGATGGGAGTGCTCTGTGCACCGCTAATCCATGCAATGATAGGAAGCATCCGGACATATCCTCCATCAAGGCCAGGATTCAATGGATGGAAGCCCATGTCTATTGTAGGCTCACTTTACGGGACATGAGGTTCCGGCCACGCACCTGGGGTCACCTTAGTCTCGACACCGGAGAAGATGACTTTCAACAGCAAGTTCAGATTTGAAAGATGAGTTGCAGATAGCAAAAAGAGATGGAGTCAATATGAGCATGAACTGGAAGTTCAACCTCTATAAGATGATGGGCTTGATAGATGATGATGATGATAAAATACATATAGTTTAGGGCACTATTCACTAGGGCACCTTTACTTATGCTTTAATTTATTTCTAGGGCATTAAGTAGTTACTTAGTTAGTTGTCCTAGGAGGTTAGTTGTTATATTAGTTACACAACCATGGTTATAACAACTTATGGTTATAACCGCCTAACCACCTAACCACCTTGCCTAAATAGGCTTTGTACTTTCTATTATATACATTGTAATGCAAGCATCTTTTATGCTAGAGCTTAGCATGATTTTCATCATGGTATCGAGCAGCTTTGCTCTTGATGCTAGAGCTACTTTCCTATTTCCTCCTAAGGCATCCATTCTCCTATGCTTCCTTTCCAATTAGATCTTTAAATGGAACTTATGCTACTGGAGATCTCCTTTGGCAGCAAATGGATCAAGCTCAAGATCATGCTTTAAGGATGCACAATTTGTGTCAAATCCTTGCCCTTGCACCATGAATTCACCAAATCCCACTAAACAAGGAGTTTGGAGAAATATCAAGGCTGCAAGGCAAGAGAAGCGAGAAGGACCACAAAACAACAAAGTGCATGGTGTGAAGAGCTTGAAGTAGTCTCTAAACAAGTTGCTAATTTCATTGGATCTATTTTGATTAAGTCACCGGATCAAGGGAATTTGATTAGACTTGCTGACAAGAGCTACTTACCTCCTTTTGATTTATTGCAAGTTTAAATCCAATTAGCTCTTCAACATATTCCTAACTTGGTTGCTGGCCCTTCATTTCCGCTTGAATAATTTGCTAGAAACTCTTGGTTGCATAAAGAGTAACATTAGACTTCACCCAAAATCCAATCATTCTAATTTTGCCTTTTGCAACAAGAAATTAGCAATATTCGAGATCATCTAGATAGGCTCCTTCCCAAAGGAGATTCTGATTTTGATGATGAGATGATATTCCAAGAAATATAGGCCAAGCCGAGATGATCCGCTCCGACGCGCATGTCCTTTCACCGATCGGAAACCAAGTGCGCCTATCGGACAAATTAATCGCCTATTTTGAACTCACTGGCTGGAGTGAATGTTGACGACGATATATTAATCAACTTGAAAAGTTAAAAGCGTTGGCTAGAGGAGCAAAAGGCCAAATGGCTTGAAGATGAGAAGAAGAGTTGGGAAAAGGCTAAAGAAAAGAAAAACTCAAACATGATCCAAAAGCGGGTTCATGGAGATAGCTTTAAGGAAAAGGATAGATTCAATGGAAAAGGATATGATGTATGGAGTATTCGCATGAAAGGAGTATTGCGGCGCGTGAACTATGGGATATAGTGAGTGGTTCCAATGATCGTCCCATGTGGGATTCGACTATAGAAGAATGGGACAATAAGGATCAAGGCCCAAGATATTCTAGTGAGTGGACTTATCAATCCATGGTTCGCCAAGTTTCAAGCCGATTCCTCCAAGGACATGTGGGACCGCCTTGCCCATTATATTCATCTAAGGATGTAATGAGCTTGTTGTCGCCACCCGCAATTTTCATAATCTCAAGATGAGAGAGAATGACTCATTGACAATCATATCAAGATTTTCGAATCGCCAAGTCCAACCTTGAAGCATCCGCACCAAGTTGACCGAACAACTGCTTTATGACTCTTCTCGCCTCTACCACCTCCTCTGTGGCTTCGTGACTACTCAAAATGCGGTTCGAACCGAGAAATCATGAAGCCTCGGTGATGCTTATTTAAGCGCCACCGAATTGATTGGAGCAATCATACGGAGGACCAAAGTCGCCGACATGAATCCGGATCAACCGCAGCAGTGATGTTCATTGGAAGGGGTAGAGGAAGAGGTCGAGGCCGAGGGCAGAGGACTGCTTTCTTCACGACCCAATCCCAACCAATATTCACGGTGAATACTCGTCTTCTTCAAAGACTAAGAGGTAATAAGAAGACGGAGTTATTTGTAATTGCGTCAACCATATGGAGAAGGACAAGAAAGAAGAAGGCAGCTAGGAAGGAGGCCTGAGCGTATGTTGTAGTGAAGAAACAATCTTCCACAACACCGGCAACTCCCGTGCATGGCATCATCAAAGCCATCAAACCAATATTGGTATTTAGACTGGAGCTACATCACATATCTGTCACAACAAAAACTCTTTTGAGTCTTATTCACCCACAGGACACCGATCGTCCTCTGGCGATGATCACAACCTCCCATCTCGTGTGTAGGTTCGCTTGTTCTCGATGTTCTTCGTGCCAAGTTCTCTCTCTCCCATGTCCTTCACGTACCATCCATGTGTAAAATCTAGTGTCTCGCTAGCTTATGTTCAACATAGCATGCAAGTCATTCTTCATGGAGATAGTTGTCTTATTTCCCATCTCACAAGTAAGTCACATACTATCTCGCTGACACTAGAGGACGGCCTATACAAACTATCCGTCAAGTGGGTCCCTTACATAGCATGAATGTAGCCACCCACACCGCCACCTCCTCCAACACCACACTTTGGCATCGACTAGGTCATCCTAATAGCCAAAAACTCATCCAAATGTCTAAGGGAAATTTTTATAGAACACCTTCCCTATCCAAGATAGAACCCTATCTCGTGCAAGCGTGTCACCACCAAAAGGCACCAGGCTCCTTCCACAACCACTCTCCCAGGGCCAAAGCACTTTGAGTTGGTCCACACATTCATGCCCTATTTCGCACCATCCTTTACCGTTGCGATATTTCTTAACATTCATAGATGATTATTCTCGCTTTGTCCTCACATACATCCGAAACACAAAAGCCAAGCCTTTCGGTTTTCAAGGACTACATGATGTGGGCAGAGACTTACGTAAAACTCAAGACCCTCCGTTCGACAATGGAGGAGAGTTTACATCTCATGAATTTGCCGATTTTGTCGATCAAGGCATAGCTCAACAACTCACGCTTGTACATACACCTCAAAGAAATGGCGTAGCGTAGAATAAGAACCTACGCCTTCAAGAGATCACGGTTGCTTGCTCTCCCAAGCTAAATTATCCAAGACTTATTGGAGGCCATTCAAAGAACCTATCTCATCAATAGATCCGACATCTGCAAGGTATGACACCTTATGAAGCCTTTATTGGTAGGAAGCCTTCAATCGACCATCTTCGAGTTTTTGGATCTCCGCTTATGTCTTTATACCTAAAGCAGAAGAAGCTAGATCCTAAGGCAGCCAATACTTTCATTGGCTACGAAGGCATCAAAGGATACAAACTATTTGATCCCGCTACCGGAAGCTCTTATATGCCGGAGTGTCACTTTTAATGAGTCCCATATACTTTCACCTTGGGGAGCTCCTGCGACACTCCTCATGATGTTCTTCCTCCCGAGAACACCGAGTATTCATCTTTTGATGATCATGATTTCATAACTCAACATATTGTCCTCGCTCCTGCTCCTGTTGTTGCACCTATCTGCAGGAGGAGGAGGAGCTACATATCCTCGACGCCTCCGACCCACGACTGGATCCCGATCCAAGAACCTCAACACCTTGAGGACATCCCGGCGAGGACATCAAGAACCTCTTGAGGATGATTATCCGGTCGAAGATGAGCCTCGCTTCTCTATATACGAACTAGCTCATGAAGAGGTCGCCGTTGAAGATGACCAACCTGCACCAAGGTACAACCTAAGAACTAGACCAGTTATTCCAGGACCTGCAGGATGGAAAGAACCAACCCAAGGATACCTTGCCACCTTTGATGATCCTATTTCTCCCTTCTCCCTTTTTCACCAGGGTGTATATAAAGCCACTGTTGATCCCCGAAGAACCTCTGACTTTGAAACAAGCATTTTCCTCTCCTGAGACAGACTTGTGGAAAATAGTAGTAGATTCTGAGTATAACTCATTAGTTAAAACTCGACATGGGAATTGGTGAAACCACCTAAGGGCGTAAAAATAGTGACTAGCAAGTGGGTATTCAAAATCAAACGAAAGGGTGATGGTTCCATTGAGAGATACAAGGCACGATTAGTGGCTAGAGGGTTTACCGGATCCACGGTTTAGATTATCTACCCCATGCCACTTATGCACGGTTGCCAAGTTTGCCTCCCTAAGAATGATCTTAGCCTTAACCACACAACATGACCTTCACCTCCACATGATGGATGTCAAGAGCTTACACATGGGCGTCTACAAGAGGAGATCTATATGAGACAGGAGGCTATGAGGTCAAGGGAAAGGAAGATTGGGTGTGCAAACTTATTAAGTGCATTTATGGCAAGCAATCGTGCAAAGAATGGAATGTCATACATGTCAAGCTAGTTAATCGTGGCTTCAAACGAAGCAAAGCCGATGCTAGCATGTACATATTGAAATCGAAGTGATATAATTTACCTTCTACTTTATGTACGACTTGTTTATGGCCTCATCTTCCTTATCCCTCCTAGTGAAATCAAGGCATGGTTACGAAGTCATTTTGAGATGATGATCTCGAGAGATGACTTATGCCCTGGCGTTAATATCATTAGGATAGAGGCAACAAAACTCTAAGCTTAGTTAAAGTATAAAAGAGAGTTTAACAAAATTTGGATTAGAAGAAGCCAAACCGCCACTACCCCTTTGCTAGTGGCATTAGGCTCACCGATATGAGCCCTAAAAGATACGGAGAAGCATGAGATGTCAGCACCATATAGACATCTTGTTGGCACTGATTTAAGTAACTTCACAAGACCCGACATTTCTTTTGAAGTTAGTGCATGTTCACGATTCCTAGAGAACCACGAAGGAACATTGGCTATCTCAAACGTATCTTCGTGATACCTCAAAGGAACTATGCACACCGGATTGACTTACAAGTACAAACCCGCATACCCAATTTAATCCTAAGACATGTCGGCCGACTATGCTGATCCAGACACCGTAATCAGATCCGGCTATGTTCTACTATTGGGAGGTGCTCCAATCTCTTGGTCAAGTAAGAAACAACCTACAATTGCTTTGTCATCGAGTCCGAGTATAGAGTCCTAACCTCGTCTCAAAGATATAGTTTGGTGTAGGTTAGCTTTGAACTTGGTCACCCCAACATAATCCCACACCTTTGTTCGGATAGTCAAGGGGCCATAGCCCTAGCTAGAAATCCGTCTTCCACTCCGAACAAAGCACATAGCAATTGAATACCACTACATTCGTGAAATGCTAGAAAACAAAACAATAGACATAAATTACATCCAAACTCGGAAAATCCGGCCGATATATTAACCAAGTCATTAGGTCGTGATTTACATAGCAACACATGAAGAGTTTAGGGATACTAGATATCAAGTCTAAGCCACCCTAACTCATAGCTATAGAGGAACATAAGTGGGCAACTAAAAGTTAACCTTGGCTACAAGCCACAGTTTGTCCAAATGATCAAGTTCCTCTTCTATTTCTAAATAATCTTCATAGTATTCTGAGCTTCGCTCCAATGCCCAAACAGATCCTATTCACAAAATTTAGGAGTCATGTTAATATAAAAATAAATAAATAAATAAATTATTAAATGCTATTTAAGTCATAAATGGCATTAGGGTACTTACTATAAGTATGCTTAGTGTTCCCTTCATACTCAGCACATGGGGCAGCTCCCAACCATACCATTTTGATTCCTTTCTTATGGCAAACATATTCTGCTAGGGCATGGTAACTATCCTTATCCCCAGGGCATATCAAGTGGGTAGCTTTCATCAAACTTCCCATAGGAAGATAGCATCCAGGTATTGCATATCCTGTCCTTGTTGCTTGAGGACCACTCTTTGTGGGATAGCAATCCTCAAGTGATCCGTGCCCACACACACTTGTCCATCCCTACAACCACATAGTTTCTTTTAAGCAAAAAAAAAAAAAACTTTGTCCTTATAAATAGGAGCAACCTACTTCCTATTCCTACTTACTTTCTTTTCCACTACTGCTACCACCTTGCTCTTGCCCTTCCACTTTCCTCTTGTGTCTTCGCCATCCATCTAAGTTTTCCTAGATCCGCCAATGGATCATCCCATTAGTACACATGCTATCTATCACTTTGTAGCATATATGCGACAGTTAACATACCGAGGCTAGTTTGTGGAGATCATTGGCACTTTTGGCGCCGAAATCATCATTGACGACGAGGCATCACCTTGACTTCCTTCGCATACGGATCATGAGGAGCATCTTCAACATCGGCTTGGACTCCCACCACGAGTCCTCTTCATCAATGTCAAGTCATCACACCATGTCTCATCAAGAGAGACGGCTTCGACGAGACCTCGAAAACCCGACCTCATCTTCACTCCACTCCGACGGAAGGCGGAGCGACAATCTCTTCTCACGAAGAGGAGATGGGTACCATCCGCTTGAGTTCTGTGGGAGGATCCACTCATCTCCCATTTGGTCTCCTCCCACGTGTGGCCGACACTCAAGACTCTCGACCACACATCGG
The DNA here is from genome assembly GCA_010909165.1 of Anthoceros angustus. Classification (NCBI taxonomy): domain Eukaryota; kingdom Viridiplantae; phylum Streptophyta; class Anthocerotopsida; order Anthocerotales; family Anthocerotaceae; genus Anthoceros; species Anthoceros angustus. The sequence goes on from MU008160.1 coordinate 48,295, forward strand.
TTGGCTGTACCAAGCACGTTGAATTTCCAACCTGAGCCGCGACGGGACTTCACCGACCATCTCGGATTACCATCCGTCAGAAAAGCACACAATTTGTGGATCAAGCGCAACACGAAGCGCCCGGAATCGAATTTTTGATGGCAACAGGATCAAGACTGCAGGCAATCAAAGTCGCGACAGATTCGCCGCTGGCCGATCCAAATTCTCGCGCCAAGACGGCTCGCCCCACGTTGGCGCGCTGGCCGCCGCAGTGCGGCGCCGCCAGCTGCCGCGCCGCTCACGGCGCCGGCTGCCCGCCTCCCGCGGCGCTGAGGCTCGCCGCCGCCATGGGCGCTGTTTATGCCACCGCGGCCACACTTAACGCGTGGGCACGGCAATCGCCGCAGACCCACGTGGATCCTGGGGGAGGGGGGGTTTGCATTATCCACCTTTTAATTTCGGATGGGGTTTGCAATTATCCCCATTTCTTTTATTTCGGGTTTTTCCTTTTGCTTTTTCCCGATTTCTAAAATACCTATTTAGCATATCTAAATTAATTATTTAGTTTAGTTTGCTTAAGCTACATAGACTCTCAGTTTATCTTCTGAGCTAGTAACTATCTATCTAGTAGGAGTTTGCTAGTGTATTTAGTCTCATTTTGTAGCTTATTTTCACCCCTACGTTCATAGTGAGTGGGAGTGATAAAATACATATAGTTTAGGGCACTATTCACTAGGGCACCTTTACTTATGCTTTAATCTATCTCTAGGGCATTAAGTAGTTACTTAGTTAGTTGTCCTAGGAGGTTAGTTGTTATATTAACCAATTGACGGTTATAACAACTTATGGTTATAACCGCTCAACCACCTAACCACCTTGCCTATAAATAGGCTTTGTACTTATTATATACATTGTAATGCAAGCATCTTTATGCTAGAGCTTAGCATGATTTTCACTGATGAGGCCGTAGAGGATGAGCAAGATAAGCAAAACAAGGTTTATTAATCGCACACATATCCTTTGCATCGCCAAACTTGAGGAGAGGAAAATGTTGATAAGATCTTCACGGCGGAAGCTGAATTGCTTAATAAGCCAAACATGTTGCCGCAGAACAAGCAAAAAGAGCAAGGGGAAACGAAGATCATGGATGAGGCGGTCAAGGACCAAAGTTTTGTGAAGCTAAAAGGACATGCAAGGGAAGCCTTGGCGAAGTTTTCAGGGTATTCCACCGGGTGAGACTAGCCAAAAGATGTTGATTAGTGTCACTGAGAAGGTCCTGACAGGTCTCATAGACCTCAATGGTATGGCCAAGGAGATCACTCTTCGGAAGAAACTACATGTGATACAAGTGGTTACATGAAGCATCTACGCCGCGATTCATTCGAGATGGTGAGGAAGGAGTACTGCACTCAACGGATGAAGTCATTACGATTTCGCTCAAGGGAAGGTGGAACGAAAGTTTGGGCAACCAAATTCAAGAGCCAAGACAACAAGTTTGATTTTTTTTGGCTAAGAACGATTGAAGAGGAGCATGCCAAGAAATTCTCAAGAATCTTGAACCGGAGTAGGAATATTGTTAGGAAGGCAAAAGGATATCCCAGAGGAAAACGGGTCAAACGACCCCGCATGAGGTGAGGCCCAAAGGTTAGGTCGGGTGACTACCACCGTAGGTCGCCACACTACGCCCAGTCGAGTAAGGAGCAGATCATCAAGGTAAGTCGACTATCATGTAGGTCGACAAATCTCGCTAAAAGGAAATTAGAATAAGGGGGATATCCACTATATATGCTCATCAATAGGGGATAAAATATATAAGAGTAATTAGCAAGAGATTAATTAGCAGTAGTAGGAAAATAGGTATTATAGATCGATTAGGATTTTGAATGATGAAAATCTAGGGTTGTGGCCGCCTGTGTGGCACATCCAAAGGGCAAAGTGCGCTGGCCAACTTCCTTCGAGCTAGGCGAACTACCCCAAGGATCGACCGGCCGGAGCGCAAAAGAAGCCCGGGAGAAGCCGCCATTGCCGCGCCGCGACGAACGAGGAAGGCGCGCGCAAGGGGAGAAGACCCCAGGGAAAGGAGAAAGAGGAGGCGAAGACGAGCGCCCAGGCACCGGGAAGCTCTTCAACACCGGGAAAAGGGACACATTGAAGGAGCCGCCACCGCAGAGCGGGTTGGAGCTGAGCAAGAAGGTGAAGGAGAGTGAGAGTAGAAGGAAAATCACACCACCCGCCGCTACCGAGAAGAAATCAAGGAGGAAAATCCAGCCTGTGAGGCTCAAGACAGGCTAACGTGTGTGTGTCGTAGTCGCCGCCACGACGAGAAGGAGTGTTTGAGGAAGCTTGAGCACACAATGAAAATTGGGAAGTAACTTTGCTTGAGGGAGTAAGGAAGGTGCCATGCCTCGAGGAAAAGGCAAGGGAAGGAGCCCGGCAAGGGCCTCCTCGCGAGGAGAAAAGGAAGAGAGCAGGGGCGCCGCTGTGGGGAGGTGAACTTGTGATGCCCCAATTCACTTGCCGGTCAGCTAACCCCTAGATTTGGTTGATTTTCGCAAGGCGAGGAGGAGAACATCCAACTAGGATGGGTGTATGGCCGCCAATGGGCCTACACTAATTTGGAATTGATTGAGGAGTGTTACATCAACCTCCATCAATCGGCGCTACGAAAGGAATGCTAGAACGGATCCTCTGGGACCGTGAGTATTCGATGTGTATGGAAGACCGGAGGAAGAGAGCTCGAATTGCTCTCTCGAAAGGTCCAATGGAGGAAGAGGACAGCCCTCCGACATCCCGCAGAGTTCCTTGACATGATGGATGGAGGAGTGAAGGCCCACGCCAAGAATGGCTGGAAGACCGAGAGCATCAAGGAGTCAAGTGGAGGCTCTTCGCAAAGATTGTGCTGGGTTGGTAAATTACCAACGACTCTTATTTCAACTTCCTCCAATTTTTGTGGAAGATTTCCATGGGAGCCAAGCCGATTGGGGACTATCATGTATGAAGCGCATATACACCATCGAGAGAAGCTCCTCAAGCCAAATTCGGATGAGGAAGGACCAAGGCCATGCTATCAGCACCTATTTGGTGCATTTATGGGAAACCGAGGGACTCTCACAAGCAAGGAGCTTGAAGATGCATGGCATCCCTTTGAGGTCATCCACCTCCACCGAGGTTGGAAAGGCCTTTGCCTTTGCATTGGAAGACGGTGGGAGGTCGACTCCACAAGCATGCTAGAAGCAAGAGGAGAAGATGCGAGGCAACAAAGTTGCCGGAGTGGGAATCCTTTCCATGTGAGCAAGCAAGGGAGAAGAGCAAGAAGCGCCGAGAAGGCCGAATGGTGGTCTATGAGAGAAGGACCACTGGAGGGGTGAGAGTGGGGAGTCCCCACCATCTCCTTTGTGCCTACGAGAGAGGCACCCCGGCTGCACCCCTAGGGAGGCGCCACCCAAGGGGTGGGCAGCCCACTGTAGGCGCCACCACCATGGTAGGTACATCACTGGGGAGCAGCCCCACTCTGAGGGGGCACCCCACGCCAGCAAACAGCCACAAGGTGGAAGGGAAGGAGAAGGAAGAGAGGTGCCGCGAGCGGCGCGAGGCCACCATCTCCGCTACTGTGGGGGAGAGCGGATGGAGCGACGGTGAAGGGGACCGGCTGATGGCCCGAGAGGTGAGAGCTGGAGATTTCCAAAGAAGAAGGAGGGGTGGAATTAGGACCCTAGGAGAATTGCCGGTGCTTGTGAAGCACTCACCGTGGATTTGAAGGGGGGGACTAGCAGCCTCCTTGGGCATGCCAAGAGGAAGTGAAATCTCAAGACATGGCCGGAAGGAAAAGGCAAAATGGCAATTGGAGGCCATGGAGTCCGATGAAAAGGCAGCCAAGCCGGAAAAGGTCAGGAGAAGCTCCAGCCACCTGAACAGCGGGCAGAAAAGGTCGAGGGAAGTTGTCACAAGTCAAGAAAGAGCCATTCCGAGCAACAACCCAAAAGGATTCTTGGAGGCAAAAGGGAAGAGCATTTTGCCCAATTAGCAAGAGAGGAAGCAAGGCAGAGGCAAGGAAGGAGAAGGTAACGTCCAAAGAAGTGGACATGAGTGTGATGGCTACAAGCTATCAAAATCCGGATATGGGAGAGGAGTTGAGAAGGACCCTTAATTTGAAGAGAGCGCGAGAGAAGCACAAGACCGTGAGTCGGAGCGAAAAGAATGCTTGGCAAGCGAGAAGGAGGGGCTTGCTCAAAGAATTAGAGGAACAAGGAGGTCTCAGAGGAGGAGCCACAAGAAGGTGGTGTAATGCCGGGTAGTGAGAAGCGATTTTGGCATTATGCCCTTCGTGCAAAATTGGCCAGCCAAAAGGAAGTGAGGGAGGAGAATGTGACCTCCATGTCAAGGTGGGGGAATTGACCAGAGGGACGCCTACAAAGGTAGGTGTGAAGATGGAGAGGGCCCACTGAGATTGATGATCTCCAAATGCATTACAACTTGGGGCTCACCTCCACAATAGATTTGAAGGCCAACAACGAAGTCTTACGGTTGGCCAAGAGGAGGACATTGGGTCCTCATGATGATGACAAAGGAGCCGCAACAAGTGCACGAGGCCTCCGATTTTGATGAGGCCATCAAATGGACTCCGAGGAACTGAGGAGTCGAGGTGAGGAGAGCCGCCGTGGCACCAAAGGTGGGAGACGGCGAGAGCAAGGGGGACACCTCCGGGGTCACCTACCAGAGGGTGACCACCCTACCACGGTAGTCCGCCAGACCACCGTGGGGGATGACACCACGGGTAGTCCGCTGATCACCGGGTAGGGCAGCGGCACAGCTGGGGAGTTCAAGGCCATCAAGATGAAGAAGGCCGGGGTCCGAATATACCCCGAGGAGCAGCTGGGTGGTGGGAGAGACAACCCCACCGAGGAAACTAAGGACGGGTCCGACCACGAGGAAGGAAGGGTGAGGAATCTATCCCGCGAGTAAGGGAGGAACCGGACCCGAGAGGAGGAGTCCAACAAAAAGGGCCCGAGATTAGAAAATCCGCATGGTGGGAAGATGAAGGGTGCTCTATGATAGGTATGGACAAACCAAACAAGGCAAAGAGCAATGAAGATCCCGACCCAAGAACCTCACCGAGGAGGAAGAAGGAAGAAGGAGAGGGGACCGACTACCATGGTAGGTCACCCCCAGTCCGCTGACTACCGGTAGGGTGCGATGAACGGGCGCGACCAGCGCGGAGCGGAGAAAAGGCGCCAGGTGCGCGGAGGGGGAAGCGCGATTGCCGGATAAGGAATCCAGCGCGCCCGCGAGATGGAGGAAGGGCAAGATTGTACTTGCCCCACACATTAGGAAGCGACAAAGGCTGGGAAGGGCAAGAGCAAAAGGAGGGCGAGGGAGCCAATCCACCAATGCCCACCCCAAAGAGGTGAAGACTAGATATGGTCAAGGGACCATAAATGCTAGGTAGAAGAATAGGATAGGTGATGTAGACCGACATCCTTCGAGGATGGTCTTAGGTGAAGTTGCTAGAATAGAATTTACCAAGAAATGCATAATAGATTTAGGTGCCGACATTAAATGTCATGTAGGAAATAATAGAATATTGGAAAAGGTGACCTGCAGAGGGTCACCCAAGGGAGGTTGTATGTGGAAGGCCTCCTATAAGAGGAGGAGGATTTCACAAAGTAAAGTATCATGTCTTGCGCCCACGCCATCGAGTCCTTTGCCATTAGGAATTTCGTGTACCGTGAGCCAACATGTCATCGTAGAGAGGAAGTGTGGTCGGAGTGTTTGGTGGAGGACTTGCTGCAAGTGCCTAAACGAGTTGCTCCCTTGTGAATGGTTGCTGTGAAATTGCTTTGCTTTGGGTGTGTGGCAAATGCCCAGAACTCTCGGCTTGAGGGTAGACTACATGTGAAGACTGGAGGTTCTCGTCTGTCAAACTCATAGCAACCGCCCAAGGAAGAACTTGCTGGTGGAGGCGACCTGTGCAGCCAGCTGTGGCGAGTCGAAACCAAGAAGCCCGAATCGAGGTTAGAATCTAGGAGGAAGAGGATGAGGAGATGAGAAGATGAGTAGAGGATTAGAGGTGTAGGTGTTAGTGGAAGGCCATGTGCAGAGCCTAAGGGACGAATCCCAACTAAGTAAAAGAGCCCCCGAGTGGAGAAGTTTGGTCTTAGAAGTAGGGACGAAATCGCTGTGTGGACTGGGGTCCCTGGCGCCTGATAGGCTCTTGTCACCGAGGTGGACCTAATTGTTTTGTGTCGCTAGGTCGAGGGTTGGCGATTCAAGCAAAGGCAAGTGCATGCTATGAGAGGGAGAGGGACGCCTTGCTTGTTGAGAAGGCTGAGAGTTGTGCAGAAGCGGTTGGTGACCAAGGCCTCGAACTTTCACACAAGTCTCATGGGACGAAACCCAACGACGGGCGGCTGGATAAGTGTGGCCGCTTATAGTGGGAGGCCCTTGGAGTGCCCGGTTTTCCCTAAACCACAAGGTGAGTTTCCGTTTACTAGTATAAAATCAGTTGAGGGCGCCGCATGTCGCCTCGCCTTCCTATTGTCCCGCAATCCGACTTTCGCAACCTCACTTGTTTTGTGTTATTTTGCGCAGTTAAAGATGTTGAAGACCAAAAGCTCCTAAGATTTCCGTGCTTTTATATTAGAGGTCCACACATGGAAAGGGCTAGAGGATGAGCAAAGGGCACTGGCGGACATGGACATAGAGGAAGGGCTGCAATCAAGCATCGTGACCAAAACAGAGGAGTTAGTGAAGTATCAAGTGGTGCGCAGAAATGTGGCGTAAATGAGAGGGTTTCCATGAGCTCAAGTATACAACGCGGTGATGGATGTCCCTGTGGATTCAACAAGGGAAGTATGATATCAAACTTAAGCAGGCGCAAATGGCAAACAAATTTCATTCCTTCCATGATATGACAATGTGCGACGAGATTAGAATGATAGTAGTGCATGGTGTGGAAGAGCTCCATATTGTGAGGGAGACTATGAAGTGAAAAGGAGGAGGCATGGTCTCATTTGTTTGGGACAAAACTAATATGCACAATGACCAAGGAGGCTTGTGGAATTACATCGTACATCATCGCGGTCGTGACTCGCAATAGCAAGAAGACAAAGGTATCCATGCTGCCGAATACCTTGCAAGGCTCTTTCAATAATGGGCGAGCAGTTATTGCACATGACGCTGTGGTTAAGAAGTTATTATACATGTCGCTAGACAAGCTGGTTGTTTCCGCGTATCAGAGGCCACTGGGTCTAATGATGAAGTTGATCAGGAACTTCTCCAAAGAAGGAGATTGGATACTAGATGCATGTGCAGGGAGTGGAACAACGACATTAGCACGCTCCTTTGTGGCCGAAATTGCATTGCTGTGGAGGTTGACAAACGCTGTGCAGAGTTCATTTCTCAAAGGATTCATGGCTATGAAGTTTTACCGGACGCAGAGGAGGAATTGACCCATGAGCCACACCGCCGAGGTCCCTGTGAACGATCTAGACTCGGAAAGTCCCTGTCGAAATGCCCTTGAAGTGTTTTTTTTTGTTTTTTTGGTTAAGAGTGGTGTGAAAATAAGTCAAGTTGACAGTAGGCAAAGGTACTTATAGTAGAAATGACCTTGGCCTATGGTTTTTTTTTTTGTTTTTGTTCCTAGATTAGATAATAAGCAAACCGGGTACTCGATGTTCCTTGGCCCATGGACCTGGGATATCCTCTAAAAAGTCTATATATGTGAGGTGGAGGGTTGGTATGTAGGGTTTAAGGTCTATAGGCTTGGGAATTAGGCAGGTAGTTGAAAGGTGAGAGGTTGTGGATTGGGGTGTGGGGGAGCGGTCGTGGAAAGAGGAGATGGTCGAGAAACAGGGGTAGGAAGACCGGGAACTTAACCCTAGGAATTTGGGGAAAAGTGATGGGAGGCGGCGGCCGGCAACTGGGCCCAGCGAAGTCGAGGAGTTGCATCCGGGAGAATCAGCGATGCGGGGAGGCGCGAGGCGCACCCACGAGGGAAGGAGCTCAGAACCCCCATCGACATCAGTCATGACTAGAGGAAGGCGCCAGAGCGTTGGTGAGGAGGTAGGAACCACAGGACCCCGCCGAGTGGTCGAATGATTTGAGGCGCAGACCGGAGACTCTGTGGAGGGATGGCGCCAAGGTCTGTGAGATTGTGCTTGCTCCATGGCCAAACATGGATCATTGGAAAGTTATTTGGGGAATTGGTGAAGGAGGCTGAAGCTTGGCTTCATGGAAGAGCAGTGGAATTACATGAACTTGGATGAGTGCGAGTGTCGCGCCGAAGGACAAAGTAGGCGGGGAATTAAAGCAGGATTGGGGACTGGAATTGGTTAGGAGAGGTGTATGGCGCGGTAAGGAGGAGGCGGTTTGGTGATGGGCGTCCGGAGAAAGAACCTGGCGCGGCCTGGTTAAGGCGTGGTCAGGAACCAATTTTGGTGGATTTGGCGGTTGATGGAGTGCAGCGGATGGCTCCTATGTTTCTGCAGCACAAGCGATTATTTGTCGACCACTTTGCACTGTTCCTCCATGAAGTGGTCAAGGGGCAAAATCGATTGGGGAGATTCTCTTGACAAGTTGTGTGAAGAGGTTGAACTTGATTTCTCCTCGACCCTCTCTAATTTCACCATTTGGTCCATCTTTATGTGCATGCTAGCACGCGGTGGAAATTGTGGCCTCCTCACATGTGGAAGCCGGTTAGGGAGGTGAAATGGAAGGCGGAGGAGCCCAAGGAGAAATCGAGGAAATCGGATAGGCGGGAGTCGTGGCGGATTCGAGGAAGAAGGAAATTTCTACCAGCAAAGAGGAAGACCGGTGGAAGGCGGGGCCTCGGCGAAAAGGTGAAGGCGGGGCCAGCGTCACGGGTCAGCAGGCGGCGCTCTGAAAATGAAGGCCAAGCGGCGGATTGAGGTGGCGGGAGGCGCGATCCGAGGAGGACAATTTTCTTGACACGGATGCGGATGATGAATCAACCCGGAGGGATTAGGGGTGACCTCGAGCGGACCCTCCTCGGCATGGGAAGAGATTTTCAAGGGGACTCCAGCGAGGTGGATGCGGTTGGTGAGGGTGCGCACCTTGGGAAGGAAAGTGCTCGGCAGGAGGATGGCGTCGGCGGGCCGCCACAGGTGGATTGCGGGGGCCCACATCGATGATGGGCCAAGCGGTTGTTGGATCAAGCGGCCTTAGCTCTCACGGCTCGGTGTGCAAGGCGGCGGAGGAAGTGGTGAAGGCCGAGGTTTGTGAAGAGGAGGCCAAGCGCAAGCAAGCGGAGGAAGACAAGCGGGTCCTAGAGGAAATAAGGGCCAAGATTCGGAAGATTTGTGCGGGGCCGAGGAGAAGTTGCGAGGCCATGGCAGGCAGGAGAGCTCATGGCTCAAATTAAGGATGCCCGAGGCGAACCCAGGAGATGCACGGGGGAGTTGTTGCGAGCCAGGGAGGCGAGGCGGCCTCGGTGGAAGGCCCATAAGGTGGCGGAGGCGGTATAAGCGGGAGGATGAGGCACGTGGCGGGCGAGAAAGGACAAAGGGAAGGGGCGAGTGGCGGGACCACAGTAGTGGAAGGAACTACGAGCGAAAGGAACGGAGTGGCAGAAACACCTACGGGGTTCTTTGAGCAGTGACAGTCGAGTCCACTACCGCAGTAGTGGAAGCTACCGACATTGGCGCCAACTCGAGGCGGTCATGGGCGGCAGCAGGACGTGACAACGGCACCCAAGGACATGGACGAGGACGGTGTAGCCTCACCGGCCTGCAGCAAGGGGCGGAGGAAGTGGTGATAAGAGGAGGCCAAGCTAAGCAACTGGAGGAAGATGGTCCTAGAGGAAATAAGGCCAAGATTCAGGAAGATCAGGCAGTGGCCGAGAAGCCAGTAGCCATGACGAGCCACAGGAAGCGCCATGGCTCAAATTAAGGATGCCCAAGATCAACCAGAGATGCAGGGGAGTTGTGAGCCCAGAGCGTGGAGGCGGCCTGGAGAAGGCCCATAAGTCCGGAGCGTATGAACGGAGGGATGAGGCACGTGGCGAGCCGTAAAGGACAAAGGGAAGTGGAAGCGAGGTAAAGGGTGATCCACGACTGTAGTGGAAGGAACCACAACGAAAGGAAGCAAGAACCGAGGTAAAACACCTACGTGGTTGGCCGAACAGACGATTGTCAGGAGTCCACTCCGCTGCAGTAGTGGAAGCCGCGATCACATTGGCGCGCCCAACCGGGCGCCCATGAGTGAGCAACAGTGACGCACGCGCACGAAGGACTGGACTGTGCAACTGTAGCCTCTGGGAGGAGGGGGTAAGCACCTCACCAGAAGAGGTCCATTATGTTGCGGGTACATGGATGAGGAAACTTATGTTCGGTCTATATGTGAATGGGGAGCTGCTTAACTTCCATGTGCGAAATAGGAGGGATCGGGGCCTACCTCACAAGTGAGGACGAAGTGGATACTTCTACCACTGCGCGAGTGTGAGGGGTTGGCCCCTATTGCGGAGGCGACTTTGGAGGAGTTAAGTGAGGAGGAGGTCAGGGCTTGGGTGGACGAAGGCAGTAATAATCCTCGGCAATAGGCGGCAAGCGGAAGACAGCTCCAGGCGAGTACACCTCAAATTAGGACGTCAGCGGTGGCGGTGAGGTGGAAGTATTGTGGGAAAACACTGATCAGCGTGGAGGCTCGTGTGGCGGCAATGGAGGGCGAGGCGAGCGGCCAAGTCGAGGGAGGCGCCGAGATAGCGTGCGGATAGGTGATAGCATCCTAAGATAGATTTGGTTAGGATGTCTTGCACCAGACCTAGGACGCTCCGAATTGTGGGCGTCCCTTCGATAACCATCGTAGGACCTAAAAATCCGGCATGGCGCCCGGCGGTGTATAAGAGAGTGCCTCTCACAGTGAGATAATTCTGGTTGAGATCCCCACTGTGGCTGGTTGGAGCGTCAATTAACGGAGGCGGTGTCACGGGCTCCTAGGAATGGTCGAGAGCTTGCTCCGGGGAGGAGGAAGAAGCGATCGGGTCTTGGCGACAAGGGAGAGGAACCAGGGATTGGCGGCAGGCGGGTGGAGCTTGCTAACGCCTTTCTGTGGCCAGTTCTTCTCCTTCACCTCTTTTCTCACTAGTTGTGTTACTTGAAATTCAGTGTGAGTGTGGATGCACAAGGCGAATCGAGAGAGAGAAGGAGGAAGCGGTCAGTCTTGTCTGTGATCAGAGGTCGAATCGTGAGTGGAAGGAAGAGCATGGAGGTCATAGTCGGGTGATGTGTAAGGATCGCGAATTGAGCCGGTCTTTGCAGAAGAAGACGGCGTTGTTCTCGGAGGAAATAAGGTGGTGTGGCGCCTTTGTGTGTGTGTGCGTGAGTGTGAATTAAGTGTCGGGAGGCCTAGGAATCCCGATTGAATCGTGGGCATAGTGGGTAGAATATCACCCAGACTACGGGTGGGGACAACCCGTCAAGATCCGCCAATCGCCTGGGGTTTGGTGGGACCCACCTCGGTGTTCGTACCACTATCTGGTAGTGGTGCGGACTACCGCGGTAGTAGAACGGGAAACGAGGTCGGGGAGTTAGATCTGTGGTAGTTGGTTAAGACGGGAAGTAATAGTAGTTGAGTAGATAGGTGAGAGGGGTGGTAGCAGGTAAGCCTTGCCTTAGTTAGGCAAAGGTCGGTAGTGATAGAAGATAGCGTCTCTTGGCACAAAACATTCCCTTGGGAGCGAATCCCAGGACTACAACGACATTGAGGGTGAATGTGGACCTCACCGTGTCTCGTGACACGAAGCCCACCCCACACTCCCCACCCACCTGGGCAAAAGAATTGAGCTTGTCTCGGTATGATGCATCCTGTGCCCGTGTAGTCCCACTTGGTTTGAGCAAGATGAAAGAGAAGATCGGAGATCTTCTTAGATGATCACCAAAGAAACCTTGTCTCGCCAGGCATCTTGACTATTTGGATAAGAGCAAGGAGGATGCGAACGATATCGCAGGGAATGCTATGGACGAAAACGACAATTTTGAGGATCCCGAGGACGCTGTACTCCGAAGGATGGAAGTTGTGTTAGATAGCGTGTCAGGACAATGCCCTTCGGAGCCACACTCTCAAGCCGAGAATCCCCCTTTGTAGGGAAGTAAGTCTAGTTTACTTTTGAAAGTACTATAACCTGCATGGTTAGAACTTAGATATGGCGCCGGCATGCCGGCGCCTAATATGCTTCCTTCTTTAACTATGAGCGCTATTTTTATTCGTTTTGTCAGGGATGACATCTGTTGCCGGCTCCAAAATATCCATAGAGCACGTTTTACGCCTTTAAAGATATGTCAGGCACTGCACTGCAGGTCCTAAATGCCAACATACTCACATTCGTGTGAAAGCACCCACAAAACAGATGCACGATTTGAACCACTTATGTACAACCGGACTGTATGGGGAACCCAACTGTCTTGCCCGAAAGCGGTTCAGTATATTCCACGGCTCAAATATTATGGTGTTATGATCTCTTCCATCTTCCTCTTTCTTTTACCGCCTCCACCTTCTTGACCAACAAAACCCTCACCTCCCTTCTTACCTTCTCCTTGCTTTTCGGTCGTCTAGACCTCTCTGGGCAGATGGCTCTATTTTTTGTTGGTATGCCAAAGCCTCCATGTGGCGGAAGCGATACCACTTTAGTCCTTCTACTCTCCCTGTTTTGGCCACCCTTCAATTAGCCGATCCCACCCCCCCTCCACACCCTCCCTCTAACCACCTTATCCATAAGGGAATCAAATTTCGATCCCTCCGCCTTACTTGGTACCCTATTCCCTCTACAGCTCCTCTTTCCACCAAGCTTCTTTACTATAAGGAGCACTTTCGTGTGATCTCTCTCTCTAGCTTCTCGAAACTGCCACGTTACCTTAATGCCCCCATGTCTTTCAAGCTTTGCTCTTTAACTGGTCAATTTCGTGTCAGATCCCATCGCCTCCCGTTGAGATCGACACAGTAGAGCGCCCTCTGAAGATCGCATTTGTAGGCTCTGTTCTTCTAATACGGAATGCGGAATGCACTTTCTTTTATCGCCGGTCATAATCTACATCCGGCCAAATACTCTCCTTTTGAGTGTGCATGTTTTTCTCGGGCGCTTTTTTTTCCTTTCATATTCCCAAGCTTTCTGCTCTATGTCTTTCTGAGATGCTTGATCACAGGCTATCCTTGCTTGGCCCCCTGTAACTTTCTTGTCAATCCTCCGCCTTTTATTTTCCCTATTTTTATTTCTCTAGTTCAGACGTACGTATGCGTACACCCTCCTTCATCCAAGTTATGGCTATACAAGTTTCTGTCCCATGGTGGTTTTTCCACCCCATTGGACATAAATAAAGTTGTTGTTGTTGTTGTTGTTGTTGTTATTATTGTTGTTGTGCTCGCGCACACGAGGATGGGTGGTCGAATCCCGTCTCCTCCGCGGGATTTTACGATTTTGGAAGCCTTTGTCCAAGCTAGCATTTGTGCACCTGATGTCATTTACTTAAGTGTCATTTACTACTTGTTTTACCTTGTAGAACAACCACGGCACCACCTCTATGTCTTTATTTTTTCATTGCCTTTGTCCAAGCTAGCATTTATGCACCTGATGTCATTTACTTATGTGTCATTTACTACTTGTTTTACCTTTAGAACAACCACTGCACCACCTCTATGTCTTTATTTTTCATTGCCTTTGTCCAAGCTAGCATTTATGCACCTGATGTCATTTACTTATGTGTCATTTACTACTTGTTTTACCTTTAGAACAACCACTGCACCACCTCTATGTCTTTATTTCTTCATTACGGTATTACCTCTCTGTCCTTACTTTTTAACTATGGTGAATAAGCCCGATACCACTTCACGCCCGCAAGTGCGGCCTATCATACATGACACTTTTCAATTATAAAATAAGTACCACCTTTATGTCCTTGTTTTATGGCCCATCATACATGTCACTTTTCAATTATAAAATAAGCACCACCTCTATGTCCTTGTTTTTTCACTATGGTGAATAAGCACGGCACCACCTTCACGTCCACAAGTGCGGCCCATCATACATGATACTTTTCAATTGTAGATAAGTACCACTCTGGTTTTTTCTATTGTAGAACAAGCACGGCACCACAACACGACCTCCATTCTGTGCATATAAATGTCACAATGCAATTGTCCGTGGATGGATCCTATGCACACTTGGTGATGGAAATATCATTGATATGCCATATGTTGGCATAATGCCAAAAATTTTAAAGGTTGACTCTGGGTATCAACACCTGGAATGTTTTTGAAGGTCAAGTGGTTCAAACCAGTTTATAATGAAGATGCAAAGGATCGTCAAGGGCTTGAAGATAGACACATCCTAATGCATATAGTGAACCCCAAATCTTTTGTATTCTCTACAAGAGTCAAGATGAACCCTTTACCCTTGTGTCACCAAACTAGTTTAGACTTTTCTATGACAATCGATGGTTGCCTGGATTGGTGCATGAGGAAAATGATTTTTTAGAAGGAATAAGTACATTTTGTTAGTGGTTCCAGCTTTTAATAGCTTGTTCATGTAACCCATAAACTCTCTTTCACTTGATCTCTTGTAAAATGTTTGTTTAAAACCTTAAAGTTCCTTAGTTAAGAAAAAGAAAGTGTTGTAAAAGGACGCAACATTGCACTAGAAAACTATGTCCCACGATTTACAACGTGGTTTAGAATTGAAACTTTTTACCGATACTTGTTATAAAATGAATAATTTTACAACATCTATATTTTACAATGCAAGTTATAAGGAGAAAAGCTCCTAAAGAGTGTCACGTTGTCAAAATACCCCACATTGTAAAACATCAAACCCATGTTGTAAAGTATTAAACCCTATATAAAATAATACATGAGCTGAAAACCACGTTGTAAAACGAATAGACGATAAAACCCCGCCTCTAGTTTTGAAGTAGTAAGTGTTGAGTTTCCCAGCCATTAATGGCTGGGAGAACATGTGTAGCTAGCGGAGGTGACTCCCCATTCATCCCCTGCACCAACGCCAAGAAAAGATATTCGTGAGGCAAAGGGAGAAGGGTCGAGGGAGGTACATCTTCCCAAAGAATGTGGGAAATGAGGAGGGCCTCGTTAAAGATGACATCACAAGCAAAGACGAGACGTGAGAGTCCTTCAAGTATATCCGATAGGCCTTGACGCCTTGCCATAGCCGAGGAGAATGGCTTCCTTGGACTTGAATTGAGCTCGCCGCAAGGGCTTGAAGATAGACACATCCTAATGCATATAGTGAACCCCAAATCTTTGTATTCTCTACAAGAGTCAAGATGAACCCTTTACCCTCAGGTCACTCAAACTAGTTTAGACTTTTCTATGACAATCGATGGTTGTCGGATTGGTGCATGAGGAAAATGATTTTTTAGAAGGAATAAGTACATTTTGTTAGTGGTTCCAGCTTTTAATAGCTTGTTCATGTAACCCATAAACTCTCTTTCGCTTGATCTCTTGTAAAATGGTTTAAAACCTTAAAGTTCCTTAGTTAAGAAAAAGAAAGTGTTGTAAAAGGACGCAACATTGCACTAGAAAACTATGTCCCACGATTTACAACGTGGTTTAGAATTGAAACTTTTTACCGATACTTGTTATAAAATGAATAATTTTACAACATCTATATTTTACAATGTTATAAGGAGAAAAGCTCCTAAAGAGTGTCACGCTGTCAAAATACCCCACATTGTAAAACATCAAACCCATGTTGTAAAGTATTAAACCCTATATAAAATAATACATGAGCTGAAAACCACGTTGTAAAACGACAGACGATAAAACCCCGCCTCTAGTTTTGAAGTAGTAAGTGTTGAGTTTCCCAGCCATTAATGGCTGGGAGAACATGTGTAGCTAGCGGAGGTGCGGACTTCATTCATCCTCCTCGCACCAACGCCAAGAAAAGATATTCTTGCGGAGGCAAAGGGAGAAGGGTCGAGGGGAGGTACATCTTCCCCAGCAACAGGGGAAATGAGGAGGGGCTCCTCGTTAAAGATGACATCACAAGCAAAGACGAGACGTCGAGAGTCCTTCAAGTATATCCGATAGGCCTTGACGGTCTTGCCATAGCCGAGGAGAATGGCTTCCTTGGACTTGGAATTGAGCTTCTGCCGCAAGGCCAAAGCAAGGTAGCCGCAAATACGGAGATGACTAAGGTCAGGCTTATGGGCAGTCCATGCTTCACAAGGGGTCTTCCCGTCAACAACCTTAGTGGGCGCGATTGAGAAGATAACTAGCTGTATTCAAAGCCTCAGCCCAAAAACGGTTAGAAAGAGAAGCATGGTGCAACATAGATCGGCCCATCTCCACTTGAGTGCGGTGGCTGCCGAACCTCGCTCGCCGGGGTATAAGGCACAATAGTTTTGACAGATGATCCCATATAGCGAAGGAGTGCCAAAAGTGGAGTTGAACTCCCCATCGCTCCAAGGATCTAGAGCTTGCGATCGTTGAATTTCCACCTCTAATTGCCAAGAGACAAAGCTGGAGAAAGTGTCGGACTTGGGCAACAAAAAATATACCCAACAATGAAGCCAACTTGGTAGAGAGACCCCTGGAGAGAGGGTGTTTGCATAGGGCCTAGCAAATCGGTGTGGACTAGACCAAGGGGGTGAGGTCTTCTATGGGAGCCGACAGGGAACGGCTTACACTACTGCTTGCCAAAAGCACAGCTGCAACAAAAGAAAAGATTTTAGATAGATTTGAGAGGGACACCCAAAATGTAACCATCTTGAGCCAAAGCCTTCATCCGTTGTATCCCGGCATGATCCAGCCTAAGGTGCCATAGATCTGCTAATGGGGAGGACACCAAGGTGAGAAGGAGGAGGTGAGTGCCCACGCCCTCCCCAACCGCTCAAAGCCCAAGGGGCGCACCAGGCGCATAGTTGGAACCGCCTTGTCACTTAAGTGGGAACGGCGGTGACCCCCCGATGGAAAGCCGACGGGCCACTGATTCGCCGAACCGGCAGCGACCGGGTGCCCAACTTAGGGCACCGTCGGCGCCGGTTCGCCACCGCGCGTCGCCATTCGGCGTTTGTTTTGCCACCGGCGTTTGCCGCCATCGCGGCGCCGGTTCGCCACCGCGCCGGTTCGCCACCATGCGCCGACCGCTTACGCCGGTGACGGCGCGGCATGGATGCGGCGGCATGTGCTCCACGCCCGGAGATGGGCGCCAGCCCACGCTTGCGCGACACACAAACACCAGAATCCACCAAAGCCTATGAAAATGCGTTGGTCCGCGAGGTTAAAATCACTTGGTGCGCCAAAGATTTAATGGAGAATGTGGCGTCGACTCAATTGATCCTCGAACGATCCATGCTCCGATATCGGGGATAATTGCGGAAGACTTGGATCTTGACTTGGTGGCTCCTTCTCCTCCTCGCATAAGAGGTATCTCACCCCCCGATTCACCTCCCCAGATGGACCTCCGACTTGGCACTCGACTAGAGAGTGGACCTTAGTGGGCGCGATTGAGAAGATAACTATCAGATTCAAAGCCTCACCCAAAACGGTTAGAAAGAGAAGCATGGTGCAACATAGATCGCCCATCTCCACTTGAGTGCGGTGGCGCGCCAAGAACCTCGCTCGCTGGGGTATAAGGCACAATAGTTTGGATGATGATCCCATATAGCCGGAAGGAGTGCCAAAAGTGGAGTTGAACTCCCCGCCATCGCCTCCGAAGGATCTAGAGCTTGCGATCGTTGAATTTCCACCCCTAATTGCCAAGAGACAAAGCTGGAGAAAGTGTCGGACTTGGGCAACAAAAATATACCCAACAATGAAGCCAACTTGGTAGAGAGAGACCGGAGAGAGGGTGTCATAGGGCCTAGCAAATCGGTGTGGACTAGACCAAGGGGTGAGGTCTTCTATGGGAGCCGACAGGAACGGCTTACACTCATCGCACAAAAGAGCTGCAACAAAAGAAAAGATTTTAGATAGATTTGAGAGGGACACCCAAAATGTAACCATCTTGAGCCAAAGCCTTCATCCGTTGTATCCCGGCATGATCCAAAGGTGCCATAGATCGCTAATGGGGAGGACACCAAGGTGAGAAGGAGGAGGTGAGTGCCCACGCCTCCCCAACCGCTCAAAGCCCAAGAAGGCGCGCCATCGACACGTTTGGAACCGCCTTGTCACTTAAGTGGGAACGGCGGTGACCCTACCGATGGAAAGCCGACGGGCCACTGACCGCCCCGCGAACCGGGTAAAATCTGCCCAACTTAGGCCCGTGGCCGTTCGCCACTGCGGCCGGTCACGCCACCGCGCTGGTTTGCCACCGGCGGCCGGCCGCCATCGGGCGCCGGTTACACCGTATCGCCACCATGCTACCGCACATCATACCGAATGACGGGCATGGATGCGTGCGCGCATGTGCTCCACGCCCGGAGATGGGCGCCAGCCCACGCGCCATACACAAACACCAGCGAATCCACCAAAGCCTATGAAAATGCTGGTCCGTCATGAGGTTAAAATCACTTGGTGCGCCAAAGATTTAATGGAGAATGTGGCGTCCGACCAATTGATCCTCGAACGATCCATGCTCCAAAGATATCGGGGATAATTGCGGAAGACTTGGATCTTGACTTCGGCTCCTTCTCCTCCGCATAAGAGGTATCTCACCCCGATTCACCTCCCCAGATGGACCTCCAAAGACTCGGCACTGACTAGAGAGTGGACCTCAGAAGGCACTTGAGAACCTTGAACAAACTCGGACTTCTAATAGACAGCGGTGGCCACATCTAGTCTTGTTTTGCATTCTACCTTAGAAATATTGGAGCCTACCACACTGCATGCTTTGTCGGGCCACAAACAGCCAAATGAAAGAAGGCCGTTGATGATGAGTTTCCGTCATTGCAAGATAACAAGATATGGCATCTCGCGATTTGCCACCCTCCGGCAGCCGGGCGCAAGTGGACTTTCAAGATCAAGTACACAGCCGACAAAGACCATTGACCATATAAGGCAAGATTTGTGCCACAAGGTTACACTCAACACGCAGGGACGACTATGATGCATAATCATTTCTCCCATATCGTCTGCACTAGTTCACTACGTGTTGTTCTTGCTTGTGCTACTTTTCATGATTGGGAGGTGGTGCTTGATGTCAAGACGATTTCTATATGGGAAGGTGCAAGAGGAGATATACATGCGCCAACCAAGGTTATGAGGAAAAGAAAGTGAAAATCTCGTGTGTTTGTGCATGACATTTATGGCCTCAAGCAATCAGCTCGTAATAGGAATGTCACGTGACGACTTCCTCTTGCAATTGGCATGTGGATTCTCCAAGTGCCCATCCGACGGTAATGCGTACGTTCTCTGGTCGGGGGATGCTCTTGTTATCCTCACCTTATACATGGATGACTGAATCCTTGCTAGCCATGATGAGCAAGGGTTGCTCGCTAAGACCATCATCATGCTCAAGTCTAAATTCAGCATGGTTGACTTGGGTAATATTCATTATTGCATTGGGATGAAGGTCACTCGTGACCGCGCACTTAGAACCTTGCATCTCACTCAAATGCGATATTAAGGACACACTAACTCGCTAATATGCTACAATGCAACCAGCACCTACCCGCTGCCGGGGCACCCTTGTCCTCCGACAGGTCCAAGACCGATACAGTAAGTACATGGAGGCCATCCCCATCAAGAAGCTACGCATTAATTAGATTTGCACCATTATCCGTCCGATATCGGGCATGCGCTCGTGTACTTGGCAAAACCTATGACATACATTGGTCCCTTAAGCACACTTTGCGCTACCTTAAGAGGACTATATGACGGACTCAAATACCATGGATCTCATGCGGAAATGCAACTCACCTCCTTCCTCAACTTTCAGCCTATATCGGCGTGGATTGGGGAGAGCGTGGACTCAAGAAATCCACATCAAGATATGTTGGCCATGCGCATGAGGATGTTGAAGATAGCCCTCCACTAATCGACAAGGTTCATAACCTCGACGACACTCCCAAAGAAGATTGGTTTTGTGCACAATGCGCTACATGAGGTGCGCGACGTGTAGTCCTATTAATGATAATGTTTTGACTAAGAGTCTCGCATTATCAGAGGGGATTGGTTTGCACCTATATTTGCATATTAGATTTGTTTTGCTTGGTCGCCCTGCTCGAAGTGCTTATATGAATGCAAGTGCTTACACTAATCTTGCATGGGTTTAGTACCTGATTAGCATTAATTAATCCAATTACTTATCTTTAAGTAATCGATTTATTAATCTAAAATATTTATGTTTATTAAGCATTGATTAGTGTTAATTAAACATGGTTAGCAATAACTAAGTGGATATGCACAAATAATATGCTTTAGCATATTCCTTGCCTATTACAATGTATTCTTAGGATATTAGATATCATGCCACAGGATATCTCAAGAATATGCCGGCAAAGGGCTGTATATGTGACCATTTCACAGAGGACAAGCTCGTTCATAACTTGTCTTCTAGATATGGAGTACAAGAGTGTTGTGAGGAGGCCAAAGCTATGACTCAGAGGGATGTGTGAGGAATTTGCATGTTGTTCTCGCATGGAGAGTGTGTTTGTGCCATGACGCAAGGCACTCCTTCTATTGTTATTGGTTTGCACCTATATTTGCATATTAAAATTTGTTTTGCTTGGTTGTCTGTTGAGGAAGTGCTCATATGAAAGCAAGTGCTTACTTCGTGTGATATTACTTTCATAGTGTAAATGATAATGCTAAATGTTTATAGGATGATCTTTATGGTCATTTTCTTGTTTGGGGTATATTTATTGGGATTCCGAGCTAGTCTTGATCAAGAAGCTAATACAAGCCATGAAGATACAGAGCGCAGACATGGCCATCTCGGCCTCTCAGGTGTTAAACGTTGCTAGGATCAAACCGAACGGGCAGGAACCAAGTAGCGTACCTCTTCCGTGAATAAGAAAATTAAATAGTTATAGCTATATTCTTAGAAAAATAGACTATATGCTCGAAATAGATTATTTATAGATAAATTAAATAGTATTCTTAATAAATAGGACAAATAAAGTAAAATAAGATAAGTGCAGAGAAATGAGCGGGTAACATCCAACCAACCTACCCACCAAAATTGAACGGTCAAACGCCTAACCAACGCAAATACCTAACCAACCCAAACACCGATAGAAACAAACACCAGACGCCTTCTTGGCTTGGACCAAGAGACCATGTACCAAGGATAGAGAAGTAAACGAGGTCCAATTCCTATGCTACAAAATTCTGAAACGCGCCGTAGCAAAGACAATTTCAAATTTTTCCTGGTTCAAAAATCAGCATTTACTCAGCGAACATTTTTCGATGATGATAACTTTTCTTTGTTCATACATATTGCTTTACTATTCTTTTAAAACCTAACGTACTTGTAGACTACCGGACCCCGAGCAGTAGAAATTAATTGATTGGGCATTAATTAATTAAAATTAGTAGAAATTAAAAATCCAGAAATTATTATACTTAAAATGCTGAATATGTAAAAATTTATGAGTTTAAGATCTGAAAACAAGGAAACTAGGGTTTTGTGAAAAATTAGGGCTGTTTAGGGAGGTCTATACATATCCATTAGTTCTATATATGTAGATACCTATGTATTTAATAAAATTTTGAAATTTGATTAAAATTATTTTCACAAATATTAAAATTTTCAAAATATGAATATTTATGTTTAATCTTATTTTTCAAAATTAAATATTTGGCGATATCCTGTTGAACCATCCTGTATGATACTAGGATTGGTATTTTTCCTCTCTTAGAAAGTAGTGGTACTACTTGACAAAAGCTAGATGGGTTACCACGAAGATCTGGGCGGTTGGAGATGAGATTGTATGGAAGGAAGGGTTGAACTATGGAAAGCACATTCATATGTGTCTTGCATCAAACTCCAATGACGGATCAGGACCTATTGATCAAAATATTTGTAATCAATCATATGTGTGGTCCAATGCAAACTTGATTATTTCTATGCCCACTTGTTCATGTATCTTTGGAGATAAGGACGAAAGTACCGGAGCTAAGACAATGTACATTTATGATCCACCCAAAGTTTAGGTGGATTCTTTTCTTTTTAAGTTAACTCTAGAATGACGAGGGGCTTTCCGCCATGTTTTTGCTCAAATATTAATTGTATTTTTGGAGGGCATGTTAATTTTTAATTTTTCTACTAATATTATAATTACGAGCGATGTCATTGGCTTCAAAATGTACCACAAATATGAGGCAGATAAGTGCCGGTTCTAAGTAACCCTACATGAACTCATCTATCGGAATCTCGAGGCATAGGTTGGATTTTGAGGTATTTATTTTAAAATTGTTTTTAAAACATGATATCGAAGGACCATGTGATCGGAATATATGCTCAAGGTCTGTAAGTTCAAAATATAAGTGAACATAAATGTATGGAGTGATATGTATCAAAGGCTCGTTTTGAGTAGATTAATATTCTGGATTAAAATGAAATATATTAACATATTTAATAAAATTATTATTTCGTGGATCTCGTCTTCTTGAGCCTTAATTGAGACGTTGTAGTTTCCTTTGTGGAGTCGTCAGGTCAATCAACTCTAACAGCTGTCATTGTTAGAGTCGATCGAGTAAGAAAGCTACCAGGTTCCGAAGAGAGAGCGCGATAGGGATCTTTTGTAGAAGATCCTCAAACGACGTACCCAATCCAAGAGGTGTGAACGGACACCACGAATCGTGAGGGAGAGAATGAAAGAAAGAAATTAGAATTACAGGAGCAGAAAGATGCTAACAAAACGGCCTGATGCTACTTATCAGCAGCTGCCCAGAGTGTGTGCGCAAGACATGACGGCAGCCAGCTGAAGCCTGCACTGTAGAGTGTAGAGGACATCTATTCCTATGACCTATCAATGTGGGTAGAGGATATCTATGAGCATGACTTATCATCGTGGGTAGAGATATCATCTACATATTCCAAAGACTTATCAATGTGGGTAGAAGGCCTCCTGCTTCTTCTCGAGGGCCTTTACATGCTTGGCATTGATGCCAAACGTTTGTGACAAAACATCCACAGGAATGCCGAGGTGAAGAGGGCAGGGCGAAGTTGGAAGCCGGAGAGTACTGCGTGTTGAGAGCTGAGATGACCCAGGACGCACCATCTGCTAAATTCTTCATGAAGATCAAGGATCCCCTCAGGAACACGAACACTTCACCCTGCTTCAGAACAGTGCTGTAGAGCTTGTTGGCTTGGGACGGCACGAATCCCACCTCCAGCTCGCCTTCCACCAGGTAGATGATCTCAGTGGCCCTGGCGTGGTGGTGCGGCGGGTTGAGCCCACCCTTAGCGAAGTCGATCCTCTGCAAAGCGATGCCGAGGGTGTTCAGCCCAGGGAACACGTTCACGAATCCGCTGGTGACCACTGCTCCAAGAGGGTGCTTGCTGGTGTCGCCGGTGTAACCAGGCCGGAGAACTTGAAGTCCTCGGCAGTCGTGTCGGCCACGGACTTGCAAGGGAATCCATTGATGTGGGGGTTTGGATTGCTAGTGTCCTTGGCGACGCAGAAATCCTGCAACGGGTCGGCGTCGTTCGCCAGGATGAAGCCAGCGCAGACGCAAGGAACAAGAGCACAGCGGCTGCCACCATCACCGTGACCTGCACCCCTGTTCCTGATTGCTTCGTGTGTGCCGCCATCTCCAAAGGCCTTAGAACCTTCCACAGCTGCCTTGCAAAACGGGTATACGCAATAGGCTGACGAAGAGCCCAACAAATGAACTGTGGAGAGCGTCTGACAGGCCTTCAACGTGATTGAGCACTACTCCACTTCGATTGAAAGTGCGATTGCTGTTGCTGATGAGACCGGAAAGACAGAAGTTGTGAGCAAGCCTGAATGTGTGAAGCAGCTAAAGCTTGTTGACATGCTCGGCTCTGGCTACCTGCTTTATAGTGGCCCCATTTGCTCAAAGACGCGTCTGCAGTTGCCGTCAACGTCCCAGCCTCCAGGTGCTTCACTAAAGAACTCATATCTTCAACGACTTGCGCCAGCTGCTGATTCAAGCTGGACACGCCATCTTTCCGACATTTGACTCCTCCAGGATGCATGCTACTCCCAGGCCCAACGGGCCCACAGTCCCACCTGGGGCCTACTATGCACGCAACGAAGGACTGGTGTCAGCATCCCACGGAGAGCCTGACAGGACATACAGCACACGAATCCGGTAACTGCAATTGTTTAGTAGAGACTAGAGCCGTAATCATGTTGGCAACATCATATCCACATAGCTACAGGCTACAACCCGTCGTTGAGAGTAGAGACTTTATTATGAAAAAAAGATTGGAAAAACCCATCCACCCGAGACAAAGGAAACAACCCTTAGGAGAGTACAAGACCATAGCACTAACCCCCGTTGTGGCCGATCTTGTAGCTACCGACCGCGCCAAGAATATCAAAATCGGGGATAGGAATCTTCAAGATGTACATGTTTCAGCTTCATTGTGCAAGCTTGCCTCCCATTGGCAACGATATCGCATGCATTCAGCTATTGGAAGCAGCCAATTGAAGACCCTTGTTACATGTGTGAAGTTGACCCATTTCATACGATATCTGCATCCGGTGCTGAAATTCCGACCAGATGCGGTATCCTCGTCGAATGCCCCAGATTCTACTAATCTGATGACTTTTGCATCGAAGGTGGATTGGCTCCATCCCGCATCCACTCTACCCATAGAAGGTTTGTGGCTACAGGCTACAGCTGCCCGCAGGAAGCATCCTTGGTGTTACAACGCGAAGGTGTGCAGGAAGCTGCCTGAGGTCACGAATGTCGTGTATTTGACTCCTTGCATTATTTTGCATAATTTTGAAAGTCTGCTGCCAATGCGTACCCGATCATAAACGACAACAAACAAGGTGGCCTCCGCTAACGTGTGTGGAGAGTGTCTTTCCTTTCTTAAGAATCGGCTGTTCTTGCACATCTCTTGGTCATGTGATCACATGTGAACCATTCCTAGATTGTTTGGCTACTATGCCTAGTTTTGTTTGTAGTGGAACTTTACGGAAGGATCTGAGTACGGTTGTGATGAGAAGCCGTTCCAGAATACCAAATCATGAGATGCTTGGTGTATACTGCTTGCTTCCAGGAGGCCATGTGCAAGGTAGTTATAGTACATGGAAAGAACATGATGTGCAAAAGCGCTGGAATTGCAGTACTGCACGGGTAGGTTGACAACTGGTACATTTGCGCTGAGAGAGTCCTGTACCGGTGGAGACCGAACGAGGCTTTGGATGCGTGTGCCATCGACGCAACTTGATACACCAAATTGAAGAATTGGAAATCATATTTGTATTGGAACGATGAGCCACAACGACATCCATTGCTCTCACGAGGAGCTCGGTAGAATTCACTAGAGAACGACATCCACACATTTGCCGCAGCTTCCTACAAGCCTCAGGACGTGCACAGAGTATCGAAAAACATGTTACAGATAGCTATATCAATGTGGGTAGAAGGCCTCCTGTGTCTTCTCGAGGGACTTCACGTACTTGGCACCCACGCCAAACGTTTGTGACAGAACATCCACAGGGATGCCTGAGGTGAAGAGGGCTGGGGCGAAGTTGGAAGCCGGAGAGTACTGCGTGTTGAGAGCTGAGATGACCCAGGACGCACCATCTGCTAAATTCTTCATGAAGATCAAGGAACCCCTTGGGAACACAAACACCTCACCCTTCTTCAGCACGGTGGTGTAGAGCTTGTAGGCTTGGGACGGCACGAACCCCACCTCCAGCTCGCCTTCCACCAGGTAGATGATCTCCGTGGCCCTGGCGTGGTGGTGCGGTGGGTTGAGCCCACCCTTAGCGAAGTCGATCCGCTGTAAAGCGATGCCGAGCGTGTTGAGCCCCGGGAATACGTTCACGAATCCGCTGGTGACAACTGCTCCAAGAGGGTGCTTGCTGGTGTCGCCGGGTGTAACCAGGCCGGAGAACTTGAAGTCCTCGGCAGTCGTGTCGGCCACGGACTTGCACGGAATCCATTGATGTGGGGTTGGGGTTGCTGGTGTCCTTGGCGACGCAGAAATCCTGCAACGGGTCGGCGTCGTTCGCCAGGATGAAACCCGGCGTAGAAGCAAGGAAGCAGAGCACAGCAGCTGCCGCCACCACCGTGATCTGGACCCTCGTTGCCATCTCCAACCTTGCTGGTGGAGAAACAAGTTCCAACTCTGCAAGTTCACGTCCGAATTCTAAGCTGGTGAAAGCGATGTGTGCAATCCACACCACTCACACCCACCAATTCCTCCGACTAAATGAAAGCCGATGGGCACTTCTACTGATGCAGGCCGTCAGCCTTGGCAGTGAAGATGTGAACTGCAACCTTCTGGTGTCGATCAAAGGCAGATGTTGCCCAGCTCGATTGAAAGAAAGAAGAATATTTGCTGAGAACTGCTGAGAACTCCTGATGAGATAGATGAGATATGGAGATCAGGAGGCAGCCTGCAGCTATATATGTGATCATGGCCCTCAGGAGCGTTTGGAGCGTTTGAACTTTGCAGACTCTGCACATGAGGTCAACTGAGTGCGGAAGGCACTCACTGCATCGTCATCGTTGCGCCGGCCTCTGTCAACGACTGGAGTCAAGCCTGACATGTCTTCAAGACTGACTAGTTTAATAAAACCACAGGCGGCGCAAGGCAGAGCCCACCTCCACCATGACCGACAAGAAGAGCCATAAAAATTCATCAGAGGAGTATGAACAGTACTGTACACTGCGTATACGTCAGCATCCTACTGATCTGACATAGATCTGCATTCCCATTACCCTAACGAATTCATAACCAAGTGATCAGATCCGCTTTGAGGCATTAGAAGATCCATCCATGAATCTACTTGCAAGCACGTGATCACCGACTGCAAGTGGCTGGATACGTCTACTTATAGCCCGAATCATACGACATCAAGAGGCTAGAGCCTGCCTGTAGTAAATTATGATTTCTGGTCTCATGAGATTTCAGGCAGCTCGGGATCGATCATGATTCTCCTGATCAGATCTACTGTGTATACCCATGATGCATACAATGTAATGTATGTAAGCTTTCAAATGTAATACATGAAGCATGAAGCTGTGGAGGAAGCAGCGCCGTTGAATTGATGCTATTGGGGGTCATTCCTGGTCGCGCACATCACCTGCATCCCGGGAACACGTTCACGAATCCGCTGGTGACCACGGCTCCCAGAGGATGCTTGCTGGTGTCGCCCGGCGTCTGGAGACCCAGGAATTTGAAGTCCTCGGCTGTGGTGTCGGACTCCGGCTTGCACGCGTAGCCGTTCACATTGGGGCTGGGGTCGGTGGTGTCCAGAGCCACGCACAAGTCCTGTAGTGGGTCGGAATCGGCAGCGAAAGTGACGCCCGGGGCGCCCGACATGAAAAGCAGAGCGTGCGCTGTCATGATCATGACGAGCAGCTGGAGCTTCGTGCTTGCTGATCCGGATCGGGATCGCCTCATGTAAGCCATGATTTCAGCCTTCAGGACGTGCCCTGCTCAGATCAGGTCAGCTTGTGACAAGGCCAGCTCGGTGCAGTCTCGATCTGGGATGGGTGATGCTGCAGCAGTCTAGGAAGTCCTCAATGACAACAGCCTTGAGAAGCAGGATTGTCAGAAGTAGATGGAACACATCGTAGGCATGTATGGATTTATACCACCCCACAGTCCACACGGCTTACACCTTTTCACGACTGGTCGTGTTTGTGCACAGCTTTCGAGCCCAAGATCCTCAGCAAATCCACAAGATTTGAGGAACCAATCGACTGGCTGATACTAAAAGTCTGCTCTCCGATAGTCGAGCATTTCGGTGCATACGTTGTGCATATGAGCCGCTGCCTGATATCTCTCTATCGGCAGATAATGGTACAGGTAGCTGAGATTGGTGATGGCATTTGTCTTGAATGCACCGCCAGGATGGGCCGGCCGACTATTGCTGAAAGCCTTGGGCGAAGAGCGATTGGTACTTTGGTTGATGCTAGCACTTTCTTCTTCGCAGTGTTTTTTTGGGGCCAAGGTAACCGGTTGCATCAACAAGGAAATCACAGCCAGAAACCCGGGCTTTGGGGCTGTGGCTGCTACAGTTTTGCACAGTGACTGGTCCTGGTGGCTGCTGGCTGGTGCCACTCACTGTCTAATTCCTACTTTGCATTCTTGTATTGGCGAGTGGTTACAGCCGAAAGATTTCCCGAGCGGAACTACATGCGGTCTTCCCCAAATTCTGCAGGCACATTTTCACCTAGCTCTCACAGGTTTATGGGCCCGGAACCCTAGATCCATGACTCGAGGTCCGCACGCTTGTGGAGACGACTGATGTTCAGGACTCAAGTCAAAGTTGATGAGCATGCTCATCAACAGATCCTACAAGGAAACAACCAGCGAAAGCTCGCCCAAGGCCAATGGAAAGTGGAGCGGGAACCGGGCCCATCTGGGCCCAGGAGTGGGCTGCTCTCGATTGTCGTGAGCTTTCATCAGGTACATTAATCTTGTCAACTCCACAACCATAATTCAGCCTGTCTCTGACAGACAACGAGCCAAGCCACAACAGAGCTCATTGGTGGGCAAAGATTGTCCCACAACAACGTTGTGTCAGGCTTGACCCTTTAAAACACTCGGACAACCGGAAACCGGCATATTGTATGTTCAAATCCATCTGCCCAGCCGCACCGTATGTATGTACGCCGTGTGGCCGACGACTACAGCACAAGTCAATCTCACAGACGCGTACTCATGCGATGGGGAAGGGTATACATGCTGGGTTTCCTCCTACGTTTCAAATCATCCTATCTTCCACCACTCCAACAGAATTTCAGGATCAGAACCAGTACTCATTACTCACTAGCACTCGAGCAACTGCTACAGTTTTGCACAGTGACTGGTCCTGGTGGCTGCTGGCTGGTGCCACTCACTGTCTAATTCCTACTTTGCATTCTTGTATTGGCGAGTGGTTACAGCCGAAAGATTTCCCGAGCGGAACTACATGCGGTCTTCCCCAAATTCTGCAGGCACATTTTCACCTAGCTCTCACAGGTTTATGGGCCCGGAACCCTAGATCCATGACTCGAGGTCCGCACGCTTGTGGAGACGACTGATGTTCAGGACTCAAGTCAAAGTTGATGAGCATGCTCATCAACAGATCCTGCAAGGAAACAACCAGCGAAAGCTCGCCCAAGGCCAATGGAAAGTGGAGCGGGAACCGGGCCCATCTGGGCCCAGGAGTGGGCTGCTCTCGATTGTCGTGAGCTTTCATCAGGTACATTAATCTTGTCAACTCCACAACCATAATTCAGCCTGTCTCTGACAGACAACGAGCCAAGCCACAACAGAGCTCATTGGTGGGCAAAGATTGTCCCACAACAACGTTGTGTCAGGCTTGACCCTTTAAAACACTCGGACAACCGGAAACCGGCATATTGTATGTTCAAATCCATCTGCCCAGCCGCACCGTATGTATGTACGCCGTGTGGCCGACGACTACAGCACAAGTCAATCTCACAGACGCGTACTCATGCGATGGGGAAGGGTATACATGCTGGGTTTCCTCCTACGTTTCAAATCATCCTATCTTCCACCACTCCAACAGAATTTCAGGATCAGAACCAGTACTCATTACTCACTAGCACTCGAGCAACTGCTACAGTTTTGCACAGTGACTGGTCCTGGTGGCTGCTGGCTGGTGCCACTCACTGTCTAATTCCTACTTTGCATTCTTGTATTGGCGAGTGGTTACAGCCGAAAGATTTCCCGAGCGGAACTACATGCGGTCTTCCCCAAATTCTGCAGGCACATTTTCACCTAGCTCTCACAGGTTTATGGGCCCGGAACCCTAGATCCATGACTCGAGGTCCGCACGCTTGTGGAGACGACTGATGTTCAGGACTCAAGTCAAAGTTGATGAGCATGCTCATCAACAGATCCTGCAAGGAAACAACCAGCGAAAGCTCGCCCAAGGCCAATGGAAAGTGGGAGCGGGAACCGGGCCCATCTGGGCCCAGGAGGCTGCTCTCGATTGTCGTGAGCTTTCATCAGGTACATTAATCTTGTCAACTCCACAACCATAATTCAGCCTGTCTCTGACAGACAACGAGCCAAGCCACAACAGAGCTCATTGGTGGGCAAAGATTGTCCCACAACAACGTTGTGTCAGGCTTGACCCCTTTAAAACACTCGGACAACCGGAAACCGGCATATTGTATGTTCAAATCCATCTTCCCAGCCGCACCGTATGTATGTACGCCGTGTGGCCGACGACCACAGCACAAGTCAATCTCACAGACGCGTACTCATGCGATGGTGGAAGGGTATACATGCTGGGTTTCCTCCCACGTTTCAAATCATCCTATCTTCCACCACTCCAACAGAATTTCAGGATCAGAACCAGTACTCAGTACTCACTAGCACTCGGAGCAACTGCTACAAGGGAGCTTCGAATCCCGAGTCATCAAAACCGCTTGGTCGAGATCTCTTGTGAGGGACTTCACAAGTTCACACCACGACGTGATCACCCACAAGGTGGCTGCCAGCTGGAGCTCTGGGCTCTCCAAGCTGTTATAAGAAAAATCACCAACTGTTATAAGAAAAATTAGACGACATTCATCGAGATGACAAAATTCAAACCGTTGTAAACCTTTTCCTACCAAAAGTTCAAACCCGTATAAAAGCTATCGTTATAAAATAATAATATAAGTTATTCAAATACTACCTCTGGGACTAAACAAGGGTAGGGATCTGCGAGTCATATCGTGAATATTTTCAATGATGGATACATTTGCCTAGTGCAGAACAACACGCCAAAACATCGAAGGCTCTTCTAAGAATTTGTAAGACATCCACATCATAGTGAATGCAAGGGATAAATAAGCCTAGTGATGCTATGCGAGAAGCTGAGGTGTTAGCAGAAGTAGCTTGGGAAAGCAGCAAGCTGCAACTACCAACAAGCCCCAATTTATGTGCTACCTTCAAATGCAAAGCGTTGAGTCCACAGTCTCCTATAATTGATGATGTCTAAGACATCAGCAGCCCATCAGCCCCACATCACCCTACGGCTTCATCCTTGCACCGATTCACGGTTTACCTAGTTCGGAAAAAGAAATCAGCGAGGTGTCTGGTAGCCCATACGATGCCCGGCATCCGTCACTGCAATCGCTGGGCGTAGCGAGCTCGCCTCAAATCGGTGGAGACGTGCGGGCTGCAGACATTGCAACGCCCCGCACATCTTGCCTCATGTAGGCGGTCCTTCCCTCCCGCTCAAGCGAGCCTCTGAATAGCCATGGAAAATCAGCAGATACCTTCACCACCATCCCAAAATGCTAGACAATGCGAGCTCCTTGTAGCCCTTCCAGGCCACACCATGAGAGGAGTCCAACAAAGTACCACCCTTGCAGGCTGCTGAGGCATCGCCGTCGCATGCGATCCGCCATCTCCCTAAGCCGCCAAACCCTACCGTGCGGATGCTCCACACCCCTCCTCCAGCTCCGCCTCCACAGCCGCCGCGCCCGTGACGCGCCGATCCGGGCCTCGCACACAAGTCCAACGTCTGAGCGGATGAAAAGGAGAGCGTTTGTGATTTAAAACTTTAATAAAAACAATGAAAATTATCATGTCTTACGCAAATGAGTAAGTGGAGTGGTAGAGCTTCCTCTCGTACTACTCACGGTATTGCCTCGGCATGCGCTCTCGGGGCTTATCTGTGATGCATATTCAAGATATCAACCTCAAGAAGCGCCTATTCAACTCTCTGGTCATCCCATCTACTATGTATGGCGCCGAACTCGGGGCCTTGATCTCCTGCCTTCTTCTTGGCCTAAGGTGGAAAAAGAACAGCTTCTTTTCTTCGTGCTCACATCGCCTGTAATCGCTCTACCTCTTCATGTCCTTCGCTCACGAGTTTGCCGCCTTTCCTTAGAACTTGATGATCTCTTAGTCTTCCTCTTTCTTTTACCGCCTCCACCTTCTTGACCAACAAAACCCTCACCTCCTCCTTACCTTCTCCTTGCTTTTCGGTCGTCTAGACCTCAGGCGAGATGGCTCTATTTTTGTTGGTATGCCAAAGCCTCCATGTGGCGGGCGATACCACTTTAGTCCTTGAGCTACTCTCCTGTTTTGGCCACCCTTCAATTAGCCGATCCCCCCCTCCACACCCTCCCTCTAACCACCTTATCCATAAGGCAATCAAATTTCGATACCTCCGCCTTACTTGGTACCCTATTCCCTCTGATTCCTCTTTCTACCAAGCTTCTTTTACTATAAGGAGCACTTCGTGATCTCTCTCTCTAGCTTCCAAAACTGCCACGTTACCTTAATTCCCCATGTCTTTCAAGCTTTGCTCTTTAAGTCAATTTCGTGTCGGCTCCCATCGACTCGGGTTGAGGCCCGGCGTTGGCTAGAGCCCCTCCTCGAAGATCGCATTTGGGCTCTTCTTCTAATACTGAATGCGAATGTACTTTCTCTTTATTTTGCTATTAACGACATCCGGCCAAATACTCTCTCCTTTTTAGTGTGCATGTTTTTCCTGGAGCTTTTTTCCTTTCATATTCCCAAGCTCTCGCTCTATGTCTTTCGAGATGCTTGATCACGAGCTATCCTTGCTTGGCCCCTGTAACTTTCTTGTCAATCCTCCACTTTTATTTTCCTATTTATTTTCTCTAGTTCGGACATATGTCGTACACCCTCTTTCATCCAAGTTATGGCTATACGGTTTCTATGCCATGGTGGTTTTTCCACCCATTGGACATAAATAAAAGTTGTTGTTGTTGTTGTTGTTGTTGTGCTCGCACACGAGGATGGGTGGTCGAATCCGCCTCCTCCGCGGGATTTTACGATTTTGGAAGCCTTTGTCCAAGCTAGCATTTGTGCACGATGTCATTTACTTAAGTATCATTTACTACTTGTTTTACCTTGTAGAACAACCACGGCACCACCTCTATGTCTTTATTTTTTCATTGCCTTTGTCCAAGCTAGCATTTATGCACCGATGTCATTTACTTTAAGTGTCATTTACTACTTATTTTACCTTTAGAACAACCACGGCACCACCTCTATGTCTTTATTTTTTCATTACGGTATTACCTCTCTGTCCTTATTTTCTAACTATGGTGAATAAGCCCGATACCACTTCACGCCCGCAAGTGCGGCCCATCATATATGACACTTTTCAATTATAAAATAAGTACCACCTTTATGTCCTTGTTTTTGCGGCCCATCATACATGTCACTTTTCAATTATAAAATAAGCACCACCTCTATGTCCTTGTTTTTTCACTATGGTGAATAAGCACGGCACCACCTTCACGTCTACAAGTGCGGCCCATCATACATGATACTTTTCAGTTGTAGATAAGTACCACTCCGGTTTTTTCTATTGTAGAACAAGCACGACACCACTGCACGACCTCCATTCTGTGCATATAAATATCACAATGCAATTGTCCGTGGATGGATCCTATGCACACTTGGTGATGGAAATGTCATTGATATGCCATATGTTGGCATAATGCCAAAAATTTTAAAGGTTGACTCTGGGTATCAACACCTGGAATGTTTTGAAGGTCAAGTGGTTCAAACCAGTTTATAATGAAGATGCAAAGGATCGTCGCAAGGGCTTGAAGATAGACACATCCGGAATGCATATAGTGAACCCCAAATCTTTGTATTCTCTACAAGAGTCGAAGATGAACCCTTTACCCTTGTGTCACCCAAACTAGTTTAGACTTTTCTCTATGACAATCAGATGGTTGTCGGGATTGGTGCATGAGGAAAATGATTTATTTTAGAAGGAATAAGTACATTTTGTTAGTGGTTCCAGCTTTAATAGCTTGTTCATGTAACCCATAAACTCTCTTTCAATTTGATCTCTTGTAAAACAGTTTGTTTAAAACCTTAAAGTTCCTTAGTTAAGAAAAAGAAAGTGTTGTAAAAGGACGCAACATTGCACTAGAAAACTATGTCCCACGATTTACAACGTGGTTTAGAATTGAAACTTTTTACCGATACTTGTTATAAAATGAATAATTTTACAACATCTATATTTTACAATGCAAGTTATAAGGAGAAAAAGCTCTAAAGAGTGTCACGTTGTCAAAATACCCCACATTGTAAAACATCAAACCCATGTTGTAAAGTATTAAACCCTATATAAAATAATACATGAGCTGAAAAACCACGTTGTAAAACGAATAGACGATAAAACCCCGCCTCTAGTTTTGAAGGGGTAGTAAAGTGTTGAGTTTCCCAGCCATTAATGGCTGGGAGAACATGTGTATTAGCGGTGCGGACTCCCATTCATCCTCCCCTTGCACCAACGTCGGCAAGATATTCGGTCGGAGGCAAAGGGAGAAGGGTCGGGGAGGTACATCTTCCCGAAGCGGAAATGAGGAGGGGCTCCTCGTTAAAGATGACATCACAAGCAAAGAGCGAGGCAGAGTCCTTCAAGTATATCCGATGGGCCAGCGGTCTTGCCATGGCCAGGAGAATGGCTTCCTTGGACTTGAACATGGTAATTACATGAGGTTTATATACGAACCCCTTTGCGAGAACCCCTTTGGCGAAAATCACTCGGTATCTAAATCATAAAGCCATCACGGTCTCGACAATGGACCATTCTTGGCCCCTGACTAAGTCATGAACAACACAATTGAGGCATACACACGACAGCAGTGCGAGCGGTGCTGGCGGCGCTGGATGGCCATGATGGAAGAGGGACGTTTTAAATGTGCACTTGCAAAATGGCACCGATAGACACATGGCATAATGAAGTTTATGTCCGAATCCTAATACATTGGATCCGGTTACTCGTGCGGGCTATTCGGGTCTCAATGGGCCACCGAGCGGAATCTAAAACTACAGCTAGGTTTCGCATACGCTCCAGTTCTTCTTCGTCAAAGCCATCATGCCTCCGACAATGGACCATTCTTGGCCCCGACTAAGTCATGAACAACACAATTGAGGCATACACAGACGGTGGTGGTGCTGCTGGCCGCTACCGGATGAAGCCATGACAAGGAAGAGGGACGTTTTAAATGTGCACTTCGCAAAATGGCACCGATAGACACATGGCATAATGAAGTTTATGTCTGGAATCCTAATACATTGGATCCTTACGTAAGGGCTATTCGGGTCTCAACCGGGCCAACAAGGAATCTAAAACTACAGCTAGGTTTCGATACGCCCAGTCAAAACTGCCATTCTCACCCAAAGCGTTGTCATCGTTGTTAACCTCCGCTTGGACACATCGACGTGGGAGGTTGCCATATGGTATCCGGCGTTCTTGTCCTTCCTCCAACAATTCGCCGTCGGTCTTCATCCTCCGGCACTCAAAGAAACAACTTGGGCCTTTGAACAATCCTTTTCACTTATACAAACCTCCTTTGCCCGAATGCGAAGGGCCTGCGATGGGGCTCAAGGTAAGCTCTTCTTCAGATCCGGAGAACCTCGATCCGTGGATGCGCTGGGGATGTATCCAAAGACACCGTAAGTCCGCTCGATGGCGATACGCTTTCTTCCACAGCAAGGCTAATACCAGCTACCGAGCATGCGTCCACCACCCACCTTCTTTTGAGAAGGTCTTGATCAATTTCATCATCGCCCAAGAGGCCTTTGGTATGGGCATACCACCAACTTGTCATGGGACAAGTACACCGCTTCTTTACCATGTCATGGCCTATGACGGACCTCCCATTGTTAAAAGTGCCATGCATGGCATTCGCATCATCGGAGCTCGATCCTTTGAACACCCATCTTTCAAGCCCCATCC
Source organism: Anthoceros angustus (assembly GCA_010909165.1). Taxonomy (NCBI): domain Eukaryota; kingdom Viridiplantae; phylum Streptophyta; class Anthocerotopsida; order Anthocerotales; family Anthocerotaceae; genus Anthoceros; species Anthoceros angustus. Next base: position 84,024 of record MU008160.1, read on the forward strand.
GGTCACATACTCCATCGCTTTCAAATCCCCCTATCATTGCTCATGTTAGTTTTATCCCACACGAAAGACACGTGCCACCCTTCTTACACCACTGCATCGATTCCCGTCTTGTGTGGGCTTCCTCCACTCCATGCATGACAATCATGCGGAAGTCTTCGCTTGTAGTTTTCTCATGAAAACTGTTGAAAACTGTACTCAACATAGTGGCATCCATCCGTTTGTCCATAGGCCCAATATCAAAGCCTCTGGGTACATCCATGACTAACAGGGTGTACCTCCTCACCCGAAGGTAGCCCCGCATCTCCAAAATATCTCGCTTCTCCACTTGGTAATGAACCTCCTTCTCACAGAACAAGAAAATGTGCAGCCCTTCATGAAGATCTCAGACCGCCATACCGCTCGTCTTCCAAACTCTTCCAATTATTGATCTCGAAATGAAATTCTTAAAGTCCTCCGGCATTTTCGCAAGTTGTCTATATCCTTCAATTCGCAGGGCAAAACGAGTAAGTGCATATACACAGATGCGGAAACATTATGCACTCAGTAGGAGGAGGGCCAGGCCGGCCTGGGCCTCCTCCTTGAGTTCTATGGAGTGGATCTGGATGGGCGGCCGGTGCCCAACTCGGTCCCCACATCACATGTGGAAGTGGCCTCGGCCACCGCTACCGCAAGAACGTTAGGGTTTGTAATGACATATGAGAGAATTAGAAAACGATGGGTAGTATGGCACACCTTCCCAAATAATGCCGTCTGAACCGAGCTATCATTTCGTCGAATGCAAAGGATATTCCACCTAACCTCTTGAATGATGAGCAGCCCAAGTGTTTTACCATAGCCACTTGTATAACATGAAACTTCTTCCGTAAGGTAATCTCCTCATCCATACCTTTTAGGTCGATAATACTGTCAACACCTTCTCCCTGATGAGTATCCGTGCACTCTCCATTGGAATCCCTTGAACGATTTCCACGGCTTTGCTAGCATATCCTTGACTTCACGTAACATGTCAACAACCGAGCCTCCTCTTGTACCTTCCGTTTGCCTTTGCCCTTCTTACTTGTTCGCAGAACATGTTTTTCCGCCCCGCAATTCTCCACCTCCCATTTTGAAAATATTCGATCCACGTTGTCCCAAACCTTCCTCTGTTCGCAATGCATAAGATGTGGGTCCGATTGTCCACCTTATTCGCTTGTAAACATCGTCTTCCGACCTCCGTCGTCCTCAATCAAGCCCAATACACGAGATAGGTTGAATTTCCAATTCATGGTCATCTGGACATCATCTCGCTGGCAATAAGCTTCGTCCTCAAGTACACGCTCAATGAAGGACATCTTCTTCCTTTGTCGACATCGACAGGGTCTGCGGATCGCATTTCCGCCACCGTCACCACAAGATACACATGAGCTTCCACATATTGGAAGCGTGTTTTCCTCGAGATATATCGCCAAATGTTTCATGGCTGCAAAGGTATGGTTCCCACCAAGAACGCCCATAACATATTTCTTCGCCCGAACCTTTCCACTCCAACTTGAGGTTGTCACACTCGGGTCGATCATGCAAAGGAGAGGCAACACGCCCTCCTCAATCCTTCCCTTCGATATTACACGAGCCAAATAATTTGCCCATGCCTCGTCCACTCTCCTTATCTGCGCATCGGTGTAATATGGGATCTTTGGTTTCAAATTCTCCACTTCACTAATCTTTTCTCGAACCACCTTCTTGGAGTAAGCCGAGTCCCGAATTGTCAAAGGGTCTCGTGATCTCGATAGCATCCTCCAGCCTTTCCTCGTCTGAGAACATGTTTTTCTGCTCGCAATTCTCCAACCTCCCATTTTGAAAATATTCGATCCACGTTGTCCCAAACCTTTCCCTCCTGTTTGCAATGCATAAGATGTGGGTCCGATTGTCCACCTTATTCGCTTGTAAACATCGTCTTCCGACCTCCGTCGTCCTCAATCAAGCCCAATACACGGTATAGGTTGAATTTCCAATTCATGGTCATCTGGACATCATCTCGCTGGCAATAAGCTTCGTCCCTCAAGTACACGCTCAATGAAGGACATCTTCTTCCTTTGTCGACATCGACAGGGTCTGCGGATCGCATTTCCGCCACCGTCACCACAAGATACACATGAGCTTCCACATATTGGAAGCGTGTTTTCCTCGAGATATATCGCCAAATGTTTCATGGCTGCAAAGGTATGGTTCCCACCAAGAACGCCCATAACATATTTCTTCGCCCGAACCTTTCCACTCCAACTTGAGGTTGTCACACTCGGGTCGATCATGCAAAGGAGAGGCAACACGCCCTCCTCAATCCTTCCCTTCGATATTACACGAGCCAAATAATTTGCCCATGCCTCGTCCACTCTCCTTATCTGCGCATCGGTGTAATATGGGATCTTTGGTTTCAAATTCTCCACTTCACTAATCTTTTCTCGAACCACCTTCTTGGAGTAAGCCGAGTCAATTCGTCAAAGGTCCGTGATCTCGATAGCATCCTCCAGCCTTTCCTCGTCTGAGAACATGAATGGCAATGTTTTCCGGATGGTCCCCTTTCCTCCATCTCTTCGACTTCTTCCCACTACCCGCCGCCACATCGCCATCGCTTCCGTCCGGCGAGACATCCGTAGGTGCTCTCCGCTTCCCACCTCGCCCACCACACCGCCTGGCTCCTCTTCGCTCCCAGGCGCCGCCGGCCGGCGCCCGCCTCCTCCTTCTTCGCCGAGTGCGAATGGGCAGGGCGCCGGCCGGCGCCTAGTCCATCTCCCCAACGGAAATCGGACAAACGGTTTGGGTTTGGGGTCATCAGTCTTCCCCATCCGCCCAGTCGGGCCGGCCGGCGCCTGATTGTCATCCGCATCGATGCGGACGGTAGGAACAAGGTCCGCAAAGTTCATGATGTCCTCGCATCCCTATCCTCGTCTTGGTCGCCGACCTTCTCCATCTGAATGACCCAAAGACATCGGATCGGGCCATCATCCTCGTCGGATGGTCCGATTCACTATCTCTATCACTGCTATCTCGCATCATCCTCATTCTGTGCCTCTCGCTCTCCTCATAGACAATACGCGCCTGTGTGCTACAACAGTATCCGACACCTTTCCACACAACAGTCTGATAAGAGCTCTTCCTACCTGGGGTGGCTGCGAAACAGCAAACATGATGCAAATCGAGGAGAAAGCACATCAGCAGTGACACAAACTGAACAAAACAAAATTCACAGGTCCATGGCATATCTGTGCTTACACTCGGTTGCCGCATTGCTTCTCGAAATACCTCGACAAGCTCAGGAGGACCACATTTCTTAGCCTGAAACCCAAGACGAGCTCATACGCCCTATACATTTGAGGGTCTTGAATCATGCGTCAAACTCCGAGGCCTTGTTGTGCAAAACAACGTGAACAAGGGTTCTTCTCGTCCATGTCCGTGGTCGCCCATACTACCCATCCAGCCCTCGCTCTTTGGTTAGGCAATGCTCCCCTATAACCCATGATCCACAATTTCAATAGTGGAGTCCGAGCGTTCTCATCCTCGCTCGCATCTGTGTCACCATCCAATCTTTCTCAAGCGATTGAGGATCCATCCGAGCATTCGACGCCGAATGATCACAGTCTCCTCGTAGGTGAAGGCGAAGGAATGGGCACAGCGCTCGAGGCTTTTGACTTCTCCACTCAGCCCCCTCTTTCCACCGCCAGTTGCCTTCGCAGACGCCGCCAGCTGGATTTCGCTTGCCCGATGCATGCCCACCCTTGGCTTGCTCACCACCTCCAGTCGCATCACGATGGTCGCTGCCTTTCCCAAGTCCCTCGGTGCACTAGCCCCGCTACTCCGCCCGGATTTCTGGGAGGAGGTCACCGGCACCATCCGCCAAATCCTTCTTGCTCCGTCGCCTTGAGTTCGCCGCAATTGCCCAAATTGAGCTACGCGAAACAAAGTTGCATCACTCACAAATTGGGCTTGGAATGGAAATTGTGGAGTTCTCGCCGCACAGGGATGCCTTGTGCACCGCTTGACACGGAACACGCTCTTTGCAAAGGCGCACACCGTAGGTCCCTCCTTCACACACGCCACATACCGATGATGGAGGCCTCTCACCGTGGAGGCGCCCGAGCGCTTGAACAGTGTGGAACACCGCTACTAAAGGAACTCTTAACCCTGGACGATTAGGGTTACCGCTCACCACGTTAACCAAAGTTAGAAACCCCGATGTCGTGTGAAAGGCTGGTAGTTAAGTGGACCTTATTCTCCTATGCATGTATTTATGACATCGTGACTTATCCATCGGTTCGGCTGTTATTCTTATCCGCGTGGCATCGCGATATCCGCCGCCTCATTGGATTTCCTCGCCGTTATGTGCAATGAAGTCGCGTCGTGGCGTGGGTACTAAGTCGGCTCGGCAAACCACACTTACCAACCATTTCTTTGCAAGGAGTCTACCAAGGTGACTTGTCGACGACTTGACTACCAATGTTGCGCACACATGCATTTATATGGAGGACGTGAGTGGAAAGTGCACCGATCGTGTCATGTCGATTCATTTGTGCTATCACCACTGTTAACCCGGCAAATGCACATTTGCACGCAGCATCGGCTTATGTAGAAGAACCCTCCCGATACTTGAGGCCTGCAGCGGACTCCCAGAAAAGGGCGAGGAGGCTTGCTCTTTTGAACCCTCCGCCACCTCTGCCTCGCCATCCTCCGCAAGGTTAGTGTGTTATGGGGCTTGAGTGAAGAGTCCGTTATAGCACATTGTGGGAAGTCAGTAGTGGATGTCACTTGTGCAGGGGAAAGACGCCGACGTCGGGAATTGTCTTCGCCAAGTATGCCGCATGGTGTTCCGATGACGCCAAGAAACCTGAACTTGTATGCAGCCATAGACGGCAGCCTCCAAATGAGGAGAGTTGGGGTTGAAGGGCGCTGATGTTCGCATGATTGCCGCCGTGGCTTGTTCATGGCGATGGGTATGGGTAGGCAAAACATACCGGTCCCGAGGAGCTAGACGGTCGTCCGATAGAGGTCCCATCGAGCGATTTACTTCCAATCACCTCCGGAGGATGATGTGCAAAGATCGTTTCACGAAACCTTTGAGCGAGACATTGCAGACGCCAAAGGACTCGTCTGCGTTATGTGCAATGAAGTCGCGTCGTGGCGTGGGTACTAAGTCGGGCTCGACGCAAACCACACTTACCAACCATTTCTTTGCAAGGAGTCTACCAGCGGACTTGTCGGCGACTTGACTACCAATGTTGCGCGCGACACACACGATATGGAGGACGTGAGTGGAAAGTGCACCGGTGTCATGTCGATTCATTTGTGCTATCACCAGTGCATAACCCAAATGCACATTTGCACGCATCGGCTTATGTAGAAGAACCCTCCGATACTTGAGGCTGGCGGACTCCCGAAAAGGCGAGGAGGCTTGATCTTTTGAACCCTCCGCCACCTCCGCCTCGCCATCCTCCTCCAAGGTTAGTGTGTTAAGGGGCTTGGTGAAGAGTCCGTTATAGCACATTGTAGAATCGAGTGGATGTCACTTGTGCGGGGAAAGACGCCGACGTCGGAATTGTCTTCGCCAAGTATGCCGCATGGTGTTCCGATGGCGCCAAGAAATCTTGTATGCAGCCATAGACGGCAGCCTCCAAATGAGGAGAGTTGGGGTTGAAGGGGCCTGATGTTCGCATGATTGCCGCCGTGGCTTGTTCATGGCGATGGGTATGGGTAGGCAAAACATACCGGTCCCGAGGAGCTAGGCGTCCGATAGAGGTCCCATCGAGCGACGACTTCCAATCACCTCCGGAGGATGATGTGCGAAGATCATTTCACCTGAAACCTTTGAGCGAGACATTGTAGACGTCGAAGGACTCGTCTGCATTATGTCAGCAAAGACGGGGAGCCGGCGTGTCGTTGAGGAAGAGTGAAGTGGACATTGTATCAGCTGACTACCGAAAACCTTGTTGCAATCGATGTGCTTGCGTGTGAAAGAAAGATTTCGTGAGCGCGTATAGATTCATAAGAATGTGCATAAGAGCGAGACATTCCTTCGCCTCTAGTCCATCGCGACACACCGACGATATGGAGGACGTGAGTGGAAAGTGCACCCGATGTCATGTCGATTCATTTGTGCTATCACCGGTGCACAAGCAAATGCACATTTGCACGCATCGGCTTATGTAGAAGAACCCTCCGATACTTGAGGCTGTGCGGACTCCCGGAAAAGGCGAGGAGGCTTGATCTTTTGAACCCTCCGCCACCTCGCCTCGCCATCCTCCGCAAGGTTAGTGTGTTAAGGGGCTTGGTGAAGAGTCCGTTATAGCACATTGTGGGAATCGAGTGGATGTCACTTGTGCGGAAAGACGCCGACGGAATTGTCTTCGCCAAGTATGCATGGTGTTCCGATGGCGCCAAGAAATCAACTTGTATGCGACCATAGGCGGCGCCCTCCGTGAGGAGAGTTGGGGTTGAAGGGCGCTGATGTTCGCATGATTGCCGTGGCTTGTTCATGGCGATGGGTATGGGTAGGCAAAACATACCGGTCCCGAGGAGCTAGGCGGTCGTCCGATAGAGGTCCCATCGAGCGACGACTTCCAATCACCTCCGGAGGATGATGTGCAAAGATCGTTTCACCGAAACCTTTGAGCGAGACATTGCGTCAAAGGACTCGTCTGCGTTATGTCAAGACGGGCAGCGTGTCGTTGAGGAAGAGTGAAGTGGACATTGTCGGTGACTAAAACCTTGTTGCAATCGGATGTGCTTGCAGTGTGAAAGAAAGATTTCGGGAGCGGTATAGATTCATAAGAATGTGCGAGACAGAGCGGGACATTCCTTCATCTCTAGTCCATCGCGACCGAGGGACCAATGATAAAGGAAAAGTTGTCACTCATGTTATGGGAGTGTTCCGACACGATGTTGTCTCAAGGCTTTCAAGGGTTTATTGTGTGGGACACATCCGATGAGGAGTTGAAGGCTAGAGTTCTTCGAACTCACCGTGGATGGTTTCGAACAAACCCCATGAGCCTCGCATGCGCTAGGGGCCATAGCTTGGATGGACAAGACTTTTATGTACATGGTGAGAGGCTCCCAAATGTGGAGGTTTTCAATCTTCCCGACACGCATACAAAATTAGAAATATGGTTGCTATACAAACGAGAGTGCGAAGGTCGTGGCTCGGATATGTCACCTACGCGTGGTTCTTAAAGCTATGGAAATGCAACTACAGGTGAAGATCCCAAAGTCAAACCGGTTCTCGACATGCTCGCTCAGTGGATTGAAGACAACTATACGGAACTCAACACGAAGGTCGATCAAGGTCGGGCACTCTTGTTCCTCCGCATGCTGTCCTTTCTAACCTTTTTGTGTGAACTACTGCGGTTTGTCGTGGCCGACCGGGTCCTAGGTGTCGGTGCCGCATCGCTTGGAGGTTTGGGCCCATCGATGGATGGAGGTTTGGTTAAGCGGTCGGCGCCCCTTATATCACAAGAGAGTGGCGGCCGCCCCTCTTCGCTTCACGAGGGCGTCCGACCTGCGGATGGTTAGTTGCCTGCACTCCCTCCCCTCCCCGCCTCCTCCTCCTCCTCCATTGGGTGGGCCGGCCGCCCACCCAATGTCATGACTAGTGGCGCCGGCCACCGGCACCACCAGTGAGGGTGCGGCCGGCGCCCCTATGTCCTGTACAGGAAACCCTTGGGTGGAACTCCATAAGCACCTTGGCTCCCACCTACACCAAAATCCGGCCCTCATGTGAAGTATATGTGTAATGATAAATGAGAGGGCATGACTAGAGTGTTTGCAAAGAATGGATTTTGAAACTGACTCAAGTTCTTGTTTTGTAATGAATATCAAATCGCTACTGACGACATCGTGCGCCCGCACGAGGAACGGAAAGATGGCCAAACACAGGAGCAAAAGTTCTGAGATCCGCATAAGTACATATTACATCTATAGATGGGATGGACGAAGAAAACCGAGGTACCACACTTTTGAGGTGGTCAAGAACTGGATGAGGAGTCCCGCATCTCCATCACGTAGTTGGGTGTATGATTCACAACTACACGTAAAACGAGGGCCTTCTTGCATTACGCAAATTTGAGAAATGACGCCAATTTTGACTATCATCATACACGTGATGTGATACACAACTACGAGGAGTATTACCGAAGGTTTTATACTTGCAATTGGACAACACTTGTCGGAGAACAAGAATCAACTTCTTTTGCATATCCGAACATGTTAGTGGATATGGGAACTTTTGAGAAAGTAAAGGTGGGGTTTCTTCTCGTTGGACATACTCATGATCAAATTGACCAAATGTTTTCATGTTTTCAAAGAGCTTGAAACAGGGAAGCTCATACTCTCCCGCATTGGCGGCAATTTTGAAAGAGGCGTACACTCCAACACGAGGTGAAGGTATTAACGGAGGTTCGGACTTCCGCTCCTATGTTTGGCCGTTCGACAAGGGGATGGACGCCAAGCATACGAGTATGTGCGAAATTGAACAACCTGTCATTCCAAAGACAAAAAATTACAAGAGAAGAAAACTCGACCGTGGCCTTGTGATCATTAGAAGCAAACAATATTCGACATCGCCACAATGGGAAACGGAAGCGGTTTGGAGTTTTTGAAGTTTGTCCCATCCACGTAACGCCGCGACGGTGACATCCCTTCGTGCCGTGATAAGAAAGGCACATCGTCGGGGTTATCCCCAACCGAGGTGTGGCTCACTTGAAGGAGGGCCTCTCGGCTTAGACCATATGTCACCGCAGAGGAATATAAATGGTGGGAAGAATTTTGGGTGGACCAAGAGGAGATCGTTATTGTGGAGAATAATATAGGGCTCGCACTCCAAGACGCATGGAAGTGGTTTTCGCGTGAAGTTGAAGAAAACGAGGTTCTTCACGTGCACGATGAGGCGTTGCTAGAGGAGGCTTTACTCGGGGACCTTCCCCAACGGGATATGTACCTTGGTGCATATCAAACCGTGTTAGACAAGAACAAGAAAACCGGTTGAATGGTGACATTTCGGAAATAAGGAAAGACATGTTCATTGCGTCCCTGCACCACGAGCAGGCCGTTTTGGATTGGCGGTCATTGATGTTCACTTAGATGCACGGATCCTCACTTTGTCGTTCATTGGTACATGAGCACATGCGTATGAAGGAAGGTATGTTGAAGAATTTATAATCCGACATGAAGGGACCCAGTGTGACGAAAGGGGGAAAAAGGAGGAAAGCTAATTTGCCCAAAAACGTACAAAAGGTTTTTGTGAACAAAACGGTGATCTTATATTATGGTTTCAACTTGAATGCTCGCAAACATTTATATGCTGTGGACAAGAAGGCGATCAAACAAAAATTAAATGAATTGCGCGGCTTCATACAGACCGCTAGCCAAAGTGGCCCAGAAGATAGTGAAGATAGTGGTGGTGATGCAGAACCTTGCGATGATGACGGCGCGAATTCAGAAGACGACTGGAGTACATGAACATCTGTGCCAAGGTGTTTTGTCTTATGTGGACACGATTTTTCTTCCCTTCCTCTCCATAAGTTTCAATAGATTCTCCAAATTACATTGTCCGTGGAAGGCTATTTTTCCCACCCGCACTTAACGAGAAAACCGTTGTCTTCCGCCAAGTTTTGTCATTATTATGCAGTTACAAAGACCAGCGTGGAAACCAGCCTTCCTAAGCATAGCGACAAATCCATACGACGAGACATCGACAGAAGATGGTGTTCATGTGCAAGACGCATTGCAGACGAAGCGTTAACCAAACCAGAACGTTGTTTGTATGTCCATAGGCCAGTCCTCACTGACCTGTCTCAGTGTATGACTTCTCTGCATGTTACGGTTCACCCCAGCAAGTGGGGAATACTATTTCTCTTCCGCGTGTACAATGGGGGCCACAATTACACACGGTCAAAGGGTGTCCATGGACGAGGAGTGAAGAGGGCGGTCGGCCGCTACTGTAACAAGACATTAGAATTGTGTTTTCCGAGCAGGGCGACATTGACCCTCGACCATTGTACTAACGGCGAGAGTTGTACTTAATGGAAAAGGACCCGCGCACCATGTTTTTCGAGTTGCGGGTTTTGCTCATCGGTCTTCATCATCACCGCACAAGCGGTCGTCCCATCCGGGTCCGAAATGGAGCCAAATGGATGTATGAGGGGTTATCAAAACCCTTTGCCTCCTACATCGATACACGAAATTTGTGTGCAGCGGATGAACACCCTATTTTTCCGAGGCATTTTGGACCACACGATTCAAAACCCTAAATGGAGACCCATTGGAAACCCTCATTGCCGAATAAAAGGCAGAAAACCCCCATGGTGCATATTAACCTCCTTACAGAATTACCATGTTCTTGGAATTGAGCTTCTGCCGCAAGGCCAAAGCAAGGTAGCCGCAAATACGGAGATGACTAAGGTCAGGCTTATGGGCAGTCCATGCTTCACAAGGGGTCTTCCCGTCAACAACCTTAGTGGGTGCGATTGAGAAGATAACTAGCTGTATTCAAAGCCTCAGCCCAAAAACGGTTAGAAAGAGAAGCATGGTGCAACTTAGATCGGCCCATCTCCACTTGAGTGCGGTGGCGGCGCTCAGCAACCTCGTTCTGCTCGGGGGTATAAGGCACAATAGTTTGACAGATGATCCCATATAGCTTAAGTAGGAGTGCTGCCAAAGCGGTGGAGTTGAACTCCCCCGCCATCGCTCAAGGATCTAGAGCTTGCGATCAAGTTGAATTTCCACCTCTAATTGCCAAGAGACAAAGCTGGAGAAAGTGCCGGACTTGGGCAACAAAAATATACCCAACAATGAAGCCAACTTGGTAGAGAGACCCTTGGAGAGAGGGTGTTTGCATAGGGCCTAGCAAATCGGTGTGGACTAGACCAAGGGGTGAGGTCTTCTATGGGAGCCGATGTGGAACGGCTTACACCATCGCTGCCAAAAGCACAGTGCAACAAAGAAAGGTTTTAGATAGATTTGAGAGGGACACCCAAAATGTAACCATCTTGAGCCAAAGCCTTCATCCGTTGTATCCGGCATGATCCAAACCGCCATAGATGCGCTAATGGGAGGACACCAAGGTGAGAAGGAGGAGGTGAGTGCCCACGCCTCCCTCCCCAACCAGCCTTCCTAAGCATAGCGACAAATCCATACGACGAGACATCGGTTTGGAACCGCCTTGTCACTTAAGTGGGGAGGCGGGTGACCCCCCCGATGGGCGGCCGGGGGCCAAATTCGCCCATGAGCCGGCGAGCCAGGTGCCCAACTTAGCACCGTCGCGCCACCGTCTTGATTCGCCACTGCGGCGCCGGTTCGCCACCGTCGCGGTTCGCCACCGTCGCGCCGGTTTGCCACCGTCGCCGGTTTGCCACCGTCTTGATTCGCCACCGTCTTGATTCGCCACCGTCGCGGTTACCGTCGCCGGTTCGCCACCGTCGCGGTTCGCCACCGTCTTGTTGGTTTGCCACCGTCGCCGGTTATCGCCGTCGCCGGTTTGCCACCGTCGGCGTTCGCCACCGTCTTGATTCGCCACCGTCGCGGTTCGCCACCGTCGCGGTTCGCCACCGTCTTGGCGGCATGCTCACGCCACGGAGATGGGCGTCAGCCCACGCTTGCGATCAAGTTGAATTTCCACCTCTAATTGCCAAGAGACAAAGCTGGAGAAAGTGTGGGACTTGGGCAACAAAAATATACCCAACAATGAAGCCAACTTGGTAGAGACCCTTGGAGAGGGTGTTTGCATAGGGCCTAGCAAATCGGTGTGGACTAGACCAAGGGGTGAGGTCTTCTATGGGGCCAGCGAGGCAGCTTACACACTCGCTTGCCAAAAGCACAGTGCAACAAAGAAAGGTTTTAGATAGATTTGAGAGGACACCCAAAATGTAACCATCTTGAGCCAAAGCCTTCATCCGTTGTATCCGGCATGATCCGGCCTAAGGTGCCATAGATACGCTAATGGGAGGACACCAAGGTGAGAAGGAGGAGGTGAGTGCCACGCCTCCCCAACCAGCTCAAAGCCCGGTGGGGGCGTCGCGCCACGCAGGCGCATCGTTTGGAACCGGCCTTGTCACTTAAGTGGGGAGGCGGGTGACCCCCCCGATGGGCGGCCGGGGGCCAAATTCGCCCATGAGCCGGCGAGCCAGGTGCCCAACTTAGCACCGTCGCGCCACCGTCTTGATTCGCCACTGCGGCGCCGGTTCGCCACCGTCGCGGTTCGCCACCGTCGCGCCGGTTTGCCACCGTCGCCGGTTTGCCACCGTCTTGATTCGCCACCGTCGCGGTTACCGTCGCGGTTCGCCATCGTCGCCGGTTCGCCACCGTCGCGGTTCGCCACCGTCTTGTTGGTTTGCCACCGTCGCCGGTTATCGCCGTCGCCGGTTTGCCACCGTCGGCGTTCGCCACCGTCGCGGTTCGCCACCGTCGCGGTTCGCCACCGTCGCGGTTCGCCACCGTCTTGGCGGCATGCTCACGCCACGGAGATGGGCGTCAGCCCACGCTTGCGATCAAGTTGAATTTCCACCTCTAATTGCCAAGAGACAAAGCTGGAGAAAGTGTGGGACTTGGGCAACAAAAATATACCCAACAATGAAGCCAACTTGGTAGAGACCCTTGGAGAGGGTGTTTGCATAGGGCCTAGCAAATCGGTGTGGACTAGACCAAGGGGTGAGGTCTTCTATGGGGCCAGCGAGGCAGCTTACACACTCGCTTGCCAAAAGCACAGTGCAACAAAGAAAGGTTTTAGATAGATTTGAGAGGACACCCAAAATGTAACCATCTTGAGCCAAAGCCTTCATCCGTTGTATCCGGCATGATCCGGCCTAAGGTGCCATAGATACGCTAATGGGAGGACACCAAGGTGAGAAGGAGGAGGTGAGTGCCCGCCTCCCTCCCCAACCAGCTCAAAGCCCGGTGGGGGCGTCGCGCCACGCAGGCGCATCGTTTGGAACCGGCCTTGTCACTTAAGTGGGGAGGCGGGTGACCCCCCCGATGGGCGGCCGGGGGCCAAATTCGCCCATGAGCCGGCGAGCCAGGTGCCCAACTTAGCACCGTCGCGCCACCGTCTTGATTCGCCACTGCGGCGCCGGTTCGCCACCGTCGCGGTTCGCCACCGTCGCGCCGGTTTGCCACCGTCGCCGGTTTGCCACCGTCTTGATTCGCCACCGTCGCGGTTACCGTCGCGGTTCGCCATCGTCGCCGGTTCGCCACCGTCGCGGTTCGCCACCGTCTTGTTGGTTTGCCACCGTCGCCGGTTATCGCCGTCGCCGGTTTGCCACCGTCGGCGTTCGCCACCGTCGCGGTTCGCCACCGTCGCGGTTCGCCACCGTCGCGGTTCGCCACCGTCTTGGCGGCATGCTCACGCCACGGAGATGGGCGTCGGGCCTCACGCTTGCGCGACACAAACACCAGGTGAATCCACCAAAGCCTATGAAAATGCGTTGGTCCATGCGAGGTTAAAATCACGCAAAGATTTAATGGAGAATGTGGCGGTGCGTCGACTCAATTGATCCTCGAACGATCCATGCTCGAGTATATCGGGGATAATTGCGGAAGACTTGGATCTTGACTTGGTGGCTCCCTTCTCCTCCACGCATAAGAGGTATCTCACCCCACGATTCACCTCCCCTACGGATGGACCTCCAAAGACTTGACTCGACTAGGGAGCGGACCCTTAGCAGGAAGGCACTTGAGAACCTTGAACAAACTCGGACTTCTAATAGGCAGGCTACCGGTGTGGCCACATCTAGTCTTGGTTTTGCATTCTACCTCAGAAATATTGGAGCCTACCACACTCGCTTTGTCGGGCCACAAACAGCCAAATGAAAGAAGGCCGTTGATGATGAGTTTCCGTCATTGCAAGATAACAAGATATGGCATCTCTGCGATTTGCCACCGTCGCGGTTCGCCACCGTCGGCGGCAAGTGGACTTTCAAGATCAAGTTACATTGACACCATTGACCATTACAAGGCAAGATTTGTGCCACAAGGTTACACTCAACACGCAGGGGACGACTATGATGCAGACAATCATTTCTCCCATATCGTCCAGACTTGTTCACTACGTGTTGTTCTTGCTTGTGCTACTTTTCATGATTGGGAGGTGGTACAGCTTGATGTCAAGACAGCATTTCTATATGGGAAGGTGCAAGAGGAGATATACATGCGTCAACCCGAAGGTTATGAGGAAAAAGAAAGTGAAAATCTCGTGTGTTTTTTGCGGTAGCATTTATGGCCTCAAGCAATCACTCATAATAGGAATGTCTCGTGGGCGACTTCCTCTTGCAATTGGCATGTGGATTCTCCAAGTGCCCATCCGACTCGTAATGTACGTTCTCGGTGGGGATGCTCTTGTTATCCTCACCTTATACATGGATGATCCCATATAGCCGGCGTGAGTGCCAAAAGCGGTGGAGTTGAACTCCCCCGCCATCGCTCCGAAGGATCTAGAGCTTGCGATCAGTTGAATTTCCACCTCTAATTGCCAAGAGACAAAGCTGGAGAAAGTGTGGACTTGGGCAACAAAAATATACCCAACAATGAAGCCAACTTGGTAGAGACCCTTGGAGAGAGGGTGTTTGCATAGGGCCTAGCAAATCGGTGTGGACTAGACCAAGGGGTGAGGTCTTCTATGGGAGCCAGGAGGGCCACACTCTCTTGCCAAAAGCACAGTGCAACAAAAAAAGGTTTTAGATAGATTTGAGAGGGACACCCAAAATGTAACCATCTTGAGCCAAAGCCTTCATCCGTTGTATCCGGCATGATCCGGCCTAAGGTGCCATAGATGCGCTAATGGGAGGACACCAAGGTGAGAAGGAGGAGGTGAGTGCCCGCCTCCCTCCCCAACCAGCTCAAAGCCCGGTGGGGGCGTCGCGCCACCGTCTTGGTTGGAACCGCCTTGTCACTTAAGTGGGGAGGCGGGTGACCCCCGATGGAAGCCCGGGGGCCATTCGCCTTGAGCCGGCGAGCCAGGTGCCCAACTTAGCACCGTCGCGGTTCGCCACCGTCGATTCGCCACTGCGGCGCCGGTTTGCCACCGTCTTGATTCGCCACCGTCTTGATTCGCCACCGTCTTGATTCGCCACCGTCGCGGTTATACCGTCGATTCGCCACCGTGCGCCGGTTCGCCACCGTGCGCCGGTTCGCCATCGTGCGCCGGTTTGCCACCGTCGCGGTTCGCCACCGTCTTGGTTTGCCACCGTCGCGGTTCGCCACCGTCTTGATTCGCCACTGCGGCGCCGGTTTGCCACCGTCGCGGGCATGGCGGCGTCTGGCGGCATGCTCCACGCCCTGGAGATGGGCGTCAGGCCTCCACGCTTGCGCGACACACAAACACCAGCGAATCCACCAAAAGCCTATGAAAAATGCGTTGGTCCGGCTGCGAGGTTAAAATCACTTGGTGCGGCAGCATTTAATGGAGAATGTGGCGGTGCGTCTGACTCCAATTGATCCTCGAACGATCCATGCTCGAGTATATCGGGGGATAATTGCGGAAGACTTGGATCTTGACTTCGGTGGCTCCCTTCTCCTCCCTGCATAAGAGGTATCTCACCCCCCTGATTCACCTCCCCCTACAGATGGACCTCCAAAGACTTGCACTCGACTAGAGTGGACCCTTAGCGAGGAAGGCACTTGAGAACCTTGAACAAACTCGGCGGACTTCTAATAGGCAGGCTACCGGTGTGGCCACATCTAGTCTGTTTTGCATTCTACCTTAGAAATATTGGAGCCTACCACACTCGCATTGCTTTTGCGGGCCACAAACAGCCAAATGAAAGGCCGTTGATGATGAGTTTCCGTCATTGCAAGATAACAAGATATGGCATCTCTGCGATTTGCCACCGGCGTCCGATCGGCAAGTGGACTTTCAAGATCAAGTACGACCGAGCACCATTGACCATTACAAGGCAAGATTTGTGCCACAAGGTTACACTCAACACGCGAGGGCGACTATGATGCGAGACAATCATTTCTCCCATATCGTCCGGACTTGTTCACTACGTGTTGTTCTTGCTTGCTACTTTTCATGATTGGGAGGTGGCGACATGTCAAGACATTTCTATATGGGAAGGTGCAAGAGGAGATATACATGCGTCAACCCGAAGGTTATGAGGAAAAAGAAAGTGAAAATCTCGTGTGTTTGCTGCGCAGGCATTTATGGCCTCAAGCAATCGTGAATAGGAGCGTCTCGTGGGCGACTTCCTCTTGCAATTGGCATGTGGATTCTCCAAGTGCCCATCCGATGATAATGTGTCGTTCTCGGTGGGGATGCTCTTGTTATCCTCACCTTATACATGGATGAGTGAATCCTTGCTAGCCATGATGAGCAAGGGTTGCTCGCTAAGACCATCATCATGCTCAAGTCTAAATTCAGCATGGTTGACTTGGGTAATATTCATTATTGCATTGGGATGAAGGTCACTCGTGACCGCGCACTTAGAACCTTGCATCTCACTCAAATGCAGTATATTAAGGACACACTAACTCGCTTCAATATGCTACAATGCAAACCAGCACCTACCCCGCTCGCCGTCGGGCACCTTGTCCTCGACGGTCCAAGACCGATCTGGGCAAGTACATGGAGGCCATCCCATCAAGAAGCGGTTAGGCGCATTAATTAGATTTGCACCATTATCCGTCACGATATCGGGCATGCGGTTCGTGTACTTGCTCAGCATTGGCAAACCTATGACCGTACATTGGTCCCTTAAGCACACTTTGCGCTACCTTAAGAGGACTATGGCGTATGGACTCAAATACCATGGATCTCATGTCGAAATGCAACTCCAGCCTCCTTCCCTCAACTTTCAGCCTATATCGGCGTGGATTGGGGAGGCGTGGACTCCAAGAAATCCACATCAAGATATGTTGGCCATGCGCATGAGGATGTTGAAGATAGCCCTCCACTAATCGACAAGGTTCATAACCTCTGGACGACATTCCCAAAGAAGATTGGTTTTGTGCACAATGCGCTACATGAGGTGCGTACGTGTGTAGTCCTATTAATGATAATGTTTTGACTAAGAGTCTCGCATTATCAGAGGGGGATTGGTTTGCACCTATAGTTGCATATTAGATTTGTTTTGCTTGGTCGTCTGTTCAGGAAGTGCTTATATGAATGCAAGTGCTTACACTAATCTTTGCACTTGGGTTTAGTACCTGATTAGCATTAATTAATCCAATTACTTATCTTTAAGTAATCGATTTATTAATCTAAAATATTTATGTTTATTAAGCATTGATTAGTGTTAATTAAACATGGTTAGCAATAACTAAGTGGATATGCACAAATAATATGCTTTAGCATATTCCTTCTATTACAATGTATTCTTAGGATATTTCCGGCGTATCGATGCGATAGGATATCAAGAATATCACCGTCTGGTATTTGATATATATGAACCATTTCAGGAGGACAAGCTCGTTCATAACTTGTCTTCTAGATATGGAGTACAAGAGTGTTGTGAGGAGGCCAAAGCTATGACTCAGGAGGGATGTGTGAGGAATTTGCATGTTGTTCTCGTGCGGAGAGTGTGTTTGTGCCATGACGTGCAAGGCACTCCTTCTATTATTGGTTTGCACCTATATTTGCATATTAAATTTGTTTTGCTTGGTTGTCTGTTGAGGAAGTGCTCATATGAAAGCAAGTGCTTACTTCGTGTGATATTACTTTCATAGTGTAAATGATAATGCTAAATGTTTATAGGATGATCTTTATGGTCATTTTCTTGTTTGGGGTATATTTATTGGGATTCCGAGCTAGTCTTGATCAAGAAGCTAATACAAGCCATGAAGGGCGTCTGAGCCAGAGACCCATGGCCATCTCGCGCTCTCAGGTGTTAGAACAGGCATGTAGCGGATCAAAGCGAGCAGGGAACCAAGTAGCAGGTACCTCTTCCGTGAATAAGAAAATTAAATAGTTATAGCCATATTCTTAGAAAAATAGACTATATGCTCAGTAAATAGATTATTTATAGATAAATTAAATAGTATTCTTAATAAATAGGACAAATACAGTAAAATAAGATAAGTCTGTAGAAATGAACGGGTAACACCCAACCAACCTACCCACTAAAATTGAATGGCCAAACGCCTAACCAACCCAAATACCTAACCAACCCAAACACGATAAGAAACAAACACATCTGACCTTCTTGGCTTGGACCAAGAGGCGCATACGTGATAGAGAAGTAAAGCGAGGTCCAATTCCTATGCTACAAAATTAAACGCCTTGAGCAAAGACAATTTCAAATTTTTCCTAGTTCAAAAATCAGCAGTTACTCAGCGAACATTTTTCGATGATGATCATTTTCTTTGTTCATACATATTGCTTTACTATTCTTTTAAAACCTAACGTACTTGTAGACTACCGAACCCCGAGCAATGATTCAGCGTTAATTAATCAAAATTAGTAGAAATTAAAAATCCAGAAATTATTATACTTAAAATACTGAATATGTAAAAATTTATGAGTTTAAGATGCCGAAAACAAGGAAACTAGGGTTTGTGTGAAAAATTAGGGCCTGTTTAGGGGAGGTCTATACATATCCATTAGTTCTATATACGTAGATACCTATGTATTTTAATAAATTTTGAAATTTGATTAAATTATTTTTCACAAATATTAAAATTTTCAAAAATATGAATATTTATGTTTAATCTTATTTTTTTCAAAAAATAAATATTTGGCGATATCCTGTTGAACCATCCCTCGGGGTATGATACTAGGATTGGTATTTTTTTCCTCTCTTGTAGAAAGTAGCTGTGGTACTACTTGACAAAAGCTAGATGGGTTACCACGAAGATCTGGGCGGTTGAAGATGAGATTGTATGGAAGGAAGGGTTGAACTATGGAAAGCACATTCATATGTGTCTTGCATCAAACTCCAGTGACGGATCAGGACCTATTGATCAAAATATTTGTAATCAATCATTTGTCTAGTCCAATGCAAACTTGATTATTTCTATACCCACTTGGTCATGTATCTTTGGAGATAAGGACGAAAGTACCGGAGCTAAGACAATGTACATTTATGATCCACCCAAAGTTTAGGTGGATTCTTTTCTTTTTAAGTTAACTCTAGAATGACGAGGGCTTTCCGCCATGTTTTTGCTCAAATATTAATTGTATTTTTGGAGGGCATGTTAATTTTTTAATTTTTCTACTAATATTATAATTACGAGCGATGTCATTGGCTTCAAAATGTACTCACAAATATGAGGCAGATAAGTGCCCGGTTCTAAGTAACCCTACATGAACTCATCTATCGGAATCTCGAGGCATAGGTTGGATTTTGAGGTATTTATTTTAAAATTGTTTTTTAAAACATGATATCGAAGGACCATGTGATCGGAATATATGCTCAAGGTCTGTAAGTTCAAAATATAAGTGAACATAAATGTATGGAGTGATATGTATCAAAGGCTCGTTTTGAGTAGATTAATATTCTGGATTAAAATGAAATATATTAACATATTTAATAAAATTATTATTTCGTGGATCTCGTCTTCTTGAGCCTTAATTGAGACGTTGTAGTTTCCTTTGTGGAGTCGTCAGGTCAATCAACTCTAACAGCTGTCATTGTTAGAGTCGATCGAGTAAGAAAGCTACCAGGTTCCGAAGAGAGCGCGATAGGGATCTTTTGTAGAAGATCCTCAAACGACGTACCCAATCCAAGAGGTGTGAACGGACACCACGAATCGTGAGGAGAGAATGAAAGAAAGAAAGAAATTAGAATTACAGGAGCAGAAAGATGCTAACAAAACGGCCTGATGCTACTTATCAGCAGCTGCCCAGAGTGTGTGCGCAAGACATGACGGCAGCCAGCTGAAGCCTGCACTGTAGAGTGTAGAGGACATCTATTCCTATGACCTATCAATGTGGGTAGAGGATATCTATGAGCATGACTTATCATCGTGGGTAGAGATATCATCTACATATTCCAAAGACTTATCAATGTGGGTAGAAGGCCTCCTGCTTCTTCTCGAGGGCCTTTACATGCTTGGCATTGATGCCAAACGTTTGTGACAAAACATCCACAGGAATGCCGAGGTGAAGAGGGCAGGGGCGAAGTTGGAAGCCGGAGAGTACTGCGTGTTGAGAGCTGAGATGACCCAGGACGCACCATCTGCTAAATTCTTCATGAAGATCAAGGATCCCCTCAGGAACACGAACACTTCACCCTGCTTCAGAACAGTGCTGTAGAGCTTGTTGGCTTGGGACGGCACGAATCCCACCTCCAGCTCGCCTTCCACCAGGTAGATGATCTCAGTGGCCCTGGCGTGGTGGTGCGGCGGGTTGAGCCCACCCTTAGCGAAGTCGATCCTCTGCAAAGCGATGCCGAGGGTGTTCAGCCCAGGGAACACGTTCACGAATCCGCTGGTGACCACTGCTCCAAGAGGGTGCTTGCTGGTGTCGCCGGGAGTAACCAGGCCGGAGAACTTGAAGTCCTCGGCAGTCGTGTCGGCCACGGACTTGCAAGGGAATCCATTGATGTGGGGGTTTGGATTGCTAGTGTCCTTGGCGACGCAGAAATCCTGCAACGGGTCGGCGTCGTTCGCCAGGATGAAGCCAGCGCAGACGCAAGGAACAAGAGCACAGCGGCTGCCACCATCACCGTGACCTGCACCCCTGTTCCTGATTGCTTCGTGTGTGCCGCCATCTCCAAAGGCCTTAGAACCTTCCACAGCTGCCTTGCAAAACGGGTATACGCAATAGGCTGACGAAGAGCCCAACAAATGAACTGTGGAGAGGTCTGACAGGCCTTCAACGTGATTGAGCACTACTCCACTTCGATTGAAAGTGCGATTGCTGTTGCTGATGAGACCGAAAGACAGAAGTTGTGAGCAAGCCTGAATGTGTGAAGCAGCTAAAGCTTGTTGACATGCTCGGCTCTGGCTACCTGCTTTATAGTGGCCCCATTTGCTCAAAGACGCGTCTGCAGTTGCCGTCAACGTCCCAGCCTCCAGGTGCTTCACTAAAGAACTCATATCTTCAACGACTTGCGCCAGCTGCAGTCAAGTCAAGCTGGACACGCCATCTTTCCGACATTTGACTCCTCCAGGATGCATGCTACTCCCAGGCCCAACGGGCCCACACAGTCCCCACCTGGGGCCTACTATGCAAGCAACGAAGGACTGGTGTCAGCATCCCACGGAGAGCCTGACAGGACATACAGCACACGAATCCGGTAACTGCAATTGTTTAGTAGAGACTAGAGTCGTAATCATGTTGGCAACATCATATCCACATAGCTACAGGCTACAACCCGTCGTTGAGAATAGAGACTTTATTATGAAAAAAGATTGGAAAAACCCATCCACCGAGACAAAGGAAACAACCCTTAGAGTACAAGACCATAGCACTAACCCCGTTGTGGCCGATCTTGTAGCTACCGACCGCGCCAAGAATATCAAAATCGGGGATAGGAATCTTCAAGATGTACATGTTTCAGCTTCATTGTGCAAGCTTGCCTCTCATTGGCAACGATATCGCATGCATTCAGCTATTGGAAGCAGCCAATTGAAGACCCTTGTTACATGTGTGAAGTTGACCCATTTCATACGATATCTGCATCCGGTGCTGAAATTCCGACCAGATGCGGTATCCTCGTCGAATGCCCCAGATTCTACTAATCTGATGACTTTTGCATCGAAGGTGGATTGGCTCCATCCCGCATCCACTCTACCCATAGAAGGTTTGTGGCTACAGGCTACAGCTGCCCGCAGGAAGCATCCTTGGTGTTACAACGCGAAGGTGTGCAGGAAGCTGCCTGAGGTCACGAATGTCGTGTATTTGACTCCTTGCATTATTTTGCATAATTTTGAAAGTCTGCTGCCAATGCGTACCCGATCATAAACGACAACAAACAAGGTGGCCTCCGCTAACGTGTGTGGAGAGTGTCTTTCCTTTCTTAAGAATCGGCTGTTCTTGCACATCTCTTGGTCATGTGATCACATGTGAACCATTCCTAGATTGTTTGGCTACTATGCCTAGTTTTGTTTGTAGTGGAACTTTACGGAAGGATCTGAGTACGGTTGTGATGAGAAGCCGTTCCAGAATACCAAATCATGAGATGCTTGGTGTATACTGCTTGCTTCCAGGAGGCCATGTGCAAGGTAGTTATAGTACATGGAAAGAACATGATGTGCAAAAGCGCTGGAATTGCAGTACTGCACGGGTAGGTTGACAACTGGTACATTTGCGCTGAGAGAGTCCTGTACCGGTGGAGACCGAACGAGGCTTTGGATGCGTGTGCCATCGACGCAACTTGATACACCAAATTGAAGAATTGGAAATCATATTTGTATTGGAACGATGAGCCACAACGACATCCATACAGAGTATCGAAAAACATGTTACAGATAGCTATATCAATGTGGGTAGAAGGCCTCCTGTGTCTTCTCGAGGGACTTCACGTACTTGGCACCCACGCCAAACGTTTGTGACAGAACATCCACAGGGATGCCGAGGTGAAGAGGGCCGGGGCGAAGTTGGAAGCCGGAGAGTACTGCGTGTTGAGAGCTGAGATGACCCAGGACGCACCATCTGCTACATTCTTCATGAAGATCAAGGAACCCCTTGGGAACACAAACACCTCACCCTTCTTCAGCACGGTGGTGTAGAGCTTGTAGGCTTGGGACGGCACGAACCCCACCTCCAGCTCGCCTTCCACCAGGTAGATGATCTCCGTGGCCCTGGCGTGGTGGTGCGGTGGGTTGAGCCCACCCTTAGCGAAGTCGATCCGCTGTAAAGCGATGCCGAGCGTGTTGAGCCCCAGGAATACGTTCACGAATCCGCTGGTGACAACTGCTCCAAGAGGGTGCTTGCTGGTGTCGCCGGGTGTAACCAGGCCGGAGAACTTGAAGTCCTCGGCAGTCGTGTCGGCCACGGACTTGCACGGGAATCCATTGATGTGGGGTTGGGGTTGCTGGTGTCCTTGGCGACGCAGAAATCCTGCAACGGGTCGGCGTCGTTCGCCAGGATGAAACCCGGCGTAGAAGCAAGGAAGCAGAGCACAGCAGCTGCCGCCACCACCGTGATCTGGACCCTCGTTGCCATCTCCAACCTTGCTGGTGGAGAAACAAGTTCCAACTCTGCAAGTTCACGTCCGAATTCTAAGCTGGTGCTAGCGATGTGTGCAATCCACACCACTCACACCCACCAATTCCTCCGACTAAATGAAAGCCGATGGGCACTTCTACTGATGCAGGCCGTCAGCCTTGGCAGTGAAGTTGTGAACTGCAACCTTCTGGTGTAGATCAAAGGCAGATGTTGCCCAGCTCGATTGAAAGAAAGAAGAATATTTGCTGAGAACTCCTGATGAGATAGATGAGATATGGAGATCAGGAGGCAGCCTGCAGCTATATATGTGATCATGGCCCTCAGGAGCGTTTGGGGCGTTTGAACTTTGCAGACTCTGCACATCAGGTCAACTGAGTGCGGAAGGCACTCACTGCATCGTCATCGTTGCGCCGGCCTCTGTCAACGACTGGAGTCAAGCCTGACATGTCTTCAAGACTGACTAGTTTAATAAAACCACAGGCGGCGCAAGGCAGAGCCCACCTCCACCATGACCGACAAGAAGAGCCATAAAAATTCATCAGAGGAGTATGAACAGTACTGTACACTGCGTATACGTCAGCATCCTACTGATCTGACATAGATCTGCATTCCATTACCGTAACGAATTCATAACCAAGTGATCAGATCCGCTTTGAGGCATTAGAAGATCCATCCATGAATCTACTTGAAAGCACGCAATCACCGACTGCAAGTGGCTGCATTTGTCTACTTATAGCCCGAATCATACGACATCAAGAGGCTAGAGCCTGCCTGTAGTAAATTATGATTTCTGGTCTCATGAGATTTCAGGCAGCTCGGGATCGATCATGATTCTCCTGACCAGATCTACTGGGTATACCCATGATGCATACAATGTAATGTATGTAAGCTTTCAAATGTAATACATGAAGCTGTGGAGGAAGCAGCGCCGTTGAATTGACGCTATTGGGGGTCATTCCTGGTCGCGCACATCACCTGCTCATGCATTAGAATACGATGAAGAGCTACGTGGCTGCCGTGGCAGGTTCCACAAAGAGCAAGCAATTTGCAAAGGTGCCGGCTGTGCCGTCCATCGGTCCCGAGCTCGTCCCATAGATCTTTCCATGGGCTTTGTGTACATTTGCTCCAATTATGATTTTTCTCTGAAAAGGCCATCTTCAAAACCAGTTTAAAAATTCATGGTAGTGGATACATCACAACGACATGAGATTCGAATACATGAATATTAGGAGGTACTTGTCATGGATATCCTCCAGTGGGTGCTTAGTCATATTGATGGTCCTCTTCAAGTACTTCCGGATCTTGGTGGTGGATGGTAACCAAGGTTTGTAATCACCACACCAGCACCTAATCGTATGCTCTCCAATCCCTCCTTTTATCCAATGCTTGAGATGCCTTCCACAAACCTTTTCAGGTTTGCTATTCCACTATAGCTGCAAATCTCTCTCTTGCCGACCACTCTGCCTGTGAAGTTGGACTTCGAGATCAAGTTAACGCTACCCATAATTCACTCTCATCAGCCTAAGGACTCATCGCATGCTGTTCATAGGTATCATGAAGAGAACGAGATTGTTAGCGACACGAGATAGGAAGGAGGAGAATTTGAAGGGCATAACCTTCGGCTACGTAAGCTTATTTTCAGAGTAAACAAACACTAGTACACACAATAGGACAGCTTCTGTTTTCTATTTATGTATAATGTGCTTTGTCAGTGGAGTTCATGTACTAGCAATGTTCAGAGGCTATGGGGTGGAGGTGATCTCTTTAAGGGACCCTCCAGCATATGTGACAAAACAGAGTACATTTGTAGTAAACAAAACTGGGCATGATAGGTAGGAGGAATTCCAAATTCTACAGATGAAACAAGCGTTTCTGCGATTTGACGATGTGCTTGGCCTGCTTGTTGCTGATGCCGAAAGCCTGTGCCAGGACATCCAAAGGGATGTTAGAGCTCAGGAGCGCACTGCAAAGCTCTGAGGCGGGAGTACTGGGTGTTGAGCGCAGAGATGACCCAGGACGGGCCTGCTGCCACATTTTCATGAAGATCAAGGATCCCCGAGGAAACACGTACACCTCGCCCTTGAGGAGCGTGGTCTTGTACAGCTTGTGGCTTTGAGATGGCATGAATCCTACCTCCAGCTCTCCTTCCACCAGGTAGATGATCTCTGTAGCCCGCGCGTGATGATGCGGGGGGTTGAGCCCTCCCTCGGCGAAGTCGATTCTGTGCAATGCGATTCCCAGGGTGTTGAGCCCCGGGAACACGTTCACGAATCCGCTGGTCACCACGGCTCCCAGAGGATGCTTGCTGGTGTCGCCCGGCGTCTTGAGACCCAGGAATTTGAAGTCCTCGGCTGTGGTGTCGGCCTCCGGCTTGCACGCGTAGCCGTTCACATTGAGGCTGGGGTCGGTGGTGTCCAGAGCCACGCACAAGTCCTGTAGTGGGTCGGAATCGGCAGCGAAAGTGACGCCCGGGGCGCCCGACATGAAAAGCAGAGCGTGCGCTGTCATGATCATGACGAGCAGCTGGAGCTTCGTGCTTGCTGATCCGGATCGGGATCGCCTCATGTAAGCCATGATTTCAGCCTTCAGGACGTGCCCTGCTCAGATCAGGTCAGCTTCTGACAAGGCCAGCTCGGTGCAGTCTCGATCTGGGATGGGTGATGCTGCAGCAGTCTAGGCAGTGCTCAATGACAACAGCCTTGAGAAGCAGGATTGTCAAGTAGATGGAACACATCGCAGGCATGTATGGAAATTTATACCACCCACAGTCCACACGGCTTACACCTTTTCACGACTGGTCGTGTTTGTGCACAGCTTTCGAGCCCAAGATCCTCAGCAAATCCAGATTTGAGGAACCAATCGACTGGCTGATACTAAAAAGTCTGCTCTCCGATAGTCGAGCATTTCGGTGCATACGTTGTGCATATGAGCCGGTGCCTGATATCTCTCTATCGGCAGATAATGGTGCAGGTAGCTGAGATTGGTGATGGCAATTGTCTTGAATGCACCGCCAGGATGGGCCGGCCGACCATCGCTGAAAGCCTTGGGCGAAGAGCGATTGGTACCTTGGTTGATGCTAGCACTTTCTTCTTCGCAGTGTTTTTTTGGGGCCAAGGTAACCGGTTGCATCAACAAGGAAATCACAGCCAGAAACCCGGGCTTTGGGGCTGTGGCTGCTACAATTTTGCACAGTGACTGGTCCTGGTGGCTGCTGGCTGGTGCCACTCACTGTCTAATTCCTACTTTGCATTCTTGTATTGGCGAGTGGTTACAGCCGAAAGATTTCCCGAGCGGAACTACATGCGTCTTCCCAAATTCTGCAGGCACATTTTCACCTAGCTCTCACAGGTTTATGGGCCCGGAACCCTAGATCCATGACTCGAGGTCCGCACGCTTGTGGAGACGACTGCTGTTCAGGACTCAAGTCAAAGTTGATGAGCATGCTCATCAACAGATCCTGCAAGGAAACAACCAGCGAAAGCTCGCCCAAGGCCAATGGAAAGTGGGGAGGAACCGGGCCCATCTGGGCCCAGGAGTGGGCTGCTCTCGATTGTCGTGAGCTTTCATCAGGTACATTAATCTTGTCAACTCCACAACCATAATTCAGCCTGTCTCTGACAGACAACGAGCCAAGCCACAACAGAGCTCATTGGTGGGCAAAGATTGTCCCACAACAACGTTGTGTCAGGCTTGACCCCTTTAAAACACTCGGACAACCGGAAACCGGCATATTGTATGTTCAAATCTATCTTCCCAGACGCACCGTATGTATCTACGCCGTGTGGCCCACGACTACAGCACAAGTCAATCTAACAGACGCGTACTCAGGCGATGGTGGAAGGTGATACATGCTGGGTTTCCTCCCACGTTTCAAATCATCCTATCTTCCACCACTCCAACAGAATTTCAGGATCAGAACCAGTACCAGTACTCACTAGCACTCGGAGCAACTGCTACAGTTTTGCACAGTGACTGGTCCTGGTGGCTGCTGGCTGGTGCCACTCACTGTCTAATTCCTACTTTGCATTCTTGTATTGGCGAGTGGTTACAGCCGAAAGATTTCCCGAGCGGAACTACATGCGGTCTTCCCTAAATTCTGCAGGCACATTTTCACCTAGCTCTCACAGGTTTATGGGCCCGGAACCCTAGATCCATGACTCGAGGTCCGCACGCTTGTGGAGACGACTGCTGTTCAGGACTCAAGTCAAAGTTGATGAGCATGCTCATCAACAGATCCTGCAAGGAAACAACTAGCGAAGCTCGCCCAAGGCCAATGGAAAGTGGGAGCGGGAACCCAGCCCATCTGGGCCCAGGAGTGGGCTGCTCTCGATTGTCGTGAGCTTTCATCAGGTACATTAATTTTGTCAACTCCACAACCATAATTCAGCCTGTCTCTGACAGACAACGAGCCAAGCCACAACAGAGCTCATTGGTGGGCAAAGATTGTCCCACAACAACGTTGTGTCAGGCTTGACCCCTTTAAAACACTCGGACAACCGGAAACCGGCATATTGTATGTTCAAATCTATCTTCCCAGACGCACCGTATGTATCTACGCCGTGTGGCCACGACTACACAAGTCAATCTAACAGACGCGTACTCAGGCGATGGTGGAAGGTGATACATGCTGGGTTTCCTCCCACGTTTCAAATCATCCTATCTTCCACCACTCCAACAGAATTTCAGGATCAGAACCAGTACCCAGTACTCACTAGCACTCGGAGCAACTGCTACAAGGGAGCGTCGAATCCCGAGTCATCAAAACAGACTACTACTGGCCAGCAGCGCGCCGACCTTCACCTCGGCGTCCGACGCCGACCCACTTCAGGATTTCTTCGTCGCCCTGGACACCAGCAATCCAAACCCCCATGTCAATGGATTTGTGTGCAAACCCGTGGCCGACACCACAGCCGACGACTTCAAATTCTCCGGCCTGGTTACACCCAGCGACACGAGCAAGCACCCTCTTGGAGCAGTGGTCACCAGCGGATTCGTGAATGTGTTCCCCGGGCTCAACACTCTGGGCTTCGCTTTGCAGCGGATCGATTTCGCAAAGGGCGGGCTGAACCCGCCGCACCACCACTCGCGGGCTACGGAGATCATCTATCTGGTGGAGGGCGAGCTGGAGGTGGGATTCGTGCCTTCCCAAGCCAACAAGCTCTACAGCTCAAGAAGGGAGAGGTGTACGTGTTCCCGAGGGGATCGCTCATTTTCATGAAGAATGTGGCGGATGGTGCTGCCTGGGTTATCTCGGCGCTCAACACGCAGTTTTCCCCGGCTTCCAACTTCGCTCCTGCGCTCTTGACATCGGGCGTCCCTGTGGATGTCTTGGCACAATCCTTCGGCGTTAGCAACAAGTTCGTTTCCTCGCTGCAGAGGATTCAGCAAGGCTTGCTCCCTCATGCTTAGATTAGTTCTCCATGTACTTCAATCCTTGACAGTAAAACCATATCCTCCAGCTAGCACCATTTCCAACATCTTGAACGACAAAACACAGCAAGATTCCTGTGTCTAAAGATCGTCACCTCGGACTCCACACACCGTTATCTAACGGCCTGAAGGGGAATATCTGCCACACGCATCACTTTCTGCGTCCAAGAAAGGAATGCCAAAAGCTAAGACGCTCTCTCAGTCAACGATGTTACACCCAAAGTTATCGGTTGGATTGAGCAAGGCTTGCTCCCTATGCTTAGATTAGTTCTCCGTATACTTCAATCCTTTACAATAAATCCATATCCTCTAGCACGATTTCCAATATATGTGTACAACAACATACAACAAGATTCATTGTGTCTAAAGTTTGTCACCTTCGATATCACACGCAGTTATATGAATGGGGAGACGAGCCTCCTCCAATAAGAGAAAATGATCAAACTATCAGCCATATAGTAGATTTTATCGATATTTTATTTTGTAACCTATCGAGTTACAACTTTAAAACCTTACAAGGTTGGGGGATCGTTATTTTTAGTAAATATTTATTGAGATTTTTATTTTTTTAATATTTCTAGTGAATAGATCTAGTATTTAAAAGGGTCAATTCCGCAGATCTTACAACAGCACAAATACCTACCCCGAACAATCTTACAACAACGGCCCATTAAAAGCAAATATTATATATTAGGCAAGCCCCTAAGGGCTTCACAATAAGCAAGCCACCAAGAGCCAAAAGGAATTGGGGATGGATGACACCTCATGACACGAGCCTCCGCACCACGCGTGCAGTGTGCGGTGTGCGGGGATCAATGATCCCCGTGCTCCTTCTTGTCCTGGTAGCAATACAGTATCGGAAGTTGTTTCCCAGACGGTGGACCGTGCTCGCTGTGCTTTGAACTTGAGAATTTCTGTCCTGGTAATGACATTGTTGCACCATTTGTGGCTGCAAAGGAGTTTCTCAATAGGCTAGAGGTCAATGTGGTCGTTCCTCGAGCCTTCTGACTTGGAAAGGATCCTGGTAGGGAGAGCATATTGAGTATGACTTTTCACTCTATGAATGATTGCCTCCAGGTTATGAAGGCTAGGTCTATGTTATAAATAACTCAGTTATATATCAATGAGGATCTTACACCATTGCAATGGAAGACTAAGAAGGAGAAGTTACCCGCTTTTAGAGCAGCTCGTGCTGCAGGTCAAGTGGGTTTCTTTCGTGAGGATGAATTGGTGGTGTTTGGCCCTCGTTCATGCAATTTTATTGACACTATTGATTGATTGAAGATTATTTGTCTTGTTTGAATTTTACCTTTACATTCGTCTAGGCGATTTTACCGCAATCTATGTAGTTATCATATTTCAGTCCCATGACGGAAATTCGTACTGAGTGAACTTAAATAAAATCCTTTTTCTTCTTCTTCCATCCTAGTAGTGACCGAGGTCGTTTAACCAAGAAGTTGCAATGAACTCATGGCTACCATGGGACTCCGCGAGGAGGATACTCAAATATTTTACTAGGGCCCATTGGTGTGTTATTTATCTTCTGAAAATCATATGTCCTTAAGCATTGGATCCGAAGTGTTCCCTCAAATATCCCATGGATTTGAAGTTTCTGTTCTTGTAAAGTGTAAAGTGCTTTATAGATATATACATAAAGCCCTTTACAGGAACAGAAACACCAAATGAAGTCCACAAGTTCGCAAAGTGAAAGATGTGTTTGTGGGGAGATATCTTAACTCTGGCAAAGCTAGTCAAACCCAACTTGCTTTATTTTTGTCCCATGAGGTGCTTGGGCTCTACACAATTGAAGGAACATTTTTGGTCTTGAGAAATCTTTTTTAATTAAGAATTTTTTTTATACATTCATAAAAAATAAAAAGGCTTTATGATAAACTTGGTATAGAGTATGATAAAATATGATATCGGGAAGTATATCTGAATTTTGGAACTTCATCAGTATATATTTAGAGAGATGTTCCTAGAAATCATCAACTATTTGTTTGTTTCATCCTTTGTCATCCTAGAGTTAACTTCCGAGAATTGTTGTTGGTTATTTTCATAGTGTAAACGATGATGCTCAGTGTTTATAGGATGATCTTTATCGTCATTTTCTTGCTTGGGGTATTTTCATGGGGATTCGGAGCTAGTCTTGAAGAAGCTAATACAAGCCATAAAGACAACTTCAAATTCTTCTTAGTTCAAAAATCAGCGGTTACTCAATGCACATTTTTTGTTGATGGTAACTTTTCTTTTTTCATTCATATTTTTTTATTATTCTTTTGCAACCTAAAGTACTTGTGGACTAACACAATTGGTAATTTTTCTCCTCTCTTGCAGAAAGTAGCTGTTGGTACAACTTGACAAAAGTCGGATGGGTGATCACGCAGATCTGGGTTTGTATGGAAGGAAGGGTTGAATTGTGAAAAGCACATTCATATGTGTCATGCAAAAAACTCTAGTGATCGATCAAGGACCTGTTGATGGAAATATTTGTATTAAATCAACTCTTTTGGTCCCAATTATTGATCAAATAAATGCCAACCAATGGTGATTGTAACATTGCAAACTTGATTCTTTCTATGCCCACTTGGTCCCGTGTCTTTGAAGACAAGGACGAAAGTACCGGTTAGGACCATGTCTTTGATGCACCCAAAACTTAGGTGGACTCTTTTATGTGTAGGTTAAAATTAAATATATTAATAGATTTAATAAAATTATTATTTTGTGAACCTTGTATGTTTTGAAAACTTATCATCTTGAGCCTTAAAAACGTTGACGTTGCAGTTTCCTTGTGGAGACAACTCTAATAGTTGAGTCATCTGAGAGTGGATCGAGTAAGAAAGCTACCACGTTCGGAAGGAAAAGAACGCGATAGGGATCTTTTTGTAGAAGATCCTCAGACGACGTACCCAACCCGAAAGGTGTGAACAGACACGAATCGTGAGGGAAAGACAAAAATAAAGAAAGAAAGGAAGAAAGAGAATTACAGGAGCAGAAAGATGATAACAGCAACGGCCTGATGCTACTTGTCATCAGCTGACTCGAGATGCGTGCACAAGGCATGGCGGCTGCCAGCTGAAGGCTGCAGGTAGAGTGTAGAGGACATTCACTCCAATGACCTCTGATTGTGGGTAGAGGATCTAAGAGCATATGGCTGAGAGTTGGATGCGCAGCAGAGTGAATACCCTGCACGGCGTCCAGAAGGTGGAAACAGATCCGCTTTCAGGTTCCCTTCTCTGTGAGGGTCCACCTAATCGCGAGAAATATGCAGATCAATCCCGGCCGCAGGCACATAGGCAGCCTCTGGACAGATAGGATCAGCCATGAACAGATTGAAACATCCTGGTACAATCATCGGTATGCTTCCAAAAATGAGGTTCAGCTTTTTGCCAAAACTTATTGTCATACAACCTCTGGCCACTGCTGACCGACAGAACTACATATTCGACTTCAAAAAAAGAGGCATCCCTGCTGGGATCAATCCGTCGAACTCTCAGCCCATGTTGCTGTTCAAAGGCTGTAGGCCTAAAGCCCAAGCTTAGTTCTCCTCCAGTGTCTCCTCTTGGCATTATACCTGCAATGCGACAATGCAGACAGGTTACAAGGACGCACTCGTAATTTGGAGGCCAGGGTCATCCTCCAAGAAAACGATACACCAGGAGAACTGCGACATTGCGCAGTAAAAGCATCCAAGACCAGCCCAGCACAACTTGCATGAACACAAGGCACTCAGAACCCAGACCCAGACACCATTCGATTGATAAACAAGGGACACAATCAACCCTAACAGCTGGTTACACCTGCGGGTGAAGCAAGGACGAGCCTCGGGAAAACCCTAACAGCAAACTCCACGCTTGTGTGGGGCACGGTGACACACAAATCCACCCAGCAACAGCAACTTGTGCTTGTACTGACAGGCAACCAGGATGCCTAAGCCGGTACGCTACCACGGTTGCCCAAGACATGAAATGGTAAGAGGGAAGACACACGTCACCTAATGGTGTTATCCGTTCGCATACGGATCCAGTGAGGAATAGGCCTGTTTTGCTTCATCTTCTTCGCCAGCTTCTTCTTGATCCTGAACGTCTTTTGGGAAGGCTGCACGGCAAGGTTGTGCGTCAGAGCTCAAAGCAAGCGGAAACATCAAAGCAAGCGCGACGAAGCTCAGCGTTGGCCTCCAAACAAAAGACGAGCCACAGCAAATCACAACCCGCCCTCACATCAGGAACCACCAGCCACAAGTCAGAATCTGAGAGCATACCATGATAACAGTAGCGCAAAAGCGCAGTCGCGAGAACCGTAGACAGGAGAAACTCGAAAAGAAACAGTAGGTCTGTTAGGTGCGTATGTAGCCGACTGATTTTTAGGGTTCACAAAGCCAGCTAGCTGCTACCTTTATAAAACCCTAGAGAGTAGGGCTACTACGTGTATAAAACCCCTAGATATCAGGGTTTAGGTAGCGTCCTTCTTCTATGTCGGCCGATAGGTTGAGCGCGGGAAGGCTGGCGCCGTCTGCCGCCTTCTAGTCCCCAGCCTTTCGGTCTTCATTGATATTGTACTCTCGCGTGTTGCCATGGCTCGGATCTGCGATTTAGTGGATGTCTCTGGAGTTGGTTTTCGGCAGTCGTGCTGTTGATACACACGAGAGGACGTTCCAGGAGGAATGAGGCGAGTATCGTCCAAGGAGCTTTTCCAGCTGATCCGCCCTGGTCAGCGCCTTTTAGGGATGGACGTGGGAGACCGTAATATCGGCTTGGCGATCTCAGATGCTGCCAATCGAGTCGCCTCTCCCCATAGGTTTGTCTTCCTGGTTGTTTGTTTCCTCTGCTCCAAAAGCACCTTGCATCCCCGGGCTTCGCTGACCAGTTTATGAGGTGAAATGCCCTATGCAGGTGCTAGATGCTGTGTGCGCTGTGTTGCATGCTAGATGCCCTATCATCTTCCATGTGTCTATAGTTGCACTACATTAAACTGCTTCCTTGAATTGTGCTGGGTGCTCGGTTAGCAGACTAGGGTTCAATTATCCGAACCCTGTTTGTTTGACATGGTGATCTACCTTCCTGTCGAGCCAGCTTAGTGGGAGCATCTTGATTCTTTTCTAATATTTAGAATATTGGGTCTCGACGCTTTGACTTCCTACTCTGTGTGAATTTCCTTTAATTTTTCTTTGTGTATTTGTGTAGCTCACTCGTGAAGGTCTGCCGTGTGGTGATCACTTCATAGTCCTTTGTGCATTTGCATCGCAGCAGTGGTTGTGTAAATCCATGAGTAGTCTATCTTTTCGTCTTCTTGCAGTGTCCTATACCGAAAGCAGTCAGCCCTGTCTGATAACATTCAGACACTACAAAGGATGGTACTTTTCCTTCCTACGTCGTGATACGTTCTTCAGTGTCCAGCCGTTTTCAGGATGATGCCTGGTTGACACATGTGCGCTGCCAGGTCACTCAACTTTCTGTCATTGGACTCGTGATTGGTTACCCTCTTGCCTTTTCTGGGCAGGAAGGTCCTCAGGTGCATAAGTATTAAGCCTCAGCCACCCAGTTGAGAACCAGTTCAGATTTGTTGTCAGCTCCCCGTATTGAATGCCTGTGCACTGCCTGGTTCGCAGAGTGTAAAAACTAGGGCCTTTGTGAAGGAATTACAGCTGTGTGGAAAACTTGATCAGCTATACTACGTTTTCTGGGACGAGCGACTCACAACTGCGGTATGTCATGCTTGCGGAACCTCTTGCGTTCTCCCAATTTCAGTAGATGCTGCCTCTCCCCTTGCGGTACTGACAGAGTTGCCAACACAGACAGTGGAAAACGCCATAGGAGCTTTGGACTTAACGGGACGTCGTAGGAAAAGCATCATGGACAAGTTCTCAGCGCTCAGTATTCTTCAGGTTGTTTTCACTCCATTTAGCCTATCCATGTCCGCTGCCTTTGCCTTGGTGTGCCGCAGCATCTCGACGTTTTCCATCTGTTGCGTGTTGTAGGGTTGCCTCGATGAGCTACTACGACTCAAGATAGATGCACGTCCCTCAGCCTAAACGAGTTGCTCATCTCGTCCTCTCTCGGCTCTCAAGTCGTCTTCTAGACAGTTCCACTTAGGTACTTAAATGTCTGGAAGCGGTAGGTCGACGCACGAAGCAATTTAAGTTTTGTACAAGTGGAAAACCCCATCCCCCTTAGAGTGTGCCCTACCATCTTCGTCTCCAAATCGGCATGCATCCTAAAGCTGAAGTAGTTGGTTATCGAGGCACTTGGGTTTTTCTCTCTGGGCCTGCTCGGACCTACCTCAGTTTTCTCTGTGGGCTTGCCCGGAATCACCTCAGTTTTTTCTCTCTCTGGGCTTGCCCGGACTTGTTTTCTCTTTCTCTGGGCTTGCTCGGACTTGACTTAGTTTTTTCTTTCCCTGGGCTTGCTCGGCCTTAACTTAGTTTATCTTTCTCTCGGCTTGCTCGGACTGGTTTGGCCCCGTCAATGAGGGTATGTGATGTGTCTCCATGTGGGGAACAGCTTGAGGACGACTTGGAGGCAACTTTCTCAGTTGTCTGTCTAAATTCCGCACACTCCCAAAGAACAGGAACAAGCCCTGCCGGCTAGGGCAGTCACCCAACGGGCACGGCCGCAACAGCTTAAAGCCGCTCTAAATGGTGCACGTTTGCCAAGTGCACACAGAAGCCACTCCAAGATGTGTAGGGCAATTGTAGGTGAAGCCTTGAAGGAGAAGGAGGAGTTCACTACAGTCCACTTTGGATGGCCTTTTCCCGTCATTAATCTGTAGGCAGCGAGCACTGAATTTTGTGGACATGAAAAACAGAGGCTTAAGAAGTTACTGTAGTTGGTTTGCATATTTCTCGAGCATTCCAAGGATGGGACGCTGGCCTGCGGCACAAAGCTCGGCATGCTTGCATTGTTGTTCCAGGCTCATAGCCTACGTGATTCCTAGCAGTCTAGAGCCGCACGAAGGCGGTGTCCAACTTCACTGGGACTTGAGGAACAAGTGGGTCCGAATGCCACTTGGTGCGGCGCCAAGACAGCGCTCCTGTGGCCGACTGGCAGGCCCAACGCCAAGTCCAACTGCACTTGGGACATGTTTGCATGTCCGTCCTCCTGGCCTCCCACTACATAAGCAGCGGATGGCGAGGGAGGAAAGCACCCATCTTCGAGTCTCTCTCCGTCTGTGACAGCAGCTATCGAAGAAACCTGTGCAGGCTAGCGGCATCCAATTGTGGGCGATGGATTTCAAATGGGCGCTTGCCTTGGCCTTGGCCTTGTCCTGCGTGTGCGCCGCAGCAGGCCTCAGAGCCGAGCTGCAGCTGGAGGAGCCTCGGGAGGTTTTGCGCACCGACGGAGGCCGAGTCGAAGCTTGGTCCGACATCCGGTCTCTGAGAGACGCCAATGTGGCCGCTGCCAGAATCACCATCAGGCAGCGCGGCCTTGTGCTACCAAAGTACTCCGACTCCGCGTGCATCGGCTACGTGGAGGACGGTGAGTCGAGACTCTGGAACAGACGATCCTGCATCATTGGTCAAAGCTTGGTTGCTTGTTCGATTCCCTGATGAAGTTGGTGTGATCCTCTGCAGGTGAGGGATATGCGGGGATTCTGACCGGCTACTCCTTGGGAGAGGCGTCTGGTGTGAGGCGTGTGCGGCGCGGTGACATTGTGGCCTTCCCTCGGGGGGTTGCTTCTTGGTGGTACAATTCCGGAAACTCCGAGCTCCGAATCCTCGGCCTTGCCGAGACTTCAGCAGGAGCTGAGGCTGGCGAGCCCAGGGTACGCATTGAGCTTGAGCTGTATCGCTTTGCAAACTGTGCAAGTTTCTGTGCGATTCGGCGTGGCCTGGCTTACAGTACTCCGCATTGCATGTACAATGCAGAGCTTTTTCTTGATTGGTGGAGGCCAGGAGCAGGAGCATGAGCATGGGCGGCGCCGGGCAGGGCAGCAGGAGTTCCGTGGAATTCTGCACGGATTCAGGAGAGAGTTCTTGGCGGATGCCTGGGACGTGGATGAGAGGCAGGTGGACGACCTCCTCGACAGCCAGCGGGGCGTGGGCATCGTCCAGGCTGAGCGTGATGTGAGAATCGAAGAGAGCCGAGGTAACGGGCACCGGGCCAGCCAGACCGACTTGCGTGAGCATATTGCCAACGGCGAGTTCGCCTACAACATTCGGGAAGGTTCAGCTGATGTGAGAGTTCACAGCGCTGGGCTCTACAACAGCGCCAACAGGTTCAAGCTCCCCATCCTCAAGAATGTCAACTTGGGTGCATCATACGGCCGCCTTGAGCCGGTAAGTACCTTCTTCCTCCCCCACTACCTCAGTCTGGATCAACAAGTTGCAGTCTGCAATGGGATTTTGTGATGGATGCACGACCTGATAAATGTGAACTCCTGTTATTCCAGAATGCAATTCTGGCCCCTCAGTGGAATCTCAACGGCCATGCCATTCTGCACGTCCTGAGAGGTTCTGCAAGACTGGAAATCGCTGGCAACAATGGAGAGCGGCTTGCGAGCCAGGACATCAACGAAGGTGATGCCTTCGTTGTCCCACGATTCTACCCTCACGGCTTCCAGGCTGGAGACGAAGGCTTGGAATGGGTTGCCTTCCACACCACAGATCAGTAAGCTGCATTCCATCCCAAACTCTCTTAGAACGCATCCCAAACTCATTCGAACATGTTAGCAATGCCAACCAGCTAATGTTCCCTTCCATTTTCAGGCCTTTGGTTGAGGCTCTTGCAGGCAGGACGTCCGTCTACCGTAATCTTCCGGAAGAGGTGGCAGCTGCGGCTTTCAATGTGGATGTTGAGCAGATCAGAAAGATAAAGGAGCGCCGGGAGAGGGCAGCGCTTATCCTGCCAGGACGTGGCCGCGAGAGACACAACTTCGACAGCTCTTTCATTCGCCACTTCAAGAGCAGCAAGTGAAATGAGCATCGTAAAGGGGGTTCCAAATGTAGGTCACATGTAAATAGCGATCACAGTTTGTGAGTACCCAGTGGTTACCAACTTCTTCAAACTTGAAGTCTGTTATCCTGAGAAATAAATAAAGTCTGCGAGACAAACCTCTTTGATCAATTTGAACTTGCGAGCTTCGAATTCATGGGCTGGCTTTGCTGCTCTTCCCACCTCCCAGATGCTATAGTTCCATATGCATGATGTAGCTTCCAGCTGTGCTGCTGGAAAGCTCTTTAGGAATCGTGTGGAGTAATCCAGGTGCTGCTCAGCATGGTAAGAATCGTGTGGAGTAATCCAGATGCTGCTGAGCATGGTAGGAGTCGTGTGGAGTAATTCAGATGCTGATGAGTATGGTAGGAATCGTGTGGAGTAATCCAGATGGAACTGAGCACGGTTGAAGATGTCCCTTGGTGTTGGCCTCTTTCCTATATGTATGCACAAAAAGGAATGCGCCGTCACAGAACAGTCCATCAAGCATAAGAATGCATAGGTACCAAAATTATACAAATCGAATTTATTCAACTTTGAAGTAGATTACACATCAAATTACACACAAGTTCAGCAGAAGTTTCTATATATAGACGGGAGTCTCCAGCGGATCTCATCGGTTCTAGCAAGGCATACATCCGATCTCTTCGATTGTAGCACGCAAATATCAAAGTGTTTGTTCGTACAGCCTGGTGGGTCGTGAAAGGAGAGAAGCTAGAGATGGAAGAGGCGTTTCTGCGCATCCAGGAGGTACTGGGTCTGCTTGGGCGTGATTCCGAACGCCTGCCCCAAAACATCCGAAGGGATGTCGGAACTCATGAGAGCACTCACAAAGTTCTGAGCAGGAGAGTACTGCGTGTTCAGAGCCGAGATGACCCAAGACAGACCGTCCGCCACATTCTTCATGAAAATCAAAGATCCCCGAGGAAACACAAACACTTCTCCCTTCTTCAGAATGGTCTTGTACAGCTTGTGGCTCTGAGACGGCACGAACGCCACCTCCAGCTCTCCCTCCACCAAGTAGATGATCTCGGTGGCTCGTGCGTGGTGGTGAGGTGGGTTGAGCCCCCCCTTGCCGAAGTCGATCCTCTGCAATGCAATGCCCAGAGTGTTGAGCCCCGGGAAGACGTTCACAAACCCGCTGGTGATGACGCAGCCCAGAGGGTGCTTGCTGGTGTCGCCCGGCGTCACCAGGCCTGAGAATTTGAAGTCCTCGGCGGTGGTTTCGTCCACCGACTTGCAGATGAACCCGTTGATGTGGGGATTGGGATTCTTGGTGTCCTTGGCCACGCAGAAATCCTGCAGCGGGTCGGGGTCGGATGCTGCCGTGAAGCTGGGCGCGCAAGCAACGAAGAAGAGCACAGCAGACGAGATCATGATCAGCTGCATCGTTGCGTCCAGGAGTGTGGTGTCGCAGCGGGCCATTGCTGAGGAGTTCGGTCCACAAGACCTGAATCCTTGAGCGATAGAATGCGAGTCTCAGAGGAGATAGAAGGTGAGTCTCGAGGAGATCGGAATATATGTGAGTCACAAAGGAGCTCGCAGACTAGATTGCAGCTGGAAGGCAGAGTGCTGCAGAAGGTGATGGTGATTAGGGGGCTTGCGGGGTTTTATACCATCGCCCACAAGGCCAGATCTTTCTGCCAGGCATGATCGTACGTATGCGCAGCCGTTAATCCGGTGTTCTGAGGTCCAGATGGTCTGCAACAAAAATCTGTGGAGGGGAAATTTTACGAGCACATGAATAGTCTGCAAATGGACTAAGGGTGCGTGATGGCCTGCCGGGATGCAGGGCGCGAACACTGTGCGTCCGGACACCATTCTCGATGCCATCTGACGTCGGGTGGACAAGGATTTTTGGGAAATGGTGCAGAGCTGAATTCAGCTTCCAGGCAATTGCTTAGGACTGTAACGGCAAAGCAAGTTGCGTTTCTGGAAGACAGCGTCAACCTCCACTGTAGGCTGTAGGTACGCGCCAATGCCGCCCTAGCTTCAGATCCTCTCCTCGATTGAATAATGAGATCCATCTTGGAAGTTGCAACTTGCACCAATGCACTTCCTGTTTTTAGGTCCCATTCATCGCGGACGATCCGGTCACCATCTCTTGTCAGGCTGCAGCTCCGGGAACTCGCCTTCTATCACAGGTTGCATTCACTGCCTCGGTTTCTAGAAGCTGGGTGCGGATTCATGGCCCAACACAACTGAGACCCACAAATCAGAAACCGCCAGCCACACATCCCGCCAGCCACACATCCATCTGTAACTACCCATGGCGGCATTAGCACGAAGGAAAGAACTCTGACTGGTTCCTAGAAACTTGGAAGGCGAAACTCGGAAGGAAGAACTCTGAGTGTGAACCCCAGAATGACGAGGGCCTTCCGGCCATTTTCTTGTCCGAAAATTCGAGGGAAATTAATTTTAGATTTCTTAGGGTCGAATTAAGTGGTCGAATTTGGATGGGGGATGAGGGGATGAGGGGCATGAGGGGATGAGGGGATGGTGGGGATGGGGGATGAGGGGATGGTGGGGATGAGGGGATGAGGGGATGGGGGGATTGGGGGATCAGGGGGATTGGGGGATCAGGGGGATTGGGGGATCAGGGGGATTGGGGGATCAGGGGGATTGGGGGATCAGGGGGATCAGGGGATGGTGGGGATCAGGGGATGGGGGATGGGGGATGGGGGAATGTGGGGAATGGGGGAATAGTGGGATGGAGGAGGGGATGTTTGATGGGGATGGGGGATGTTTCACAGTACAGGCCACGAAATGTTACGGAAGAGGGATGAAATCTTTTCTTGGAGGATGAGCAACAGAAAAAAAGATGCGACGAAGCCAAGGAGCAAGCAAAATTTAGCAGCTGTGAAGAGGAGGGAGAAACCGGATTATCTACCTCCAAATTGTATGACATAGCTGGCTTGCATGGCTTCGATGGCTGGTTCCACAAGACTAGGGGCAGAAATCCAAACGAGGGGGAGTCTGAATGGGGAAGACTAGCCAAAGGTTGCAATGATGCGAAAATGCCTTTGTTTTATGAAAAGAAAGGGATGCAGGAGCCACCACGGGTGGACGCTGGTGAATTCGGCGAATACGAAGATGGAACTTCAAGCAAAGAAGATTAGGTGCCAATAGAGGTTTGTGGCTCAAAGCCAGAGGCAGAAGCAGAAGACGCATACCAGGCACTTATTTGACGACGGCTACCATGCAAGCCTTTTTTTTTTTCGGCTTACCGTGGTGAGTCCTGCTCACAGCTGACTTGTTTCATCATTCATCCTGTTTTAAAAACTGTTTCTGCGCAGTGATGGTGGTAAAAGGCCTAGTCGATGGCATGAGGGTGGACACTCGTGGCTGGATGGACACTTGTGAGGTCGAGTTCATGGAGAAAGGTATCTTGGTGGCTTCAAATTCAAAGCTACCTGTCTCATTTTCAAGTGTTCCTCACTATGCCTATTCAATTCTTGCAGATGCAAACCAGGGTTCTCAGAATTCAGCCCAAAATGCTGCAGCGTTCGAGATGAGAGGAGGTGAACCCCGTGGACAGAGGCAGGCTCAAGTCGCAGGCTGTTTGGTGAGACGGTCACTGAACCCTAGCATGCGACTGTAAGTTTTTTGAGGGTCGACGCTGTTGCTGACCATGGCTATTTTTGGCCGCGGGTGCAGCAGATGCAGCGGATGAGGATTTCAGCATGAGAAGACTAGACAGTAGCCGCCCGGTGGCTGCAAATAGCAGCCCAATTGAAAACAATCCGCCAGATGGTACTCCTGAAGGTAATACAGGATGCATTTTGCCCCCCGATGAGATGGCTGATGGCTGATGGCTGATGTGCGTGAGCTGATAATTAAGGTGATGATGTGCAGTGCCTAGCAGGGATAGTGAAGAATCCCACCCGAGCGAGGGACAGGTGCCTTTACTCTTAGCTTGGACCAATCAATTGTGCACTGTGATGTGAGTTTTGCACCAAAGTTATGGTGTCTTACCTAATGCTCGCCTTCTCTCGCTGTGTGCAGCAATTTCGCCCGTTTGCTCAGCCACTCCAATGCCTAGCAGTCGGGACAGGCGGATGGCATGGATGGAGAAAAGTAAAGCATACCATATAGAGGCATACTTGCGGAGGAGCCCACGGCCTCTAGTGAAGCTGTATCCTGGTGGATTGACTGACAGGATGCTGAAGTTCAAAGCCCTGGACAAGATGAAGAAAAAGAGGGAGACAGAGCAGCTGGAGTATGATAAGCTTCAGGACATGCTTGGCATTCGTAACACGTCTGACGCAGGGAGAACAAAGCAGGCCACTGGAGACAAATCAGGCAGAGTGCCTAGGGGAGGGGAGTCAGCATCTGAACTGCAGAGCATGGGTCTGGATTCTCAAGAAGTATGTCAGCCAAGCCTTCGAGGCAGCACATGCTTTGGCTGCCGAACGCTTGGCTGCACCGAGCAAGTCCGGGTGCAACAGCGGCAAGTTGCACGGTAGGTCATTAAAGCTCAGGGATAACACCTTCACCCGGGTTTTAGCTAAGGGTCAACATCACGCGAACCCATCCCTTATCGTAGGTAACACGAGCTTGACCTGGGTTTTAAAATCAGGTGACCCTATTTTCACTCCTACAATTACCAACATGCAGAGTTGAATCCGCTCATCTGTTTCAAGCTGATACGATGTGTAACATAGGGGAATCAGAACCCTTGCTGAGATTTCTCCCCCAGGGTTGTTTTGATTTATTTTCAAAATACTAAATTAAAAAAAATCTGTTTCAAGCTACGATAGTCTTTAGCCCGATGTATTTATCGATCTAATTGTTTCACATTTTCCCAGGCTCAAAGCCTGCAGAATATTATGTAAAGAGAACGCATGCAAGTGTGATGCTATCAGGTGTAGTCATGCGCTCTTGTTGCATCCTTGCGTACAGAATGAGGGCTTCCTTGAAGAGCCCCTGCTCAGAGTATATGCGGCAATCAGGGCAGTCC
The DNA here is from genome assembly GCA_010909165.1 of Anthoceros angustus. Lineage (NCBI taxonomy): Eukaryota > Viridiplantae > Streptophyta > Anthocerotopsida > Anthocerotales > Anthocerotaceae > Anthoceros > Anthoceros angustus. The sequence continues at coordinate 126,406 of MU008160.1, forward strand.
ATGTGACAACATCTCTGACGGGCATGCTGTTAAACACTCGACGGGCATCCTTTAAGCTTCTAGACTTGGAAGAGGCCTGAAGGAAATCCAGCAAAGTACTCTTCATATGCAGATGACGGTGACCCATAAGCGGGTTTTGAATGACATAAATGATGAAGCCAGGACAGGTGGTGATGATCACAATGTTGTGCGGAGAAGCAAGAAAATGAGGAGAATAGATGATCCGTCCTCAAACAGTGAAAGAAGATGAGGAGAATAGATGATCTGTCCTCAAACAGTGAAATCTTGTCAGATGCAGTCAGAAACACAGGCAGACGAGATCACCGTATAGTGTTATTCCAGAACTGTTTCGGCGGCCAGCATTGAACAAGGAATCAAATGTGGGGTGCTCCCAGGCCCCGACTTGCGAGATAGGTGGAAGCTGGTAGTCGTGATACACATGCAGATCTATAGGCTTAACGTGACAAGGTTTAAACAGCCTCTCCTTACCTCAGATGGCTGACCATGGCTCTGTCCCATAGTTGAGAGCTGCTATGTTGTTTTGTACTGGCATATGAAACAAAGTGGATGCTGCAATGGAGGGGCTCCTGAGGCACAAAGAACATGGTGAGGCACTTCTGTGCCTCTGCTGGTTCGGGTGCATCATGAGTGCAATGCACCGTCGAATGTACGTTTGTGTCCTGAAACGCTGGGTGCCTTAAATCAAATTAGCAGGAAAGCTTATTCAGGAGCTGGAAAGCTAATTCGGGAGCTGGAAAGCAAACCTGAGCCTGCTACTCTTGCAGCTTATTCAGGAGCTGGAAAGCGAACCTGAGCCTGCTACTCTTGCAGCTTATCAGGAGTATGATGCGCACCTCAGCAAGGCTATTACATTGGCTTGTGAGCTTGACTCAGAAGAGGAAACTCAAAATCGGGAAGAATGTCCTTCCACACTCAAACACAGTGGGCTGTTTTGGTGTTTTGATGTCGTTAGTGCTAGGCTCTAAAGCCATTGATATGGAGAAACAGCCGAAAGGTTTCGCTGCGAGCCGAAGCAGACCATCCGAAACAATCCAATTTGCTCCACGAACGATAGAGGCTCTCCGTTAATCTCAAACTTCCTGACCATGGTTTAAGTGTCAAACAATGAGATAAAAATTCGTCACAAGAAAGTTGGTACATACACAAAGCATGTGGATCCATGTGCTACACTCATCCAATTAAAGCGCTCTGCATACTTCTGGATCCCAGGGAACTACGTCGTATGCACTTTAGTTCTGAGAATCAACCGAACCTTCCACCGGTGACAGGGTTCATGTGGCTCTGAATGTACCGAAACCCAAAATGGCAAGTCCAAAATCAGAGCCTCTGCCACTGACATTTTCCAGTTCAACCACAATGTTTACTCCATACAGAGGCTGTCCGCCAACCCTATTGGGCCACCATAGCTTAGGCTCCAGGAAGACAAGCTGCAAGAAGTGATAGTCTCTTATTCACATTGAGTAGATCATTGAGTCATGTTTGGCCCAGTTCCACACACGTTTTCCAATGGCTTAAGAGAGTTGATAGAAAATATCGGCTCAATCGTGTGTTGCTTCAATTCTCCACTACTTATGAAGGCATACTGTGACACCTGGTGTTCAGCCAAGTCGTCAGTATTCAGCGTAACTTGCATTTTGAAATGGCAAAGAAGATCTTCAGAGCATGTGTTCTTCAAGTCAATTGTCGCATGCAAATAGGCAACTTCGAATCCACCTTCAAATGTGGAGACTAAATGAGGATCTGAGACTGTAACCGGCTGCATTATATAGAACACCTGAAACACTTGTGAGAAGCCCTCAGGATGCTGCAAAGCAACAAGTAAAGCACTACATGGTGCCACATTTAAGCATACCCCAGTAAATGAAATGGACACTTCATCCCAAATGCCTGTGTTTCCTATCTCTGCGTCACAGCACAAGTATCAACCGAGGACAAGCAAAATGCTGTCTCGTACAAGCAGGTCGAGGCAACACCTCATATACCGTATTGGAATCATCAAGTCCCATCCGTCCACATATTGTGCTGCCACATCCTTTGCAGTCTGCACAGAGCATCAAGGCCCGAACGGAGTCGAAAAGCATAAAACCATGGTGAGCTCGGACAGAAACGTCCAGACTTAGATCATGGTCCCCACCCCACTTTCGACGAGCCTCAGTCCGTTCCTCGCCGGCTTAATCAATCGAATTTTCAGATCCCCATCCTGAACAGGCTTCTGAAGTTCTGGCCTATGTGAGCCATCGTGTCACAGAGACGTCACTGGGTACACTGTACGGCTGCAGGAGGATTGTGATGACGGGAAAGTGGGAGTGCAGAGCCCTGACAAAATCCAGGCTGAGATCAGTCTAAGCTGATCGATACACCTGGCATACTCAAATTGATCCTGGACAGTGGAAAGTGTGTTTGCCTATGGGAACTGTGCTCAGCAGACCTGCCCTTTATACATCTTCTCATCCTCATGAACACGTTTGCGAGTAGCCAGACCGGAACATGCGAACGATGGATCTCCTGGACCCTCTTGCTCGACGGATTTGTGTGGATAGCAAAATTTCGGGCCGAGAGAAGAAATCTGGCTCAGAAAAAGTCAGGCCTGTGCTAAGGGACACTGAGAATTCGAATGATGCGCCCCGCATCATCTACTTCCGTACATCCTGGGACGTGAGCCTGCCCTACGGCTACGGTAGCTAGGATGGGGGCGGGGCCGACAGCCTCGGGTGGAGCATTTCTTGGTTACTGCGCTAAAGACATGGGCACGTCTTCGAGGCGTTTTTTGGGGCAGGATTCGTGAACGATTGGTTTTGCCAAACCTCACTTCCGTTAGATAACTGTGAAACACATCCATACACGTTCACAGCAGATGCATGTACTGGCAGTGTGCAGTGCACAGCATCCCATGGCTCGAGGCCGGTGCCGGGTCTCCACTTGTACAGCATCTGATCACATGGATGCTGCAGCCTGCAGCTCCACAATTCCAAAAGCCTCACAGGATTACTGTAAGCAATGTTCTGAATTGGAAGAGGTGGAGGCCACCATTGACAAGAGCCATTGCCAAGAGGTAGGTTCCCCAAGCCAAATCAAGCAGTAGCGTTCCTGATCCTTAATCGGATTTTGTGAATGGTAGGAATCGTGTGGAGTAATCCACATGCTGCTGAGCATGGTAAGCGTCGTCTGGAGTAATTCAGATGCTGATGAGCATGGTACGAATCGTGTGGAGAAATTCAATTGCTCCTGAGCATGGTTGAAGATGTCCCTTGGTGTTGGCCTCTTCCCTACATGTATCCCAAAGGAACAAGACAGAACAGTCTACCAAAGCATGTGAATACATGGATTCATAGATACCAAAATTATACAGATCGAAATTATTCAACTTTGAGGTAGATTACAAACCAAAATTACACACAAGTATAGTAAAACTGCACCACACAAAGTTGAGAGCACGTCTCTATATGTAGACGGGTGTCTCCAACGGATCTCATCGGTTCAAGCAAGGCATCTATCCGATCTCTTTGATTGTAGCACGCAAATATCAAAGTGTTTGTTCGTACAGCCTAGTGGGTCGTGAATTAAAGGAGCCAGAGAAGCTAGAGATGGAACAGGCGCTTCTGCGCATCCAGGAGGTACTGGGTCTGCTTGGGCGTGATTCCGAATGCCTGCCCTAAAACATCCGAAGGAATGTCGGAACTCATGAGAGCGCTCACAAAGTTTTGAGCAGGAGAGTACTGCGTGTTCAGAGCCGAGATGACCCAAGACAGACCGTCCGCCACATTCTTCATGAAAATCAAAGATCCCCGAGGAAACACAAACACTTCTCCCTTCTTCAGAATGGTCTTGTACAGCTTGTGGCTCTGAGACGGCACGAACGCCACCTCCAGCTCTCCCTCCACCAAGTAGATGATCTCGGTGGCTCGTGCGTGGTGGTGAGGTGGGTTGAGCCCCCCCTTGCCGAAGTCGATCCTCTGCAATGCAATGCCCAGAGTGTTGAGCCCCGGGAAGACGTTCACAAACCCGCTGGTGATGACGCAGCCCAGAGGGTGCTTGCTGGTGTCGCCCGGCGTCACCAACCCAGAGAATTTGAAATCCTCAGCGGTGGTCTCTTCCACCGACTTGCAGATGAACCCGTTGATGTGGGGATTGGGATTCTTGGTGTCCTTGGCCACGCAGAAATCCTGCAGCGGGTCGGGGTCGGATGCTGCCGTGAAGCTGGGCGCGCAAGCAACGAAGAAGAGCACAGCAGACGAGATCATGATCAGCTGCATCGTTGCGTCCAGGAGTGTGGTGTCGCAGCGGGCCATTGCTGAGGAGTTCGGTCCACAAGACCTGAATCCTTGAGCGATAGAATGCGAGTCTCAGAGGAGATAGAAGGTGAGTCTCGAGGAGATCGGAATATATGTGAGTCACAAAGGAGCTCGCAGACTAGATTGCAGCTGGAAGGCAGAGTGCTGCAGAAGGTGATGGTGATTAGGGGGCTTGCGGGGTTTTATACCATCGCCCACAAGGCCAGATCTTTCTGCCAGGCATGATCGTACGTATGCGCAGCCGTTAATCCGGTGTTCTGAGGTCCAGATGGTCTGCAACAAAAATCTGTGGAGGGAAATTTTACGAGCACATGAATAGTCTGCAAATGGACTAAGGGTGCGTGATGGCCTGCCGGGATGCAGGCGCGAACACTGTGCGTCCGGACACCATTCTCGATGCCATCTGACGTCGGGTGGACAAGGATTTTGGGAAATGGTGCAGAGCTGAATTCAGCTTCCAGGCAATTGCTTAGGACTGTAACGGCAAAGCAAGTTGCGTTTCTGGAAGACAGCGTCAACCTCCACTGTAGGCTGTAGGTACGCGCCAATGCCGCCCTAGCTTCAGATCCTCTCCTCGATTGAATAATGAGATCCATCTTGGAAGTTGCAACTTAGGGTTCGTTGCAAAGTAGGGTTTGCGAGGCTAGAAGAAGAAGAATTTTATTTAAGTCCACTAAGGACGGATTTTCCGTCACAGGACAGGACGGATTTTCCGTCACGGGACTTGGTACTTAACAACTTGTACCATGGTGTGCCTAAACTACTTGCACCAATGCACTTCCTGTTTTTAGGTCCCATTCATCGCGGACGATCCGGTCACCATCTCTTGTCAGGCTGCAGCTCCGGGAACTCGCCTTCTATCACAGGTTGCATTCACTGCCTCGGTTTCTAGAAGCTGGGTGCGGATTCATGGCCCAACACAACTGAGACCCACAAATCAGAAACCGCCAGCCACACATCCCGCCAGCCACACATCCATCTGTAACTACCCATGGCGGCATTAGCACGAAGGAAAGAACTCTGACTGGTTCCTAGAAACTTGGAAGGCGAAACTCGGAAGGAAGAACTCTGAGTGTGAACCCCAGAATGACGAGGGCCTTCCGGCCATTTTCTTGTCCGAAAATTCGAGGGAAATTAATTTTAGATTTCTTAGGGTCGAATTAAGTGGTCGAATTTGGATGGGGGATGAGGGGATGAGGGGCATGAGGGGATGAGGGGATGGTGGGGATGGGGGATGAGGGGATGGTGGGGATGAGGGGATGAGGGGATGGGGGATTGGGGATCAGGGGATTGGGGATCAGGGGATTGGGGGACTCAGGGGATTGGGGGGATCAGGGGGATTGGGGATCAGGGGGATCAGGGGATGGTGGGGATCAGGGGATGGGGGATGGGGGATGGGGGAATGTGGGGAATGGGGAATAGTGGGATGGAGGAGGGGGATGTTTGATGGGGGATGGGGATGTTTCACAGTACAGGCCACGAAATGTTACGGAAGAGGGATGAAATCTTTTCTTGGAGGATGAGCAACAGAAAAAAAGATGCGACGAAGCCAAGGAGCAAGCAAAATTTAGCAGCTGTGAAGAGGAGGGAGAAACCGGATTATCTACCTCCAAATTGTATGACATAGCTGGCTTGCATGGCTTCGATGGCTGGTTCCACAAGACTAGGGGCAGAAATCCGAGGGGAGTCTGAATGGGAAGACTAGCCAAAGGTTGCAATGATGCGAAAATGCCTTTTGTTTTATGAAAAGAAAGGGATGCAGGAGCCACCACGGGTGGACGCTGGTGAATTCGGCGAATACGAAGATGGAACTTCAAGCAAAGAAGATTAGGTGCCAATAGAGGTTTGTGGCTCAAAGCCAGAGGCAGAAGCAGAAGACGCATACCAGGCACTTATTTGACGACGGCTACCATGCAAGCCTTTTTTTTTTTCGGCTTACCGTGGTGAGTCCTGCTCACAGCTGACTTGTTTCATCATTCATCCTGTTTTAAAAACTGTTTCTGCGCAGTGATGGTGGTAAAAGGCCTAGTCGATGGCATGAGGGTGGACACTCGTGGCTGGATGGACACTTGTGAGGTCGAGTTCATGGAGAAAGGTATCTTGGTGGCTTCAAATTCAAAGCTACCTGTCTCATTTTCAAGTGTTCCTCACTATGCCTATTCAATTCTTGCAGATGCAAACCAGGGTTCTCAGAATTCAGCCCAAAATGCTGCAGCGTTCGAGATGAGAGGAGGTGAACCCCGTGGACAGAAGCGTTATGGTCCTTCGTTCATCCCTTTGGAACAGTAGTTGTGCAACTCTGTACGTAGTCTACCGTTTCGTCTTGTTGCAGTGTCGTATGCCGATTGCAGTCAGCTCATTGTGATAGTATTCATGATATTTTCTCTGCGTCGACCGTTTTCCAGGATCATCTGTTTTGCTCAACTTTCTTCCATTGGACTCGTGATTGGTCAGCCTCTTGCCTTTTCTGGGCAGGAAGGTCCTCAGGTGCTTAAGTTTCGACCTCCAGCCACCCAGTTGATGATCAATTCAGAATTGTCATTAGCTCGCGTATTGAATATGTACTGATGGGTCGCAGGCTGTTTGGTGAGACGGTCACTGAACCCTAGCATGCGACTGTAAGTTTTTTGAGGGTCGACGCTGTTGCTGACCATGGCTATTTTTGGCCGCGGGTGCAGCAGATGCAGCGGATGAGGATTTCAGCATGAGAAGACTAGACAGTAGCCGCCCGGTGGCTGCAAATAGCAGCCCAATTGAAAACAATCCGCCAGATGGTACTCCTGAAGGTAATACAGGATGCATTTTGCCCCCCGATGAGATGGCTGATGGCTGATGGCTGATGTGCGTGAGCTGATAATTAAGGTGATGATGTGCAGTGCCTAGCAGGGATAGTGAAGAATCCCACCCGAGCGAGGGACAGGTGCCTTTACTCTTAGCTTGGACCAATCAATTGTGCACTGTGATGTGAGTTTTGCACCAAAGTTATGGTGTCTTACCTAATGCTCGCCTTCTCTCGCTGTGTGCAGCAATTTCGCCCGTTTGCTCAGCCACTCCAATGCCTAGCAGTCGGGACAGGCGGATGGCATGGATGGAGAAAAGTAAAGCATACCATATAGAGGCATACTTGCGGAGGAGCCCACGGCCTCTAGTGAAGCTGTATCCTGGTGGATTGACTGACAGGATGCTGAAGTTCAAAGCCCTGGACAAGATGAAGAAAAGAGGGGAGACAGAGCAGCTGGAGTATGATAAGCTTCGGGACATGCTTGGCATTCGTAACACGTCTGACGCAGGGAGAACAAAGCAGGCCACTGGAGACAAATCAGGCAGAGTGCCTAGGGGAGGGGAGTCAGCATCTGAACTGCAGAGCATGGGTCTGGATTCTCAAGAAGTATGTCAGCCAAGCCTTCGAGGCAGCACATGCTTTGGCTGCCGAACGCTTGGCTGCACCGAGCAAGTCCGGGTGCAACAGCGGCAAGTTGCACGGTAGGTCATTAAAGCTCAGGGATAACACCTTCACCCGGGTTTTAGCTAAGGGGTCAACATCACGCGAACCCATCCCTTATCGTAGGTAACACGAGCTTGACCTGGGTTTTAAAATCGGGTGACCCTATTTTCACTCCTACAATTACCAACATGCAGAGTTGAATCCGCTCATCTGTTTCAAGCTGATACGATGTGTAACATAGGGGAATCAGAACCCTTGCTGAGATTTCTCCCCCGGGGTTGTTTTGATTTATTTTCAAAATACTAAATTAAAAAAAAAATCTGTTTCAAGCTACGATAGTCTTTAGCCCGATGTATTTATCGATCTAATTGTTTCACATTTTCCCAGGCTCAAAGCCTGCAGAATATTATGTAAAAGAGAACGCATGCAAGTGTGATGCTATCAGGTGTAGTCATGCGCTCTTGTTGCATCCTTGCGTACAGAATGAGGGCTTCCTTGAAGAGCCCCTGCTCAGAGTATATGCGGCAATCAGGGCAGTCCATGTGACAACATCTCTGACGGGCATGCTGTTAAACACTCGACGGGCATCCTTTAAGCTTCTAGACTTGGAAGAGGCCTGAAGGAAATCCAGCAAAGTACTCTTCATATGCAGATGACGGTGACCCATAAGCGGGTTTTGAATGACATAAATGATGAAGCCAGGACAGGTGGTGATGATCACAATGTTGTGCGGAGAAGCAAGAAAATGAGGAGAATAGATGATCCGTCCTCAAACAGTGAAAGAAGATGAGGAGAATAGATGATCTGTCCTCAAACAGTGAAATCTTGTCAGATGCAGTCAGCTCATTGTGATAGTATTCATGATATTTTCTCTGCGTCGACCGTTTTCCAGGATCATCTGTTTTGCTCAACTTTCTTCCATTGGACTCGTGATTGGTCAGCCTCTTTTTCTGGGCAGGAAGGTCCTCAGGTGCTTAAGTTTCGACCTCCAGCCACCCAGTTGATGATCAATTCAGAATTGTCATTAGCTCGCGTATTGAATATGTACTGATGGGTCGCAGGCTGTAGAAACTAGTACCTTTTGTAGTTCCTGCTGGTCTATTGAATATGTACTCATGCTTCGCAGGGTGTAAAAACTAGGGCCTTTTGTAGCTCTTGCTGGCCTATTGAATATACTGAGGGTTTGCAGGGTGAGAAAACTAGGGCCTCTTGTGAAGGAACTATGGCTGAGTGGAAAAATTGCTTAGCTTTACTACAATTTGTCGGACGACTTACAATTGCGGTGTGTTGTGCTTGCAGTTTCTCTACTTGGGAAGCTCTATAGAAGAATAAGAATTTTATGTACCGTAGACTAAGGACGTCATTGTATCGACCTCAGAGGCTCAGAGCACTAAGGTGGGCATTCCATCATAGAACAAGGTACTGGTAATTCAGACTTGACGGGGTTAGATGCAAGCAAGGTACCTTATGTTGCAGCTACCCTGTACCACTGTTCCACTGCACAACTGTCCAGAGCAAGTTGGGTTTCTGGGAGACAGGGTCAACTCGCCTGTACGTACACCCATGGCGCCTTAGCACAAGATCCTCTCCTCGATTGAATAATGAGATAAATCTTGGAAGTTATAACTCGCACCAATGCCTTCCTGTTTTAGGGACCCTTTCATGGCCGACGATCCGGTCACCATCTCTAGGTGCCGACCAACGGCCCAACACAATTGAGACCCACCAGCCACACATCAGAATCTGTAACTAAGCTCGGTAATAAGATGACTTCCAAGTGATCAAGTTCTCAGCTTGAATCTCTACAGTGGCAGCACATGCTTTGGCTGCCGAACGCTTGGCTGCACCGAGCAAGTCCAGGTGCAACAGCGGCAAGTTGCACGGTAGGTCATTAAAGCTCAGGGATAACACCTTCACCCGGGTTTTAGCTAAGGGGTCAACATCACGCGAACCCATCCCTTATCGTAGGTAACACGAGCTTGACCTGGGTTTTAAAATCAGGTGACCCTATTTTCACTCCTACAATTACCAACATGCAGAGTTGAATCCGCTCATCTGTTTCAAGCTGATACGATGTGTAACATAGGGGAATCAGAACCCTTGCTGAGATTTCTCCCCAGGGTTGTTTTGATTTATTTTCAAAATACTAAATTAAAAAAAATCTGTTTCAAGCTACGATAGTCTTTAGCCCGATGTATTTATCGATCTAATTGTTTCACATTTTCCCAGGCTCAAAGCCTGCAGAATATTATGTAAAGAGAACGCATGCAAGTGTGATGCTATCAGGTGTAGTCATGCGCTCTTGTTGCATCCTTGCGTACAGAATGAGGGCTTCCTTGAAGAGCCCCTGCTCAGAGTATATGCGGCAATCAGGGCAGTCCATGTGACAACATCTCTGACGGGCATGCTGTTAAACACTCGACGGGCATCCTTTAAGCTTCTAGACTTGGAAGAGGCCTGAAGGAAATCCAGCAAAGTACTCTTCATATGCAGATGACGGTGACCCATAAGCGGGTTTTGAATGACATAAATGATGAAGCCAGGACAGGTGGTGATGATCACAATGTTGTGCGGAGAAGCAAGAAAATGAGGAGAATAGATGATCCGTCCTCAAACAGTGAAAGAAGATGAGGAGAATAGATGATCTGTCCTCAAACAGTGAAATCTTGTCAGATGCAGTCAGAAACACAGGCAGACGAGATCACCGTATAGTGTTATTCCAGAACTGTTTCGGCGGCCAGCATTGAACAAGGAATCAAATGTGGGTGCTCCCAGGCCCCGACTTGCGAGATAGGTGGAAGCTGGTAGTCGTGATACACATGCAGATCTATAGGCTTAACGTGACAAGGTTTAAACAGCCTCTCCTTACCTCAGATGGCTGACCATGGCTCTGTCCCATAGTTGAGAGCTGCTATGTTGTTTTGTACTGGCATATGAAACAAAGTGGATGCTGCAATGGAGGGCTCCTGAGGCACAAGAACATGGTGAGGCACTTCTGTGCCTCTGCTGGTTCAGGTGCATCATGAGTGCAATGCACCGTCGAATGTACGTTTGTGTCCTGAAACGCTGGGTGCCTTAAATCAAATTAGCAGGAAAGCTTATTCAGGAGCTGGAAAGCTAATTCAGGAGCTGGAAAGCAAACCTGAGCCTGCTACTCTTGCAGCTTATTCAGGAGCTGGAAAGCGAACCTGAGCCTGCTACTCTTGCAGCTTATCAGGAGTATGATGCGCACCTCAGCAAGGCTATTACATTGGCTTGTGAGCTTGACTCAGAAGAGGAAACTCAAAATCAGGAAGAATGTCCTTCCACACTCAAACACAGTGGGCTGTTTTGGTGTTTTGATGTCGTTAGTGCTAGGCTCTAAAGCCATTGATATGGAGAAACAGCCGAAAGGTTTCGCTGCGAGCCGAAGCAGACCATCCGAAACAATCCAATTTGCTCCACGAACGATAGAGGCTCTCCGTTAATCTCAAACTTCCTGACCATGGTTTAAGTGTCAAACAATGAGATAAAAATTCGTCACAAGAAAGTTGGTACATACACAAAGCATGTGGATCCATGTGCTACACTCATCCAATTAAAGCGCTCTGCATACTTCTGGATCCCAGGGAACTACGTCGTATGCACTTTAGTTCTGAGAATCAACCGAACCTTCCACCGGTGACAGGGTTCATGTGGCTCTGAATGTACCGAAACCCAAAATGGCAAGTCCAAAATCAGAGCCTCTGCCACTGACATTTTCCAGTTCAACCACAATGTTTACTCCATACAGAGGCTGTCCGCCAACCCTATTGGGCCACCATAGCTTAGGCTCCAGGAAGACAAGCTGCAAGAAGTGATAGTCTCTTATTCACATTGAGTAGATCATTGAGTCATGTTTGGCCCAGTTCCACACACGTTTTCCAATGGCTTAAGAGAGTTGATAGAAAATATCGGCTCAATCGTGTGTTGCTTCAATTCTCCACTACTTATGAAGGCATACTGTGACACCTGGTGTTCAGCCAAGTCGTCAGTATTCAGCGTAACTTGCATTTTGAAATGGCAAAGAAGATCTTCAGAGCATGTGTTCTTCAAGTCAATTGTCGCATGCAAATAGGCAACTTCGAATCCACCTTCAAATGTGGAGACTAAATGAGGATCTGAGACTGTAACCGGCTGCATTATATAGAACACCTGAAACACTTGTGAGAAGCCCTCAGGATGCTGCAAAGCAACAAGTAAAGCACTACATGGTGCCACATTTAAGCATACCCCAGTAAATGAAATGGACACTTCATCCCAAATGCCTGTGTTTCCTATCTCTGCGTCACAGCACAAGTATCAACCGAGGACAAGCAAAATGCTGTCTCGTACAAGCAGGTCGAGGCAACACCTCATATACCGTATTGGAATCATCAAGTCCCATCCGTCCACATATTGTGCTGCCACATCCTTTGCAGTCTGCACAGAGCATCAAGGCCCGAACGGAGTCGAAAAGCATAAAACCATGGTGAGCTCGGACAGAAACGTCCAGACTTAGATCATGGTCCCCACCCCACTTTCGACGAGCCTCAGTCCGTTCCTCGCCGGCTTAATCAATCGAATTTTCAGATCCCCATCCTGAACAGGCTTCTGAAGTTCTGGCCTATGTGAGCCATCGTGTCACAGAGACGTCACTGGGTACACTGTACGGCTGCAGGAGGATTGTGATGACGGGAAAGTGGGAGTGCAGAGCCCTGACAAAATCCAGGCTGAGATCAGTCTAAGCTGATCGATACACCTGGCATACTCAAATTGATCCTGGACAGTGGAAAGTGTGTTTGCCTATGGGAACTGTGCTCAGCAGACCTGCCCTTTATACATCTTCTCATCCTCATGAACACGTTTGCGAGTAGCCAGACCGGAACATGCGAACGATGGATCTCCTGGACCCTCTTGCTCGACGGATTTGTGTGGATAGCAAAATTTCGGGCCGAGAAGAAATCTGGCTCAGAAAAGTCAGGCCTGTGCTAAGGGACACTGAGAATTCGAATGATGCGCATCATCTACTTCCATACATCCTGGGACGTGAGCCTGCCCTACGGCTACGGTAGCTAGGATGGGGGCAGACCGACAGCCTCAGGTGGAGCATTTCTTGGTTACTGCGCTAAAGACATGGGCACGTCTTCGAGGCGTTTTTGGGGCAGGATTCGTGAACGATTGGTTTTGCCAAACCTCACTTCCGTTAGATAACTGTGAAACACATCCATACACGTTCACAGCAGATGCATGTACTGGCAGTGTGCAGTGCACAGCATCCCATGGCTCGAGGCCGGTGCCGGGTCTCCACTTGTACAGCATCTGATCACATGGATGCTGCAGCCTGCAGCTCCACAATTCCAAAAGCCTCACAGGATTACTGTAAGCAATGTTCTGAATTGGAAGAGGTGGAGGCCACCATTGACAAGAGCCATTGCCAAGAGGTAGGTTCCCCAAGCCAAATCAAGCAGTAGCGTTCCTGATCCTTAATCGGATTTTGTGAATGGTAGGAATCGTGTGGAGTAATCCACATGCTGCTGAGCATGGTAAGCGTCGTCTGGAGTAATTCAGATGCTGATGAGCATGGTACGAATCGTGTGGAGAAATTCAATTGCTCCTGAGCATGGTTGAAGATGTCCCTTGGTGTTGGCCTCTTCCCTACATGTATCCCAAAGGAACAAGACAGAACAGTCTACCAAAGCATGTGAATACATGGATTCATAGATACCAAAATTATACAGATCGAAATTATTCAACTTTGAGGTAGATTACAAACCAAATTACACACAAAGTATAGTAAAACTGCACCCACACAAAGTTGAGAGCACGTCTCTATATGTAGACGGGTGTCTCCAACGGATCTCATCGGTTCAAGCAAGGCATCTATCCGATCTCTTTGATTGTAGCACGCAAATATCAAAGTGTTTGTTCGTACAGCCTAGTGGGTCGTGAATTAAAGGAGCCAGAGAAGCTAGAGATGGAACAGGCGCTTCTGCGCATCCAGGAGGTACTGGGTCTGCTTGGGCGTGATTCCGAATGCCTGCCCTAAAACATCCGAAGGAATGTCGGAACTCATGAGAGCGCTCACAAAGTTTTGAGCAGGAGAGTACTGCGTGTTCAGAGCCGAGATGACCCAAGACAGACCGTCCGCCACATTCTTCATGAAAATCAAAGATCCCCGAGGAAACACAAACACTTCTCCCTTCTTCAGAAGTGTCTTGTACAGCTTGTGGCTCTGAGACGGCACGAACGCCACCTCCAGCTCTCCCTCCACCATGTAGATGATCTCGGTGGCTCGTGCGTGGTGGTGGGGTGGGTTGAGCCCCCCCTTGCCGAAGTCGATCCTCTGCAATGCAATGCCCAAAGTGTTGAGCCCCGGGAAGACGTTCACAAACCCGCTGGTGATGACGCAGCCCAGAGGGTGCTTGCTGGTGTCGCCCGGCGTCACCAACCCAGAGAATTTGAAATCCTCAGCGGTGGTCTCTTCCACCGACTTACAGGTGAACCCGTTGATGTGGGGGTTGGGGTTCTTCACGTCCTTCGCCACACAGAAATCCTGCAGCGGGTCGGGGTCCGAAGCAGCCGTGAAGCTGGGCGCGCAAGCAACGAAGAAGAGCACGGCAGACGAGATCACAATCAGCTGCATCGTTGCGTCCAGGAGCGAGGTCTCGCAGCGGGCCATGGTTGAGGAGTCGGGTCGACGGGACAAAGATCCTTGAGCGATAGAACGTAAGTTGCAGAGGAGATCGAAGACTGGAATGCTGAGCGCTGCAGACGGTGATAGTTGCTGCAGGCTGGCCGGGCTTTATACCATCGCCCACAAGGCCAGATCGCACTGCCAGGCATGATCGTACGTGTGCACAGCCGTTAATCCGGTGTTCTGAGGTCCAGAAGGTCTGCAACAAAAATCTGTGGAGGGGAAATTTTAGGAAATTCGCAAGCACATGAAGGGTCTGCAAATTGGCTATGGGTGCGTGATGGCATGCCGGGATGCAGGGCGCTAACGCTGTGCGTCCGGACACTGATTCCGATGGCAGCTGACGTCTGGCCGACAGGGATTTTTGGGAAGTTGTGCATCGAAGTTTCGGAGTCAGCTTCCAGCCCATTGCTTGGAACTAGTCATGGCAGAGCAAATTGGGTTTCTGGGACACAGGGTCAACTCGCCTGTACGGACGCACCCATGGCGCCTTAGCACCAGATCCTCTCCTCGATTGAATAATGAGATCGATCTTGGAAGTTGCAAGTTGCACCAATGCCTTCCTGTTTTTAGGGACCCTTTCATGGCCGACGATCCGGTCACCATCTCTTGTCAGGCTGCGGCCCCGGGAACTCTCCTTCTATCGCTGGTTGAATTTACTGCCCCAGAAGCTCGGTGCTGATGGACGGCCCGACATAAATGAAACCCACAAATCAGAAACCACCAGCCACACATCATTTGCCGCATGCCATGACTGCAGTAGCGGGAAGGAGCTGTTGCGTGGTTTGTTGGAAACTTGGAAGGCGAAAGAACGAAGTCTGACTAGTTAGATGTCCATCGATTGCAACTTAGGGTTCGTTGCAAAGTAGGGTTTGCGAGGCTAGAAGAAGAAGAATTTTATTTAAGTCCACTAAGGACGGATTTTCCGTCACGGGACAGGACGGATTTTCCGTCACGGGACTTGGTACTTAACAACTTGTACCATGGTGTGCCTAAACTACTTGCACCAAGGGCATCTACTCCCTTTAGGCACCCCATCTAAGTACCGATTCAAGCTCAGGATGCTTAATCACGGCGTTCTTATATATGTGTGTCCATTTGGCCTAGGCCATTAGCTAGCTGGTCTCTGGTACCGATTAGGGTTTCTGCAATTTCTGTTTCCAATGTTGGCCGGCACGTTGAGCTCTGGAAGGCTGGCGATGTTTGCCGTCTTCTAGCCCGCAATCTGTCGGCCTCCATTGACATTGCAGTCTCGTTTGTTGCCATGGTGGGGATTGTCTTCGAACTGACGGATGTGTCTGGAGTTGGTTTTGAAAAGTTGGCCTGTTGTTATATATGGTGGGGCCCTACACGAGGAACGCGGCGGGTGTCACGTAAGGAGCTGTTCCAGCTGGCCCGCTCTGGTCAGTGCCTGTTAGGGATGGACGTGGGAGACCGTAGTATCGGCTTGGGGATCTCAGATGTTGCCAATCCGGTCACCTCTTCCGTTAGGTTTTTTCCCCGGTTGCTTGTTTCCTGTTCTTCAACAGCACGTCGCAACCCCGGGCTTCGTTGATGCTTGTATGAGGTGAAAGCCCTGTGCAGGTGCAAGATGCAATGAGCGCTGTGTTGCATGCTAGATGCCCCATCATCTTGAATGTGTCTATAGTCGCACTACATTTAACTGCCTCTTGAAATTTGCTGCTTGCTCAGCTAGCAGATCCGGCTGCAACCGTCGGAACCTTGTTTGTTTGACACGGTCATCGAACAAACCAGCCACCCAGTTCCAGTGAGAGCATCTTGATTTTGCCTTTGTAGGATCTTGGGTGTCTTTTCCGTCCCCTGGCGGACGCTTTGACTGTCCGCTCGTTTGTCTGCTGGTGTGCTTGTGACTGCTGTATGTACATTGTGGTTTATTTACCAAAGGACAAACTTCTGTTTATATTTCGATGTGCATTAGTGTAGCTCGGTATGCCCAGTGGACAGAAGCGTTATGGTCCTTCGTTCATCCCTTTGGAACAGTAGTTGTGCAACTCTGTACGTAGTCTACCGTTTCGTCTTGTTGCAGTGTCGTATGCCGATTGCAGTCAGCTCATTGTGATAGTATTCATGATATTTTCTCTGCGTCGACCGTTTTCCAGGATCATCTGTTTTGCTCAACTTTCTTCCATTGGACTCGTGATTGGTCAGCCTCTTGCCTTTTCTGGGCAGGAAGGTCCTCAGGTGCTTAAGTTTCGACCTCCAGCCACCCAGTTGATGATCAATTCAGAATTGTCATTAGCTCGCGTATTGAATATGTACTGATGGGTCGCAGGCTGTAGAAACTAGTACCTTTTGTAGTTCCTGCTGGTCTATTGAATATGTACTCATGCTTCGCAGGGTGTAAAAACTAGGGCCTTTTGTAGCTCTTGCTGGCCTATTGAATATACTGAGGGTTTGCAGGGTGAGAAAACTAGGGCCTCTTGTGAAGGAACTATGGCTGAGTGGAAAAATTGCTTAGCTTTACTACAATTTGTCGGACGACTTACAATTGCGGTGTGTTGTGCTTGCAGTTTCTCTACTTGGGAAGCTCTATAGAAGAATAAGAATTTTATGTACCGTAGACTAAGGACGTCATTGTATCGACCTCAGAGGCTCAGAGCACTAAGGTGGGCATTCCATCATAGAACAAGGTACTGGTAATTCAGACTTGACGGGGTTAGATGCAAGCAAGGTACCTTATGTTGCAGCTACCCTGTACCACTGTTCCACTGCACAACTGTCCAGAGCAAGTTGGGTTTCTGGGAGACAGGGTCAACTCGCCTGTACGTACACCCATGGCGCCTTAGCACAAGATCCTCTCCTCGATTGAATAATGAGATAAATCTTGGAAGTTATAACTCGCACCAATGCCTTCCTGTTTTTAGGGACCCTTTCATGGCCGACGATCCGGTCACCATCTCTAGGTGCCGACCAACGGCCCAACACAATTGAGACCCACCAGCCACACATCAGAATCTGTAACTAAGCTCGGTAATAAGATGACTTCCAAGTGATCAAGTTCTCAGCTTGAATCTCTACAGTGGCAGCACTTTCTCTGGCCGACACAGGCAACAGCACCACACTTGTTCGTCAACAAAGAAGCCGGATACCTCGAAAACCCTAATTGTTGTGTAGCCTCTGCCACCTCGTCGATGGTCCCTTAATACAACCGGCTTCATCCAACGTTTGGCTGGCCTCGACTGGCTCATACTTGGCAAAGCAATAACCCGAGAAACGCCACTCGAGGATTTCGGTTGAAACTTTCAAACTAGAATCTATTTAGGTCGAGCTGTCCCATGGGGATATTAATGACCTTGTGAGCGAGATCGATGGTCGAGACCAGGTTGCAATATCTGCTGGCACGCATCCAACCGTGGCTTCGACTCTGATCCATAAAACGAGTGCGCACTTGTCCTGGCTTACCATGGGAAGCCTATTTCATGTGCAAGTACGACGTAGAAACCTTGTCTATGTTCAACTGCTTCCTTCCATGCTGGCTGTGGATATTCGTGTGATTGTCTCGCTATCCATATTTGATCCTTCACCACCACGAAGGAAACCTGGGCATGTCAGGTTCTCCACTGTCTTGCACCCTCTGAGTTGGGAATCAATCAGTTGACTCTGCAATTTTAAGTACTAGCAATTTAGTAAAAATTTTATATAGTAAAAAATTTGAGAATAGTCACGTCATGGGGATGTAGCTCAGATGGTAGAGCGCTCGCTTAGCATGCGAGAGGTACGGGGTTCGATACCCCGCATCTCCAGTGAGCATCATTTTATCAACTTCCCTTCCCTTTACATAGGGAACCATTGCAGCTGCTGTTGCACCATTTTACAAAGTGAACTATTGCAGCAGAGTGGGGGAGCTGATGTGTATCTGAGAAGTCGGAACTGAAGCTGATGTGTATTAGAGAAGGCGGAAGAGTGGGGGAGCTGATGTGTATATGAGAAGTCGGAACTGAAGCTGATGTGTATTAGAGAAGGCGGAACTGAAGCTGCAATGCTTGGAAATAAATAGCTCGGAACTCAAGCTGCAATGCTTGGAAATAAATAGCTCGGCACCTAAACACCACGTAAATGTGCCATCCAATCTCAAGTTCAATGAACACAAGAACATGACGAGCGGAAGCTTATGAGCCGATGGTTGTGGAACTTGGAGAGGACATAGGCAGCCACGGAAACCGCTTCTCTTTGTATCTCGCCTTGCTTTATCAAGGTCGTCTCCTCCGTTGGCTTGTCCTATTTGCTATGTGTTCCATTTCCTTCCACGGCATGCCTTCCTTCCCGAGCTGGACTGCCATGTCGGGTCTAGTTGCAATCATGGCATTCATCAATTTGCCAACCACCTGTTGATACATCTGAACAAAGATAGAGCGATTACCTTCCTTAGGGGCAAACACACAAAACGGTGCACCATCTAAATAACAACAGCGCTCAAGAGCAAGCTACCATCAATTATACACTCAAGTCCTAGGTTTTGGAGAAGTTCAAATGTTTCGAAGCTTTGGTGGAGAACATGACTCGCCGAAGTATCAAAGTATTGTACTTAGACAATGGTGGGAGTATATTTCTACTATATTTGCCACCTTTTGTGCTGAACATGGCATTGCTAGTCCATTTTCTCTTCCGTATTCACCACAAACAGCATAATATTTAAAGCGGCTGAATATACATCAAGCGGCTTTAGGGGTCTCTATACGTGGATCCGGGTTTTTGATGGTTATCAAAACGGCATGTTTGGGAGTATGCGGCAAAAAACGATAGAAAAAAAGGGTGAACATCACAGACAAATACAGTTGTGCCAACCACAGCACTGGAAAAACGGTTTTCGCACCCGCTTATCATGCGTTTCGCCGGGAAAAGTACTCATGTCCTATCCCCCTCCATGCAGGGGAAAAAAAGTAGGCCGTTCAAGTTTTCGGTGGCTTGTGTTGTAATCATTGTGGCCAAGAACAACAGTTCATTGCATTTAAAATCATATGGAGACAACTACGGTATGGGTTTTGCACAGGTTATCAAATGAGCTGAAAATGTATGCTGCGGTTGTTAGGGGTGGCATGGGCACGCATCTTGGCGTCTTACGCCTCTGCGCGGCGTAGATAAATGCGGTTGTCGATAGTATACGATTACGGAAACTAACACACTATGGAAGTATATGACGTGCAGAGGGTGGAAAGTGGAACACAACCACTCCATGTCCGCCACCACCGGATAGTGTCTATAATGGCAAATGTTTATGACTAGTGCATATGTGTAATGAGCAATGTATTGCGGAAGTATATTGCAGCATGATAAAAGCTGGTACATGCTACAAGGCGACATTTAAAATGAACTCATCGCCGACATGGTGTTACTGCATGTCTTTAAAACAATGTATGACAAGAATCTGAAACTTATGTCGGACACCTCTAGTGTCCGAATTTCAAACCCTATGCCATGAAGAGAAATAAGGGCTAAACATATGGTTCCCTCCTTATTTCAGTTGCTTAGCACATGTCATTACTCTTCGCCTGAATCGAGACCCTCATCCCCTTCCACACAGGCCTCATCTCCATCATCATCACTATCCATTGCCTCCTCCGAAGTGTATGGTTGAATGTGAGGATGGAGCGCACTCAGCTTTTCCTTTATAGCTTTCTTATCTGCTGCGTACAGATGTTTCCTGGAAGTGAGTTGAAACCCGTAGTATATAGTAACGGTTTTTCGCACAAAAACCTTTTGGATGTTGGGGGCCCTTTGCACTTTCCCTGACCTTTTTTTGGCAGGTGGTCCAATGTCAGTTTCAGTCCTTTGAAAATATTCCCCAACATATTTGCCCTCATAAGCATTCGTGTGCTCAGTCCGCCACCAGCGCACAAGTAAATACGGTTCAGCGGCCCGAGGTGCATACTTACAACCTTCGCTACCCAGAACACCCTATTGTGTGTGTCACCCTCGCACGGTGTCACAATAAACATTCCTTTCTGTATCTCCATGATATCGCCACCCATCCTGCTTGCCTCCTCTTCTTGGCGTTCAATACTTTGGTAGGCCCCTAGATACATGTCCTTGTGGTCTGTCACGCAATAGAGTGTCATCCAATATAGCTTCTTCCGGTATGTGCAAAGGGGGGACTCGGGCTTCAGTGGCAGCCCTATCGTACCATCTCCAAGGGTTTTGCTGAACAAGCCCAATGTTATGATCCACAATATTTGCGATTTCGTGTTGATCATTCCAGAAATCCATCCACCATTCTTCCTCCACAGCAGTCAAATGAGTTGGTAGCTTCATCAGTCCTTTTTTCAAGTGATCCATGCCTTCACGTGCAGTCAAACCCCCATCACTAGCCATCTTGTCCTTCGCCCGCAATGCCATCAAAGGAGCGGGCCCGACGACGGTGTCTGGAACAAAAGTCAAGAACTGAAGCCCACCTTCAGATTCCCACAAGGAGGAAATGGAGTATTGCTTATTGCAAAGAACGGTAACCTTGCTGATGAAGCATCGGTCGAAGTCCTACAAGGAGCCGCAGAAATATATGTTGTTACCTATCAACGGCATGGGCCAGAAAAGAACATCTCTGCCGCATATTTTGAGGTGGCCAAAGGACTTGAAGGAGGATAGTCGGATCACAGTGCATGTTGTTGGATGCATGATACATAATTACACGTTCAGAGCGCGGGCGTATTTGCATTATGTCAATCTCAGGAATGATGCAAATTTAAATATAACTATTATCCAGGACGTTATACACACATACGAAGGGATACTTCCCAAAGTCTTATACCTGCAGCTGGACAACACATGCTGGGAGAACAAGAACCAGCTTCTATTTGCGTACTTGAACATGCTCGTTGAACTCGGGACGTTCGAAAAGGTGAAGGTTGGATTCCTCCTCGTGGGGCATACGCACGACCAAGTGGATCAAATTTTTCTTGTTTCTCTAAGCATTTAAAACATAAGGAGGCCCGGTCATTGCGAACTATGCAAGAAATATTAAAGGCTTCGTTCACGCCGAATCCAGAGGTGAAAGTATTGACAGAGGTGGCTGACTTCCGGACATACGTATGGCCATTACAATTAGTAAACGGCAGCCGGAAATATACAGCTGTGGTCCGGAAGTTGAACAATTTTTCATTTCAGCACCAGTTCAAAATCACCTGCGAGGACAAAGTTGGACGGTGACGCTATCAAAAGTCCAGACAGCCTGGAAGATATCCAGGTGCCACTCCTCTACCAACTCCTCCGCTTCCTCCAGCCAGGGTCCGAAGTCTGGGTAGCGTTTGGTGACAATGTTTCGCTCCACTAAGCGCCAGGGTTCCCACACTTCCGCCGCCTTCTTGGGCCCCATTGCTGCGTTCACGTTGTTCGGCTGCTGAGGGTGGAGGCTTCGCAACTCTCCGTTCTCTCGTCGCTGAGTCAATCGCTCCAGTCGCAAAGGCAGGCTACTCGCAAGGATGCTCGGGCGCTTGAAGAGACAATGCCAGAGAGCGGGGTGTCTTAGCGCGAGAGACTGCGAAAACCGCCGCGAGGTTGCCTGAAAGAATGACCTTCGCTCGGGGTGGCGGCGTCGAGAGTAACCGAAGCGCGGATGGGCGTCCCTTCGCTGCCCGTAACTGTCAGAGGCCTGCATAGCTTACTCTAGCCTTACGCCGCAGTACTCTGTCTGCGCGTGCTCTAGCCTTACGGCACAGCTAGCTTTTGCGCGAAGCCTAGCCGGCGCGCCTGGGGCGTGAATACCTGCCTATAACGGCCACTAGTAACCCTACGGTCCTGGTCCGCTGCATGCCTGTCCACCTCTCAGCACCGTCAGGAGATAAGAGTCTAGAGAAGCTTGCCATTTTTCTAAAAAGTCGAAGACTGAATTTCCTTCTACTAGTTTGATTGAAAGTAATTGATCTTGGGCGTATAGTCTAAAAGCCGTACTCCCCTCTAGGTATGTTGATCGAAGCTTGTCCCACATGGCTTTGGCTGTGTCAAGTCTTTTGATAATAGGTATTAACCTATCCCCAACATGCAGCAGGATGTCTGAACGGGCTTGGGCATCTTTAAGCAGCCATGCAGGTAGATGAGCATGGTCCGTTGTGGGCACAGCTTCTGAACCTGACACGACAGGCCATGTGGAACTTCTCAAGAGGAGCATCTCAATTTGTGGTAGTTGACGCTTGTCAACTTGTCAATATGATATGCCCTAATGCTAGAGGGATTTGCCATGATTTTCTAAGTTATAGTATTGCAGTACTTAGGGTCGGTTTGTAATAAGGGCTATTTGAGCAGAAAGCTCTCGTAGGGAGGAGAAGATGTCATGCTGTCTTCTATAGATATCATCAAGGTATGTTGTAAGGCTAGAAATGTGTGTACTTTGATGAAGCAAAGTGCAAAGCTGATTGATTGTCTAACAAGTTTGTTTGTTGTCCTTTGATGTAGAAGAATAATATCAGAATTTGTGAGACTAGGTGGTGAGGCATTTCTACAAGTACGAGGATGATATGTGGCTTTCAGACCGTGTACAAGAGTTTTTCTTCTACTGCTAGCATTTTGTTCATGATGCTCTACACGGCATCGAGGGCAGACTCTATCCATATTGGAGTGTGTGTTTTAGATTCTGCCCTGCATCATGCTTCTAAGAATGTTGGGCCATATCGATAGTGGCTCTGATACCATGTGCGTAAACAGCATGGAGAGCATGCTGTTTACGTAAACCATGTGCGTAAACAGCATGGAGAGTTCTTCCCTTTGCCTTCGAGCTTGTCACTGGGAAGTTCTGTGGTATCGTTCAACATGATCCTCTTCCTGCAGATGATTCTACCATGGAGGCATGAACACGAAGGAAAGAACTCTGACCGGTTCGTTAGGAACTTGGAAGGCGGAACTCGAAAGGAAGAACTCTGATTACTGCTTTTCTTGTGTAACGGACCGATGTTTAGGGCTTGCAGGGCTAGCTAGCTGCCTGAATAGGGTTTCTGTAGTTTCATTTGACAATGTCGGCCGGCAGGTTGAGCTGTGGAAGGCTGACCATGTTCGCCGTTTTCTAGCCCACAGTCTTTCAGCCTTCATTGATATCGTAGTCTCGTTTGTTGCCATGGTGGGGATTGTCTGCTAACTGACGGATGTATCTGGAGCTCATCTTTAACAGTTGGCCGGTTGATACATACGGTAAGGCCCTACACGAGGAACGCGGCGGACTGGCCTTCCTCCTTCAATCAAGAATCTGATCCGGAACCGTGTAACCCTTGAGCTGCAGCCCGGCCATCGTGAACTGAAAGCACCGGTCTCCTGCTTGATTGTCAGGGCAGTCACTCGATGAGCACGTCTTGTGAAGTTGAGCTTTAGGATCGTGTTCGCACTCCACACAAAGCTATTCAAAGAAGGCTTAGGAGAGCCCTAGGTGAACAACACAGCGGGCAATCATATTTGTGGACATCAAGAACAGGGGCACTGACACTGTGGGCATAAAACACAGAAGCTGATCAATGCACTGGAGTTGTTCTGCATATTTCTCGACCATTCCTAGGATGGGCAGCTGGTCTGCAGCAGAAAGCTCGGCTCGGTGTACATCCACATATGACAAGCGGTCACAGTTTGAAAGTAACCAGGCTTCAAACTTGAAGTTTGAAGTCTGTTCTATCTTGAGAAATAAATTAGTCTGCGAGACTAACTCTTTTGATCAATTTGGTGCACAATGCATCAACTTGCGAGCTTCGGATTCATGTGCTGGCCTTGCTGCCCTTCCCGTCTCCCAGCTGCTTTAGTTCCACATTCGTGATGTAGCTTGCAG
The DNA here is from genome assembly GCA_010909165.1 of Anthoceros angustus. Taxonomy (NCBI): domain Eukaryota; kingdom Viridiplantae; phylum Streptophyta; class Anthocerotopsida; order Anthocerotales; family Anthocerotaceae; genus Anthoceros; species Anthoceros angustus. The sequence continues at coordinate 150,612 of MU008160.1, forward strand.
CTGAGCTGCTGGAAACCTCATTAGCTCCCGTGTGGAGTAGTCAAGATGCTGAGCATGGTTGAAATTGTCTCTTGATGTTGTGTGAAGTGGCTTATGCTATGTGCGTGTACAAAAAGATCCATCAAAGAGTATTTTATCAAGCATATGCGTGCAAATTCATACAAAGAGAATTTTGAAGTACGTTATACATCAAAATACACAATAAGTGTAGTAAACCGACACCCTCACAAGTTGAGAGCACGTCTCTATATATAGACGGGTGTCTCCAACGGATCTCATCGGTTCTAGCAAGCCACATATGATTCCGATCTCTAACAGGATATATCAAAGTGTTTGTTCGTACAGCCTAGCGGGTCGTGAATTAAAGGAGCCAGAGAAGCTAGAGATGGAACAGGCGCTTCTGCGCATCCAGGAGGTACTGGGTCTGCTTGGGCGTGATTCCGAATGCCTGCCCTAAAACATCCGAAGGAATGTCGGAACTCATGAGAGCGCTCACAAAGTTTTGAGCAGGAGAGTACTGCGTGTTCAGAGCCGAGATGACCCAAGACAGACCGTCCGCCACATTCTTCATGAAAATCAAAGATCCCCGAGGAAACACAAACACTTCTCCCTTCTTCAAAAGGGTCTTGTACAGCTTGTGGCTCTGAGACGGCACGAACGCCACCTCCAGCTCTCCCTCCACCATGTAGATGATCTCGGTGGCTCGTGCGTGGTGGTGGGGTGGGTTGAGCCCCCTTGCCGAAGTCGATCCTCTGCAATGCAATGCCCAAAGTGTTGAGCCCCGGGAAGACGTTCACAAACCCGCTGGTGATGACGCAGCCCAGAGGGTGCTTGCTGGTGTCGCCCGGCGTCACCAAGCCAGAGAATTTGAAATCCTCAGCGGTGGTCTCTTCCACCGACTTACAGGTGAACCCATTGATGTGGGGTTGGGGTTCTTCACGTCCTTCGCCACACAGAAATCCTGCAGCGGGTCGGGGTCCGAAGCAGCCGTGAAGCTGGGCGCGCAAGCAACGAAGAAGAGCACAGCAGACGAGATCACAATCAGCTGCATCGTTGCGTCCAGGAGCGAGGTCTCGCAGCGGGCCATGGTTGAGGAGTTGGGTCAACGGGACAAAGATCCTTGAGCGATAGAACGTAAGTTGCAGGGGAAATCGAAAACTGGAATGCCGAGCGCTGCAAACGGTGATAGTGGATGCAGGCTGGCCGGGCTTTATACCATCGCCCACAAGGCCAGATCGCACTGCCAGGCATGATCGTACGTGTGCACAGCCGTTAATCCGGTGTTCTGAGGTCCAGATGGTCTGCAACAAAAATCTGTGGAGGGGAAATTTTAGAAAATTCGCAAGCACATGAAGGGTCTGCAAGTTGGATATGGGTGCGTGATGGCATGCCGGGATGCAGGGCGCTAACGCTGTGCGTCCGGACACTGATTTCGATGCCAGCTGACGTCTGGCCGACAAGGATTTTTGGGAAGTGGTGCATCGAAGTTTCGGAGTCAGCTTCCAGCCCATTGCATGGAACTAGTCATGGCAGAGCAAGTTAGGTTTCTGGGAGACAGGGTCAACTCGCCTGTACGTACGCACCCACGGCGTCTTAGCACCAGATCCTCTCCTCGATTGAATAATGAGATCGATCTTGGAAGTTGCAAGTTGCACCAATGCCTTCCTGGTTTTAGGGACCCTTTCATGGCCGACGATCCGGTCACCATCTCTTGTCAGGCTGCGGTCCCGGGAACTTTCCTTCTATCGCTGGTTGCATTTACTGCCCCAGAAGCTCGGTGCTGATGGACGGCCCGACACAAATGAAACCCACAAATCAGAAACCACCAGCCACACATTATATGCGGCATGCCATGACTGCAGTAGCGGGAAGGCGCTGTTGCGTGGTTTGTTGGAAACTTGGAAGGCGAAAGAACGAATTCTGACTGGTTAGATGTCCATCGATTACAACTTAGGGTTTATTGCAAATTAGGGTTTGCTAGGCTACCTAGCTGGTCTATGGTTCCCGATTAGGGTTTCTGCAATTTCTGTTTCCAATGTTGGCCGGCACGTTGAGCTCTGGAAGGCTGGCGATGTTTGCCGTCTTCTAGCCCGCAATCTGTCGGCCCCCATTGACATTGCAGTCTCGTTTGTTGCCATGGTGGGGATTGTCTTCGGATGTGTCTGGAGGTGGTTTTGAACAGTTGGCCTGTTGTTACATATGGTGGGGCCCTACACGAGGAACGCGGCGGGTGTCACGTAAGGAGCTGTTCCAGCTGGCCCGCTCTGGTCAGTGACTGTTAGGGATGGACGTGGGAGACCGTAGTATCGGCTTGGGGATCTCAGATGTTGCCAATCCGGTCACCTCTCCCGTTAGGGTTTTTTCCCGGTTGCTTGTTTCCTGTTCTCCAACGTTGCAACCCCGTGCTTTGTTGATGCTTGTATGACGTGAAAGCCCTGTGCAGGTGCAAGATGCAATGTGCGCTGCGTTGCAGGCTAGATGCCTCATCATCTTGAATGTGTCTATAGTCGCACTACATTTAACTGCTTCTTGAATTTTGCTGCTTGCTCAGCTAGTAGATCAGGCTGCAACCGTCGGAACCATGTTTGTTTGACACAGTCATCGACCAAACCAGCGAGCCAGTTCTAGTGAGAGCATCTTGATTCTGCCTTTGTAGGATCTTGGGTGTCTTTTTCGTCGCCTGGCGGACGCTTTGACTGTCCGCTCGTTTGTCTGCTGGTGTGCTTGTAATTGCTGTGTGCACATTGTGGTTTATTTACCAAAGAACAAACTTCTGTTTATATTTCGATGTGCATTAGTGTAGCTCGGTACGCCCAGTGGACAGAAGCGTTATGGTCCTTCGTTCATCCCTTCGGAACAGTGGTTGTGCAACTCTGTACGTAGTCTACCGTTTCGTCTTGTTGCAGTGTCGTATGCCGATTGCAGTCAGGTCATTGTGATAGTATTCATGATATTTTCTCTGCGTCGACCGTTTTCCAGGATCATCTGTTGCTCAACTTTCTTCCATTGGACTCGTGATTGGTCACCGTCTTGCCTTTCTATATTCTAGAGACTTCCTTCTAGTTCTCTTGGCTACCCAATTGTTTTTCTCTTTCTTTTTCGTGTTTTTTCCGGTTTGACAGTTTTTCATTTTTCGTCGTTGCGGTTTCGGCTTTGGCTGCCTGGCTGTGGCACTCGGCCGTTCTCCTGTTGGAGTCTACGGAAATGAACCTATCCTTGCAGGGGAAAGCGGAGTTTGTTGCAATCAGTTTCTTTCTGGCTGTCGCGTGTGTGTGGCGTTTTGCCAGCAAGAAACTGATCTTTCTTTTAGGGTTTTTGCTTTTAGTGGAGCGTTTGAATTTCAGTGGCAGCGCTTTTTGCCTCGGTCTGCTTCTTTGGTTGTTGCGCGAAGGATGGGTTGCGGGATTGGGTCCCGTCGTTGTTCTGGTGCAGTCCTTTCCATGCAGCGTTCAGGCCGATTCGGTCGGGAAAACTAATCTGGCAGCAGTTGGCCAGGCCCTGATGGAGGAGGAGAATGCAGGTGGCGTCAGGAATGACTTGTAAGCTAGAGAAGTCTTTGCAGCCTTGTCAAACGTTCGGCAACTTCCTGAACAAGCTTCTGAAGTTCTGGCCCATGAGAGCAATCGTGTCACAGAGACGTCACTGGGTACACTGTATGGCTGCAGGATTGTGGTGACGGGTAAGTGGGGTGCAGAGCCCTGACAAAATCCACGCTGAGATCAGTCTAAGCTGATCGATACACCTGGCAGATTCAAATTAATGCTGGACAGAGGAAAGTGTGCTTGCAGATGGGAACTGTACTCAACAGACCTGCCCTTTATAATACATCTCCTCATCCTCATGAACGAGTTTGTGAGTAGCCAAATCGGTGAACGATGAATCTTCTGGACCCTCTTGCATGACGGATTTGTGTGGGTAGAAAAATTTTGGGCCGAGCGAAGAAATCTGGGTCAGAGAAAATCAGGCCTGTGCTACGGTGGGACATTGAGAATTCGAATGATGCGCCCCTCATCATCTACTTCCATGGGCACATCCTGGGACATGAGCCTGCCCTACGGCTAGGGTAGCCAGGATAGGGGCGGGGGCGGGGGTGGGGGCCGACAGCCTCGGGTGGAGCATCTCTTGGTTACTTCGCTAAAGACATGAGCACGTCTTCGAGGCATTTTTTGGGGCATGGTTCGAGAACGATTGGTTTTGCCAAACCTCACTTCCGTTAAATAACTGTCAAACACATCCGCACACGTTCACAGCCGATGCATGTACTGGCAGTGTGCAGTGCATAGCATCCAGTGGCTCGAGACCGGTAGCTGCCAGTGCCGGGTCTCCACTTCTCAGCAAACCAGCTGTACAGCATCTGATCACATGGATGCTGCAGCCTGCAGCTCCACACTTTCAAAAACCTCACAGGATTACTGCAAAGAATACTGTAAGCAATGTTCTGAATTGGAATTGGAGAAGGCATGTAATCTATGAAGTCCTCCATTGAGCACTACGATTCTCCAGACCAAGTTTGCTGTGGTCTGCACTTGAAGAGGAAGGCTGCGGTCTAATGTCGGGTATACTTGCCAGGCTTCATGTTAGCATGGGGTAGATTGGAATGTAGAGATGGTGTGGGGCATTTGTAACTACTCCACCATTGCGTCATGGGCTACTTGGTCACTAGATCCATCGTGGAGTGTAAAATGGATAGGATAAGGTCGACCGTGGACAAGGACATGGGGAGTACTTATGGGCCATGGAGCATCGACCTCCTGGCGTAATAAATGCAACATGTGTGAGAAGGAGAGTTCCCGGAGCTGCAGCGCGGCAAGACATAGTGACCGGATCGGTAGACATGAATGGATCCCCAATGGCAGGAGGGGCAGGCCAAGTTGCGGCCTCCAAGATGGATCTCATTATTCAAATCGGGGAGAGGATGTGTTGCTAGTCTCCCATTGGCGCATCGGGCTGATGCCATCGTCCAGAAACTCAACTTACTCTGCCGCGACAGTCCCAAGAAATGCCACTGAAGTTGACTCTGGAGGTTCCATTGCACTATGCAGCCTTTCCCAAAAATCCATGCCTGCCAGACGTTCGCTTGCCTCGAAAGCAGTGTGCGGAGGCACAGGGTTCGCGCCTCGCATCGCGCCCTTTCCTGTGTCCGCGAGTTTCCTTTCATGTGAATTTCCTAAAATTTCCTCTCCACAGATTTTGTCGCAGGCCTCTGGACCTAAGAACACCCGGATTAGCGGCTGTGCACACGAACAAGCTGGTCTGGCAGTGCGATCTGGCCTTGTGGGCGATGGTATAAAGCCTTGCCCGGCCCGTCTCCACCATTACCACCGATCTGCAGCACTCAGCGTTCTTGTCGCAGCGCAGTCTGCGACTTCCTCTGCATCGCTCTTGAAAGGATCTGAGTCTCGAGGACCCATCTCCTCAGCAATGGCTCACTGCGACACCACTCTCCTGGACGCAACGATGCAGCTGATCGTGATCACGTCTGCTGTCCTCTTCTTGATTGTTTGCGCGCCCACCTTGACAGCTGCATCGGACCCCGACCCGCTGCAGGATTTCTGTGTGGCGAAGGACGTCAAGAACCCCAACCCCCACATCAATGGGTTCACCTGTAAGTCGGTGGAAGAGACCACCGCTGAGGATTTCAAATTCTCTGGCTTGGTGACGCCGGGCGACACCAGCAAGCACCCTCTGGGCTGCGTCATCACCAGCGGGTTTGTGAACGTCTTCCCGGGGCTCAACACTCTGGGCATTGCGTTGCAGAGGATCGACTTCGGCAAGGGGGGGCTCAACCCACCCCACCACCACGCACGAGCCACCGAGATCATCTACATGGTGGAGGGAGAGCTGGAGGTGGCGTTCGTGCCGTCTCAGAGCCACAAGCTGTACAAGACCCTTCTGAAGAAGGGAGAAGTGTTTGTGTTTCCTCGGGGATCTTTGATTTTCATGAAGAATGTGGCGGACGGTCTGTCTTGGGTCATCTCGGCTCTGAACACGCAGTACTCTCCTGCTCAGAACTTTGTGAGCGCTCTCATGAGTTCCAACATCCCTTCGGATGTTTTGGGGCAGGCATTCGGAATCACGCCCAAGCAGACCCAGTATCTCCTGGATGCCCAGAAGCGCCTCTTCCATCTCTAGCTTCTCTCGCTCCTTTCACGACGCGTTAGCCCGTACGAGCGAACACTTTGATATGTGCCTGCTAGAATCGAAGAGATCCGCTGCAGACACCGCCGTCTATATAGATTTGCTCAACTACGAGCAGTCCTGTTGGTGCCGTTTTACTATACTTGTGTAATTTGATGTGTGATCTATAAATTTGCAAGTTGAAATACATGCTTGGTGAGATGTTCTTCGATGATCGCCCATTTTTGCGCATCCCTCTTTATCGCACAAGCCATTGCAGACAACACATTGGAAGATATTCATCTCTTCCCAACGGTTGGATCAATCCACACTTTGATTAGCATTTAACCCAAGGAGCTTGAAGCAGCTCATACATGGGGAACTACGCAGCTCTGAAGGGAAAAAGGGAAAAGGGAAACGGAAAGGCTTGTCTAGGTCACCTCAAAGCTCGCACGTTGAGGCACTCTGCATTGATGCACCAGGAACGACCAGCGACGATAACAATGTACTAATATGCACCAATTGATCAAAAGATTTTAGTTTGCAGACTAATTTATTTTCTCAAGATACAATAGGATTTGAAACCTGTTTACTCACGGACTAGAAACTGTGGCTGCTTTACGGTAGACGCACGTCCTGCCTGCAAGAGCCTAAACCAAAGGCTGAAATGGCACAGCACGGAACCTTCGTTGGTTAGCATTGCTAGTACAATTTGTGAAAGAATGAATGGGCTTGGGATGGAATGGAGCTTACTGGTCTCTGGTTGTAAGAACTAGCTCGGACACAACACGGCACGCAACATAGGGATCAACACTAACTAGTTAGCGTATACCTGGCAGGCAATGGATGGCACACAATAGCACCACTGGCTTAGATAGGCTCCACAGTACACATCAATATGGTACACAGGGTGCTACATATATAGCCCTTAGGCTAGGCAACTATCGGGGAGGTAAGCCCTAGACTCGATAGTCCAATATCCTAGTATATCCTAATATACTAGAGTAAGTAGCAGAGGATTGAATCTCTAACACTCCCCCTTCAAGCTAAAGCTACTTACCGATGCCAAGATCCGAACGAAAGTGTGCAAACTTTGCGCCGCTGAGCGCCTTGGTAAAGATATGCATACCCAGAAAAAAAAGTTGCCTCTCCAAGATCACGCATCCAGAAACTCATTGCCAATTGTCGCTTAACCTCTTGGATTTCAGACAAGTTGTTCCCAAAAATGAGAGCATCGTCCACATTCAGGACGAGTACCAGGTGAACATCACCAACCTTCTTAATGTAGACATTCGAGTCGACGGAAGATGGTGTAAACCCCAAAAGCTTTAGGGCTTTGTCGCATCTCATAAACCACCGTAAGGCAGATTGCTTCAAACCATAAATGGACCGAAGAAGTTTGCACACCTTATCCTCCATGCCGGGAACCTCGAAACCTGGAGGTTGCCGCATATAAATTTCTTTGACTAACTCGCCGTAAAGGAATGCAATCGTAACGTCCAAATGATGTATGTCCGCACCTGCCCCCTCGGCAAATAAGGTTCATAATTCATGCGAACTAGGGAGAAGGTCTCTCGTAGTCCAGCCCTTTCACTTGAGTGAAACCGCGAGCCACTAGTCTCGCCTTATGCCTTTCCGAGATCCGTGCATTGTACTTCTTCTTGAAAGTCCACTTGCGATCGGCGCTTTTCTCCGGTGTGGCAAATCAACCAACGTCCAAACGTTGTTTTCGAGCATCGAATTATACTGAGTACGAATAGCTTCATTCCAGAACTCACCTTCAGGTCTGTTTCGTGCTTCCTCAATTGTGAGTGGGATATCATCTTCGAGAAGAAAACACCATTCTGGTCCGCTCACCATGTTGAGCTGGGCATTCTCGAGGACCTTCCACGAAGGCTGTCGGACCCTTGTCGACCATCTCGGAATAGCTGCTATTGGTTCGTCCTCTGCATCCTCCGATGCTGGAACTAACTCCTCAACTTCTTCTTGTTGTGCTCCTTACGATTTCCTCCTCAGAATTCTGCGGAACAATAGGTGGTACGACCTCACTTGCTGGGATGTTCTCACCATCACCCTCCGGTGTGTGGTGATCCTCTTTTGCTGTCATTGGTGGACCTAGGACAAGGAAGGTGTCATGGATAAACTCAGAGTCGAGGTCCGTGTAAACAGCCGTGCTATCCGTATGACTTCCAATGTTGTTCTCAGCGAACACGACATCAGAACTTTCATGCATCTGCTTGCTGACGGGATCCCACAATCATAAGCCTTTCATTCGCATAACCAATGAAGGCGCACTTGATGCTTCGTCCAACTTCTTCCGCAGCTTGCTTAGGAACATGCACGCTCTGTGACCAAACACTCTCAAGTGTGAGACATTTGGTTTCTCACCAAACCAAGCTTCATGGGGTGTCATAGAGCCACCTAGCGCCATGGTAATTGACATATTGCATGTATTACCGCCGCACGCATCAAAAATATTTTGGCATCCTACTTTCGCTAGCATACTCCTAGCGCCATTGCGATAACGATTCTTCCTCGGCGATCCACACTGTTGGCGTGTACCTTGTCGTCATCTCTCTTCCGGCCGGCTGTGCATTCATCCTTGAAGAGTTTACTCAAATACTCTCCTCCCCATCGATTCAAGTTTCTTCAACTTCTTTCTGTTTGTTTCTCCATGATGCATACGAACATCGAAATGCTTGGAGGCGTCACTCTTCCGAGGAAGTACACATTCTCTGCTATAGTCGTCGATAAGCGAAATATAGTATCTACTTTGTATCATCCTTGCTTCCACTTGCATTGGTCACAAAGATCGAGTGGACAAGTTCCAAGACTTCTTTTGCTCTCTTCGTGATCAAACATAAGACCTTGAGGATGCTTGCCTTTCATACAAGCGTCCACAGACCAAGTTCTTACGGAGCTCCATGCACATCACGAGCTTCCGCTCCATCTCCGGAGAAACTTCAAGTTGGTATGCCCAAACCGTCTATGCCACGATGAGGCATTTCCACCTTTCTCTCAAACAACGAGAACCTCTTGGTCGTTAGGAACCTCCATCAGTACAAGTTCCTGTCACGGTGGCCTTTTGCCACCACATCGCCATGCATCGACCATTCTTGAAACAAAACTTCCTTCTTCGTAAAAGGACTGCGGACACATCGGTCAATGGTGCCACGGACATGAGATTTCTATGTAGGTGCGGTACAAGCTCCTCCATTGCCTTGACCTCGTCGAGCAATCGAGCTGTACTCCCCACACCCTCGGCCTATCTCGCTATCGTTCCCTAGGCGCATTTCTTCTCCCTCCTGTAGTCTTGAAGGGCTCCTTATCCTTCACCATAAAGGATGTACATGCGAGAATCTATCTCGGGGTATCGTTTCTTTTATGTACGCATGCGATACTTCTTCTATGGCGTTGCCTCCGCAACCTCACCTTTACTCTCACCCTCCGTGAGATGTGCGGTCTTCGATCCTTGCAATCCTTCTCATAATGACCATACTTGAAGCATTTCCTTGTCCCTCTTCACTATTCTCTTGTCCTTACATCCCTGAGGACTCCCCACCTTGTCCTTGTTCCGGTTGTTCGTCCCTTCCCTTGATGAACATCGCATGCTCCGGACTGTTGAAGATCCCCATTGCGTCCAATGGCGAGTCTCCTTCGCCAACATCTTAGAGGTGACCTCCTCCCATGTGAGAGTGTCTTGGGCTATTAGGAAATCTATGAACCACGACCAAGCTTGGGCATAGATATAGAAACATCTTACGTATGTCCTCACGGATAGCAAAGCGCTCGTTAGCGATGCTAGCGTAAGCGATTCGTGAAAGGTGTCGATGTGCTTTCGCAAATCGTCTCCTCGAATACTTCAATGTCGTCTGCGACAAAACAAGTGAAATACTTCACCGCTCCCTTCGCCATATTTTTCATTGAGAAGATTCCAAATGTACTCCATGCCCTTGTCTGGTTCTCCGACCTTTAGTTGGGTAGAGATTCATATATAGGAGAGCTGTACCCTTGTGGTCTCTCCGCATCTATTCTCTCTGCTCTCTCCCCTCATCTTGGTTTGCTCTTTGCCCTCGGCATACCATCGCGTCCTCGCCATCAGAGGAACCTTCATGGACCTTTTCCATACATGGAACTCCGTTCCATCAAACACCCGTCCTCAAGGCGCGGTGGTTCTGAGCCCATCGCCATCACAACTCCGTCCTCTCTTATCAAGTCTCGCGATTAGTGTTCCCGCGATACCATGAAGAACTAGCTCGGACACAACCGGCTGGGGCGCAGGATCAACACGGTTAGCGGAACCGCGAGGCAATGGATGGCAATGCTGCGCTTAGATAGGCTCCACAGTACACATCAATATGGTGCACAGGGTGCTACATATATAGCCCTTAGGCTAGGCAACTATCGAGGAGGTAAGCCCTAGACTCAATAGTGCAATATCCTAGTATATCCTAATATACTAGAGTAAGTAGCAGAGGATTAAATCTCTAACACTGGTTTGGAAGGCAATCCATTCCAAGCCTTCATCGCCAGGCTGGAAGCTGTGAGGGTAGACCCTTGGGAGTACGTAGGTACTAGGCATCACCACCGTTGATGTCATGGCTCTCAAACCGCTCTCCATTGTTGCCAACGATTTCCGGTCGTGAAGAACCTCTCACAGTGTGCACAGTGGCATGGCCGTTGAGAACCCCTTGAGTAGCCAAAATTGCATATGGAATAGCAGGAGTTCACATCAGCCTTCGCGAACCGTTGGCGATATGGTCACGCCAATCGGTCTGGCTGGCCCGAAGCCCGTTAACTCGGCTCTTTCGATTCTCACATCACGCTCAGCCTCACGATGCCCACGTCATGCTGGCTGGTGAGGAGGTCTTCCACCTGCCTCTCATCCACGTCCCAGGCATCCACCGTGGCCAAGAACTTTCTCTTGAATCCGTGCAGAATTCCGCAGAACTCCTGCTAGTGTGAAAAGACACATCTCTAACACACAAAACTAGTCTAGGGTTTAAATATGTCGTTTCATAATAAACATAAAGAACATATTTTTTGTATTATTGATAATTAACGAGAAGAGTCAAACTACGAAGTACTCTCTCGTGTCTTCACTCTTTTTCGCTCTTTTGACTTGGTATCAGAGCACCCGATCCTTAGGTCATGATGCGAGAGGTGTAGAATCGCATCATGTAATGATGATGATCCTACGCCCCTAGGCCTTCAAGATGCACATTACAAACCCTCACTTGTTTATGAAATAAAGAATGACAAGGAGATGGGGTAATGGCGCAGGGTGTGTGGTTCCTCTTACCACAATAGTGAGGGAACAATCTCAGAGTCATGTGTGTCAGTACGGGGCGCCCGCCTCCATCTGCTCACCGTCGGGGTTGGGCGACAGGCGGGGCGATCGTGCCGGAGGACTCCAGCAGCCTACACGAGGGAGAAGAAGGCGATGGCACCCAAAAAGGCTACGAGGTCCGGGAGCCATGGAACACAGTAGAGCGCAACTTCAGGACCCGGCTATCCGGACTTTGGGCCCTGGCTGGAAGGCGGGGAATTAGTCGAGGAGTGGCACTTGGATGTGTTCAGTGTGACGTTGTGACGTCGCTCACGGTCCGGAGTTCGCCGGAAGATGTTGGCGGCCAACAAGGAGGTTCGGTCCAAGAACCTCCGGAGGATCTAGGCGATGGACCTTGAGGGGTCCGAGGCGCCTACCGCCCAAAGGAGGAAGAAGGGGCGTGGTGCCGGAAGGGGGCAGGCCGGATTATTGTCCATTGGAACTGCTCACCAAGGTGGATCACCTTGGTGATAACTTTGGTATTCTGCATGCGCTGAGGAAAGAGGCGGGGCGGGGAAGGATTATCTTGCCGGTTCGATCAGGAGAGCCCATGAGGAGGCGAAGCCCTCGCCATTGTCCCCATACAGTCCATGTGGGGACATTTGAACTCTGAAGGAGGAGAGATCGGCGGCGCTCGGGAAGGTGGAGGCCCTGGGAAGTGGAGCGTGCAAGGCGCCAGGTGGGGGCCCCCTAAGGCCAAGCGGACCGGGAGGAGGGCGGGAGGATTGGGACTCCATCGTGCAGCGGACCCCTCACCACCCGAGGGAAGTATGGGAAGAAATCCCGCTTCCCTTCTCAGTGCCTCCTCGGAGCAACCAGCGAGGAGGAGGGCAGCGGAGGCGGGAGTTGGCGGTTGCACTCCGTGGCCCCGGCGGCCAGGACCCCACGGACTCGGCAAGAGGCGCAAGGCGGTGACACCTCGAGGGCAGTGCCTGCCACTTGCAGATTGGCAAAAGGCGGTAAGGAGGCGAAGGGACGCCAAGGGCGAGAGGTCACTTGGCGGCAGCCGCACCAGGCCCGTCATCCCGGCAGGAAGGGGCAAAAGGGCTAGCTCCGGACCCCTCACCCCTGAGCCCAGGACGAAGAGGGCAAATAAGGAACTGGCGGCCAAGAGGGCCAAGGAGGGTGAAGCTCCGGAGCTCAGCACTCGGGACCTAAGGGTCCTGATTAGGTCCGGAGAACCCAGTCCGGACTTACTCCGGACTGCGGTATGGAGGTCCTTGGCGGACCGCGAAATGCCCGCTCCCTCTACGGACTTTGTGGGGCCTCACCAGTGGCGGCCGTGGAAGAAACACGGCGGGTCCTACAGTCATGGGCCGGTATGCTTTAGGGTCTGCGGGACTGAGAAGACCCGGGAGGTAGAAGCCACCCGAGGCGTATGGTGCTCCTCAGGAGAGTTGGAGGGGGCCGAGGCAGGAGGCAGAAGCTCTCGGCCGCATCGAGGAAGGAAGCAGGAGGCCGAGAGGAAGTCTGGTCCATCCAAGCAGGCCGGACTAAATTCCACCTGGGTGGCGGTGGCGAGCCTGAGGAGGCCCAAGCAGGCGGAAGACCTGCAGCGGAGGAGTAGCGAGGCGGAGGCAGGCGCAAGCGGAGAAGGCTCGTGACTGGCGAGGCGGACCCGGCCAAATGGGCGGCTTCAGTGAAAGCGGCAAGGGAGGCGGAAGCCTTGCTAAGACCGTCGGATCACTATCGGCGTGATCGGGCCGGTGGAGGGAGGCGGAGGAGGCGGCGGCTAACTGAAGAAGGAGGCGAGGCGGAGGAGGCGAGGCGGAGGAGGCGAGGCGGAGGAGGAAGCAGCAGCAAGGAGATGGAGGATCTCGGTCTCGGTGCGTGAGGTGGGCGCCCGGCGGGAGATGGAAGACCGCAAGGAGACCTGGGCTGCGGCTCAAGTTACCATTGAGAGGAATGGTAGTCTGCGGGCGTGATCGCGGATCCCGAGCGAAATAGGCGGCTCCGGCTCTGTTGGCGACGGAGGAAATGCAGCGATGGAGCAGGGCGGGGCGTCGCGAAATGGAGAAGGACACAGGCGAGGCCCGATGAGGCGAGTTGCCCGACTTTGGAGAGGAGATGGCGAGTTAACGGCAGAATGAGCGGAGGAGGCGAGAGCACCGGGCCTTGAGAAAAGCTGGTCCGATTGAGCGGAAGGGGGCGCTATGGCGGTAAGCTAGCTAGCGGAGGCGGAAGCAGGAGGAGGCGGGGCCTTGAAGGGGAGTGGAAGGAGGCGAGGCGGAGCAGTGCGGGAGGTGGCGCCCCTTAGCCTCGGCCCGGCTCGGTATCAAACTGGCGGAGGTGGTCCAACAAGCGGCGCCCACTTAGGAACACCTATGGCGAAGGGGAGTCGGGTGCTCGGGCACAGCGTGGAAGGCAATTGACAAGTTGATTCGGACTTTGCCTATTACCGCTGAGCTCCTTAAGACATTGGCGACCTCTCCGCTTCAAATAGGCGGACCCCTGGAAGGCTCGAGAAGGGGATGAAGGGCATGGGGACACGGGACTCTAGTGGCCTGTTTGGAGACGGCGGGAGATGGAAGACCGCAGGAGACCACAGGCTGCGGCTCAAGTTACCATTGAGAGGAATGGTGAGTGCGTGATCGCGGATCCCGAGCGAAATAGGCGGCTCCAGCTCTGTTGGCGACGGAGGAAATGCAGCGATGGAGCAGGGCGGGGCGTCGCCGAAATGGAGAAGGACTGGCGAGGCGCAATCAGGCGAGTTGCCCGCCACTTTGGAGAGGAGATGGCGAGGTTAGGCAGGATGAGCGGAGGAGGCGGGGCCTTGAGAAAAGGCTGCTGGTCCGATTGAGAAAGCGGAAGGGCAGCGCTATGGCGGGTAAGCGGCGGAGGCGGAAGCGACGAGCTGGGCGAGGCGGAGCAATGGCGGGCTGGGAGGTGGCCAGGCGCCCTTAGCAGCCCTGGCGTGACACGGCCCGGCTCCACAAACTAGCGAGAGGTGGTCCAACAAGCCGGCGCACCTTGACCAGGAACACCTATGGCGAAGGGAATCGGGTGCTCGGGCTGCGTGGAAGAGGCAATTCACAGTTGATTCGGACTTTGCCTATTACCATTAAGACATTGGCGACCTCTCGGCGCCCGGCTTCAAATAGGCGGACCCAGAAGGCCTCGAGAAGGGGATGAAGGGCATGGGGCCACGAGACTCTAGTGGCCTGTTTGGAGCAAGTAGCGGAGAAGAGCATCGGGAGGAGGCGGGGCCACGGCCGATGTGAATCCCGGGGTAAGTCCGCAACCCTTTCGGGAAGATAGGCGGGGCCTTGAAGGGGAGTGGAAGGAGGAAGCCAAGACAAGGGTCGGTGGGAAGGATGAGGACCTAGCGATGAGAGGTCCGCGGGTAAAGTCCGGGAGCTTGGGGCCGGACCCCGGTAATAAGTTGGACCGAGGTCAGAGAAGACCGGACCCAGGCCGGACTCGGGGAAGGCGGACTCCGAGTTCCGACTCGGGGTCGAGGACCTCGAGGTCCGGGACTCGGGAGGCGAGGAGGCCCAAGCAGGCGGAAGCAGGCGTCGGTGGCCCCGGAGGGACCTTTGGGGAAGCAGCGTTGTGTGGCAGCGGTCGTCGACCGCGCCGTAATAACTGACGATTCGGAAGAGGAAGGGTCCTCGCGGATCATCCGATTAGGTGCGCCCAATGTCGAGCGGAGATTGGACCACCAATCCGGAACCAGGACCTTCCAGACCGTGCCGAAGGAGATAGGAGGAATAGGATGGTAGGCGGCGATTAGGCGTCTTGGTAGCCACCGGCTCGAGAATAGGGGTGTAATAAAAGGCGCCGAGGCGTAGTATAAGAGGTGCTCTAAGTAAAGTATCTTTCTCTTGGTGTTGATCGCGTTTCTTGACCCTTGTCGCGTCTTCTTGCTAACGTGAGTCTGAGTCCGGCGAGCCAGCGGCCGGAGGAGGCGTCAAGGTTGTAGGACCTAGCGTGTGGTGGTGTGTCGGGGAAGTGGCGGGGACCGTGTTCGTCGAGGCGGCGTCGAGCAGGCCGGAGCGTGTGGCCGGAGGAACTCGGGAGGCGTGTAGAGCCGGACGGAGGCCGGCGAGCAGGAGGTCGGGTAGCCCAGCGTTTTCCCTAAGGCCCGATAGTGTAGTGTGAGTGGAGAGAAGAGCGGACTAGAGGTGCAAGTGACAAACGTGAGCGATCTGAGGGTGACAGGTCCCTAAGCGTTTAGCCACACGATGTCACGGTGAAGCGTTGCGAGTAGTTAGGCAGCGAATTGATGAATGTGCGTTGAGTGAAGCAGACGCAAAGTGAAGTGAGAATCGTCTAAAGCAGCGCAAAGCGAGCCTATCATTCCCAGGAGCGGACTCCTTCCTACAACGACCACTGGATTGTGCGCGCTGGCCGTCGGTAAGGCATCAGGCGCCTTGCCGCCTCCGCTCCGGTAGGGCCGCCCGGCGCCGCTCTTCTTCCCCATCCTTCAGAGGTCGAGTGTCCCACACATGGATCGAGATATGGGGCCCCGATGAAGGTGGCTTCTCGCACCTTAGCTTGTAGCCTCCTCAATCATGGCGACAATCCTTCCTGGCCACCTTCTTTCCCAGCCGTAGCATGCAGAACACTAATAAGTTGTCACCGAGGTGATCCACCTGGTGGCAGTTCCAATGGACGATGATCCGGCCACCGCCTCACCTCCTCATCCGGCAGTCCGACATCAACCGTTGGTTGTTCGCGCGTTCCAAGCTCAAGCCAAGACCGCCTGCCTATCTTTCCCTCGCCTGAGGGGTTCCGGGACTCGCCCCCACTCTCCTCCGTGGCGGTTGTAAGCCAGGCCCTCGGGACCTCCAAGGTCCACCTGATCCTCCCGAGGTTCTTGATCAACCTCCTTGTTGGCCGCTGCCAACATCTTTCGCGAACTCCTGACTAGGGTGACATCACAAATGTCCAGCCGGAACACGTCTAGGTGCCACTCTTGAGCCAATCCTCCCGCCTCCTCCAACCACGGCCAAAGTCCGGATAATAGCGGGGTGACAATGATTTCGCTCTACTGTGTTCCATGGCGCCCATACCTCCAGCCTTCTTGGGTCCCATCGCCTTTTCTCCTTACTCATGTCAGACGATTGTCCGAGATCGGCTGGCACGATGCGCCTCTTCAGCCGTCACGCCTCCAACTCCAAAGGTGAGCTGCGTGCCAAGGTGCTCGAGCGTTCGGAGATAGCGCCCGAGGGCGAGGTTGAGCGCAAGATCGAAGAATTGTCTCGAGGTCGCCGGAGAAATGACCCTCCTCGCGCGCGCCGCGCTGGGGAGTAATCAACTGGGCGGGAGGTGCCCTTCCTCGTCTGTGGCAGGTCGCATGGCTTACTCTCGCCCTTGCAGCCACGCTTACTCGCCTTACGCGCGTACTGCAGCCTTCTGGCGCCTCCGCGGGGCGTGAATACCTGCTCGGCAAGGCTACGATCTGGCATGCCTGCGACCTCCATTCGATGGCTGATCACGTGGCGCCCGCCCCGACTTCACGACTCAACTTCTAAATGACTTTCCTGGCGTATGTGGGCTACGGACTTCCTTGGGGTTAGGAAATAAGTGGGGTTTGTTTTTTGTAGGTTGGAATAGTAAAATAAGGCGGAAAAGGAGGAATAAGCACGGATGGCGCCGGACGGGACTTGGAGTAAGCAACGGACCACTCGGGAGTAAGCGGACCCGATACCTGGAAACTCGGACTACACTCAGCAAGTCAGGAGAAGCTCGGATACCCTTGGGTCTGGAGGTAAGTCCGGACCGTCGAGAAGGATAAATCGCCGGGAAAGCAACTTTGAATTGAGTCGAGGAGGACTAGGCGGCGCCACGTGGGCGGCCGAGTGGAGGAGCAGCATGCGGAGCCGGGGCCGTAGCCTCGCCAGGCCGTTATGGGCGGTATTCACGCCCGGGTGCGGCGGCGTGGGCTAAATGCTGGCGTAAGGCTAAATAACAGCGTAGGGACAAAGTAAGCCATGCGGACCCAGCGATTGCGGACGAAGAGCGTCCTTCCGGCGGTTACTCGAAAGAGCGGGGGAAGTCATTCTCCCAAACCTCTTTGATTCTCGCGCTCCTCGCCTCACATCCGGCTCTTTGGCGGAGTCTCTTCTTGCCAAGGTGTCCCCACGCGCAGTTCACGGAGGAAGGAGCTAGCATAAGCGGAGGAGAGGAGGCCGAGCGGCCTCAAATTCGAGCAAGGCACAAGCGGACGGCAGCGATGGCACCCAAGAAAGCGTCGGAGGAGGTGCCATGGACCCTCGTTGTGACGGCTACCACTTTGGTCCATGGCTCGAGGCGGAGGGGTGGTCGAGGAGTGGCACTGGACATCTTCCAGGCTGGACCTATGATAGCGTCACCATGGTCCGGGAGCCGGAAGATCTTGTGATGCAAGGAAGGAGGTCCGCTCAGAACTTCGGGAGGACCCGAAGATGGGTGGAAGTCCCGAGGATCTATCGCCCGAGGAGGTAGGAGGTGTGGTGCGGAGCCCCAAGGTAAAGGGAAGGTGGAAGCGGCTGGGCGGCCTCCTCGCCCGAGGGGACACGATCCTCGAGCGGATGGTTGATGTCGAGCTCTGACAAGAGGGTAAGGCGGTGGCGATAATATCCATTGGAACATGCACCAAGGTGGATCACCTTGGTGATAACTAGTCTTCCTCCACGACTGCGGAAGGCAGGATTGGGGAAGATATCTTCACGGAAGGATCGATCGAGGCGCGCACGAGGTGTGAGAAGCCACCTCCCTCGGTGACCCATACGATCCATGTATGGGGACGCGGACCTCGAAGAAGGGTGAGGAGGAGCAGCCCCGGAAAAGGTTGGGCCCGGAGTGGAGGGAGAAGGCCGAGGCGGAGGTCCGGCCTCCGAGCAAGCGGGTCCGGGAGGAGGCGGAGGAGGCATTCCGGACTCCATCGCTTGCGGACCCCTCACCACCTAGGGAAGTTTGGGAGGAGATTCCCCTTCCCTCCTTTGGTGCCCCTCCCGAGGCGGCAGCCGGGAGGCTGCGGGAAGGGCGTTGGCGGCTCCGGCGGCCGGACACCAACAACCACGGCGGTGCCGAACCCGACAAACTCGCGGGAGCCGAAGGCGGAAGGCGGTGCCGCCTACCAACGCGCACCTCGGAAGGTGCGGTACCCCACCACGGGTGGCAAGAATGAAGAGGCGGTAAGGAGGCGAGAAAGGGATCAAGGAGGCGGGAGGTCAGCGGCCCACCGAGCCGTCCCTCTCCAGGAGAGGAAGGAGCTCTCGGACCCCTCACCTCCTCAAGCCCGGAGAAAGAGGGCACAAAGGAGCCGGCCAAGAGGGTGAGACTCGGACCTCACCCTCGGGACTTGAGGTCTTGATCCGGAGAACCCAGTCGGACTTACTCGGACTGTATATGGTCCTTCGGACCGACTTTCTGGGCCTCACAGTGCGGCCGTGGAAGACACGGCGGGTCAGCTACCGTCATGGACGGAATGCTGGGGCCGTGATGCAGAAGGCCAGGAAGTGGAGGCCACCGGAGGAGGATGGTGGAACTCAAGAGGCGGCCCAGGAGGCAAAGGAAAAGGCGAGTCCCTCGCTCGGATCGAGGAAGGAAGCGCCAGGCGGAGCCCGGCGGTTGAGACGACCAAGGTTCTTGACTGTGACGGTGAAGCAAGCAGAGGCCCAAGCCAGGCGGAGGACCTGCAAGCGGGGCGGAGGCGGAGGAAGCGGAGGAGGAGCAGGCGGCAGGCGGAGGCGGCGCAGGCGGGCTAGCCAAGCCGGTGAGGCTAAGGTGAAGGCAGCGAGGCGGAAGCATGCGGCAGGATCACTACGGCGTGATCGGCCGGTGGAGAGTCGGCGGAGGCGAGCTAACTTGAAGGCCGCCGGCGATGGGCGAGCAAGGGTAACTCGGGAAGGGAGATGGAGGCCGGCACTCGGGAGATAGGAGATCTCAAAATGCAGTGCAGAGTAGAGGAGGCGGCGGCAGATGGAGGCAAGGACAGCTGGAGCTACAACTCCAAGATGCGTCGGGCGGTGATTCTCAGCAGGAGAATCCACGACTTGAGCACGAAATAGAGTGCCTCCGGCTCCGTCGAAGGCGGAGGAAAATCGGCGACTATCGAGGTTGGGCGTTGCGGGCGAAGGAAGGCTGGAAGAAGTCGGTCGGATGGATATACGGTCAGATTGGAGAGGAGGTGGCGGACTGCAGAATGAGCGGAGGAGGCGCTAGAGGAGGAAAGGCTCCAGTCGGAAGAGGCGGAAGGAGGCTGGCTATGGGTCGATGGCGGCTGGACAAAGGAGGAGGCGTTGGCGGAGCAAAGGCTGCAGGAGGTGTCGAGGCCGCTTTGGTGGAGTCTGCCAGCCGGTTGTCTGGCGGCGGAGGAGCCGGCGGGCCAACACTCCGCCGGAGCACCTTATGGCGGAGTCGGGTGCTCGGGCCATGTGGAAGGAGGCGATTCAACAAGTCGACTGCCCGCCCCACCAGCGCTCAAGCGAGGCACCACGTCACCCTCGGCGGGACGGACTTGACAGGTCAGGAAGGCGAGAAGAAGGCCAGGGATAGCGGCCACGGGACCTAGTGGCGTTGTTGACGGCGAGGGAGGCGGCGGAGGAGGAGCCGGAGGAGGCGGAGCAGGCGGATGTGGCGGTAAGCACCGCACCTCACCATGGAAGAGGGCCAGCGAGGAGTCGCCGGGCGATCGAGCAGGAAGGACTTGAGGAGAGCCACGGAGGTCCCGTGAGGGAAGAAACCGGGCGCGTGACCACGAGGTCCGGACTCAAGGCGGACCACGAGTCCGGACTCCAAGGAAGGCGGACCACAGTCCGGACCCGGAAGGAAGGCCGGACCACGAGGTCCGGACCCCGAACAAGGTCGGACCTAGCCGGCGGACTCGAAATAAGCGGACTCACGAGTTCGGGAGTCGAGGCGGACCTCGAGGTCCGGCTGCGGCGATGGAGGAGCCCCTTGACTTACGCTAGGGGGCAGAATGGCGGTGGCCCCGTGAGGACCGAGGCGAGGGGAGGATGGCGTCGTAAGCGGTTGTCGAACCGCCGCCCGGTAACTGGCAGATTCGGAGAGGAGGGCCCGCCTCACGGATCATCCGATTGAGCGCCTGGCTCGGGGCGGAGTTGGACCACCCATCGCGGCCACCTTCCAGCCCAGACGAAGGAGATAGGGAGGAAATAGGATGGTAGGCGGCCGATTAGGGTATCTTGGGCTGGCTCGAATAGGGGTGTAATAAAGGCGCCGACCTTGGGCGTAGTATAAGAGGGCGGTGCTCTAGTAAAGTATCTTTCTCTTGGTGTTGATGCGCGTTCTTGCAGACCTTGTGAGTCTTCTTGCTAACGTGAGTCTGAGTCAGGCGGGCACGGCGACTCGGGGATCAAGGTCAAGCCCGGACTTAACGTGTGGTGGTGTGTGCGGGGAAGGGCGGGACCCTTGTTCGTGAGGCGGTCCAACGTCAGCCGGAGCGTGTGAGCCGGAGGAACTCGGGAGGGGGTGTGCGAGCCGGACGGAGAGGCGGAACAGAGGAGGTCTGCGTAGCCAGCGTCTTTTCAAGGTTGATAAGTGTAGAGAAGGCGATGAGGAGGAGAGTGAAGAAGAGTGACGAGCGAGAGAACGGGTCCTTAAGCGTTTGGCCACCGGGCTGTTTGAGCGTTATAAATAGGTGTAGTGAAGATTGAGTGTGTTAAGGTGAAGTGGACCAAGAAGGTGAGAATCGGTGGCGGCAGCAGACTATCATTCCCTTGGGAGCGGACTCCATACCTAGCGACACGGGATTGTCGGGCGCCATCGGGTCGCCACATTTTGGCGCCGTTCTTGGGAATGAAATCGTTCGTAAAGCGTGGATGCGTGGAGGGGCGTGGCGGTAGTTGAGCGGTCTAAGAGAGCCGGACGTTGTGGCGCGTGCTCCGAGCCGCAGGGAGAGAGGCAACCCGAGGCGAGGACACCGATCGGAGGAGAGCGTGGACTTGTCGGATCGTGAGGAAGAAGTAGCACCACGGAAGTAAGGGGCGGTTCCTCAAACTTTGCGGGCGTGCGACGGCGTCGACCAAACAAGCGTACTCCCTCTTTGAGGAAGAAGGAGAGGCGAGACCTTTGTGGAGGACTTCGTGTCCGGCCTTCAATGGGAGGATCGGATGCACTCATCCGGCTTTCAAGGGGTTCTCAGGGACGGCGGCTCAATGGTCGGAGAAAGTATCGGCCACCCGAATGCCCGCAACCTTGAGCTTTGAAAATGCCTTCTTAGAGCGATTCGAGGATCGACCGAGGGTATGTATTATCAAAGTTGGAACACAGGCGAGGCAAAGGAGAAGTTGGGATCGTACATCGAGCGGTTCTATGCGAGGATCGACACCCACCACACCACCATGCAGCGATGCGTTGGTTCTGGCGGGCTTACCAAAGCCAATGGCTAAACACGTCTGCGGCGAGAAGATGTGAGCAAGGCGGTCGGGCGGCGATTAAGAATCGATGCAGGCGGAGGCGCCTCGGAGGCAAGAAGAAGAAGAAGAAAGCGGGGTTCGGACTCGGATGAAGAGTCTTGAGAGGAGGATGATGAGGCGAGGTGGCATCGGAGGAGGAGGAAGAGGACTCGAGGAAGAATCAGGATGCCATGGAAGAAGAAGAACCTCGTCGAAGAAATAAGAAGAAAAGCCCGTGGTGAGCGGAGGGTGGAAGAAGGAGGTTATGACCCGGTCACGAGAGGTTCCGACACCCGTTGAAGAAGTAGCGGTGAGGAAGATTTGGAGTGATAAAGAGGGTGGAGGAGTTGACGATCAACCAAGTGAAGGACAAAAAGG
The DNA here is from genome assembly GCA_010909165.1 of Anthoceros angustus. Classification (NCBI taxonomy): domain Eukaryota; kingdom Viridiplantae; phylum Streptophyta; class Anthocerotopsida; order Anthocerotales; family Anthocerotaceae; genus Anthoceros; species Anthoceros angustus. The sequence goes on from MU008160.1 coordinate 172,782, forward strand.
CGGCCACCACGGTTCGAACCCATCTGTGCGGTATGCCACCAAGATGGGCACTCAAATTGCCCCCGGACTGAACGAGGTGAAATGGGGAGTCGAGGGAATGGGAGGATGCTGCAGAAGCACCCCGGGGCCGATATCCCAAAACCATGTATCCAGTGGAGGTCCATCCATACACACCGCCCTCCGATGCAACCCATGGAGGACCAGGGAATCCTCAGGCGTGATGGTCTGCTGGGAATGGGAACCCGGCATTACTCCAACGCCCATATCCCACGGCGGTAATGGAGACTTTTGAGCAGTTGTGTGGGGGATTATGGCGTGGGCACATGGCAGGCGGTACCTTGTGTCCAACTCGTTGAGCGATGCACCCTCCGGCGAGGCCGGCCGCGCCTCCCTCCTAAGGCTGCCGTGCAGAGTCGAGGATGCACGGTGGCGGAGTGGGAAGAGCGGGGACTTGGAAGCAGGTGGTGCAGGCGAGAGGAGAAGGCGGATCGGAGGTCTTGGAAGTGTCAAGCCGGAAGGAGAGCGAAGGAAGGGAGGCGTTTAAGAGGAAGAAAAATGAAGCGGATGACGGAGGGGCGGGACACACCAAAGGAGGCAACTCCGCTAAGGAAGGAGAGTTAATCGAGGCAGCCTGCGGAGGGAGAGGAAGCCTCCGGAAGCGTTGGGAGCGGACCCACCAAAGCAACACCTCGGTTTCCACCGGATGTGGCCGAAGTGGCGGAGATGCTTGGAAGAGATCACAGACCCGATGGTCCGACCACCACGAGTGGAGAGGAGAGGACTGAGGCCGATGGGAGGAGCCACCCACACCTTTCAAGGTAGCCGACGATGATGGATCAACAACATTTGGTAACCGAGGCGATTGTTAAAGACAACCAAGTCGGGCGAGGCCATCGGGGAGACACAACCAAAACCCCTTGAGTCGAAGGACAAGAATGTGGAGGTGGTGGTCACGGACCCCGCCCGATGGTTCGTAGAAATTCGGTGTGTGATCAGAACGTACCTCTGGACACGGTCGGAGTGAACCTCATCACGGAAGCCACGAGGCTTGGGCTTCACGCTTGAGCCATCCACCAAAACTACGGATGGCGGATATGTCACGAGAGCCGTGGGAGTTGTCCAGTCCAAGCCACCATAGCGGAGCCCTACATTGGACTTGTGTCATCAAGGACCTAGGGTGAGGTGCTTTGGGGCGTGTGGCTGGGGCTTGCAGACAAAGTTACACTTTGGAAGGAAATCACTTCAAACCCGTGGATTGGGATCCTAAGGTCGAGAGAGGGAAGGGTGGCTCTCACTTGGAGTAAGGATACATATTGTGGGAAGCGTGAGCACCACGGAGGTACACCTCGCGATGCGGATGAAAGGGAAGACTGGGCGGCGCCCTTTCCCCAAAATCACATGGTCGAGGAGGATGATGGATTCTGGGAGGATGCCTTTGGAGCGGAGGTGGTTGATGTCGCTTGGGTGGGGCGAGTGAAGAGGAGAGGCGGCGGTGAAGAAGAGGGTCGGACCAAGATGAAGAGGTGGGGCCGGAAGTAACCCGATTCACCTCGGAGCTCTTGAGAATGGGGATGCGAGAGGGCGATCCCGAGTGGAGGACGAGGGGTTTGACGCCAGCCGAGCAGGGAGGAGTGAACCCGGACGGCGTGGAAGAAGTGGAGGTCGGCCGGGCAAATTCACGAAGTTTAAAAAGGCATGCCTCCGGACTGAAGGAAGGACTAAAGCATTCTTGGGGAGTTTTGAGGTGTTCGCCTTCAAGGTCACGGACATGAAGGGCATTAGAAGTGGGAGAGCATAAGATCGATTTGAAGCCGGAGGCGGTGCCGGTCAATCCGACAATACAAGCTCAACCCCAAGTATTCGATCAAGGTGAAGGAGGTCCTTGATAAGTACACAGGCGGACATCATTTTCCCCATCGTCAGCAAGTGGGTTGCGCCGATTGGTGGTCCCAAAAGCGCCGGGACAAATTCGGGTATGTCAAGATTGGAGGAAGCTCAAGCCAGCGGAGAAGGACCACTTCCGATGCCATTCGTGAGCGACATTTTGGACAAGGTGGGTGGACGGACTACTTACTCCTTCTGGATGGCTACTCGGATACAACCAATTGCACCTAAGGGAGTCGATGGGACAAGGCGACCTTCACTCTGAGTGGGGTGCGTTTGCCTACAAGAGAAGTGCCTTTGGGATGACCAGGGCCGGTCGTTCATGCGTATGGTGACCAACGTCTTGTGACTTCGAGGGACTTCATGGAGATATTCTGGATGATTTTGTGTGCATGGGGAGGCGGGACAAACACCTTGGACATCTAAGAAAGTGCTTGGGCTGTGGGAGACTCAATTGAGCCTACACCGAGAAATGCTACTTTGGAATGACGGAGGGAATCTTCTTGGGGCATCGGGTGTCGGGGGAATCGAGGTGGACGGGACAAGGTCGGGTCATCCGATCTCCGCACGAACCTAAAGGAGAGAGGTTTCACAGGAATGGTGGGATACTACCGCGGTTTATTAAGGACTTTGCGAAGGGCGGCTAAGTTGGCGAACTCTGCGGAAGGAGGAGGACTGGTCTCGGGAGAGAGGAGGCCTTGAGTTCTGAACACCTTGGTAAGCGCACCGGTTCTAAGAGGACGGTGGGAGAAATTTCATGTGTATGTAGATGTGTCTTTTGCTATCGGAGTAGTCTTGAGCGGAAGGACGACAAGCGAAGGGATTATCCCGTATACTACTGACAGCTCACCACGCGAAAATACACAGGCCGAAGCCTTGGGTATGGTATATCTTGTCAAGAAATTCGACACTACACGCTACCCGGTGAGTTTGTGTTCTATAGACCACTTCTGAAGCATCGGTGAATAAAGGCGGACTGTCGACGGATAAGGTGGATATTGTTGCTGCGAGGAGTTCACGTTTGAAGTGGAAACAAGACAAGGAGGCACCAAAATGCGATTTCTGTCACGATTGAAAACACGGTGTTGAGAGATCGGAAGATCGTTCCGGATGAGACATTGGTTGCCGCGATAAAAGTACAATAGGAGCCCGGCCGACCGAACCCCAAGCTACGAGCGGCGGCGAGCGGAGAAGGGAGGGTCGCGCGGCGTCCGACCCTCTGAAGAAATGAGGCGGTACCTGGGAATGGAGCTTCCGAAAATCGACTCGTGGAGAGGAGGCATTCGTGCACTATGCTCGACCCTTGAGTACAACGGTGTGTGTTCAAATTACTGGCCGGCGAGCAGGAGGCGGTCGTCAGGGGCACGAAGGATTGGGGGAGGACACTACAGCGGTCACCACCAAAAGATTTTTAGGCGGGATCTTGGTGGCCAACAATGTATGGGGACACCCACCGGTTTGTGAAGAAGTGTGATGCTTGTCGGATCGGAAGCCGACTCCCACAACACAATGGCCGTTGGTGCCCAGCGCACCTTTTGAGAAGTGGGGCATCGACTTTGGACCTATCAAGACACAGGCACACATCATTTTGGTGGCAGCGGACTCTTGCCGGTGGGTAGAGGCGGTCGAGCGGACTCTGCGGTGGCAAAGTTCCTTTATGAGAACATCATCACGGTATGGGTGTCCGCTGCGGTTGGTGAGCGATAGAGGACTCATTTCCTCAATGATGTGATCACGCAATGACGGACTATTTTGGCATCACATCGCAAGGCGGCACAACCCAAGGCTAATGGGTTGTGGAGAAGACCAATGGACTCATGCCGTATCTGAATAAACTCACGGTTAACTATGCACACGGGGGATACCAAGTTGCCGCCATCTGGGCTTCGGGCGGCAGAGAAGGTAACCGCGAACTCCTATTACCTAACCTATGGGCATTCGCCCGTTATGCGTGGAGTTTGCGGTACCACTTGGATTATGATGGAGGCCGGTTAGCGGATGAGAGCCAACGGCGCTCTTGGGGTTTGTCCAACACGGAGGGTCGGGAAGAAGCTGTGAGATGCAACATGCAGAATCAAGCAAGATGTGGCATGGCCCGGAATCGGGAGTATGTGAAGGGAGATTTTGGCCCTCCTTTATGATACATGCACTTTCGGGCAAACTTCACTTGAGGTGGATGGGTCCTTACCGTGGTGCAAGTGTCGCAAATGGGTCCGTTCAACTCGGCGATGGATGGGGCTGCCAACCCGGGTGAGCGGGTGGCGTGTGAAGTACCATGCTAGTGTTGGCGGAGGCATGAGATGAGAGTATGTGGGCTACGGACTTCCCTTGGGGGTTAGGAAATAAGTAGGGTTTGTTTTTTGTAGGTTGGAATAGTAAAATAAAGGCGGAAAAGGAGGAATAAAGCACGGATGGCGCTTGACGGGACTCGGAGTATACAACGGACCACTCGGAGTAACGGACCCGATACCACTATGGAAACTCCGGACTACACTGAGCAAGTGAGCTCGGGAAACCCCTCCGAGTAAGTCCATCGGATAAATGCGCCGGAAAGCAACCATTGAGTCGAGGAGTGAGACTAGGCGGCGCCACGTGGGCGGCCACAGTGGAGGGCATATGCGGGCCGGGGCCTGCCGAGGCCGTTATAGCGGTATTCACGCCCGGTGCGGCGGGCGTAAGGCTAAGTAGCGTAGGCTAAGTAAGCAACGGCGGGACAAAGTAAGCCATGCGGACCCACAGCGATTCTGGACGCGCCTTCCGCAGTTACTCAAGAAAGAGCGGAAGTCATTCTCCCAAACCTCTTTGCGCCCGATTCTCGCTCCTCGCCCTCACATCCGGCTCTTTGGCGGAGTCTCTTCTTCGCAAGGTGTCCCCAGCGCTTGATTTCACGGGAAGGAGCTAACAAGGAGGAGGAGGCGGTGCCTCAAATTCGAGCAAGGCTGAGCGGAGGCAATGGCACCCAAAAAGCGTCGGAGGTGGAGCCATGGACCCCTGGAGGGCACGCTTGTGACAGCGCTACCGACTTTGGTCCATGGCTCGAGGAGGCGGAGGGGTGGTCAGTACTGGACATCTTCCAGGCGGTCTGGACCTATGATAGCGTCACCATGGTCAGAATCGCGGAAGATCTTGGCGGTGGCAAGGAAGGAGGTCGCTCAGAACTCGGGAGGACCGAAAGATGGACCTTGGAGGTCCCGAGGCGCCTCGCCCGAGGAGGAAGAAGGAGGTGTGGTGCAGGAAGGAAGGGGAAGGCTGGGCGGCCTCGCCCGAGGCGATCCTCGAGCGGATGGTTGATCCGCTCTGGGGGTAGGCGGTGGGATAATCCATTGGAACTGCAAGGTGGATCACCTTGGTGATAATGTCTTCCTCCACGACTGCGAGGAAGAGCGGATTGGGGAAGATAATCTTCACGGAAGGATCGGTCGAGGCGCGCAAGCGAGGTGTGAAGCCACCTCCTCGGTGACCACGTTCTTGATCCATGGGGGGACCTCTGAAGAAGGGTGAGGAGGAAGGCCACGAAGAAAGGGTTGGGGCCCCGGAGGTGGAGGAGAAGGCCGAGGCGGAGGTCCGGCGGTCCGAAAGGTCGGGAGGAGGAAGGCAGTGGGAGGATTAGGACTCCATCGCTTGGAGCGGACCCCTCACCACCTAGGGAAGTTTGGGAGGAGATTCCCCTTCCCTCCTTTTGGTGCCCCCCTCCGGCGGCCAGGAGGAGGCTGCCGGGAAGGGCGTTGGCGGCTCGGCCGGCGGACGGCGGCCAACAACCACGGCAGGCCGAACCCGACAAACTCGTCGGGGAGCCGAAGAGGCGGAAGGCAGTGCCGCCTGCGACACCTCGGAGGTGCGGTACCCTTACCCCGCGGGTGTGAAGAGGCGGTAGGAGGCGAGAAGGATCGTGGCCCGAGGCCAGCAGCGGAGGGCAGTCATCTCCCGGGGAGAGGAAAGGGACCAGCTCGGACCCCTCACCTCCTCAAGCCCGGAGAAGAGGGCACAAAGGAGTTAGAGGCCAAGAGGGCCAAGGAGGTGACTCCGGACCTCACCACTCAGGACTTGAGGTCTGATTAGTCCGGAGAACCCAGTCCGGACTTACTCGGGGCTGGTATGGTCCTTGGCGGACGAGAGATGCCGCGCCCACCGGACTTTGTGGGGCATCTCCCGGTGGCCGTGGAGAAACACGGTCTTAGCTACCGTCATGGGGACGGTATGTTGGGGCCTCGTAGTGCAGTGAGAGAGGCCGGGAAGTGGAGGCCACTCGGAGGAGGATGGTGGAACTCCAAGGGCGGTGGGCCGAGGCAAGGAAAAGGCGAGTCCCTCGCTCGGATCGAGGAAGGAAAAGCCGGCGGAGGCGAGGCGGCGGCGGACGGACCAAGGCTCTTGACTCTGTGAGCAGTGAAGCAAGCACGGAGGCCCAAGCGGAGGACCTCTCGTGGGGGCGGAGGGAAGCGGAGGAGGAGCGGCGGCGAGAGCCCGGGACTGGCGGCGAGGCGGCTAGACCTACACCAAGCCAGCGGTGGTGAAGGCAGCGGCGGAAAGCCGTGCAAGGTCGGCCGGGATCACTGACGTGATCGGGCCGGTGGAGAGTCGTGAGGCGGCGGCTAACTTGAAGGCGCAGGCGGCGATGGGCGAGCAAGGGTAACCGGGAAGGAGATGGAGGCCAGCACTCGGGAGATAGGAGATCTCAGAAATGCAGTGAGAAGTAGAGGAGGCGGCGAGATGGAGGCAAGGACACGTGGGCTACAACTCAAGATGCGTCGGGCGGCGGTGATTCTCAGCGGAGAATCCACGACTTGAGCACGAAATAGAGTGCCTCCGGCTCCGTCGAAGGCGGAGGAAAATCGGCGACTATCCGAGGTTGGGCGTTGCCAGTGCGAAGGCGGAAGAAGTCGGTCGGATGGATATACGGTCATTGGAGAGGAGGTGGCGGACCTGCAGGGGCGGAGGAGAGCGCTAGAGGAGGAGCGGCGGCTCCTTATCCGATTACAGGAGGCGGAAGGGCTGGGCTCCATGGCGGTCGATGGGCGGCTAACGACAAAGGGAGGAGGGCGTTGGCGGAACAGGCGAGAGGTGTCGGAGCGCTTTGGTGGCTTCAAAGTCTGCCCGGTTGCAAGCTGGCGGCGAGGAGGCGGCGGCGCGAACAACACTCCAGTGCCGAGCACCTTTGGCGGAGAGTATCGGGTGCTCGGGCCATGTGGAAGGCGATTCAACGACTCGACTGCCTACTACCACGGGCTCTCAAGCGGAGGCACGTCACCCTCGGCGGGACGGACTTGGAAGGTCGAGGCGAGGAAGAGGCCGGGATAGTGCGGCCACAGGGACCTTGGGCGTTGAAGAGAGGGTAGCGGTGAGAGGCGGCGGAGGAGGCGGAGCGAGGGAGGCGGCGAATGGCGTAAGCACCACACCTCACCATGGAAGAAGAGGGCCAGCAGGAGTCGGCAGGCGATCGGGAGCAGCGGAAGGACTCAGGAGAGCCACGGAGGAGTCCGTGAGGAAACCGGGCGCGAGTGGGACCACGAGGTCAGACTCGGACCGAGGTCCGGACTCTGAAGAAGGCCGGACCACGGTCCGGACCTCGAAGGAGGCCGGACCACGAGGTCCGGACCCCGAGACAGGTCGGACCTGGCCGGGGACTCGAAATAAGCCGGACTCACGAGTTCGGTCGAGGCAGACCTCGAGGTCGGCTGCGGCGATGGGGAGGCCCCGACTTCGCTAGGAAGCGAGATGGCCGGTGGCCCCCGAGGACCGAGGAGGCGAGGAGGATGACGTCGTATGTGTTGTCGGACCGCCGCCGTAGCCAACGGCGGATTCGAGGAGGAGGCCCGCCTCACGGATCATCCGATTGGGAGGCGCCTGGCTGTCGGACGGAGATTGGACCACCCATCCGGGGAACCAGGACCTTCCAGCCCACGGGCGAAGGAGATAGGGAGGAAATAGGATGGTGGCGGCGATTAGGGATCTTGGCTGGTCGGCTCGAATAGAAGTGTAATAAAGGCGACCTTGGGCGTAGTATAAGAAATTTGAGGCCGCTCTAGTAAAAATATCTTTCTCTTGGTGTTGATCCGCGTTCTTGCAGACCCTTGGGCGTCTTCTTGCTAGCGAGTCTGAGTCAACGGCGAGCCACGGCTCGGGAGGGTCAAGGTCTGTGACGGACTTAACGTGTGGTGGTGTGTGCGGGGAAGGGCGGTAGGGACCCTTGTTCGTCGAGGCGGTCCAACGTCGGCGGGCCGGGCGTGTGAGCGGAGGTGCCGGGAGGTGTCACGAGGGGGACGGAGAGGCCGGCGGAGCAACGTAGGAGGTCTGTAGCCACTTGCGTTCTTTTCCAAGGTTGATAAGTGTAGAGGCGATGGAGGAGCGGGTGAAGAAGCAGTGGCCAGCAGCGGGTAAACAGGTCCTTAAGCGTTTGGCCACCTGGGGCTGTTCGGTGAGCGTTATAAATAGGCTGGGTGTAGCGAAGATTGAGTGTGTTAAGGTGAAGTGGAGAAGAAAGGTGAGAATCGGTGAAGCGCGACAAGCGGAGCTATCATTCTCTTGGAGCGGACTCCATACCACAGCGACCTTGCGGGATTGTGCTATTATCGGTAATCATACCGCTTATCACCTTTGACTCGGTGGAGTCAGGACTTATCCGGATACCGGTCAGTCCAGTGGCTCTCGTGAGTGGTCCGGGGTCCGTTACCCACTCACGGAGTCGGAGTACCTCCCGGGCGCCGTCCGTCTTATTCCTCCTTTTTCAGCCTTCACCTTGGACCTACAAAAAAAACAAAACCCAACTTATTTCCTAACCCCCAAGGGAAGTCCGTAGCCCACATATATTCCCCCCTTCAAAAATTATCATGTTGTATTCACACCCAGAGCTCATTGGTAGATGCATACCATGGCCACACTGCGCCATAGCCTCACTCAACATTCCCTCGACCCCACACCCTCTCCCACCTTTTCCCTAAGCGTTCGCGTTTCCAGTTCTCGTGCTCACCACTTCCTAGACTCCTCTTTACACAGCGACTCACTCACCCACTTTCTTCTAAGACCCTCAGACACCACTATGCGCAAAATATTCTCACCAATCCCTCTCTCTCACACCACACAGACCCTCTCCTCAGCCACATGTGACCGCCTCCACGGGCCACACAAACCCCCTACGCCCACTGCATCTTCACCTTGGAATTAGACACAATCTGGTTACACAGCGGGTTGGGAAGGAAAGAAAGAAAAGCAGTGGTCGGCACCTGTGCGATTCGACACCGGCCATCTCACCCTCCTTCCGGAAATCTTCCTGCATGAGAGCGCGCTGATCGCCCCAAAGTGGAGCTTGGTCACTCTTTCGACCGACCACTGTGGATCTCCCCGCCTGTGGACGGAAAGGGCGCACCATCAGGTCAGCTATTGATTAGACATCTCTAATCAACCTCGCACGCAGATTTGACACACGGGAGCTCACACCTGAAATTGTATAACAAGAGAGACGCGAAAAGGTCTCTTGTACATCCAGCTGCGGAACGCCACAACTCACTTTTCCCCAGTGTCTAAAAAAAATGGCTAACCTACCACGAGCGCACCTACCAATTCAGGTAACTACAGCTCCACAGGCTTTCCTAACTCCTTATCCCCTAATCCGAGTGAAAGCCCTTGACCTATGATTGCCGCTCCCCTCTAAAATCAGCGCGCCCGCCTCCTCTGTTGCTGCCTAGCCCTGCGGCCCATGGGTGTTCCTCTTGCTCTCCTACCACGCCTCTGATCCGAAAGATTCTCCATTAAAACCTCCACCTCACTTCCGCTATCCGAGGTCCCTTCACTCCCTCTAGGAGGTGTAGCCTGCCCAGTTGCACATGTTGCCTCACTCCCTCATCATCGACAGCTGCCACTCCTCCTCCACGCCTGCCTCGCTCACTCTCTCCTCGAGCACAACTGCGGAGGTATGCTTCAGCTCCCGCTTGAAGGAACCAGGTAGGAGCTCGTGGCGCTTAGGATGTGCGACCGAGTTTCGCCTCCTCATCCCAACATCCAAATACACATTTAGAGTGAGCACCTCCATGTGCGGTTAGGGACATGAGCATCCTCATCCAGAACGCCCTTATGCTAAAGAGGTCCTTACCCTCCGGCAGTCCTGAGACTGCTCCTAGAATCTAGGGGAGTTGCATCCCCTCCTACAGCGCTCCTGACGGTGGCTTCCCCTAGGTCTTTCTTCCTCGACGGTGCTTTTAGCCACCGTGGTGATCGCTTCCCCAACGGTGTCGCTTGTGCCCACCGCGTGGCTGATGCGCCCTTCTTGGCTTGGTCTCTCTCTGACCACGGCCCTAGCCTCATCTCTCTCCCGCTTATACCTCTCCGCTAGTTTCTTGAACTTCTCCAGAGGCGCCAGCGTCTCCACTTGTTCCTGGACTCGCGAAACTTCATTCTAGAGCTTCTAAATCGTAGCATGCGCCCCCTTTACTTGGGTCACCAGGGCCTCCTGTTGGATGGACATAACCTTCAGCTCCTCCTGTGTCTTGCTTAGTGACTCCTCACACTCCCGCCTGCGGTCCTCTGTTGCCTTTTTCTCGCTCTCCACTCCCTCCAACTTTTCCTTGAGCAGGCTTCTCTCACGCCTACACACTAAGCCGGTGAGAGCCATAGTCGCAGGTCGAAGATCCGAGGGTCCGTCATCAAGTCGATGCAGATCACCAAATTAGGTTCCGGTGCATTCTCTTCCACAACAATCCCCGTACACGGGCTGTGTCACTTGCCTCCACCCCAGCTGGACAGGCCAAAGGAGTATCCCATAAAATGTCCTTTAACTCCGGTGAGAACCCTGCTGCCGGAGTTAACCCTTCCTCCCTTAGGAATTGGTCTGCAACTGCCTTTTCATTCATAAAAAACTCCCCTAACAATTGCAACTCGTCCTCTACACTAGCGGAGGGATTAACCCGCCGTTTTCCTTTTGCTTTCCCCTCCTTCTCCCGTGGTTTAGCTGCCGTCTTTGACCTGGTGATCCGGGGTGTGGTTGTGGGCTCCTCCCCTGCTGCCTTCCCCTTTTTGAGTCGACCCCCAGCCGCATAACGCTTCCTCTTCCTCGCCTCCTTGTAACCTCTCCTCCTTCATTTGAATCTTCTGGTGCCGCAAATTCCCAACTGCTGGAGTCCTTTCCCGAATCTTCCTTGGACTCTTCTTCTTCTACTTGAGCTCCTTGACCGGCTTCTAGCTATGGAGGGCAGACACAATCTCCAACTCAGTTAGGCACTTGGAATACGCAAACACATGATTCAAGAAGGGCGAGATCAGAGAGGGACGAGGAGAGGAGGAGAGCAAATTTGCCCTCCCTTCACACGCCCTCTCAAAAATTATTCTGCCCCAGTCAATCCGCGTGCCCTTAACTACTTCATGGAGGAAGACCAGGAAGAGGTCCGCCATGTGATCCAACTTCCTGTTCTGCAAGAAACACAAAATCCACTTGGCCAGCCCCACGAGTTGCACAGACGCGAGTTGGCGGGTCACCCATCCATTATTAACCCGCACCTCCCCAGGCTTCATGATTGCTGCCGCTGCAGCCTTTAAGGTCTTCTTCCTCTGGGGGTCAATTACCAGACTCCCATCTTCCGAACCTTCGCGCCCATACACTTCCCGGAAGAGTTCCAGGTCCCAATTTTGCGGCCTCTGCCTCATGTCACCCTCCTGTGACTTGGCCTTCAATTGGCGGGCACACTCCTGCACCAATGCCGGACTAACGTAACACCATTTCTTCTCCATGAAGCTCAATCCCAACTCCTGCACAAGGCCGCCAGCTCTAACCTTCTAGTGGTCCATGTTGGGCCACTGCGTAGTGGGAATCTCTGCCGCCGAGGCGCCATCTCTTCCTTCCGCTCCTGACCGGTTCAAACTCCTACAGGCTCTACCTCCAATCCACAGTCCAGGAGGAAGTTCTCTTTCGAGCTCCACGACCACCCCGCCTCGGTCCGGACTTCACCGAGCCTACACAGCCATTTCAGCCTCGGCGCTGGGGTTCTCTTCCCGCCCGCTGCGCCACTGCCGGCCAGCACTTCTCCAGTGCTCACGCCACAAATGCACACTTGTAGTAAAACCCTCGTTCCGCGGCGGTACATGCGTCCTTCTCTCAACTCCGATGAGGTCACCGATCCCGGCGACTTCACTCGCCTTGAAATCTCGCAGACCCCCAATACCCAAGTGCGGTCTTCTCGCAGTTGCGCTCCGACTTGCTCCGCTCACTGTCAGCCTTGGCTCCGCCACTAGGGTTGTTAACTCCCCCTGGCCTGTACGACCCATACACGGCCACCGTTGTGGAACTAGCCACCTCCCCACTCCCCTGCGCCATTGGTGCTGAATGAAGGGTACCCCTACCATATCTAGACACTTTTTATTCCTAAAAATCCCAAGGTCCAGCCTGTTCTACACAGATTCGAGGTCCAAGGACTAATTATTTGTAAAAGTATTATTGCCATGGGCCAAGGATCACTTTTAGTATAAAAGACCTTACCTCGGACAATTCCTAAGCACTCCATCTCACAAAACATGAGAAAAACAAAAAAAAAAACATTCAAACCGACCGTCCAGGGTAGGGTTAGTGTACATGTGGTCTTCCATAGATGCACTGCATGGGCCCTTGTTCCCCTTCAAGGCAGGCCTAAGCTAGGAGACAGGGCCAGAGCCTACAAGCTTTACATGGCCTCTACATGCTAACTGACCTATGCTAGGAGCGTTGTCTTTAACGAAGCTCCAATGCTAGCCCGAGCAGTGGAAGCTTCTTCTGCAAGTGGAGAATCAAGTCACCATCCTACGAAGGACTCACCTTGGGATTCAGATGTCATTCTGGACAACAGTAGTTTTGATTCTCACATTTCCTGACGATGATCCTGCTCCAGATTAGGGATTTTAATACCCTTTTCCCGGTGTTTCCACTGGATTCCAACCGGCCTTCATTGACCACAGCCATGATCCGGTGCACCACAATCGCCCTGCAATCCCTTGCCACTGCTCCAGTTGATACTTTGGAGGAGTCGTAGACCGATGGGGCCAGAGCTCCTACCTCCCAACCGCCCGAGGCTGCTCAACAGCACCTACATCGCCCTCCAGCCCAGACACTCCCAACTGCTGCTCCGGATCAGCACGCCTCAGGCGCGCGACCACTCCCAGCCGCTTGTCGTGAGGGCGGGGATGATGTGGCTGCTCGTGCCCGGGCGCGGGCAGATGCCGGAGCGCGCGCCCATCAAGGCATGCGTGCGGATATGGGATTGTGGGCACAGGCGGATGCTAGAGTGCGCGCGCGTGAAGGAGCATGGGATGATGCCCCTGCACAAGCGGATGATGCCCATGCATGGGCGGATGCCCATCAGCATCTACATGCACTCTATGAGGCAGGCACACGGGAGTGAACGCAACTGGTGCCTCCCCGCCGTTCTTCCCAATAGGACGCCGTCCTCCCGTTTGCTGGTCACCTGAACCACCAGTATCTCATCCTCGTATACGTACATGGGCCATTACAGATATTTTGGCCAATATTGTTGATGGAAATGCAAATACCCCAGATTATCCTAAAGAGCATTTAGTAGATGATTTTATTAATGTTGCTATTTCTGATTTTGCTGGCCCCACTTCGGAAATGGCCAGGGCTCTTCATGTCATGCTCTTCTGACGATTGATGGTGAACCGGCTACTGGATGGGCCCAATGGTGCAGCATGGAAAGCCGTAATAGAAAGTGAGTATAATTCTTTGCTTAAATATCATACTTGGGATTTAGTCTCACTTCCTCTTGGTCGTAAACCCATCCTTTGTAAGTGGGTATATAAAACAAAATTAAATGCTGATGGTTCTATCAAACGTTATAAAGCTCGACTTGTTGCTAAGGGTTATAGCCAGGTAGACGGCGTGGATTATCAACAGTCTTTTTCACCGGTAGTTAAGACCCAATCCTTGAGGGTTCTCTTAGCCTTAGCTGCAGAGTTGAATTTAGAAATCTATCAAATGGATGTTTGCACGGCATTTTTATATGGGGAACTTAAGGAGGAAATATATATGCGGCAGCCGAGGGCTATGAAGATGCCAATGTGGAGCTTGTTTATAAGTTGCTTAAGTGCCTCTATGGTTTAAAACAAAGTGCTCATATATGGTATTATAAATATAATGGTCGCCTTAAATTTATTGCCCTTATTCAAAGCCATGCTGATAGTAATGTTTACTATCTTCATGATGGCTCTAACTTTATCATTTCAGCCTTATATGTTGATAACGTATGCATGTTTGGTACTAGTATGGCCCTTATTAAAAGTGTTAAGGATATGTTACGCACTGAATTTGAAATGAAGGATATTGCAGTTCTTCAATGGTGTCTCGTCTTTCAAATTCTCCGTGATCGCCTGGAAGCGGAGCGCTGCATGCCCAACTTAGAGGTGGTCTTTGATACGACGACTAGATGTATGTGAGCTCGACAACAATGGTCATGTTAGTTTGAAAATGGGCTAAATCGGTGTCTTAGGTACTGTGTCCATTTCCGGAAGGGGGTCCCAAAGTACACAAAGAAGGGGGTTTGTTCATTCACCCCCTCCAAAAATTATGGTGTTAATTCCATAATTACATTATGGAATAGCAAGAGTTCACATATTTATCTAGCACTAGTGCACCGATCACAAAGTGCAAACTGCAACTAGCCATTGACCTTGATGGCCTTACTGGAGAGAAAGATGGTACAAACTGGAGAGCAAGATGGTACGTACTGGCTGAAGACGGCCATATGATGCACCCTAGTTGACATTGTTGAGGATGGGGAGCTTGAGCTTGATGGCCAACGCTGAACATTGTAAAGCCTAGCATTTAGAAGTGAGACTTCAGCTAATCAGCCATCCCTAACCGTTGGTGATATGGTCACGCAAGTCGGTCTGGCTAGCCCGATACCCGTTACCTCGGTGCACTTTCTGCGATTCTAACATCACGTTCGACTTGGATGCCTTGTGATTGTTGGAGGTCTTCCACGCCTCTCATCCACGTCCAAGGCATCCACTATGGCCAAAAACTCCCTTTCCAATCCATGCAGAATTTTGCAAAACTCCCTGCACTGGGTGCCGGTGCACGCTCCTGCCTCCGGTCGAAAAGGCTCTGCATTGGACAATGCAGAGTACTTGTAAGCTAGATGGCCACGCCGAATTGCGTATGAACTAGAACAATTTGCCAAGGGATGTAGCTTAAGCTCAATACATACCCTGGAGTCTTTGTGGTATATATCACAATGCCCAAATATCTGTAAGTGTCAATTGCCAGAAATGGCAATCCTTAGAACAAGAAGGGTCTCGAATTCTAGTTAGCAGTGTTAATCCTTATTGAGAAGGCTTGTATCTAGAGTCACATAAAAGTAACATTAGAGTAAACACTGCTCTAATAATACCAATAAAATTTAAAAATAACCTGTTTATGTTTTTCATTGTAAAGAAAACATGACATCGAAAATAGTTTCATATTTGTAACCACCATCGAGGTTGCATCACATTTCAATAGTATATATGTGTGGAGCACTTCACTTTATTCACTTGTAACTTGTATGTTTCATTCTTTTGCACATCAGAGTTTTTTGGAATACTTTTCTAGTGTAAAAGATATGCACATGTTCAGTGGTAATGCCATGACCGTTATGGCCATCATAAAGGTCATTCTGTTACTTGAGATACTTTCATTAGGATGTCACCTTGGAAAAGCTAGTGAAAGTCATGGTGATGATTTCAAGTTTTTCCTTATTCAAGAATCGGCAACTAATCTTGCAATATTTTCGGTTGATCGTAAGTTTTGATTGCTGACATCTGCTGTTTATCATTTCATCTAGTTTCAAGTACTTGTGTACATACTCACACCTCTGTTTATTTTCTTTCTTTTTCTCAAAAATAGCACAAAGCTGCTGGTACAACAACACAAATGACGGAGAAGTTTCCGCTGGCTTTTGGGCAGTAGGAGATGAGACTATCTGGAAGGATGGATTGAATTGTGGGAAGACCGTCAATATGTGCCGGGGATCCAACAGTCATGACGGATCGGGGCCCGTCGATGGAAAAATTTGCATCGACACAACAATCGAAGTCCCAATCATCGATCAAATGCCAGCCGACAGTGACTATCATAGTGCCAACTTGATTCTCTCTTTGGACGTATGGACCTTCATCTACGGAGATGACAAGTACTGGGAGGTTCCTAAAACAATGTACATTTATGAGGTACCAAAAGATTAGACTGCTGATGGAAGACAAGATGGATTCTCTGAGATCAAATATATATTGATATCTCCTAAATAAATATAAATATATTTTGAACCTTTCTTCTAAAATGTTGTACTACTTCTTGGTAGCTTAGAAAATTAACACTTTCATTTGTGATGTACCGGGGAAAATGGAAAGGAAAGCAAGCGTTAGCAGTAATTCTCGCACTAGTAGTGGTGCTGCATGGGAACCTAGTGGTGATGCTGTTTGGGAGCCTGGTGGGTCGCTTCGTCTCATAGGCTGCGCTGTAGGAACCGCCTTCTTAGCGGCGTTGCATGAAAAGACGGTGGTGGCCGGAGATCTAAGCGGTCCGGTGTCTCTTCCCATGGGGTCTTTGTTGTCTAAGCTGAGTTCTGGCAATCCTGCTTCCGATCTGGGGTCTACTGGCCACGGCATTTGGAGCTGGTTTGGTACAAAATGCCTTACACGCCATTGTAGATCTGGCCAATTTGACCAAGGGAGGTGCATGTTTGAAGTCTCCTTACGTGTTTCCTATTAAGGAACTTAACATTTTGTCCTCTTCTCCCACACGTGCGACTGCCCTATGCACGGATCTGGCACAAGGTTTGAATTCTAATTGGAAGGAGGTTGTCACGGGAGTGCAATCTGTTCTTGGTCCTTCTTGTGTACTATAATGTCCAAACTATATCATGTTTCCTTGGGGATCTCCGATCTTCATGAAGAATATGGAGGACAGTGCGTCCGGGGTCATCCTCACTCGGAATACGCAATACTCGCCTTGCCCAAAACTTTGTGAGCAATGTCCGTCATGAGTTCCGACATCCCTGCGGATGTTTTGGAAAGGCATTCCGAATGAAGCCCAATCAAACCCAGTATCTCCTACATGCGCACAAACGTCTCCTCTACCTCAGACTAGCTTCTCTCGCACGTTCTGAGCGCTTCTGCACTATCTCCTGAAGGAAGGGACGAACTCAAGCACTCGTGAGCTGAAATGTCTTCTTTTTTTTCTCAAACTAAACATCAAACTCTTGGTGAAATACCTTGTATCCTCAAGCCATGTTGTTTTACAGCATATAATAACAACAGTAATAATAATAATGGATTATATATATATATATGTATATTACATCGAACAAGGTTGAAGTATATAATATCGAAACCTTTTCCAATGTTCTGTCTATATATGTATGTATACTTAGAGATATTTTTAGAACATATTGTTTACTTGTTTCATCTTTCCTCATATCTTTTTCAAGATTTAATAGTGGTACTACTTTTCTAGTGTGATGGAGAGCCTTTATAGGATGACCTATATAGTCATTGTCTTGCTTAGCGTACCTTTATTGGAAGCTAGTCGTGTAGAAGCGAGTACAAGCCATGATGATGATTTCAATTTCATCCCATTACTAGTTCCAAAAATAGCAATTAATGAGCCATCTGTTCTTGTTACCGGTAGGTTTTCTTCCGGCATACATACATTGTTTCTTAGTCTTATATAGCCCTGAATACTTATAAACTTATGTACTTACACATTTGTTCATTTTTTCTCCTCTCTGGCAGGACCTAATTGTTGGAGCAATGAGTCATTCACTACAGTGAGTGAGGGGATTTGGGCAGTAGCAAATAGGGCTCTGTGGAAGAGTGGGCTGAACTGTGGAAAACACATTGATATTTGCCAGCCGCAGCTATCAAGCTCTTCTGTAGGATCTGTTAACGATGGAAATGTTTGTGAAAGTAACACAACTATCTCAGTCCCTATTGCAGGGAAAATTGAACTGGGAGTTGATGGTGAAAATATCTTTGAGGAGCTAGACTTGATCATCTCTCGAGAAGCATGGGATGTTATCTTTGCAGAATTTCTCAATAATGTAGATCATCGTAGGATGGTATACATTAACGAGTGCGACCTTGAGGGTGAAAGAGGCTGTCATCATGGTCAACATCATCATCATCAGCGCCGTCATCATTGGATTCCACCGAAAGTTTAGTGGATTTGCCTTGTTATGTAGTTTTGAAGTAAACTGTAATTGCACTTAAGCTTGAATAATTATTTCTAGGGAACTTGTGCTTTTCAGAAAAAAAAACTTTCACTTTCAGCTCCTCTTGGTATGAGCGTTGTTTGATCCTACAAGGGCTAACTCACTCAATTACTTAAGTTTTTTCTGGATGTTATTTTTAAAAACTAATGGGCGAGTCTTGACTTATATGGATACTGGTATTTATTTTATTATTTGAAAAAAAATTGAGTCATTGTTTCTTTCTTGTTGTCAGCGCAAACATCAGTTGATTAAATTCAAACGAAAACATATCCGTGCATATCTTCATCCGGAGAACCAAGATCCGAAGCTAGCCCGATCACAACGACCAGGGGACCGGTAGGCGAGGCCAAACACCTAGATACCAGCACACCGACTTACCACCAACCACCCCTTGTATATATAAGGTATTATTAAACTCACTCAAAACAAATAGCAAGGGCCATGATAGCACTGAAGCCTAGAGTGATTTGCAACCACCTCGCGGTTGTCATCCTAATAGAAGCACCCGCAATCACACAGGGAAGTACATGAAAGAGCCCATAAAATTCTGCAAAAAAACACCATTTGAGGTCCTCCTCTAAGCAAGAAAATTTCCTTCTGGCATCATCAAACCTGAAAGCCATGAATCATATGCGCTAGCTTTGGTTTAATTAACGCTCCTCTATTATGTCCTACTTCTATCTTCACGTGAAACTCGGGACCCCTTCAAGCTCCAAGACTCCATGGATCTAAATCCCCCTTTTTTCATAGCCTCCATGACTAGACTCGAGAACATGAATTCAGGTGCAACACATGAATCAAATATTCTAAAGTGTGAGGAATATTACCTTTTCTTGAAATCGCGCGTAGAGGACTGTGCCAATATTAGAGGCCCCTTCCAATGGGCTCAAGATATTCTCGAGGGAAGGGGATTGGGTTTTGGACGCATGCTCTAGAAGCGGAACCACAATATTGGCAGCCTTACGGAGTGGAAAAAACTGCATTGCGGTAAAGGCTGACTAGAGCTGTGCAAGATACATCCCACAACTCATCATAGGCAAAGGAGGTATACGTATGAGTGAGAAGGATTGTCTGAATGCACAAGTTGTTTCATTGAGTGCCAACACAATGAAGACCAAAAATGGGGAGTTGTTGGAGGAGGGCTGGCAAACTTTGGATGTTGTGTGGCATCCGACACTTAATGTTGATGACACAGGAGTACCAATAGTTGACGAGAACAAAGATGCCAAGGCCATCATGGGCAAGAACGACCATAGTTTTGACGATCCGGAAGCGGAGCGCTGCATGCTCAAGTTAGAGGTGGTCTTAAATGAATTGAGTGTCTGCTGAAGGCTCGGACTAGTCACATATTAGTCCCCATGAGGGACCCTTTTAGGCGTAGACACATGCATGTTACAATTTTGTTGTTCTAGGTTTCCTTCCTTCCTGTAGGGGCTTTGCATCTCCCCCTACACTATTCAGTTTTGTGTCGTTACAATGGGGACCCTTTTTTACTTTTGGTAATGCAAACAATGATGTCTTTCTTGCTAACTCCACGGTAGGGTGCCGGTAGGCCGGTGCCCCCAAGGGCATTTTCTTTGTCATGTGGTGAAAACGATGACTATATGTATGTGAACTCGACAACAATGGTCATGTCAGTTTGAAAATGGGCTAAAACGGTGTTTTAGGTATTGTGTCCATTTCCGGAAGGGGGTCCAAAGTACACAAAGAAGGGGGTTTATTCATTCACCCCCTCCAAAAATTATGGTATTAATTCCATAATTACATTATGGAATAGCAAGAGTTCACATATTTATCAGGCACTAGTGCACCCATCACAGAATCACATTGCAGATTGCAACTTGCCATTGACCTAGACGACCTCAAGGTCGTCTATGCACTCCATTTATGGGTGTTCTCAGGATGCCAGGAATCCACAGCTCAAAATGCGACACTTGGCGTGCTTTTGTGGTGCTTGCATGGACAGTGACCATGCTGCCAGGGAGACAAAGGCTCTGTGCAGGAATTTGGCTATGTAGGACCTTGAAGCGATATTGATGGTGAGAATTGCAACCAGCTTAGCTGGAGCCTTGTCGATTTGAACATCAGGCGACGGAAATATAGCCGTCGAGGAAGCCTGAGGATGTCACCGAGATGGCTGAGCTTTTGGAGGAGGGCTGGCAAACTTTGGATGTTGTGTGGCATCCTTAATGTTGATGACACAGAGTACCAATAGTTGACGAGAACAAAGATGCCAAGGCCATCATGGGCAAGAACGACCATAGTTTTGACGATCCGGAGCGCATGCCTGTTAGAGGTGGTCTTAAATGAATTGAGTGTCTGCTGAAGGCTCGGACTAGTCACATATTAGTCCCCATGAGGGACCCTTTTAGGCGTAGACACATGCATGTTACAATTTTGTTGTTCTAGGTTTCCTTCCTTCCTGCTGTAGGGGGCGTCGGCATGCCGGCGCCTCCACACACACTATTCAGTTTTGTGTCGTTACAATGGGGACCCTTTTTTACTTTTGGTAATGCAAACAATGATGTCTTTCTTGCTAACTCCACGGTAGGGTGCCGGTAGGCCGGTGCCCCCAAGGGCATTTTCTTTGTCATGTGGTGAAAACGATGACTATATGTATGTGAACTCGACAACAATGGTCATGTCAGTTTGAAAATGGGCTAAAACGGTGTTTTAGGTATTGTGTCCATTTCCGGAAGGGGGTCCAAAGTACACAAAGAAGGGGGTTTATTCATTCACCCCCTCCAAAAATTATGGTATTAATTCCATAATTACATTATGGAATAGCAAGAGTTCACATATTTATCAGGCACTAGTGCACCCATCACAGAATCACATTGCAGATTGCAACTTGCCATTGACCTAGACGACCTCAAGGTCGTCTATGCACTCCATTTATGGGTGTTCTCGGATGCCGTGAATACGCTCAAAATGCGACACTTGGCGTGCTTTTGTGGTGCTTGCATGGACAGTGACCATGCAGAGACAAAGTGCCCTGTGCGGAATTTGGCGTAGTGACCTTGAAGATATTGGTGACAGTGAGAATTGCAACCCGGCTACGCATGGAGCCTTGTCGATTTGAACATGAGGCGGTGAAATATAGCGAGGAAGCCAGAGGATGTCACCGAGATGGCTGAGCTTTTGGAGGAGGCGATAACTTTGTTGTGCCTGCAGACACAACGGACGAAGGGTCAACCTTCTACCTGGTCAAGTGCACCGAGTCTTGTCACAAAACGGATGTGCTTAGAAAGTGTCCATGGAGCAATAATACTTTCCTCCCAGGTGATGAAATAGTTGTAGGCCAGTATTACCAGGGGCTTGAGCCTGACGGATCTCTTTACACACTAGACCTTAATGAGGCAGAGCATACCGCATGTGTGACTTGTAAGTTTGCAATCGCAGGATGGTAGAGACGTGAGGTATTTCAGCTTAGATGCGCATCACTCTAGACACGTTCAGATCGACATGATAGCAATTAGGAATGTGTGTGAGACGCGTTGCTTGAATGCCGGATGTCACCTATTGGAACCATGTGCCATATTGCCTCGTTATCCATACCGAATGGCATCCAAAGTTGTGCGATCCTTCCTTGTGTTGTGTATGCCACAAAACATGCACAATGTCCACACTATGTGAGCGATACTAGTGCTGATGACATATCTTCTTGGGCGATTCGACAGACGGGCGATCGATCTTCCGACATCACCTTCTTACGACGCCTCCTTAAAGATTCTAACCGAACGGGCCGCGAGGGCGGAGACGGTGTGGCAAGGCAATGGCTGGTGTGGTGGGTCAGCGCGGTGTCGATCCATTGGTGCTCGCAGGAGTGCCGCAGCAAATAGCGACCGGACCACTGGGCGTGGAGTTGCGGCAGCGTTGATCCGCAAGTTCGGCAAGCCGGAAGACAGCGCAAATTCAAGTATTGCCCGGGCTCATGAGCGAGTAATCACCGACTATGGAGGACCGAGGAAGATGTCCGGATGTGATTCCACAATTCAAGCAAACCAACAAGTGTCTCACTTAGAAATGGAGATGGCATGATCACCCCACTCGTGGCTCCATCCCTTTGAATCCCAATCTTGTGATGATAGAGCTAGTCTAGCTAGCTCTCTCATGTATGCACAATGAGAGATCTAGTGAGTCACCATGAAGTTGGGTTGTTACCTCTTAGGACAGCAAATGCATCTGCGTTATTTGCAATCGATTTCATGACTCGTCTGGAAATGAGACTTCGGTAGTTTCGGACAGAACCAAAGTTGGTTTCTGCCCAACGGACTGAGTTCTTCATTAGTTTTCACACAATCAATGTCAGTATCTGCTATGCCCATGATTGAGTGTGTGCACAAGTGCACACCCTTCTTGAGTAGTGATGACAGGACCCACTGTGTGGAGGATTAAAGGATGTCTTCAATGTCTCGATATGTGACTCAAACAGTGTGTGTGAACCCCGACTCGACTGCGATCTGATTTGAAATCAGGACGCACAAAAAAGAGAAGACGTGCAATATATCAATGTCTGCAACCTTCTCTGATCAACACAAAGGAGCAAGCTCTACTTAGGGGGCTCTTTACACGCAGCCCTCACAGTGGCTACTGGCCGGGTTCATCCAAAACAGTGGCACTTCATTCTTGTTGTTGGGCTCCATCTTCCTGCTCTTCAAGGACGACCTTTGTGGCTTTCACCAAGCTTGCACGAAGGACAACCGGGGACTCAGTTTTCCCTTGTTCAAGAGCTCATAAACACCCGGGACACTTGCCCGTAATAGTTTCCTTCAACAATTTCGGTTCCCTTGGGAAGAGCATCATCGTCCAACAAATAACTGCGTGGAAGGTGCAACTTGTGAACCCCGACTGATCGATCCGATTTGAAATCGACGACAAAAAGAGAAGACGTGCAATATGTCAATGTCCGCAACCTTCTCGATCAACACAAAGGAGCAAGCTCTACTTAGGGGCTCTTTACACGCAGCCCTCACACTCGCTTGGCCGGGTTCATCCAAAAGTGGCACTTCATTCTTGTTGTTGGGCTCCATCTTCTCCTGCTCTTCAAGGACGACCTTTGTGGCTTTCACCAAGCTTGCACGAAGGACAACCGGACTCCCCTTGTTCAAGAGCTCATAAACACCCGGGACACTTGCCCGTAATAGTTTCCTTCAATGCCTCGGTTCCCTTGGGAAGAGCATCACTGCTCCAATAACAATCAAGCGTGGAAGGTGCAACTTGTGAACCCCCCTGATGCACTTCAGGACGTAGAAGTCTACGTGTTCATCATTGTCGTCCTCAGCTGCCACCACCTAGTTGTCTCCGGCTCCACCGCAGACCGGGTCCATCGGCTCGCAACCACTCTCGACTTTGTCGGTCGCTTTGTCTTAGTCGATTGCCTTGACTTCCGCTTTGGACCCCCGGTCCGGACTTTCTCTCCACCGCACCGACCCCGCTATAGATTGCGCAGGGTAGCTGATTCGACGACGTGTCGGTGTGACATCCGGACGTGTCACCGTCTCCACCTCAGGTGTTTCTTTCTCCAGCTCTGGTGACTTCGTGCCCACTACCAGTGATCCTTTTTCCACCTCACGTGCTGGCTGCACTTCACCCGCCGCTTGATCATGCACAAACTCCACACATGGTGGTGGCAGTATACATGCTAGTGCATCCAGATCCAGCTCATGGTGTGCTGAAGGTGCTACCTGGGGTGGCATGGTGTTGACAGCTTGTGCAACCTGCACCTGAACTCTTGGGAAGTCCTGGGGTTCTGGAAGAGCTTGTGGGTTACCGACTGCCCTCCCGATCATGTGTGCCTGCAAGGCATCCGCATTCCAAAGCTTCCATGGCCTCCACCACGCCCCGGGTAAGTTTGGAGGTGTGTCGGTCCGCAGCCTCCAACTCATCACACCTCCTAGCACCACCGCTTCCCACTTCGGGTCTGTCCACTTGCATGCGTTAGTTGCTCGGACTTGCACCTCCACTGGGCTTCTCGATGTATGAGGGTAGCAACAAATCCTCCTTTCATCCGGGCACAATACAAATGGAGCCAGGGAGCCCAACCAATTCCGTGCCTCGAAAATTTTGCGTTCCTTATAGGAACACGCCGAGATCCACTAGATAGTAGTGGCGCTTCTCATAACATGCCGCATAAATGACAAAAGGAATATTGTTGTCAAGATCCAACTCAAGGAGCATAATGTCAACGGCTTACCAACTTGGGAGCATAATGAATTAGCCTGCATAAAGAGATACCGGAGAAGCGGCGGTGGGATCTCCTGTCGCACCCGACGTTGTACTTTGTCCACCGTGTGAGGAAGTGATCCGGATCTTTGAGGAGGTTCGTGAACTCGACTCCCATTCCTTAACCTGCTCAAGAACCCAATCGCTCATTGTGGGTACCTCAGCTTCACCTTTGCTCTCATCCATCGGGGGTCAACTTCCAGCATACAATCTTCTAGTGCACAAGTGTTTGTCCCTTGCAGATGCTGACCTCAAGCATGGCTCGTGGTACATGTGCCCACAAGACAACATGATCCGCTCACAAACCCAAACCACTGCAGTAATGAAACATCGAGATAGGAAAAGACTCGTGAGGCAAAGATGAAAACCAAGTTCACAATCGTGATGCAGCAACCACAAACACTTATGGCTCGGCATCCTGGTATTACTGAACAAATAGGCGGCAACAGATGGTGGTGCACTCTTCCTTTCCAACGCGAAGAACCCCGGTGCCCTTACCTTGGGACTCGTCATCAACCACTTCTTCGACACGTAATGCACTCCAACTCGCAATCGGTCCACGACAAGAGCGCTTTCATGCTCATACCTTTTGATGTCCGAGTCTAGCTCCTCCACCTTTTGACAATGGACCTTTTCAAGACCATACAACCCTTGCAGCTTGGGTCCCTAAGTGATTCACCAATGCACGCTGTTCGAAGATCGTGTGTATCCTCCACCGCAGCTTGGATCACCCGATCCAAATCTTCCATCTCTTGTAGGCTTTACGAATGTCAAATGCAACCTCCCTAATCGCTGCTTCTCCTCCCTTAGGAGGCCTCGGGCTGTGGCCGCCCAAATACCGACCCCAACGCTGATTGCAATTATCACCTCCTCCACGAGCCAGGCGCTCAAGAAGAAGCTCTGCGCTGGTCTTTGAGCCGAGATTCCTTCACCGCATAGACACAACTTTGGGTTACATGGGGTGACATAGTGCTCACTATACCCACAAACCACATGACAATTGTAACACATGAGCACGACAAGTGTGCCATGTGCCACGATGGCTTGCCATGTGCCCTCGCTTGTCACACTCGCAGGAACAATAGATCACCGTCGGTCAAGTTGCAAATCGAGTGACACCGAGGCAGCCTAGTGACACAGAGTCACTGCTCTCACCAAACCGAGACAGACGCAAATGCTCACTGTGGGCATGCCGAGTGAGGTGTGCACCAAAATTGAGCAAGCAATGATCATTGACCATGAATTCTATGCATCATTCAAGCATACATGACAACTAAACCACTTCCAAATGGAACAAAAGTCGAATGTGGACTTACCACCGGTTTGATCGTGGGTCACCACCACCTCAAGGTCCGCTTGTGGACCTCCTTCGCCAAGCAATCCAAAGATCCTTTGCCTTCTCGAAACGCTTTTTCTTCCGCTTTTGGCAAGCCTCGATGCCCCTCAATCGTTATTTTGTATCGGCTCCAATTCACCGAACACCCTCCACCTTCTCCATTAAGATCCCAAGGCACATCACCGGGAACCTTCTTCTCACCCAAGGAGGGCCTCATGTCAGATATTGTGGACAAGGTCGCCCACCCTTCTCCATTCCTCATCGCCGCTTTATCTCGCTTGCTTCCAAATGTATCCATCGTTGGGAGATGGGGTTCCAAACCAAGATTCGATCACCCCTTTTCCTCCAATCTTGTCTCGCAAAGCTCCCGTAATGCCTTGTCCCCGACATTGCATCCATCATGCCGTATGTTCCCTCGTCATCCTTCCATGTCCAAGTGTGAGAGGTCGCTTTGGGTGATCCCCAAATGGCATCAATCTTGCTCCCCGCCTAGCGCTGCTCCATCCCCGCTTGCTCCTTCGCCACCTCCAAGTGGTTGATCTGAGTGTGCCGTGATGACCATGGTCGAGGTGTTCCTCTTGTACATCTCCACTACCAAGATTTCCCCTGCACTCCTCATCCTCGGATTCATGGATGGAGGAGTCATCCGCCTCCCGCAAAACCCCGAGATCACCATTTAGTTAGAAGCTCCTTAGCTAGACAGAATCCAAGGAAGTTGCTCATGAGCCCTTTAACTTGATCCTTGTCCCTGAATGAGCCTTCTCACAGCCGTCACCCTTCATTGTGGATGTGCTCGCACTTGTATGCAAATCATGAACAAGAAACCACACACAACACAAAACGACCGTACATGGGCAATGGCACAACACACCACATGCATAACAAAGCCACACACTACGAGACAAAGACACACACAACCCGCATGCAACAGACATACGGAGTCTCCACTGAGAACCCGCTACCACGTATAAAGACACACACCATGTAGACAAAGACACACCACAAGACACCACATGATAAGACACACCACACCACACATAACCCGCATGCAACCTGCACATACTGAGTCCGCGACATGGAACCCACCACACCACAAACACCTTCAAAGATGCTCCAAATTTCGCCATAGTGAAGGTGCTAACAGACAACACACTCAAGACGCTGTCACACCACACCGTAGCCACAACCCTTATGCCACACCACGTTTCGTGCCACACCACACATACTCAGAGCCACAACCCTCATGCCACAACAACTTCCTCGCTCACCCTAGACACTCAAGAAATCGGCGTTCAAGCCGGAAATTTGAACTCGACACCACCTGATGCCCTCTCCATCGCCCCTTGCAATGAAAGCAGAGCCCAGTAGGGAGATGTTCCTCCTTCTACATCCTCGGGAGCCGCTTCCTACACACAAAATCGGCCTTGCCCCGAGCATCGATTGCGGACGGCCAAAAAGAACCCACCTTGTCTTGCTTCCAGCTTGGCATCCCTCCTTCGCTGCCTGCTCAGGGCGACGCATTGTGTGGACGGGTTGTGACGCCAAAACTTGCGTCCAAACTTGCTTGAGCACTTTCACAGAATCGAAGCTCCCGTGACTTGACCGCTTCACTCCCCTTAGTGATGATGGGCATCAGTGTCATCATTCCCATGGCCATAGTCACGGAGTACAAATGCTGCTTGAATATAATGTCGCATAAATCGCATATATAGTGAATATATTGTCTCGCACATAAATCGCATATATAGACGAAAATGTTACTTGGGAATATATGAGATTCTGTGTCGTTTGGGTCACTTACGCTTTCAACACTTAAGATGGTACACCAAAGTATACATTGACCCTTGCTAGAGAAGATGGTGCATCTTGGAGAGCAAGATGGTGTCGTCGGTTCAAGGACCATATGATGCACCCTAGTTGACATTGTTGAGGATGGGGAGCTTGAGCTTGTTGGCCAACGCTGAACATTGTAAAGCCTAGCATTTAGAACTGAGACATCAGCTGATTAGCCTTCCCGAACCGTTGGTGATATGGTCACGCAAGTCGGTCTGGCTAGCCCGATGCTCATTACCTGCAAGCCGCGATTCTAACATCACGTCAGCCTTGGATGCCCACGCAGCTGTTGAGGAGGTCTTCCACCGCCTCATCCACGTCCAAGGCATCCACTATGGCCAAAAACTCCTTTCCAACGGCGCACCGGTGCCCTTACCTTGGGACTCGTCATCAACCACTTCTTCGAAGACGGCGCAATGCACTCCAACTCCTGCAATCGGTCCACGACGGTAACACTTTTCCTCCTCATACCCTTTGATGTCGACTCCAGCTAGCTCCTCCACCTTGACAATGGACCTTTTCAAGACCATACAACCCTTGCAGTTGGGTCCCTAAGTGATTCACCAATGCACGTTGCTCGAAGATCAGTGTATCCTCCACCGCAATTGGATCACCCGATCCAATCTTCCATCTCTTGTAGGCTTTACGAATGTCAAATGCAACCTCCCTAATCTGCTTCTCCTCCCTTAGGAGGCCTCTCAGGTGTTGGCGTCGCTTCCGTGGCCCCGACCCCAACGCGATTGCAATTATCACCTCCTCTGCCCACGAGCTAGGCGTTGATGAAGCTCTTGCGATTCGGTCTTTGAGCCGAGATTCCTTCACCGTTACGACACAACTTTGGGTTGTGACATAGTGCTCACTATACCCACAAACCACATGACAATTGTAACACATGAGCACGACAAGTGTGCCATGTGCCGATGGGCTTGCCATGTGCTCACTTGTTGGTGAACAATAGATCACCAAGCTGGTCAAGTTGCCGTCGAGTGACACCGAGGCAGCCTAGTGACACAGTGTCGCCAGCTCGTGTCACCAAAACAGAGCGCCGCCGCTCACGGGGCATGCCGGGACAAGGTGTGCACCAAAATTGAGCAAGCAATGATCATTGACCATGAATTCTATGCATCATTCAAGCATACATGACAACTAAACCACTTCCAACAATGGAACAAAAGTCGAATGTGGACTTACCAGTTGCCGAGGGTCACACCTCACCACCTCAAGGTCTTGTGTGGACCCTCCTTCGCCAAGCAATCCAAAGATCCTTTGCCTTCCGGAAACGTTTTCTTCCCGTTTTGGCAAGCCTCTCGATGCCCTCAAGCTACGTTATTTTTGTCGCTCCAATTCTCGAACACCCTCCGACTTCTCCATTAAGATCCCAAGGCACATCGGGGGAACCTTCTTCTCACCAAGGAGGGCCTCATCTGTAGATATTGTGGACAAGGTCGTCACCCTTCTCCATTCCTCATCGCCGCTCTTTATCTGCTTGCTTCCAAATGTATCCATCGTTGGGAGATGGGGTTCCAAACCAAGATTCGATCACCCCTTTTCCTCCAATCTTGTCTCGCAAAGCTCCCTGTGAGCCTTGTCCCCGACATTGCATCCATCATGCCGTATGTTCCCCTCGTCATCCTTCCATGTCCAAGCTGTGAGAGGTCGTTTGGGTGATCCCCAAATGGCATCAATCTTGCTCCCCGCCTAGCACTCGTTCCATCCCCGCTTGCTCCTTCGGGCCACCTCCAGTGGTTGATCTCCGTGAGTGTGCTGCGGATGACCATGGTCGAGGTGTTCCTCTTGTACATCTCCACTACCGGCCTCTCCTCCTCATCCTCGGATTCATGGATGGAGGAGTCATCCGCCGCCACCGCAAAACCCCAGATCGCCCAAATTTAGTTAGAAGCTCCCTTAGCTAGACAAAGAATCCAAGGAAGTTGCTGCAGCCTTTAACTTGATCCTTGTCCCCTCAGTCTTCTCACAGAGCCGTCACCCTTCATTGTGGATGTGCTCGCACTTGTATGCAAATCATGAACAAGAAACCACACACAACACAAAACGACTGTACATGGGCAATGGCACAACACACCACATGCATAAAGCCACACACTACGAGACAAAGACACACCACACATAACCCGCATGCAACTGACATACGGAGTCTCACTGGAGAACCCGTCACCATACGTATAAAGACACACACCATGTAGACAAAGACACACAACACACCACATGATAAGACACACCACACCACACATAACCCGCATGCAACCTGCACATACCGGGAGTCTGGCAGACATGGAACCCGTCACCACACCACAAACACCCTTCAGCATGCTCCAAATTTCGCCATAGTGAAGGTGCTAACCGCACAACACACTGCGCGTTTTCGTGGCACACCACACCGTAGCCACAACCCTTATGCCACACCACGGGTTTCGTGTGCCACACCACACATACTCAGAGCCACAACCCTCATGCCACAACAACTTCCTCGTTCACCCTAGACACTCAAGAAATCGGCGTTCAAGCTGGAAATTTGAACACGGACACCAGCTGGATGCCCCTCACTCCCCTGCAATGAAAGCAGAGCCCAGTATGGGAGATGTTCCCTCCTTCTACATCCTCGGGGAGCTGCTTCCTACACACAAAATCGGATTACGCCTTGCCCCGGAGCATCGATTGCGAGCGGACGGCCAAAAAAGAACCCACCTTGCTGTCTTGCTTCCAGCTTGGGCATCCCTCCCCTTCGCACGCTCCAGACGAGGCGACGCATTGTGTGGGATTTGCCAGCGACGCCAACTTGCGTCCAAACTTGCTTGAGCACTTTCACAGAATCGAAGCTCCCGTGACTTGCAGTGCTTCACTCCCCTTAGGCGTGATGACGCAGCGCTGTCATTCCCATGGCCATAGTCACGGAGTACAAGCTGCGTTTGAATATAATGTCGCATAAATCGCATATATAGTGAATATATTGTCTCGCACATAAATCGCATATATAGACGAAAATGTTACTTGGGAATATATGAGATTCGGGTGTCGTTTGGGTCACTTACGTTTTCAACACTTAAGATGGTACACCAAAGCGTACATTGACCCCTTGCTAGAGAGAAAGATGGTGCATACTGGAGAGCAAGATGGTACGTACTGGTTCAAGACGGCCATATGATGCACCCTAGTTGACATTGTTGAGGATGGGGAGCTTGAGCTTGTTGGCCAACGCTGAACATTGTAAAGCCTAGCATTTAGAACTGAGACATCAGCTGATTAGCCTTCCCGAACCGTTGGTGATATGGTCACGCAAGTCACCGCTAGCCCGGCCGCATCGGCGCTCGCGATTCTAACATCACGTTCAGCTTGGACGATGCCCACGCCCCGCAGGCTGTTGAGGAGGTCTTCCACCTGCCTCTCATCCACGTCCAAGGCATCCACTATGGCCAAAAACTCCCTTTCCAATCCATGCAGAATTCCGCGGAACTCCTGCTATCCTGTCGTGCCCGGCGCCGCTCCTGCTCTTGGTCTCCACTGATCAAGAAAAGGCTCTGCATTGGACAATGCAGAGTACTTGTAAGCTAGATGGCCACGCCGAATTGCGTATGAACTAGAACAATAGCTCAAGCTCAATACATACCCTGGAGTCTTTGTGGTATATATCATAATGCCCAAATATCTGTAAGTGTCAATTGCCTGAAATGGCAATCCTTAGAAACAAGAAGGGTCTCGACATACCCTGGAGTCTTTGTGGTATATATCATAATGCCCAAATATCTGTAAGTGTCAATTGCCTGAAATGGCAATCCTTAGAAACAAGAAGGGTCTCGAATTCTAGTTAGCAGTGTTAATCCTTATTGAGAAGGCTTGTATCTAGGGTCACATGAAAGTAACATTAGAGTAAACACTGCTCTAATAATACCAATAAAATTTAAAAATAACCTGTTTATGTTTTTCATTGTAAAGAAAACATGACATCGAAAATAGTTTAATATTTGTAACCACCATCGAGGCTGCATCACATTTCAATAGTATATATGTGTGGAGCACTTCACTTTATTCACTTGTAACTTGTATGTTTCATTCTTTTGCACATCAGAGTTTTTTGGAATACTTTTCTAGTGTAAAAGATATGCACATGTTCGATGGTAATGCCATGACCGTTATGGCCATCATAAAGGTCATTCATTTGAGATACTTTCATTAGATGTCACCTTGGAAAAGCTAGTGAAAGTCATGGTGATGATTTCAAGTTTTTCCTTGTTCAAGAATCGCAACTAATCTTGCAATATTTTGTTGATCGTAAGTTTTGATTCGACATCTGCTTTATCATTTCATCTAGTTTCAAGTACTTGTGTACATACTCACACCTCTGTTTATTTTCTTTCTTTTCTCAAAAATAGCACAAAGTCGGTACAACAACACAAATGACGGAGAAGTTTCGGCATTTGGGCGAGGAGATGAGACTATCCGAAGGATGGATTGAATTGTGGGAAGACCGTCAATATGTGCCGGATCCAACATGACGGATCGGGGCCCGTCGATGGAAAAATTTGCATCGACACAACAATCGAAGTCCCAATCATCGATCAAATGCCAGCCGACGGTGACTATCATAGTGCCAACTTGATTCTCTCTTTGGACGTATGGACCTTCATCTACGGAGATGACAAGTACTGGGAGGTTCCTAAAACGATGTACATTTACGAGGTACCAAAAGCTTAGACAGCTGATGGAAGACAAAATGGATTCTCATAGATGAAATATATATTGATGTCTCCTAAATAAATATAAATATATTTTGAACCTTTCTTCTAAAATGTTGTACTACTTCTCGGTAGCTTAGGAAATTGGCACTTCCTCCCCAAGCAGGGAAGAGTCGAGTCTTGCCATCCTTCCGAGAAAAGGCGACACCCGGACAGCACACACTTATGCTACAACACACGTAGTACAGGGCGCCCAAGTTCGACGTGCTGACGCGCCACAGATCATCCCATCCACACGCCTCGGCATCAAGTGCTGACGTGGGGTAGCCGCCACCACCTTGGCGCCTTGTCAGCCAAAAACGATGACGTAAGCAGCCTTGGCGCGAAGAAAGAAAGGGAACGCGTGCGTGTTGACTGACCCTCCCGATACGCGCGGATTGCGTGGCAGACCCGAGCCCACGTCACGCTGCCAGCGTATCACCCACCCGATTGGCCCATTGCTGGGCGGGTCGCAGCCGCTAGAAAACCGCAGCCGGGAGCGCCGGTTGCGGGCCGTACCGGATACATACCCGCCTACCAGGGAAGCCTCGACCTGATTGCATCGAGGAGCCGTTATCGACTTGCCTTATATGTATAGTGCGCGGTCCACCCACTGTGCGCTGCGTATCCGCAAACCGCACGTCACCCGGGTTGCATTTAACTTCACTTCAACTCCACCCATTTCGCTGCCGCGGCTGCGGCTGCCCGTGAGTGGCGTCAGCATACGCTTCTCAGATAGGATATACGGTCCGAGACGCATGAGAGCACGAATATACCTGGTCGCTGCGCCCTGGCTGCTGCAGACATTGCATGCCTGTTCCCTCCACACACACAGCATATGCCTCAAAGGCCCGGCCGCCCTCGCCTTCTTCTACCTTCCCTTCCCCTCGTGCTGGGCTGCGGGAGCTGCAATGAAGCTTGCTCGGGTTGTGTGGAAGGAACTGGAAGCGGATGGCAAGCAGTTTGTGCAACCGTCGTGAAGTCTTGTGCTTGTGGAATTGGCGTGTTGTAGTTTGATTGTTTTAGTGTTGTGTTGTTGATCGGAGGAGGAGGAGGAGGAGGAAGAGGAGGCGGAGGAGGAGGAGGAAGAGGAGGAGGAGGAGGAGGAGGAGGAGGAGGAGGAGGAAGAAATGTATCCTCTCCAGGGGCTGGAGGGGCCTGGGGTGATGATGGGCGGGGGTGCCTGGGGAGCCGGTCGTGGATGGTGGCGGCCTCGGTTGCGCTGGTGATGGCGCTGGTGAGCGTGGTGCGGTGCGGGGGTGAAGAACTTCAGCCTGGGCTCACGTGGTGGGGAGGCACGGGCAGCTGCAGCTCCGGGGTGCAGAGCTTCACGACGCTCTCGGCGGAGGATTCTTCCGGGGTGGGGATCAGCGGCATTTTCTGCGCGGAGCTGGTGGAACGGGAGGGTGGCGGGGACGGGAGGCCGGCCCTCTGCCCGGGAAGGAGCAGATGGGGTGGAGGATGCCGGGGCGGGGCTCTGCAGCTCGCCATTGTGAAGAAGTCATGGTGATGATTTCAAGTTTTTCCTTGTTCAAGAATCGGCAACTAATCTTGCAATATTTTCGGTTGATCGTAAGTTTTGATCTTGCCGACATCCGCTGTTTATCATTTCATCTAGTTTCAAGTAACTTGTACATACTCACACCTCCTTATTTTCTTTCTTTTCTCAAAAATAGCACAAAATTGCTGGTACAACAACACAAATGACGGAGAAGTTTCGTGGCATTTGGGCGATGGGAGATGAGACTATCCTGGAAGGATGGATTGAATTGTGGAAGGCCAATATATTAATAATCCAACAATCATGACGGATCGGGGCCGTCGATGGAAAAATTTGCATCGACACAACAATCAAGTCCCAATCATCGATCAAATGCCACCGACGGTGACTATCATAGTGCCAACTTGATTCTCTCTTTGGACGTATGGACCTTCATCTACGGAGATGACAATCTGGGAGGTTCCTAAAACGATGTACATTTAGGTACCAAAAGCTTAGACAGCTGATGGAAGACAAAATGGATTCTCATAGATGAAATATATATTGATGTCTCCTAAATAAATATAAATATATTTTGAACCTTTCTTCTAAAATGTTGTACTACTTCTCGGTAGCTTAGGAAATTGGCACTTCCTCCCCAAGCAGGAAGAGTCGAGTCTTGCCATCCTTCCGAGAAAAGGCGACACCCGGACAGCACACACTTACAACACACGTAGTACAGGGCGCCCAAGTTCGACGTGCTGACGCGCCACAGATCATCCCATCCACACGCCTCGGCATCAAGTGCTGACGTGGGGTAGCCGCCACCACCTTGGCGCCTTGTCAGCCAAAAACGATGACGTAAGCAGCCTTGGCGCGAAGAAAGAAAGGGAACGCGTGCGTGTTGACTGACCCCTCCCCGATA
This sequence comes from Anthoceros angustus, assembly GCA_010909165.1. Classification (NCBI taxonomy): domain Eukaryota; kingdom Viridiplantae; phylum Streptophyta; class Anthocerotopsida; order Anthocerotales; family Anthocerotaceae; genus Anthoceros; species Anthoceros angustus. Next base: position 207,412 of record MU008160.1, read on the forward strand.
CGCGCGGATTGCGTGGCAGACCCGAGCCCACGTCACGCTGCCAGCGTATCACCCACCCGATTGGCCCATTGCTGGGCGGGTCGCAGCCGCTGAAAACCGCAGCCGGGAGCGCTGGTTGCGGGCCGTACCGGATACATACCCGCCTACCAGGGAAGCCTCGACCTGATTGCATCGAGGAGCCGTTATCGACTTGCCTTATATATGTATAGTGCGCGGTCCACCCACTGTGCGCTGCGTATCCGCAAACCGCACGTCACCCGGGTTGCATTTAACTTCACTCCACCCATTTCGCTGCCGCGGCTGCCCGTGAGTGGCGTCAGCATACGCTTCTCAGATAGGATATACGGTCCGAGACGCATGAGAGCACGAATATACCTGGTCGCTGCGCCCTGGCTGCTGCAGACATTGCATGCCTGTTCCCTCCACACACACAGCATATGCCTCAAAGGCCCGGCCGCCCTCGCCTTCTTCTACCTTCCCTTCCCCTCGTGCTGGGCTGCGGGAGCTGCAATGAAGCTTGCTCGGGTTGTGTGGAAGGAACTGGAAGCGGATGGCAAGCAGTTTGTGCAACCGTCGTGAAGTCTTGTGCTTGTGGAATTGGCGTGTTGTAGTTTGATTGTTTTAGTGTTGTGTTGTTGATCGGAGGAGGAGGAGGAGGAGGAAGAGGAGGCGGAGGAGGAGGAGGAAGAGGAGGAGGAGGAGGAGGAGGAGGAGGAGGAGGAGGAAGAAATGTATCCTCTCCAGGGGCTGGAGGGGCCTGGGGTGATGATGGGCGGGGGTGCCTGGGGAGCCGGTCGTGGATGGTGGCGGCCTCGGTTGCGCTGGTGATGGCGCTGGTGAGCGTGGTGCGGTGCGGGGTGAAGAACTTCAGCCTGGGCTCACGTGGTGGGGAGGCACGGGCAGCTGCAGCTCCGGGGTGCAGAGCTTCACGACGCTCTCGGCGGAGGATTCTTCCGGGGTGGGGATCAGCGGCATTTTCTGCGCGGAGCTGGTGGAACGGGAGGGTGGCGGGGACGGGAGGCCGGCCCTCTGCCCGGGAAGGAGCAGATGGGGTGGAGGATGCCGGGGGCGGGGCTCTGCAGCTCGCCATTGTGAAGAAGTCGCGGGTCATGGGGACCGAGATGAACTTCTTCTTCTTCGGCCAGAGCGAGTGCTGCTTGGATGTGCGGTCGAAGCTGGCGCTGGAGTGCGACTGGTCGCTCAGTGCGGAATGCGGGGGGAAGGGGAAGGGGGATGTGGATGCGTTTTGGAGGGAGGAGGAGGTGGAGGAGGTGAGGGGGGAGGAAGTTGAAGCTGTGGTTGCTGAGGAGGAGGAGGAGGAGGAAGAGGAGGAGGTAGGGTTTGGTGTGCGGAACGGAGGTGGTGTTGTGGAGCTAAGCGATGGGGGGAATGGATGCTGCAGATTTGCTGTCCCCGAGTGGGCGTGTTCGCTGCTGGAGCCGCTGCAGCTCGGGGCTAAGCTTGGGAGGAGGGTTGTAGAGGCTCCCAGGAACCGGAAGAGCGTGAAGCTGAAGGAGGAGGAGCTGGATGTGACGGTGCTGAGATTGCAGCTCAGAGCGGAGGTGTTTGGGAAGGTGCAGCTCAGCGAGCAGCGATGGCGGGACGGGGGAGTTGTGCCTGGTGTGGTGCAGGGGGAGAAGCTCACGGCCACGGCCAGGGATGATGTGGTGCGGATATGGGAAAGTAAGCACCATGTGGAGACGCTCTACTTGCCGGAAGGAGATTCTGTCTCGTCCTTGGATGTGGATTGGGGTGCGGGGGTTGCGGCCGTCGGGAGTTCGGCGGGGATGATGTCGCTCTGGGACCTGCACAGGGCTGTGCCTACGGCAGGGGCGGGGGCGCATGCGGGCGGGTGGAGGCTCTGCAGTTCTTGCCTGTTTCACAGATTTGTGTGACGGGAGGAGAGCGGAGGGAAGGGCGTGGAGTGTTAGGGTTGGGGTCCTCTGTCAGTCTGTGGGATCCCAGGATGCTGGCGCAAGGTGCTGCTGCTGGAGGCTGCGTGGGAGATGCCACGGTGAACGGGCTGCGAGCGAGAGGGCACCAGGTGTTCGTACGGGATGTGCAGGGCTGCATTTCAGGGCTTGACATTAGGAAGCTTGCGGAATCGCCTGTGGAGCGGATGGACGGAAACGAGTTGAGGAGGGCTAGGGCAGCTTCGTCCTCTGTGCAGCAGTCTTGCTGTCACGAAGCACGAGAGAGTGAGAGGGAAGGGAAGGCGGGCAGGTTGCAGAAGGAGGAGTCCCGTTGGTGGGATGCCGTGGAATGCTGCTTCAGCGAAGATGACGATGAAGAAGATGGCTGGCAGGACGGTATTCTTTGTGCATACGAGGAAGGGTCTCCTGTGGGCAAATCGAGCTGGATAGGAAGACTAATTGGAGAGATCAAGTCTCAATTCCACCTTGGCGTTCCCTCTTGAAGATGAGAGGCAACATTGTTTCTGGGGTGCTGAAATGTCATCCTTTGTATATAGATTCGCAGAAATCATTTCAAGATTTGTAGTCCTTTGATTGTTGGAGTCATCTGGGCTACTCCTGAACGCAGGTTTGGGGTGTGGGCAACCTTGCATATCTATCCACAACCGAAGAAATTGTAAGATACGCCACAGAGGACCCAAAAAGAGCTCCCAGCAGAATGCTGGATAAGCTCTCAACACAACATTGTCTGTACGTAAAGAAATGAGGATGATGATTCTCCGGACAACATCGTCTGTATAAAGAATGAGGATGATTCCTTTGGACGTGCCTTGTACGATTTAGAAATGCTTCTCAATGCGCTTGGCCTTTTCTCCTGACTTGTGGTCATAGTACTCCACCAGAGCAGAGCCAGCAAGTGCTGCTAACGTCAGTGCCTGCGCATGTAGCCTGTGGGCCATGACAAAAAGCTGCGTGAGTTGTAACGCTCATATTGGACTGAGGTACAACATGAACACACAGCATCAAGGCTTCTCGCACTGAGAAGAGGAGAAGACGACTGCACCTTGCATGTATGATCTTCACGCTTGGTGACATCCCCTTCTGTGAGAAATTGTACGCCAGAGAACTGATCAATCCACCGGCCCACAGAGTTCCTGACATCATAACCATGCAGGTCAGAAACCCTACAGACCAGCCTAGTCAATCACTCTCAGCAGCATGCATGCAGCGCAATCGGAGATACCCCAGCAAGGCAAGTACCACCAAGTTCGACTGGGAATCAATCCAGAAAGCTGTCACTCCAGCCACAACCTGCAAAGCAGAGAGAGCATCATCCAGGCTTCAACCAGATACACCTCTCATCAGAGTCTACCACCCTTCACCACTCTGGCGTGCAATTCAACATCAGTTCAGCGAGACCTCTCACATCGAAGTCTACCACCCTCCACCACTCTGGCGTGCAATTCAACATCAGTTCAGCGAGACCTCTCATCGAAGTCTACCACCCTCCACCACTCTGGCGTGCAAATCAACATCAGTTCAGCAAGACCCTCGAAACCTTCACAGCTAACATGTAAACCTCGGATGAATTCCTCCCAAGAAGACAAAACAGCAATGCATGAGATCACCCCACCTACTGCCTGAAGCTTATGCTCAATCAGCCATGATCTCATCGAATCGTAGGCAGCACGAGTTCCATTCTCACTCTCCGGCTTGACCGCCATGGCTACAATACGCAGGCAGCAGATGCTGCCAACTCCAAGAGATCCTTCACAAAGCTCCACCACCCAACAGTTCAGTCACTCCAATCACCTCCTCCCTCCCGAGGCCTTCCACGTCTCAAGGCGGCCACAGTTTCACCGCCAGCAATCTCAACTCAGAAGCCACGAAATTCGTCCTTCCTTGCTTGCAGAGCAGCGTATCGGGTGTCCCACTTACTCCAGCCCCTCTTCTTTCAGTGTGAACTGCAACAAACCAACGCTCAAGGGACCTGGCTAGCCAGATCATCTGCTGTAGGGCAACCTGTCCTTCACAGAAGCTGCCATGGTTGCTCATGCTTCTGTACGGAGAGAAGTTCGCCAACACCGCACGGGCGTAAATTTGTAAATTAGGGTCCAATAATAATAGGTGATAAAAATTATGAAACGGAACGGGGGTTACCCCCGTTGCCACCTTGGGCTGCCTCCCCGCTCGGCCGGCCCTCGGCTACACCACCTCCGTTTGGGAAGGGTTGTGGCAAACGCGGGGTGAGAGGAATCCGATTGCCGGTTGCGGCGTCTTGTCTGGATCTCGTCTGCCGGTGATCCTGGGGGAGAAAATCAATGTTCTGGAGGAATCTGGCTCCGCATTTTTTCTGCATGGAGTAGGATTGGCTTGCGGGCTGGTGGGCTGTGTCCACAATGAATCCTTCTGCAAGTTGGTATGGCACGGCGTTGCGCGCGGTCGCATTCAGCCTTGCAGTCTCCTTGCTGTGGAATGTCCTCGTTGCGGGAGCCGGAACTGGTGCTAGTGATGCAGGTTCGTGAGCTTTCCTATTTGGGTTTCCTGTGTGTCGAAGCATGTGTTTTGCATCTGGGGTTGGCTGGACTGATCAGGAGTTTGTGTCTGCAATTCCGGCCTGACAGATGTTGTTGCCTGCGTCTTTGGCTGAGAGAATCCCCTCTCCAGCTGGTCGCAGCGTGACGTACCTTTGTGGGCGGGTTGACACTGTACTCTGAAACTGGGAGAGAACATGAACCGTATGTAGGACGTGTGTGGCTGCGGTGTGCTTGAAATTTGTGCTAGGATGCATCCGTGACGGATGCATCCTAACGTTGAGTTCAATTCTTCCGCAACCTCTAGGAACTCCTAAAACTATGCTGTTTCCTTGGTCCGCCAGGTCGAAGAGCACACGATCTTCTCTTGACCTGATCCAATTTTCCTTCCGACCTACTTCTGCTGTCCCCTGACAGACGTGTCTCGTCCGTTCTCTGCAATTACCCTAAACCTGAGAAGATCCAAGCTTTGCAGGAAGTCGGTGATAGTCGTCCTTGGAAGTTAGATTGTAGTGGCTCCCTCGGGCCTGGAACTTGTTTAGAGCGGGTATATATATTCAAGAGACTCGTTTCGAAAGGATCAGGAATTGAGGCGTGCCTCCAACTCTGTTTGCCCATGAGCCGTCGATGAAGGAGCGGTGGATAGTGGCTCTGCGAAGAGTTGTGCAGAGTGCCCCGATGCAGCGCTTGCAGGAGCGCCTCTGGGGTTGTTCTCAAACGAGATGGAGTGCTGCAGCCACTGCCAATTCTGGCAGTGTCATCTGGCTCCTGGGGGTCTGCTACAAGGTTCCTGCAGTGGCTGAGGGTGGGGACAAGTCTGTGGCAGAGAAGGCGCTGTCGGAGTTCTTGGAGGATTTCAGTTCCAGACTGTGGCTGACCTATCGGAGAGGCTTTGAGGCTTTAGGTGACTCCAAGATCACCTCGGATGTGGGGTGGGGCTGCATGGTCCGGAGTGGCCAGATGCTGGTGGCCCAGGCTCTCATATGTCATCGCTTGGGGAGGTCTTGGCGGCGGGACTCTCAGAAGCAAGCATCACAAGATTACTTGGAGATAGTGGAAAGCTTTGGAGATTCATTTGCTGAAAGTTGTCCCTTTTCTATACATAACATATTGGAAGTTGGACGCCCCCATGGGTTGACCGTGGGGTCATGGATGGGACCTTATGCACTTTGCAGGGCTCTAGAGGCTTTGGGTCACGCAGACAGGGAGAGGTGTCGTGCAGGACAAGGAAAGCGTGCCTTGCCCATGGCAGTGTATGTTGTTTCTGGTGAAGCAGAGGGTGCACGAGGAGGAGCTCCAGTGCTATGTATTGATGATGCTGCCGATTGTTGCTGTGCTGAGCCTGGCACGGAGTGGGCTCCACTCTTAGTGCTTGTTCCCCTTGTCCTGGGGCTGGATAAAGTAAATCCCTTGTACCTGCCTTCTTTGCAGGCGACCTTTGGATTTCCCCAGAGCCTTGGAGTTCTGGGAGGCAAACCAGGTGCTTCAACTTACATTGTTGGTGTTCAGGATGATCAGGTTTTGTATCTTGATCCCCACGAGGTGCAGCTGACTGTCAAAATGGACCCAAGTGTGCCGGATGCAGACACTAGCTCTTACCACTGTGGTGTAGTGCGTCGGATGCGTTTGGATGCGATTGACCCATCATTGGCGCTGGGGTTCTATTGTCGAAATAAGGGGGAATTTGATGACCTCTGTAGCCGGGCCTCAGATCTCGCAGGTCACTCAAATGGTGCTCCCATGTTCACAGTAGCAAAAGAGAGAGGCAATGGGAATCAGGTTATGAGCCTCTGTCTGGAGGAAGATAATTCTGCAATGAATGTACAGGAGATCACAGCTGGAGACAAAAGTGTAGATAATGTTGCCGAAGAGGACTGGCAGATTCTTTGATGTATTAACATAGATAAGTTATTCTTCAGGCTCGTCTTCCAGTTTAGATGGGATTCTTTGGAGATGCTGCCTTCACTTCATAGTGGCGGAGCCATATCAGCCAGTGAGGATACCTGCCTTTCCTGGACTTATAAGCTCTTTCGCCTGACTGGGGCCAAGGTCTGCAGATGGATTGCAGCGTCTGTGATATTTGTTTGTTGACAAAAGGCTGGGGAGTCTAGTCACCAGGAACCAGCATATACTTGGTAGCACTGATGGGAGCAGGAGAAGGCATATCTTCAGAATCATGGTCACTTCTAATTGGTCCTATAGATTGATGTTGCCTTAGGTTCAGGAATTAGATGTAGTATGACATTTTGTTCATTTTGGCCTGCAAAGGACCTCTGTTTTGGAATATTACGAAAGGAGCAGATTTACCTGTCAAACAGTGCTGTGATTTCCTGGACTGTCATGCTTGTATTTTGCGATTTGTTCAGAGTTGTCTGCTCGGCTACTTTGGTTACAACTGTGCGTTTTTCTGAACAACTCAAGAAGTGGGTTTTGTTTGTTTTCAACTCAGGAGTTTGCAGCTCCCAGGGTGGCAGGTTCCCAAAATTCTCCTTCGAAGGACAGAGCCCAAGGAAAGCCTCCAAGGGTCCGGGTGATCTGACGTTGTGCCGGGTCTATCACAAGAAGACCTGCTGTACAGCAGTACAGACGCGGGCTGCCCTCTTGTCATTAGCTAAGTTGGCCTCGAATGGGGAGGCAAGCAAGCAATGCCTAAACTTGTGGGAAGTACTGGAGTGTTCAATATGTGATCCGCACGTGGGAGTCAATCCTGGTCCTCCATTGCTGTGCTCTTCATTTTGTAAGAGGGTGTATGAGGCTTGTGGTGATGCGTTCTTTTCTGCAGATCCTTCAACTCAGGTACTTGCTTTGCCCATATTATGGACTTCGTAGTAAACGTTTGTTGTCTTCTCTCTCCCCTCTGCATGCACCTTTTGAAATGATTGGTTTCTCTCAAGCAGGTGTTGATCCCTTGTAAAGATACTGTTTGTGCGCGGGGAAGGGAATGGGCATTTAGCAGCACAGAATTTTGCAAGCTTGCTGGGTTCTCTGTTCCAAGTGCAGAAGAGGAACTCAAGAGTCTCCCTGCCTGTTACGATGGGAAAGTACACATCGACACGGAACCTCTTTTTGAGAAGCGCCAATCCACTGCTAAAGGTCGGTACAGATTTGGCTACTTCAGATATCTGAGGAAATTTTTCAGAAGGATGACATCTGGGGAAAACGTTTCATGGGCCGTCGGTGGCTTAGTCTTGACAGGGGGCGCCCTTTATGTTTTTCGGTACGTGTCAGCCATGCTCTCTCCTATCTCCCAATCATCCCATCGCCATTCGTACTCACTTTTGTCGGGTTGACCAACTCGCAGGCGGAGGGGTTTGAAACCCAAGAGCAGGCAAGAACTGGCAGCACGTCGCTCCAAATTCTATCAGGAAGCCCCAACTCGGCAGCCTCGAGGTAGTAACAGTATTCCTCCACGATCTTGGGGAAAGGGGACCACCAAGGTCCCATGAAGAGATAGTTGACTGATGGTGAGATCAGATGTTGTGGAAGAAGTTTTTGTTGTGACAAAAACTCTCCTTAGTATATATGAACTCGGCGCTCTTCTTTGTATTTACTATACACCTAGTAAGCAATCGTGAAAGATTTTGTTATTGCTTTTGTGACAAGCATTGCTTCTTCCTCATGAGCAACCGTGTATGCTCACTATTGAAAGCACTCACTACTCTTGGAAACACGTGAGGAGCCTGTAGGCCATGGACATTCTGAGTTGGAGGATCTTCTTGGAAGTCAAAATTATGACTTGAAAAATGTACATTGCTAAAGCCCTTGTGCTATCTGCCTCTCAACTCTCCCTAGGATTACGCAAGGTATCCTACTGAATAGGGGCCCGCCCGAGGATTACCCAAAGCCATCCTACTTCAATAAATGGGGGCCCAAGGATTGGATTACCCAAGCCATCCTACTAAACTGGGGACTACCCTGGCTAACAGGCCTCAGATGGCAAGTCAAGACGACAAAGTCTAGTTATCTCGCCTACTACAAAAATTGAGAAAAAATAAACCTTCGCCTAAGGCGCAAGCAAACACCTGGGCAATTATCACGCAGTTCGGCTGTACAGAGTGCCGAAAAGGCACGTTAGCAGATCAATGTCGCTCTGTGAAGGCGGGGATGCAGCTCAGTCTCTACTTGGGGGGCTGTGCAGGGCATCAACACTGCCAGCATAGGACCAGGTTTTATACTTGGGATTGTGACTGGGCAGATCATACTTGGGACTGTACTTTGGGCTGTCATACTTGGGTAGGCCATCATACTTGTCTGGCAGGGGTGGCTTCCCATGGCTTTCCATCTCTGGTTTCTCATCCTCTTCCTCTGCATCCTTCGCTACAATGTACTCAGATAGAGCTTTGCCCAGAGTAGGACCAAGTTTGTAGCCCTTCTTCCCAACATGCGGGCCGGGGGCATAAGGTGGGGTCATACCAGGACTGTTCACTTGTGCAGGAGACTGACTGGGGGACGTGAAGGGAGTGGCATAGGGTGTAGCAACCAGAGTTTTGGATACGACAGCCCTCTTGTTCATGGCTGAACGCACAGAGGGTGGTCCAGGAGGAGGAGGGAGAGGAGCAAAGGCTTTTTTGGCTATATCATCTGCATACAGGACGTCATCAATCCGGGAAATGATGTTGTAGGCAAGGCTCTCTAAAACCCGGGAATAGCTTTCCAAAATGGCCTGTCCCACATCCTGCACAACAGAAAAAACCGAGCAATTAGTACGAAGTTTCTCGCATTGCTGGTAAGCCAAGGACGAGATTTGACTGGGTGCGCCATTACAAAGACATGATAATTACCCTGTTGTACTGGATCTTGCTTGTGTCCAGGTTTGTTTGTGGCAAGCCTGTGAACCGAAGCCGTAAGCTCACCAGAAGACTCTCTGCTCTGTGAGCTATGTGTTCCCTGTCCGCCTCTCCTACCAGGTCTTTGACCCAGTTGCTCTTGCTCTGCCTTTCCTTCGGCAGACTCTGTTGCATTTGCTTCACCTGAATCTTCCGCCGCCAGATATGGATAGCCGATTCCAGGCGATTTGCTATATCAAGCACGTTGTGCTCGTTAGTGAGGTCCAGACCCGATAGAACAGCGTCAGGAGAGAAGTTATCTGCCGCCAAGCCCCTATATATGGCGTCTCCTAGAGTTGCCTTTCCAGCCTGCAGCGTTTACCACTTTCTCAGTTAGGATGCACTCATAAGTTGCCCTCTGTGCACGTATCAACTCAAGCACATCAAAAGAGTGTGGTCTGTGCCGTACCTTCGGAAGAGTGTCCCAGTAAGGATCCGGAACCTCCATTTCCGCTATGACCATACTGTTGATTGCCATGGCGGCTTTCAAGATTTGGTTGGTGCTCTCTCTCTGATACTGCAGTCGTTTTCTGGAGTCCTCGGACAGACCGTTCACGGGAACTCGTGGCGTTGGCAGCCACCATTTCTCTTCCTGCCTTTGAGAGGAGTGAGCTGAGCCTCCGTTAGAATCCTTCTCAATACCCCGATCCACGTACCAGAACTCTGTGTCACTGAATCCTTCCAAGGAATCCTGGAACATGAGCAAGGAGAGTTAATGGAATCCCGATGGGATCAAACAATAGCTCCTCACGGCAACACAGTTGGACTGCGCATACCAGCAGCATGTTATCCAACTTCCTCAATGCGGGAAGATTGACATGCAGATCAGTACGGGGCCGTGTGACCATGACCTGCAAAGGCATTTCCAACATTGGAATGTGTCAGTCCACTGTACTCACAAGGACAAAACCAGATCCCTCAAGCCCACAACGCAAAAGATGTACCCACCTCCGTACTACTGCCGTCCGGATAATGCTGCCAGGAAGGAACGAGCTCCACAATGTGATCACTGACTGACAGGAGCCATTCGAGTTCTCTCCGCCACATCGTCCTCTTCTCACATGACAGAGGTTCCAATCTCCACAACTCTCCGAAAACAGAAGCTGCACAAGAGCTCGTGCCATTCAGAACCTACTTCCATACTATACCTATTCCACAGCGTCACCGAAGAGCACAAATCCCCCGCTTACCTGACAGATTGGTCATGGCATTAGAGATAGCGAGAGCAGTGCAAACTCCCTTGCCGCCACCGGACATGTCCTCTCCAAGCAGCAACTTGGCAAACCTTTCTTTCATCAACTCCACCTCTGATCACAGCAACAGAAAATGGTAAAGAACTGTACAGAATACTACAACAAAACACTACTTAAATCCGCCACACCTCAGAGTGTGAAAGCATCCTACCCGAAAGTTCCGTCTCCCTTTTCTCCCGCTTCTCTTCCCACATGAAGCTCGCATTGCTGAGCTTGGAGGAAGAAGGAGAGAGCTCCGGGCCGCGCCTACTGCTATCCGTTCTGCTGTCCACCCTGCTACTCGCCGGCCACCGTATCGGAGACGACGTAGCAGAGCAGGTGCTGGCTAGGTCCTCCCCTCGCACGTGGGCAGTGGGATCCCCAGGACTAAACCGCAGATCCAAATCCCCCACTTCAGAGCTCAAACACTCGCTTGTGGAGCTCCCGGGAGTGTCAGTTATGCTCTGCTGCTCGAATCTGTCGTCCATGCTCAGGCTCCCGGTACTCCCGAACCGCAGCCTGTTTGTCCTCGTATGGTCTGCACGACACCGAGAATTCAGGTACAGGCATCGCAACACGGGACCCAGCATTTCCAGAGAGAAGCAAATCCCTCTCAAGTTCTTCAACCCTCTGGAACCTTGATCCACAAAAAAGTGAGGACAGCACGGGACAAACAGCAAGTCCCAAAGATTTCCTGTCACTTGCCATCGGCCAACCAGACACGATGCCACTCCAAACCGGAAAAGATAAGCGCGACCTCTAACTACCACATTACTTCACTGATCGAACCCAAAAAGACGTTTCTCCATGAGATCAGCGTCCCGCGCTCTCCAACCTCACATACCTTCTTGAAAACTGCCTCTCCGATCCAGGGTCTTGAAGTAGGGCCGAGGCGAGCTGTCACTTTGTCGTCCCATCGTGAGATCTCTGGCTCATCTTCCGCCAAACCCACAAATTTTTCCACCCCAGGCAGCGCCAATGCTGCCCGGAAGCCTACCTACCAAGCCCCGCGGGTCCTAAATCCACAACCCACCTCCCGATCTTTGAACCTCCCAACCCTCCACCACGTCGCTGCTGATTTCTCCAAACGGGCTGTGACATTCCCTTCCCACCTCCTTCCCTCCGGCCACAGACAGCGAATGCGCAATTCCCTTACCGCCCAACTCCGCGTCCAGCACCCATAATCCCAACTCCTCTCAAGTCCCGCCCCGGGACCCAACTGGCCAAATTGCGGCCTCCTCCTCTGCCTCCCACGCCCGCATCAACATCCAAACCCGGCACCGGCAGCGGAAACCGCAAAGCCGCCCCAGAATACGCCCAGCAGGCGAGTGCGGGCGGCAAGGCAGGATGGGATTACGCACTTTTTCCCGGAGCCCGGCTGGTGGGCAATGATGGGCGAGAGGCTAGGCCAAGCAGGAAGCGCAAAGGCAGCTCGTGCGCACCTGCGAAGCACCTGCAGCAGCAGCTGCGGCTCCGAGAGGTCCGCTGCAATAGCGCAATGGCAGCTGCCTGCGCTGCGCGGTTGCCAACAATAGAACTCTGCAGTGGCGGCATGCAGAGAAGGCGTTTCATGGACCACCGGCTGCGGCAGCTGCGGCATCAGCAGGAACAGCAGGAGCAGGAGCTTCTCTCTCTGCACCTCCTTGCTCTCCAGGCTGCGGCAGAGGGCACGGATTAATCCTAGGTTGAACTCCTTTCTACCATAGCCAGCGCAGGCTGCGATGTGGAGAGTCGTGCGGCCACGCGCAACATGAGCACGGCTCCATGACTCGCTCGACTCCTTCACATCAGGCCCGGGATGTCCCAAGAGCAGCAAGCACCCTCGATTTCCGCGAATCGGGCCCCTCACATTGTCACAACGGCCCGTTCCCCCGTCCCTTCTTCACCATTGTCACGTCCCGGCACATGGTAAACCTTCACCCGGTACGTGTCCGACCCTCTACACCGGGCCGTACCTTCGGTACCGGACCGAGCATTCAAACCCTCGTCCTACAAGCAACGATACTCGGCCGGAACCAGATACATATGTACATTACGTGCGCGATCTGCCCACCAAACTTTCGGTGCCGACCCACCTCGAATCCGGAGCGGTGCGCCCCGGTCCCGGCGCCCGACCGCCTCGGCACTACTACCCAGGCCAAACGCGGCCTCTCGCCAAAGTCAACCAGAATGCCCGGGACAGGGCCGTTGGTAGGTCCGGGCAGCGACCTCCCAGTGTGGGAGGTGGGTAATTTTCCGAGCCTGTATTTTACCCCAGGTGAAAATTTCAAACAGCGGGGCTTCCCGCTATTCCTGGCCCCTCTCGCGACGTGCACGCAAGAAGGCGACGACAGCGGCCGACGAAGCGGGGTTTGAATTGCGATGCGAGTGCCCCGGTCACGACTGGGGGCTGGGCTGCGCTGGGCTGGGCTGGGCTCCGCCACCCGTACAGTGAAGCGCTTTTAGGCACACAATGCGACCTTGGAAGAAGGTCGCATTTCGAGACCCCATGCTGTTGGTAATGGGGAAGTGGAGCATACCCAGCAATTTTCAAACCAAGACCTGCCTCGGTTTCCCCCAATTGGACTTCCTCGCCATCATCAAATCTTGTCGTCCTTGCCCAATGTGCGCGAGGTTTTCAAATGTACTGACCGGTACAATATTCTGCATACATATGTATGTGCATGTCAAGCCTTAGCTTTGCGTGAACAACAAGAGGTAGCAAAAGATGTCTTGAGTTCGTTATGACAAACTACGTACATAGGTACTTCTCCCATCCGTTGAAAACCATGTTTATCTACATTTCCCGGAGCTGGATCACTGCGGGAGTGGGTGGGGGATTATTAGCCCCCCAAACTTTGTGGGCACTAGGCTTTGTGGGCACTAGGCTTTGTGGGCAATAGACCCTTGCGGAACAACGCCCCTTACAAATTACATTCAAAGTTACACCTATCCATGCTATTGGATAAGAAGTCTTAGGGACCATAGAAATGAAACCCATCAAGGGGCTTACGACTAGGGCACCAACTTTGTGGGCGCTAGGTTTTTCTTCACATTTACTCCTGGTTCTTACAGATGTAGTACAGGCCACAAACCCACAAACAGGAAGCAGGGCAGACGAAAGTCAATCAACAGAGTCATGTGATTCTGGCCAGGTACCATATATATGTAGGGAGTTGATAAAACAATGTTGGGTGTCAGCAGGCTGCAGAAAGGCCGCACTGCAGCAGCTGGAGGAGGTCTGTACTTCGGTCCAGGCTGCTGTTCCGGCCGCCCGTGTATGATGGTGTAAGGCCATTTATGGCGCCAGCAGTGGCGTGACGAGCTTTCCTTCAGCCAGTGCTTAGGCCAGGCTGCAAGGTTTGTTAGATAAATTGTTAAGCCCACAGGCGCCACAGATAAGCGTTTCGGAATCTAAAGGCGGCCATTAGATCATAACCCCCAACGGGTAGTCGTTTGTGCTTTAATTATCAGACGGCGTCTGTGAGGGCAGGGTCTGCAGCCGGGTGTCCGGCATTCAATACGCTCTGCGCTGTCTTGGGCAGTGGGCTGCATTAACTCGTGTGTGAACACGGCACTCAGATTCTGATTTGGCGAATATTTTGGCGATTCGAATCGTACGCTGACGGTCCGATTCCGTCGTCCCGGTCATCCGGTCACTCGTACAGGATGATTGTTTAGCGTAATGGCTGGTGGGAACTGTAACGCGCAATGGCAGGCGACGGTTCTTATCATGTGTGAAGGCCAATGAGTGAGGTTAGTTAGCACATGATAGCCGTCGTCTATTTCCGTCGGTTGCCGTAACTCGCGGCGCGATATTTCTGATAGAGGTGGGTATTGGCTCACTGGTGGCAGCCGGTATGCCGGTTGAAAAGCTCCGGTAATAGAGTGGATTTTGTGGGGCCTTGACGGTGGACACCGATTGGACTCCAGTTAACTGGATGTCGGTTAGATTCCTGACTTGCGGTTGGCTGCCTTGAGGTGCGGCGAGCGGGCCGGGCACGACGAACGGGTGGGCCCTGGTTCCGTGGCGCCTGTTGCGCACGCATGTGTGTCATGCTCCGAAATGCTAAACTCAGATCAAATTTTGAGGTAAGATTTGTACTAATCTTAATTCAAACCAAGGAGGATGACATAAGACGAAACGGGACGAGGAACAAAAGGGATTGTCGTCAGAAATGACATCAAGAGGAGCAAGTCGTTGGATATCCACGCCACATCCCGCGCTCTTTGAATGTGGGCGATGAGACAAAATTGGTGACTCAGAGCTACTACAGAGGGGCGTGCCGAAACGCATTTTACATCCCTGGGCATCTTCCGGGTTGGGGATGCCAAATGCTTGCGACTGGGTGGGGGATGAGTGACTGCTGAGGATGAGGAGCTTGTCAGTGGACCTTGAAACCGACTCTTCGCTTAGGTGCCTCCAAGTCCTTCACGGCCTTGGTCAGTCTCCAGAGCTGTGAGTAGATGTCGTGGCGGTTTGGGTGGTCTTGGTCTTCGACAAGGAAGCTGTAGACCCTGTAGTCGACCTCGATCCATGTCCTCCCGGGTGTCTTCTTCAGTCCTGCAGCCTGCATTTTCTGCCGAGTTTCAGCCTCCTCTTCCTGCTTTTCCGCCAGTCCATATAGGCTTGACATAATGACATATGCGGCACTGTTAGTTGGGTCCAGTTCCATGATGCGGTCAAAAGCATGCTTTCCCAGCTCCACCTCAAAGTAGGTTCGACAAGCGCCCAGCAGTGCCATCCAGACATTGACATCTGGGTTAGGGACCAGGTGGTCGATGAAGTCGGTTGCCACATCCAGGTATCCTGCACGACTGAAAAGGCCAACCATGCATCCGTAGTGTGGTGATGTGGGCTCAACTCCGTACTCCTTGGACATGGAGTCAAAGAGCTCCCAGCCCTCGGGCAATAGGCCTGCGTGGCTGCAGGCGTTCAGCACACAGAGGAAGGTGACATGATCTGGCTTGACGCCTGCCTCCTGCATTTCCTTCAACAGGCGAAGTGCATCTTCAGCCGACCCATGCCTGGCATGGCCACCAATAAATGCTGTCCAAGTTACCACATCCCTGGTCGGTAGTCCATTGAAGACCCTTTGTGCCACATCCATTCTTCCACACTCGCCATACATGTTGACAAGTGCGCTTCCTAAAACTTCATCAATTTCTATCCCACTTTTCTTGAGCAGGCTGTGTGCAAGCATGCCTTGAGAGACAGCTGCGATAACAGTACATGCCTTAATGATGGTCAAGTACGTCACTTTGTCTGCCATATCAAGATTCTCTTCTTGCATTTCTGTCCAAACGTCAATAGCCTCCTTGTAAAGCTCTTGCTGAACATACCCACGGATTAGGGCATTCCATGACACTGTATTCTTGTCTGGCAATTTCTCAAAGATTTTGCGAGCCTCATCTAGACTGCCACATTTAGCATACATGTCCATGAGGGTGTTGGCAACAGTCACATCCAGTTCAAACCCACTCTCAGCTACCTGAGCATGAATCTCCTTACCCTGATCCAGGCCCCCACCTGTAGCCTTGAGGATGCTCAAAAAAGTCACCTCAGTTGGCTTGATGCCCTGCTGAAGCATCCTCTGAAAAAACTCCAGGGCTTCCTGCTTGCGCCCGTGCTGTGCATATCCTGCAATTATTGCATTCCATGACACTGCGTTCTTTTCAGGCATTTTCTCAAACACACCATTTGCTTCTTCTAAGCTGCCACATTTCGCATACATGTCAATAAGAGTGCTCCCCACCTCTACATCCAGTTCATGTCCAAGCTCAGTCACCTGGCGATGAATCTGCCTGCCTTCATCCAGCGCAGCAATGCTGCCGCAGGCTTTAAGCGCATTGAGATACGTAATCTTGTTCAACTCAACGCCCTCTTCTTGCATTTCCTTGAAGAGATCTAGAGCTTTGTCGCCCTGCCCATGATGGGCATATCCTCCAATCATGGCAGTCCATGAGACAACATCTTTGTTTGTCAGCAACTCAAACAATTCTCTTGCCTCATCCAAGCCCCCACATTTGGCATACATATCAACAAGAGCGGTACGGATTGCTGAATCCAAATCAACACCACTACGGATCATCTGAGCATGAATCTTCTTTCCCTGCTCCAAAAATCGAGGGCTATTACAAGCTCTTAGGATGCTCAGAAAAGTGACACTATTTGGTTCCACGTTCTGCTCTTGCAGCTCCTCAAATAGCCGGTGAGCTTCTTGGCTCTCTCCCTGCTGCGCGTACCCTCCTATCATTGCATTCCACGACACTATGGTTTTCTGCCCAAGTCCATCAAACACATCCCGTGCCTCGGGCAGGCTCCCACACTTCGCATACATGGATATAAGGCTGTTCCCAATCGCACCATCTGTTCCTAGCCCAGAATCAACAATCTGCTGGTGGATCTGCTTCCCTTCTGCCAGAGAGCCTGTACTTGCACACGCCCTCAGAATGCTCAAAAACGTAACCTTGTTCGGTGCTACTCCCTGCCTTTGCATCTCCTTGAAAAGCTCCAAAGCTTCCTTGTAAAGTCGATGCTCAGTATAACCTGTGATCATCACGGTCCACGAGACCACATCTCGCCTTGACAACCCATCAAACAGCTTGTGAGCCTCAGTCATGCTGCCGCATTTGGCATACATGTTCATAAGGGCATTTCCTACAATCTCATGTGACTCCAACCCCGACTCCGATATGTCCCCATGAACTTCACGGCCGACATCCAGTGCTGTCCTGCTGGCACAAGCCTTCAGCACCGCCACATAAATATGACTGTTCGGCCGAGCCCCCGACTGCTTCATCTCCTTGTACAACTCGATGGCCTGCTCCCCTTGCTCAAGGTTAGCATGTGCCACAATGATCCCGTGCCACGAATACTCATCCGGCTGGCTGATCTTCCGGAACGCCCTAATCGCATCATCCAAACTGCCAGAAGCTGCATACAAACGGATTAACGTGTTCCACGCATAAGACTCCAACTCCAGCTCCCTAGCCGTCACTGTCGACTCCAACCTCCTACCATGAGCCAAGCTCTTTCTCTTAAAACACTCCTCCGCCAGCTTAGTCAAGAGGGAGGCAGGAATGTCTACTCCCTGCTCCCCGATGTTGTCCAACGCATGAAGAGCCTCATTCAACCGCCCTTCTTCATGCAGCCTGCTCAGATTGGCAACATGGTCCACGGATTCCACATTACCCTCCAGCTTGGTCACCGCAGACAGAAACCGGATACCATCCCTGCTCCCAGGCAGCTGGCTCCCCCGTGCAGCTGGATTGCTCCTCACCTGGACACACATTTCCCAAGCCGCCCCGGGCTTGGACGCAGAGCAGAGAAATCTGCGACACATGCCCCTGCCAACCCTGGAATTTCCGGTCCATCGCGCCGCCGCAAGACGGAACCCTGCTACCCACATCCTGTCCCAGCTCCCCCTGCATCAGCCTGGCATCAGCAGCCTGGCCCTGGGAGCCGAAAACTCATGCGGACCTGATTCATGCAGCTACACCATCAGCTTCCCCTCAACAATACGTTCACGTGACAATCAGCTTGCCAACCGCATTTGCCTCCTCCCCGTTCCAGTCTGCTGCCAATTTCGCAGCATACCTCAGGCGGGAACATGAACGTAGCCGCCGGCCTGTAGACCCTGCCAGTTCCCTAATCAGCGAATCTTTCATGGGTGTATATGTCTGAAAAAATTAACCTTTATTCAGTTTTCTTTCATAAATGCAGGTCGACAGCCAGTGTGCCCACAGGCAGGATGGTATGACAACCAACTGAAATGAATTTGAGGAGTACATGTTCTCTGGCTTGGAAATTGGTTAGAGATTCATGAGAAAGGGTTGGAGAGGCCTGAGTACTTCAATCGCTTTAGCACCCAGTGATACTCTGGCCACGGCAACTGCAATCGTTTGTGTACCTCGTACTAAGAGATGTGTCTCTCGTAAACCTGAGAACATCAGCGCATATCTTAGGAGACTTGCAATCAAGAGGACAGGGATTCCAACCCTGTAGACCTCTTATTGACAGATGTATATTTCGGAAGTCTGAGAAATCAAGGCATACCTTAGGTAGGATACTTGCCAAGCTCCCTGCCCAAGCTTACGACGATTGCTTCTTGCGTTGTACTGAGGGAATGCACAATCTTCTACCGTCTTCGATCCCCCCATGAGCTCATGGAGAGATGGAAGGATCGAAGAAGATGGAAGACAGTACAGTACCTTAAAGTGGAGCACGCAAGGAGAGGCTATCTGTTGTTGAGGCCCATCACTGAATCCAGGTTTCTGACAAACCTTAGGATACTTGCCAAGCTCCTTGCACAAGCTGACGACGATTGCTTCTCGTGGTATACTGAGAGAATGTACAATCTTCTATCTTTCTCGATCCCCCCATGAGCTCATGGAGGGATGGAGGGATCGAAGAAGATGGAAGACAGTACACTATCTTAAAAGTGGAGCAAGCAAGGAGAAACTGTGTGTTGTTGAAGCCCATCACTGAATCCAGGATTTTGACAAACCTTAGGGTCCTTGACGTTCTCTTAAAGTGGAGCACGCAAGGAGAAGCGATGTGTTGTCGACGCCCATCACTGAATCCAGATTTCCGACAAACAAGCCAAAGGTGTTTGCGATCAATCCTTGTCGAAGCACTGGCAGCCTTATCACCAGCAAGCAAGCCGACAACCCAGAAGTGAGAGCTGCCAAATTCTTGAGCAATAGAGCCGGAGAAGTTCGACCCCTGAATTCTGTGAGCGCCTGTCTGATTGTATTCTCTACCACAAATGGAAAACAATCCTTCAGAGATGCCGAGGAAGGCACAAACTGTATCACAGCTTTGACGGGCGCCATCGTTCAAGCTCTCAAACATCAGAAGTGTTGAACATTATAAGAAGCGTGATTGGCAAAGTCACGGAGATGAGAGGTCAGGCTCCGACGCGAAGCAGGAAGACGCACTGAGAAGATCGCATGTCCGATAGGCGAGGACTGTGTATCCTCGATTCTTCGGTCATGCTCCTCCCCGCAGAAAACAACAGGCAGCGACGGGTGTGGAAAAGGTCAGACGGAAAGAGCTCCGACCAACAAAATTTCTCCCTAGCGAACAATCCCACTGCCCGCACAGGGATGTACGCAAGCAGTGACGTGTCATAAATGTCCTCCTCCTGTTGCTGATCCTCCTATATCCAGTAGACCCTTCGATCATCAAGATACGACCATGTCCGGTTCATCACCCGTCAGCCAGCCATGGCCCTGCATTCTGCAAGCGCGGAGTGAAAGCGTCAAATAAAGTACGCCGAAATCCCCGACGCCACCACAAGAAGCAAAGCGGATAGGAGTTGCCAAAATCAGCATCTTACCGAACACTATCGATCTGGCGAAGCATGGCAGAGGGTACCCTGAACTAGAGCCGACGCAGGTGCCGAGCTTACACTCAGCCGGGCCACAAGCCGCGCGCCTGCTGTGGTGCTGTGCAATGGAAGCAAAGAATCCACGCACGCAATGCGCGGAAACCCCGCTCTCTGACATGGGAAACCAGAGCTGCGACCCGCCGTAGATCCAGTCTCAGGAATAAATGGGGCTTGCGTTCTTGGAGCGGCTGCAGCTTCTCCGGCCAGACATTGATAAGACCTCTTGGCCGACTGGCACGACCGCGCAGAAGACGAGACAGCCCTGCTTGCCGCCCTGCTCAGGAAAGCCGCCATAGCAGAATAACCATTTGGCCCTTCGTCCCTCCTGTTGGCATTCAAGGAATCCAAAACCCTAGGGTTTGATTAGGTCAAGTGACTTCGGAGATTCGAACAGCGTGTGGAAGGTTTGAGATCCAGGCAGCGTCACACAAGCTCAGCATATCAGGAAACCGGAAGCTCTGAGTCCTTGATCCTCCCAGTGACCTCCTTCAGCATGGCATAGATCTGTTTCCTGTCATTGTGGTTCCTGTCTTCCACAGAAAAGACATGGACCTCACTGTGCACTTCCATCCAGGTGCGACCAGGCTCCTTCTTTGCACCGGCCTTCTGCATCTGTTGTCGAGTCTCAGCAGCTTGCTCAAGCATGCCAGCTGCAGTGTAGATGTTTGACATGAGGACATAGGCTGCACCAGCTGTGCGGTCTACCTGCAAAATGGTGTCAAAACATTGTCTTGCAACCTCCACATTGGTGTATATTTGGCAGGCCCCAAGCAAAGACATCCATACCACAATATCGGGTTGTAAAGGCGTTTTGCTGATGAAGTCTAAAGCCTCGGCAAAGTACCCAGCACGGCCAAGGAGGTCAACCATGCAGGCATAATGCTTCATCCCTGGAGCGATTCCAAAGTCGTGAGACATGGAATGGAATAGTTGAATGCCAGTGTGTAATAAAGATGCGTGCCGACATGCTGAGAGCAGAGAAACAAAGATGACAGCATCTGGTTGCATGGCCTCAGCTTGCATTTGCTGGTATAGTTCAAGTGCTTCCTCTGCACGCCCATCCTGAGCATATCCTGCAATCATAGTGCTCCACGACACCAATTCCCTGATTGGCAAACTATTGAAGACTTCTCGAGCATCTTTCAGACTTCCACATTTTGCATACATGTCAATCAGCGTGCTACTAATAGGCAAGTCTGACTCCAATCCGTACTCGATTACAAGCGCATGCAGCACCTTGCCCTTGTCCAAAGCTGCAATGCTGCAACAGGCCTTCAAAGTGCTCAGGAGAGTGATCCTGCTTGGCTGCAAGCCCTGTGCTTGCATTTGCTCAAACAGCAGCAGAGCTTCCTGACCATTTCCGTACCGAGCATATCCTGCAATCATGGCAGTCCAAGACGTGACATCTCTTTGTTGCAATCTGTCAAACACTCCGCGTGCTTCCTCTATTCTCCCACAGTTGGCATAGAAATCAATGAGGGTGCTGCTAATATAGCTGTCTGATGGCATACCACTTTCCTCAAGATAGACATGGAGCCGTTCACCGTCCGGAAGAGCTGCTTTGTTGGAACACGCTTTCAGGACACTGGCCACCGTGAACTTGTCTGGCAGCACTTCTTGCTGCATCTGCTCAAAAAGACGTAGGACCTCCTGGCCATCCCCAGATTGCACATATCCTGAAATCATTGCATTCCATGACACCAGGTTCCTTGTCTCCAACTGATCAAACAAACTCCGGCCGTCCTCCAGACGCCCACATTTAACATACATGTCAATGAGTGCGCATGCAATGAACAAATTTGACTGGAGACCTCCTTTACTGATCTGGGCATGGAGAAGCTTGCCCAGTTCTAAGGCCTCTACGCAAGCACATGCCTTTAAAAGGCTTAAGAAAGTGGCCCTGCTTGGACTATGTCCACTGTTGAGCATGTCCAAGAAAAGTTGCAAAGCGGACTCAGCATCACCGTGCTCAACATACCCCCCAAGCAAGACATTCCAAGTCACCAAGTCCTTTGTCGACATTCGATCAAATACTTCCCTTGCATCTTCCACGCTCCCGCATTTGGCATACATGTCAATCAGAGTGCTGCCTACGAAGACATCAGATTCAAGCCGGAGTCTCACTGTGAGTTCATGAAGCAACTTGCCCTGATCAAGAGCTGTTGCATTCGAGCACGCCTTCAGACTGCTAACAATCGTAACCTTGTCTGGCTGCATTCCCCCTCGTTGCATTTGCTCAAGCAGTTCAAACACCACTTGACCTTGTCCATACTGTGAATACCCTGCAATCATTGTATTCCATGTAATCAAATCCTTTTGCAGTAAACCGTCAAACACATGACGAGCATCCTCCAGGCTTCCACACTTGACATACATATTTATAAGAGTGCTGCAGACATGTGCATCCATTTCACAACCAGTCTTAATAATCTGGGCATGCAGCACTTTGCCCTGATCCAGAGCTGCAATAGAAGAGCATGCTTTCAAAGTGCTGGCAAGTGTTACCTTGTCTGGCTGCATACCCTCCACCTGCATCTGTTGAAACAGCTCCAACGCTTCATGGCCCCATCCATGTTGCGCACACCCTGCAGTCATGATATTCCATGACACCAGATCCTTTAACGCCATTGTATCAAATACGGCTTGTGCATCTTCTAGCCTTCCACATTTTACATACATGTCCATGAGAGCATTCCCAACAAAAACATTCAACTGTAGCCCTCGTTTTAGAATGTCCGCATGAATTGACTTGCCCCATGTCAGCGCTGCAGCTCTTGCACATGCTTTGAGTATCGCCACATAAACTTGGTCATCAGGAGTTATGCCAGCTTTTGTCATTTCAAAATAAAGTTCAACAGCTTGTTCAGCTGAACTATGTTTGCTGTGTGCCAGAACAATAGCAGTCCACGCAAACTTGTCTGGAGTGGCAATCTTGCTGAACACTTTACTTGCTTCCCATAGTTCTCTGCAGGAATCATACATTCGAATCAAATGGCTTCCCAAGTACGGATCAGATTCAAGTCCAGCTTCCTCTATGGTAGCATGCACTTCCCTGCCAGCTGCCAAGTTTTTCCTGTAAATACAACCCTGTAACAAACGCAACAACAAATTGGTGGGAATCGAGATCCCTTGCTGGCGCAATGCGACCAAACTTTGCAAGGATTTCTCCAGTTCTCCCTCTTCATCAAGTCTGCCAAAACGTTCCCAGAATTGCGAAGAGCCAGCATAGCCTTCAATGCTTCCCACCTGGCAAACCTCAGACACCAAATGATCCTGCTTAAGGATGTTACCTTCTTCATTCCATAATGAGACTGCAGGACTTGCTGCTATTCCAGAAGAATCTAGCCAACTTCTAATCCACATCTTCTCCCTTGACTTGGGCACAGAGTCCAGTGGGCTTGAATTTCGCTGTGCCAACCGCCCATTGTCAACTGCCACACTCAAACTCAGACTCCAGACTAATTACACGAACAAAACTGTCTACTCAA
Organism: Anthoceros angustus; assembly: GCA_010909165.1. NCBI lineage: Eukaryota > Viridiplantae > Streptophyta > Anthocerotopsida > Anthocerotales > Anthocerotaceae > Anthoceros > Anthoceros angustus. The sequence continues at coordinate 230,779 of MU008160.1, forward strand.
AAACAAACAGAAAAACAGCTGCATCACCCATCCTCAGCACAAAAAAGATGGCCGCGCTCTCACCTCGTTGGGCCAATCATCCCGCCAAAGTGCAATATCGCTGAAATGGTTTTCCCAGGACCCTTTCACATCCATCACACCATCTGCATGCCAGATATTCTAATATCAGTGCCAAGCCACGAAACATCTTTGTGTACTTTTTCCTTGCCTTGTCCATTACCTTCTCCACATCCAGAGCTTAGCCTCCGCACCAGCTGCTGCCTACAGTGGGTCTCCAGAAAATCCTCCACGCTTGGACAAAGGAAACACCGAAATTCTCCCGCCAAGTAGGAGCTGCCTCCCCGAGCCCCAACAGCAGCAGAGGCCATCCAGAACTCTGCCGTCCTCCTTGTCTGTGCAACCAGACTAGCAATTCTCTTGGGCTTGCCCATAGTGCTCGTTCCGCACATTTCTCAGGAGCAGGAAGCCAGGACCGAGGCAGACAGAAATTCCATTATTATGTTCGAAGAAACGTCCGTACTGGTCTGGTCCACAGCGCATCCCGTGATGGTCTACATATGTAGCTCGGGAAGCGTTCACCGCGCTCGGAGAATGGAGCCCTAAAAATTTCGTCTTCGAAACCTTGGCACCGAGGTTTCAGATTGAAGGTCGGCATGCCACTTGGTCTGGAGGACGTGCAAAGGTGAACCAGGCAGCCAGGGTTGCGCTGAGCTGCAGCGACAGGGCAGGTCGCCATGGCGCGACTCTTCAAGGTTTGCATGAAATTTGCTTTTTCTGATATGTGCTGTGTCTTTTGGTGCAGAGCTGCTGCGGTTACTGAGGATTTTACTGACACGTGGTTGATTTGCAGAAAGAGCAGCTGTCTGCGTACCGGGATCGGAGGTTCTCAGGATCGCAGGAGGAGTTTGATGAGGCTCTTAGGACTTCCGTGACTGTGTACGTGGGGAACTTGACATTCTTCACAACAGAGGAGCAAATATACGAGGTCTTCTCTCACGTAGGAGAAATCAAGAAGATTATCATGGGCTTGGATAAGAACAATAAAACCCCCTGCGGTTTCTGCTTTGTCCTGTAAGTTTCGGATTCCGTAGTCGCCGGTATGCTGTGTCGATGTCAGGTTCACAGTGAGGGAATTTTGGAGAATTATTGTTTGATAACTGTCTGTTGATTTGGTCCCTCTGTGGCTTTCGTGATGCTGTGTGACAGATTCTACACGAGAGAGGATGCAGATGATGCTGTGAAATACATTAGTGGGACAGTTGTCGACGACCGGCCTATACGTGTGGACTTCGACTGGGGTTTTCAAGAGGGTCGTCAGTGGGGTCGTGGAAGAAGTGGTGGACAGGTTAGTTCTGCTTGTGATGCCACTCTGTTTCTGCCTGAGAGAAGGATCTTTGTTGCTGGATGTTTGCCTTGGATTGAAATGTCTGGAAAACATTTTCTGATTGGATGAGGTTGGGGTGTTGCAGGTCCGAGATGAGTACCGCACGGATTATGATCCAGATATCCTTGAAACGATTGTGTGAAGAGTGGGATGAGTTGTGGTCGAGCTTGTACCTGGGATTTTGGTATTCTGTTCGTGAATTGTAGACTCGAGTAGTTTTTGAGGTGTCCCTAACTTGTTAACACGGCGAGGAGGATATGGAAAGATTGTGCAGAAGGAACTAGAGGGTCGGCAACTTGTTGACTATGGGGGTTCTGTTGGAGTGCCATCCTATTCAAGATCTTACTCAGGCAATCAATGTTGGACGGGCCTCCACAGTTGGAACTTGTTTTTGCTGAGACTTTTCTGGAACGGCTTCAATATGCTAAATTGACTCTCACACCTAAACTTGTCTTGCACCTTGCAGTTGGTGGCGGGCATGGTGGCCATGGAGGCCATCATCATGGAAGAGGTATGCTGTCAGCCCTTTTGTATTGAGCTGAATGACATACCTGTCCGAAAAGCCACAGCTGTGCCAAAAGCCATAGCTGCAGTTGAGTTTGCCTGTCATGGTAATCCCTTTCTCGAATTGGATTCACTTGTGTGAAGGAGGTAGTCGAAAGCGTGAAAGGGGTGACGATCATATGCTCGCTGATGGTGTCAAACGAGCTGCACATCAGAACAGACTGGTAAGCTTCACTTGTTTCAGTGGCTTACGGAGAACATCATCCATTTAGTAGGTTTTCCCTTTATACACTCTTGGAGTCTTTGCAGGAGAGAAATCCGCGTTTCCGGGATAAGGGAGATGATTCTGATGAAGAGGAGGGTGGAAAAACATGATAGAGGTGGCATCAACTTCATCTTCTTTCGATGACAGCCGGTGGGAAGTAGCCTCAAGACAGTACCTGTTGCCGGGGTAGGTAGGGTGTAGATACAAAATCTAGGTAGACGCACCCATTGTAAAACAAGATTTCCTAGATGTTTAGAAGGTAACTTCCTTGTCTAACCCAGGTATAACAAGCACCTACAAACGAACTAAAGTTCCTCACCGCTTTTAAAGTTTGCCAGAGTCACCACAAAGACTCTTCCTCATCGGAGCGAGTTGTAAAACGAATTAAAACAGAACTACTGTTAAGTCTGCGCTTGACTATCGGGGGTTACACTCACGAGGTCAGTACACATTCAGAGGCTCATACTTGTGACACACGTATCTGCTCGGAATCTGGCGAAATTCTATGGAATGTGTGCTTAGGAAGCTACAAGTTGATGCTCATGCTCATGCGTTCAAGTGATTCAGGCAGACAAGCATGTGCAGATACGAATGGAGGTCAGTCTCTGCGGTCATGTAGCAAGTACAGAGGACGGGTGTTCACTGTAGCAAGGCCTATGTGACGAGTCTGCACAGGGACGAGTCTTCACAGTGAAGAGCAAGGCGGACCTCGTTCTCCTGCATCAAGCTGCTTCTGCACATGAAACAAAACCACAGTACGGTCACACAGATGGAGTGTTGGCTCCAACGCAAGGGTGATGGCCTGATGGCCGAGACAAGTATGCACAAGGCATCTCCTCGCACGCCTAGCTTCATTGTCATGTCGCGCTCACTACGCGGTTGGCAGTTACTCCCGAAAGGAACGCCATGCCCTATTTTTGGTTTTCTACTCCCGAAAGAACGTTGATACCCTATTATTTGTTTCCTTTCTCGCCTTAACCTTTCTCGCCTTAACCCCGTCTCTTATGTGCTTTCGGCATTGCCCTTTGTCCAATGTAGACTCGGGTCCTAACATCTGCAGGCCGGAGCAAGCGAGGTACAGGCCCCCCTTTACACTTGGGGATTCACCTCCGTTCACTTTAAAATTTGGCAGTAGAATTATCGAATTCTATCCAAAAAACAAAAGAGAATATAAAGAAGTGATCAAGAAGGTGCACAGACCAATACTTCATATCAGCTGGCCCAGCATCTGGCCCTTTTATCACGTCGGGACCTAGAGAGTTCATAGTGCCACCCTGGTCCGTATTTACGCATATCATCATGGGGACTCATGCGGGACTCATGGTGCTGTGAACATCGCCGCACTACTACAGTCAGACCCCTCTAATTGGGAACAATTGGGAGTAGCAAAAATCGTCCCATTTAGAGGGTTCCCGTTTAGGCATTTTCATCTTTTTTGAAAATAAAAATATTTAAAAAATCAAAAATCCTTTAAATCAAAAATTTGAAAGAGCTTAAAAGCTTCCAAAAAATCCAAAAAAATCCAAAAAATCCAAAATGCTCCCTCATATTACATAGCTGCCAACCTAATTCTAGTTTGCCGGGTTAAAATAATCATCAATCCTTGATTGATGCTGAGTTGCTTTCATCCAATGACTAGCAATATGTTTTTCCAGCTGAGAATGCAACTTCAAAGCATCAAGAGTGTTATGTGGCATCTCTTCCAAAAACATCTTCGCTATCCTCATAGCATTATCTGACATCCTTTGTCGACGCGATCTTGGCGCTATGGTCTCCACCGACGATCATTCTCTCACCCTCCTCATTGAGCGGGGGATTAATGCTTGCCATATTTCGTCCCTCTCAGGGAATATACGTAGTCTCCAATCCTTCATCCTCCTCAAAGTTCAGATACTCTTCAGCTGTCATCGTTGGATATCCAACATCAACAATTTCTGTCATATCCTCAGATGTTAATAATGCTAAGCTTCGCATGGACTGTTGTAGCTCTTCTACCTGCGTTTCCAACGAATTAGAGTGATTTACAATGGATCCTCTGGATCATATGGTGCGCTATTTAAATCCAAAGACTCACGGAACCGAGCATCTTGTGCACGCAATTCCGCATCCAAAGTGCTATGCCTCCAACAATTGCGTATGGTATGAGGACTCACAAATGAAGTCCAAGCTTTTACCAGCATAACCACTGCTTGATATACATCGATAGTTGTAGCCGCATTGTCTATGATTTGGTTGCATTGGTACGAAATCATCAACTTGCGATACTGAGCCTTGAAAGAACGGATGATCCCCTGGTCCAAAGGTTGATATACGCTTGTCACATTGGGTGGAAAGAAAACCACCTTTGTAACTTGCAATTGAGCTGCATTACCAAACCGATGCCCAGAACAATTATCCACTATAAGTAACACTCTAGTCCGCCCTGATGCAACCATCCTCTGGTCAAAATCTAGCAAAAACTTTTCAAACAACTCTATTATCATCCATGCCTTTTGGTTTGCAGACCAGATAATATTCAAATTCTCGGGATTTTGAACAGTTCTGACGGAAAAAGCACCAGGCCTAAGATATCTGTTAATCAAAAAAGGTGGCAACTTGCAAGATCCATCAACATTTGTTGTCAGTCCAATTGTCAACCGGTCCTTAAACTGCTTCCGTCCTGCAACACGCATTGTTGCAAGTGTCTTGTTCGGCGGTGCTCTGAAGAAAAGACCAGTCTCATCCACATTAAAAACATTTGCAGCTCCATAATCAAGAACTTGAAGTTGCAACTCTCTAATAGCTAGCTGCCTTCACTGCTTCTGTATTGTCAACCTGTGGGCATACGACTGGTCTATCCCTCATTCCTGCCATATTAGTTGTTGGACCAATGGTAGGGCCCAACCATTTGTTTTTGTCATTCACAATCCTAGACAATGCACTTTTTAGAAGCTGCTATTGAAAACTTCTCTGTTGTCCATCTAGTCAACTCCTTAAGTGTGCAAGAGTGTTGGACATAATATTCGCAAACCTCTTTCTTTTGTTGCTTTGTTAGGGTAGCATGCTTGCGCGGCGGCTTGGGCGGCATTGTTCCTACACGTCAAAGAGAATGGGTAAGGAACACATACAAAATATCTCACAGCAAGAAACAACTTACAACACCATAACACAACTTACAACACCATAACACAACTTGTACAATGAAACAACTTATGTACTAGGAACAATGCTTCTGATCACAAAGCATAGTGTACAGAACTACTACATATATAGGCCCAACCTCGATGACTGTCTATGTTTTATGATATAATCTCGATAGCCTTTAACTTAACATAATCTCAATAACTCATGATTTAATCTCGATAAGACGATTTCCTCAATTTTTTAAAAAGATATATGTATTTTCCCTTTTACAGAGGTGTACTTGCATTGAATGTTTGGGAGACATGTTCCCATTTACAAATTAGAGGGGTCTCCCATTTAGCATGTAGCACATTCAAGGGAGTAAGCCCGGGCGTCCCATTTAAAGGGGGTTCCCATTTATTGGGGTCCCAGTTAGAGGGGTTTGACTGTATTTCGAGTATTCTGGCGCTTCATTGAAGCTCACGGCATAGTGCACAATGAGCTTGTCTTCTTTGATGTGAAAGCCACATTAATACCTCACTATTGATGAAAGCACACAAGTCCTTATACACAACCTCTCTACCTAGATGCCTAGCTACAGTCACACGGCTCCAACACTACATGATAAACGTTGTAAGAAGCTTAAAGAATCCCTAACCTAACAGTAGCTGTATAAAACGTTCATTGAGTAATAAATTGGATAAAGAGGTCAAGACTTTCTTATGGTGTTCTCTCTTTCACTAAGGTAACTGACTGAGCTTGGGTGGTATAAGATGTCTTAGACTTCTTATGCATAGGTCGGTCAGTTAGTAATTACAGGATGCGCACAACTAAGTGTAAGCATTGACTATGAAAGGCCAAACCATCTCCACCCCGAATATGTTATAGAATATACTTTTTTTATGCATTCGCCATTCATGCCAAGCATCTCCACCCCGAATATGCTATCGAATATACTTTTTTACGCATTCGCCAATCATGCCAGGCAGCTAGACTGTAAGGGTATTAAAGCCCAATGTACTTAGACTAATACACTTAGTCTAAGTTAGGTGTCAGTTAAGTATCATTAGTTTAGCTGAAGCTAATCACTAGAAAGCTTCTTGTGCTCCTTCCTAGGGGCTTCTTGTGGAGCTTCCTAGGGAGCCCTGTTGGAGGGTATAAATACCCTCCAAGCCTCATCTCAATGTGAGAGAGTTACACTTGCCTCCTCCTCTCCTCTCCTTTTTCCACCATCATGGGCTGCCACACGATCCTTCAACTGGTATCAGAGCCATGGCTTGGTTGTTTTGTGATGCTAGAATTTTCTAGCTGCAGGGATGGCAGCAGTTCGTGGAATTGCAGGTGATCCACATCGGCATGGAGAGGGAAAAAGTTGAGAGGGGCTGCTAGTGCTCTAATACTAGTATCGAGCCATTGTCGGGCGTTAGGCGCCATTGTTGGGCGTTGGGCACCATTGTCGGGCGTTAGGCGCCATTGTATGGCCAGCCATTGTCGGGCGTTAGGCGCCATTGTTAGGCGTTAATTGGGCGCCATTGTATGGCCAGCCATTGTATGGCCAGCCATTGTATGGCCAGCCATTGTCGGGCGTTAGGCGCCATTGTTGGGCGTTGGGCACCATTGTCGGGCGTTAGGCGCCATTGTTGGGCGTTGGGCGCCATTGTATGGCCAGCCATTGTATGGCCAGCCGCCGGACGCGTGGCGCGCCAGCCGCCGGACGCGTGGCGCGCCGAGCCGCCGAGCCGCCGAGCCGCCGGACGCGTGGCGCGCCAGCCGCCGGACGCGTGGCGCGCCGAGCCGCCGAGCCGCCGACGCGTGGCGCGCCGAGCCGCCGAGCCGCCGACGCGTGGCGCGCCAGCCGCCGGACGCGTGGCGCGCCGAGCCGCCGAGCCGCCGGACGCGTGGCGCGGGCGCCATTGTTGGGCGTTAGGCGCCATTGTATGGCCAGCCATTGTATGGCCAGCCATTGTCGGGCGTTAGGCGTTAATTGGGCGCCATTGTATGGCCAGCCATTGTCGGGCGTTAGGCGCCATTGTTGGGCGTTAATTGGGTGCCATTGTTGGGCGTTGGGCACCATTGTCGGGCGTTAGGCGCCATTGTTGGGCGTTGGGCACCATTGTCGGGCGTTAGGCGCCATTGTTAGGCGCCATTGTTGGGCGTTGGGCGCCAGCCGCCAACACTACTAGGGAGAGGGTGTTTTACAAAACCCCTTTTGCAAATCCCCAATCTTTACAACGTCTAAACACCTCCGTTGTAAATTGGTTTGAGTTTGATGTGGCAAGTTTTAAGACTCGGTTTACAGCGGGGTTTCTAGTTGGATGATGTGGCACTCTTTTGGGTGCTCATTTACAACAACGGATTGATGACGTGGCTCCCACGTTGTAGATTACGTTGTAAAAGCTTTTTCAAAATTTGATCTTTATTTTTCTAAAATCTTTATTAACATCACTAATCACAAAAATATGATTGGAAGCCATTTACAACAGCATGCGATGACGTGGCTCCTTGTTGTAGATTACGTTGTAAAAGCCTTTTCTCAAAATTTGTTCTTTATTTCTTCAAAACTCTTTGTTATTATTATTAACCACAAAAATATGATTGGAAGCCATTTACAACAGCATGCGATGACGTGGCTCCTTGTTGTAGATTACGTTGTAAAGTAATTTTCTCAAAATGTGTTCTTTATTTTTCTAAAATCTTTATTAACATCACTAATCACAAAAATATGATTGGAAGCCATTTACAACGTCTAAACACCTCCGTTGTAAAAGCCTTTTCTCAAAATGTGTTCTTTATTTTGTTTAACTCTTTATTATTAATCACAAAAATATGATAGGAGGCCATTTACAACAACGGATTGATGGCGTGGCTCCTTGTTGTAGATTACGTTGTAAAAGCCTTTTCTCAAAATGTGAGGCGGGAGGCTATTTTATTGGAGGAAGGAACTCAAGATAGGCATCAAGATAAGGAAGGGATTCATAAGAAGTCCTTAAATTAGCTTGAAGACATGGGGCAAGATGCCACTTGGGAAGACTTTTCTTTAGTGTTCTTATTGTGGCGGTACCACCTCTATGCCCACAAGCAAGTGCGCCTTGCCCGATGGTACATGTTCGTACATGCTTACCTTTCGCAGCCATTGTATGGCCAGCCATTGTCGGGCGTTAGGCGCCATTGTTAGGCGTTAATTGGGTGCCATTGTTAGGCGTTAATTGGGCGCCATTATTGTTATTAATCACAAAAATATGATTGGAGGCCATTTACAACGTCTAAACACCTCCGTTGTAAAACATTTTTCTTCAAAACTCTTTATTATTAATCACAAAAATATGATAGGAGGCCATTTACAGCGGGGTTTCTAGTTGGATGATGTGGCACTCTTTTGGGTGCTCATTTACAACAACGGATTGATGGCGTGGCTCCTTGTTGTAGATTACGTTGTAAATTGGTTTGAGTTTGATGTGGCACTCTTTTGGGTGCTCATTTACAACAGCATGCGATGACGTGATTCCCTTGTTGTAGATTACGTTGTAAATTGGTTTGAGTTTGATGTGGCAAGTTTTAAGACTCGGTTTACAGCGGGGTTTCTAGTTGGATGATGTGGCAAGTTTTAAGACTCGGTTTACAGCGGGGTTTCTAGTTGGATGATGTGGCACTCTTTTGGGTGCTCATTTACAACGATTGATGACATGGCTTCCTTGTTGTAGATTACGTTGTAAATTGGTTTGAGTTTGATGTGGCACTCTTTTGGGTGCTCATTTACAACAACGGATTGATGGCGTGGCTCCCACGTTGTAGATTACGTTGTAAAAGCATTTTTCTTCAAAACTCTTTATTAACATCACTAATCACAAAAATATGATAGGAGGCCATTTACAACGTCTAAACACCTCCGTTGTAAATTGGTTTGAGTTTGATGTGGCACTCTTTTGGGTGCCATTGTTAGGCGTTAATTGGGCGCCATTGTATGGCCAGCCATTGTCGGGCGTTAGGCGCCATTGTATGGCCAGCCATTGTCGGGCGTTAGGCGCCATTGTTAGGCGTTAATTGGGTGCCATTGTTAGGCGTTAATTGGGCGCCATTGTTGGGCGTTAATTGGGTGCCATTGTTAGGCGTTAATTGGGCGCCATTGTATGGCCAGCCATTGTATGGCCAGCCATTGTCGGGCGTTAGGCGCCATTGTTAGGCGTTAATTGGGCGCCATTGTTAGGCGTTAATTGGGCGCCATTGTTAGGCGTTAATTGGGTGCCATTGTTAGGCGTTAATTGGGCGCCATTGTTGGGCGTTAATTGGGTGCCATTGTTGGGCGTTGGGCACCATTGTCGGGCGTTAGGCGCCATTATTGTTATTAATCACAAAAATATGATAGGAGGCCATTTACAACGTCTAAACACCTCCGTTGTAAAGTAATTTTCTCAAAATTTGTTCTTTATTTCTTCAAAACTCTTTGTTATTATTATTAATCACAAAAATATGATTGGAAGCCATTTACAACATGCGATGACGTGGCTCCTTGTTGTAGATTACGTTGTAAAAGCCTTTTCTCAAAATTTGTTCTTTATTTCTTCAAAACTCTTTATTATTATTATTAATCACAAAAATATGATTGGAGGCCATTTACAACAGCGATTGATGACATGGCTCCTTGTTGTAGATTACGTTGTAAAACATTTTTCTCAAAATGTGTTCTTTATTTTGTTTAACTCTTTATTATTATTATTAATCACAAAAATATGATAGGAGGCCATTTACAATGATTGATGACATGGCTCCTTGTTGTAGATTACGTTGTAAAGTAATTTTCTCAAAATGTGTTCTTTATTTTTTAAACTCTTTATTATTGTTATTAATCACAAAAATATGATAGGAGGCCATTTACAATGATTGATGACGTGATTCCCTTGTTGTAGATTACGTTGTAAAAGCATTTTTCTTCAAAATGTGAGGCGGGAGGGCTATTTTAAATTTGATTGGGGTTATTTTGTGGGGGCATGATGATGACATGGCTCCTTGTTGTAGATTACGTTGTAAATTGGTTTGAGTTTGATGTGGCACTCTTTTGGGTGCTCATTTACAACGTCTAAACACCTCCGTTGTAAAAGCCTTTTCTCAAAATGTGTTCTTTATTTCTTCAAAACTCTTTATTAACATCACTAATCACAAAAATATGATTGGAAGCCATTTACAACGTCTAAACACCTCCGTTGTAAATTGGTTTGAGTTTGATGTGGCAAGTTTTAAGACTCGGTTTACAGCGGGGTTTCTAGTTGGATGATGTGGCACTCTTTTGGGTGCTCATTTACAACAACGGATTGATGGCGTGGCTCCCACGTTGTAGATTACGTTGTAAAAGCTTTTTCAAAATTTGATCTTTATTTTTCTAAAATCTTTATTAACATCACTAATCACAAAAATATGATTGGAAGCCATTTACAACAGCATGCGATGACGTGGCTCCTTGTTGTAGATTACGTTGTAAAAGCCTTTTCTCAAAATTTGTTCTTTATTTCTTCAAAACTCTTTGTTATTATTATTAATCACAAAAATATGATTGGAAGCCATTTACAACAGCATGCGATGACGTGGCTCCTTGTTGTAGATTACGTTGTAAAAGCCTTTTCTCAAAATTTGTTCTTTATTTCTTCAAAACTCTTTATTATTATTATTAATCACAAAAATATGATTGGAGGCCATTTACAACAGCGATTGATGACATGGCTCCTTGTTGTAGATTACGTTGTAAAACATTTTTCTCAAAATGTGTTCTTTATTTTGTTTAACTCTTTATTATTATTATTAATCACAAAAATATGATAGGAGGCCATTTACAATGATTGATGACATGGCTCCTTGTTGTAGATTACGTTGTAAAGTAATTTTCTCAAAATGTGTTCTTTATTTTTTAAACTCTTTATTATTGTTATTAATCACAAAAATATGATAGGAGGCCATTTACAATGATTGATGACGTGATTCCCTTGTTGTAGATTACGTTGTAAAAGCATTTTTCTTCAAAATGTGAGGCGGGAGGGCTATTTTAAATTTGATTGGGGTTATTTTGTGGGGGCATGATGAGCGTCCATTCAAAATGGCAAGCCATTGTATAGCCGATCATATTTGTCGGGCGTTGGGCACCATTGAATGACAAGCCATTGGCGCCATTATTATTGTTGGGCGCCATTGTTGGGTGTTGGGCGTTAGGCGCCATAATTGGGCGCCATTATTGTTATTAATCACAAAAATATGATTGGAAGCCATTTACAACGTCTAAACACCTCCGTTGTAAATTGGTTTGAGTTTGATGTGGCAAGTTTTAAGACTCGGTTTACAACGGGGTTTCTAGTTGGATGATGTGGCACTCTTTTGGGTGCTCATTTACAACAACGGATTGATGGCGTGGCTCCCACGTTGTAGATTACGTTGTAAAAGCTTTTTCAAAATTTGATCTTTATTTTTCTAAAATCTTTATTAACATCACTAATCACAAAAATATGATTGGAAGCCATTTACAACAGCATGCGATGACGTGGCTCCTTGTTGTAGATTACGTTGTAAAAGCCTTTTCTCAAAATTTGTTCTTTATTTCTTCAAAACTCTTTGTTATTATTATTAATCACAAAAATATGATTGGAAGCCATTTACAACATGCGATGACGTGGCTCCTTGTTGTAGATTACGTTGTAAAAGCCTTTTCTCAAAATTTGTTCTTTATTTCTTCAAAACTCTTTATTATTATTATTAATCACAAAAATATGATTGGAGGCCATTTACAACAGCGATTGATGACATGGCTCCTTGTTGTAGATTACGTTGTAAAACATTTTTCTCAAAATGTGTTCTTTATTTTGTTTAACTCTTTATTATTATTATTAATCACAAAAATATGATAGGAGGCCATTTACAATGATTGATGACATGGCTTCCTTGTTGTAGATTACGTTGTAAAGTAATTTTCTCAAAATGTGTTCTTTATTTTTTAAACTCTTTATTATTGTTATTAATCACAAAAATATGATAGGAGGCCATTTACAACGATTGATGACGTGATTCCCTTGTTGTAGATTACGTTGTAAAAGCATTTTTCTTCAAAATGTGAGGCGGGAGGCTATTTTAAATTTGATTGGGGTTATTTTGTGGGGGCATGATGAACGCGTCCATTCAAGAGTACGGAGGCGTGCCACTCGGCAGCTCGCACTCCATTAATCCCAGCCCTTACACACAGTCTGGCATGGAGAGGGAAAAAGTTGAGAGGGGGGCCGCTAGTGCTCTAATACTAGTACGTCACGCTCTTTAGCATTTTCTTTAGTGTTCTTATTGTGAGCAGGTACCACCTCTATGCCCACAAGCAAGTGCGCACTGCCCCGATGGTACATGTTCGTACATGCTTACCTTTCGCAGCCCATTGTATGGCCAGCCATTGTATGGCCAGCCATTGTCGGGCGTTGGGCGCCACTGTTAGGCGTTAATTGGGTGCCATTGTTGGGCGTTGGGCACCATTGTCAGGCGTTAACTGGGCGCCATTGTTAGGCGTTAATTGGGCGCCATTATTGGGCATTACTTGGGCGCCATTGTTAGGCGTTAGTAGGACGCCATTGTTGGGCATTAATAGGGCGCCATTGTTGGACGTTAATTGGGCGCCATTGTTGGGCGTTAATTGGGTACCATTGTTGGGTGTTGGACGCCATTGTTAGGCGTTAATTGGGCGCCATAGTTGGACGTTAAGCGCCATTGTTGGGCGTTAATTGGGCGCCATTGTTGGGTGTTGGGCGCCATTGTTGGGCATTAATTGGGCGCCATTGTTGGGCGTTGGGCGCCATTATTATTGGGCGTTATTTGGGCACCATTGTATGGCCAGCCATTGTCGGGCATTAGGCGCCATTGTTGGGCATTGGCGCCATTATTATTGGGTGTTAGCGCCATTGTATGGCAAGCCATTGTCGGGCATTAGGCGCCATAATTGGGCATTAGGCGCCATAGTTAGGCATTAATAGGCGCCATTGTTGGGCATTGGGCGCCATAGTTGGGCGTTAGGCGCCATAGTTAGGCATTAATTAGGCGCCATTGTATGACAAGCCATTGTATGGCCAGCCATTGTTGGGTGTTGGCGCCATAATTGGGCATTGGCGCCATAATTGGGCATTAGGCGCCATAATTGGGCGCCATTGTATGACAAGCCATTGTCGGGCATTAGGCGTTAGTAGGGCGCCATTGTTGGGTGTTGGGCGTTAGGCGCCATTGTTGGGCGCCATTGGCGCCATTGTTGGGCATTAATAGGCGCCATTATTATTAGGCGTTAATTGGCGCCATTGTTGGGTGTTATTTGGGCACCATCAAAATGTGTTCTTTATTTCTTCAAAACTCTTTATTATTATTAATCACAAAAATATGATTGGAAGCCATTTACAACAGCATGCGATGACGTGGCTCCTTGTTGTAGATTACGTTGTAAAAGCCTTTTCTCAAAATTTGTTCTTTATTTCTTCAAAACTCTTTATTATTATTATTAATCACAAAAATATGATTGGAGGCCATTTACAACGATTGATGACATGGCTCCTTGTTGTAGATTACGTTGTAAAACATTTTTCTCAAAATGTGTTCTTTATTTTGTTTAACTCTTTATTATTATTATTAATCACAAAAATATGATAGGAGGCCATTTACAGCGATTGATGACATGGCTTCCTTGTTGTAGATTACGTTGTAAAGTAATTTTCTCAAAATGTGTTCTTTATTTTTTAAACTCTTTATTATTGTTATTAATCACAAAAATATGATAGGAGGCCATTTACAACGATTGATGACGTGATTCCCTTGTTGTAGATTACGTTGTAAAAGCATTTTTCTTCAAAATGTGAGGCGGGAGGGCTATTTTAAATTTGATTGGGGTTATTTTGTGGGGGCATGATGAGCGTCCATTCAAAATGCGAGGCGTGCCACTCGGCTCGCACTCCATTAATCCCAGCCCTTACACATCGGCATGGAGAGGGAAAAAGTTGAGAGGGGCTGCTAGTGCTCTAATACTAGTACGTCACGCTCTTTAGCATTTTCTTTAGTGTTCTTATTGTGAGCAGGTACCACCTCTATGCCCACAAGCAAGTGCGCACTGCCCCGATGGTACATGTTCGTACATGCTTACCTTTCGCAGGCCATTGTATGGCCAGCCATTGTCGGGCGTTGGGCGCCACTGTTAGGCGTTAATTGGGTGCCATTGTTGGGCGTTGGGCACCATTGTCAGGCGTTAACTGGGCGCCATTGTTAGGCGTTAATTGGGCGCCATTGTTGGGCGTTAATTGGCGCCATTGTTAGGCGTTAGTAGGGCGCCATTGTATGGCCAGCCATTGTCGGGCGTTGGGCCATTGTTAGCGTTAATTGGGTGCCATTGTTGGGCGTTGGGCACCATTGTCGGGCGTTAATTGGGCGCCATTATTGGCGTTAATTGCGCCATTATTGGGCATTACTTGGCGCCATTGTTAGGCGTTAGTAGGACGCCATTGTTGGGCATTAATAGGCGCCATTGTTGGGCGTTAATTGGGCGCCATTGTTGGGCGTTAATTTGGTACCATTGTTGGGTGTTGGGCGCCATTGTTAGGCGTTAATTGGGCGCCATAGTTGGACGTTAAGCGCCATTGTTGGGTATTAATTGGGCGCCATTGTTGGGTGTTGGGCGCCATTGTTGGGCATTAATTGGGCGCCATAGTTGGGCGTTGGGCGCCATTATTATTGGGCGTTATTTGGGCACCATTGTATGGCCAGCCATTGTTGGGCATTGGTCGCCATTGTTGGGCATTGGGCGCCATTATTATTGGGTGTTATTTGGGCACCATTCTATGGCCAGCCATTGTTAGCGTTAATTGGGCCATTGTTGGCGCCATTATTAGGCGTTATTTGGGCACCATTGTATGGCCAGCCATTGTCGGGCATTGGCGCCATTGTTGGGCATTGGCGCCATTATTATTGGGTGTTATTTGGGCACCATTCTATGGCCAGCCATTGTTGGGCGTTACGCCATTGTTGGGCGTTAATTGGGCCATTATTGGGCATTGGCGCCATTGTTAGGCGTTATTTGGGCGCCATTGTTGTTGGGCGTTGGGCACCATCGAATGGCAAGCCATTGTCGGGCGTTGGGCGCCATTGTATGGCAAGCCATTGACGGGGGCCATAGTTAGGCATTAATTAGGCGCCATTATTGTTGGGCGTTGGGCACCTTTGAATGGCAAGCCATTGGCGCCATTGTATGACAAGCCATTGTATGACAAGCCATAGTTAGGCGTTATTTAGGCGCCCTTATTGTTGGGCGTTGGGCACCATTGAATGACAAGCCATTGTCGGGCGTTGAGCGCCATTGCATGACAAGCCATTAACGGACCCTGGGCGCCATTGTATAGCCGATCATATTTGTCGCGCGCAAGCACGGTTAACATTTCATCTTGCAAGGTTGATTATCTTTGTTTGTCCAGAGAAAGGCTAGACAAGCTATAGCTTGGCATGGTTACTTGTTGCTACCATTGGCAAAAGTACCCATGGAAATTGGATCAATGATGACAAAGGCATTGTAAGGTGTACAAATCAATTGGGAGTATGTTCGAAAAGGGACTCATAGTACGAGTCCCGCCTCATCGTACATGTTCGAGTTCCCACACGTTCAGGCGTCTTGGAAATTTGAATCAGTGTATATTAGTAAATAGATTGGGGGTTTAGATTTTGATGGGGAGGTGGCGGTTCCGCCTTTTTGGGCCATATGAAGTTCTAATGCTTCCATATAGTCTTTTAATCATCTAGTTAGCCTTGGCTAGATTCTGGATACTGCTGTAGTCACTCGTCTCACCGGCCGAATTTACTTTGTGATTAAACTTCTCTAGAAAATTCATGCCCTCATTACATTTCTTACTAGCAAAGAGTATAGCATGTTTCAGAAAGCTCTAGACTGGTTCCTCGGAAAATCTACGGAGATTACTTCAAGGATAAGTATGTCTTTGCATTGTTGCTTTCTCCGACTACATACTCTTTCCTTTAGGGAAGTGGGCGGGGATAACGAGGAAGAGTTTTGATGGGGGTGGAAGGCGGGGAGAGGCAGGTGGGGTATTTTAAATTTGGCATATTGTATTGGGCGCAATTTTGGGCGTTAATTGAGCGCCATAGTTGAGCGTTGGGTCCCATTATTGGGCGTTAGGCGCCATTATTGGGCGTTAATTGCGTCATAGTTGAGCATTGGGCGCCATTATTGGGCGTTAATTGCGTCATAGTTGAGCATTGGGCGCCATTATTGTTGGCGCTATTGTTGGGCGTTATTGGGCACCATTGTATGGCCAGCCATTGTCGGGCATTGGGCACCATTGTTGGGCGTTAATTGGGCGCCATTGTTGGGCGTTAATTGGGTGCCATTGTTGGGCGTGGGGCGCCATTGTTAGGCGTTATTGGGCGCCATTGTTAGCGTTATTGGGCGCCATTATTGTTGGCGTTATTGGCGCCATTGTTGGCGTTAATTGGGCGCCATTATTGTTGGGCGTTGGGCACCATTGTATGGCAAGCCATTCTCGGGCATTAGGCGCCATTGTATGGCAAGCCATTGTCGGCGTTAGGCGCCATTGTATAGCAAGACATTGTCGGCGTTAGGCGCCATTGTATGGCGGTCATATTTGTCGGGCATTGGGCACCATTGTATAGCAAGACATTGTCGGGCATTAGGCGCCATTGTATGGCAAGCCATTCTCTTGCACAATATTGGAGCTCGTTTCTTCTAGGAGATGCTACCTTTTCCTTGCATAGAGAGCCAACAAGGGATGTTTGATGCGAGGAGGCTACTTGCAATTAGTATTGAATAGATTGGGGCACAAGGGTGATTTTGGGAGCGGTTTTCACTAAAACAGTTGGGGTTAACGTTTCATCTTGGAAGGTTGATTATCTTTGTTTGTCGAGAAAGGCTAGACAAGCTATAGCTTGGCATAGTTACATCTTTGCTACCATTGGCAAAAGTACTCAAGGAAATTAGATGTTGATGACAAAGGCATTTTAAGGTGCACAAATCAATTGGGAGTATGTTCAAAAGGCTCATAGTTCGAGTCCGCCTCATCGTATCGTTCGAGTTCCCATATGTTCGGGCTTCACGGGTATTGAATGAGCGTATATTAGTGAATAGATTGGGGATTTAGATTTTGATGGGGAGGTGGTGGTTCCGCCTTTTGTGGGCCATATGAAATTCTAATGCCTTCATATAGTTTGCTAATCGTCTAGTTAGCCTTGGTCGATTCTGGATCTGCGGTAGTCACTCGTCTCACCGGTCGAATTTACTTCGTGATTAAACTTCTCTAGAATTCATGCTCTCATTACATTTCTTACTAACAAAGGCGGAGCATGTGCCGAAAGCTCAAGGCCTCCTTGAATATCTACGGAGATTACTTCAAGGATAAGTATGTCTTTGCATTGTTTCCTTGTCCCACGTCTATGTACCCTTTCCTTTCATAAGGCCATTTCGAAGCTCGGGAAAGGATGTTTGCTATGAGGAAGGCTAATATTTGCTTGGGTTTGGTTTGGTTTGGTTTGACTATCTTTGTTTATCCAAAGAAATTTGGACAAGTGGGAATAGTCGAGGATGTACATGCTACTATCGTTGGCAAAAGTACGGAGGAAACTAGATCAACACTTTAATGACAAAGGCATTACGAATGAAATGAACTAGAAGTATATATGTTCGATTATAAGGGGCTCATGGTTCGAGTCCCGCACCATCGTAAAAATAATTCACACATTATAAGCAAGCCTTGTATATGTTATAATTAAGACCAAACTCAAACCCCAAGCATTGTATCACATTTTGAAATTTCAAAACCTTCTAACACCGCATACATGACGTATCGCTCATTCTCAATTCCTCATCGATGTCGTAAGATGATATCTATCGTAGCTCATTATTGTCCTCATCTTTTTATTGTCATCCTCGTCTTCGCTTTCGTCCTCATCTTTGCTTTCATCCTCATCTTCCTTGTCATCCTCGTCTTTGCTTTCATCCTCATCTTCCTTGTCATCCTCATCTTTTCTTTCATCCTCATCTTTGCTTTCATCCTCATCTTCCTTATCATCCTCATCTTTACTTTCCTCTTCATCTTCCCTTTCGTCCACATCTTCCTCTTCTTCCTTGTTGTCCTCATCTTCCTCTTCTTCCTTGTTGGCGTCCTCGTCTTGATTCCATGTCCTTCTCATTTTCGCTACCCTCCTCATCTTCCGTAGTCTCTTCATCGATATCCTCTCTACGCATCCTCGTCTTCCTCATCATCCGCATCTTCCTTGTCATCCTCATCATCACTATCACCATCATCTTCCATGTCATCTTCATCTTCCTCGTCTTCATCTTCCATGTCATCTTCATCTTCGACTACATGTCTTTCATCAATATCCTCATCTTCTATGTCGGTCTTTGGCGCCATTGTATGGCGGTCATATTTGTCGGGCATTGGGGCACCATTGTATGGCAAGCCATTCTCTTGCACAATATTGGAGCTCGTTTCTTCTAGGAGATGCTACCTTTCCTTGCATAGAGAGCCAACAAGGGATGTTTGATGCGAGGGAGGCTACTTGCAATTGGTATTGAATAGATTGGGGCACAAGGGGTGATTTTGGGAGCGGTTTTCACTAAAACAGGTTGGGGTTAACGTTTCATCTTGGAAGGTTGATTATCTTTGTTTGTCCAGAGAAAGGCTAGACAAGCTATAGCTTGGCATGGTTACATGCTGCTACCATTGGCAAAAGTACTCAAGGAAATTAGATGTTGATGACAAAGGCATTTTAAGGTGCACAAATCAATTGGGAGTATGTTCAAAAGGGGCTCATAGTTCGAGTCCGCCTCATCGTATCGTTCGAGTTCCCATATGTTCGGGCTTCACGGGTATTGAATGAGCGTATATTAGTGAATAGATTGGGGATTTAGATTTTGATGGGGAGGTGGTGGTTCCGCCTTTTGTGGGCCATATGAAATTCTAATGCCTTCATATAGTTTGCTAATCGTCTAGTTAGCCTTGGTCGATTGGATCTGCAGTAGTCACTCGTCTCACCGGTCGAATTTACTTGATTAAACTTCTCTAGGGAATTCATGCTCTCATTACATTTCTTACTAACAAA
Source organism: Anthoceros angustus (assembly GCA_010909165.1). Lineage (NCBI taxonomy): Eukaryota > Viridiplantae > Streptophyta > Anthocerotopsida > Anthocerotales > Anthocerotaceae > Anthoceros > Anthoceros angustus. The sequence continues at coordinate 250,143 of MU008160.1, forward strand.
GGCGGAGCATGTGCGAAAGCTCAAGGCCATCCTTGAATATCTACGGAGATTACTTCAAGGATAAGTATGTCTTTGCATTGTTTCCTTGTCCCACGTCTATGTACCCTTTCCTTTCATAAGGCCATTTCGAAGCTCGGGAAAGGATGTTTGCTATGAGGAAGGCTAATATTTGCTTGGGTTTGGTTTGGTTTGGTTTGACTATCTTTGTTTATCCAAAGAAATTTGGACAAAAGTGGGAATAGTCGAGGATGTACATGCTACTATCGTTGGCAAAAGTACCGGAGGAAACTAGATCAACACTTTAATGACAAAGGCATTACGAAATGAACTAGAAGTATATATGTTCGATTATAAGGGGCTCATGGTTCGAGTCCGCACCATCGTAAAAATAATTCACACATTATAAGCAAGCCTTGTATATGTTATAATTAAGACCAAACTCAAACCCCAAGCATTGTATCACATTTTGAAATTTCAAAACCTTCTAACACCGCATACATGACGTATCGCTCATTCTCAATTCCTCATCGATGTCGTAAGATGATATCTATCGTAGCTCATTCATTTATTGTCCTCATCTTTTTATTGTCATCCTCGTCTTCGCTTTCGTCCTCATCTTTGCTTTCTTCCTCATCTTCCTTGTCATCCTCGTCTTTGCTTTCATCCTCATCTTCCTTGTCATCCTCATCTTTTCTTTCATCCTCATCTTTGCTTTCATCCTCATCTTCCTTATCATCCTCATCTTTACTTTCCTCTTCATCTTCCCTTTCGTCCACATCTTCCTCTTCTTCCTTATTGTCCTCATCTTCCTCTTCTTCCTTGTTGGCGTCCTCGTCTTCTGATTCCATGTCCTTCTCATTTTCGCTACCCTCCTCTTCTTCCGTAGTCTCTTCATTGATATCCTCTCTACCTGCATCCTCGTCTTCCTCATCATCCGCATCTTCCTTGTCATCCTCATCATCACTATCACCATCATCTTCCCTGTCGTCTTCGTCTTCCCGGTCGTCTTCATCTTCCATGTCATCTTCATCTTCGACTACATGTCTTTCATCAATATCCTCATCTTCTATGTCAGCTTCGTCTTCGATTACATGTCTTCCATCAATATCTTCATCTTCCATGTCATCTTCAACAACGTATATTCCATCGATATCCTCATCTTCCATTTCATCGTTATCTTCCACTACATATCTAGTTCCATCGATATGCTCATGATCATCTTCCACTTCGTGTCTTCTATCGATATCCTCGTCTTCCATGTCATCCTTGTATTCCAGCACTTCATGGACATGTCTTCCATCAAAATCGTCACATTCTACTACACGTCTTCCACGGGCAGTTGTACCAACTACAAGTTTCCAAGATTTTTTGGGTATTTTGCATAAAAAGCTCTGCTCCAATTTCGGAGATACCATAACGAATGGTTCGTCTTTCAGCTTTTCTTGAGATAACGTTTTGTTTGGATTCAACATGACCATACCAGTGGAGTCATCTCTTTTCTCTCCTGTCCTATCCTCATTCCAGGGGGTGTGGAACCACTTTACCTTGAGCACATTTATATTTGTAGTAACTCCAAAATCAACTTCATAAATCCTCTCCACTGTTCCAACATACTGAAGTCACACGCAATGGGTTCGGGGTCACCTGTTTTCAATACATAGAAATGTATATAGTTGTGTTATGATGCTATCACAAGTTTGTTCCAAAGATCAAGATCCGTCCGAATATGATGTCCATATGCCCACATCATGCTATAAGAACGCATGATTCAAATGGCCCTCTTACAAGTGCAACCACCTCCTTTCCATATATTTCTAATGCGTTCCCCTTTTAGATCGCTTCCACCTCATCGATTAACCACTCCACAAAAGGCGATCTTGATTTCATTGTCATCATATACTTCTTTCCATTGCTTAGTCCACTCCGAGTTCTCTAATATCACTTTCCTCACTTGACTCCTTTCCATATCCTTGTATTCCAGCACTTCATGGACATGTCTTTCATCAATATCTTCATCTTCCATGTCATCCTTGTAACAACTCCCCACTTTGAGTAACATCTTCTTTCATTGTCCAAATCCGTGGAGCTGCATTATGGATATTTCCAAAGAATTCTGAAGAGTAAAACATTTTCTCTTGTGCTAGATATCCTAAAGCCATGCTTCCTTCCGGTCGAGCTTTTTGTCGTACAAGGTTCTTTAGCACTTTCATATGTCGTTCAAGAAAATACATCCAACGATAGCGTGTGGGCCCACATAATTCAACCTCCGCACGGATGAATAACATGGACACGGCTTGTCGAAATGTTGTAGGAAACTCTCTCTCAAAATGCACATCACCTCCACAATTTTGACCTTCATAGCAGGAATCTCATCCTTCACAATTTCTTTTGCGGTAAGCCAACGCATTAGTTCTGCGAGATCACATATAGCCTTATGCACACGTGGATGTATCAACCCTCTCAAGGCAATTGGCCATATGTCACATAACAAATGATGATGATCATGGGACTTCAGGCCTGGAATTGTCTCTCGTATCCCCTTCTTAAAACAACGTTTCAAGTTGGACCCATACCCAGTGGGCATACGGATGCTGCAAACCCTTCTCTTCAATTTCTCCAATGCTTTAGGATAAGAATAGTTAGTGCCATGTCCAAGAACCCAAGGTGCTGGAGTCCGTATATGCACACGTTCGGCGTTTCCTTCATCAAGCGCATCATCTTGTCCTCTCTTCCTTTTCCTTGATTGCCTAGGCCTAGGCCCATACTTGGCTTGGGCTTGGCGCCATGGCCCATGGCCCTAGCCCTAGCCCTACCCTTGGGCTTGGGTTTAGGTTGGGGCTGTCCTTGGGCCACCATTCACCTTGGTATTTGATAGTTCGAGATCTCTCGACTGCAAGGGTTTCAAACTCCCCACAAATGTGCCTCATAATTTGTTCACTAACGTTCTTTCCAATGTGCATGATATCAAACAAGTGTCTAATTAGCAACACTGCAGCCATCACATGCATATTGATGATAATTGTAAGCATTCGATGCTACAAAGTTCTAAAAGCATAATCATTTTATAATATATTAAAGTGAAGGATAAAAACGGATCGATACCTACCTCCCAATATGGAAGCTCCCAAAAATTGAAGGTTCATTGCTTGTGACACCCCAAGGCCTAACAGTCGCCTTAGTTGCGGTTTTCCGTAAAAAACTCTCTCTTACGATAACTGTTGCTGTAGGTTCATCGCTCGGAAGAACACTTGCAGTCACAGCACGTCCATCAAATGTGTCCTTCTCTTCCACTCTAAACATGTGTTCCTCTGGCAAGTGCATTCTAGAATTTTTATCATACGTCATTTTTTTAGTGTGTGGTGATCTGCGTGCTTCAAGTTTATCCCAACATTTTGGACATGCCCGCTTCCCTTTGGTTTGAAGCTTTGAAGTGACCGTATATCCTGGGTAGTCGTGCATAGTCCACATCAATAAGGCTTTTAATCTAAATTGTTTTTGAGCATTCCCATCTCCAGCGGAAATATCGTCCACTATTATGCCTTCTTCCCACAATATCTTCAACTCTTCAATAAGCGGTCGGAAATAAATGTTTGCATTTCTCACTTGCTTCGGACCAGGAATAATCATTCATAATAATATATGTCCATTGCGTATGGACATCCATGGAGGCAAGTTATAATTGACAAGTAGCACTGGCCAAATGGAATATTGAGAACTCTAGTGTCCAAACGGGTTAATCCCATTAGTAGCAAGCCCAAATCGAATATTGCGTCTCCATAGCAAACTCTAGAAATGTTTGGTCCACATATTCCCACGCTTGGCTGTCTGATGGTATTCGCATGATCCCATCACTAGACTTAAATGTTGCATGCCAAGACATCATACTAGCTAGCTTCTTGCACCTAAACATTTGCTTCAACCTAGGAATTAATGGGAAATAACGCAACACCTTCACGGTATTTTTTGCCCTTTGTATCCGTTCGTATCTATTTGCCCCACACTTGCAGCACATTAGCGAGGCTGTAGCTCGCCATGAAAATAATAGATCATTTGGACAAGCATGTATAGATTTATAAGACAGGCCAAATCCCTTCAATAGTTTTCTTATCTCAGCTCTATTCTTGGGCAACTTGTTGTCAGCGGGGAGTCCTAAGCTCCCTATTAATTCCAACATAGTATTCATAGATGCATCCGACCAACACTGCCTCCTCTGGACGTTAAGCAATAATAAGGTAAATGACAGCAAATTTGTTTTGGCTCCGGTCCATAAAGATGTGGTTGCAGCTGTATGCATTCTCTTCAATTCCTTAGGCAAAGAATTTACCTCTTCCTCAGTCATGTCGGCAATACCAGCTACTCCACCAAGTGCCTCCACCATCTCTATAGCCACTTGTTCATGAGGGTGAATGTATTCGTTTTCTTCCTCATGCATGGATTCACCATGAATTTTTCCCCTTCAACCTAGAATTTTGAGCAAACATACATAACATGTTATGAAAATAAAATAAAATAAAATATATAATACTTTATTATAGGCTAGCTTGACCATGATCTCTAAAGGATATCAATCACCTAGATAAACTATGTTCAAACTTCAAACACGATGAGGAAAAACTAATATTCACATCATTCACATGTCATGCAAATACTACTCTAAATCTACATCCTTTTCATCAACTTTTCCTTCATCTTTTCCCACTTCCTTTTCGCATATTCTGCCGTATCTACATACTCCTTTGCATCCGCACCCCTGTCTTCATGCATTAACTTTGCCTTCATCTTCTTCCACTCTCTTTGCACATACTCTTTAGTATGCGCATACTCACGCTCTGCAGCCTTTATTCTCGCTATCGCATAATTTGGGTCAAACCAATTGTACTCAACAAACAACTCCTCACCGCTTCAATGGTCCGCCGCCCAAGTGCACACCCACATCATGTGGCTATGATGCAATAGCTCATGCCCATCGTCTCTTCCTCCCATAGGCAGTTACCTTGTTTATCGCTATTAATGTAACTGCCACATTCCCATATGCCACATGCCCATCCAAGTACACTATAGGTGACGTAAGCTTCTTACGCCTACATCTGTTGAAAGTTAAGGCATATTTTCGAAACTCTGGCAATCTCCTATACTCCGCAATCTTGTTAAACTCTGCCTGTGTATACATGGGACCACCAAACACAAATAATGGAACGCCTTTCTTCTGGCTACGACTAACACTTATTTTTTCCAAGGCAAACAAACCCAACCCCATTATTGGATTTGTTGCCTCCTTCACTATCCACCAACGACCCCAATATGGAAATGGTTTGTTAATAGGAATGGCCCCCTCCTCCCACATTCCCCACTCCTTGGGATATACACCTTTGAGAAGACGCTTGTATAACACAACAGCATCATGAGAGTTTGCATCCTCTCCCTCTCGTGGCTGGTAAGGGTGTTCAAGGAAAGGTCCACGTGACTCTCCTTTCCACCCAAATTTTTTCCTACTTCGCAGAGACATGTGTCCACAGGTGCGTTCATCATCAGCATCATCAGGATCAAGAGTGCTAACATGGTCCTCTATAGGAAGTTCTGCCAACTATACAAAAAATAATCATCATAAGTACAAACTACATACCATACCAGTTTAACTTACGAAACCATCATGCATCAATGACACATCATGCACATTTAAAAGGAGCATGCATATACTAAATCAAATATAAATATATATATTAATATTAAATATGATATACCTTGAATGTATCACGAAATAGTGGTTAGAAACTCAATATACATCTCAAATACTTAACCAAAGGGGTTAGAAACTCACGTCATATGCGCTTGCCGTCACGGGTGAGTCTTCACTTGGTACGGCCGGGGTTTCTTCCGAACTTGCGCCTCCCTCCGCGCCTCGATATATTCCGTATGTACGCTCATGAATACGGACTTGATTCCCCCGCATAGTCCTTTGCCCCTTACAGTTTACACAATTACATTTCTCAAAAGCATACTGAACCATTGGTCGAGCACGCTTACGGCCACCTCCGGCATGATGAGTCTGTCCACAAGAGTCTGTCCAAAAAGTTTTGTGTCCTTCCAATGCTGGATTTTGTGGCAAACAATAGCAAGAGACCAACAAGATTGTGTAATCCCTGCCGCCCACACTAGAAAACCTAGCACACAACCACATATGTATTAGACTAATTATATCCACAGACACACACATAGCACAAATTTCAGAAAGAATTGGGAAGAATTGAGCTGCTACTTCCATCGAAACTTGACTCCACATAGCACAAATTCCAGAAAGAATTAGGAAGAATTGTGCTGCTATCGCCATCGAGACTTGGTTGCACATAGCACAAATTCTAGAAAGAATTGGGGAGAATTGTGCTGCTACTGCCATCGAGACTTGGTTGCACATAGCACAAATTCCAGAAAGAATTGGGAAGAATTGAGCTGCTACTTCCATCGAGACTTGACTCCACATAGCACAAATTCCAGAAAGAATTGGGAAGAATTGAGCTGCTACTTCCATCGAGACTTGGCTCCACATAGCACAAATTCCAGAAAGAATTGGGGAGAATTATGCTGCTATTGCCATCGAGACTTGGTTGCACATAGCAATTGGGAAGAATTGGGCTGCTACTCCCATCAAGACTTGGGCAACCAGGTCTGACCTAAGAGGATAATGGCCACTAACTCATTGAGAGTCCTTTCTCCTTCATGGTGCTTGATTTCGAGGCGATAGCGCAATCCCGATCACCTACTTAGCAATCCGAGCCCGATCCACGTGAGGCGATCCCTTGCTTGGCGAGCCCCGCCGAAATCTGGCCCAATCCACGAGATCGATCCCTTGCTTGGCGAGCCTCACGGCGAGCCTCGCGGCGAGCCTCGCGGCGAGCCCAATTCCTTGGCGAGCCTCACGAGCCCAATTCCTTGGCGAGCCTCACGGCGAGCCTTGCGGCGAGCCTCACATGAGCCCAATTCACCTTGGCGAGCCTCACGGTGAGCCCAATTTCTTTGCTTGGCGAGCCTCGCGGCGAGCCCAATTTCTTTGCTTGGCGAGCCTCGCGGCGAGCCCAATTTCTTTGCTTGGCGAGCCTCGCAGCGAGCCCAATTTCTTTGCTTGGTGAGCCACACGGTGCCGCATGTATGTGCCTATTACCATATGCGGATATGGTATACCATATATGGATACGGTATACCAATACGGTATATTTTTGAGCACATATTACAACGTCCAAAATGTGCTTTACAACCTCATGCGTTGTAAAGCACGTTATGGACGTTGTAAATGACTTATTCTACTAGTGAGCCATGTGTGCCACTATAGTACGTATTCAATCGTGTGTATTCAAGCGTACGTATCCAAGCATGTGTATACACGCAAGCATACATAGGATTGTAAATTGCATTTTGAACGTTATAGACGGGTTACATCCACGTGTCAAGTGGCATGGTATGAATCCAACATGTGGACTTTCTAATATGATTTTAGGCTACCCGCCGTGCTTGAGCACTCACACGCCCGTAGCTAGCGATGGCAATCCATCCGCTACCTCTCGCCAAGCTTGAACTTGCTGCCTTCACCGTCATCCAACCGATAACGCCTCGTAATGAAGACCGAGGCGGGCGCAAGTATGGTTGTGCAATGGCCACCGAGCACTCACACGCCCGTAGCTAGCGATGGCAATCCATCGCTACCTCTCTCGCCAAGCTTGAACTTGCCTTCACCGTCATCCAACCGATAACGCCTCGTAATGAAGACCGAGGCGGGCGCAAGTATGGTTGTGCAATGGCCGAGCACACCAAGAGAACCAAGCGAAGCAAGGAAAGCAGAAAACCAAAGCGTGCCTCCAAGCCATCTGCGGAGGAAGGAGAAAGTTGGGATGAGCGCCACACCATCGGAGCATACGCATGCTTGGCGGATCTGAGTCCGTCTCGGTCTCAAAGCGCCTTCGATCTGCGAGTAATCCGGTGAAGCACACTATGACTCTCATGCTCGGTTGGAACTTCGTAGGCGACCTCTTGCGAGCAAGGAAAAGCGGCAATGCCTGCGGACGTCGGAGATGAAGAAGCGCGTCTCTTGGGTCCACTCAAGGAGGCACTGAGACTACTTCAAAGGGTGAAGGCGGGAAGGGAAGATTCATAACAATGTCCTGTTAACAAGCCATTAGGTTATTGTGATGCTTGTTTTGCAGTCAGAGTAGAAGAAATGGCGACACACATGTGATGCCAGATTCGGTTATCTCATTCAACATAACGTGACACTTTGAAATACGAAAACCCATGAACCGTGTCGTGAATCATCTCAGCGGATTAGGAACACGCTTATTACACAATGCAACAATAAGCGACACCCATATCCCAAAGGCTCCTTGCCACAGACTCGCCCATGACGGTCCCACGCTACACACAATTCCTTCACAACATCTCCAAGCTTTTGCCATGCCACAGCCGAGACTCCAAGGCGATTCTTGAGACTTCCCTCTCCTTTGCTTCCCAAGGTGACGGACGTCTCATGCTCATCTTCATCGTCCACTTGATCGGCAACCTCCATCGCCGGGTCCTCTAATGATGCAAACCAGCCGTTGCAAAAGAAGTCATGGACATCTTGTGCTCATCTTCATCGTCCACTTGATCGGCAACCTCCATCGCCAGTCCTCTAATGATGCAAACCAGCCGTTGCAAAAGAAGTCACGGACGTCTCAAGACACGAGCTTTACAACGCAAAAAATCTGCTTTACAACCTCATGCGTTGTAAAGCACGTTATGGACGTTGTAAATTGCATTTATAGACGGGTTACATCCACGTGTCAAGCATGTGTATACAAGCAAGCATACAGGATTGTAAAGCACGTTATGGACGTTGTAAAGCACGTTATGGACGTTGTAAAGCACGTTATGGACGTTGTAAAGCACGTTATGGACGTTGTAAAGCACGTTATGGACGTTGTAAAGCACGTTATGGACGTTGTAAAGCACGTTATGGACGTTGTAAAGCACGTTATGGACGTTGTAAATTGCATTTATAGACGGGTTACATCCACGTGTCAAGCATGTGTATACAAGCAAGCATACAGGATTGTAAAGCACGTTATGGACGTTGTAAAGCACGTTATGGACGTTGTAAAGCACGTTATGGACGTTGTAAAGCACGTTATGGACGTTGTAAAGCACGTTATGGACGTTGTAAATTGCATTTATAGACGGGTTACATCCACGTGTGCCTCCCACGTGTGCCTCCCACGTGTGCCTCCAAGCCATCTGCGGAGGAAGGAGAAAGCGGCAATGCTGCGGACGTCTCATGCTCGGTTGGAACTTCGTAAGGCGACCTCTTGCGAGCAAGTCCTCCTAGTAACCTCCATCGCCAGTCCTCTAATGATGCAAACCAGCCGTTGCAAAAGAAGTCATGGACATCTTGTGCTTCCCAAGGTGACGGACGTCTCATGCTCGGTTGGAACTTCGTAGGCGACCTCTTGCGAGCAAGTCCTCCTAGTAACCTCCATCGCTAGGTCCTCATCTTTGCTTCCCTCTCCAATGCTTCCTTGAGCTCCCTAAAATGTTCACGTTCCTCCAGCCAAACTCCATCCAAAACCTGCTCAAATATATTCACTGGCGGTGGCCTCGCCGAAAATGACTCAGGTAGGACATCCCCCTCACTGGACGAGGGAGATTGACAAATTCTGTCAATGTCCACCTCAGTCAGAGTATGAGGCAAGGGAAGGTGGAGAAGCTGCACTAAAGTCCGTATCTCGATCTCAAACTGCCTTTCAGTCTGCGAGTAATCCGGCTGAAGCACACTATGACTCTCATGCTCCGGTTGGAACTTCGTAAGGGCGACCTCTTGCAGGCAAGTCCTCCTAGTAACCTCCATCGCCGGGTCCTCTAATGATGCAAACCAGCCCTCTGCAGAAGAAGTCACGGACGTCTCATGCTCATCTTCGCCATCCACTTGATCGGCAACCTCCATCGCTAGGTCCTTTCTGCTGCAAACCAGCCGTTGCAAAAGAAGTCATGGACATCTTGTGCTCATCTTCATCGTCCACTTGATCGGCGGACACGGAGATTGCGGAGCGGGCGCAAGTATGGTTGTGTGATGGCCAGTGAGCACACCAAGAGAACCAAGCAGAAGCAAGGAAAACAGAAAACCAAACGTGCCTCTAAGCCATCTGCGGAGGAAGGAGAAAGTTGGGATGAGCGCCACACCATCGGAGCATACGCATGCTATACAGAGTCCGTCTATCGGTCAGCCTCAATTGGAGTAAGCCATCAGCCGATCTGCCTCCAGAGGAGAAAACGGCAATGCCTGCGGACGTCGGAGATGAAGAAGCGCGTCTCTTGGGTCCACTCAAGGAGGCACTGAGACTACTTCAAAGGGTGAAGGCGGGAAGGGAAGATTCATAACAATGTCCTGTTAACAAGCCATTAGGTTATTGTGATGCTTGTTTTGCGATCGAGTAGAAGAAATGGCGACACACATGTGATGCAGTTGATTATCTCATTCAACATAACGTGACACTTTGAAATACGAAAACCCATGAACCGTGTCGTGAATCATCTCAGCGGATTAGGAACACGCTTATTACACAATGCAACAATAAGCGACACCCATATCCCAAAGGCTCCTTGCCACAGACTCGCCCATGACGGTCCCACGCTACACACAATTCCTTCACAACATCTCCAAGCTTTTGCCATGCCACAGGCCGAGACTCCAAGGCAGTTGCTGAGACTTCCCTCTCCTTTGCTTCCCTCTCCAATGCTTCCTTGAGCTCCCTAAAATGTTCACGTTCCTCCAGCCAAACTCCATCCAAAACCTGCTCAAATATATTCACTGGCGGTGGCCTCGAAAATGACTCGTAGGACATCCCCTCATCGACGAGGGAGATTGACAAATTCTGTCAATGTCCACCTCAGTCAGAGTCTGAGGCAAGGGAAGGTGGAGAACTGCACTAAAGTCCGTATCTCGATCTCAAACTGCCTTTCAGTCTGCGAGTAATCCGGTGAAGCACACTATGACTCTCATGCTCGGTTGGAACTTCGTAAGGCGACCTCTTGCGAGCAAGTCCTCCTAGTAACCTCCATCGCCGGGTCCTCTAATGATGCAAACCAGCCCTCTGCAGAAGAAGTCACGGACGTCTCATGCTCATCTTCGCCATCCACTTGATCGGCAACCTCCATCGCTAGGTCCTTTACTGCTGCAAACCAGCCCGTTGCAAAAGAAGTCATGGACATCTTGTGCTCATCTTCATCGTCCACTTGATCGGCAGACCTGGAGATTGCGGAACGGGCTCGGGGATGGCCTGCTAACAACCCTTGGCTGCTTGCGGAAGCAGAGTTGGAGCGGGCTTGTCTCATCACGCGCGTCTCGAGACGCGCGGGCTCATCTCATCACACTTAACCTCGAGGACGCTCTCCAGAACCTGCATAGTGTGCCTCCCACGTGTGCCTCCCACAATAGCACACGTCAGTTCAGAGTTTCAAAATGTTTGCCTTGCCCGTGCTGTGCTTCCCAAGGTGACGGACGTCTCAAGACACGTGCTTTACAACGCAAAAAAATCTGCTTTACAACATATTACGCTGTAAACTTCTGTTATAAACCTCAATAACAAAACCTTACCCATTATGTTCAAGACTTGACACGAGCTGCCACATGCTCTTGTTATGCGAGGATTGGGCGCCATTATTGGGCGCCATTATTGTTGGGCGTTAATTGGGCGCCATTGTTGGGCGTTAATTGGGCGCCATTGTTGGGCGTTAACTGGGCGCCATTGTTGGGCGTTAACTGGGCGCCATTGCTGGGCGTTAACTGGGCGCCATTGTTGGGCGTTAACTGGGCGCCATTGTTGGGCGTTAACTGGGCGCCATTGTTGGGCGTTAACTGGGCGCCATTGCTGGGCGTTAACTGGGCGCCATTGTTGGGCGTTAATTGGGCGCCATTATTGGGCGTTAATTGGGCGCCATTGTTACAAAATGGTGCATTTCGATAAACCAAAATGAGGGCATGATAACCCAAGTCTCGTGACAACATGAGGACACGCATTAGTCGACTCGCTTGACTCAACGGATCCAGTCAACTGCTCTCCAGCCTCTCCCTACTTGGGTGGGTAACACATGTGACAGGGTCCACGTCATCATGTCCATATCTGTCGAAACATACTCCACATTGTTACAAAATGGTGCATTTCGATAAACCAAAATGAGGGCATGAAACATCTAGAAAAGTGTTTGATTGGCTGGACAAATACCGACGAATCCATCCAGAAACAAAATCTTTGGACAGGGCTAGGTCAGGCCTGTATGGGCAGGCACACAAAAGGCGCTACATTTGTAGTTTGCGTTTCAAATCAGGCAGTTTCATGCCTCAATTCACATGTCTTGATGGCCGAAACAAACACATGCTTTGAGGCGGATTATGAATCTACAAAATGGTGCATTTCCGATAAACCAAAATGAGGGCATGATAACCCAAGTCTCGTGACAACATGAGGACACGCATTAGTCAGGACTCGCTTGACTCAACGGATCCAGTCAACTGCTCTCCAGCCTCTCCCTACTTGGGTGGGTAACACATGTGACAGGGTCCACGTCATCTATGTCCATATCGTGTCAGAAACATACTCCACATTGTTACAAAACGGGAACTGCCGGTGTTTCTCAATCTCGGCCTTTGTTTTGTGTCGATTGTAAAGCTCCATGGCACCTAAGGAAACACATAGATCAGAAAAGTGAGATCTTCCTAAAAGGAGTCAAAGTAAATAAGATACACTGGCACTTACGATAGAAAGAGATGATCACACCCCTGCACGAACGGTAGGTCTCCCAATCCATTCGATTCATCCAGATCAGTTTCTTCACAGAAGTAAGCCCTTGGAGATCCTGGGTCCTCAAGGCTCCCGATGGTGATTATAGCCTGTACGGTTGGAGATCCCTTGGGCAAAAAATGGCCAAAGAGGCAAGGATTACTTCCATCTTGCAGTGGAGGGATGTCTCTCCTCCTTTCAGGCACAGGCAAAGGACGCATAGTCACCGAATCCTTATTACAGCTCTCAAAGGCACAACAATTCACTGGACTCATAAACCCGCTGGCCCTCAAGTCCTTGCACCACTTCTGAGCTTGAGCCTCAGGTGAAATGTTTTCCTTGTTCCTCTGGTGCTCCTTTTTCCTCCAGGCTCGCACCAAGTACATGCATTTTAGGTGTGCATTGCTGGGCATTTCGCCACCGCAAAGCCCATCTCCGCATGTGCTTATTCTCCATACTACTCTCCGTCCCCTTCCGCTTGCATTGTGAGAGTTGCTCGTTCAAGAGGACATGGGGCTCTTGAAATTCTCCTCCGGCTTAATTGCAAGTAATGGGTGTGAAATCTACATGATACTTTAAATTCATCTATGGAAGTCGGTCCCCATCCGTCTTGATCCATCCTCCGCTTAACGCAAGTAATGGGGTGTAAGCTACATGATATTCTAAATTCATCAAGGGAAGTCGGTCCCCATCCGTCTTGATCCACCATCCCGCTTAACTGCAAGTAATGGGTGTGAAATCTACATGATATTTTAAATTCATCTATGGAAGTCGGTCCCCATCCAGTCTTGATCCATCCTCCGCTTAATTGCAAGTAATGGGGTGTAAGCTACATGATATTCTAAATTCATCAAGGGAAGTCGGTCCCCATCCAGTCTTGATCCATCCTCCGCTTAATTGCAAGTAATGGGGTTGATATTAGAACATGAGCATACTCGTGATCCGCGAGCCATTGTTACAAAATGGGAACGCGGTGTTTCTCAATCTCGGCCTTTGTTTTGTGTCGATTGTAAAGCTCCATGGCACCTAAGGAAACACATAGATCGAAAAGTGAGATCTTCCTAAAAGGAGTCAAAGTAAATAAGATACACCGGCACTTACGATAGAAAGAGATGATCACACCGCACGACGGTAGGTCTCCCAATCCATTCGATTCATCCAGATCGGTTTCTTCACGAGTAAGCCCTTGGAGATCCCGGGTCCTCAAGGCTCCGATGGTGATTATAGCCTGCGGTTGGAGATCCCTTGGGCAAAAAATGGCCAAAGAGGCAAGGATTACTTCCATCTTGCAGTGGAGGGATGTCTCTCCTCCTTTCAGGCACAAACAAAGGACGCATAGTCACTGAATCCTTATTACAGCTCTCAAAGGCACAACAATTCACTGGACTCATAAACCCGCTGGCCCTCAAGTCCTTGCACCACTTCTGAGCTTGAGCCTCAGGTGAAATGTTTTCCTTGTTCCTCTGGTGCTTCTTTTTCCTCCAGTGCTCTGCACCAAGTACATGCATTTTAGGTGTGCATTGCTGGGCATTTCGCCACCGCAAAGCCCATCTCCGCATGTGCTTATTCTCCATACTACTCTCCGACCCCTTCCGCTTGCACTGTGAGAGTTGCTCGTTCGAAGAGGACATGGGGCTCTTGAAATTCTCCTCCGGCATTTGGGTGCACAGCAAGTGCTCACTCGTGTCTGCCTCAGCAGACGGAATCGGCGAAGCACTCGCCATGCTCAGCTGGTGCAAGTCGCCACAACAACCGAAATAGCTTGTGCAAGTGATTGGCACAGCCCGTGGCAATCGCCTTAGGAACAAGAATCGGCAAAGCAGGTGCACAAGTTGGTGCAAGTCGATAGCACATGTCGCACAAGTGGCCAGAGCTCGTGCAACGTTAACTCGACACAGCTCGTGAGAATTGAGAGGGTTGTGCTTTCCCGCCCAAACTTTAAAATGGCGAAAGAATGCCCATGGCCGAGCGCGATGAGATGATGGGATGGGTGTGAGGATGGGATCGTGAATCCATAATGAAGCCCGCGTTCCCGCTCAATTTTGTTATAATGATAACAAAGACGGCGTCATTAAGCCCATGTGCCAAGCTAGTATGCACCAGTTCGAATCTATATGGTAGCCAAGGCCTCCAGAACAATAAAATATTGGCACCGCTACGAAGCGCCTGCTAAGCCAGGAAACCTGGCCATGTTGGCAAGACCAGATCACCAACTTGGTGTAGCCTTGTGTCAGGCATGATGTACATTTGGACTTGCGATGAGCTTCACAGCGCACTATGTTGTAACTTCACTTACTCTCAACTTACAACATCCAAAGTAGCAACCAAGGCACTTTGAAAGCTACATGATATTTTAAATTCATCTATGGAAGTCAGTCCCCCATCCGGGTACTGATCCGCCCTCCCGGCTTAACTGCAAGTAATGGGGTGTGAAAGCTACATTATATTTTAATTTCATGGAGGGAAGTCGGTCCCCATCCGTCTTGATCCGCCTCTCGACTTAACGCAAGTAATGGGTGTGAAATCTACATGATATGTTATATTCATCAAGGAGGTAGGTCCCTCATCCGGTCTTGATCCACCCTCCCGCTTAACGCAAGTAATGGGTGTGAAAGCTACATGATACTTTAAATTCATCAAGGGAAGTCCCTCATCCAAGTCTTGATCCATCCTCCGCTTAATTGCAAGTAATGGGTGTGAAAGCTACATGATATTCTAAATTCATCAAGGGAAGTCGGTCCCCCATCCAGGTACTGATCCACCATCCTGGCTTAACCGCAACTTCGGATTTGGAAGAGCGACGGGCATTGATGAGGCTTATTAGGTGAATGAGGATGCAAAAGCGCAAGAAGTATACTCCCGTAGTGCCACATCCATAGTAGTACCGAGGCAAAAGATTGAGGGGTCCACACATAAATATATGTCATTATGAAGTTCATCATGATGCTCGAGGCCCAAGGCTTCCTTTTCTTGGTAATGAAGGTAGCTTCTAATGGGGGTTGATATTAGAACATGAGCATACTCGTGATCCGCGAGCGATTGTGAGCATCTGGTTTGCATCATTTTGGCGCGAAAACGCAAAACGCTCTACGAGCCTATGCCCTGGCAACCTGCCGATGATACTGCTGGTTAGCATTCTTCTCGGGTGGAGCGCTGCCATTCTTTGTAGAGATAATTCACCTTATTCACCGCTTCGTGTCTGCGAGTCTGTTCCTTACATTAATGCACCCTTGGCCTTGAGCTCATTAATGTACGCTTTCTCGTGAGCTCATACATTCGCCCCGGGCCCATACCCACAATATTGAGGCTGCCTATAGTCCTGGTCAGAGATCATCTGAGGCTCGAGGGCTACACCGTACCATCATCATGGCTGCGCTGCAGCTTGTGGCTTTCCTGACCTCACTGGCCGCAATGGAGACTGTCATTCGATTGGAATTGCAAACCTAGTTGTATTGGGCAATAGAGACTATGTCGTATTTGATTGAAATTGCATACGCGAAAGATACAGATTGAAAGAGCAAGAACTGACTCGTCTTGCAAGTGTGCCTAAAGAAAACACATTCTACAGACAAAAAGAAGCCGATGTCCAGACCAATCTATGGTCTTACTAGGACACACAGATTCAAAAGAACTCAGGAAACATGTCGAAAACTGTGTAAGGCATACACAAGGCACCTTTCATGCAATAAACCAGATCCACCAAGGCGTATCTCTCTTGTTCGCTCCAAGGCAGAGTCGCTCCACGGTTCATGCAGGGGATCAAAAAGCGCATTACACGGTGCGCGCACCTCGGACGGATGCATTCCATGTCGTCCCAATACGTCTCACTAACTTGAGAAGAGTCTTCAGACCGCGCTGGTCACAAATCCCGTCTTTGAGTTTCACGCGCATGAACCTGCCTCTGTGCCTTGCCAAGCGAGCTTCGGAGGTGTAAAAAGGCATTCCCATAGCCACAAAAGTCGAGGTGCACAATCTTGGACAACGATCACGTGAGGGTTGTGAAGCTCCTTGCAGTTGGCGACTGAGAAGTTCATAAGGCTCTATGCCGGTCCTTCACACTCTCATAGTGGTGTGGGTTGGCAGAATTATGTGTCGGCTTAATGGTAACAGCAGGCCTAGCAAAATGAATTGAATGTGGATGGTATCAATGCTCATTTTTTATTGTTCTTTGATCATTTTCCTTGGTTGTGTGTAGAAGGATTTGGTAGGTCCCTACGGCCGGTAGGTGTGTCACATCACAGAAGAGAAGGCTGAGACCTCAAGCTTCCTTGGGTTACAGCTAGTGAGGTCGGGCAAGCCGCAAGTTACAGCGTGACCACCATTCATTCTTGGATGGTACGGTGTAGCCCTCAGCCTCAGGTGATCTCTGACCAGGACTAAGGCGGCCTCAGTATTGTGGGTATGGGCCCGAGGTGGATGTATGAGCTCACAAGCAAGAGTACATTAATGAGCTCAAGGTCAAGGGAGCATTAATGTAGGCAACAAACTTGCAAACATGAAGCGGCGAATACGGTGAATATCTCTACAAAGAATGGTATCGCTCCACTGAGGAGAATGCTAACCAGCTGCGTCATAGCCAGGCTGACAGGGCACATGCTCATACAACCTTTTGCATTTTCGCGCCAAATTGATGTAAACCAGATGCTCACAATTGCTTGCGGCTCACGGGTGTGCGCACGGGCATCACGCCTGACACAGGGCTACACCAAGTTGGTGACCCGGTCTTGCCGCATGCCCAGGTTGTGTGGCTTGGCAGGCGCTTGGTGGCGGTGCCTATATTTTATTGTTCTCCCGGTCCTAGCTGCCACATAGATTCGATACTTGGGTGCATACAATTGGCTTGGTAGGCGCTTGGTGGCCGTTTTGCTATCATTATTATAGAATTGAGCAGAAAGCGGGCTTCATCATGGATTCATGTCATGTGCGCTATGGAGCGTGGAGCGAGTCCCGTATCGCTATCCGGATGGGGATCGACTTACGGTGAGGAAGGAGAAGTCTTCCGTGAGGTATCATGGAGATTTCCCCATTGCTTGTAGTTAAGCGGAATGGGGCTTGCATTTTCCTTTCCAAAGCATTTTCATTTGTAATTTTCATTTCATGTTGTAAGTTAAGTTACAACGTTGTATTGGGTTGTGAGGCTCCTGCAATTGGGGAGTGAGAAGTTCATAGCGCTCTATGCGGTCCTTCGTACTCTCAAATAATGGACATGGTTCACTTTTAATCCTATTCCAAGCGGTGCGGTACATATTACACAAGAGGAGGTGAGACCTCAAGCTTGGTTGGGGCAAGGCCATTGAGGTTGGACAAGCCGCAAGTTACAGTGACCACCATTCATTCTTGGATGGTACGGTGTAGCCCTCAGCCTCGGTGATCTCGACCGGGACTAAGGCGGCCTCGATTGTGGGTATGGGCCCGAGGTGGATGTATGAGCTCACAAGCAAGAGTACATTAATGAGCTCAAGGTCAAGGGTGCATTAATGTAGGCAACTTTGTTGCTGCATGAAGTTTGAACTTGCAAACACGGCGGCGAATACGGTGAATATCTCTACAAAGAATGGTATCGCTCCACCGAGGAGAATGCTAACCAGCGTCATAGCGAGGATGGCAAGGCACAGCTCATCTGACCTTTTGCATTTTCGCCAAATTGATGTAAACCGGATGCTCACAATTGCTTGCGGCTCACGGGTGTGCGACGGGCATCACGCGACAGGCTACACCAAGTTGGTGACCGGTCTTGCCGCATGCCAGTTGTGTGGCTTGGTAGGCGCTTGGTGGCGGTGCCTATATTTTATTGTTCTCCGGTCCTAGCGCCACATAGATTCGATACTTGGGTGCATACAATTGGCTTGGTAGGCGCTTGGTGGCCGTTTTGCTATCATTATTATAGAATTGAGCAGGAAAGCGGGCTTCATCATGGATTCATGTCATGTGCGCTGTGGAGCGTGGAGCGAGTCCCGTATCGGTATCCGGACGGGGGATCGACTTCTGGTGAGGAAGGAGAAGTCTTCCGGTGAGGTATCATGGAGATTTCCCCCATTGCTTGTAGTTAAGCCGGAATGGGGGCTTGCATTTTCCTTTCCAAAGCATTTTTCATTTGTAATTTTCATTTCATGTTGTAAGTTAAGTTACAACGTTGTATTGGGTTGTGAGGCTCCTGCAATTGGGGAGTGAGAAGTTCATAGCGCTCTATGCCGGTCCTTCGCACTCTCGAATAATGGACATGGTTCACTTTTAATCCTATTCCAAGCAGTGCCGGTACCTGTATTACACAAGAGGAGGCTGAGAGCTGAAGCTTGGTTGGGGCAAGGCCATTGAGGTTGGACAAGCCGCAAGTTACAGTGACCACCATTCATTCTTGGATGGTGCGGTGTAGCCCTCAGCCTCGTGATCTCGACCGGGACTAAGGCGGCCTCGGGCCTCGGGTCATGGTTGCCCAAGACCGTAGGCAGCCTGATTATTGTGGGTGTGGGCCCGGGGCGGATGTATGAGCTCAAGAGCAAGGGACATACATTAATGAGCTCAAGGCCAAGAGTGCATTAATATAAGCAACAGACTTGCAGACACGAGGCAGCGAATAAGGTGAATATCTCTCGAAAGAATGGTATCGCTCCACCTGAGGAGAATGCTAACCAGCGTCATAGCAGGGATGGCAAGGCACAGGCTCGCATAGCCTTTTGCGTTTTCACGCCAAAATGATGCAAACCACGATGCTCACAATCCCTCGCGGATCATGGGTGTGCTCATGGTCTAATATCAACCCCCATTACAAGCTACCCTTACTACCAAGAAAAGAAAGCCTTGGGCCTCGAGCCCCACAAAGACATATATATATTTATGTGTGGACACCTCAATCTTTTGCCTCAGGACTGCTATGGGCTGGGCACTATGGGCAAGATACTCCTCGCGTGCCACTTTTGCATCCCTACTCAGTTGATAAGCCTCATCAATGTCCATCGGTCGTGCGGATTCGAAGTCGCAGTAAGCCGAAAGGGTGGATCAGTACCCAGATGGGGGACCAACTTCCCTTGATGAATTTAAAATATAATGTAGCTTTCACACCCTATTACTTGTAGTTAAGCAGGGAGTGTGGATCAATACCGGATGGGGGACTAACTTCCCTTGATGAAATTAAAATATCATGTAGCTTTCAAAGTGCCTTGGTTGCTACTTTGCATGTTGTAAGTTGAGTGTAAGTGAAGTTACAACATGGTGCGATGTGAAGCTCACTTGCAAGTCCAAATGTACATCACGCCTGACATAGGGCTACACCAAGTTGGTGACCCGGTCTTGCCGCATGCCCAGGTTGTGTGGCTTGGTAGGCGCTTGGCGGGCGCTTGGCGGTGGTGCCTATATTTTATTGTTCTCCCAGCCCTAGCTGCCACATAGATTCGATATTTGGGTCTGTATAGCTGGCTTGGCACACCGGCTTGGGCTGACGCCGTTTTTGCTATAATTATTATAGAATTGAGCGAGAACCTTGGGCCTCGAGCCTCACAAAGACATGTATTTATGTGTGGACCTCTCAATCTTTTGCCTTAGAATTTGTCATGGGCTGGGCACTCCAGCAAGATACTCCTCGCGCTTTTGCATCCCTACTCGGTTGATAAGCCTCATCAATGTCCATTGGTCGTCGGATCCGAAGTTGCGTTAAGCGGGAGGGTGGATAAGTACTGGATGGGGACTTACCTCCCTCGATGAATTTAACATATCATGCAGATTTCACACCCCATTATTTGTAGTTAAGCTGAGAGGGTGGATCAGTGCCCAGATGGGGGACCTACCTCCCTCGATGAATTTAACATATTTGCAATGTAGCTCTCACACCCCATAACTTGCAGTTAAGCCGGGAGTGTGGATAAGTATCCCGATTTATGAACGGACATTCCTTTATGAACGGACATTCCCTTATGAACGGACATTCCCTTATGAACGGACATTCCCTTATGAACGGACATTCCCTTATGAACGGACATTCCCTTATGAACGGACATTCCCTTATGAACGGACATTCCCTTATGAACGGACATTCCTTTATGAACTGACATTCCTTTATGCTTCTATATCCAAACTGCCTTGTTCACTTGGTTGCTACTTTGCATGTTGTAAGTTGAGTGTAAGACAAGTTACAACGTAGTGCCCAAAGTGCCTTGTTACCTTTAAATTTGTTACTACTTTCCTCGTAAGTTGAGTGTAAGTGAAGTTACAACATGGTGCGTTGTGAAGCCCACTACAAGTCCAAATGTAGCTTTCAAAGTGCCTTGGTTGCTACTTTGCATGTTGTAAGTTGAGTGTAAGACAAGTTACAACGTAGTGCCCAAAGTGCCTTGGTTGTGTGGCTTGGCGGGCGCTTGACAACGGTTCCTTTATTTTATTGTTCTCCCAGCCCTAGCGCCACATAGATTCGATATTTGGGTGCATCGGTGGCTTGGCACCTTGGCACACCGGCTTGGATTGACGCCGTTTTAATCATTATTATAGAATTGAGCGGGAACACGGGCTTCATCACGGCTTCACGATCGCGGGCTTCATTTCTAGTCAGCCCCATCGCCTCCTTTGCTTTGCACGGCTTGCTTAGCGAGGAGGAAGTGGCTTGTTTTGTTTCGGTGTTGTTTCTTGTGTGTTTACTTACTCGAAACAACGTGGGCAACGATTCAGAATCATCGGCTTCGTGCTTGTAGGTTTCAAGGTAAGTGGATACTGTACATAACTGAGTTTGTCTACTTTCAAGTTTGGGTACTTTCAAATTTGTCTTCCCGCATACGTTTCTACTTACCCCAACCACCCTGCGCCATGTAGATGGTGCGCGAGACTCGTGCGAGGGCCAAACTCCAATTTCAAGCTCAAGCAGATGACACCACTCGAAAGCTCGCGACAGCGGCGCTTGTGTTGGGAGAAGAAGCAGTCGAGCAAGCATTGCAGAAAGAAGCGGCCTCCCCTGCTAGAGGCACGGTGGTTGGGGTCAATAGAAATGTCCTTGCGGCGAAGAAGGTCCTCGGAGATCTTCCAGAGGATGCAGGAATAAAATGGGCCAAGGTGAAGGCTGGGAAGCGCACAAGAGGAGCTGGGAGTGGAGGAGGTCGGAAACGAGCTCCTGCAAAGCCGGTGAAGGATGTGCCCCTCGCAGACAATGAGGAGCTTGAGCTCGAGGAGGTGCTTGTCACTCCTCCTCCATGGGACGATGTGCTTCTCGCTCCTCAGCTTGTGGAGGATGCGGTTGTCACTACTCTCCCAGCTGACGCTGGAGTTGAGGAGTTTGTGGATCTTGATGCGCCGGCGACACTGTGGAAAAGCCCGTGCTTGCAGCGGTGCTGCATCTGGATCCTCTTGTGGCACATGCAGTGGTGGATCCCAAGCTTGTGCATGGAGCGACCGGGAGCGAGCTTGGGTCTAATCTATCCGTGGCAAAGGGGACTGTTGGGCACGGTGGGCTGAAGAATCGCCATGTCCACACTTCGGATCTGCTCAAGCAGATGCTGGCTGCCCAAAAAGGGGTGAAAGGTAAAGGATCGGGGCCCCAATTTGCATCTCAAACGCCCTTCCCCTCTCCCAACCTGCACTGTGCCTCCTCCCATCGCAGATCTTGTTCCTTTACCCACCCAGCTCCTTCTCCCACTGCCTCCTCCCATCGCAGATCTGTTCCTTTACCCACCCAGCTCCTTCTCCCACTCCTGCCCCCTCTCCCACGCCCGCCACTTCTTCCACACCCACCCCTTCTCCCACCCCCGCACCTCTTCCTAGTTCTCCCACCTATGCCTCTACATCTCAACATTCCATAGCTTCACCTCCAGCTCCAAAAGCACCCGTGCTACGTAGGTCGCCAAGAAAACATGTCTCTTCGAACCTTGAAGAGGAGGAGCTGCCGGGCATGACTACGGAGGCATATGAAAACCTACGTCGAGCAAAGGGAAGGGAAAGGTTCACATCATCCACAGATCGGACATCTACCCGAGGCAGTCGGTGCATGAAGGATCCTCTATGTGCTTGATATACTTGATGTGTGATCGAATTTTGGACTGCCACTCTGTAGATGGGCTGCTCTTACTGTACAATGTAAATTGGTTGTGCAATTGTTGGTTCTCTTGCAATTTATTTGTGTTGTGGTGTACTGGATCTACCGGCTCGTTGTACGGGCTCATTCAACGAGCTTGATACGGGCCTGTACCACGCTCATTTACGGCCCTGTACAAGCTCGGTGTACATTCAGTCTGTTGGGCTTCTGTGTTCTTTGTTACAGTTCTCACACTCATTGTGCTTGCATGTTCTGTTAGTTCTCACCACTAATTGCTTCCAAGGTTTTGTTCTCGTAGGTTGGATCAAGGAGGATACTCTGAGCTATCAAGTAATTCAATTCCGGTGTCGATGGGCAATGCGACATTTTTTGTCGCTCGTAATAGGTAACTTTTGGAGGGAGAAGCTTGAGGTTTAGTACATGACCGAGACAGCAATCTGCAGAGATGTTGGTGGCTGCTGGACAATGGCTCATATGTGTGATCAGCTCTTCTCCAATATGATCAAGAATTAGAAGTACAATCTTGCAAGATGTCCCGTTTGTTCCTTTCTGGTGAGTATTCTACGAAGTACAAGCCCCGTGATATCACACCTGACAAGTGGAATGAAATTCGGTGGAGGAAAGAGTGAAGTCCCAGCAAGAGATGTCTCTCCAGAAACGCATTGCCATGGAAAGGAAGAACAATCCAAATGCCAAGCCCTATGCACACTTTGGAAATGGAGGACAGCCTGGTTTTAACAGACGTTTTCTTTTGAAGTATGGGAGACAGCCAACAGAGGAGGAGAAAGTTGCAGTGGCATCAAAATCTGGAGAGTGGGTTGCTAAGTTGGAAGCTTTCTGGGATCGTGAGCAGGTCCCTTATCCAGAGCCCAAGTTAGTTCCGTTGGAGCCTGTTTTCG
Organism: Anthoceros angustus; assembly: GCA_010909165.1. Lineage (NCBI taxonomy): Eukaryota > Viridiplantae > Streptophyta > Anthocerotopsida > Anthocerotales > Anthocerotaceae > Anthoceros > Anthoceros angustus. The sequence continues at coordinate 273,848 of MU008160.1, forward strand.
CTAGTGTGGGAGGGAAGAAGATTTCAGCCAAAGTTATGTATGCAGACCTGTTGGAGGCTGGATACGGTGGCAACGAATTGGACAATAAGTTTTCGTACTAAGAATTTTTCTAGTATGCTTTGAGTGGCAATCTGACTCCTGTACATGTGTTGGATCACATATATTGTGATAGATGCCATTAAGCGAAAGGATGTGGATGAAGATGGCTGGTTCATAGATTGTTTGATCCCAAGATGCAGAGGTGAGCCAGGCTCCACCGAGTACCCACAGGAGGCGAATGACAAGGTTGTAAAAGACAAGACTCCTGCAAAAGTCAAGGACTGCTGTAGAAGACAAGACTCCAGCAAAAGACACGGCTGCTGCGAAGGGCAAGACTCCAGCAAAAGACATAGCTGCTGTGGAGGGCAAGGCCCATATTGTGATTGAAGAGGCCCCAAAGGAACAGTCTGTTGAAATTTCTCCTGTTAAGATGCGGGAGAAGTTTTTTGCGATCTTGGATAATTCGGAAAGGAGTTTGGCCCAAGAGTTGGAAGCACAACGTCTTTGTGTGAAGCTGGGGTTCAACTACAGTGACGAGCTCCGCAATGCTGCAATCTTGAAGTCCAGATCCACAAGGGGGAGTGTGAACAAAAAGCGGAAGGCGGCGAGGGACTTCAAGAAGAAGACAACGGGAAATTTTTCTAAGAAGGCCCAATAGATGTGGAGTGTAGGTGTTTGTTTGTTGACTTGCAACTAGAGTTGGAGCGTAGATGTGAATTTTGAAAGACTGTCCCTTGAAAACACTTGTACCTCGGCCACCGGTTCCGGATAATGCGATGGAAGTAAATGTTGCTGCAAAGTTTTGAAGTGTTTACCGTGTTTATCCATGTGTGTGTGAGGGTTCCATCGAGAGCATGTTAGTCATCATGGCATCTTCCTCGCTTTTAAGGTATTGCGAATCTTTGATTTGCTTGTTGCCATCGGTGAGCACACGATCCACTAAGCGATGTATCTGCGTGTTTAAGGATATTGAATGGACTCGTGTAGCTGTCCAAGAATGCTCTCTCGGGGTTGATGGAAGATGAAAGCACCGTGAAATCCAGCGACATGAAAGAGCTTGGGGTAAGCTAATTCCACAACCGGTGGTGCGTGCCATGTTAGATTGGGTTTGTGACTTGTCCAAGAATCGATGTGTTTGTGTGTTCAAGGATATTGGATGGTCTTGAGAGCTATCCAAGAATGCTCTCTCGGGGTTGATGGAAGATGAAAGCCGTGAAATCCTCGCCATGATAGAGCTTGGGGTATGCTAATTTCGCAGCTTGTGGTTGCGTGCAATGTTGGGTTGGGTTTGTGACTTGTCCACTAAGCGATGTATCTGCGTGTTTAAGGATATTGGATAGTCTTGATGCATTGTCGATCAAGAATGCTCTGCGGGTTGAGAGGCATTGGTGAAATCCACGGCATGAAAGAGCTTTGGGTAAGCTAATTACCGATGGTTGTGTGCGTTGTTGGGTTGGGTTTGTGACTTGAATCTTATATTCCTCTTGATAGGCTCAACATTCATCCTTACGCTCATGAACTGCATGTATAATGGCCTTCACGTCCGGGAGCATGTCTTTTAGCATAGCATCACGGCCTTCAAGTGCCATGTTAGATTGGGTTTGTGACTTGTCCACTAAGCGATGTATCTGCGTGTTTAAGGATATTGAATGGACTCGTGTAGCTGTCCAAGAATGCTCTCGGGGTTGATGGAAGATGAAAGCCGTGAAATCCAGCGACATGAAAGAGCTTGGGGTAAGCTAATTCCACAACCGGTGGTGCGTGCCATGTTAGATTGGGTTTGTGACTTGTCCGATGGCGATGTGTTTGTGTGTTCAAGGATATTGGATGGTCTTGAGAGCTATCCAAGAATGCTCTCGGGGTTGATGGAAGATGAAAGCCGTGAAATCCTCGCCATGATAGAGCTTGGGGTATGCTAATTTCGCAGCTTGTGGTTGCGTGCAATGTTGGGTTGGGTTTGTGACTTGTCCACTAAGCGATGTATCTGCGTGTTTAAGGATATTGGATAGTCTTGATGCTCGCAATTCTATGGTCTTGAGAGCTATCCAAGAATGCTCTGCGGGTTGAGAGGCATTGGTGAAATCCACGGCATGAAAGAGCTTTGGGTAAGCTAATTACCGATGGTTGTGTGCGTTGTTGGGTTGGGTTTGTGACTTGAATCTTATATTCCTCTTGATAGGCTCAACATTCATCCTTACGCTCATGAACTGCATGTATAATGGCCTTCACGTCCGGGAGCATCACGGCCTTAGAGTGCCGTGATGCTCGCAATTCTATGGTCTTGAGAGCTATCCAAGAATCGATGTGTTTGTGTGTTCAAGGATATTGAATGGACTCGGTGTAGCTGTCCAAGAATGCTCTCGGGGTTGATGGAAGATGAAAGCCGTGAAATCCAGCGACATGAAAGAGCTTGGGGTAAGCTAATTCCACAACCGGTGGTGCGTGCCATGTTAGATTGGGTTTGTGACTTGTCCGATGGCGATGTGTTTGTGTGTTCAAGGATATTGGATGGTCTTGAGAGCTATCCAAGAATGCTCTCGGGGTTGATGGAAGATGAAAGCCGTGAAATCCTCGCCATGATAGAGCTTGGGGTATGCTAATTTCGCAGCTTGTGGTTGCGTGCAATGTTGGGTTGGGTTTGTGACTTGTCCACTAAGCGATGTATCTGCGTGTTTAAGGATATTGGATAGTCTTGATGCTCGCAATTCTATGGTCTTGAGAGCTATCCAAGAATGCTCTCGGGGTTGATGGAAGATGAAAGCACCGTGAAATCCACATGAAAGAGCTTTGGGTAAGCTAATTACCGATGGTTGTGTGCGTTGTTGGGTTGGGTTTGTGACTTGAATCTTATATTCCTCTTGATAGGCTCAACATTCATCCTTACGCTCATGAACTGCATGTATAATGGCCTTCACGTCCGGGAGCATATGCGCTGGCGAGCATCACGGCCTTAGAGTGCCGTGATGCTCGTGCTATGAAAACGAATTGAACCTTCTTTTCCTCGTGCATCAACATACATCCTGCTGAACACCGCACGCTTCAAGTCCAGAGCATGTCTTTTAGCATAGCATCACGGCCTTCAAGTGCCATGATGCTCCGCTCAAAATAGTGGGAATCTAACAAGGCGTTATCTTTGTAAAATGCGATCCTATGCCTCAAAAACACCTAAGGACTAGGCGGTGGATCTAGCCCATGAAAGGCTCCTCAAACTTGCTCGCAATACTTACACACATATGTGTATGTAGTGAATTGGAGGATGCACGCCAAGCCTAAGGTTTTGACAGTTGATTCAGCTGATTGTTGAAAGAGGATTGCTGGATGTTGAGTGGTCAGGACCTACCTGGTAGACATGTATGTGTCTGTGATGAACTGGAGGACGCACGCCGGGCCTAGGTGTTTTACAGCTGCACTAACTGATTGTTGAACGAGGACTGGTGGATGAGGTAGTTGTCGGGACCTGCTTGGTAGGCAAGTTCATGGATAGAATTGGCATGTGAAGTTTTAGGGGTTGCTAAGTACAGAGTGGTATCCAGATGCTCAATTCACAGTGAATTTTGTCAGGTATCTCTCCTTTGTTGTGGGACGAGATAGCTGAGATTGTGCAGGACGCTCGTCGAAGATCGACCGACTCTGGGACTCCCATCTCCCGTATGCCAAGAAGTTCACCAAGATTCTACTCCCATTGCGCCAAGGTGCCCACCGTACCTCCATCGCTTTTTATTTCCTTTGGCTCTTGTTGCAATTCTATGGTCTTGATGCTCGCAATTCTATGGTCGATGCTCGCAATTCTATGGTCGATGCTCGCAATTCTATGGTCTTGATGCTCGCAATTCTTGTTATGCTCCGATGGCAACATAGCGGGTGTAATTCAGTTCGCATCTTTGGTAGGGCGTGAAGAGATAGAAGCGCAAGGCACTTAGGCTATTGTTGAGAGGGCCTCGTGCTTGTCCCGCTCTTGTTGCACAATTTAGAAGCGATGAGTCGTGTGTGAGCATTGGTGTAGGGATGTGGATGATGCTGCGATGGAGACTTTGCTTTTGCTGGATGCACTCAATGATTGTTGAAAGAGGATTGCTGGATGCACTCAATGATTGTTGAGAGGGCCTCGGTGAAATGTTTGTCCCAGTGATTTTGATGCTATCAAGTATCATATATTGTATGATATACATGTATAATGGCCTTCAAGTGCCATGATGCTCGCAATTCTATGGTCTTGATGCTGCGATGGAGACTTTGCTTTTGCAACTTTGTAATAATGGATCAAGGATTTTGCTCTTGGAGAAGGTTGAGGAATCTAGCTAAGGCTTTGGGGCACACATTTTGGTGGAAGGTGTGCTCTAGACCCGACTTTTCTTTACCATTTTCATGGGGCTGCTTGTGGCGTGTCAAGTTCTTTACCATTTTGGTGGGGCTGCTTGTGGTGCATCAAGTTGTTTACCATTTTGGTGGGGCTTGTGGTGTGTCAAGTCCGGTGTCATGTAAGCTAATCTCGCTTTGGCTCTATTGGATTTTTGACTTGCATCTTATATTCCTCTTCACATGCATGTATAATGGCCTTCAAGTGCCATGATGCTCGCAATACTTACACACATATGATGGCCTTCAAATCCAGGAGAATATCTAGTAGGAGGATCATCACAACCTTCAAGTGCAAGCGCCCTTGTAAAGATCGCGCGAACTTACAAGGTGTCGGCGGATTATGTTACAATATATATTGCCTTCATTTATCCTAATTTTAAGATATTATGTATGCATTATTTTATGTAAATCTGGTCCCTAATTGGGGGCCAAATTTAGTTAAAATAATATGTATATATATACTGTCCAAAAATTAGGATTTAAATGGAATGGATAGAATGTAATTACATTATTAAATTCATAGATTTATAATCTTAATTAGATACCTATTTATTTAATTCAATAATTATTTTGTCAATATTATCATATATTGTATAAAGATTCGTGTATTGTATGATATACGTGTATAATTTGATCTTCGTATATGATACCATATAGTATACCTTATGTCCGTACCGTATGTATGAAAAGAGATGTATACTATTTTGTAGAATACGTATATATTTTAATGTATAAACAACGTTGTAAATCATTGAGACGTGAATTTTTCAAGTTGTAATCTACCTTGTAGATTTTGTTGTAAAACTAGCGATTCGTGAATTTTGAGGTTGTAAATGAGGTTGTAAATGAGGTTGTAAATGACGTTGTAAATGAGGTTGTAAATGACGTTGTAAATGACGTTGTAAATGAGGTTGCAAATGAGGTTGCAAATCAAGTTGTAAACGACCTTGTAAACCACGTTGTAAATGACGCGTTGTAAACGACCTTGTAAACCACGTTGTAAACGACGTTGTAAATGACGCGTTGTAAATGACGTTGTAAAGTAAGGGTGTTTGAAGGTTGTAAATGAGGTTGTAAACGACCTTGTAAACCACGTTGTAAATAGACCCACTTTACAACCTAGTTGTCGGACTACAACCTCCTAATAACAACCTATTTTACAACCTAGATTACAAGGCAACCACGTTGTAAATGGCGTTGTCATTTAGGTTGTAAATGCGTTGTAAATGACGCGTTGTAAATGACGTTGTAAACGACCTTGTAAACCACGTTGTAAAGCGGCTGCGGACACCTTACCCGTCCGGTTGGGTGACGTGGCGGCCACGTCGGCAACTTGCTGACGTGGCAACCTTGCCACGTCGGCAACTTGCTGACGTGGCGGCCACGTCGGCATTTTACAACCTAGTTGTCGGTTTACAAGCGTGTAAATGCCCGTTTTACAACGTGAGGTTGTAATTACGTTGTAAAATGCGTTGTAAAACACTGCGATTCTTGTAGTGCAAGGCGGCGTGGCGGCCACGTCGGCATTTTACAACCTAGATTACAAGGCAACCACGTTGTAAACCACGTTGTAAATGGCGTTGTAAACCACGTTGTAAATGACGCGTTGTAAATAGCGTTGTAAAGTAAGGGTGTTTGAAGGTTGTAAATGGCGTTGTAAATTACGTTGTAAAATGCGTTGTAAATAGACCCACTTTACAACCTAGATTACAAGGCAACCACGTTGTAAATGACGCGTTGTAAATGACGTTGTAAATGGCGTTGTAAATGAGCGTTGTAAATCATTGAGGCGTGAATTTTTGAGGTTGTAAATGACGTTGTAAATCATTGAGACGTGAATTTTTCAAGTTGTAAACGACGTTGTAAATGCGTTGTAAATGCCGTTTTACAACCTAGATTACAAGGCAACCACGTTGTAAAATCGTTGTAAAATCGTTGTAAAACTAGCGATTCGTGAATTTTTCAAGTTGTAAACCACGTTGTAAAATCGTTGTAAATAGCGTTGTAAAATCGTTGTAAATAGCGTTGTAAATGACGTTGTAAATGAGGTTGTAAATGGCGTTGTAAATGACGTTGTAAATGAGCGTTGTAAATTACGTTGTAAAATGCGTTGTAAACCACGTTGTAAAACTAGCGATTCGTGAATTTTTCAAGTTGTAAACGACCTTGTAAACCACGTTGTAAATGACGTTGTAAATGCGTTGTAAATGACGTTGTAAATGAGGTTGTAAATGCGTTGTAAAATGCGTTGTAAATGGCGTTGTCATTTAGGTTGTAAATCATTGAGGCGTGAATTTTTGAAGATGAAGGAAGGGACGAGGATGTCCGATCATCGAATGATTTCAATACCATTTTCAGCTCTCATCTCAAGGTATCACATTCCTGATTCCGTGAGAGCTATGTTTTGTTGTAAAATCGTTGTAAATTACGTTGTAAATGAGCGTTGTAAACGACCTTGTAAACCACGTTGTAAATTACGTTGTAAATGGCGTTGTAAACCACGTTGTAAATGCGTTGTAAATGAGGTTGCAAATGAGGTTGCAAATGAGGTTGTAAGCAGGCGAGCGTTGTAAAATCGTTGTAAACCACGTTGTAAATGAGGTTGCAAATGAGGTTGTAAATGCCCGTTTTACAGCGTGAGGTTGTAAATGAGGTTGCAAATGAGGTTGTAAGCAGGCGAGCGTTGTAAATGACGTTGTAAATGCGTTGTAAAATCGTTGTAAATGACGCGTTGTAAATGCGTTGTAAAACACTGCGATTCTTGTGGAGTGTCACTATTGTCACAAAGGGTCACTTCAAAGAGAGTGCGAGAAGTTCAAAAGGACCAAGGAAGAAGAAGAAGAAGCGGGGGCGACAAGAAGGCGACTTGGTTCGAGTTGGAAGAGTTAAACTCTGTTGAGGACGGAGATGTCCTTATCTCTTCTTACTTGAATCTGCAATTAACCCGTGGATAGTCATTTATTACGCAATTGGATAATTGACTGGTGCATCTTTCCATGTTACTCCTCATAGAGTGGTTTTACGTATGATGCTACAAGGAAAGGATGCGTTAGGCTTGGAAATAACTATGCATGCGGATCGCGTGGTGATGTGCAACTCAAGTTTGACAACGGATCTTCATTCATCTTTGAAGGGCGTTAGGCATGTTCGAAGTTGACAAAGAGCATGATTAGCGCGGCGGTTGGATGATCTTTGGTTACCACTTGGTTTGGGGATCACTCTTGGAAGATCTCCAAAGGTTCTCTTGTGTTAGCTCGTGGATCGAAGTGTGGCACTTTGTACTCACTTGTAAACCATCAAAAGATCATGTGATCGTGGGCAGCCAAATGTTTCCTTGTGGCATTGCGGTTAGGACATATGTCTCGAGAAGGGAATGAAGGTTTTATCTCGTTACGGTTATATCCTGTTCTTAACTTCTCGATCTCTCGATGTGTGAGCCTTTGTTTATATGGGAAGCAGACAAAATCATCACATCGAACAAGAGGTAAAAGTAGGAGTAAACCTCTTGAGTTGGTTCACGATGATGTATGTGGACCTATGCCTCTTGCATCATTAGGCGGTGCCTCTTATTTTGTCACTTTCATAGATGATTTCTCACGCAAGGTGTGGGTTTATCCTTTGAGGAAAAAGGATGAAGTTACGGTGTTTGAAATTTGTCACCCTTGTAGAGAATCGATGCCACGATTGAAGTGTCTATATATGTGTAGATATATGTATGTGTAGATATATGTATGTGTAGATATATGTATGTGATATTTATACATGTGGCATGCATATATGTGTAGATATATGTATGTGGTATTTATACATGTGGCATGCATATATGTGGCATGCATGTGTGGTGTGTATGTATGGATGTAAGTACATATATGTGGCATGCATGTATGTGTAGATATATGTATGTGTAGATATATGTATGTGATATTTATACATGTGGCATGCATGTATGTGGTATTTATACATGTGGCATGCATGTATGTGTAGATATATGTATGTGTAGATATATGTATGTGATATTTATACATGTGGCATGCATGTATGTGTAGATATATGTATGTGTAGATATATGTATGTGATATTTATACATGTGGCATGCATATATGTGGCATGCATGTGTGGTGTGTATGTATGGGTGAGGCATCTTGCCATGTTCCAAAAGAGTTTCGGGACAAGTTGGCACCTAAGTCCAAGAAATGTATTTTTCTTGGCTATGGTGATTCGTGAGATGGGATACCGTTTGTGGGATCCGAGGCTAGAAAGGTTGTTCGTACTAACGTGTTCTTCAATGAGAACAAGATGCAGAAGCCTACTCCAAGCGTGGAGGTGCGAAGGGTGATCTTCCAAGAAGATGGACATGATCATCATGGGCGGGTTGATAACCGTGGTAATGTGCGAGCACATTCCTCCACCGTAGATGAACCAAGAGTCGAACAAGCACCTATAGAGGTGCACGTGCGTAGGTCGAGGCGATTACACGACCTCGGTATGATCCATCTGGATTATGTATCGACAGTTGTGGGGAACCCTCTTCTTACAAAGAGGCCATGTCAATGAGTAACAAAGAGAAGTGGGAGAAGGCCATGCGATCGAAATGAATTATGCATAAGAACCAAACTTGGGAGTTGGTTGGTTGCCTAGGATAAGAAGGCACTAGTGCAAATGGGTGTACAAGATGAAGGTCATACCGCTTGATGGCAAACCAAAGTACAAGGCACGATTGGTTGCTAAGGGTTTCAAGCAACAACAGGCATTGACTTTGATGAGATTTTCTCACGATAGTCAAAATGACAACTTTGCGATGTGTTCTTGCTTTGGTTGCGGGATGATATGGAACTTATGCGGATGGATGTCAAGGCGGCATTCTTGCATGGTGACCTTCAAGAGGGCGTCTACATGCGACAACGGAAGGTTTTGTTGAGAAGGGCAAAGAGAATCGGTGTGCGAGGTTGAGGAAGAGCCTTTATGGTTTGAAGCAGGCACCAGTGGTATCACAAGTTCCACTCATTTATGCTTTCTCAAGGCTACAAGCGTGGCGATGAGGATCATTGCCTCTATCTGAAGCAAGCTAAGGATCAAAGCTTGCTCATTTTGATCCTCTATGTGGATGATATGCTAATTCTTTGGAGCAGTCTTGATGAGATTTGTTGAAGTCAAAGTTGAATGCTCACTTTGAATGACGAGACTTGGGAGGCGAGCCATATACTTGGCATGCATTCGAATATATAAGCGCCCCGCTTTATTTGTCTCGACGGAATACATTAACGAGTGCTTCAACGTTTCAACATGGACCCTTTGGAAGGTTAGAGCTGATGATCTTGTGCGAGGCTGGCCTAGATTTCATGGAGAAGAAATGGTGCTCTGACGATTAGTGCAAGAGTGTGCCCGCCCGAGAACCAAAACGCAAGAGGCGGCCAAGGAAGAGGCCGCAAAATTGGATTTGGGGCTCTTAGCCGTGTATGGCGAAGAATCGGAAGATGGGAGCTGGTGATTGACCCGCAGAGGAAGAAAACTCGAAGCTGCGGTGCGCTCATGAAGCTGGGAAGTGAGAGTTAACAATGGATGGGTGACTTGCTCGTATGCTTGGTTGGGTTGGCCAAGTGGATTTTGTGTTTCCTTGAATCGAAAGTTAGATCACATGGCGGACCACTTCACGGTCTTCCTTCATGAGGTGGTCAAGGCACGCAGATCGATTGGGGAGGATGATTTTGAAAGAGCGTGTGAAGAGAAGGCGAATTTGCTCTCCCTCCTCGGCCTTCCTTGATTTCACCCTTTTGATTCATGTGTTTGAGCATTCGGATGCCTAACGGAGTTGGGCCGTGTCGCCCTTCATAGGAAACCGGTCGAGAGAACTCAAGGTGGAGGAGGAATATAAGGAGGATTCGGAAGGACTCCGGGTTGGGAATGCGCCTCACTAGAGGATTCGGATGAGGGTGGGGAGGTTTCCAAAGGCAAGAGGAAGAGGGTAGCAACGGCGGGGGTCGGCCAAAAGGGGGCGGAGGAAGAACCCAGCTACACCTAGGGTCACGAGGTCGAAATCAAGAAGATGAAGGAGAAGTTGCTCAAGGAGAAGTTGCTCAAGGAGAAGTTGCTCAAGGAGAAGTTGCTCAAGGAGAAGTTGCTCAAGGAGAAGTTGCTCAAGGAGAAGTTGCTCAAGGAGAAGTTGCTCAAGGAGAAGTTGCTCAAGGAGAAGTTGCTCAAGGAGAAGTTGCTCAAGGAGAAGTTGCTCAAGGAGAAGTTGCTCAAGGAGAAGTTGCTCAAGGAGAAGTTGCTCAAGGAGAAGTTGCTCAAGGAGAAGTTGCTCAAGGACATTTTGGCGATATCTCCTTAACCCGACCCGGCGCAAGAGGCGAGTGGTGACGGCTCGCGTCACGAGAACTATTGTGGAAGGGAAGCCATTGGGTACTCCATTGCCTCCATATGTGAAACTTTCAAGCGCGGATTGCCCAAGCTCGAGGAGGACAAAGGCTGAAATGGAGAAGGTCCCATACTCATCGTGTAGGGAGTTTGATGTATGCAATGATTGCTACGTCCACGACATTGCCTTGTCATTTAGGTTGTAAATGACGCGTTGTAAATGAAGTTGTAAATGACGTTGTAAATGAAGTTGTAAATGACGTTGTAAAACTAGCGATTCGTGAATTTTGAGGTTGTAAATGACGTTGTAAATGAGGTTGTAAATGACGCGTTGTAAATGACGTTGTAAACCACGTTGTAAATGAGGTTGTAAATTACGTTGTAAATGAGGTTGCAAATGAGGTTGCAAATGAGGTTGCAAATGAGGTTGAGGAAGAGCCTTTATGGTTTGAAGCAGGCACCGGTGGTATCACAAGTTCCACTCATTTATGCTTTCTCAAGGCTACAAGCGTGGCGATGAGGATCATTGCCTCTATCGAAGCAAGCTAAGGATCAAAGCTTGCTCATTTTGATCCTCTATGTGGATGATATGCTAATTCTTTGGAGCAGTCTTGATGAGATTTTGTTGAAGTCAAAGTTGAATGCTCACTTTGAATGACGAGACTTGGGAGGCGAGCCATATACTTGGCATGCGTTGTAAATGAGGTTGTAAATGGCGTTGTCATTTAGGTTGTAAATGACGTTGTAAATTACGTTGTAAAGTAAGGGTGTTTGAAGGTTGTAAATGAAGTTGTAAATGGCGTTGTCATTTAGGTTGTAAACCACGTTGTAAACCACGTTGTAAACCACGTTGTAAATATACCCACTTTACAACCTAGATTACAAGGCAACCACGTTGTAAATGAGGTTGCAAATGAGGTTGTAAATGAAGTTGTAAATGACGCGTTGTAAATGACGCGTTGTAAAGTAAGGGTGTTTGAAGGTTGTAAATGAGGTTGCAAATGAGGTTGTAAATTACGTTGTAAACCACGTTGTAAATTACGTTGTAAATGAGGTTGCAAATGAGGTTGCAAATGAGGTTGTAAATGACGTTGTAAACCACGTTGTAAATGACGCGTTGTAAATGACGCGTTGTAAATGAAGTTGTAAATGAGGTTGCAAATGAGGTTGTAAATGACGCGTTGTAAATGGCGTTGTCATTTAGGTTGTAAATGAGGTTGCAAATGAGGTTGTAAATGAGGTTGCAAATGAGGTTGTAAATGACGTTGTAAATGAGGTTGCAAATGAGGTTGTAAATGACGTTGTAAACCACGTTGTAAATGACGTTGTAAATGACGCGTTGTAAATGGCGTTGTCATTTAGGTTGTAAATTACGTTGTAAACCACGTTGTAAATGACGCGTTGTAAATGAGGTTGCAAATGAGGTTGCAAATGAGGTTGTAAACCACGTTGTAAATGGCGTTGTCATTTAGGTTGTAAATGACGTTGTAAAGTAAGGGTGTTTGAAGGTTGTAAATGACGCGTTGTAAATGAAGTTGTAAATGAGGTTGCAAATGAGGTTGCAAATGAGGTTGCAAATGAGGTTGTAAATGAAGTTGTAAATGACGCGTTGTAAATGACGTTGTAAACCACGTTGTAAATGAGGTTGTAAATATACCCACTTTACAACCTAGATTACAAGGCAACCACGTTGTAAATGACGTTGTAAATGAGGTTGTAAATGGCGTTGTCATTTAGGTTGTAAATGACGCGTTGTAAACCACGTTGTAAATATACCCACTTTACAACCTAGATTACAAGGCAACCACGTTGTAAACGACCTTGTAAACCACGTTGTAAACCACGTTGTAAATGACGTTGTAAATGAGGTTGCAAATGAGGTTGTAAACCACGTTGTAAATGAAGTTGTAAAATTGGCCTTTAAGTGGGAGGTTGTAAGGGTATTAAAGCCCAATGTACTTAGACTAATACACTTAGTCTAAGTTAGGTGTCGATTAAGTATCATTAGTTTAGCAAGCTAATCACTAGGAAGCTTCTTGTGCTCCTTCCTAGGGGCTTCTTGTGGAGCTTCCTAGGAGCCTATTGGAGGGTATAAATACCCTCCAAGCCTCATCTCAATGTGAGAGAGTTACACTTGCCTCCTCCTCTCCTCTCCATTTTCCACCATCATGGGCTGCCACACGATCCTTCATAGACAAAACTGGCAAAAGCTACGCCATCTTTTTGTAATTCTTGTTAGGTCTGGATTTTGGACTCTAGTGACGAAATGGAGTCTGCTGTGGTGCAAACATGAGGTCCCAATGCTTACTTGCTTGTTGAAGGTTGTAAATGAGGTTGCAAATGAGGTTGTAAATGACGTTGTAAAGTAAGGGTGTTTGAAAATTGTAAAATCGTTGTAAATATACCCACTTTACAACAAGCGGCTTGTAAGGCCATGAGGCGATTTTCTACTCAGTTGATTGCGATGTTGATCAGTATGCGAGGATGAGGGCAAGATCTTTACAATAAGCGGCTTGTAAGGCCATGAGACGATTTTCTACTCAGTTGATTGCGATGTTGATTAGTATGCGAGGATAAGGGCAAGATCTTTACAACAAGCGGCTTGTAAGGCCATGAGACTCGAGACGGAAAGCACTCCATCTTAGTACTAATACGCCCCAAGGGGGCTTGACTGCGGAGTTCCACAGTTTGAATGTCACTCCTTGAAGGGAGGATGCCTTATTACAGTGGCCGAGATGCCACTGGCCATGGTAGGAGTCAGGACATGGGAGCATCACGGGTGGGGTTCGCTGATGGGAACGTATCGAGCGTAGAGCATGCTTCACATGGGGGACATGACATATGGGCATGGATGCATGAAGACATGAAAAATTTTGAAAATTGTAAAATCGTTGTAAACCACGTTGTAAACCACGTTGTAAATGCGGAAAGGTAGGAGACGATATGGGTGAGATTTATCGAATAAGTTCAAGTTTCAACTTTTATTGGAAGGTGAGAGAAGATTGGGGTGAGATTTATCAAATAAGTTCAAGTTTCAACTTTTATTGGAAGGTGGGAGAAGATTGGGGTGTGATCCATCAAATATATTATACTGAAAATGCTGAAAATGTAAAACTTTATGAGTTTAAGATGCAGAAAACAAGGAAACTAGGGTTTGTGTGAAAAATTAGGACCTGTTTAGGGGAGGTCTATGCATATCCATTAGTTCTATATAGATACTTATGTATTTTAATAAATATGAGAATTTAATAAATTATTTTTTATAAATGTTAAAATTTTGAAAATATAAATATTATATGTTCAACCTCATTTTTTCAAAAAATAATTATTTCGGCATCATCCTGTTGAACCATCCCTCAAGTGGTTCAACAGGATGATGCCGAATAGGTACGGCATTAAGAAACAGCATCAGAAATTATCAACCCTCCATCCAACAGATACAAGAATCACACTTATTTAAAAGTTTTAAACGGGGTACATGTTATCTGGACTCTTTCGTCTGTGTGGCCCTTTTACAAACTACTTTGATAACTATGTGTCAAAGGTGTCTAAAATACGCTGCACAGCTCTGTTACGCACACTCACCGACCCGAAACGCCTGTGCAGAATCCTAGGCAGCACAAGAACCGTTCGGCCCTGTCAGTCAACCGCTGCAAATGCGAGCGAGCGATTTGCAGCGTACCTCGAGTTCAGAAAATTCGAGTTGTGTACCCAATTCGAGTCGTTCCTCTGAATTCAGAATGACTTTGAGCCAAAATCAGTTTCTTCACTGCACCAGCCCTGGCTCCTAGTCTTGGGAAACAGACACTACAACGGATGATGCGTAACATGACCGCAGCATCCGTCAGGGATGTGGAGCCACTTTGCCACTTTATGCAAACAATGTCTGCTGTTATACATTAAGAATACAAACAAAGCTCAGGTACAACGAGGAAACCCTCAACTCATACCATCAGCAACAGAACAACGAAGCCAGCCTGAAGCAATCCCTATCCCTGCAAACAACCCCAGCAACCCTGCGACGCAGTCGTCGGCTCAAACCATCTATGCCAGTCCTTGCTCCCAGGACCTACGGCACTGCAGGCAAACGAACACATCAGTCTCATCCACTTAACATCGTCAGAAATCAAACATTAGCATCCCGACACCGAGCCGCACAGCATATCACCTAAAACAAGCACAAAGAACCGAACACTCAACTTCCTGAACCACGCCGTTACCTGGGAATGAACGGGTCTGGACAACTGTCGATGAATTTCACCAACCTGCCATCCATCCCGCAGCTGTGCCTCAAAAACCTCTTCTCCGCAACAAGCCATCATGGATCAGACCAAAACCAGGCACAAGGCTTACTCTCTGCAGCCGTGCGATGCCGGAGGTACCCGCTCCAGCTCCCTCAGCTCCTCCTGCCCGGCACACATGTTTCAGCAAACCCGCGGACTGTCTTGCAAAAATGCAGCTGCTCATTGTCCTCCGGCAGGCTCACCTGAAGAGCCCGTATCTCTTGGTGAAGCCGGCTCAGCTCGGCGCGCTTCCGATGCCGACCGCGCACATCCGGAGCCGGAGGCGGCGTGGGAGGCTGCTGCAGCACGCGGGCCCTGTACGGCGACCCGTTGCCAGAAATTTGGCCTCCCTGCTGCATTCTAGGCGCAGATACGAGCTCCAGCTTGCGCAACCCTGCTGAACAAACCACTCCAGATTCAGGAATGCCGCTCTGAAGACCCCGGGAGCTAGGAGCAACCAGCTCGCTTGCAAGCTGTGACATCAGAACTCCTTGCAAGCTGTGCCACCACAAAAAACACACAAACGACGAACACCTCGAAGATCGCACCTGCAAGGTCTCGTCCCTCGCCGAGGGGAAGGTAGAGATTGTAAGCATGTGTGCTACATACGAATTTAGTGGAAGCGTTTGAGACGACTTCTCGAATGAGACGGCGTTTCAAAGCCCATACGACTTCTCAAGGATTTGACGACTTCCCTCGGCTGAGACGACTTCCCTCGGCTGAGACGACTTCCCTCGGCTGAGACGACTTCTCAAGGCTGTGATGCAAGACGTGTGTAGGCCATGGTTGTACGTGGTCAGGATCCCAGGAAGCTGGGTCAATACCAGCCAAGGGTACATGGAGGTGCAGTGCAGCTCATCACCTTGTCCATTTCCCCTTTCCTACTTTCCTTCCATGGAATCGTCCATCTCTGCTATGAAAATGAACAAGCAGAAAGGACATCACAGAAGGTCGAACCAGTCCACAATGCTCCTTGCTGTCCCCCGCAGATCAGCCAGAGCAGCGTTCCTGAGAACCTGGCCGATGGCATCGATGGGGGTGTAGACGTCTCCAGTGCGCCACCTCAGGTCCTGTGGTGGTTTTGCAGGCACACAGCAGGTTAAGGGAAGCGGGTGGCAGTGGCAGCAGGTAGCTCGAGGGGGAAGGTAGACGTACTGGAGCAAGAGGAGTTGCATGGGTCCCTGCTAGGATGATCTTCTGGAGCTTGCCTCCAAGGGACTGGATGCGAGGTTGCAGGAGCTCCTCCAGGATGTCAGTTTCGTCGATGGTGTCGACCGTGTACTTGACCTGCAGGACGAGGGGATGGAGTGCTCAGAGTGGGAGCAAGGGCCCGGGGCAGGGAGTGGGAGAGGGGAGAGTGGGCACCAGAAGGGTATTGGGTATGGAGTACGATGCTGCTATGTTTCTGCGGTTGGCGGCGGGTGTGGGCGTGAACTCTGAGACGCCTTCTGTTACCTGTTGCACTTGGAGGTGAAGTCAGCTTAGCAATGGCTGGATGCATCTAGAGGGGATGAGGTTTAGTACCCAGGAACCATACCTGAGTCAGGACTCCTGGGATCTGGCTCAAGAAGTTGCTGACGGATGTAACATCTGACTTTGGAACCACTTTTGGGCCCAGGAAATTTCCGACAGCTGGGACAACCTCATCTGCAGAATACCACACCTGCTGGTTAGTGCTCTTGTGGGGATGGTGTTAACCTGGAAGCAGAGGTCGAAATGGTAGCAATACCTGCCACAAATTGCACGAAGCTAGTTACAGGAGAGGCTGACGCCAAAGGAGCGATTTGAACAATCCTTGGTCCGACCTGTGTGGCAAAAATGAGAGATGGGATTGAATGCAGCGATATAGGCCAAGATGCAGAAGCTCGAGCTGGGCAGTCTTGCTGTACCTGATCGAAGTAGGGGACAGCCTCCGATGCTGATTTGTTGTTGAAAGAAACTAGGGCATTTGCCTGTGCATTCAAGTTCCAAGAACAATGACATACAAAGAAGGAGAAGCCTCAATTTGCATGGCCTGACGTGAAAAGTCTAAACACAGAAAGCAAGGAGCAGAGACGTCCCACCCCAACTCAAACTCTACCTTGGGCAATTTTCGATCCTTGCAGACGCATCCAATGAGAACTGCATGAGAGCCCCATTGCTGGAGACAAGCAATGCAATATAAACCAAGTAGTTATGGAAAAAACTCATCCCGACACTCCACAGTCTGCTGTTCCTTGAGAGAGTATTTGCACGGAAGAAGACAAGAGCTTACCTGTGCCCGACGCTGTAGATTGGCAGATTTGCAACATCCTCAGCAGACAAGCCGGCTGGGGCAAATCCTGAATCCAACAAGATATCGAGGGAATCATTGAACTTCCGATGAAGCTCCAAAGCGCATGCTGAATGGTCAAACGTTATGCTATACGGAGTTGCCACGATCAGATAGCCCTCCTTTGCCAAGAGTTCAATGAAAAGCCTGGGCGGGCAACGACGTCACGGATCAAAATGCACTGCCGCATCCAGATAGCCATGACACAGATTTCATGCATAACAGAAACACGACCTTGCCAAGGAAATGTGATGGTACCTGTAGGTTAGCTCAGGGCTCGGCCGATGAATGCACCGCCCAGGAAATGTATCAACCCCTTGGGCTTCCTGCTCCTCGACAGCACCGGTGAGTGAACAAAGGATTCTCCCACCTTCACACCAGGCTCTCTGCCATACCTGACTGCTTCAGAGAACGTGCTGCGTGTGGCCAGGCAGCGTCGGCGAGCCTTCACCTCCCCACAACCCACAACACATCTCCCAGGAACAGCATGACGCAGTCCTGGTCCCCAAGAGGAGAACTCGCAGGGCGCCAATTGTGAAAACCCTCCCACATTCTAGGGGTCGGGGATGCGGAGCGCCATACGAGCTCCAAAGCGCATGCTGAATGGTCAAACGTTATGCTATACGGAGTTGCATGGGTCCCTGCTAGGATGATCTTCTGGAGCTTGCCTCCAAGGGACTGGATGCGAGGTTGCATGGGTCCCTGCTAGGATGATCTTCTGGAGCTTGCCTCCAAGGGACTGGATGCGAGGTTGCATGGCCTGACGTGAAAAGTCTAAACACAGAAAGCAAATAATTGTTGAAGGCAATTTAGGGGCAATTCTTGGTTTTCAATCTTTGCAGCAACGACTTGAGTTAGATAATTGATCCATATCGCATTGATCTTAGGATGAAATTTTGCCACTTTGCTAAATAGGACTTGTGTATCACGTTGCATACGTGATAATCCGAAATCTATTATAGATACCCTTATTCCGTATGTTTTGATTTTTTCTTTCTATTGCATACGTGGCTACAATATGGAAACCGGATCCCTTGTGGGTGCCCAGGTGCAGGACATTGCGAAGCTCCGTAAGCCCACCTCAGGTTGACATCCACGGGCAAGGCCCATATTGCATGGGTCCCTGCTAGGATGATCTTCTGGAGCTTGCCTCCAAGGGACTGGATGCGAGGTTGCAGGAGCTCCTCCAGGATGTCAGTTTAGAGGGTCTTCCTCTTGGACTTCCTTCCTGCTCCTCGACAGCACCGGTGAGTGAACAAACTCGGAAAGAGTGGTCCTTCCCATATTGCATGGGATTTGTTGCATAAGAAATTAGTGCCATGTCCAAGAATGCTCCTTGCTGTCCCCCGCAGATCAGCCAGAGCAGCGTTCCTGAGAACCTGGCCGATGGCATCGATGGGGTGTAGACGTCTCCAGTGCGCCACCTCAGGTCCTGTGGTGGTTTTGCAGGCACACAGCAGGTTAAGGAAGCGGGTGGCAGTGGCAGCAGGTAGCTCGAGGGGAAGGTAGACGTACTGGAGCAAGAGGAGTTGCATGGGTCCCTGCTAGGATGATCTTCTGGAGCTTGCCTCCAAGGGACTGGATGCGAGGTTGCAGGAGCTCCTCCAGGATGTCAGTTTAGGTCGATGGTGTCGACCGTGTACTTGACCTGCAGGACGAGGGGATGGAGTGCTCAGAGTGGGAGCAAGGGCCCAGGGCAGGGAGTGGAGAGGGAGAGTGGGCACCAGAAGGGTATTGGGTATGGGTACGATGCTGCTATGTTTCTGCGGTTGGCGGCGGGTGTGGGCGTGAACTCTGAGACGCCTTCTGTTACCTGTTGCACTTGGAGGTGAAGTCAGCTTAGCAATGGCTGGATGCATCTAGAGGGATGAGGTTTAGTACCCAGGAACCATACCTGAGTCAGGACTCCTGGGATCTGGCTCAAGAAGTTGCTGACGGATGTAACATCTGACTTTGGAACCACTTTTGGGCCCAGGAAATTTCCGACAGCTGGGACAACCTCATCTGCAGAATACCACACCTGCTGGTTGGTGCTCTTGTGGGGATGGTGTTAACCTGGAAGCAGAGGTCGAAATGGTAGCAATACCTGCCACAAATTGCACGAAGCTAGTTACAGGAGAGGCTGACGCCAAAGGAGCGATTTGAACAATCCTTGGTCCGACCTGTGGCAAAAATGAGAGATGGGATTGAATGCGATATAGGCCAAGATGCAGAAGCTCGAGCTGGGCAGTCTTGCTGTACCTGATCGAAGTAGGGGACAGCCTCCGATGCTGATTTGTTGTTGAAAGAAACTAGGGCATTTGCCTGTGCATTCAAGTTCCAAGAACAATGACATACAAAGAAGGAGAAGCCTCAATTTGCATGGCCTGACGTGAAAAGTCTAAACACAGAAAGCAAGGAGCAGAGACGTCCCACCCCAACTCAAACTCTACCTTGGGCAATTTTCGATCCTTGCAGACGCATCCAATGAGAACTGCATGAGAGCCCCATTGCTGGAGACAAGCAATGCAATATAAACCAAGTAGTTATGGAAAAAACTCATCCCGACACTCCACAGTCTGCTGTTCCTTGAGAGTATTTGCACGGAAGAAGACAAGAGCTTACCTGTGCCCGACGCTGTAGATTGGCAGATTTGCAACATCCTCAGCAGACAAGCCGGCTGGGGCAAATCCTGAATCCAACAAGATATCGAGGGAATCATTGAACTTCCGATGAAGCTCCAAAGCGCATGCTGAATGGTCAAACGTTATGCTATACGGAGTTGCCACGATCAGATAGCCCTCCTTTGCCAAGAGTTCAATGAAAAGCCTGGGCGGGCAACGACGTCACGGATCAAAATGCACTGCCGCATCCAGATAGCCATGACACAGATTTCATGCATAACAGAAACACGACCTTGCCAAAATGTGATGGTACCTGTAGGTTAGCTCAGGGCTCGGCCGATGAATGCACCGCCCAGGAAATGTATCAACCCCTTGGGCTTCCTGCTCCTCGACAGCACCGGTGAGTGAACAAAGGATTCTCCCACCTTCACACCAGGCTCTCTGCCATACCTGACTGCTTCAGAGAACGTGCTGCGTGTGGCCAGGCAGCGTCGGCGAGCCTTCACCTCCCCACAACCCACAACACATCTCCCAGGAACAGCATGACGCAGTCCTGGTCCCCAAGAGGAGAACTCGCAGGGCGCCAATTGTGAAAACCCTCCCACATTCTAGGGGTCGGGGATGCGGGAGCGCCATACGAGCTGCTGCAGCCCACAGCCCTTGTGGGTGCCCAGGTGCAGGACATTGCGAAGCTCCGTAAGCCCACCTCAGGTTGACATCCACGGGCAAGGGTGCAGATGGGTCTTCAAGCCTGGACAGCAGCAGCAGCAGCAGCAGCAGCAGCAGCAGCAGCAGCAGCAGCAGCAGCAGCAGCAGCAGCAGCAGCAGCAGCAGCAGCAGCAGCAGCAGCAGCAGCAGCAGCAGCAGCAGCTGTACGGACCTTGGCCACAATCTCCTCAGCTTCCAAGGCCCGCCCAGTTCAAGTTGCGCTGCGAAGGTCTCCCCCGGACCATCCCTTCCTCAATGTGAGGCGGAGGAAGAAGATTATGTAGAAGAAGATTATGTAGAAGAAGATTATGTAGAAGAAGATTATGTAGAAGAAGATTATGTAGAAGAAGATTATGTAGAAGAAGAAGAAGATTATGTAGAAGAAGAAGATTATGTAGAAGAAGATTATGTAGAAGAAGATTATGTAGAAGAAGAAGAAGATTATGTAGAAGAAGAAGAAGATTATGTAGAAGAAGATTATGTAGAAGAAGATTATGTAGAAGAAGAAGATTATGTAGAAGAAGATTATGTAGAAGAAGAATTTCATTTGGACAAGCAATGCAATATAAACCAAGTAGTTATGGAAAAAACTCATCCCGACACTCCACAGTCTGCTGTTCCTTGAGAGTATTTGCACGGAAGAAGATTATGTAGAAGAAGAAGAAGAAGAAGAAGAAGATTATGTAGAAGAAGATTATGTAGAAGAAGAAGACAAGAGCTTACCTGTGCCCGACGCTGTAGATTGGCAGATTTGCAACATCCTCAGCAGACAAGCCGGCTGGGGCAAATGTCGTGAATTGAGAGCATGTTCAAGCCAACTTGGGTGGACGAGCCAAGTGGAGGCGGGCAAGGGTGCAGATGGGTCTTCAAGCCTGGACAGCAGCAGCAGCAGCAGCAGCTGTACGGACCTTGGCCACAATCTCCTCAGCTTCCAAGGCCCGCCCAGTTCAAGTTGCGCTGCGAAGGTCTCCCCCGGACCATCCCTTCCTCAATGTGAGCACCACGACTCCCAAACCCCAAACGCTTCAAACTGCTCTTCCTCTTGGACTTCCTTCCTGCTTCCGAAGGTCTCTGACTACAAATGCAGGCTCTCGAGGTGCAATTCGATGACGGTAACCACTTCCGCTTCACAGCCGAGTTCCTGCGAGTGCACAGCCCAGCTGCCGACAGCAAAGGGCTCAGAGCACGAAAAGAGCAGAAGGTAGCTTCGTCCCCACAACCCACCATCATCCCTCTCTTGACCAGATATGGAGGTGGGCGATACGTTAACTCTGGAGTCGAACTACAAAACGCAGGTTATATCTGGGAGGAAGCACGTCGGCATTGTCTCCGTGGAGGCTGTTGGGAACTACGGGATTCACATCTCTATCAACAACTATCGGTCACCAGATGCTACTGTGCTTCATCTGAACTACGTGCGCATGGCTTGCAGGATTTTCCTTCGATGATCTACACAACACCGGGATTTACCCTTGGGAGTTTCTTCACTTCATGGGCGAACACAAGTTTTCTTTGATGAGGGAGTACATCAAGTCTCTTAGGAAGCAGGGTCTCATCAGGAGCCTTCCAGAAAGAAGATGTGACCAGTTTAACGGCGTTGGCATAGTGACCATGTCACGCTTGCGTTGTTCCAGGTGCCTGGTCCCGGTTTGTCCTTGTCGCGATTGTAGTTAACGTTTTATGGACTCTTCTTTTCTCTCCTGATTCGTTTCATGGACTCTTGTCCAGAGTCTAGAAAGCCTTTGGACCAGGCAAGTCTCTAAATAGTGGCCCTTTGGACAAGCAAGTCTCTAAATAGTGACTCTTTTTTTCTCTCACGATTCTTGCATGGACTTTGTCCACAGTGTAGAAAGAAGAAGAAGAATTTCATTTGGATCCACATAGGACTACATTGAACAAGCAATAGACAAGCAAGTCTATAAATAGTGTAAGACGAAGAATTTGCTACAGTCCATCAAGGATGGCTTTTTCTTCATGGACTTAGTCTCCGACAACCTGTATCATGGTGTGCTTGAGCTCTTTTAGTTTTATCTCGTATCATGGTGTGCTTAGGTTAATTCTAATGCATCTTGATCCCGGTATCAAGCTATTTCAATTACATCTAGTATCATGTCGCTTAAGCTATTTCAATTGCATCTTGTATCATCTTGTATCATGGTGTGCTTAGGTTAATTCTAATGCATCTTGTATCATGGTGTGCTTGTGTTTAAGCTATTTCAATTGCATCTGCAAATTTTGAACGAGGGCTACGACACAAATTAGGTAGGGGTGGAAGTGTTGTAACTATCCACAACTTAGATTAGGTGCATGCAGAAAATAGAAAATTTAAAATTTTGAATGAGGGTTACGACACAAATTAGGTAGGGGTGGAAATGTTGTAACTATCCACAACATAGATTAGGTACATATAAAAAATAAAATTTTAATTGAACATGTTTATTCATGTATATAGATAGCATTAGGAGGAGCCAGAGTCCGACAAAAATGCTATTGGTTGTCACGCGACAGTGAGGCAGGTTACGCCAGACAGAAGGTCGCCGCTGAACTTGCAGAAAGGGTTAAAGAGCTAAAGAATTCATTGTTTATCGCTTCAAGATGTTGCTCCTCACGATTGCCTCTTCCGTTCTCTACTAGGTTAAGGAGATAAAAGCTGAGTCTGATGACAAGGCTGCACGCGACAGTGAGGCAGGTTACGCCAGACAGAAGGTCGCCGCTGAACTTGCAGAAAGGGTTAAAGAGCTAAAGAATTCATTGTTTATCGCTTCAAGATGTTGCTCCTCACGATTGCCTCTTCCGTTCTCTACTAGGTTAAGGAGATAAAAGCTGAGTCTGATGACAAGGTTGTAAATGAGGTTGCAGGAGCTCCTCCAGGATGTCAGTTTAAATGGTGTCGACCGTGTACTTGACCTGCAGGACGAGGGGATGGAGTGCTCAGAGTGGGAGCAAGGGCCCGGAGCAATTGGGTAGGTGAGTGGTACCCCATCTCGGTGGCGTTCTAGAAGGGTTGCTTAACCACGTAGTTCCATCCAATGAATTCATTGACAAACGTGTCACTCCTCAAAGGAAGTGCGGGTTAGAGTATTTGGATAGTGCGATCATTCGGACATGTAGAACGAGATCTAACCACCATACCAAACTAGAGAACTCGATGACATTACTAGATCTTTGAAGATAAAAATTCACGTGTTTGAAAATTGTAAAATTATTTACACTTATAAAAATTAATGGCTATAGTGAAGAAAGTCTCTCAACTTTCTTTTTATCAAGGAATCGAAAAAGGAATTATTGCATCTAGCTGCCCTCTTACCTTATCCTTGTGAAAATGAGAATACAAGGGATTCTTTTGAGAGAAAATGCAAGGAATTATGCACTCGACCTTTAGTGTACGTCTAATTCACCGTTGGGTTACAATGTCATCTTAACTTTTGAATAAGAATTAGAATGTAGTTTGACTTCACTCGGACATTTCTTTTAGCCACATGTCTTGAAAACTGGTCTCTTCCAATCTCTGCATTGTGTTACACAATGTTACTCTCCAGCAAAAGCAATAATTGTTGAAGGCAATTTAGGGGCAATTCTTGGTTTTCAATGCTTTTTACGACTTGAGTTAGATAATTGATCCATATCGCATTGATCTTAGGGAAACTATGGTCCCAATTTGAGCCCACAATTTCGTGCACACGATTCCAAGTGCAGCGCAAATGATATCCCTCGGCTCAAATTTTGCCACTTTGCTAAATAGGACTTGTGTATCACGTTGCATACGTGATAATCCGAAATCTATTATAGATACCCTTATTCCGTATGTTTTGATTTTTTCTTTCTATTGCATACGGTATAGAATTCAACACTTTGTTGATCTCGATAAGTCAAAAGAATATTTTTGTATGGAGGTCACGATGCTCGAATCCATAAGCTTTTGTGCTACGTGTAAAGCAAGAGTTACTTGCAATAACATGCTTTTGATTCTGCATTGTGTGAAATTGGAATTTTGACAAAGGAATCCCAGCCTCCTCTTGTACAATCATCCCGAACCTTTGACAAGGTGGATACTCTAGAGGAAACCTTGTTGCATAGGACACGACGGCGCCTTAGCAATAATAAAACAACCTATATACTTGCATATATAGATAGCATTAGGAGGAGGCATGGCGCACGGGTTTCTTGGCAGAGCGAGATCTAACCACCATACCAAACTAGAGAACTCGATGACATTACTAGATCTTTGAAGATAAAAATTCACGTGTTTGAAGGTTGTAAATGACGTTGTAAACCACGTTGTAAATGAGGTTGTAAATGACGTTGTAAAACTATCAGCGATTGTGCAATAATAAAACAACCTATATACTTGCATATATAGCCCCACGTTCCTTGGTCTTCGACAATAATATATTGCACGGATGGGCTTGTTCGCCACTGTAGTCTAATGTCTAATTCCGATTTGCCTGATGCAAAATGCGTTGTAAATGAGGTTGTAAATGAGGTTGTAAATGACGTTGTAAATGACGTTGTAAATGACGTTGTAAATGACGTTGTAAATGAGGTTGTAAATGAGGTTGTAAATGAGGTTGTAAATGACGTTGTAAAACTATCAGCGATTGTGCAATAATAAAACAACCTATATACTTGCATATATAGATAGCATTAGGAGGAGCCAGAGTCCGACAAAAATGCTATTGGTTGTCACGCGACAATAATATATTGCACGGATGGGCTTGTTCGCCACTGTAGTCTAATGTCTAATTCCGATTTGCCTGATGCAAATGAGAATACAAGGGATTCTTTTGAGAGAAAATGCAAGGAATTATTGCATCTAGCTGCCCTCTTACCTTATCCTTGTGAAAATGAGAATACAAGGGATTCTTTTGAGAGAAAATGCAAGGAATTATTGCATCTAGCTGCCCTCTTACCTTATCCTTGTGAAAATGAGAATACAAGGGATTCTTTTGAGAGAAAATGCAAGGAATTATTGCATCTAGCTGCCCTCTTACCTTATCCTTGTGAAAATGAGAATACAAGGGATTCTTTTGAGAGAAAATGCAAGGAATTATTGCATCTAGCTGCCCTCTTACCTTATCCTTGTGAAAATGAGAATACAAGGGATTCTTTTGAGAGAAAATGCAAGGAATTATTGCATCTAGCTGCCCTCTTACCTTATCCTTGTGAAAATGAGAATACAAGGGATTCTTTTGAGAGAAAATGCAAGGAATTATTGCATCTAGCTGCCCTCTTACCTTATCCTTGTGAAAATGAGAATACAAGGGATTCTTTTGAGAGAAAATGCAAGGAATTATTGCATCTGCAAATTTTGCCACTTTGCTAAATAGGACTTGTGTATCACGTTGCATACGGTATAGAATTCAACACTTTGTTGATCTCGATATGCAGTGTTGCAAACTAGCTTTCCACCAAGCTTTTGTAAAACTATCAGCGATTGTGCAATAATAAAACAACCTATATACTTGCATATATAGATATAAAGAATTCATTGTTTATCGCTTCAAGATGTTGCTCCTCACGATTGCCTCTTCCGTTCTCTACTAGGTTAAGGAGATAAAAGCTGAGTCTGATGACAAGGCTGCACGCGACAGTGAGGCAGGTTACGCCAGACAGAAGGTCGCCGCTGAACTTGCAGAATACCACACCTGCTGGTTGGTGCTCTTGTGGGGATGGTGTTAACCTGGAAGCAGAGGTCGAAATGGTAGCAATACCTGCCACAAATTGCACGAAGCTAGTTACAGGAGGCTGACGCCAAAGGAGCGATTTGAACAATCCTTGGTCCGACCTGTGTGGCAAAATGAGAGATGGGATTGAATGCAGCGATATAGGCCAAGATGCAGAAGCTCGAGCTGGGCAGTCTTGCTGTACCTGATCGAAGTAGGGGACAGCCTCCGATGCTGATTTGTTGTTGAAAGAAACTAGGGCATTTGCCTGTGCATTCAAGTTCCAAGAACAATGACATACAAAAGAAGGAGAAGCCTCAATTTGCATGGCCTGACGTGAAAAGTCTAAACACAGAAAGCAAGGAGCAGAGACGTCCCACCCCAACTCAAACTCTACCTTGGGCAATTTTCGATCCTTGCAGACGCATCCAATGAGAACCTGCATGAGAGCCCCATTGCTGGAGACAAGCAATGCAATATAAACCAAGTAGTTATGGAAAAACTCATCCCGACACTCCACAGTCTGCTGTTCCTTGAGAGAGTATTTGCACGGAAGAAGACAAGAGCTTACCTGTGCCCGACGTTGTAGATTGGCAGATTTGCAACATCCTCAGCAGACAAGCCGGCTGGGGCAAATCCTGAATCCAACAAGATATCGAGGGAATCATTGAACTTCCGATGAAGCTCCAAAGCGCATGCTGAATGGTCAAACGTTATGCTATACGGAGTTGCCACGATCAGATAGCCCTCCTTTGCCAAGAGTTCAATGAAAAGCCTGGGCGGGGCAACGACGTCACGGATCAAAATGCACTGCCGCATCCAGATAGCCATGACACAGATTTCATGCATAACAGAAACACGACCTTGCCAAGGGAAATGTGATGGTACCTGTAGGTTAGCTCAGGGGCTCGGCCGATGAATGCACCGCCCAGGAAATGTATCAACCCCTTGGGCTTCCTGCTCCTCGACAGCACCGGTGAGTGAACAAAGGATTCTCCCACCTTCACACCAGGCTCTCTGCCATACCTGACTGCTTCAGAGAACGTGCTGCGTGTGGCCAGGCAGCGTCGGCGAGCCTTCACCTCCCCACAACCCACAACACATCTCCCAGGAACAGCATGACGCAGTCCTGGTCCCCAAGAGGAGAAACTCGCAGGGCGCCCAATTGTGAAAACCCTCCCACATTCTAGGGGTCGGGGATGCGGAGCGCCATACGAGCTGCTGCAGCCCACAGCCCTTGTGGGTGCCCAGGTGCAGGACATTGCGAAGCTCCGTAAGCCCACCTCAGGTTGACATCCACGGGCAAGGGTGCAGATGGGTCTTCAAGCCTGGACAGCAGCAGCAGCAGCAGCAGCTGTACGGACCTTGGCCACAATCTCCTCAGCTTCCAAGGCCCGCCCAGTTCAAGTTGCGCTGCGAAGGTCTCCCCCGGACCATCCCTTCCTCAATGTGAGCACCACGACTCCCAAACCCCAAACGCTTCAAACTGCTCTTCCTCTTGGACTTCCTTCCTGCTTCCGAAGGTCTCTGACTACAAATGCAGGCTCTCGAGGTGCAATTCGATGACGGTAACCACTTCCGCTTCACAGCCGAGTTCCTGCGAGTGCACAGCCCAGCTGCCGACAGCAAAGGGCCCAGAGCACGAAAAGAGCAGAAGGTAGCTTCGTCCCACACAACCCACCATCATCCCTCTCTTGACCAGATATGGAGGTGGGCGATACGTTAACTCTGGAGTCGAACTACAAAACGCAGGTTATATCTGGGAGGAAGCACGTCGGCATTGTCTCCGTGGAGGCTGTTGGGAACTACGGGATTCGGTACACACATCTCTATCAACAACTATCGGTCACCAGATGCTACTGTGCTTCATCTGAACTACGTGCGCATGGCTTGCAGGATTTCCTTCGATGATCTACACAACACCGGGATTTACCCTTGGGAGTTTCTTCACTTCATGGGCGAACACAAGTTTTCTTTGATGAGGGAGTACATCAAGTCTCTTAGGAAGCAGGGTCTCATCAGGGAGCCTTCCAGAAAGAAGATGTGACCAGTTTAACGGCGTTGGCATAGTGACCATGTGCCCTTCACGCTTGCGTTGTTCCAGGTGCCTGGTCCCGGTTTGTCCTTGTCGCGATTGTAGTTAACGTTTTATGGACTCTTCTTTTCTCTCCTGATTCGTTTCATGGACTCTTGTCCAGAGTCTAGAAAGCCTTTGGACCAGGCAAGTCTCTAAATAGTGGCCCTTTGGACAAGCAAGTCTCTAAATAGTGACTCTTTTTTTCTCTCACGATTCTTGCATGGACTTTGTCCACAGTGTAGAAAGAAGAAGAAGAATTTCATTTGGATCCACATAGGACTACATTGAACAAGCAATAGACAAGCAAGTCTATAAATAGTGTAAGACGAAGAATTTGCTACAGTCCATCAAGGATGGCTTTTTCTTCATGGACTTAGTCTCCGACAACCTGTATCATGGTGTGCTTGAGCTCTTTTAGTTTTATCTCGTATCATGGTGTGCTTAGGTTAATTCTAATGCATCTTGATCCTGGTATGCTGAAGCTATTTCAATTACATCTAGTATCATGTACTGTTTAAGCTATTTCAATTGCATCTTGTATCATCTTGTATCATGCAGTGTTTAAGTTATTTCAATTACATCTTGCATCTTGCTGTGTTTAAGCTATTTCAATTGCATCTGCAAATTTTGAACGAGGGCTACGACACAAATTAGGTAGGGGTGGAAGTGTTGTAACTATCCACAACTTAGATTAGGTGCATGCAGAAAATAGAAAATTTAAAATTTTGAATGAGGGTTACGACACAAATTAGGTAGGGGTGGAAATGTTGTAACTATCCACAACATAGATTAGGTACATATAAAAAATAAAATTTTTAATTGAACATGTTTATTCATGTATATAGATATAAAGAATTAATATTCTCCAATTCTCATGATAAATATTGATTGAGAAGGAAAAAAAGACATAAATACTTTATAAATAAATAAATAAAAATACAGATAGACTGAAATATAGGAATTCCACTTACATAACACAACTCAAACTTGGATAAACTCCACCAAGGAGTTGAAAATGATTGAATGAATACCTAGGTCAGGGCGCGTGGGTGAGTTTCAGGCATCTAAAATAGATAGCATTAGGAGGAGCCAGAGTCCGACAAAAATGCTATTGGTTGTCACGCGACAATAATATATTGCACGGATGGGCTTGTTCGCCACTGTAGTCTAATGTCTAATTCCGATTTGCCTGATGCAAAATGCGTTGCTGTGTGCTTGTGTTTCTGGTCATGCGTGGAGTGTCGAGGCTCCAAAGGGCCTTGTTCGGCCACCATCTCGAGCGTGGCGGGCGAAGGGCCCGCGGTCGATCGGTCGGGACTGGACCCAAGCGCGATCGCCCTCGGCCTGTGCGCGGGCTTGCGGTGCCCCGTTCCGGCATGACCTGACAGGAGGAGACAGGCCGGATCTTGCCTCATGTCGGAGGCGCTTGTTGCTGCTGCGTCTCGAGATCTCAGGGTCGGGTGCGGCCTGGAGGGTCCATGGTTGGAGGAGACGGCTTCGGGGATTGGCGGGGGATTTTGCAGATCTGTGAATGGGGATCACCTGAGCAGAGGCTGTGAAGAAAGTGGAGGTCGGCTGGGATCCAGTGCATGGAGCTGTTCTGGAGGACGCTGAGGACGAAAGTGCCCAAGTCAAACAGAAGGATGTCGAGATGGGTAAGCTCGCATGCACCTCCTTCTATTTTGTGCTAGGTGTGATATCCGGCATGACTGAAGCTGCGGCCTGGCCATATGCAGAGGGGCCACTGAGACCGGCAAGCCTTTTGCAAAAGGATGTAATCCTGAATACCACACAGATTATGACGGGTTGGCTGTGAGATGGGGTCTCACACATCCAACAGATACCGCAGCAGATTGCTGTCAAGCATGTCATGATCAGGCAAGAAATGCCAAGGACGGTGAACTGAAATGCAACATATGGGTGTACTGTCCTTCAGAGGAGGGTTGTTTTTCCCCAGATATATATGAACACAAACATCATGAATGCTGGTTGAAACAGGTTGGTCCTGTCGTTCAAGCTTACTTTCCATTTCGCGACACGAATTCCAATACTCTGCGTTGACGCAAACGGCTGTTGTCCTCTGCAGGCGTTGGAACCAAAGCTGAATTTTAAAGGTACGTACCTCATCCCACCCAAAAGCTCCGACTGTCGTGCCTTGGGTATCGGGGTCATCAGCGAATAGGGACATTCTTTGGCCAGCTCCTTAATTCTGAGACAACAAATTCCCGTTATTGGGTACCTTCTACCTATGAACTTAAGATCAGTTTAACCCAGCGGAGCCCTCCTTTGGGTATTCACCTGAACGCACTTCGGACCTCAGCCATAGTTATCTTATGGTTTCTCTGCTACCCACCTAGTACGAACTGATTATGTACGACGATACCTTCTTTCAGCCTATGTCCAACGGGAGGGCCAATATGCATGAATCTGGTAACCTGTCTTCCAATTGTCCAAAAACATGACTGCCCGGACGGCCCAGAAGCAGACTGTCATGCCGACCACCATGACAGTCCGCTGCACCATCCTGGACCTGAGCCGGACGACGAAATGGCTCACGGCAGCCACAGTAACCCTGACAAGAGTGTAGAGGAATCCGACCACAAAGCCCTCAGCTCCGAGCATGCCAGACTGCTGGTAGAAGAACAGCAGCTTCCCGGGATTGCTCCGATCCGGCATGAAGAGCGGCATCCCGCGGATGATGTTAAACATGCCGCCGGAGACGCTGAAGAAGTAGATCAAGAGCGCCCCTCCGCACCACACCTCCCGCTCATGCAGCGGCGAGTTCGGCGCCATAAGCATCTTCGCCACGAAGGAGCGGCCACCAGCAATCCTCCCGCCAGAACAATCATCTGCTGCGCGACACCAGCGGCGGCCGCTGAATTTGCCCTACCTTGAACCCGGTGCGCCTCCACGAACGCCGCGATGCTATCTGCAGGGACATGTCCCCGGCTCCGCGGCATGGCTCTGCTTCAGCTCCACCTTACCTGGGGCAGGTGCCGGATGCTCGGCAGCGAGTTCACTCCGAACAAGGCAAAGCTCCCGGGACTCTGCTTGAACTCCATGTCCACGAAGAAAACCTTGAAGCCGCCGGCTGGTCCTGGTTGTGCTTGGCATAGGATGTGGCGACCAGACCGAACTCCCGCCTCAACTCCTCCAGCTTCAGCCCGTCTTCTCCGCAGCTGCAGCGCATCGAAGAAGAAGATGAGCGAGTACGGCCGGCCCTCAGGCTGCATCGCAAACCTCCTCAGGCCGCCATCATCCAGCCGGATCACGCCGTCCGCCGCCTGCTCCTGCTGCAGTAACAGATCCGCAATGCGATCGTCATTGCTCTCGGCCGCGGCAAACGCCTGGGCCGCTAGCAGCAAGGCCGCCACAACCAAAGCCGTCCTCCACATCTCCCTTCACTTCCTCCCTCCGATCAGGCTTCCTTCTGCGAGATTCACTGAATTCCGCCCAGGTTTCCACACGGGGCACCTTTTAAACAGAGTCAGTCCCCGTTCCGTTTCAATCTCAGGGTACACCGGTTTCTTTGAGTGCTAGACTTCTTCAATATTCTCTCACTATTATTAGTATTTTTTACTTTTGTTTATATTATTTATTGAGTAATTCATTCTAATACTATTATGGCATACAGAGAAAACTTCTTGTAACCTTTTTCTTTTATGCGGAAAACGTCTTGTGGACCCCTTTTTTGGGGTGCCGAGGTGGCGCATCACCTGGCTTAGAGCTCCAACTTGCCCTCGGCCTGTGCGCGGGCTTGCGGTGCCCCGTTCCGGCATGACCTGACAGGAGGAGACAGGCCGGATCTTGCCTCATGTCGGAGGCGCTTGTTGCTGCTGCGTCTCGAGATCTCAGGGTCGGGTGCGGCCTGGAGGGTCCATGGTTGGAGGAGACGGCTTCGGGGATTGGCGGGGGATTTTGCAGATCGATGGTGATTCTGCCGTCTGAGAATGGTTAGGCTTTAGGCGGGAAAGATAGGAAGGAGGAGCTGTCGGCTCCTGGTGCTGGGAGGAGGCATGGCGCACGGGTTTCTTGGCAGAGCGAGATGCTCGTACAAGCATGCGACTATGGTGGTGTGCGGAGGGAATGTGGTGGCCGCGCTTGTCATGTTGCATTCTCTGCTCAGTCCGGTTTATTTCCATCGGCCGTCTATGCAGAGCTGGACGTTGCAGGAATCGAGCGATGGTATGTGTGCGGGTGCATGCGTCTGCATGCAGGGGGGGGGGAGCAGGGATCGGGTAGGATGGAAGTGTGGAGGTGGAATTTGGATGCTTGGCTGGTGTTGGTGATGCTTGGCGCGGCTAGGGTTGGTTGTACAGTTTTTGGATTCGGGTTTGGATTGTGCTGGATTGGTGTGTGTTGGAAGGCGGCTGTATTCGATTTGGTAGGGTTTTTTTCTGTATTTGACGGAGGTTTGCTTCTCGATATGCAGTGTTGCAAACTGAAGCTGAAGAGAAAGACATCAGAGAACTTCATGCGGCGCGATTGAAAGCAGTGCCGCATGCGCTTATACAAAGGGTATAGTACTGCCTGCCGATGACTTCAATGTGGCCGACTTTTGCTTGTCTGGCTCCAGTTTATTATTTTTGAGGGGTGCATTTCACGTGGTCTCTTTGAGGTGTGCATTTCACATGGTCTCCTCACGATTGCCTCTTCCGTTCTCTACTAGGTTAAGGAGATAAAAGCTGAGTCTGATGACAAGGCTGCACGCGACAGTGAGGCAGGTTACGCCAGACAGAAGGTCGCCGCTGAACTTGCAGAAAGGGTTAAAGAGCTAAAGAATTCGAACAACCAGAGTAGCCAGCAAGGTTGGTTCCTTCAGTCTGTCATCCCCTGTCTTCTTCAATCCCTCCTGAGGTTCTCTGCCCTGTACTTATTGGAAGGTCGTTGCGTGAAACCTAAGCGCCTTTGCTGTGTCACTCTGTAGCTTTCGAAGAATGGCGGAAAAAGTCTCAGCAACGGGCTGAAGAGAAAGCTAGGGGGGCCAGCTCAGGTGTGACCCAGAACTTGCTGCGGTGTGACTGATTGGCAGTGCATCGAAAGATGTGCACCTGGGATTGCAGGCTTTCAGTCATAGCTTCATTCTTTTGGACTGTCTGCAGACACTTTGGCGTTGCAGTAGTAGCAACTTAAGGGCTGTGGGCTACATGTTTGCAAATCTGTGAATGGGGATCACCTGAGCAGAGGCTGTGAAGAAAGTGGAGGTCGGCTGGGATCCAGTGCATGGAGCTGTTCTGGAGGACGCTGAGGACGAAAGTGCCCAAGTCAAACAGAAGGATGTCGAGATGGGTAAGCTCGCATGCACCTCCTTCTATTTTGTGCTAGGTGTGATATCCGGCATGACTGAAGCTGCGGCCTGGCCATATGCAGAGGGGCCACTGAGACCGGCAAGCCTTTTGCAAAAGGATGTAATCCTGAATACCACACAGATTATGACGGGTTGGCTGTGAGATGGGGTCTCACACATCCAACAGATACCGCAGCAGATTGCTGTCAAGCATGTCATGATCAGGCAAGAAATGCCAAGGACGGTGAACTGAAATGCAACATATGGGTGTACTGTCCTTCAGAGGAGGTTGTTTTTCCCCAGATATATATGAACACAAACATCATGAATGCTGGTTGAAACAGGTTGGTCCTGTCGTTCAAGCTTACTTTCCATTTCCCGGCGACACGAATTCCAATACTCTGCGTTGACGCAAACGGCTGTTGTCCTCTGCAGGCGTTGGAACCAAAGCTGAATTTTAAAGGTACGTACAGCGAGGAGTACCGCTCATCCCACCCAAAAGCTCCGACTGTCGTGCCTTGGGTATCGGGGGTCATCAGCGAATAGGGACATTCTTTGGCCAGCTCCTTAATTCTGAGACAACAAATTCCCGTTATTGGGTACCTTCTACCTATGAACTTAAGATCAGTTTAACCCAGCGGAGCCCTCCTTTGGGTATTCACCTGAACGCACTTCGGACCTCAGCCATAGTTATCTTATGGTTTCTCTGCCTACCATGCTACCCACCTAGTACGAACCGATTATGTACGACGATACCTTCTTTCAGCCTATGTCCAACGGAGGCCAATATGCATGAATCTGGTAACCTGTCTTCCAATTGTCCAAAACATGACTGCCCGGACGGCCCAGAAGCAGACTGTCATGCCGACCACCATGACAGTCCGCTGCACCATCCTGGACCTGAGCCGGACGACGAAATGGCTCACGGCAGCCACAGTAACCCCGACAAGAGTGTAGAGGAATCCGACCACAAAGCCCTCAGCTCCGAGCTGCATGCCAGACTGCTGGTAGAAGAACAGCAGCTTCCCGGGATTGCTCCGATCCGGCATGAAGAGCGGCATCCCGCGGATGATGTTAAACATGCCGCCGGAGACGCTGAAGAAGTAGATCAAGAGCGCCCCTCCGCACCACACCTCCCGCTCATGCAGCGGCGAGTTCGGCGCCATAAGCATCTTCGCCACGAAGGGAGCGGCCACCAGCAATCCTCCCGCCAGAACAATCATCTGCTGCCGCGACACCAGCGGCGGCCGCTGAATTTGCCCTACCTTGAACCCGGTGCGCGCCTCCACGAACGCCGCGATGCT
This sequence comes from Anthoceros angustus, assembly GCA_010909165.1. Lineage (NCBI taxonomy): Eukaryota > Viridiplantae > Streptophyta > Anthocerotopsida > Anthocerotales > Anthocerotaceae > Anthoceros > Anthoceros angustus. The sequence goes on from MU008160.1 coordinate 308,836, forward strand.
ATCTGCAGCCCGGGACATGTCCCCCGGCTCCGCGGCATGGCTCTGCTTCAGCTCCACCTTACCCGGGGGCAGGTGCCGGATGCTCGGCAGCGAGTTCACTCCGAACAAGGCAAAGCTCCCGGGACTCTGCTTGAACTCCATGTCCACGAAGAAAACCTTGAAGCCGCCGGCTGGTCCTGGTTGTGCTTGGCATAGGATGTGGCGACCAGACCGAACTCCCGCCTCAACTCCTCCAGCTTCAGCTCCGTCTTCTCCGCAGCTGCAGCGCATCGAAGAAGAAGATGAGCGAGTACGGCCGGCCCTCAGGCTGCATCGCAAACCTCCTCAGGCCGCCATCATCCAGCCGGATCACGCCGTCCGCCGCCTGCTCCTGCTGCAGTAACAGATCCGCAATGCGATCGTCATTGCTCTCGGCCGCGGCAAACGCCTGGGCCGCTAGCAGCAAGGCCGCCACAACCAAAGCCGTCCTCCACATCTCTCCCTTCACTTCCTCCCTCCGATCAGGCTTCCTTCTGCGAGATTCACTGAATTCCGCCCAGGTTTCCACGGGGCACCTTTTAAACAGAGTCAGTCCCCGTTCCGTTTCAATCTCAGGGTACACCGGTACACCGGTTTCCCTTTGAGTGCTAGACTTCTTCAATATTCTCTCACTATTATTAGTATTTTTACTTTTGTTTATATTATTTATTGAGTAATTCATTCTAATACTATTATGGCATACAGAGAAAACTTCTTGTAACCTTTTTTCTTTTATGCGGAAAACGTCTTGTGGACCCCCCCTTTTTTTTTTGGGGTGCCGAGGTGGCGCATCACCTGGCTTAGAGCTCCAACTTGGTGCCTGAAGCTAGCTAAAATCTCACCTAGGCTCATCAGTCCATGCGCGGTTGTTGGGCCGTCCTCGGTCAAATGCATCGATCGCTTATTTCTAGGCGTTGTTTTTTATCGTAAATTATGATCTAAGGCGTTATTTTTTATCATAAACCATGATCTAGGCGTTATTTTTTTTATCATGAACCATGATTCCCGATGGCAATCCTCCGATCAGGTTTGGTTAGTGGTCTAGCCGCAATAAAAAAAACAAATAAATTAGAAAATAACGGTCGACTGGCCCAACTTGAGCTCCTTAAAACGAAAACCGAACTAGGGCAAAGCTAGACCTTCACCTAGGTGCCCCAAGCTAGGTGGTGGGCCAGCTCCACAAAGTTTTCTGCTCCACACAAATGTTTTCCTCCAAACTTTTTGGTGACGAGATTGGTATGCTACATACTATGTGTAACGTATGCAAATAAGTTTGATGACATTTATACAAAGGAAAAACCAATGACATTTGATAGATATGGTAGATGAGTAAGAGGATAGTATGGCGTACCGATTTGCACTACCTCAATTTTTGAGTTATCGCTCAGGTGGAGCTCCAGCTCCGCGCATGGAGGGAGCTAGAGCTGGAGCCTTGCCCCCAAAGAAAGCCAGTGGTCGATCCGTTGCGATCGGCTTGATTGATTCAATTGCCTAAGGCCAATCTAAATCAAGCTTAAATCAATATGCATATGAACTAATTCGGGCCTAAGAGGTAGCACTTGCAAGATCGAGGAGATGGTGCATGTTTTTGAGAGGATTTGTAGCAGAGTGTGAAGCTGATGCCGCATTCTACAAGTTGTGGCTGGCAAGTAGCATGCAGTATGCTGCGCTGCCATGCCAATTCTTGCAATGACACCATTGTTTCAGGAACAGGGCCTCATGACTTCACGATCTAGTCACTAACTGGGTCATGTTCCTCTTACTTCCTTCCTTCCCCATTCTAAATTCAAACCCCCAATCACACCTTAGGACATCGATCGAAAGCACTCTTGGTTCATATATGGTTCATTGCATTGGAGGAAGGTTCATATATGGTTCATTGCATTGGAGGAATCAGCAGAGGCTGAGATGAATGGATGGAGCTTATATTCATTTTAAGCACAACTTAATGTTAGCTTGATCGATTCATGTGCATGTGTAAATCATTTCAAGCTTAGATTTAGGTCTAAACGTTTTAGGCAATTCAAGCCTGAATGTATCATGCAATTCAAGTCTAAACACTTGAGATTTGTTCAGCATCATAATCAGCATAAATCACGCGGAGGTGGAACTTCAAGTGGCTCCATTGGCCAAGGTGTAGTTTGAGCTCCACGTCGGGTAAGAAAAAACGAAGAAAACTTTCGAGTGTTATAAGGATAAAAGTAAAAGAAAACAAACCTAGTAAAAAATAAAATAAACATGACGACTTTATAAATGTACAAAGATGGGAAGTCCGATCTACACTGGGGCGATGGGCAGAAACAACCCTCTAGAACGCCCCGGGTCAGGGGGGACTAGGCCCCCCAATGTTTAAAAAATAATACATTAAGATTAGAGAAAAAGGTGGAGGACTAAACAAAAATGAAAGAGGAGTAATGGGATGGATAGAAGTAGAAAAGAAGAGTAGGAATAATGGATCCCTCCGCATTGCGAGATTCGAACTCGCGACCTCCTGCACTTGGCTACAACTGAGCAGGAAACCCTTGTACGAAAAAAGGGCCAATATTTGTCCACTCAAGTGAGGTGCACCGGCCGGGAATCGAACCCGGGTCTGTACCGTGGCAGGGTACTATTCTACCACTAGACCACCGGTGCCCACGGCTACGCATGGACACATAATTTAAAAAAAAATTAAACTTTGCACGTCATGTGCTGCTCCTCGCTGCCCCTGACGATAACACCCTCCACCCTCCGCGGTGCCCCCGCTCTATACCTAGTCTGGCATATGGAACCTCCCGCTCCACCGATTCCCCAGACTATGCAGCATACGTCTCGAAGACCTCTGTGGCTAGGCTGTGTTGAGCTCTGCTCCCAGACGCAGACGGAGACGCAAAATGCTTCTGCCTGTTCTCATGTGGCAGACTCCACTGCCCTCTTTTGAAAACACCAGAAACCAGAGCTTTCACAATGAGACTGCCACCAAACATGGGTCACAGGATCACGCGACAACTAAGTGTTGATGCTACCAAAAAGAAGCTGATGTACACCCCTACATCGATGCTGGCTGATAAGCGCAAGCTTCTGAGCTCGTTGCTAAAGATATGAACCCTATCATGAGACTAGTGCATGTGCAGAGGCACCTTGTCTTGCAAAAGGTTGCTTCCCAGTTACAGCAGACCTAACTGCGTACTTCAGCTGCTTGTAACTCGCCATGCTTCTATCCCTAACTCAAAACACGTCACTCGTGTGCACAAGGTGCGGACATAGTTCCAGGCCATTTGACCTCCTTGCGCAGGTTTTGCCTGCAAAACAGTAGGCCATTTGACCTCCTTGTGCAGGTTGCCTGTAAAATAGCAGGCCATTTGACCTCCTTCCGTAAAATAGTAGGCCATTTGACCTCCTTGCGCAAGTTTTGCCTGTAAAATAGTAGGCCATTTGACTTCCTTGAGCAGGTTTTGCCTCTAAAACAATTCGTACAATAAAAAAAATTATATTCAGTAAAAAAGAAAAAAATTATATATAGTAATAAAAAGCATGCACACAAACCTGTATGTACTTGTTATTTTATACTTTTCATATTTGATGAACCATAAATCCTAAACACTTCCTTCCAACACTTGCTTAAGATAATCTTTATCACTTCAAATCCTAAATACTTGCACAATAGCTCCACCGCGCTAAGCGTTGGTGCACTTCATGGTTCGTACAATAGCTCCATCGCGCTAAGCGTTGGTGCACTTCATGGTTCGTACAATAGCTCCATCGCGCTAAGCGCTGGTGCACTTCATGGTTCGTCGATATTTGTCAGCTATTGATGACTGAAGTCCCAGGGTAGGGTTCCATTGCCAATGTGAGCTTTGTCTCGGTTTCCTTTGTATGTGGATCCTTGAATGTCTGGCAGTTCCTACTAGTAGGTTGTTGGGTTGTAAGGGTCGTGAGCTTTGTGCAATGCTTGTGACATGGTTTTCGCGATCAATACGGCGCGATGGGATTATGAAGAAGAAACTGTTAAAGTACTTGCGTTTTCCTCCTGAGCCCTTTAGAGCGCTCGTGTCACTTTCCTGCTTCACAATCACATATGTTTGATGTTTGATACATAGACTTGGATACAGGCTTGGCGAGAACCATTCGAGATACACACAAGCCCACACGGGATGCACATGGAACAAGGGCCTATATTTGGTTGCTGATGATGTATCAGAGGCATTGTTTGAGGAGTGGTTGACAGGCCAACGGTCTGACAGGCGCTTAACATGGGAGCCCAGCCCTACTCTAGATGATGAGAGGGTAGCACATTTGCCTGATTATAATGTGATCCTACTGTTATTGATGAAGTTTTTATTGGGGAGTTGAGACATGAAGTTGGGCAAAAGATAAAAAAAAGAGCCCGATCGCAGTATGGTGCCCGATCGAGAGGCCGTGCGATGTTGCCCAATTGTGGTTCTGGAAGTGGCTCACAAGAATGAGTCGCTCCGAGAACGGAAACGAGAGATTGCAGAATGGGTGGAAGGGAGCACCCTGGCCCGTCTGGCCATAGGAGTAGCCATCACTGCAAGTGAACCCACCCACTCTCGACCGGGGCAGGTGAAGCTGAAGATCTTTCACATGCGGAGAGGGGATACTTCAATGTCTGAGATACAGGATTTTAGCGACATCAAACAAGTCGGAGAGATGAAGCTGACCATCAGGGGGAAGACACTTTTGCAGACAATGTACCGGAAAGTGTTGCACCTTTGCTCGAACTCGACCTCTTTCCTTTGAAAGAGAATTTTGTACGGTTGTTGGGTTTGCAGATTTAGACTAGACCAGTGCTTTTGATCATTAGGCCTTCGCTTTGGAATATTCACTTGGCCTCTCTGAATTGACCAATTCGGGTCATTGGCAAGCTGGCGGGGCGGACATACCTTGCCACATTCAGTTCTCTTGATCACAGCTAAATACAGCAATGGACTTAGTTCTGATACATGTCTTCAGAAGAAGAAAATAACTGTTCTCCACGCTGTGCTGGTCTTTGCAGTGTAAGGTATCCAAGACCATGTCAAGCTGTCGAGCTTGCATTGGTCCTCCAAATCATGATTTCAGCATCATTAGCCTTCCCCTCCCCTCCTGTCGAGCAATTGCCTTAATCCGCTGCCCATCGTGAACTGAGTTCTTCTAGTTCCGCAGGGCCACCACATGCTGTGAGCACAGTGGAAAAGGTCCACACATCTGGTCTGATCCCTTGTTCCTGCATCTGGGCATAGAGTTGCAGAGACTTCTTCACCTGGCGTTGCAGAGACTTCTTCACCTGGCGTTGCAGAGCATATCCTGCCATCATAGCGTTCCAGGAGATCACATTCCGCTCCAGCAAGCCATCAGACACCTGTTGAGCGTCCTCCATGCTCCCACACCTGGCATACATGTGGATCAGAGAGTTGCCCTCGAATACATTTGATCCATAACCCCTTCGAAAAGCTTCAGCATGAACAGTTCGTCCCTTATGCAAAGACTTTTACTTCACAAGTAAGCTTCAAGGTTCCTCTCTTTGATGTGCGCCTGTACCTGCAATCCGTTCTCTACAGCTGAATCACCTACAGTTGCACATGCCTGCAGGATGCAAACAAATGTTACTGCATCAGAACAACACCACTTTCTTCCTGCATCTTGTTGTGCAGGCAAGGAGCTTCCGTGGCCCTCCCTTCTTGCTGTGCATATGATTCTAAGTGATCACACTTTTCTCAATGAGTCCATAAAATTTTTTCTAAGTGTCCCACACACTTTGCGTACATGTTTACCAAGCTGCCACCCACCACCATATCAGCCTGAAGTCCCTGCTCTTCAATCTTTGCATGAAGTTGTTTCCCATGTATAAAGCTGACACACACCCCATAGCACATGCCTGAAAGAGGCACACAAAGGTCACAGAATCGGGAACAGCAATGCCTCCTTCCAGCATTTTAGTGTAAAGAAAAGGGCTTCCTGGCACAAGCCCTCGTGCTGTAAAATATCCTGCAATCAGGGAATTCCAAGTTGCCACACTTTTGCCACAAAGACTGTCAACACCCTCTGTGCATCCTTCAACTGCCCACACCTTGTATACATGTTTACCAGGCTGCCACTAACAGCTACATCAGTATCTATCTTCAATCTGTGCATGAAGCTGTTTCCCCTTCCGTATGGCTGTGGCACCGCTGTTGCACAGGCCTGCAGGAGGCAAACATAAGTCACAGCAGTCGCAAGTATAACCTCTTTCGACATAGTACTGTGAAGGGCTTCCAGGCCCAAACCCTCTTGCTGTGCATACCCTGTGATCATGGCAGTCCAAGTCACGACATTTTTTCGTGAAGTCTGTTAAACACCCACTGCGCATCATTTAGGCTCTCACACTTAACGTACATGTTTACCAAGCTGCCACCCAAAACAACGTCAGCTCTGAGTCCACGGTCCACAAGTTGCACGTGTCGCTGCCTTCCTTCTGTAACCCTGAGACACCCAGACTTGAACATGCTTGCAACATGCAGATAAATGTTACTGCGTTAGGAGCAACTTCACCTTCTTCTTGCATAGCCTCATAACGGCGGAGGCTTCCTGACCATTTTCTCCTCCTGAGCATATCCAGCAATCATCGCATTCCAGGATACCACATCCTTGATAGGGAAATTGTTCAAAACACGTTGCGCATCCTTAATGTTCCCGCACTTCAGTGCATGTCAGTAACTATTGAAATTGAACCCGGTGCAGGCCAAATGGATACACATTTATAAGAACGCCGTTTATTAAGCATCCTTCGCTCACATCGGTACTTAGATGGGGTGAGTGGATGCTCTTGGTTACTGCACCAAGGCACACCAGTGTACAAGTTGTTAACTACCAAGTTGTATTGACCACGGATGCGAAAGAAAAAACGAAGGAAGCATTATTTAAATTATTGTTAATAAAGTAAAAGAAAATAATAAAGGAAGTATTATTTAAATGATTGTTAATAAAGTACATGAGTGCCAAGTACCTAAGTGAAGGAAGCCTGAGAAAGAAATAATGATTTATATTTCTCTACGATAAAGGATGAGTACGAACTACCCTTCTTGAAAACAAAATAACGCTATCTAATATCACATTAACTAGTTATTGATTATTAATATGAGTTTATATCACAAGATACTAAAGTAATGATTCTATTATTAACTGACTCTAACTAATACTAAAAATATAAGAAGAACTATATAATAATTATGAGAAAAAATAAAAACAAGGAAGATATTTAAATAATGAAAAAATAAACCATGAAAAAACATGAGCTACACCTCGACCACACTCTTAAAATAACTTGAATAACTATCATTGGGCTAGACCACTATTTATTTCAAAGAGTTAGGTAAGGATTAACAGGTCACTTGTTAATAGACTTCTTCTGCTTCGAATGCTTGCCACAAATTAAAAATTGGCTGTAGAATTATCGAATTCTATCAAAAATAGAGAACATAAAGAAGTGATAAAAAAAGGTTCTATACATAAAGATTATCTTCTCCTTTTTCGTTGTCCAATAACAAAAGAGCCCTTGGTCAACAAGTTTGATCTGCATCCAAGTGACTATCAGTCGGGACATGGAGATACTTGATCGAATCCCTATCTACCTAATGTACCAATATGTACCATAAGACAAACCCTAATGAACCCAAATGTATTAAAAGATAAACCCTAATGAAGATAACTATTGAACCCTAATGAACCTAATGCACTTAATGAACCCTAACTAGCAAAAATAACTTTTAACTTTCTTACTTTTTATATTTTGCATATTAGTCTAATTGCCACGCTTTGGACACACATAGAAGCGACCATGTTTGATTCGATTAATCAAATCGATTGTAGAAGCGATTATGTTTCCATTTGATTAGTCGAGTAACTTGGCACTAGTGAAACAAGGTAGAAAGGTGAAAAGTTGAAAAGGTAAAAGCTAAGTTAGTAGCCTATTAAGAAGATGCATGTGTTGCATGCTTCATGCAATCTCTTGTTAGAGAGGTGCTACTGACCACAAATGAAGAGCTGCCTAGAGAGGACTCTTAGTGATTAGTGGTGCAGTAGAATCCCTAGATTTAACTGCCTAGTTAAGGTCGGGATATATAAGGGCTAGAGCAAGGGCTTTGAGGAACAAGTTACAAGTGGGACTCACTCTTTGAGAGGCGAGGCAAGTGTCTTGTGCAAGCCTGTGTTGAGAGGCTGTGGAGAGCTAGCTAGTGAGCTTGTCATGGAATCAAGGCGTGCAGTTGGGCGTGAGATAGCATTCCATCGTTGTATTCTTGTAATAAAGGCGGCACCTCGAGGAGGTGGCTGCGTCGTCGATGGGCGGCGGGCTACTTGGAGCCTAGTCGTGTTGTGAGGTTGAGGCGTTGAGAATCGTGCAAGTCTCTTGTGGAGTGAATTGGCGAGGTCCTAGACTGGGAAGCCCGACCGCGCTTCCTTCTTGGGTGAGGGGTGTTACTTGAGTGGTATCGGGGCAGTCCATTCCTCCGAGTGACTAGAGAGTGCACAAGATGGTCAATGAGAAGCGTAAGGAGGCTGAAGAAGCGGCGGTCTCCCCGATCATCCGCCTCAACCTTTGAAGATTCATCGTCGGAACAAGAGGAAGTGAGCGCCCGAGCACACGAGCCCATCTCGAGAGAAGTCGGAGAGGAAGAAGCGGATGGTGGAAGTACTTTATCAAGTTCTTCCGGTGTCTTAGGCGATGTAATGACTTCAAGGAAGAAGACAAAGCGAATCCAGCCACACTCAACAAGGCGAAGATCACGGAAGACAACAAGAAATCTTCCGAATTCAGAGCATCTTCAAAGTGGCTCAAATCGAGCATGAAGCTAGCCCTACAGATAAGTATGAGGGAGAAAGAGATCGCAAGTCATTGATTCTTGGATCTATTCTATTGAGACTTATCTCGCCTCATCGGTGTTGAGGAGTACTACTTAGGTCTTGTTGGCAATTTCTTAAAGGGCTATGCTTTGGTCTGGTTATGGTGCTAATGTTGCCGGGTAGCAGCACATACCATCACTGGTGGGCATCCTTCAAAGAAGCCCTCAAGAAGCGGTTCAACAGATGGCGTCTAAGTAGGCGACGACAATATCAAACAAGCAGTCATGGAGATTATGTAAGTACCGGTGAAAGTCATGCACTACCATGAGTGAAGATGACAAACGCATCGCTTCATGGGTGGTTTGAAGGATTGGGTGCTATGATTGAGTTGCAGTCCAACTACATTGGCGGAGGCCATTCAGAGATGCCATCCAGATACTTTCCATTCTAGTACATCCAACTCCTCCGGAAGATTTCGATGCAGGTGGTGGTATGCCCGGACTAGAGGAAGCTCTAGTAGTGTTGGGAGGGAGGACACTGGCGGAAATGGTTGCAAGAGGCAATTCAAGAGGAAATTTCAGGAAGAAATCGAGGAGCGGAGGCCGCGCGGAGCAGCGATATGGGTTCTCGAAAGGAGTATGCTACTCATGTGAGGCCGGGACATTATGCAAATGAATGCCGAATGTTGAACAAGACTCTCAACGTAGAAGGAGATCCACGGCCAGACTCGGGATTACGGAGTGGCGGATCCGAGGATCCCAAATGACGGATCGGCCACATGCGAAGGCGCATGTGGTGAGTCTCGAGTCTTGAGGGGCACTATTCGGAGGCGGGTGGAGAGCTCATGTACATACATGGATGTATAAATGGAGGGAGCGAGGATGTTGCTTGACTTAGCAAAGAACACATAATTTCATTTCTCCTAGCAAGGCAAGCAAGCTTGGTTTGACATGGGCTAGTACATCGAGCCATGTAGAGTGAAACAAGCTAAAGGAATGCAACACAAAGGTGAATTGCAAGAAGTGCCGTGCAGATAGGGAATTGGAATGGAGCGAGCTTCAGCTTGTAGATATGGATGATCATGAAATCATCTTGGGCTTAGAATGGATGAAGGCCAACAAGGTATGTGTGAACGTGGACTCACGCACTACAGATCTTAGGAGATGAAGAGCACAAAGTGAGTTGTGCGCCTCAAGCGAGAGAACAACATTGATGATATCATCTCTAAGAAAAGCTCAAATGTTGTGTAAAGGATGGAGAGGAACTCTTTACTTGCTGCAAGGACTAGAAGATGGTCTTGAGATGGAGTCTCGAGACCAAAGATTCCAAGGAAGTGCAGCCGCCTTGAATGAGTTCAAGGACTTGATGCCCGATGAGTTGCCTCCTTTACCTCCTAGAAGAATTGTAGATCATGAGATTGATCTCAAGCCGTGAAGTACACCGCCTTCAAGAGCGCCATATAGATTATCGCAGGATGAGCTACAAGAGAAGAGACGGATGTCTAACACCTAGCCAAGGGCTATGTGAGAATCTCAAAGTCCCCATTTGGTGCGGTTGTTCAGAAGAATGGAGGATTGAGATTATGCTTGGATTACGAGCACTCAATCGGATAACGATGAAGAATTCTTATCCTTTGCCAAGGATGGATGACTTGTTTGTGATTGAGAGGTGCTAAGTATTTCACCAAGATCTAATGGCGAGCTATTACCAGATTCGCATCGGAAGGACATGAATACAAGACGCTTGTAGAACAAGGTATGGATCTTTTGAGTTCCTTGTCATGCCATTTGGACTCACTAATGCACACCACGTTTGAGACTCTCATGAATACTATATTCGGAGATCATTGGATGAGTGTGTTGTGATATACTTGGATGACATCATGATATCTGATTCTACCTTGGAAGAGCATGTCCAACACTTGAGGAAAGTGTTAGAAAGGTTAAGAGCAAATTCTTTGTTCTTAGCTATAACAAAGTGTGACTTTGTTAAGGAAGAGATAGACTTCCTAGGATTCATTGTCTCTGCGGATGGTATCAGGATGGATAACACGATAATTTTTGAAGGGGGATATAACCCCTTGGAGAACGACACCCTTGTCACAAGAACACCTTTCCTAGAGCGACATATGTGCCTTTGATAATGCACACACCCTTTACGGTCATACAGATAAAAGGCACTTTCAAGTCTACACCCGAACTGGAGCACAATAGGGTGTGGGCCCGTCTGCGTTTTGTAGAATGCATAGAGGGCTGCCATTTTCATATGTTTATTACAATAAAACTTTTACTTTCAAGTGGTGGAACACAATGAAAACAATCTTGTACTAGCGGAGTCTTATTTCAATGGTCGTGAGAACATTGCAACAAACAATGCTAAAGGAGAAGTGGTCATCGATCGACAATAGTCATTCAAGAGTGCGGCCCGACGACTCATCCATGCCTTCAAAGCGAGTCAAGTACCACCATATTCGAGGCGGTCCATATCCTCCGCCTCGAAGTTGTCGTTCTCCTCCATTGCTTGCTCGTCTTCAATAGTACCATTCTTGGGCCAGCGGTGTCGATGCCACCTGACATCTAGCATCTGACCCTCATCCAAAAGGTCGCATCGTGGTCTTCAACCTTCGGCACTCAATGCAACCACTTGGGCTTTAAGGCAATGCTAGCGTCCTTAAAATGAACAAAGTTAGTTGCCCATGCGCCCATGCAAGCATCCTTAAAATCAACAAAATTGAGTTGTTAGGAAGACGGGTTTGAACACAACCTATTCATTACTACACTTATTTCCCAAACACTTGACCAACAATCCCAAGTTGCAACTCTTGAGGCGCTAAATATATATTTTTTTGACAGCCTATGAGGAGCATGGGGCGCTGCCGGCCGGCGCCATGGTGAGGGGCGCAGGCCGGCGCCATGGGCAGGCGTGGGGGGGCGCGGCCGGCGCCATGGGCGGTGGTGTGCTGGGGAGGCGCGGCCGCCGGTGCGCAAGGTGTTAGGGGAGGCGCCGGCCGCCGGCGCCCATGGGCGGTGTGCTAGGGGAGGACGCTGGCCGGCGCCCATGGGTGGTGAGGGGGAGGCGCCGGCCGCCGCGCCATGGGGGGCAGGAGGGGGCGGGCGGCCGGCGCCATGGGCGGTGGTGTGTTGCGGGGGGAGGCGCCGGCCGGCGCCCATGGGGTGTGTGTTAGGGGAGGCGCCGCCGGCGCCCATGAGCAGGCATGTTGGGAGGCGCCGGCCGGCGCCTCCTTAGCACCATCCTACGGTGCATGCGGTGAAGCTAGGGGGACAAGAAGGAACGCAGTATCCTATCACCGATGGAAGGTGTGGCCCATTTGGTGAAGGGTTAAAAGATTTGCGTCCATAAGTGATTGAAGAGTACAAGTGGTGGGAAGCCTTTTGGGTGGACCGGAAGGAGATTGCTATCATTGTGGAGAATAACATTGGGCTAGTGCTACATTCCTTGGAAGTGGTTTTCACGCAGAAGTGGATCATACAAGATGACCACTTCAAGTGCGGATGAAGCTTTGCTAGATGAGGCATTATTGAGGGACCTCCACGTGATATGTACTTGGGGCATATCAAAATGCGGAAGGCAAGGGAAATGGCACGATGAATGGGGACATAACAAAACCGAGAGGGATGTCGCGCTGCAATACACGCATACTAGGCCATTCGGATTGGGAGGTCATTGACGTGAAGCTAACGCACCACGACCTCACTTTCTTATCCACTATCGGACCGAGCATAGATGCGTATGAAGGAGATATGTGCAGAACATAGTCCGCCAGAGTGGTAACCCATCCGTCCAATGCCGAGGAAAAAGGGAATAAGGTCCATTACCTAAAAACATACAGGAGGTATTTGTGAATGAAATACCATCCAGATGGGTTTGTGTTGAACGACGGAAACATCTGTGTGGACAAAAAGCGATAAGGGATAAGCTCATGAGGCGTGGTTTTCATACAACCCGCGATGAAAGTGTCATCAAGATAGTGATGACAATGGAGGAGAAGTCGACCAAGTGATGACGATGGATTGAACTCGGGATGAGTGAAATCAAATCTCGCTTTTCCCGGGTCCCGAGTTAATGTTGTAAGTCCGGCTTCGATGTTTCGTGTTAGGAAATACCGTCTGCGGGCTTTTGTGGTGTCATAACAAAACCACATTTCCATCCCAAAATCGAAGTTTACAATGCCCCCGCAGAACGGCCTTCCTCACCGCTCCTACTTTGCATCATTCCCTAGGTTCGAGTTTCATACCACCATTCGACACAAACATTGCCGGATGGAAAAGTAGTAACTTTACCGGTGACACCTTTTTTCGAGTCGTTTTCCAATGCCTTCAAAACTGCTTTAGGGCCCATCAAAACCCCTTCGTAGATTATTTATGAAAACCCCTCTCGAGATTATTAACCCCTTCAAAATTATCGTGTTGGATCCCGATAAAAGGTTATACAGAGTTGGTCACCCAACGAATGTGCACGAGGTGCGTATGTTTTTGGATTGGCTGGAAGATTTGTAAGATTATGTTTGCCAAGATTCGCCCCATTAATCGATCTCAAGAAGGCGAAGGCTTGGAAGTGGATGATGAATGTCGAGGGCATTCGAAGCTCGGTTGAAACTCAAAGACTACCCCAAGATTGGCAATCTATGATCCAAAGAAGGATATAGAAGTATATACCGCGCCGATATTGCAATTGAGGAGTGCTCATGCAAGAAGGTAGGCCGTGGCTTACGAGTCAAGGAAGCATGAACATGAAAGGAAGTACCCCACTTATGAAAAGGAGATGATCCATCAATTGTCTCAAGATTTGGAGACATTATCTTCTAGGAAGATCTTTGGTATACGATAATGTAAGCACGAGCTTCTTTACAATCGCGACTAAGCGCAAGATAGTTAGATGGCAAGATTTCCTAGCAATGTATGATGTGTCTATCAAGTACAAGCCGGAAGGAGAATCTCGTATGCTTTGAGTCGCAAGCGTAGTTTAAGTTTGATAACCGCTTACGTCAAGAGGCCTAAGCTAGTCAAATGATGGTGATTGAGCCAAGGACACTCACACGCATCAAGGAAGCTTATCCGCGAGATCCATTAGTGCAGTGATTGGATCAATGAAGTGGAGCAACCGGATCTAAGTTTAAGCTTAGAAATGGCTTGTTGATGTTCAAGCAAAACAGATTGTGATTCCCGATTCTCATGTGTTGAGAAGGAAGTTGCTTGCAGAGTGTCATGATGTGCCAAGTGCAGTCATAGAGGAATTGACCCAACTTATGAGAAGTTGAGAAAGCGCTTTATTGGCCGATGTACAAGCATACGTTGAGTATGTTAAGTCTTGTAGACCGTCAGGGATAAGGTGGAGCGCATAAATCCACGAGGTTTGTTGCAACCGCCTATTCCAAGTGGGCCTTGGAAAAGTATATCAATGGATTTCATTATGCCATTGCCACCAAGAATGGACACAGCCTATCATGTTGGTTGATAGATTCAGCAAGCACACTTCATCCCTACAAAGAAGCGAGTGAAAGCTTCAAGTTGCTCATTGTTCAAGAAGCATGTATACATGTATATATTATACATATGATTGTGAGTGACAGAGATCCCGTAAGCAGAGTTTTGGCAACATTATGAAGAGCTTAGAGTGCAATTATGTATGAGCAGTACCACCCGAGGATGGATCAGAGAGGGTGAGAATCCAAGAAGAATACTTACGACACTATGTATGGATGGACCAAATGAGATGGAGTAATCATCTTGAGGATGCGTAATTTTGTTATAATAACATCGACATAGCTCCTGTGCTACCTTTTTTCGGATGATGTAACGAAGCAATGGACGAGTTTCCATGTTGAATGCTAGCGTGTTGAGACAGAGCAAGAGAACCACGTGAATTCATTGAGTAGTTAAGGGCATGAAGTTGCTAAGAAGATATTGGCCAAGGCTCGTGAGCAAAAGAAGTCACGCATGGCAAGAGGCAGTTTCAAGTAGGAGACAAGGTGTGGGTGAAATTGAAGAATTTCCCACCGCCAAGGGCCGACCTCAAAGTTAAGGCCTAAGTATGGAGGACCTTCGTAGTTCAAGCGCATTGGAAATGTGGCTTACAAACTACATTGCACGAATGGATCTTCTCTCATAATGTGTTTCATGTCTCTTTCTTTGAAACCATTTGTGATTTCGAAGAGAATGAAGATATGAGCAGGAAGGATTATGTCATCCGGTTCAACACAATCATGGTCTGCGGAAATTGTTGAATTCTGGCAGAGAGAAGTGCCTCGTCGTAATGTACAGTGTCTGGTAAGGGTGGTTATCGGATCCAGGTTTCACTTGAAGATGTGCAACAAGGATCATGGATGATCTCGCGTTACCGAGGTCATTGAGGACAATGACATCTTCCTGGGGAGAGAGTAACGCACTAGTGAAACAAGGTAGAAAGGTGAAAAGTTGAAAAGGTAAAAGCTAAGTTAGTAGTCATTAAGAAGATGCATGTGTTGCATGCTTCATGCAATCTCTTGTTAGAGAGGAATTGCTCTGACCACAAATGAAGAGCTGCCTAGAGAGGACTCTTAGTGATTAGTGGTCCTAAGAATCCCTAGATTTACTTTGCCTAGTTAAGGTCGGTGCGGATATATAAGGGCTAGAACAAGGGCTTTGAGGAACAAGTTACAAGTGGGACTCACTCTTTGAGAGAGCGGGCAAGTGTCTTGCAAGCCTGTGTTGAGAGAGCTGGAGAGCTAGCTAGTGAGCTTGTCATGGAATCAAGGCGTGCTTGGGCGTAGATGGCATTCCATCGTTGTATTCTTGTAATAAAGAGCGACTCGAGGAGGTGGCCCAGTCGTCGATGGGACGGCGGGCTACTTGGAGCCTAGTCCGTGTCGTGAGGTTGAGGCGTTGAGAATCGTGCAAGTCTCTTGTGGAGTGAATTGGCGAGGTCCTAGACCGGAAGCCAAGACTTGACGCTTCCTTCTGCCTTAATGGATCGATTGATTAGAACACGGATAAATAAGCAAATTGTACAAATTTGTATACTTAGAAGGAGAAGCACTTCTCATGGTCACTCCTTTCAACTGCAGCAACCTTTTGCGAATCTCATGCGAATCAATGCACACAGTACCCATGATGGCCCTTACTACAATGTCTCTCTGTTGACAGCCGATCTCACCGCAGAGGTGTGCCATTAGGAGTTGTGCCATTAGGAGTGTTCAAGAGACCAAACGCTAGATTCTCGGCCCTCTCAAAGCACTTCTTCCTGTTCCTTCTAGATTCTCAGCATGACATTAGGAGTGTTCTGTTGAAGAGACCAAACGCCATGCCATTAGGAGTGTTCAAGAGACCAAACGCTAGAGCTAGATTCTCAGCATGCCCTCAAAGCACTTCTTCATGCCCTCAAAGCACTTCTTCCTGTTCCTTCTAGATTCTCAGCATGCCCTCAAAGCACTTCTTCCTCATGCCCTCAAAGCACTTCTTCCTGTTCCTTCTAGATTCTCAGCATGCCCTCAAAGCACTTCTTCCTGTTCCTTCTCAGACATTGGCTTCAGGACTAACTTTCCTGCTTTAGACGTGCATTCGTGCTCCCTACCTTGAGGGCAATCTCGTCTCGTGGGGGCACATCGCTGGGACTCCATCCTCCGCGGCACTCCCGCCTCTACGTGTGCATAATCACGTATACGGTATGTTCGAACTTTCCTCGTATAGGCTTATCGCGTAGAGCTACGCATCGGCCGAGAGTCGAACCCGAATCAGCGCTGGAGGGAAAGATCATGCTACCAACAAACCACCGGGCCCATCTTTACAAGAAAACGCGCTCCATCTCCGCGGCAACCCGCATGCCGGCTGCCCGGACAGCAAAAGAGGCATGGGAGAACGGAAACCGGGCGGGATTGGACCAGTTGAGATGGATGAAGCGCACCTTGGACTGTTCCTCTTCCGGCAGACTGATGGCAAATCGGGCCATGGAAGACGCGATGGTGGGGTGCGGGATATCGCTCATATCCCGCCCCGGGAGCTCGCCCTGGTCGAAGAACGTCCCGTCCAGGTACGCCACATCCACCTCCCGGATTTCATCTTCAATCCGCACGCCTTCCTTGTCCCAGTCCTCCCACCGGTCGATGTCCGGGATGAAGAGCGCCCGTCGGCTGGGGCCTTCCACCGAAACCCACCACCTCCGAGAACTCCTGCCGGTGGGGCACCAGGAACGGCGTGACCCGCAGCCGGGGTGAGCTCCACAGTTTGCCTATCCGCCATCTCCCGGATCTCGATGTTGCGCAGGCCAGCTGGCTCCACGGCCCGTTGGTCGCCAGGAAGCTGCCCATGCGCGGCATGGCGTGGACCGGGACAGAGGATGTTCCCATGGCCTCCCGACCCAGGAACATGAGCCCGGTGTAGTGCCCTATGTGGCGTGGGTGAGCAGGATTCCGGACAGAGGAAGGTCCGTGGTGCGGAAAACGGTGGAGAATCGGTGCAGCTGGTCGCGGAAATCCGGTGTTGCTTCCAGCAGAAATCGCTTCCCTGCGATCCTGTCCACCACGCCGATGCATGTCGCGGTGCGGCGGAGGGTTGGGTCGGCCCAAGCTGGGTCGTCGTCGTGGCCTGCCTGCGGCGCGCCCCCGTCTTGTCCCGACCCGAGCACCACCAGCTCCACCGCGCTAGGATTGTCAGAGTCCGCCATCGCTCACGCAAAGACAGCTCCTTGGAGCTCGGCTATGGAAGACGAAGAAGTTGGTACAGAGCTAAAATTATTCACTAAATATCTACTATAATGCTAAAATTGAATCAAGCCCCGCTTTCAGCCATGCGCTTGGAGATGGCCTTGGCAGCCTCCTTCGTCTCCCTGCTGATGATGCGGAGTTGGGTCAGGAGCTTGAGCCTCTGTGGGTTGTTCTTCTGCCGATCCACGTCTAGAATCATCCTGTTTAGAAGGGTGAAGAAGTAGCTGTCTGGAGCCAGGTAATCGACTTGGCTCTTCATCGTTGCCACTCGGTCCGAGGGAGTTTTGTCTCTCATCAGCTGCACAAGCACCGGGAGATTCTTTGTTTGATGAAGTTTTGGTTCTTGAAGAGAAGCAGACTTTTGATTCTCGATTTGTCTGGGAGAGGCTTACCTGATTCAGAAGCCGGATCTCTGGCCGGAGGGTCCTCTCCTTCTCTGACATGGCTATTCGGAGGGTTGTTTCGATTTGGTTCATCACCTGGAGGTTACCTTCCTTCTTGGCCTTTCTACCAATGCAGCAAGTGTTAGGTCAGATGTAAGGCGGTGAGGAACATGAAAGAAGACAGCATGCTTGGATGAGGACAGAGAGAAAGAAAGAAGGGAATGCGTAGTACCAGCTCCAGATAAGTCGAGGCCACCATGAAGAAATCCTCAGTCAAGAACTCCACGTACTTCTGAGCTGCCTGCTCCTTGTCCTCGGCTTTGAGGAGTTCAGCCAAAACCTCTGTGGCGTGCAGCTGGAGCTGCCTCAGTTCGGTGACCTTCTCTGCGAGCCAAGGACGAGCCGGCTCAGGAGAGCAGCTCTGGACATGAATTTTGGTGCTGAGAGAAGGAGGAGCTCACAGTTTCCTTACCTTTGTCTGACGCCTGGCACACAACTTGTGATGTCCTTACTCTCCGATGACAGAGATGGTTGTTGAGCAGCAGTCTGGCACTTCCACTTGCATTGATTCGGCTTCCCAGAGATCCTGAAACGGATTGCAGCAAGAATGCACGTTTGTCAGGACCGAAGCTTGCAATCCATCCCGCCACGCACGCAAGACAGACAGCGAGACAGCCAAGAGTGTGAGCCTACCTGAGGGACTGAATGAAGCGGAGAAGGTGGAGGAACATGAACGGTGCACCGCCATAGCCGAAGGCGGTACTGACACTACCGCGAGCGCCATTTCCACGACCATGGTGTAAAACCCTGCCGGAAAACTGGAAAGACGGCAGAGTTTTTTGGGTTGGCAAGGATGCAGGCCAGAGGACCGCTCTTTGATGCGCACTGCCACCTTCAGGATGCCCGAATCGCCCACTGTACCCCCCGGCTGCTGCAGTCTGCCAAGGAGGCGGGGGTGCAATGGTTTGCTGTCAACGGAACGTCTCAGGTTTGTGACCCATCAAGCCCTACCATGCTGACGCATGTCATTCTGCTCCTCTAACTGCAGGTTGTGACGGTGATTTGGTTGTGGGCAGGAGGACTGGGAGGACGTGAAGCAGCTTGGTGAGAAGCACCCATCTGTGATTCCATGCTTTGGTCTCCATCCTTGGTATGTGTGTGTTGAAGAAGGAACATGCGAATTGTGTCACGGATTAAGTTCGGATGTTCACGATGTGATGCTCGGATATCCACTATGACGTTCTCATCATCTTCCTGCTGGAAGAGCAGGTACCTTGAGAAGCGTTCTCCAGATTGGTTGTCCAGTTTGAGAGCCATGCTTGAGGCTGTCCCGACGGCTGCCTTGGGAGAGGTACGTTTCACACAGGCTCACTTTGGCCAGGGCTTTGGCCTAGTATGTTTTCCTGCTTCTGCCAGCTTTCAGTGCTTTGGTAATTTGATCTGCTACTATCGTGTTTCGCACCGGTCTGTCTGACTTGAGCTTGCATGGCAGGCGGGGCTTGACAGGAGCCCTCGTGGCAGTGCTTCGGATGAAGCAACACAGGTCTGGTTTACACCACTCTGTGCTGCCCTTTCCAGGCAACTCCGAGGTTGCATTTTGAACTGTCTGTACCTGTACTCAAACTGAGCTTCTATACCCAACAGGCAGAGATTCTAAGGCAGCAGCTTGAGCTAGCCAGGGAGCTCCATCGACCTGCTGCAATCCATTGCGTCCGAGCTTTTGGCGCTCTTCAAGAGCTTCTTCGGTAAGCTCCACATCTCACGATCCATACATTTCATCCTCTTCCACCTTCAGTCACCACTGATCCTATCACTTCCATGACTGGCAGAGACTTGGGCCCCTTTCCTCCTGGACTCATCCTCCATTCATACAGTGGTTCCGCGGAGATGGTCCGTGCTCTCTCCAATCACAACACATACTTCTCCTTCTCCGGCTTCATCACTGGCATGAAACCCAACAAGGCCAAGAACATCCTGAAAGCGGTATGAACATCACTCCATCACTTCATGACTTACACTCACTTACTCCTCTCACCTGGCAGGTACCCTGGGACAGGCTCCTGCTAGAGACAGACTCTCCAGACGCACTGCCCAACGTGGACCCCAACTCCTTGTCACCCATTCCAGAGCCCCTGCCGACAGCAACACAGTCGTGAAGACTCTGAACCATCCTTCAAACATCCGATCTGTGAGCCTTCTGACCAGCAACTCTTCCTCCTCAGCCAGTCCCCACAACAGGGCATAAACAACCCTCATTCTTCTCCTGTTTTGCAGGTTCTTTCCATCGTTTCCTCTCACCTGGGGAAAAGCGAAGAGGAAGTCGGTGCTGCCACTTACCAGAATGCCATCCGTCTCTTCTCGTTCCCTGGCTCCAAGCTGCTCTCGTAAGCTCGTACCCGTTGCACAAGGGGAGAATGTACGGCTCAAATGGCAGGCAGGCAGACTCCAGGCTGGAGCCTGATGGCCAGATTGATGGGTCCATGTGCATCCAGCAGAAACCAGTCCAGTCTGCAGTACATCCTGCGAGAATTGGCGATGGGCCCGGGGAGTCGTCATCGATTATGCTGCACAGCCATCATCATCGCCGGGCCATCATATCCCGTCCCTGTATTTACTATTTCATAATTCAGACTCGTTTAAGTTCAATGCTCGTATAACGCGCGGTTAACTGACCGCGGTTAGCCTAACCGTGGTCGCAGGCATAGGATTCGAAGATGGCGACCGTTTCTGCAGGTCATTCATGGCGAACGACTTCCAATACTCGACGGTCAGCATTCGTGCAATCCTCCCTCCAGTTCATTCAATTTCCGCTCCGTTCCGGTCGTGAAACGTTAACACGCCTGCCATCCGCATGCGCAGCTTGTTGGGCGATAGCGATGGCGATGGCAATGGCAATGGCGATCCATGTTGTCCCCATCTTTGATTCGCGATTTCCGTCCGCCCTCAGGATGCGCTCGCACGGAGCGTCCTCAGCTTGGCAGGCTCGTGGATTACTATGGAGTTTTGCGCCTTGACGTTTCCTCTCAAGGTGGGTAGCAATGCAGAAGCCTGGCTATGGCGGAGGAGTCACAGAGACGTCAGGACAGGAGGGTGTAAAGTGCAAACCTTGCTGGGAGCTGTTGGGACCTTGCTGGTCCGCATGCCGCATTCCCCTTGGAGCAGTGGAGCTTCATGTGTACATTTGTAGTTAGCTAGCTGCCTTGTCTATTCCTCTCTGACTTTGTCTGCCTGGAAGAGAGCGTGATCTGGCACGCTGGCGACAGTCCTGCGGTGTCCTTGCTCTGCTTGGTTTTGGGTGCGAGCTGCTGTTTTCTGGTCCCGTGCATTTGGTCTAGGGCTGGTCAGTGGTCAGTGTGTCACTCAGTTGGTGAGCGGCGTGCGGAACATCTGCTATCAGTTTAGCTTTGGGCAGGTACGTCGCAGAAAAGCAGGCAACGGGGAATGTGGTGATGCCGGGCTTGCTGTGACTCTGCCCAACTCCAGCAGCTGCCTGGAGAATTCCCGGACGGCAGGCTAGCATTGCAGGCTGGAGTCCGGGGTGCCTCGTTAGTCTCTCTCTCGTTCTCCTTGCTTTTCACGCCAGAGTGCAACGAATTCCTTCGGTTTGTGTGAGCTTATCTGGCCTTACAACAGTGTCCTCTGCTCCGTGTTCCAGCTGCTGCTGGGCCTGCTATCTTCTGGGCTGCGATGAATTTGTGAGGTTTCAGACTTGACTGGCAGCGGCCACATCTGTGGTGCCGTCGCTGGTCCACCTCGGCGGAAGTACCTGACCTTGTGGGTCCTGCCTTCTTGCATCGGACTGCAGCATTCTTTGTCGTATTCAACTCACCCCTCCGGCCACCTCTGTCGTCCACACTCTCTCTCCCAACTTTTGAATCAGTCCCTGTTCTCACTACTGCCCGACAGCAGATCTTCTGCCCCTGCTTCCCAGTCTCCTGCCGTCGCACCATCTCCTGCCGTCTCTCCTCATCTGCTTTCCATCGACGCTGTATGTGTGACCAGTGCTTGGTACCTGTAGCTGCAGCTTGGTATTTTTGCTTGGTAGTAGGAGGCTGCTGGGACCAGTCGTGGAATTGGTACAGCCTCTGCCTTCTCCCGAGACCAGAATTTGCTGTTCATGTTGTGGGCTATTTCTATCAGGCGCTTGGGTGGGCGGGCGGAGCTCGTACTGCAGCAGAGTGCTGTGTAGGAATAGTTGTCTCGAAAGTGGTCCCACCTGGGTCGCCAATGCGTGGTCTTGCGGGCCTCCCCGCAATGCGAAGAAGGCTGCAGCTCCGAGTTCGCTTCTTCTAGGTAGGACTCGCAGCTGAGGAAATGCGTGGCTGGAATAGCTGCAGAAAAATTCTTGCTCTTGCAACTGGGATGATTTTTGTACTGGGTTGTGTTGGGCGTCCGGGATCGCAGCTTTGTGTTGAAGGCTGGGCCAGTGAAGTGGGTGGGAGATGGCGTCATGTCGTGAAGTAGTGTGTGAAGTGCGTATTGGGTGACTAGAAAGCTCTCGCAATGTGCAGGGATTTGTTGTGGGGTAGATCAGCTTGAGACCATGCCTCTCGTAAGGTATGAGATTAGGAGCGAGCATAGCTTGGCAAATCCGGACTTGTACCGGGCAACGAAGGATGAGCCAGAGGGACTTTTGGAAGGTGTTGCCACGGCAGGCCTCGTTGGAATAGTCAGGCAAATTGGTGATCTGGCAGAGTATGCATACTGCCCCTGGAATGAAGCCCAAAATGGAGCTGAGGAAGGGTCTCTTTGCGTGCTTGGTATCGCGTTTGGTGATTGTATTGTTGCCGGTGTTGCAGATTTGCAGCGGACATCTTCCGTGACCTTCATGAAGAAGTCATGGCGGTTTCTGCGAAAGGGCATGATTTGGCCATCCGAGTGCAGCAGATCGAGGCGGAGATGCCGTCAATTGAGAAGGCATTGCTGTCTGAGACGAACCAGCTGAAGTATGCATACAACGCAGGTAAAATAGCTCGCTCTCACGCTTGTCTTGCTTCTCCGTCCATGTCAGCTTCCATGCATGATGCTTTGGGCTCTTCAGGTACCGAGTGGCATGCGAGCATTCGAACCGATCAAAATCACTGCACTCAAGGAGATCTACCTCGGTTTATAAGGAATTCGTACGAGGAATGTAGAGGACCTCCAAGGCTCTTCCTGTTGGACAAGTATGTTGAATGTGTCAAACACAGTCTTAATAGCTTCCTTCAAGTTCTGCTGTGGCTCCATTGTCCTTCAAGGATACTGGGCTATGGAATCCGTCTGTCCCAATTCAAACAATCTCTAAATTCTTTGCCTCCTACGAGAGCAGGTTTGATGTGGCCGGTGCTGGAGCGTGTTTAAAGAGGTACACCGACCCATCTTACTTCAAGACAGAGTGGGCTACCTCTGAGCTCATGAAAGCAGAACGTGAACAAAAGGCCAGAAAGAAGGTACTTTCTCAGCTCGTACTTATGCCAGTAGAGCTGCAGGTTCCTCAACAGCTTGGCGTCCCTGATTTTCTTGCTTCGTCACTGTGCTGTAGAAAAAGGGTAGGCGTCGGAAGGACAATCCTAACTCTGTGGACACTATGCCTGTCACACAGATAAATTCGAGGTATTTAGTTCACCTCATGCATCCATTCCCGTTTATGCAGTGGGTTGAGATTTTTTTGATGTACAAGGTTAGGCTCACGCTGCCTGTCCTTGATTCTGTAGAGTGCGCTATTCTTCACGAGGTGTTGAGACAGATGGCCCTCCAGGACCTTCTGCCTCCTTAAATTCTGAATATTTATCAAAGCAGTCACGGGAAGCCCAACCCCCCAGTCGAAGACCAGAAGCAGAGACGCAGACAAGGGTAGCTCCACCAGCTCGCCGAGGTACAGAATCAGCTTCCAAGACGGAATATTTAAAACAGCCCCGGTTAGGTCTGCCTCCTGGTCGAACTATGGAAATTGGGGGTGGAAAAGGATCTGCTAAAGCAGAGCAGCAGGGTAAGACATCAAAAGATGTGCCCCAGTGACTAAAGGTGGGAACAGATGCTCTGGCCAAACGTCAAATTTCTCCAATTCCAGAACAGTTAGCATTGCAGATAAGGGAAACCATTGCAAGAGGAGCTGGTGACAACTCCCAAGTTACATCTGCAAAGTTGCCTCCATCAAGACATACAAGGCAACCATCTGGATCTGATACTTTAAGTTCTCCGAGTGTAGTGTCCGCAGTCCAGGTGGACGAGCCACTCAAACTCAATGCGAAGGAGATTGAAGCTGAAACACTGTCTGGTAGATTTGTGAGGGTCCACCCAAAATTAGATTTGATTTCAGAAACAAATGTGGCTAACTCAAAGGGCAGGTCAGCAGATTTTATCAGGTTGACGACAAAGCTCAGTCGATACCTCCATTGGATCGACCGACTGGGCATGAGCAGGTCCAAACTTCTACTAATGACGAGCAGGAACTGCTTGTCAAGCCCCTATCAAACCGCTTTGAGAGCCAAGGAGTAGAGCAGATTCCACCAGCAGATGCAGCAGAAGATCTTACAGGTGATGCAGATCACTTTTTGGATGCACTTGCAACCATGGAGTCAGACGGGGAGACAGATGCAGAACCCAGGACTTCTGGAGCACAGCCACCTCTGGACGCTCAAGCTACTTCTGCTCCCAGCAGCCAAGATACTGTGGTTCATAAAACCTTGACAAATGAAGAGGACTCAGAGACACACGCTGTCGACAGTCCTAAGGGAATTGCGGCCCTGGATACAGAGGCATCAGCAAACAGCCCGGCAGACTCATTGGCATCTCCAAGACCAACTACCTTTAATGAGGCCCTTCCATCACCTTCACTAACTGTGGATTCTTCTGAATTGATGAGTCCGTCTAGTGAAGGGACATATTTAGTTGACGAAGGTGAAGAGTCCGTCTTGACTCCAACAGGACAGGGTCTAGCAAGGGTTGCAGAGGAGCTGCCTAGTTCCAGTGAAGCAGCCTTGCCAGGTGAAGTCCAGCCCGGCTCTAAAGTCAGTGAACCGTTGATTTCGAGTGGAACAGCTCAAGGACCTCCATCCTCTAGTACCCAGTTTGCTATGCCTTCTAGACAGCCGCCAAGTCCACCTAGTTTTAGTAAACCAGTCATCTCTCCCAGAGAGGTTGTAGGACCTCCCAGAGATGCAACTGGATCCCTTGTCAACAAGATTCATCTACCCGCAGTTGACCCACCAAGTCCCTCTGGGACAGTCGTAGTGCTTCCTTCACCTGTTAATGCTCTGGGCTCTCCTTGGGATCTCGTAAGTCCAGCTGGGTCTACATCTGACCTCTCGTCTCCTCGGAGGTTTGAGGGTTCTGCTAGAGAAGTTTTGAGTCCCACCGCATCTAACGCCTCTGGAGAAGATCTTGCACCCAAGTTAACGAGCCCTGATGTAACCGCTGAAATTGCGTTGCCTGCAGAGGACCTGCCAACGGTTCTGAAGCCCCTTGGCAGCGAGTTGTTGAGTCCCTCTAGAATTGGTCCTCCTCTTTCTTCTCCAAGCACAACTGTGTCAGAAGAAGCTGCTGAAGTTGTGACAGAGTTACCTGCAGTTAGCTCTACTCCAGAGACGTCCCTGCCAGATGAGTACCATGATATGACAGCAAGTTTGAACAAGGACCAAGGAGGTGGTGGAGACTTGAAAGAAGCTGTCGGTACAGATGTTGCAGAACAGGAGGTGAAGGACGGAGACGCAGAAAAACCCGAACAACTCACAGAAGGTGACCAGCTGGCTGAGGAAGTATTGTCCCAGGACTTTGAAGGTCACCAGGACCAGCACATCACAAAGGAATATCAGCTAAGGCGGAGGAACTGACTGCTGGTGTAGCAGATGAACAGGTCACCCATGAAGAAGAGCTCTGCTGTTGACCCCTTCTCCATCTGCTCTCATCGGAAGACGAAGTTGAGGAGGAACTGGATGAGGAGCTTGCTGAAGCTGCCAGATCTAGCCGTCTGTCTCCTCCTCGTGCCCCTCCTCCTCGTGCCCCTAGTCCTCCCGTTCCTCCAAGTCCTCCCAGTTCTCAAAGTCCGAAAGCCCATAAATTCTCGGTGTTAGATCCACTGTCCCTTTCTGACACTGAAGCCAATGATCCTGACCTTTCCCCTGGAGGAAGTGATGGATCATCTCCCAAGTCTTCTATTTTCAGTGCCTCCATTCACCCATGTCTCCCCACTCCATGGTCGAAAGTTACTGGATTCACCAGGGTCTCAGGTGCCAGGAGCTTTCGTGCCTCAGATGTCTTAGATCCTACATCCCCGACCCATAGTCCAAGACCGGAACTCCAAAGATCACCAACTGCGAAGTCATTACCGGAGATAATGCCGCCAGTTCCCCCCTTGAATCCTGGTCAGTGGCACGAGAGGAAACCGAGTATCCCTTTAGAGTTCGGGAGATCTCCTTCTAGAAACCCTCCTCCTCCTCCTCCTATTCCCTCGACCCGGACTAAACAACCCTCTCCACCTCCTGCACCTATGCCAACGAGGCGAGCCCCAATTGCAGGTGAACAAGATGCACTCATGGATGCTATTGCTGCACATGACAGAAGCCAGGTAGGAGGCGGTGAACGGTTTGTACCTACCAGTGTCATTCCGCAATTGACCCTTCCTATGCTGCCCAATAGTGCAGATACAATCCATTCATGTCTCGTTTTAAAATGCTGGCTCCCCCCATCTTACGCTTGATGCAGTAGTACTTCACTTGTTCCCATGCAAGCTCTACTCACGGCTGACTTCCGTTTTCTGTCGTTGATCTCTGCAGCTACGAAAGGTTTCTCTCCCATTGCAGGCCTCCCCAAGCAGGAGCTCTCCAACCCAAGATAGGGAAGGCCTTCTTCAGCAAATAAGGTCGCAGGTTGTGAGCTGAACTTTCCTGTTTGCCCATCTTGCTGAACTTTCCTGTCTGCCCATGTTGCTACATAATCATGTTCGTGCTACGAGCTTGCTCCTTCATTGTCACAGTCATTCAGTTTGCGGAAACGAAG
The DNA here is from genome assembly GCA_010909165.1 of Anthoceros angustus. Taxonomy (NCBI): domain Eukaryota; kingdom Viridiplantae; phylum Streptophyta; class Anthocerotopsida; order Anthocerotales; family Anthocerotaceae; genus Anthoceros; species Anthoceros angustus. The sequence goes on from MU008160.1 coordinate 335,710, forward strand.
TCTTCCCCAGGGTGCAGCCAGAAAGCTTGCAGCGTCCGGTGACAAACATAAACGTAGCAGCCATACTGGAGAAGGCCAATGCCATCCGTCAGGTAAGGGTTCTTGCCAATGCAAACTTTTGTGACTCTCCTCGTGTTGGAGATACATGGTGACTGACATGGAGTCGTGCCAGGCCTTCACTGGAAGTGACGATGAAGACGACGAGGATGACCGGTGGAGTGATACAACGTAGCAGAGAATGAGGCAAACCGTCTTGTTCTTTAGCTCAGTATTTATATAGGCAGCCACAATTCTTTCCTCTCAGGTCCTCAGCTTGTGCCCGTGAAGATCATTCTCACAGCCTGGCTGTTTGGGAGCGGCTTGTACCACTTACTTCCTAGATTTCTGGATTATTAGGCAGAAACTGCTGTAGTGTAGGTGGGCTGCTGCGGCTATCGCCAAGGGACTCTGCTCGCCTCGCGAAAGCCCTAAGGTGTTGAGCATTTTGAATGAAATCCCTGCTGAAATGCTGTGATGGTTCATCCATGGCCATGTCTTCGGCAGTGTGCATCTCTTCCTCTCCCGTCTTCCCTTCCTTCTCCAGGGCAGACGCATTCCAAGCAAAGGGCAACTGGATTCCTGTGCGTTGCTCGGTGAGTGATCGAGAGAGCAGGCCAAGGTTGCATCTTCCGTGCTCTGAACCGGGGTGTGGAGGCAGGAGATCCGTGCAAGACGGATGTCGCCGCATTTCAGCCTTGCCATTGGGAGCCAGTCCAGCCGATGGCGAGGAATCAGAGGATGCAGAAGGGGGATTGGGGGAAGGTGCCGTGGTGTTCAAGCGCGGCGCAACTCGGCAGCACTACGAGGTGGAGAGCTCGCTGGAGAGCTTGGGGTTGCCGGCTCTGTCCTCGGAGCTCTCCAGAACAGCCGCCATTTCAATGGGCCTGAAGGCGGCAGAATCCGACTCCGCCACCCCCGTCTCCATCTCCTGGAACGTGAGGAAGGAGGGCAGGGATCTGCGGCTCAACGGAGTGGCCAGAACCGCCATCTCCGCCATATGCAACAGGTGAGTGTCGGGTTGTTGCTGTGCAAGCCCTTGCAATGCAGGACGGGATAGGGAGGATGGAAGTGCAGTGAATGTGCGTTCTTGTGTTGTGTGTGTGTGTAACAGATGCTTGGCTCCGATGGCGGAGCGGATTTCTGGAGAGTTCTCCCTTCTGCTGACGGAAAAGCCTGTGGAGGAGCCGACACAGGAGAAGCTGGGGGTGGTGCTGGGAGCGCTGGGGCAGGGGCAGGACCTGGATGAAGAGGCGCTCGGCATGCTGGACCTGGATTTGGATGACAAGATGCATTTTCCGCGGGAGGCGTCTCAACTGGACATCTCCAAGTACATCCGAGACACCGTGCATTTGGAGATTCCAGCCAAATCGATCTGTGTGGAAGCTTGCAAAGGACTGTGCCTGAGCTGCGGGGTCAACCTCAACAGGTCTTCCTGTAAGTGCGTGCTGAAGGAGAAGGACGATGGCAGGTGGGATGCTTTAGAGCAGCTAAGGAAGCAATTGCGGGAGCAGGAGGGGAGGGCGGATTAGTGACTCGTGTTTGCTCATTCCCGCAAGTACCCCGCTGTATCCTTGAGTTGAGGATACCTGTGGTTGAGGCTCACCTTGTTCTGCTTCCTCTGCACTTGCGGACTGAAGTGTCATCGTAGGGTCCTTGTCCTCCTTGGATATTCAAGCCACAAGCTGAGGGCTGAGGGCTGAGGCTTGAGGAAGAGTCGGAGGACTGGGATGGATGGAAAATTCGTGGCTTAGGCGCTGGGATGCTACAACGGCAGCTGGTCTGGATGGGATAGACCAACTAGGATAGTGGAGGCCTCCAATGTGAATGCAACTCAAGCTTGATTGATAAAGGGAATTATGGAGCAATACCACCGGGACTGCCGGGCAATGCCTGCTACATTGAGCGGGCAGGCTTCTTCCGCCCATATCCAAGCTTCCTTATTCCGTTTGACCCTGTTTGACTGACTCACCGAATCTGTCCAACATCAACACCCATGAGGAATCTCGTCTGAAATACCGTGCCATTTTGTGCGCATTCCACAAGAAATGCCAAATGTTAACCTTCTTGGACCTCTGTTTAAGTAGCCTTTCGAACTTACGAGCTCTTTAGTAAGACAGGCTTGTTTGTAACGTATTTTCTGAGAGATGATGAAACGCATTTTCCAGTACATTATTTTGGTTTTGGTACTATTGTGGCGTTCTGCAGATCAAGACCACGTTGATGCACTTTGTGTGCCTGATGAACTGCCTGATGAATCGGATTGGGCAGTCATCTTTTATGCTTTTGCAGAATGTACCTTGATTTCAGCATCCTTGTTTGGAAATAGTGGCAATTCTTGTGGGTCATGTTATGATGTTGGGAGTGAAATCACCAAAGCATCTGCTCAAATAATAATAAGGCCTGAGTCTTCAATCTCATTAGTTTTTTATGAATTAAAATCTTGCAATGGCAATGTGAAATTTGTCGCTCCACAACCGAAGAATGATGGTCCAAATCTTTCACAAGCTGAGGATGCACCACCAAGACCTTCCAATCTACCTCCAAATTCTTTCTTTGTGAAGTGTATAAGAAATGTTGGACTTCCAAATCCAGGTAAATATCCAAGTCCGTTTTCAAAGCTTCCATGGCAAAAAACAGGCTTTATGAAAATAAATTGGGATGTTTAGGATGACGGACAATTCATATTTATTCTCATCATTCAATAAATATTCTCTTTGTATCATCTACTTTTAGGAAGAAATATTATCTACACCTATTTACATGTACTATAATAATACAAGTGAACTATCAATGTAAGAAGAAAACATAATTATTTGATATGTATAAAAAAAATTCTTTCTTTGATGTTATTGAAATCCATATAAACAATAGGGAACCTAAGATTCTTTCATTCCATATATTTCCTTAATGTGAACACATTCTACAGTATCTGCGTGATTTATGCGGAGAGGTGATGTACCAATTCTTCATACATTTTGAGTACATGCTGATTTCAAATAAACATTGCAGAATATACTATAGCCACTTAACAATAGAGTTTTTAATCTCATCTCTTAATTTTTTCGCGCGATACTTTATGACATATATAAATATAAATAAATATACATGGAGACTTTATAAATATGCAGAGATGAGAAGTCCCATATACACCATGGCTATGGGGAACAGCCCTCTAGAGGGTCCTGGGCTAAGGGGGACTAGACCCCGAATGATTACTTTGAACTTACCTACAGCTCCGAGGATGTCATAGTTTAGAATAGGGAAGGGCCTATTGACCATCGGAGCTGAAGATGTTATGTTCATCACCTTCAAAGTTGTCTTGAAAATTGCGTTTGGCAATAGCCTTTGCAGAGCAATTGATGCTCGTTGCTGGAAGAAAACCACCACACAGGAATGTCATCAATACCTATATAAATTTCTTATAAGCTCAAAGAAATCTTTCTTATCTAGATTTGAGTCTCTAAGAGTCCAAATCACTTGTGTTATAGTAGGAATGTCATCAATACCTATATAAATTCCTTATAATCTCAAAGAAATCTTTCTTATCTAGCTTTGAGTCTCAAAGAGTCCAAATCACTTGTGTCATAGTAGGTTCATATGTACATCTATTTCTATGATAAGTACTACAGAGTAGAGGTTGTTTTAGAGGCTTTATGGCTGGTCTGGTGCCGAATAACTCCATTGAGAGAGTCCAGCCCGCGCTCAACAAAAGGCCAACATTGTTTCTCACTCAAGCCACAGTAGTGGTGATTTGCCCGCCTAGTATGTGGCTTAGTGATAGTGAAGGGCTCACCTAAATGGATCAATGATAGTGATATAGGGCAACAGTACACTCGACCCGGGAAGGTCAGTGAGAGTAATTCAGTGCACTGAAGTGGCACCCCAATTGGGACTTGCCTACCCTAGAATCACAAAGTCAATGAAATCTCATTACTAGGGTGCTTTTTATCTTGCGACTTAGTTTTTTTCTTGCTGAAAAATTTGTACACACTTTATAAAAAAGAGATATTACAATATAGTTCATCAAGGGAGTGTAATAAAAGGAGAACAAGCTTAGTTTTTCCTTGCTGGAAAAGTTTGTACACACTTTATGAAGAAGAACATCATCAAAGGAGTGTAATAAAAGCAGAACAAGTATATGAAATGTGTGAAATGAACCTCCAGGAGGCAAACAAAAGGAACTCTCGGCCAACAACCTAAGCAAAGGAAGACTCAAAAAGACCCAAAAAGCGATAGAGATTGCACTGAGTCATCCTAAGCATATATTCGCAAAGTTCTTATTTTCTCAAGCTTTGGTCTAAACTCCCCTGAATACACCAAGCATGAAATTTATGGTACTCAAATGATCTCTAAATATGGAAACATAGACGAAGAAAGAAACAAAAAAGGAAGGTACATAAATAGTGGGAACAGGTCAAATCCTAGAAGAGAAAAAAAAAAAGGTGATATAAAAAAAACAAAAAAAAACAAGAAGTTATTTTCGTCTTTATGGCTTATCAGCGAGTTATTGATGATAAGAGTTGGTAACAGTGATCCATGCCTTAACCAAAGCTCTAATACATGAACATACCAAGGTAGTTTTGTACACTCCACATGCCACCCGTGTGTTCTGTAAGAGTGTCGATCCAACCTTATGACATAGCGTTGCCACTTGAACTTCAAAGAAAATTAGTAAAAGAATAAATTACCTAAAATATATTAAAATTTTATAAATAAATAAATAAATTTTCAATCTCATACTTTTAGGTTCTTTGAGCCCTGATACCTTGAACTAATTACCAAATATACTAGACTAGTATTAGTAGAATATTGTATATCATCGATATTAAGTGCATAATCCTCGATATTATACTATACATGTAGTGTTCCTACATACCAAATTGTGGTGCCGAGTAAAGCTAGGTATTGAGATATCTTATTAGGAGTAGTTGTGTGCTGTGTGTTGTGGTATCTTTTTAAGTTTTGTGAGTTTGTTGTATTGTTTATCATAGATTTAATTTATCCTCTTCCATGGTTTAACCCTTGCGAGTTCAGATGGAAGCTTGATAGCTGTAGAATTTCAAAGTGAATGCTTGCAAAAGACGACCAAGCTTCCGTGATTTCGTAGCACTTAGCTCTTGCTAAGTTCTACGAATGGGCGGAAGCTTGGCCGTCTCATATCTGCACATGGAGAATCAACGCGCGTAACACATTAGCGGGACTGACCCTCATGCGGCTTGTTTTTCTAATTAGATTTCTACATACAAGCAGAGCTGCATTTATGCCGGTGTTTTCGCATGAGCATCGACCCGACGCGACGATCGGCTCCCGTTCTTTCACTGCGATTCTTCTTACAATAGGCATTTCAGTCTGGTTTGTTATCAATTCTCAATCACATCCTTTGTCTTACCCTACAAACGATCCGGCAGACTGTGCGCAAACCCATGAACCAAAAACCAGACTCCCATCCACACCGGAATCCCATTACACAACGAAATCGACCTCACTGAGGCTTGAAGGAAACAGGAGCGGGCAATCCCGCTTCTCAAAAAAAAAAAAGCGGTTTTCTGCCGCCGTGCCCTGATCCCCTGATCACCATGGGCAGACTGCAGCCTTGGCGAAACCAGCCTTATTAGAATTATTCGTGTAGAAAATTAAGTAAACTGACTTAACCTTCATTAACTAACGTCATACTCGAACAGCCCTAAACCTCGACTGGCTTTCGGTTTGTCGCTTTGCAGTGCGAAGGAGGTGGAGGATGGCGTCTGCGTAGCGCTTTGCAGACTGGACTCGGCCTTCGGGGCCTCCGTTGGGGGGAGGGATGTCGAAGGTAGTGAAAGCGGTATCGAGGGTGCCAAGGAAGAATCGTTTCGGATCCCACGAGAGCCTGCTTCGATCTAGCGGCTGGCTGGCGGCCAAGCCGTCTGCAGAGTCAGGTCCGGGAGAAGCAGATGCTGGAAGCAGGTCCACGCCGTCCTTGACGTACTTGGCCATGCTGCATTATTTCCGTTGTAAGAACCACCTGGGGTTCAACGCGGATTCTGTTCTACAGTCTGTTAGCCAATTTGTGAAGGATGGCGGCGATCCGCCGAGTGTTTCCCGGGCAATCACGGGTGCTGCAGCGGTGAGAAGAGAAGCCAATGTTGCTGGCGGCGCGAGCTATTCCAGATTGCTGCATCAGGATGTGAACTTGAAGCAGTATTTGAGCACGGTACAGCCTCCAAGGAAAAACTTCACCGGGTTACGTCCCGGTAGGGTTGTTGTTCATCACTACCCGCAGAAGACGGCTGTCCATGTTTTCACTCCGGATGAAGTCGCGCCGCAAACCTTGAAGCAAGTGGCGTCGGTGTTGTCGGCTGCTTCGAATTGTAGTGTCGTTTTGAGAGCTGTGAAGATGCAGTCGATCTACCAGAGTGCTTCCTTGATCGCGCAGGACATCTGTTTGCAGTTAGAGCAGAGGAAGCAGTTTCGGAGCATCACGCAAGCACTTTTCAGGCAGTTGAAACGGGAACCGTATGTGGAGGGAATCCGAGTGATATGCTCAGGTAGGATTAACGGTGCGCTGATAGCTCGGAGTGAAAGACGAGGTTATGGTCCTCTTACTTTGCAGTCTTTCAGCGCCAAGGTCGATTACGCTCAGGCTCAAGCCCAGCTTCCTTACGGTATCCTTGGAATCAAGGTTTGGGTGAGCTATGTGTAGCGAGGAATAGGGAAATTGACAATTCCAGTGAGGGCAAAATGTGCGTTGAGTATGGCGGAGGGGATGACAGGGCGAGTGGACACAAGCATCTTGTTCTTGAGGATAGATGGTGTCAGCCCACGTTTAGGTTGACGTGGAGATGTATAAGCCAGTGTGATGCTGTCCGTAAATTTTTCTCACCCTGTTGACGCGGTTGCCGCACAAAGCTACAGGTTACAAGGGAGTAGGCAAGTATGGGCAAAATGTTTACCATGTCAAGCTTCTGTAGAGCAAGAAACTGAGTGCTGATTGGTAGCAAGTATACAATGTATAGATGGATGAACCACTGCCTCACTCAGAATTCTTGCACAATTTGAAATACACATGTTCACGTGCCAACAAGTAACTGAGTGACAAGCACAATATACAGGTACCTTGGAGCTTAAAACGTTTGGCCAACCCGACGGAAATATTAGACAAGATTTCCCAACCAACACTCAATCTGCCATTCTTGGTTAATCGACCTCCTCCTGAGGCTTGACAAATCGCACTGGCACGGCTGGTATGCTATACCACCATTCCCTGAACCTGCGAATCAGTCGCTCCGTGTTTTCCTCTCGGAGTTGCAGCTGCCTGGTGAAGAGGTCCCAGAATGCCACCAAGAAGATGAATCTAAAGGGGACTAAGGCGAAGACTAGAGCTAGGCCCAACAGGACAGCAGACACAGTGTTCGTTGCCTGAAGAAAATTCGAAGGGTGCAATTAGGGACATCCTAGATTACAGGTAATGCCTACAAGAGTAAAATCATAAATCAGCATGGTTTATACCTGTGGGTACGCCGATAAGCCGATAGACCGTACTTTCAACAGCAAAATGTTGGCACTCTGGAGTAGTCCTTCAACTTGTGCGAGAGCTTGCTGCAGTGCCAACAACTGCTGGACACCGTTCTGCCCCTGAGGAGTTGATACCACGAGCTCCACATTTCCATGATGACGGCCCAACCGAAGCCAAACAATCAAACCCACAGCTGATAACAACAGTAAAGGGACACAGTAGTCCAACCAATCCCTGCACCAAAATTCAAGTTAGAGTCCACTTGCTACAGCAGCATACGATTCAGAAAAACAAACACTCTTGAAACGGCTGCAAAATTTCATACCTGTAGACAACATATGTAACAAGTCCACAAAAGCCTAAAGTCTTGCTTGGTTCCTCCCAAGCGAGCAGTTCTTGAAACCATGTTAGTACACTGACGAGAGGTAGAAGTAACTCCTGTACAGAGCAGTTATCAGTTAGCCCAAACATGAGAAGCTATGCAACACCCTCAACAAACATCACACTCGTGCAGCTGACGTTGCATTTTGACAGATCTGGGCATACCCGGACAGGCAAGCAAGCGGGAATGGGAAGACATCTCTAATGGCTTACCTGCAGTACGGCAAAATTTGTACCAATGCCCTTGGCATCGACTTTTAATCCGTCAACACTAGCTTTAGCCAGCTGCACCTTCCGATGGCTGTCCCGTGATTGGATTACCGCTTTCTCCAAAGGTGTCAGCTCGCCAATCAGGACCTCTCCCACACATACTGGCTGCTCCTTCTGTGACCTTTTCGGATTTTTCACAGCTAAGCTGTCAACAGCATGCACTGCTGACGTGGAGGAAATCGGATAGCCATCTTGCCGGGTGAAGTAATTGTCCATGTAATCATTGCTACCAATCTCAGCTGCATGAAGCCTGTCAGCTAATGCTTTCAACACCAGATCCCCACCTGGTATCTCTTCTGCCAATGAGAAAGTTAGGAGTTTTTCTGGTCTTACAGGCAATGTGCGAAAGACCTCTTTTGTCGCTCGTAGGCGAGCAATCCCAAGGACAGCCTTTGCAAGGGCCTCTGCTCTACCCACGCTTTCAAGCTGATTGCCCCTAATGAACTGATGTACAAAGATAACTTCTCGAATGATGGACAACCAATATTCACGCCTGGTTCTTCCTACCAGTTCTGGAAACTCCAACACAACCGGCTCAGGGCTGCAAAAAAGGTTTTCACTGTCTTAGAAGCTTTCAGCTTAGGAAAGTGTTGAGAAACCGGATAACATACAAAAAAAGCTTACGTAGAAGGAGACTTGTACAACACAGCCTTGTCAAACAGGCGAGCACCCCAAGGACCAGTTAACACCGGCTTGACTGTGTGGCGAAGGTCAGCAGACAGATCATACTTCTTAGCTTTGTCATAAGATACAACACCCGCTGCTTCAAAGTAAAGTGCTTGATCTGTCAATGTTAGCCGCCCTGCAATACCAGCATGCAACACATTAGTCAAAGGAAATGAAGGCGAAAAGTGAAGTGCGGAAAGACAACTAAGTGCAGTTTCGACCAACAAAAGAAACAGACCCAGACCGGGCCAAGTAGAGAGGCCAATATGTTGCAAGACTGGCTGAGTTGTGGCAGTTCCATCAATGTCTATAACTGTCTCTCCTGGTGCAAGTTTAAGAGTTGCGACCAGATTTGCTGTGACTTGCTTCTTGATCGCCTTTATTGACCTAAGGCAGGAAGAATTCCAGCTTACAGGCTGCAATATGGAAGCTGCGTACAAGGAAAAACAAAAACACGGCAACGTACAGTTGCATGAAACTGGAATGGCAAAACATCAATAGCCTCACTTGTCAAGCTCTCCCAGGTATTTGTCCCAAACCGGGAATGCTAGCCGATTGCCAGTAGATGAGGTGAGAGCTTCAAACTGGCAGTGCACACTTATTGTATCCGCAGCCACAGGTATGGCAGGGGCCAGCCTTGCAAATGATTCCAAGCCCACTGTGCTCTCAACGTCTACCTGCAAAGGTCAACCATCCAAGTTGCTAAGCGAACGACACAACTCTCGAAAATTACAAGATGCTTCACTGCGTGTAGTTCATTGAGCTTCATCCTGCAAGTGTATCTTCCAACAGTTCTGACCAGGGCCAGGGACACCCTCCACATGCAATAAAGGTTTTAGTTCTAGCTTCCCAAGTCCCAATTACCTTTGCTAGCATTGGCATCAAATCAGTATAGAACAAGGCCGGGTCCTCATCATCATCATCCTCATCCTCATCAACCTCCAAGGAGCCTTGATTGGATTTGCTGGAATCATCATCAGTCTGTCATGACATGTAGGGGGTGCGGATATTAACGAATCCATGTGATTGAGCAATATTCCCCCACCCCCTCGCTGTTAATACAACTCAGCTGCAACAGTTCATGCTCTGCCTAAAGTTCCTTGTCCTCAGAGCAGCTTCTTTGAGCCTGTTAAATATCACATTCCGTAACTGATATAAACCAGCTAGTATGCAATGCGTGCTACCGTCATTAGAAGTAAACGCTTGCAGGCAATCAGAGAGTCAGCATCGAGCATTAGTCTCTGACCTTCACAGCCGGCTTATTTGCAACACCAGGGGCGTCCCAGGCTAGCATCATGTCGAACGTGAAGCGCCGAAAATCCCTGTCATGCAAATGGTCTGTAACCGTGGCAATTGCAAGCGCCTTAAAGCAGCAGTACTCCAAAAGATTGCGTGCATATCGTGCTGGCTGCTTAGCCGAAGCAGGTGCCTCATCATCAAAATCCCTCTGCAAGTCCTCAGTATCCAACACGAGAATCCTGCAAGCAAACTATCAGCTCCTCTCCAACTCCAATCCTCCTTACTCTGCAGCACACTCCGACATCCAACAGCAGAACCAAAAAAAAGCCCTCACCGTGCACATTTTCCCACGACAACGTTTGCCAGCGAAGAAAGTTCCTTGATCCACTTCCGGCCCGACGAAGTCCGCCCTAGCCTCCCCTGACTGTCGTCCTTGTATGCGCTCTTCACCGACTGGTCTCCCATGAGAGACTCCATGAAAACCCTGCCCTTTTTCAGCAGCGCCATCTCGAGCTTTCACCACAAACCCCTGATCACACTCTCAATCCCTGCCAGGAGTCTCCCTCTCCATTCACGTCACAAATCCGTCACTCCCGCTCCCGGATCATTTCCCGCAGCCGCAAAACTGCTGCAGATTGTCGAGGACATCCCAATTCCCGGCCTCCGCCAGACCTACCAGGCCGGCTTCCCGCACGATTCCACACAACCTTCCTCCAGCACCCAATTCCAATTCCGACTGCAATTCGAACAAACTCCGCTTGGAACGTCTCACAGATCCACCCAATTTGAGAATGCAGGCTGCATTGCAAAAAAGCCGCGGCAGCCAGGGATAAGGCAGGGGCGTGCCTTGTACAACAGAAGTCGATGCGATTGCGTCACAGGAGAAGGCGAGGGGGAAGCCCCTTCGCGTAAGCGAGCCCCTTGGCTTTCCAAAGACCCGGCATGCCAAGACAGATGAAATCGTGGTAAATTCCTGACGATGAATCTGCCAGGCACACTTGGCGTTTGCAGTGCCTACTTCTGCTTGCGTGCTTCTCTCTCCTCGACTACTTCAACGTTTCCAAGTTATCCATGAATTCGTCAAGGAATGCGTATTAGTACAAATGGTATGGTTTGAATCGAGATTCCAGAATCCACCTCGTTCGATCAAATTTTGTTTCTAGCTGTCCTGATTTACCACAGTTACGAAGTGTGTCATTTTTTCTTCTGTGGAAGTCGTTGGACGACCACCTGCAGCCATAGGGGGTAACAGGTCAGGGTTGGAATCTGGAAACCTTGCGGCAAGACAGAATTGACATGACACCCACCTTGCCGCTGTTGGTCTTGTCCCCAACAATCGTTTGGCAGGAAAGCCTCCAGTTGTCTGGTTTCTGTGAAAGGGAATAGCAACCGGAATGATCAGCCCAGGTGTTGTTGCGTGCATACTTTGGACATCCGTTTTAGGAAATTGGACTGACCTTCTTCAAGTACTTGTACTCTGCATCCGTCCTGTCGTTCAGAAGCTCCTGACCCTCCAGAATCTGCGTCAAAGAAGGGTCTAGAGAGCTCCAGTCAGCTTGTGAGAGGAGGCTTCACTTGATCGAGCCCAGTAAGGCTGAAGAAGAAAGACCTGAACAATGCAAGTGCCGCAGCTCCCACCTCCTCCACAGTTCATGACTTTCCCCTGGCACGTCCATTGGATGTATCAAACCAGCGATGGAATGATCATGTGTCAGATTGCAGGAAGTTGCTTACCCACGTATCATAGAGCTCGAGCTTGCTGTCCTTCATGATGGTTCTCAGCAGTTTGTCCCCACTCACTGCAGAAGCTGTTTGCACATCGCCACCTGCATCAGGCTACAGCATGTTGCACAAATGGGCATCACAGAATCGGCCCAACCCTAATGCAAATGTGCTGGATTGGATGCGCAGACAAGCCCAGGCTCACCGACAGAAATTGAAGCTCGATTATGGGCGGCCCTTGCGGCTGCTCGGCTGTGCCCTCCGGAGAGCTTGTGGAAACGCCAACATCGGCACTGGACGATTCCAAAGCTACCACACCCCTGTGCCTTTGCCTGTGCCGTTGCCATTGCCTCGGGAGCCAAGCTCTGCTGGTGGACGGAAGACATACAGCCTGGAGGGTAACTGGTGTCCTGGGCGCAGTCTGGTGACCGGCAGCCGCGCCTGCTATCGCCATCTGCATGACCATCACCATCCTCCACAACCCTCAACCCACAATGACAGATTGCGTCTACGCGCAGGACGGGGACAGTAACGAAGGTCACAGAGGAGTGAAACGGGCAACGATCCCAAGGTTGTTGTTGTTTTGAGGCAAAGCCTTCCGGTTCACACGTTCGTTCATCATTTCCTTCACGGGATTCTCACGTCCTAATGTTACAAAATCGGACTGGCGATGGCTATCGCATGCAAATTCTGTGCCAGCACCAGACGGTCCTCATGATCGGATTCTTGTGAACCCGGGTTTAGCCTCCTTGAATCTTTTCTGGTCTTGTATCATGCTGTCGAAGACGTCCAGGAGGCTGTCCAGGCCCTGGGTTTCTGGTTCCAGCACTCGCAGTGCAAACACAATGCTCTCGATTGTGGACAGGCAGCCAGGCTTGGGCTGCCGCCTGACACACTGTGACATACTCGGTGCAGCTGATGACAACTTGAAGTGCGGGAGAGAATGGAGCCAGGGATTCTCGCAGTAAATTCTGCGGGCCTTGGACCAGGTTCCGTCCAAGACGATGAGATGGTTCACTACAGGGAGGTGGGAGATGCTACCTGCCATCTCTGCAAGTCCAGCAAGCTCTGGGGATGATGCCTCAGCTCCTCCGATGGAGGGTGGCAGATGAGGCAGCAGCTCCACGGCATTGTCAGTGGGATACAGCAGCCCTGTCCCTTCCGGCAACCTAATCCAAGATGGGACTGCAGACATCTCCCCACTATTCCCCACCCGCTCAGAGACCCCTGCTGCTCCTCCATCATCCAAGCTGCCTGCAGAACGAGCATAGGCAGAAACCCTAGATCGCCCGGACTTTTTCATGCTCACCTCCTGATATTTCTGCTGCGCCTGCAGCTTCTTTCCTCCCCTTCCTGCAATGCTCCTCTTAGATCCAGGAACCTTGGGGCGGATCCTGTAAGAAACCTGCTCATCAACCTCCGGGAGGATGATGAGCTGAACGTTCTGAAGACTCAGCATGGCTATCCTGGCGGATCCCAGAGCATGGTCCCTCTCCTCAGGGTGCTGCAAGATGGTCACCCCAACCTGGTTCTTCACCACATACTTGATCCTTCCACATATGCAAAGAGATGCTGGCTTCCTGCACATGACACAGAAGGGCCGCCTAGGTCTTGGCTCTCCGCTCAGCTCAACACCGTCTGCAGCATCGCTTCCTGATTCTTCCACAAGGATGTCCTCGCCATTTGGACTCCCTCCCCTAATTCCTCGGCTAATCTTCCGTCCTTTCTCTCTTCCTTCCACTGTGGAGATGCTGGGAGTGCAACACCGCTGTTCTTGTCCAGCCCCGCTTGACACGCTAGCGGACCTGCCTGAGAACTCTGTCCCACCGTTGGCAGAGCTCTGCTCACTCTTCATTCCGAAAGGATCCAAATCACCCAGCGGTGGTTTCCACAAGCAGGCCCTGGGGCTCAATGCATCCATGCTCAGTCTCAATGACAGCATACGTGAGGTCCAAACGACCGAAAATACTTGCCCTCTGATGCCATCTTAGCAGGAGAACGGCGTGACATGAAGGTGAAAACCACAACTTTCAAGACCGCCAGGGCTGACTCTAAAACCCTAGATGTGCAGTCTTCGAGATGCACAATTTGATTTCTAGTAGAGAGGACTTTGAAGTAGCTGGTGGACTGGTGGTATCAACATGCAACGCGAATGCAGCCAAAGAGCTGTGTGCACACCGATCCAGAGTCTGAATCTAGCATCTGCGAGTCCTATCTCAGCTACTAAGTCCATTATGGGCACCCTCAAAGTCTGTTTCCTCGGGCTTGCTATCTGAGTTACTATTTGCCTTTGAGGACGTGTTTCGCGAAGGAATGGATGAAGCATAGATGTGAACTGATAAGTAACCCGTCCGAAAAGGAAGCTTCCTCAGGTTTCAAGACTCTCCGCCAGCTTCAGTTCCTGCGAACAGGAAAGAAGATGTCACGGTTGACAGAAACTTGTGGGGGAAGCAGGCAGAAACAAATGCAAAAAGAGAGCGTTTGAAACCTGAGACAGAGCAATCCATGCATCAAGAACTTTCTTCGCTTCACCAGACTGGTGAACGTCCCTAGCCAATGTGACCCCACTTTCTAGGTCTCTTGTGACGCCAGCAGCCATGAGTCCCGCTCCAGCATTCAGAATCTGCATGACAGAAACAAGCGAACTGTCAGCAGAAGGAAGATGATTCCAGGACTAAGCCTCTGCTTAAGTACCGCACCCATTGACAATCAGAACAGTCAGGACAAGTGGAAAAAAATACCAAGGAATCAGCAATTGGACCCTTCTTTCCAGCAAGGACATCTCGTAGAACTTGAGCATTGTAATCTGGAGCTCCTCCTCGAAGATCCTCCAAGGTACAGCGAGGTATTCCAAAGTCCACTAAACAGAGAGATACGGAGATGAGTACAACGAGAGGCAAGATGAGAATGGCTATAAAAATTAGAGCTACACATGGGTCAGCTAAGGCGACCTACATGGGTCGAAGTTGAATCGTCGAATGCTGTCAGGTAGGACTTCCAGCACAAACCCAGGGCCTGCCCAGTATACAACAATCTCACATCACTATCACATGACTCCCGCAAGAACCACAAACTCAACTCCCACCATAATCTGCCACATACCGAGGGGAGATATCTCATCCAAGCCAACAGAATTAACAACAAGCGCCCTCTGCATCCCGAAAAGCTGCAGCCCCTTCGCCATCTTCTCCACCTATACAAGTCAAGACGCATCCATCTCTCTAATGTATGGTTGTCATTCCGCCTGAAGCACAGGTGACTGTGAAACAGGGAAGTACCCTAGCTTGTCATTCACAACTTTAACGCGTGCTGCATCAAAATCCATAAAACATGCACAGATGATCCAAAAAGGAAGACTCTCGACACCATACGGCAACGGGCAGGAAACCATATAACTCATGAAGAAAAAGCCAAGGACTTACAAGGCTCTCGGAGTAGACACCAACAATGGCAAAAGGGGACCTGGCAGGATTCAGCATGGGCCCCAAGATGTTGAACACGGTCTTCACCTTCAACGATTTCCTTACAGGACTCACAAGCTTCATAGCAGGATGGTACCTGGGCCCCATCATAAACCCCACCTTTACCTCCTCCACGCACCTCCTGATCCCCGCCGGCCCAAGATCCACAGCCACACCCAAAGCCTCCAGGACATCAGCACTCCCACAAGCCGAAGACGACGACCGGTTCCCAACTTTGGCAACCTTAGCCCCACAAGCAGCTGCCAAGATGCAAGCTCCAGTCGAAATGTTCACGGTATTGGCACCGTCCCCTCCAGTCCCCACAATGTCCAGCGTCCCTGACAGCCCAGAAACACGGACGCTCCTCTTCAACATCGCCCGAGCCAGCCCTGTGATCTCCTCATACGTCTCCCCCTTGGCCCGCAGCAGCACCAGGAATGCGCTGATCTGAGCCGCTTCCGCTCCGTCCAGCAGGCCCTCCATCACTGCCTCCGCCTGGGCGTCCGTCAGATCCGTCTTGCTCAGCAGAAGCTCGATCACGTGCTGGATCGTGAGCGAAGCCGGGGCCGTCCCCGCAGCAGGAACAGCTGCCCGGCAGAGCAGACCTGAGGCCCTCGAGGGCAGCCTCCCCGGCATCTGCAGCTGCCCAACACCGGACACAACAGCCGGCCGAGCTCGAGCTCCATATCCCTCTCCGCTCCATCTCCAGACGCCCCGGTTCGCGGAAGCCGCTGAAGCGGCGTGCACAGCTGCCAATGTCATGGGTGCGAGCAAATCGGGGCACAAATCGGACACACCAATCTACATAGCCCAATCCGACTTGCGAAGAATCGAGGATCGCTAGCTTCTCCGAATCTGTTGTGACTAGTTCTGTCGGGCGGGAACCGTCAGGGAAAACGACAGGGGAGGGTAGAACGATGATGGCAGCGATGGCGGCCCCGGCGTTGCAGGAACGCGCATTTCTGCATGGCGGGAGAAACAGGCTCGCCTCCTCCCTTCCCCTGGGGCAGCGGAAGAGGCAGCAGCAGAGCTGTGTTCAATCCTGCGCTCTTGCGGGCTCGGTGGCGGCGGAGCCGAGCCGGCGAGATGGCGATGCGGTGGAGCAGGCTGGGCCTCGGCTCTACCACATTGCGACTATGGGGTGCCAGATGAACGTGGCGGACTCGGAGCGGATGGAGGGAGTGCTTTGTGCAAATGGGTATGCGCCTGCTGCCAGCCCCGAGGACGCCTCGCTCTTCATCCTCAATACCTGCAGCATTCGGGACAGGTCCGAGCAGAAGGTACAGTAGGATCGTCAGGGAATGTGTGGTATGAGCTGCAAGGGACGATGGCTGGATGGGAATTGTTGGGTGATAGGAGGGCATTTTGTCGGCAGGAATGGCGATGGTGGGAATGTGGCAATGCTGGCACTGACTGGGGCCAGGTTGGTGTGTCAGGTGTATTCTGCTCTTGGTGTCCAGAAGGCGAGGAAGAGGGCCAACCCCAGCATGAAGATTGTGGTTGCTGGATGTGTGGCCCAGCAGGAAGGTGAAGCATTGCTGCGGAGAGTGCCTGAAGTGGATTTGGTGATGGGCCCGCAGCATGTAGGCCGGCTTCAGGAGCTGCTGGATCAGGTGAGGGTCGTCTTTGCTTCTGGTGCAGTGTTGAGATGTGGGGAGGATGTGTGATGGTTGTTATGTGAGAATGGTGGAGCAGGTGGATCAGGGGAGTCAAGTTTGTGCAACTGAGCCTATGTATATCATGGAAGATATCACAAAGCCTCGCAGGTCCAGCTTCTTCCTTTTCTTTGCAGCAAAGCTGTTGTATATGTCTCAGTTTTCTGACATGTGGGAAGGGTCTGATCTGTGCGCAGGAGCTCAACTATAACTGCATGGGTGAACGTGATTTATGGTCAGTTTCTGTGAGTCTCTTTTCACTGTGTGATGCATTGCATGTGTGGTCATCTTATTCATCTTCTGAACATCTGGACATCAATTGTTTGATGTTGCATGCAACAGGCTGTAATGAGCACTGTACATATTGTGTCGTTCCTGGAGTTCGTGGCAAGGAGCAGTCTCGGGAGCCTGAAGCAATTAGGAAGGAGATGGTTGCCCTCGGAGCTGCTGGGTAAGTGTAGACAACAGAGCAACTTCATTGCACCAGAACTTGTGACGATTTGGATGCTGCTGATACAAGCACTTGTTGGCTCAACATGCCAGGTATAAAGAGGTGACTCTTTTGGGACAGAATATAGATGCTTATGGGCGCGATCTTCCTGGGTTTGCAGCTGATGGATCTGGCCGTAGGCTGTGGACTCTGGCTGACCTATTGAAGTACGTCCATGACGTCCCTGGCATAGAGAGGATTCGATTTGCAACATCGCATGTAAGCAGAAAGCATCTGAGCAGGCTGGCTGGCTTTCTGGAAATGCCTTGCTTCTTACGCTCACAATCCCTTCGTCTGGTCCCCTGCAGCCACGGTACTTCACAGAACGACTCATCAAGGTCTGTGCCGAGCTGCCCAAGGTCTGCAAGTATTTCCACATTCCATATCAATCAGGGGATAATGACATTCTCAAGGTATTCCTTCATAGCTTCTCATTCTGAAGTGTGTTCGCTTCCTCTTCTGACCTGAACCATCAGTGGCATCGGCCTCGGCACAGGCTATGCGGCGAGGATACACTGCAGAGAGATACCTAGACATCATCAGGAAAGTGGGAATACATGCCCGATTGCTCCATCAGCCGGATGTCATCGTAGGCTTCCCTGGTAAGGATTCCTTTCTGCCACAAGAAAGGATGCCACTGGTTTGAAGCTTCAAAGCTCATCTTTTCTGAACAGAAAAAACCATGTGGCAACAGGTGAAACAGAGGAGCAGTTTCTCAACACACTCAAGGTCATGAACGGTGGGTAGAGACTGCCTCCATCCTGTACTCCAAACACCCATGTCCACTTCTTCCCTCACACATGATGCCCTCACATCTGCAGAGGTCAGGTTCGACCAAGTAAACACTGCAGCGTACTCTCCACGACCCGGGACCCCAGCAGCTCTCTGGGACAATCAGGTTGAAGCTTCTCTTCCACATTTCCCTACA
This sequence comes from Anthoceros angustus, assembly GCA_010909165.1. Taxonomy (NCBI): domain Eukaryota; kingdom Viridiplantae; phylum Streptophyta; class Anthocerotopsida; order Anthocerotales; family Anthocerotaceae; genus Anthoceros; species Anthoceros angustus. The sequence continues at coordinate 354,053 of MU008160.1, forward strand.
CATCACCCAATATATCTTCCATTCCAAGTCTCCCCGCATGACAGCATTGCCCACGATTCCCTCTCAGGTAGCTGAGCTCATCAAGATGGATCGGCTCCACCGCATCAACAGGTCTTCCTCCTCACCCAACATCTCATTTCTGCTGCTCCTTCCCTCCATGTGCCTCTCTCACCACCACTATTCACGTGCAGCCTTCAACTGGAGCACTCCCTGGAACGAAGCCGAAGATACATCGGTCGACTGGAGAAAGTGCTCGTAGAAGGACCCAACACCAAACCAGGACACGATCACCAGGTTTACCACCATTTCCCTTCCCTCCTCACATTCCACATCACATCAAAAATGCAAGAAAGCTCGAAACCAAGACCACAAGAGTACTGAACCTGTATACTGCCACGCCTGCAGGTGATGGGTCGAACAAACGCCAACCGCCTGGTGTTCCTAGAGGGAGGACCGGATCTGATAGGCAGCATAGTGGATGTGAAAATCCTTGAAGCTCGGGCAGTGAGCCTCAGCGGTGTACTGTGCTCTACCAGTTCCATCTGAAAAGCAGAGTGTCGACAGGCCTCCACGTAGCAGAAACGGCCATTGTTCTCGGCACGAGCCGAATTCCTGCTCCCCGTACCTGGAATTTCGTGCTTTCCAAAGCAAGCCCCATGTGCGAGATCTCATCCCGCAACCCAGGGGGGGCGGTACACCCAGTGAACAAGCTCTGCTCAGCCCTACTCAGCCCGGGGACATGTCGTCAGGGCGGTGCTCGTGCGTCGTGTGCAAGACGGACCCGATAGACTTACTATGTCTGTCAGCCCACGAGGACTTTGAGACTGGCCACAGCAGGCTCCCGGAGCTCCCGCGGGCTCTGAGACGCGACGACAAGCCCGCTCTGGAGGTCAGATCCGACGCCCCGGCTCAAACATCCCCAGATCCACTCCCGGCCCTGAAATCTCTCCCCGCCCAGGATGCAAGCTTCCCCAGGCAGAGTCTTGTCCCTCACAGATCTGAGCAGAAATTGCCACGTCCACGCTGCAACGATCCCGACACTCACGATCCGGACTCTGCCTGCGGGCCCTGTGTTGACGTCACTGGCATCCGTCGGTTCCCGACAGAAGCTGCCAAGGTCTTAACAGGAAGCGCCGCCTGTGCACGCCCGCAATGCGGGAAGGAGGTCTGCACACAGCAGAGGATGGTCCTCTCTTCCCTCCTCCTCGCAGCCGAAGCTGAGGCCGTCCCGAGACGGAGGAAGACGGCGTCGGGAAGCAGGGCGCCCGTCGATGGATTGGGAAGAAGGCCAAGATGTGAGGATGGCGCGGGAGCCGAGGCGTGCGAGTTTCGCGACTCGTGCGTCTCACGCGACTCGAGCGACTCAAACGAATCCAGCGATTCTTGCGACTCAAAACTGCGTGACTCTGCACATGGCGGACTGCAAGCCGAGGTACCGGGTTCCCGGGCGGTGAATCTGGTGATCCGGAGCGATTCTCCGAGAGTGGTAGAGACGGAGCCGGAGAATTTCAGGGAGGTGGTGCAGCGGCTGACGGGGTTGCGGAAGACGAGGCACCTGCAGCCCAGGAGCAGGCCCCCGAAGCAGAGGCTGCGGAGGAGCTCGGGCTTGAGCCCGACCGTGGGAGTGAAGATGGAGACGGATGTGGCATCACTGCCTGCTACGACTCCATTGTTGAAGATGGCGGATGATCGGGAGGAGGGGAGTCATGACCGTCACCATCGTCGGGAAGTTCGGATTGACGTTCCTTGTGGGTTCGGGGCAGAGTGCAAGCAGCTGGCGCCGCCCACGCTGCGGAGCCCGGACAGCGTGCTGCAGGCGGGCCGGTGCCTGGACGCCGCAGGCGCCGTGCGGCCGATGCCGCAAGACTTCCGCAGTGCCAATGGCGGGCTGGACGTGGGCTGCCGGCAGCTGCGTACCAGCGCTGCTCCAGCGGTGCCGTCCTGGGCAGACGCCGTTTCTTTTGGGCTCCTCCCGCCTGCTCGTTCCCTGCAGGTGGGGGCCTGGACCAGGTTTTCATCTTGGTCGATCCACTCTTGTACATGTACGTGTCGGACATGCACGACGATGTCTGATCTGCAGTTTCCGTGGGAGGGTTTTTTGCAGGACAGCTGTTGTGCTGCTGCAGCGCAGCTGCAGGAGCCCTTCTTCATCGACCAGAGCGTGAACCCGTGCGGAGCCTCTGGGACAGCGGCCTCGGTCTGCCCGATCAACGACGGCTCCTCCTCCGCCATGGGTGTTGGTAACTCGGGCGCAGTGGTTGGTTTCCCGTCCGACTTCGACTACGAGGCCTACCTGCAGGCTGCATTCAGAAGTGTGCAAGATTTCTCACCTCCTGGCGACTCCCAGTCTGAGCTGCTTTTCGAGTACCGCATATGATGCTGTTCCTGCCAAGCTCATGGACGTTGCGTTGTGTCTGGCAGGGCCGGCCGTGGAGTTCGCCACCCCTGCCGCAGCCTGCAAGGAGACTGCGACTGCGGCTCCTTCCAATTCCTGGTTTTGGGTGGACGGTAACCTCGATGGTGTGCAAGAGGAAGTCGGGTATATGCCCATGCCCGAGCCTCAGCCTCCAAGCATCTTCCAGCTCCAAACCGCATGCCCCTGGGATGGCATCTAACCCGACCCCCGCGCTATGCGCTTTGTGAATACTTCCGGACTCGCGTGTGTTACATAAAGGTCTTCCGTCTTCGCGTCTTCTTCCTATCCAAGATAGCCAAACGGGAAATAATGCAATAAAAGCGAAATCCTTAGCAATGAACTGTTGGGATAGTTCCGGAAAGGGGGCCGCTACGACGGCCGCCGTGGATAACACAAAATGACCAGATGTATTCGTGAGGAACAATTGATACCACTACAAGGAGGAAGGATGCGTTTGCCATCACTTCTTACAATATGTATTAATATTATACTTTTATATATTTTATAATAATCAATATCGGATTAGGAACAACTTGTACCGAACAACCACTACTACCAAGCTGGCATCCATTGCCCTCCAAAGGGCAAGTGGCAATCTTTCTCATAGGTGATGCATCATGTAGGCCATTTTTTCTTTCGATGGTGCAGTAGATAACTTTAAAGTCAGTAGTTTAGTTACTACTTCTTTTTATCGTGACCCTCGTGGGACGTAAGTGATCTGACAAAAGTTTTCAGAGAAGTCCAACATGAGTGGTCATGAATGCGCATCGGTGGTGAGCTGAGCAGCCTTAGCCACCCGTTTTAGTCAACTGGTAGGAGCCGATTTTCTATTCGCAAGTGTCAAATATTACGGGCGTTATGGGTGCGGATGCTGAAACGTTAATATGTAACCCGGAAGAAAGGCTCTGAGAATATCGCACTGGGTTCGAGTTACATGGAACCCAGCATAAGATTGAGACATGCGCACAAGTGGAGATAGAAATCTCTGAAGGAGGTCTAAGCTGATCTCAACTAAGACATCTGGGTTACTCCTTGCTTAGATGCAAAATGGAATTTAAAAAGAAAAACTTATAATTACCACGAAATTAAGTTAACATTGGTTGGAATACTATTATGTCTGGTGGTACGAGTGTTTAGGAAACTAAACTTCCTTTACTTCAGTTTTTCATGGGCTGGCATACTAAACCTCAACACAGGGTCCTTAAATCACATTCAATTTCTTTATTAGGTATGCTTCAAAACTTTTTATTAGGTATGTTGCAAAACCTTCTTCATACCTTTATTAGGTACGCTGCAAAACCTTTTCTTTTGCAACTCCTGTATCCACATTCACGAGGATGCATATATTGAAATGCTTTCATGGGTTCATAAGTTTATATTGCCATATATGCATTTCGAGTAGCGAGAAATTAGACTTTTTGACTTTTTTAACTCGGTAATATAATTTGAAGGAAATTGTTTCTGCACTCGTTATCCTAAACACTTGTTATCCTATGGATCCTTGCTACCATAGAAGCAACCAAGGTATTGAGCCCCATGGAACATCTTGTGGAACATATTGGTGACCGGTACATCAATCCCAAGACGGCTTTGCTCCAAAACATACCTTAGACGCTTGTAGGATGCTAGACAGTAAGTATATCAACCTCGTAAAAGTTCAAAATTGAAATCAAGAAGGAAATTATGGCTAAAGGTTCAGAAGAAAACCACTTACGTTTGAGGGGAAAACCTCAAGTTGTCATTCAAGCTTCGCACTTTGTACAAAAATAGACTGAGAATGAGGTTCAGATTGTTTAATAACCTGAAGCAGAAAATATGCTGAATAACTCTAGTCATATTCGCGATATCCTCAATATTTCTATCCCAATTCCTTACATCACTGACTTTCATAAAAGTTTAGAGACAACTAAGACACCAGTTTTTTACACGCTTAGACTTAACCTTAATGCCAGTCATAGTATCATCCATAGCACCCGTAGGGACAAAGGGATCTAATCCCTCCTCCTCAAATTGGGTCTCATCTTCGATTTCCTCCATACCCATGCAAAATCGTCATGAGGATCCACATACCTAAGCCTCTTTAACATATCCAAGCATTCCTGATTAAGTGTGACTTCGAGATTAGGCAACAGAAAAAAAAAAAAAAAAAACTCACCAACAGAAACATGAGGAACGTGTGCACAATGATCTTATAGCACCGCAAGCAACCACCCCACAAACATTTTTAGTCTAGAGGCAGGTCTTTGTAGCATTAAGAACCATAGGATCATTAGTGATTTGATACTTCTTTTGAACTACAATATCAACCCCTCTAAAAAAACAGGGACATAATTATAATTAGTGATGGTAGTCAAAGGGTCTTCAACCAAAGGCGCAGGCCGGGTATTTTCCCTCTTCCTCCTCATGACAAACTCATCTGCAAGCCGTGCACCCTGCTTGGATGAGAAATGCCTCGATGGCTTTGCATGCATCTTCTTTGGTACCAAAAATGCCAATGATATTTCTTTACTATGATAAAAAATACGATCAATGTTGCCGTCATCTGCTAAAAAGTGTGTCACCGTGTGAAGAAAAACTGACTTCACGCGTTGCCTTGTAAAGGGGTTCACCATCACCTCAGAAATATGAATTCTCTTCTTCCCGGGTTCAATAGGCCCAGTAGGCTTTCTTTTCGGGACCATTTGCAAATATAAAAAAATCAATAAGAATGAGGTATAGTACCTGAAAGTATTGCACTTACAACAAAAAGAAAAATGCAAATGAAAGAACTTACAAGAAAATGAAGAAAGCCATTCTAAACCCTGTTAGAAGATATGAAAGTTGAGGATCAAAAAATCCAGGAAGGGGTAAGGAGAGTCGGCGACAAGTTAGCTTAACCTATACATTGTCAATGTCTTCCTTCCCGCTTTCTTTAATTTGTCTAGCAGAGAACTTATCCGACTCTGCAAAGATCTTGCTGAACACACACTAGACATTGAGAGAAACATCAACCTAACTACACAACAAACTGACCTGAACTTTGGTTAGTCAACTTAAAAACATCTCTGCGATCGTACAAAATAGAGTGTACAACATCACTAACTGGAAATAGCATAACGATAATAACTCCTTTTACACAATTGCTAAGACTGTGAACCAAACAGATTTCGTCACTAGCAAATAAAAAATAGTAAAATAAATAAAAGTGTTTTTGATCTAAAAGATCAGCTTGAATCACAATTGCATTGAGCTAGAAACAACGAAACTACAAGTTACGCTTCAAACAAAACTATGGAAAATGATTGCACAAGTATGTCAAGAGGTCAACCCTCTGAAGCATTGTGACTCTAAAGATACCTACAACATCATTTAAGTACATCAGGAACAACGAAAATGAAATTGATGATGTAAATTGCTTCCTACACCAGCGTACAATAAATGAAATTGATGATGTAAATTGCTTCCTACACCAGCGTACAATAACGGCCCCGACCGCTCTCGGGGGTGGCACCCCTCCGCGTGTCCATTCCCTAATACATAGGTAATGGGTCCGAAGTCGCAATGAGGTGATTTCATGATATACATAGGTATATAGTAGGTAGTAGATGAAGCGTATCGCATGTCATGAAGGCTAACAAGTTATTTTATAGGAAGCCTCAAAGTTGGGTTCAGTAATGAATTGGGAATCCGTTTGGATGCGAAATAGGTTATGTGTCCCTATCCGGAGCTCACGAGATGAGACCCATTTCGTGTGCACTGTTTGGTGCAAATCGGGAACGCCAATTTATAGAATTCCCGTCTCTTGGCACCTGCAAGCCCAAGTGCGTACAAGCACGATAGTCTACTTAAATGTGTTGTTCACGTAGACACACATTTATACGAACACCGCAGTTAAGTATCCTACATTTATAAAAACTCCGCTGTTAAGCATCTGCACTTAGATCCGTACTTAGATAAGGCGCCTAGAGCTGCAATTAGATAAGGCGCCTAGAGCTGCACTTAGATAAGGCGCCTAGAGGGAATGGATGCGCTTGGTGCATTCAGCTTATAGTACAAGTTGTTAAGTTAGGGATTCCTCGTCCTTGATCAGGTATCCCGTTTACAAGAAAGACGACCTCGCTCAAATGCCAAAGTCCTGTTTCCGTTGTTTAGGTTCGGCCTTTGAGGCCCCTATTGTTGTTTGACAAAATGTCCGATCGCCACGGGGAGGTTCGGCCTTCAACTGTGAGGCCCCTGTTGTTGTTTGACAAAATGTCCGATCGCCACGGGCAGGTTCGGCCTTCAAGTGTGAGGCCCTTGCTGGTATTTGACAAAATCTCTGATCGTCACGGACTCTAGCTGAGCTGCGCGGATCGGAGGTGCAGGAAATCGGCCATTCTGTGAAGCATGACAGGCGGCCATCGCCGGATGCGGCGCAGCCAGTCCTCGTCCCGGTACAGGGCACAGCCGTCCCCAGACTCAATCTGGTAGCAGGCAAAGCGCCATTCCTGCTCGGCTAGTCCCTCCAGCCCCCGCCCCCAGTGCAGCGCTGCCAGGGCTGCTCTCGCATCCACGCTCCCAGGCGCGCGCCGCGCCACGGCCGCCAGCTCCCGCATCCCGGCCTCCTCCTCCCCGAGCTGCACGCGCATCAGCGCGGCGTTGGCGGCGGCCAGCGCCGCGGCGTCCCGCTGCCGTGCACGCTCGAACGCGCGCGCGCTCGCGGCGTAGTCTTGGAGCGCGTCCTGGAATCTGGCTGCCGAGGCCAGCGCGTTGCCCCGGCTGTTGAGCACGAACGGGTCGGGCCGGCCACGGCCAGAGCTTGCGTGTAGTCGGCGATGGCGGCCTCCCAGGCCGCCAGACCCTCGCTGGCCAGCGCCGCGCGGCCAGAGCGCGGGGTTGCCAGGCTCCGCCGCAGCACCTCGTCCAGATCCGCCACGGCTTCCCGGAACCGCTTCGCGTCCAGCCGCGCCTGGCCGCGGGCCTCCAGCCAGGCCTCCTGGCTGGGATCAGCTGAGACTGCCGCGTCCCAGAGCTCGCAGGCGCGGTCCACAGATCCCGCGGCCCATGCCTCCGCTGCCTCCACCGCCAGCCGCTCCGCCTGCCGCTGAGCGGCTGGCGATGGAGATGGCGGTGGTGCTGCTGCCGCGACTGGCCATTGCCCGAACCCTAGCGCTAGCCCGAGGAGGACTTCCCGCCGGGGGAGAAGGTACGCTTGCTTCACTTGCTGCTGCCGCGGTGACGCTCTGATGCTGCAGGAAAAGGCTGGAAGGAGCGTTGTAGCCATGGTAGTGCGAGCGCTGCAGCACACGCCTCTTGGACAATGGTTTTGTATGAAGAAGCTTAGCGCGGTTTTGTCGTTGCGATCCCAGCCGCTTTGTGGAAGCTTGCTTTCAAGCGTGCTTATAAGACGTGTATTGGAGCGCATCCTGCGGTGCTTGGGGGAGAGCAGTGGAGGATCATTCGAACGAGGTGAAACGTGCAGACACGGGGAGTGGATTTCATAGCTTGTTGCAATGGAACTGAATCACCTTGGAAATGGTTTGCATGGCCTGCTGTTGCAATGGAATTTTGCCTTGCCACGGTAATGGCTGTTGAGCAACTCTTTGTCTTGCGTCTGTTTTCGTCATATGTGTGATCCCACATGATGTTGCCGAGAGTGCTACATTGGAATATTTGGAGCTTTCATTGAAATATGTGGAGGACTCTGGTACACGTCCTCAGCTGCAACAAAGGCCATCAAACGTGCTCGGAATATGATATGTCTACATCTTTGCGCAATCCACCAGTGCTGCGGCTCTATTCTGAGTGGATCAGGGAGCTGGGACGAATGACAGCACCATCGAAATAAAGCCCACCCTTCCACTGGTTGGATTTTGTTTCCGACAGGACAGCCTCCAGCTCCACCACCGCTTGTCCCGGAGATACCGTGAATTGCCCGATATCGCACTCCAGCCATCGACCATCAGCCTGACGTAGCTTCACCACATTGTCAGCGACAGCTCTCTCGGTACTTACATCAGCCTGGGGTTGCTTCACCTCATTGTCAGCTACAGCTGTTTCATCAATTTCATCAGCAACAGCTTTTCCATCACGTTTATGAGCAACAGCTTTTTCATCACTTCCATCAGCCTGAGGTAGTTTCACCACATTGCCAGCAACAGCTCTCTCATCACTTTCATCAGCCTGAGGTTGCTTCACCTCCTTGTCAGCAACATCTCTTTCATCACTTTCAAGAGCCTGAGGTTGCTCCACCTCATTGTCAGCAACATCTCTTTCATCAATTTCATCAGCCTGAGGTAGCTTCACAAGATTGTCAGCAACAGCTCTTTCATCACTTTCATCAGCCTGAGATACCTTCACCACATTGTCAGCAAAGAAACTTTCATCAATTTCATCCTCAGGAAGCGGTGCACGCAGATACCCTCTAGTCTCGATGTTCAGGCCATGGTTGTCTTTTAGGCTCAGTGTGACCCTGTGCTCATCCCAACCTAGCCAGTTGTCTGCAAAGGAAATCCTCAGGGACACAGTGTAAGTTCCAGGGGGCAGAGAGACGCGGATCTTGGACGAGACATCCAACCAGCACACCTGCCCCAAAAAGGCCGCCTGCTCGAATCTGGAGCCTCCTATTTCCGGTTCCGAGCTCGGTAGCCAGCTCCAGTACAACGGATTAGAGCCCCAAGCTATGGTAAACGAACTTGCCGACACTGCGCGGCACACGCCACCGGTAGCTGCGTCGATCGAGTAAGCCGCTTTGCCGTCATCCAGCAGAACGCCAGCACACAGCCGTTCGAACAGCTCCTTCTTCGTCGAGTACTGCAAGGTGGGATCTGGACCTTCGAGAATTGATTGTAGGTCCGTCTTCCAGTTTGCAGGCAACCGTCGCTCCCACGCCTCATCATCAGACTCCGCCGGTGAGGAACTCGATGGAGGATGCGGTGAAGATTGCGAATTGCAGCAGTTCAGCTTCTCGCCAACGATCGGCTTGGGATCTGTCGCCATCGCGTGAAGGAGGAGAGCTTATTGCTTGGCCTGGTTGCGAGAGCTTGCTGCTTGGCCTGGTTGCATTGCCTTCTTGGTTCTTTCAAGACATCTGTGACTGGAAAGACAGAGATCTAGACTTAGGGATTGTCGCCATCGGGACCATCGATATGAAGAATGCCATGTGGCGACCAAGTTGTGACTGTCAGAGGACAGGTGCCACTCCTGAATTTGGCAGGACGTATAGGATTTCTACTGGGATTGCCTACAGCTGGATCACTAACAGAGTAGAATCCTGAATATTGTGGAGCCTGCTCGCGGGTTAGGTGTGAAGCACCTTGCCTGTCCTCTCTTCGAGGACTGATCCGGACAAAGGAGTTCTTTGGAACTGTCATCCTTTCGAGGGCGGCGGATCAGGGCTTGGATGGCGTGCCGCCCAACCCCAGCCTCATGGCCCTTGGGGGCCACCTGTTCTAAACATCAGGCCCTCGTCCCCGAAGGATTCCTCCAGATCAAATCCCATGTGGGACTTCCATGGATACTTTGCAGTCTCTAAAACAAAAGGCACCTTGCTTCAAATTAGATTTCGTAGCGAGCACGGCTGACTTCTAGCAGCTGGGCATCCTTGGCTTGGAATGGCCGCAGGAAGGATGATTGTAGGTGGCATGTAGGTAAGCGTCTCGATTGCCCTGACGAGAAGAATCCATGGCCAGATGAGATTGCACAAAGTACCAGCCATCCGCAAAAGCTAGAATAGCCAGAGAAAATGTTTGAGCATTGGTGAAGCGTTCTAAAGTTCTAGAAAAATCGCCTGGCATATATTGTCGGACTGGCCTACGGGCGTAGATTGCAGTGGTTGGTTTGGGCGGGAGATATGCCCACTGTATGGTATGCATCATATCGTGTGCATGTGTGGCAGGATCCGCTAAGGATGGAATAGCATGAGAATGTTTTGGAAGTCGTGGTACGGGTTTGTTGTAGTGTGTGCATAGTGTCTGACCGACTGTTGGATAGCATAGGGGTAGGCAACTGCCGGGTGGACATGTATGCAGGATGTGGTGACATGGAGTGCCCTGATATCAGGATGTGCAAAATGTAATGCAGTGAGGGATACGGGCCATGGTCTTGACAGCATGAGCAGAAAAATGTGGTGGCGTGGGATGCCCGGATACCGTGGTATGTAGCATGTGGTGAACTGAAAGATGCACGCCAGGTTTCTGGCAGCACGGCCACAAGGGACGCGGTGGCATGGACTACCCTGATATCTTGTGATGCACGGCGAGGTGCCTGTCCCGAGCTGAATGGAGCATGAGGATGTGGTGAACCTGGTATGTGGTGAACACTGATATCTGTGTATGCCCAACCTGCCTTGTGTTCAAGGTTGTGGGAGCCTGTTATGTCAGAAATGAAGGCCCTGTGAGGCTGTTGGATTACTGAAATTCCTGGTGCAGATTCTTAGTCTTGTATGAACTACCCTGATATCATAGCAGACTTTGGACCGGGTGAGTGCAGGCTTCTGTCCAGTCTGTACTGATGCTTCTTGGTGTATGTCCTTTCATACATGTCTCTATACAGATTGCTGTGTGTGAAGGACTTGTATGGAAAAAGGTAAACTGAAAGATGCACGCCGTGTTTCGAAACACAATGGATGTACTCTTGTTCATAATATTGTGGCTAGCTACCAGCTGATCAGTAGTCAGCATCGTTCTCTGTTTGCAGGAGTCAGTTCAGGTGGCAGCGATGTCTTGGCTGCTGTCATAGCAGTGATGGACTTGCCAGATAGGGGTGTAGAGCCCATCGGCAAGCACCTGAGCATGGGCATTCTGATTGGGGGGTCTTGCAGAAGGGCAGCTGCATTTAGAGATGCTGGATGGAGGACTGATCGATACGATGCTGGCTGGCACCTTCTGACAACCGTGAAGGTGTGTAACTGCATCGCCTGATTGTGGGATAGGTTTAGGAGGTGCCCAGACACGGAGGTCAATTTGAACAGGAGGGCCTTCCGTGACTATATTTTGCACTGGACTAGGACTCTGATCTGTATACATTCATGGCCCATGTGGTGAACTGAAAAGTGCAGAAGTGTGAGAAATGCATAAGTGCACATGTTTGACAGGTTCGGGTTGTTGCGTAGGTATTCCTAAACAAAGTCCTGGCCAAAGAGCGTTTTCGCGGCTAGATGACGAAAATGTTTTTCCGCCTACACAGGTATTTCTGAATGTTTGGCACTACGTGGCGCTGGTTAGCCCAAGCAGCCATGCTGGGCCTTCCCTTTGGCGTGCGAGTTGTGACAACGTGCTAGGGCTCCTACATATCGTAGTATCACCTCCCATTGTGGCGATGGCGGCTGCAGCCCCATCCGTCCTCACGATCCACCAGCTGCACCTTTTACGCTGGAGCGCCCGCTCCACTGAAGGTACATGGCTTCAAGCTGCTTTGTTACAAGAGCTTCTGTTGCTTGCTGTTCGCCAATGCTGGATGCATTTGACTCGCGTGGATTGCGTTCATCAGCGGAGCTGCATTTCCTCTTCGGTGTAGCTCTTTTTGGCAATGTTGCTGCGCTTCTAAATTCAGATGAACTAGTTCCAGTGGTGGCAAATGTTGTTCGTTCTGAGCCAGAGTGGCAGCTTGGTGGGGAGAGACATTCCGTAGGTCTGGTAGGGGGCACGAGATTGGGAGGGTTTTGCGGGAATGTGGAATGTCTAGTCTTCAAGTTCTGAAATGTGGGTGGAGCTAGGCAATCTCTGTCCTAGTGCTGTGATTGGTACCCTCTTATGCAATCAATTCTGTTGCAGGTTGGCCCTTACTCATCAATTGGAAATCGGGGCCAGGACCGCAGTGTCCAACAGGTCTAGCAAGGAATGCTGACTGCCCTCGGCCACATTGTGCGATGAGTCAATTCTCACGGAATCCTCGGCAGGTACCCTAAGTTTGCTCTCGCCTCCCTGGTGCAGGGAAGCTGTAGGGATGGGTTGGTGGTGGCGATGAGCCGTTGTAGCGTAACTGCCTTCCTGAGGAACGGGTGACTGCTCTTATGTTTTTTCGCGGATGTGATTGCTGCATTCCTGACTTCAGGATTTGACTCGTGTGTCGTCTAGCCTGAGAGACTGAGGTAGGTTCAGAGGTTTCAGTCCTTTGTCGACAGAATCGATTTCCTCCGCAATTCACTGGTAATGTGGTTGTCTATCGGTCTGTTCGCTGATAAGATCTCCTTTCTACTCAAGATCTTCTTGAGTGTTCCCTTGGTGGGTGATTCGCTGATGGAGTAGTTTGCAGTGGTTGGTTAGCTTACCTCTTTCCTGGGCTCTGCAGGTTTTAGCAAAGGGAGTAGCCCGGCGCATGCTCTATGAGGAATCAGACTCTTATGTGCTCATCGAACCGGGCCAGGAAGAGGTGTTCGTGAACTTAGAAGAGCTGCAGATTAGGCTAAAGCATTGGCTAGAGAATTGGCCAGGCAAGGAGCTGCCCTCAGATCTGGCCAGATTTGAGGCTGTAGACGACGCTGTAGATTATCTCACAGACTCTGCATGTGAGCTGGATCTTGGTGGTGGTCGGGGTTCTATGCAATGGTTTCGTGTTCGCCTAGAAAACGAAGCCTGATAGGCATATTTGCCAAATGCAATGCAGTATGATGCTTTCTTCCTCTGGGGAACATCTGGCAGGACACTTTCAGTCTCTTCACTGTGTTTGATTTTGATCTTCTTCCTGTCACTCCACTGTATGTCTTTATCCTGGGTGTGAAGACCATAAACTCATGAATCAGGTACTTCCCTGAATGTGTATCATTGCGATGGTATAATCCAGTATAAGCTTAGTATGCGAAGGTCTGAAACTTTGTGTGAATATCGGCCTGTCCAAGCGAGCAATGATACTGAGATCATCCTCAACCAGCTTCCTGATGTTTCCTTTTGTGCTGCTGCAGTCGTAGATGACGGAGCTACTTGGGGAGCAGCTGCATCTTCATGTTCCTGCCCATGTTAGAATGACCTGGTACATCCTCTGTGGCTTACAGGCATCTCGCAATAGCTCAGGTGGGTTCCTGTTTCTGCGGCTTTGTTCTGTTCTGCTCTGTTTCTTTCCCCGTCACTACGTTTTCAGGAGCAGACAATGCCTCCTCCCCAGTTCCAATGACTAACTTAATTTTACTTTGTGTCAGGGGACAAGAGGTGATCTGTGGCTGAATTGCTGCTCTCGAGTTACCCTCGAGTTACCATGGACAAACTGTGGGATGCTCATGTCAGGGGTGAACCAATCAAAATGTTCACTGCCAACTATTATGCAGCATGTGCTGCTGGGGGAATGCTATCAACTGGTGCCACGCACCTGTTAATAACGCCCCTTGATGTGCTGAAGGTCAACATGCAGGTTTGTTGGCCGCGTTTCTTGTTCTTTGAGGCTCCTTACGTTCGCAGCAGTAGGGTGTTGGGAAGGTCAATTGTTAACAACTTGTCGATCTCTGGCCAGGTAAATCCCCTGAAGTACAACAGCACTCGCACGGGTCTGGGAACTTTATGGCGGGAGCAAGGAATGCCGGGGCTCTGGAGGGGTTGGGGCGGGAAGCTGTGTGGCTACAGTGTGCAGGGTGCTTGTAAGTTTGGGTTCTATGAATACTTCAAGAAACTGTATTGTGATGTTGTGGGCCCGGTGAACGTGGAACGTCGCAAAACTCCCATCTACATGGCTGCCAGTGCTTCAGCAACACTCATTGCTGATGTTACATTGTGCCCCTTTGAGGCTGTCAAAGTGCGCGTGCAGACCAGGCCAGGCTACGCCAAGGGGTTGCTCGACGGGTTCCCAAGAATGTTCAGGTCTGAAGGCATCCTTTCATTTTACAAAGGGCTTGTGCCCCTGTGGGGTCGGAACTTGCCCTTTGCCATGATCATGTTTTCTTCCTTCGAGCACTCGGTGGATCTCCTGTACACCAAGGTTGTGAGGGTGCCCAGAACGGACTGCTCAAAAGGCACGCAGCTAGGGGTGACATGTGTGGCTGGTTACATGTCGGGTATCATGGGAACAATTGTGTCAAATCCTGCTGACAACATCGTCACATATATGTACAAGACCAAGACTCCAGCAACGTTTTCTCAGGCGGCCAAGGATATTGGGCTGGTTGGACTCTTCACTAGAAGTCTACCTTTGCGGATGATGATAGTCGGGCCCATCGTCGCAAGCCAGTGGTTTGCATATGACACACTGAAGGTGCTTCTAGGCTTGCCTACCAGTGGCGGGGTCGACCATCATCTGAAGGCATCAGGGGAATAGCATGGGAATAGTTCGGTCTGGCATCCGGCCGTCCAATTCGTTGGAATGCTCTATGGGTTAGCTCAAGTTCTGAGATCCAGATCAACGGGAGTTCCCATTCTGCCAAATAGGATCAACGGGAGTTCCCATTCTGCCAAATAGCAACCAATTTTAAGGTAGTACGCTTATTCTCGAGTTCTCAAACGTTCGTCCTCCCACCGCCTTGGGAAGGGATGGCGCCAATACGGATGCCTTTCATGGATGTAGTGGAAGGCATGAATTGGCTGTTAATCTGCTAGTGCGAGTTTTCACGTCCTAGAGTAGACAGTAGAACCCAAACTTCTACTAGAAGAATTAAAATTTCGAACTTGAAATTGACAGTGAGGAAGCGTGGAAAGCTTCCAAAAGGTGTGAACACGACTGTCGCAAAACTTCCGCAACAATCAGGAAAGCCTCAAACAGGCCAGGTACCTACATCGTCCAACAGGGGCAAGGAACACATCTTCAAGCCTTGGGAGCGTCCGGTTGGTTCTTAGGTACAGAGTCGCGCACTTCAGGAAGCTCATACAAGGCCTGCGCAATGCGCGTCAGTGTCGGAAAGTGACTCATGTCCACCCCAAACCGCTCTGCAGTGGCCAGCTGAGGAATCAGTACAACATCCGCCAGAGTAAGCTCGTCTCCGAAGCAATACTTCCCTGCAGACAGTCGCACAATCTCCTCCAGGGCCTTGAACCCGGTACTGATCCAATGCCGGTTCCAGCGCAGCCGCTCCTCAACCCCAAGCTTCTCCTCCACCCATCGTCCAACCCGCAGATTCTGCAGCGGCTGGATCCCGCTGGAAACCACCGCGACCGCCTGCCTCACACCCGCCCGCGCTTTCGGATCCCGGGGAAGCAGCGGCCTGGCATCCGGGTACCGCTCCTCCAGAAACTCCAGAATGGCGATGGAGTCGGTGATGGCAGCTCCCTCCACCTCCAACACCGGCACCATCCCCAGAGGATTGAGCTTGGCGAAATCATCGCGGAACTGCTCCCCGGTCACGATGTTCACGGCCCGGTACTCGTACTCCAGGCCCTTGAACGCCAAGGCTAGCCGCGCCCGCCATGCGCACGAGCTCTGCCAGAAGGCATGCAACACTAGCGTCTCTTCCGCCATGGACACGCACCAGGCTGTGTGATAATTATGTAATGCCGTTCAAGGTCGATATTCACTTACTACCTAGAAAGAGATTAGGTCCTAGATACGCTTTGGAGAAGATATGTACACAGGTTAGGTGTACGGTGTTCTCACCGAGTACCTTTCAAAAACTCTCTACAATTTTCTTTAGGAGCGGCGCAAATGTCAATTTAATTCAAAGTGGTCTCACGCATACAACTCTCCAAGTGGAGTCAAGCATGTCCCTAACTCAAGGACGACACCATAGACCACAAGCCATTACCCTTTCTTACTTAGTCAATCCACCTGTCGGAGATTTGATAGTCGAGAATTCGGTTTATGTAATCCACTTGCCAGTGTACTGTTTTGATAGTCCAAGAATATTTCCATATCTAGGATTAGGGTTTGTTACAATAGGGTTTGCATGGAGTTCACATGAAATGTCTAGATCGGGACCTTGTTTGGTCATGCTTTGGGCTGGACAAGATGCTGCTTGCAGGGGATCCACCATTCATTGTGGGCACATATGTACTTCAAATGTCGAGATCCACCATTCATTGTGGGCACTTATATATTTACTTCAAATGTCAAGATCCACCATTCATTGTGGGTACTTAAGTACTTCAAATGTTGAGATCTACCATTCACCGTGGGTACTTATGTACTTCAAATGTCGAGAATCACAAGTGAAAATCCTTAACTGGCATGCGCACTATGTGAAATCCCTAAACCAATATCTGCACTGTGTGAAAAAGGATTTTTTAAAACAAGATCCAAAACAAAACCCTAAAGCAGTAGCAAAGCCAAGGAGGCCAAATGGCTCAGGTGCTCGTCTGGCACAAGTGAACGGGGCCCACAAAACTTATGATATATAGATGTACGGTCAAAGGTCGTATGTGTATCCATAAAAGTATATATCATATATAAAACTTGGATTTTGTATCATAGAGAGGCGGAAGAAAAACTCAGTACTCAAATAGGATAATGTGCACGCCATATAGGTAAAGAGTTGAAGTTTATCGAATAGAAAGAGATCGCGTAAACTTCTCCACTGTAAAAAGGAGGAGAGAGACTTTATGTAGAAAGAAAAGAAATTAAAAAAATACATCTATACATCGCATAAACTCTTCCACTCTAAAAAGGAAGGGAGAGACTTTATGTAGAAAGAAAAAAAGATGGAAAAAATACATCTATACTGAAAATAAAAAAATCGAGGCACCAGGCCAAGGGGGACTAAACTCCTCTACTGTAAACACTTTCGAGGTATATCAAGTATAAATTTTAATTTATTTTAATGTGTTTAGTATAGATAAGAGGATGTGATTAGAGATGGTGTTTGGTCATGATGAAGTGGATAGGTACACACGTTATGGATGTGTAAACCTAAAATCGCCATTCCATCGGCGTGTCAAAGTAAAGTGGTTTCTCGAAGCTGATGTTTGGTAGATAGTACTTTTCCTGGTGGAGCGGAAATTGAGAAGCAGAGCAATCGGAGCATAGTTGCAGCGCGACCATGGTGGCTGTCGCAACTCTTGTTGGCGGTGCGCTGGGGTTCGGTGCGCAGATTATTTCCAATGGCGTCCGGAAGCTTCCGTTGAGCAGACGTATGCATCCCTGCAGTATACCGCTGGATCTGGCTGATGCATTGGATGGTTTGGAGGTTTTGCTCGAGGAAGCTGGCCTCTAGGGTTTAGAGTACTGATCATCCCAGTGTTGCTTGCTCAGATCCATGGGAGCACGTTCTGGCATTCGGAGTGGGGGCCTACTTTGCAAATGCTGTGGTGAAGTGGGAAGACAGGGTGCAAGAACGCCTGGAGGAGGCACTTGAGGAAGCCAGGACTTCTAACAAGAGGCGGTTTCGCGGTACACACTAGCTCTTACCCCAAGCCCTTGTGATTCCCTTTATTTCGTGGCTTAAACCGAAGGCTTATTATCCTCATTCGGCTCTGCTGCAGAGTTACAGCGGTAATCTGGCAGCTGAGTGATATGGTAGTCGAGGCAAGCATGGCTTGTGAGTAGATCCGCAACCAAGTTTGTCACGGAATTGGTGAAATAGCCTCACGCAGCCATGAATGCTCTCTTTGGACAGTGGAGGTGCCAGCCAAGCACATGGTTCTCAGTCACGTAGAAGATGCAGTGGGGCATCTGAACGGTTTTGTCGTGCGAGTGAGGGTTTTTGTGTGCAAGCTGCCGTGAAACTGAGCCTGAGCAAGCAACTGTCACTGCTTCTCCTTCTCGAAAGCCAGAGTCCCCACACACGCAGGAGACACACAGAGACATGACTGCCTCGGGTGCACATATGTCGTCTTCTTCCGTCTCTCTGCGAAGATTGTGCCCTCTCATGCCATTTTTGGAATACTCGCTTCTATGGCCTCACGTTGTCTAGGGAGCCGCAGTTCTCGAAGGATGACCTGAAAATGAATAGAAAATCAATATTTAGGTGGCTTTGTGAACGGCACTGTGAGATTATTAGTCTTTCACTGCACTTTGCAACCTTAACGGTAGCTTTCTAGCTTTCTTCTGTAGATTCTGGGCTGCCTAATGGATTCGTGTTGTCCAACACTGTGACCAGGAGGAGGAAATAGAGTGCGAGTCTGTCATGGCGCAGGCGGACCACCTCCTGGAGCAAGCGTATGACGACTCGGTCCTTCTCGCGAATTCTGAAAGGCGCAGCAGCAGGCTGCCTCTCTCGCACTCCGGTCCGCTCACGAATGGATTGGGATTGTCTTCCAGACACCACGCCCTGAAGTCCCAGAGTTGCAGGTTCACAGCCCGCCAAGCTGATATTGTGCGGGCACTCGAGGCTCGGGAGCAGAACAGGAGTTTTGGGCGCCACTCGGACCTTGTCAAGGCCCTCGAGGCCCGGCAGAGGAACAGACTATCGTCACAATCCGGGTCGGCTACCAGCTCCGGGGCCGCGCCCGGGGAGAAGAGTAACGGAGCTGGTTCTGTTCCCATCGTCACCGTCTCCCAGCCGCAACAGCAACAAGAGCAGGAGGAAGTTCAAGTGCAAGTGCAAGAGAAGACTGCAGTAGCCCAAGTGCAAGTGCAAGAGAAGACTGCAGCAGCCCAAGTGCAAGTGCAAGAGAAGACTGCAGCAGTGCAAGTGCAAGTGGAAGAGAAGACTGCAGCAGCCCAAGTGCAAGCGCAGGAGAAGACTGCAGCAGCCCAAGTGCAAGCGCAAGACAAGCCTGCAGCAGGCCAAGCTCCAGCTCAAGCTCAAGCTCAAGCCGTCGCCGAGCCGCCCAAGGAGCCCAGGAAAAGCAACCTGAAGAGTTCCTCCATCAAGCAACCTGCTGCTGCAGTATCAGATGCTGCTCCGAGGGGTCGGGTGCTCATTCTCACAGCTCCGGAGTTGGATGTGGATCATCATCCAACAGGCAGCAGGCATCATGTTGATGGGGATCACCATGCCCGAGCTTCTCCTTCTCAGCCCCTGGACGCCCGGGTTTCTTCTGCTCAGCCCCTGGACGCCAAGGACGAGAAGGAGGGAGGGGAGGCCGACTCTGCAGCGCCGGGGCCAGGGTCTGAGTTGCCTCGGCTTTCAGAGACCGCGATGGACCATTCTCTTGCCAGCCCCCTGGACCTGGAACACTCGGAGCTTCTGGGTGCAGACCTCCAAGCCAGGTTTCAACTGCTGAAAGCCGACCATTACTCGGCATCACCATCGTCCTCTCACACTGGACCACCTCCTGCTTCTCCTACTTTGACACATCAGGTACAGGCCTTGAGATTTGGTTCAACGGGCCCATTAGTCATCCGGCTTACATCGTCTGGATCTCCGTCTGCTTCTCAGTTGTCTGCCCGAATAGCGTCTCTCCAGCAGTCGTCAGGTAAAGCTCCTCCCGCCGCTCCTGCTGCTGCTGCTCCTCCTCCTCCTTCTGCTCCCGGTGCTGCGACTACTGCATCAACACCTTCACCTCTTCCGCATGCTCCTGCTGTATCTCCTTCTTCGCCTCCATCGGATGATGCCTCCTCTGCAAATACTTGCTGCTCCTGTCTGCCCTCATGTTTGAAGCAAAAGGATCGCAAGCCTTCAACTGCTGACCCTCTCCCAAAATCTTCTCACCCTTCTCCTTCTCACCCGTCTCCTCCCTCACCTTTCCACAAGCAGCTCCAAACGCCTATTGCCACTTCAAACAAACACGTGGCCGTGCCGGCTAAGGAGGAGGAGCCTCACAGGCACGAGGTTGACTCGGCAGCGGCAGCTCCAAAAACCCAGGATTTCCTGCAAAGTGTTGTGGACGAAGTGCAGCAGCAGGAGGGGGAGGACGAGGAGGAGCAGGATTGGCAGGACGACATAGAAGCCATGAAGGACAGCATTCATGGGCCCAACATCCTCAAGACGTTTTCTTTGAAGGATGTGAACAAGGAGTTGAGTAAGGCCACCCTTGACGAGGCAACCTTGGCCAGGGAGGCACAAAAGCTGGTGCAGCAGGCCCTGGATGTTGACCCAGCAGATGGTGAATTGCACAACGTGAAGAGGCGTCATATGAGATCTAAGAGCTTCCATGTCAAGGGCATGGGCAATGGTAGCAACGGAAGTGGCTATGGCAGCAACGCAAATGGCAATGGCCACGCTAGTGGCAGTGGGTTCAGTGAATCAGAAGACCAAGATAGCCTGGATGAGGACCAGCAGGATGACTCCGATGGTGCCAAGCAAAGGAGGAAAAAGGCTAAGAGGAGAGCCAGGAGGTGAAACTCCTTGTGACGTGGAGGAGATCATGCAAGTGTCGGCTTTATGTGTTTTCAGAGCATCTGGAGTTCTCCTGGTGATCTCGTATGACATCGAAGCACCTGTTCATGCCAGCCTAGAAGATTGTCACGATCATGTCACGTGTATGTAGCTCAGGCACAGGCTTCGTCAGTTCTACGACATTTTTGAACAAAATATAATATAGTACAATACTGATAGGATAAAGTATACGATATTGGGACTTTTGTTAAAACTGTGAGGATATCTGATCACTTACCTACATAGATATGTATTAGCCAAGCACTTTATGCCAGCATTCCTATCCAGTGTCCAAAGGCCATAAAAGCCTCCCGTCCGACGGACTCCGACTACAGATGAGGAGACCGGAAGACCGTGAGACCGGGAGACCGGGTGACCGGGTGACCGGGTGACCGGATGACCGAGCACTGGCCTGAGGCAAGAACAACCCGTTGCCTCTCTTCAGAATCTTGGCAAACCAAGAGCTCAATTGCAATAGACCCCTGAAAACATTACGGGAGTCGCTAGCATAGATCTGCAGCAAGCCTAAAGTCTACCCACAGGTGAATTGGAATCTTTGCGCCAGCTGAAATGGATTTGCACCCAGAAAGAGTATCATGTCTTTTCTGTAGTTCCAAGGAGCAAACTCAACACGTCTTGTCCTGTAATCAGCAAGGAGCAAATTCAACAGATCAACAAATCGTACCTGGTAACTGAACGATGCAAACAGTTGTCATGAAAAGTGCTGAACGGCCATCGTGGACCAGCACTGTCGGTGGAACAGTCTGCAGCCAAGTCTTCTGCTCAGACAGAATGGCTTGCATCTGCATGTCCACAAATTGACGGAACTTCACTACTATTGGAAGAGCCGAGGCAGGAGGAAGACCAGGGCATGGGTGATGGTTCACTTACAACTCTTGTTCCTCATTGAGACTGAGCATTTCCAAAAGCTGCTGGAACCATCAGAAATGCATCGAGCGTGGGATGCATAGGTTTTCACAACGGGAATTGGGGTCCTCATATTGACTTGGTTAGATTAGATTCCTGCCCATCACCAGATATGCCTGCCGGTTACGAGCTCAGATGTCGCATAATCCTCCTTCCCTGTTGAGGAGAAAGGCTCGCTCAGCCTTGCTCCGAGTCCAGGATGCTTCCTATCCTCGACCAAGAAACTATGCACAAGTCCATCCATATCGGTCCACCAGCTCTGGCCTGGCTGCTTCCATGCCCTAATGCCTTTCCTCCTTGCCTGCAACTCCTGTGCCTGTTCCCACATTTGGGCATCACAGTATATGTTTGACATCAAGACATATGCTGCAGCATCTTTTGTGTCTAGCTTCATGGCTTCATCAAAAGCATGGCGTCCCACCTCCACGTTGGTCCACTTTCGACAAGCACTCAATAGAGTATGCCATACTGTAGCGTCAGCGGAAACAGTCATTTTCCGTACTAAAGCTAATGCCTCGTCCAGCTGTCCTGCACGACCCAGAAGATCCACCAGGCCCGTGTAATGGTCCACTGTAGGATTGATGCCGTACTGCCTGCTCATAGCTTCAAAGTACTCCCGCCCCTTGGTCACAAGACCAGTATGACTGCATGCCATTAATATACTAAGGAATGTGATGCTATCTGGTAGGATGCCATCCTCTTGCATTCTGACAACCAAGTCAAAGACCAGTTCAGAGTTTCCTTGACGCGTGTAGCCTGCAATCAGTGCATTCCATGCAACAATGTCTCTCTCGGGCAATGTCTCAAACACCTCCTGTGCATCCACCATACTGCCACATTTTCCATACATGTTTATCAAACTCCCAGCCACAAGAACATCACCTTGAAGCCCCTCTCTTTTGATCTGCGCATGAAGCTGCCTTCCAAGATGCAAAGCTGCCACATTTGCACATGCCTGCAGGAGGCATACAAATGTCACAGAATTAGGTGCAACAAGGCCTTCTTCTTGCATAGCCCTATAAAGACCAAGGGCTTCCTGCTCCATGCCCTGCTGCGCATATCCAGCAATCATGGTACTCCACGTTACCACATTTTTTTCACCAAGTCCATTAAACACTTCCCGGGCATCCTCTAGGCTGCTACATTTTGCATACATGTTTACCAAACTGCTAGCTACAAACACATCAGCCTGAAGTCCTTGTTCTCTAATTTGTGCATGAAGCTGCTTTCCGTCCTGCAAAGCCAGCATGCCCAGACTAGCACAGGCTTGCAGGAGGCACACAAATGTTACAGAATCGGGTGCAGCTAAACTGCCCATAGCCCTGTAGACATCAAGGGCTTCCTGCCCCATGCCCTGATGGGAATATCCTGCAATCATCGCATTCCATGTCACCACATCTTTCTCAGAGAGTCCATCAAACACAACCTGAGCATCCTCGAGGCTGCCGCACTTTGCATACATGTTTACCAAGCTGTTGGCTACAAAGACATCAGCCTGAAGCCCTTGCTCTCTAATTTGCCCATGAAGCTGCCTTCCCTTCTCCAAGGCTGGGGTGCCTACACTTGCACATGCCTGCAGCAGCGACACAAATGTAACAGAATTGGGTGCAGCCAAGCCTTCTTGTTGCATAGCAATGAAAAGACTAAGGGCTTCGGATCCCATACCCTGCTGGGAATATCCTGCTATCATGGCATTCCATGTGACGACATCTTTATGCGGAAGGTCATCGAACACGCTCTGTGCGTGCTTGAGGCTCCCACACTTTGCATACATACCAGCTGTTTGCTACAAACACATCAGCCTGAAGCCCTTGCTCTCTAATTTGTGCATGAAGCTGCCTCCCTTTTCCAAAGCTGCTGGAACCATCAGAAATGCATCGAGCGTGGGATGCATAGGTTTTCACAACGGAATTGGGGTCCTCATATTGACTTGGTTAGATTAGATTCCTGCCCCATCACCAGATATGCCTGCGATTGAGCTCAGATGTCGCATAATCCTCCTTCCCTGTTGAGGAGAAAGGCTCGCTCAGCCTTGCTCCGAGTCCAGGATGCTTCCTATCCTCGACCAAGAAACTATGCACAAGTCCATCCATATCGGTCCACCAGCTCTGGCCTGGCTGCTTCCATGCCCTAATGCCTTTCCTCCTTGCCTGCAACTCCTGTGCCTGTTCCCACATTTGGGCATCTTTCAAGCTGCCACACTTGGCATACATGTCCACAAGGCAACTACAAACAAACAAATCCGCTCAGCGCCAGTCGCCAACACATCAGCATGCACCTGCTGCCCAGACTTCAAGTCTGCCCCCTCGCACAAGCCTGCAGCGCTGCTACAAACACATACCCATCCGGCTTCACGCTTGACCTGCATCTCATGATACAGTTCTAAGGCCTGACTATCCTGCCCCTGTCTAACATGCGCAGAAATGATAGCAGACCACGTGAAGGTATCTGGTTTGGGAACCAGCGTGAACACATCCATAGCTTCTTGCAACCTGGCATGAGAGCCATACATTCGCATGATATTATTGCACAAGAACGTGTCCGATTCATATCCGACCTGCACGCTGAGGGCATGGACACGGCGACCCAGAAGATCCACCAGGCCCGTGTAATGGTCCACTGTAGGATTGATGCCGTACTGCCTGCTCATAGCTTCAAAGTACTCCCGCCCCTTGGTCACAAGACCAGTATGACTGCATGCCATTAATATACTAAGGAATGTGATGCTATCTGGTAGGATGCCATCCTCTTGCATTCTGACAACCAAGTCAAAGACCAGTTCAGAGTTTCCTTGACGCGTGTAGCCTGCAATCAGTGCATTCCATGCAACAATGTCTCTCTCGGGCAATGTCTCAAACACCTCCTGTGCATCCACCATACTGCCACATTTTCCATACATGTTTATCAAACTCCCAGCCACAAACACATCTGCTTCAAGTCCTTGCTCTGTAATTTGTGCATGAAGCTGCCTTCCAAGATGCAAAGCTGCCACATTTGCACATGCCTGCAGGAGGCATACAAATGTCACAGAATTAGGTGCAACAAGGCCTTCTTCTTGCATAGCCCTATAAAGACCAAGGGCTTCCTGCTCCATGCCCTGCTGCATATCCAGCAATCATGGTACTCCACGTTACCACATTTTTTCACCAAGTCCATTAAACACTTCCCGGGCATCCTCTAGGCTACATTTTGCATACATGTTTACAAACTGCTAGCTACAAACACATCAGCCTGAAGTCCTTGTTCTCTAATTTGTGCATGAAGCTGCTTTCCGTCCTGCAAAGCCAGCATGCCCAGACTAGCACAGGCTTGCAGGAGGCACACAAATGTTACAGAATCGGGTGCAGCTAAACTGCCCATAGCCCTGTAGACATCAAGGGCTTCCTGCCCCATGCCCTGGGAATATCCTGCTATCATGGCATTCCATGTCACCACATTTTTTCACCAAGTCCATTAAACACTTCCCGGGCATCCTCTAGGCTACATTTTGCATACATGTTTACCAAGCTGTTGGCTACAAAGACATCAGCCTGAAGCCCTTGCTCTCTAATTTGTGCATGAAGCTGCTTCCCTTTTCCAAAGCCAGGGTGCCCACACTGGCACAAGCCTGCAAAAGACACAGTCACAGAATCAAGCGCAACAATCCCTTCTTCTGCTTGCATTTCCCAGTGCAGAAGAAGGGCTTTCTGCCCATACCCTGCTTGGAATACCCTGCTATCATCGCACTCCAAGTCACCAAATCCTTTCGAGGAGCCCGTCAAACACTCTTTGGGCATCTTTCAAGCTGCCACACTTGGCATACATGTCCACAAGGCAACTACAAACAAACAAATCCGCTCAGCGCCAGTCGCCAACACTTGCACATGCCTGCAGGAGGCATACAAATGTCACAGAATTGGGTGCAGCCATGCCTTCTTGCTGCATAGCATTGAGGAGACGAAGGGCATCCGTCCCCATGCCCTGCTGGGAATATCCTGCTATCATGGCATTCCATGTGACGACATCTTTATGCGGAAGGTCATCGAACACGCTCTGTGCGTGCTTGAGGCTCCCACACTTTGCATACATGTTCAGCAAGCTGTTTGCTACAAACACATCAGCCTGAAGCCCTCTCTCTCTTATTTCTGCATGAAGCTGCTTCCCCTTGTCCAGAGCTGTGGTGCCCACACTTGCACATGCCTGGAGAAGGGACACAAATGTCACAGAATTGGGTGCAGCCATGCCTTCTTGCTGCATAGCATTGAGGAGACGAAGGGCATCCGTCCCCATGCCCTTCTGTGAATATCCAGCTATCATGGCATTCCACGTCACGACATCTTTCCTAGGAAGTCCATCGAAAACACCCTGAGCATCATTTAGGCTGCCACACTTCGCATACATGGTTACCAAACTATTGGCAACAAACACATCTGCTTCAAGTCCTTGCTCTGTAATTTGTGCATTGAGCTGCTTCCCTTCTCCAAGGCTGGGGTGCCTACACTTGCACATGCCTGCAGGAGGCATACAAATGTCACAGAATTGGGTGCAGCCAAGCCTTCTTGTTGCATAGCAATGAAAAGACTAAGGGCTTCGGATCCCATACCCTGCTGGGAATATCCTGCAATCATCGCATTCCATGTCACCACATCTTTCTCAGAGAGTCCATCAAACACAACCTGAGCATCCTCGAGGCTGCCGCACTTGCATACATGTTTACCAAACTGTTGGCTACAAAGACATCAGCCTGAAGCCCTCTCTCTCTTATTTCTGCATGAAGCTGCCTTCCCTTCTCCAAGGCTGGGGTGCCTACACTTGCACATGCCTGCAGGAGGCATACAAATGTCACAGAATTAGGTGCAACAAGGCCTTCTTCTTGCATAGCTCTGTAGAGATGAAGTGCTTCCTGCCCCATACCTTGCTGGGAGCCCAGCTATCATGGCATTCCACGTCACGACATCTTTCCTAGGAAGTCCATCGAAAACACCCTGAGCATCATTTAGGCTGCCACACTTTGCATACATGGTTACCAAACTATTGGCAACAAACACATCTGCTTCAAGTCCTTGCTCTGTAATTTGTGCATGAAGCTGCCTCCCTTTTCCAAAGCCAGGGTGCCCACACTGGCACAAGCCTGCAAAGACACACAAAAGTCACAGAATTGGGTGCAGCCAAGCCTTCTTCTTGCATAGCTCTGTAGAGATGAAGTGCTTCCTGCCCCATACCTTGCTGGGAGAACCCTCCTATCATGGCATTCCACAAGACCACATTTTATGACAAGGTCCGTCAAACACTCTTTGGGCATCTTTCAAGCTGCCACACTTTGCATACATGTTCAGCAAGCTGTTTGCTAATGGCTGGTTCCTTGAAGTCAAGTGAGCGGGGGATCTGCCTGGGATGCCTGTTAGCTCACCACTTCGTTGGGTCCACAGGAGAATTTCCCAAAACGTGTCCTGTTGCCCTTTCCGTGGCTCGATTGCCACACTCAATACGGCCATAGCTCGCAGCAGCAAGCGCTACAGCCAACCGCCGTTCGTAATTCGTAATGGCGAGTGGACGTGTACATACATACGTACTTCAGGCATGAGAATTCGAGTTTGATTTCCTTCATTTTACAAGCGGCCGCGGCGATCGAAACGTGTAAATCGCCGGACAGTCACACCAATGTTTTGCGGGCGCTATTGTTCAAAGAGATTCGAACCATAGTTGTCAGGTTCTTAGCATTCCATGCTGACCAACGCTTCCGTTTCTCAGAGGACAAGAAAACCAATAGATTAAACCGGTGATAAGCACTGGTTTTGATGCTTCCTGCAAAGACAGCGGGAGCCAGAGGGTGTGGTGCCCACACTTGCACATGCCTGGAGAAGGGACACAAATCACAGAATTGGGTGCAGCCATGCCTTCTTGCTGCATAGCATTGAGGAGACGAAGGGCATCCGTCCCCATGCCCTTCTGTGAATATCCAGCTATCATGGCATTCCACGTCACGACATCTTTCCTAGGAAGTCCATCGAAAACACCCTGAGCATCATTTAGGCTGCCACACTTCGCATACATGGTTACCAAACTATTGGCAACAAACACATCTGCTTCAAGTCCTTGCTCTGTAATTTGTGCATTGAGCTGCTTCCCTTCCTCCAAGGCCAGAGTGCCAAGACTTCCACAGGCCTGCAGGAGGCACACGAAAGTCACCGAATTGGGTGTAACAACCCCTTCTTCTTGCATAGCTCTGTAGAGATGAAGTGCTTCCTGCCCCATACCTTGCTGGGAGAACCCTCCTATCATGGCATTCCACAAGACCACATTTTTATGACAAGGTCCGTCAAACACAACCCGAGCATCCTCTATGCTGCCACACTTTGCATACATGTTGACCAAGCTGCTCGCTACAAATACGTCGCCTTGAAATCCTTGCTCTCTAATTTGTGCATGAAGCTGCCTCCCCTTTTCCAAAGCCGGGGTGCCCACACTGGCACAAGCCTGCAAAAGACACACAAAAGTCACAGAATCAAGCGCAACAATCCCTTCTGCTTGCATTTCCCGGTGCAGAAGAAGGGCTTTCTGCCCCATACCCTGCTTGGAATACCCTGCTATCATCGCACTCCAAGTCACCAAATCCTTTCGAGGGAGCCCGTCAAACACTCTTTGGGCATCTTTCAAGCTGCCACACTTGGCATACATGTCCACAAGGCAACTACAAACAAACAAATCCCGCTCAGCGCCAGTCGCCAACACATCAGCATGCACCTGCTGCCCAGACTTCAAGTCTGCCCCCCTCGCACAAGCCTGCAGCGCTGCTACAAACACATACCCATCCGGCTTCACGCTTGACCTGCACATCTCATGATACAGTTCTAAGGCCTGACTATCCTGCCCCTGTCTAACATGCGCAGAAATGATAGCAGACCACGTGAAGGTATCTGGTTTGGGAACCAGCGTGAACACATCCATAGCTTCTTGCAACCTGGCATGAGAGCCATACATTCGCATGATATTATTGCACAAGAACGTGTCCGATTCATATCCGACCTGCACGCTGAGGGCATGGACACGGCGACCCAGAAGCAGATCCTTCTTCGCCACACATTCCTTTAGCACCCAATAAATCAGAGATACCGAGATGCGACAGTCTGTGTCCACCATAATTCCCAGAGCCTCAACTGCCTCAGCAAGCCGCCCCTCCTGACATAGTCTGCTCACGGTATCAGCAGTCACCTCCCTTTCTTTTTCATCAGCTGCACTGTGCTTGAGACAGCATTGCCAGCTGGCTTCCAGTGTGTGCGTTTTGCTTGTTTCTGTATCGCATTCTTTTGCAAGTTGCTTTAGCTATGTCACTAATTTCCGCAAGGATGGGGTGTCTTCGTTGGTTCAGCTGCCTTTTGTAGCGGTTACAATTGACATCTGTTATCTCTGCTTTTGATCCCAGATGCGTCATAGAAATAGAACTTGCGCTGGAGCAAAACAGAACAGCCAGGCGTAGCATCACACCGGACTTTTATGAAGAAGGAGGTAATAAATGAATGTGGACGTGACGTCTCCTTTCCTAGTCTTTCGTTTTCGCTATCCAGAGCTCTGTATGCTTGCAGGGGCCTTGTCTAATCATTGTAGGTTTCTGTGCCTGGCAGTTGTCACAACTCTATAGGTCAGCGTTGAAATCTTGGTTGGATGGGTATCCCTTGGATTATGGAAGGTTGCTCCAGTTGAGAAATGCTGGCAATCCTTCTGATGAAGCTGAAGCTATTGAGCGGAAGTTCAATGTCAGAGTGATGTGTACGTGATTTGATCGTGGAGCTGCGGGGTGTAGGGTTTAGCACCTGTTTCTGTCAAATTAAGTAAAGAAGAAATTCCTATAGTGTACTTGGGTCATACTGTGTCGATCGATTGTGTTTCATGGGACTTTTGATCTGCAAGCAGGAATGCATGCTCCAAGTCTGCGTTCATGGGCTCCACACCTACAAGTGTCACAAACACGATTCAAGAACAACACTCATGGGATGCGATTCGTGAAAACGGATGAACATGATCGCCTTCAATCTTAGGAAAAAGAATTGATTACAGAATTGATTACTGAACGGGTTGACGTAACGCTGCGAAAACAGAGCCGCTGCCATGCTATCGGAAAGAAACCTGCCGAAGTTCAATGGCTGTAGCTGCTGCCTCACAACTCGAATGCTGGTAAGGGTGAGCTCATGTTGAAGAGGAGGAGAAGGCATGTCACCTCCTTTCATATCCTGCAGGCCTACGAGGGTCATGCAAATGCTGCATGCTACAGTTGGATGAAGTTGCTCGACCCATCTGCTTATCCACAGCAGGCAGCTCCGCATTTGCCATACATCCCCTGGGATGGGCTGGCTTTCTTGCAATGCTGCTACACCTCGCGGCTTCGTTGTTTGCTAATGGCTGGTTCCTTGAAGTCAAGTGAGCGGGGGATCTGCCTGGGATGCCTGTTAGCTCACCACTTCGTTGGGTCCACAGGAGAATTTCCCAAAACGTGTCCTGTTGCCCTTTTCCGTGCTCGATTGCCACTCAATAACCAGCTCGCAGCAGCAAGCGCTACAGCCAACCGCCGTTCGTAATTCGTAATGGCAGTGGACGTATACATACGTACTTCAGGCATGAATTCGAGTTTGATTTCCTTCATTTTACAAGCGGCCGCGGCGATCGAAACGTGTAAATCGCCGGACAGTCACACCAATGTTTTGCGGGCGCTATTGTTCAAAGAGATTCGAACCATAGTTGTCAGGTTCTTAGCATTCCATGCTGACCAACGCTTCCGTTTCTCAGAGGACAAGAAAACCAATAGATTAAACCGGTGATAAGCACTGGTTTTGATGCTTCCTGCAAAGACAGCGGGGAGCCAGAGGGTGTGGTGCCGGTCGGTCGTTCCCGGCTGCGGCTGTGGGGGTGAAAGAGCTCTCGCTTCCCTGCCTCAAGATGGCGTCCAGGACCGTCATGTCTTCTGCGCAGCTTCGGCTTACGTCGGGCTTGAAGGCCATCAATCAGGAGAAGCCCGAGGTAGAAAGAGTTCTGCCCAGCACATTTACTGGTTTGAATCGTTGTGCCGGTACGTGAATGTGTCGGTGTGATCTTGCGAGGTTTGCTTGCGATCTGTCATTGCAGGTGATTAGCACCGCGGTTGTGTGTTATTCAAGAGGTCACGCGATCTGTGACCCCTGCTGGGGTCGTGTCTTGACTGGTCTTTTTTTGTTATTCCTTCATGTTTTTCTATGTAATGTACCGAGGAAATGCAGAGTCCTTGATCTCTTGCTGGATGAGTATGTCAGGATTGAAACGGTTCAGTGCGAGTCCATCAGTGGTTTGAAGCATTCTCTTGTCTCTCTGACCCTTGGCTGGTGCTGCAGGGTTGCAGTGCGAGTCCTTATGGGGTAACCTGTCTGACCGAGGGTAACTGCTGCTGAAGATGCTGTGAAAGCTTTGACGGCACGTCTTGGTGCTTTGGAGGCCTGAACCCTGTGAATGTTCGGGTATATGTTGTTCATCTGTACTCATGTCATGAAATTGTGCTTTGGTGTCCTCATCGGACTCAGGCTTCCCCTGTCCCAGGCATATGCGCCCCGTTTCTGCCCATATTCGGGGGGCATCGTTTCACCCAGCTGGTGCGCCGGGGGCCTCTGCCCTGACGCGCCAAGTCTGGGAAAACTCCTCCACCTGGGAAGCAGCTGATGTTTTACTCAACAGACCAGCTTCAGACCTTCAATCTGAAGCCAATGGAGCTCAGGCTACGAGCAGTCCGGGGATCGGATATCGGAGGCTTGTGCACCTTGATGACAGGACAGGCTCAGCGCATTTCGTTCGTAGGACCATGGGCACAGCCTCCTTTGCAGCAATTTCTGCCCATACCTATAAGCCACCTCCCCAGCCTTTGGACAGGTGTGTGGCGGAAACAACTTTGGTTGCTTCTTTGGGAGCAGTAGTTGCTTGAGGCAGTGTAGGTACATCTTGACATGGTTTGTTTCCTTGCAGGCCAACAATAAATCCAGCATGGGTGACTGGTGGGGTTTTGCTTACAGCTGTAGCTGGGATTGCGTGGTTTATCCACCAGTCAGAGACATATGCCCGGCAACAACTCCTGTACGAGCGGACTGAGGATGTGATAACTCCCCCGCCATCACCGGAAATGCTTGAACGCTATGAAAGAGCACTGGCATCTGTTGAGCAAACCGGGATGATCAATAGGGCTGTAGCTGCTCTTCGCTCCAACAATTTCATCAAGTAAGTGCACGATGGTGGATTTCCAGTCACCCCTTCCTTTCTTTTTTCATCAGCTGCACTGTGCTTGAGACAGCATTGCCAGCTGGCTTCCAGTGTGTGCGTTTTGCTTGTTTCTGTATCGCATTCTTTTGCAAGTTGCTTTAGCTATGTCACTAATTTCCGCAAGGATGGGGTGTCTTCGTTGGTTCAGCTGCCTTTTGTAGCGGTTACAATTGACATCTGTTATCTCTGCTTTTGATCCCAGATGCGTCATAGAAATAGAACTTGCGCTGGAGCAAAACAGAACAGCCAGGCGTAGCATCACACCGGACTTTTATGAAGAAGGAGAGGTAATAAATGAATGTGGACGTGACGTCTCCTTTCCTAGTCTTTCGTTTTCGCTATCCAGAGCTCTGTATGCTTGCGGGGCCTTGTCTAATCATTGTAGGTTTCTGTGCCTGGCAGTTGTCACAACTCTATAGGTCAGCGTTGAAATCTTGGTTGGATGGGTATCCCTTGGATTATGGAAGGTTGCTCCAGTTGAGGGAAATGCTGGCAATCCCTTCTGATGAAGCTGAAGCTATTGAAGCGGAAGTTCAATGTCAGAGTGATGTGTACGTGATTTGATCGTGGAGCTGCGGGGTGTAGGGTTTAGCACCTGTTTCTGTCAAATTAAGTAAAGAAGAAATTCCTATAGTGTACTTGGGTCATACTGTGTCGATCGATTGTGTTTCATGGGACTTTTGATCTGCAAGCAGGAATGCATGCTCCAAGTCTGCGTTCATGGGCTCCACACCTACAAGTGTCACAAACACGATTCAAAGAACAACACTCATGGGATGCGATTCGTGAAAACGGATGAACATGATCGCCTTCAATCTTAGGAAAAAGAATTGATTACAGAATTGATTACTGAACGCACGGGTTGACGTAACGCTGCGAAAAACAGAGCCGCTGCCATGCTATCGGAAAGAAACCTGCCGAAGTTTCAATGGCTGTAGCTGCTGCCTCACAACTCGAATGCTGGTAAGGGTGAGCTCATGTTGAAGAGGAGGAGAAGGGCATGTCACCTCCATTTTCACGGATTTGATGGAAGCTCATATGATTTCAGATACCATTACAAGTGTGTGGAGGGTATTTTTCACGAAATACCCTCCACACCCTGGTCATTTAGGGGTGAAGCTCCCTTCCGCTGCTCTGCAAAATCGCTGCCAATTCTACGTTCGTACTGCTTTCAAAAACACAGTGCTCTTCGTTGCTTGGCAGCACTTGAATCTGTCCTGACTCGTGAGCAAGAAGAGAGTTTCAACACACATCCTTTCCCTTGCCCTTTTCCATGTGGAGATGCTTGCCTCCTTGCTGCCTTTCCGTGACCTCACATGACTGCCCACCGCATTGCAGTACAAGTACTTACATGCCTGCATGCACCGTCCTGCCTCCTACTAGCCATGCCTGTCACACTTGTTTTGCTCCATCTGCTCATCGTATCATCTTCCTCACGTAACAAACTGTGAGTGCCTGCGCTATCAGCCACTGTGCTTCTCTCTTCCACACAATGGCTTCCTCGGCAAACCATGGGCCTGTGTCCCTTGCACATAATTCTTCCCAAGCAGCTGAAGTACACAGTAAGGTCTGTTGTAACTGGGAAGCAGCCTTTTGCAAGACACTGTGCCTCTGCACATGCACTAGTCCCATGATAGGGTTCATATCTTTCGCAACGAGCTTAGAGGCTTACGAAACGGCTTACGGACAAAAAAACTCTAGCCTAGCTTGACAATATTGTGTGCTCCAGGAATCAGCGATTGCTGAGATACCTGTGGAAAGCATTTGCAGGTCCTAAATCTGTGCCACCCTCTGTCAATGTCTCTTCTGGATCCAGCATGATATATACTGTGAAGATGCTCCTTCATGCTTGCCGTTCTACAAAGCTTTGTAATTTATCCTGAACGCTAGCTAGACTTCACTGAACGAATCCAAATTCTTCTCGTAACATACTGGGAAAGGGCTGTGCAGCCTCACTTCACTCCCGGGACGCTTTTTATCCCCGACCGAAAAAATATGCACCTGCCCGTCCATGTCTGTCCACCAGCTCTGGCCTGGCTGCTTCCATGCCCCCATTCTTATTCTCCTCGCCTGCACCTCTTGTGCTTGCTCCCACATCTGGGCACTGGTGTATATATTAGACATTAACACATATACTGCCGCGTCTTTCTGGTCCAGCTTCACTGCTTCATGGAAAGCGTGGCAAGCCACCTCCACATTGCTCCATTTTTGACAAGCACCCAGTACAGTGCGCCAAACTGCAGCCTCAGGCAGTACAGGCATTGTCCTAGCTAAAGCTAATGCCTCGTCCAGTTGTCCTGCACGACCCAGGAGATCCACCATGCATGTGTAGTGGTCCACTGTGGGAGTGATGCCTTGGAGTGACCTCATAGCCTCAAAGTACTCTTGCCCCTTGTTCACTAGACCCCTGTGACTGCATACTGTTAATATAGAGAGGAACGTGATGCTGTCTGGATGTGTACCATCCTCTTGCATCTTGACAAGCAAGTCGAAGACGAGGTCACTGTCTCCTTGTCGCATATAGCCTGCAATCAGTGCATTCCAGGTGGCTGTGTCTCTTTTGGGCAGTGCATCAAACACCTCAATTGCATCCGCCATGCTACCACACTTCCCATACATGTTTATCAAACTGCTGGCCACAAGCATATCGGATTCTAGTCCTTGTTTTTTGATCTGTGCATGAACCTGCTTTCCCAGATGCAGAGCTGCCACATTTGCACATGACTGTAAGAGGCAAACAAATGTTACATCATTGGGTGCAACGATGCCTTCTTGTTGCATAGCCCGGTAAAGACACAGGGCCTCTTGTCCCATGCCCTGCTGGGAATATCCTGCGATCATTGCACTCCAAGTCACCACATTTTTTTCATGCAGTCCATCAAACACTCCCCGAGCATCTTCTAGGCTGCCACACTTTGCATACATGTTTACCAAACTGCTGGCTACAAACACATCAGCTTCAAGTCCCTGTTCTCTAATTTGGGAATGAAGCTGCTTTCCCTTCTCCACACCCGGGGCGCCCAAACGTGCACAGGCCTGCAGGAAGCACACAAATGTCACAGAATCGGGGGCAACAACTCCCTCCTCTTGCATAGCATTGAAAAGATCTATGGCTTCCTGCCCCATGCCCTGTTGGGAATATCCTGCTATCATAGCATTCCATGTCACCACATTTTTCCCACCAATTGCGTCAAATACCTCCCGAGCATCCACTAGGCTGCCGGACTTTGCATACATGTTTACCAAGCTGTTGGCTACCAACAACTCAGTCTGCAGCCCTCGTTCTCTAATCTGTGCATGGAGCTGCTTCCCCTTTTCCAAAGCCACCACGCCAACACTTGCACATGCTTGCAGGAGGGATGCGAATGTCAGAGAATTGGGCTCCATCTTGCCTTCATTTTGCATAGCACTAAGAAGATGAAGGGCTTCCACACCCATGCCCAGCTGGGAGTATCCTGTTATCATGGCATTCCATGTCACCACATCTTTCTGAGGAAGTCCGTCAAACACGCCCGAGCATCCTCTAGGCTCCCACACTTTGCATACATGTTCACCAAGCTGTTGGCTACAAACACATCAGCCTGAAGTCCCTGTTCTCTAATTTGGGAATGAAGCTGCTTTCCTCTCCACACCGGGCACCCAAACGTGCACAGGCCTGCAGGAAACACACAAATGTCACAGAATCGGGGCAACAACTCCCTCCTCTTGCATAGCATTGAAAAGATCTATGGCTTCCTGCCCCATGCCCTGTTGGGAATATCCTGCTATCATAGCATTCCATGTCACCACATTTTTCCCACCAATTGCGTCAAATACCTCCCGAGCATCCACTAGGCTGCCGGACTTTGCATACATGTTTACCAAGCTGTTGGCTACCAACAACTCAGTCTGCAGCCCTCGTTCTCTAATCTGTGCATGGAGCTGCTTCCCCTTTTCCAAAGCCACCACGCCAACACTTGCACATGCTTGCAGGAGGGATGCGAATGTCAGAGAATTGGGCTCCATCTTGCCTTCATTTTGCATAGCACTAAGAAGATGAAGGGCTTCCACACCCATGCCCAGCTGGGAGTATCCTGTTATCATGGCATTCCATGTCACCACATCTTTCTGAGGAAGTCCGTCAAACACGCCCCGAGCATCCTCTAGGCTCCCGCACTTTGCATACATGTTCACCAAGCTGTTGGCTACAGACACATCAGCCTGAAGCAGGCGTTCTCTAATCTGTGCATGAAGCTGCTTCCCCTTCTCTAAAGCCGGGGCACCCACACTTGCAAATGCCTGTAGGAGGGAAACAAATGTTGCAGAGTGGGGTGCAACCATGCCCTCTTCCTGCATAGTACTTAGAAGACGAAGGGCTTCCAGACTCATGCCCAGCTGGGAATATCCTGCAATCATGGCATTCCACGTCACCACATCTTTCTGAGGAAGTTCATCAAACACACCCCGAGCATCATCTATGCTGCCACACTTTGCATACATGTTTACCAGACTGTTGGCTACAAAGACATCCGCTTGAAGTCCTCTCTTTCTTACTTGAGCATGGAGCTTCGACCCTGTCTCCAAAGCGGGGTTCCCCACACTTCCACATGCCTGCAGGAGGCAAACAAATGTCACAGAATCCGGTTTGACGTTGTCTTCTTGCATGGCCCTGTACAAATTAAGGGCTTCCTCTCCCATGCCTTGCTGGGAGTACCCAGCTATCATGGCATTCCACGTCACCACATCTTTTAGACCAAGTCCATCAAACAATGTCTGGGCGTCTTCCAAGCTGCCACATTTTGCATACATGTTTACCAAGCTGTTGGCGACAAACCCATCACCTTGATGTCCTCGTTCTTTAATTTGTGCATGAAGCTCCTTCCCCCTCTCCAATGCCAGAGGGCCGACATTTGCGCAT
Source organism: Anthoceros angustus (assembly GCA_010909165.1). NCBI lineage: Eukaryota > Viridiplantae > Streptophyta > Anthocerotopsida > Anthocerotales > Anthocerotaceae > Anthoceros > Anthoceros angustus. Next base: position 390,611 of record MU008160.1, read on the forward strand.
GCCTGCAGAAGGCATACAAATGTCACAGCATCAGGTGCGGCCACGCCTTCTTCTTGCATACCACTGTGAAGACGAAGGGCTTCTTCCCCCATGCCCTTTTGGGAATATGCTCCTATCATGGCACTCCACGTCACAACATCTTTTTGACCAAGTCCGTCAAACACAGTCTGGGCATCTTCCAAGCTGCCACACTTTGCATACATGTTTACCAAACAGCTGGCTGCAAATACATCGCCCTGAAGCCCTCGTTCTCTAATTTCTGCGTGAATTCGCCTCCCTTTCTCCAAAGCCAGGGGGCCCACGCTTGCACATGCTTGGAGGAGGGACACAAATGTCACAGATGTAGGTACAGCAGTGCCTTCTTCTTCCATGGCACTGTAAAGATGAAGAGCTTCCTGCCCCATGCCCCGCTGGGAATATCCTGCTATCATGGCATTCCACATCACCACATCTTTCTGATCAAGTGCATCAAACACTCTTTGAGCATCCTCCAAGCTTCCACACTTTGCATACATGTCCACCAAGCAACTGGACACAAACACATTAGGCTCTATACCACTAGCCAGGACATCGGCATGCACCTGCTGCCCAGACTTCAAGTCCGCTCCCCTTGCACAAGCCTGGAGAGCTGCTACAAACACATGCCCATCTGGCTTCTCATTCGACCTGCGCATCAGATGATACAGTTGTATGGCCTGCTTATCTTCTCCATGCTTAACATGCGCAGAGATTATGGCAGACCACGTGAAGGCATCTGGTTTGGCCACCGTAGTAAACACATCCATAGCCTCTTTCAGCCTGGCATAAGAAGCATACATCCGTAGAATGTGATTGCACAGGAACGTGTCCGATTCATACCCTTGCTTCACAGCGAGGGCATGAACACGGCGACACAAAGGCAGATTCCTCTTAACCACACATTCCTTCAGCACCGTACAAAAAAGAGAGTCCGAAACATGGCAATCTGTGTTCACCAGAACTCCCATAGCCTCGACTGCCTCAGCAAGCTGCCCCTCCTGACAGAGTCTGCTCACAGTCTCAGCCGTTACGCCCCTTTCTAACCCTGCAGGCCTGCGAGAGTCACAACAACCTTCTCTCCAATTAAGTGCCGTTCCACGACGACCCAAGTGCACATCCAGAGAACCCAGCTGCGCATCCACCCAAGCTGGCTTGTAGAAGTTGTCTGGGCAGAGGAAGTCCTGGGATTCCCAATGCATTGTCTGATGTTGCCTGTTATCCCACCGAAGCGTATGATCCAGAAAGAATTGCCCCCACAAGAGGTCCTGCCGACAACCCTCGCTGGAACACCCGCCTGCATCCACACACCGGGCTTCCTTGCTTGCACAGGTGCTGCACCTCTCAGCTTCTTGGCTTGCCAGCAACTTGTTCCTTGAAGCCAAGCTCCCTGCAAGAGCTCTCAACCCACCACTTTGTTGGGTCCCAAAAAATTGTCCCCAAAACCGATCCTTGTGCCCACTCCGTGACTCCATTGCAACACTCCGGCCCGCCATGAGCACCCACTCATCCCACGGAAACAAGAAGCACCACCGATCCTCCTGGAACACAATACGTGTCTAGGACACCGAGCAGCCTGCAGGTCATCAGCATCTGGCATGGTTGACAGGAGCATGCCACCATCAGCGGCGATCAATTCACCTCTAACATCAAAACACACCACTTCTCCACTTTCGATAGACAGGCGGTTAAGCCCATAGTCGCACAAAAGCCAGCTCCTGAGATGAGACAAGTCTTCGATGACCAGTCCATATCCTCCTGCCTGCATGAATTCGGAAAAGAGCTTTCCCAGCCTTGCTTCACGTAGCCCATGTACATACACCACCTCCGACCTGGTTGCTTCCATGATCTCGTGCTTAATCTCCTCCCTTGCATCTCCTTGCTGCTCGGCTCGCCATGTCTGCTCCACATCAATAAAACTCTCTAGCCGAAAGTCAAGCCCGGTCGACGAGGGTTATCCTCTCAGAGACGCCCACGTTTTGACGTCCTTCAATGTTCGCTTGGCCGGCACGATCGTCTCTCCTTCAACTCCACGCAAGCGCGTGGGTCCCGTATAAATGGCACCGTGGAAAGCGACTCGGGGGACATGTGCAGCGAGCCTACTTCTCTACATTTCTGAGGTGTGAGATCCGCCACACATTTGTGTTCGCATCTCCCGCGTGTTCTCCTCTGTCTGGACTGCATCAATGTACATGCTTCTGTAACGCTGTATTTGGAAGTGTCCTTAAGTCACTGCGCTGTGTGCAGCAGTTCAGCTAGTCATCTCCTGCAGCAGCAGCATTTTCAGCCGAAGAGCTCAAGACATTTTCTTCAGCTGCAAGATCTGGCATTCCGTTTTGCTTCAACCTGGTGTGTTTTGCCTGTCACATCCTGGTCTGAGGATTCTCTTTCTATGTAATTCTCCGTCTGTTTGCAGCAAGTGGGCTTCCTATCAGCACAAGCAGCAACTGGGTCGGAGCCGTAAGAACAATAATCAGTTTATGGAGCACACTTCTCCATCTCAAGAACATAAAGGATTTTTCCGCACTACATTGATGTACTAGGTAGAACCATCCATGAGTTCTGGATGTGATATAAGAATCATCCATGAGTTCTGAATTTTTGAATATGATATAAAAATCATTCCATAAATCCCATCAATAGATATATATGACATCTTCCTTAAAGATCTTATCTACCTTTATATATTATTATATAAATTTTACGAAGCTTAGTATCGAAGCTTCATCCATATCCTATATAACATCGAATCCTCCTCTTCAAGGAGAAGTTGCCTTTTCTTTGGAAGTCCGACGCACTTGGCTGCTTTTCGGGCAATTCCGAAACTTGCCTTTCCCTTTGGATGTCCGGACTCCGATGAATGCTTGGGGACGAAATGGATATCCGAAGCGTGCATTCAGCCTCTGTTTTGTTCCAATGTACCTTCCGTGGCCACTCAGGAACAAGAGACGTAGACAAGAGAACAGCGCAGGAAGCGGGTTACATTATTCTGAGTGCCATTAATCCAGACCAGCGAGCTATGGGGGCAAGTGCTTCCGTGCCCCTAGTGCTGTGGAACACGTTCGGGGCTGTTCCTGTGCTACCCGTCGGGCTCAAGCTGAAGGTGTTCAGTGTGCTGGTGAGAGACCGAGGATCCTTCTCGGTGATTGGTGATTTGGGCAGCCTGTGCGCAGAAGGGGAGTCTAAGGCCTTTCTGCAGAACGTCCTTGCCCAAGAAGATGAACGCTACATCACAGTCTCCGAGAAACCGGGACCGATTAACCAAACGGCAGCGCATGATTCTCAATGGTTCAGGCGGCTTCTGATGCTTGAAGCGGGTCATGCTGCCGCTGTCAACGATGTGCATCAGTGGAAAATCGTGGTCCCCAGCCACCAGTTGGTATCTGCTGCAGAGGGAATCTTGAACGAGCTATTGCAGAAATTTGTTCCTGACATCGGAAATCCCCATTTCAGAGGGGGCAAGGCTCAGACTCTGTGGATCGTGACCGAGGTCATCACAGCCCATTCCCTGGACATGTATGCTTTCGACAAGAAGGGAGCCAATATCCGGTTCCCTTTGCCCCCTCTTGCGCCCGTGCCTGCGGATGTGCAAATCACCATCGGAGGCGAGGTTGCCGCACAGCAGTTCATCTCCATCCGAGGGCCACAATTGGGCGATACAGTTCAGCCCTTTGCCTTGGCCTTCAGAGGATGGAAATACAAATACGAGAACGGCTCCTTGACGGAGCCGAGAAGAGCCCGGTACGAAGCGGACTCGTTTCATGCTCCACCTCTCAATGGAGGACCCAGGAGACCTTTCCGCCATGTTAAATATGCAAGCCCCTTAGATGACCCAGACATGGCGGATTTTGTGAGGGAGAATGAATGGTTCACCACCATCCTGGACGGTGAGGAACCCACATAGCTTTGGTGGTGGTCTTCACGTGAGGCATGGCATTGGAGTTTTGTGACACAATCAATACTCGAATGCGTTCTCACAAAACTGGAATGAGTATGGTGTAGCAATGGTAGCATCGTGGAGAGCACCTGTCGCATACTCTATCATGGATGCCGGAAATTGGTAACAGGTAGTGTATGGGCTTTCCAGAAACGTTGTGGCTTTCTGGGAGATGGGACTAAAGAGGCTAGTTGGCAATGGATAGGCGGCAGCCGGCGTTTCCTACTAGGTAGAGTGGATGGCTGGAAGTTGAATACGTCTCTAACTTTGTTTGCAGAATTTTCAAAGCAAACTTAGAGCGTGCTAGAAAACAAGAGCCATATCTATGTATATTCAAAAAGTAAGTTGTTATATATAAATATATTAAAATATTTTATATAAATTTCAAAAACATTTCGCAAAAGCATACAAGAAAGGGAATGTCACCTCTTCATCAAACTTGTTGGAGCTTCCAAAGCTATAGGAAGGACTTCTTGCTGATGGTGTGCAGACACTCCGCAATTCAAGAGTTGCCATGAAGAGCCAATGGTCTTGGGCCATGAGAGTGCCAGGATCGTCTTGGAGGTTGGTGGAAGTGTGACCCATCTTGCCGTCGGGGACAGGGTGGCTTTGGAGCCGGGATTCCCTGCGGTGACTGTGCAGTCTGTGAGTCAGGCAGCTATAATCTCTGCCGGAGTGTGATTCTTCGGGTCACCTCCTGTGAATGGGTCTCTTGCACAACAGGTGCTTTTATCGGAAAATTCCATGATATCCCATGGAGCATATGATTCTGCCCACCTGCAAGTGCCTTGGATACTAAGAAGCTGTGTGCCTGATCTGCAGGTTGTCCACGCTGCACACCGGTGCTTCAAGCTTCCAGACAACATGTCGTTGGAGGAGGGCGCTATGTGTGAGCCTCTCAGTGTTGGAGTGCACGCCTGTCGCCGAGCTGGTGTTGAGAAGGGAAGCCATGTACTCATCCTCGGGGCAGGTCCTATAGGCTTGATCACCATGATTGTTGCACGAGCACTGGGAGCCAGCAGGTTGTCTTGGCAGATGTTGATGCTCTGCGGCTTGACGTGGCGAAGAAGCTGGGAGCCGATGGCACTCTTCTTGTCTCTACTGAGTCACAGGTTCGGAGTTAGGTCAAGCAAGAACCACATGTTTGCTCTCGGATTCCTGCAAACCTGCATTGAATTGAGAGGCTCCTTGACGGAGCCGAGAAGAGCCCGGTACGAAGCGGACTCGTTTCATGCTCCACCTCTCAATGGAGGACCCAGGAGACCTTTCCGCCATGTTAAATATGCAAGCCCCTTAGATGACCCAGACATGGCGGATTTTGTGAGGGAGAATGAATGGTTCACCACCATCCTGGACGGTGAGGAACCCACATAGCTTTGGTGGTGGTCTTCACGTGAGGCATGGCATTGGAGTTTTGTGACACAATCAATACTCGAATGCGTTCTCACAAACTGGAATGAGTATGGTGTAGCAATGGTAGCATCGTGAGAGCACCTGTCGCATACTCTATCATGGATGCCGGAAAATTGGTAACAGGTAGTGTATGGGCTTTCCAGAAACGTTGTGGCTTTCTGGGAGATGGGACTAAAGAGGCTAGTTGGCAATGGATAGGCGGCAGCCGGCGTTTCCTACTAGGTAGAGTGGATGGCTGGAAGTTGAATACGTCTCTAACTTTGTTTGCAGAATTTTCAAAGCAAACTTAGAGCGTGCTAGAAAACAAGAGCCATATCTATGTATATTCAAAAAGTAAGTTGTTATATATAAATATATTAAAATATTTTATATAAATTTCAAAAAACATTTCGCAAAAGCATACAAGAAAGGGGAATGTCACCTCTTCATCAAACTTGTTGGAGCTTCCAAAGCTATAGGAAGGACTTCAACAAGTTCATAAGATTACTATCCAAGCCTTCCACATACGTTTGTATGAAGCAAGACAGCATGGCCTGCTGGGAACCTCCTAGGGATTACTGATGTTTCTGCTCCTTCTTGTCCTGGTAGCAACACAATATCGGAAGTTGTTTCCAAGACGGCGGATCGTGCTCGCCGTGCTTTGAACTTGAGAATTTCTGGTCTTGGTAATGACATTGTTGCACCACTTGTGGCTGCAAAGGAGTTTCTCAATAGGCTAGAGGTCGATGTGGTCGTTCCTCGACCCTTCGGGCTTGGAAAGGATCTTGATAGGGAGCGCATATTGATTATGACTTTTCACTCTATGGATGATCGCCTCCAGGTTATAAAGGCTAGGTCTATGTTACAGACAACTCACTTATATATCAATGAGGATCTTACACCTTTGCAATGGAAGACTAAGAAGTTACCCGCTTTCAAAGCAGCTCGTTGTGCAGGTCAAGTGGCTTTCTTTCGTGGGGATGAATTGGTGTTGTTTGGCCCTCGTTCACGCAATTTCATTGACACTGTTGATTGATTAAAGATTATTTGTCTTGTTTAAATTTTACCTTTACATTAGTCCATACTATTTTACCACAATCTATGTAGTTATCATATTTCAGTCCCATGACGGAAATCCGTCCTTAGTGGACTTAAATAAAATTCTTCTTCTTCTGCTGCTGCTGCAGGCTAGGGGTATCTATTGTTCTCTCAAAAGGTTCAGCATGTATAATTTTCAAATTGAAAACCAATGTTGGGCGATCTTAACAACAATACCAATAGTAAGTACAACTTTTGAGATCCCAAGCTACAATATTGTAAGAACAATAATCAGTTTATGGAGCACACTTCTCCATCTCAAGAACATAAAGGATTTTTTTTCCGCACTACATTGATGTACTAGGTAGAACCATCCATGAGTTCTGGATGTGATATAAGAATCATCCCATGAGTTCTGAATTTTTGAATATGATATAAAAATCATTCCATAAATCCCATCAATAGATATATATGACATCTTCCTTAAAGATCTTATCTACCTTTATATATTATTATATAAATTTACGAAGCTTAGTATCGAAGCTTCATCCATATCCTATATAACAACATCGAATCCTCCTCTTCAAGGAGAAGTTGCCTTTTCTTTGGAAGTCCGACGCACTTGGCTGCTTTTCGGGCAATTCCGAAGCACTTGCCTTTCCCTTTGGATGTCCGGACTCCGATGAATGCTTGGGGACGAAATGGATATCCGAAGCGTGCATTCCAGCCTCTGTTTTGTTCCAATGTACCTTCCCGTGGCCCACTCGGGAACAAGAGACGTAGACAAGAGAACAGCGCAGGAAGCGTGTGTTTCACGAGAATGTCGGCTGCCGTGACGTCAGCAAGCAGTTCGGACAGTGAGTCAGTGAGGACACGAACACAGCAAGACGATCCTTGCCTGTGCTATATTTTAGTGGCAGATGGAATCCACTCGCTGCTGATGCCCTCCTGCGAGCTCCGAAGCTGAAGTGGCTTCATCTTGCGGAAATGGGCACCTTGAATGTCGAAGCTGCGGGAGGCAAGACCGAGAAGCATGACGCCCCGGAGGCGGACACTCCTGCCTGCTTCAGGCCCTTCTCCCAGGAAGAGGAGGCAGAGCTGGCGAAGAAGGGAGGCATTTTGGCTGTCTGGCTGTGCGGCATCAACAAGCTGCGCGTGCTCCCCTACTCCGTGCCCAACGCGTTGGGTTGGCTTTCGAGCTCCCGTCTCTGCGTTCGGATTGTTGAGGGACTGAGAGGTCTGAGTCGGAGAAACTGTTCTGCCAGGTGCCCAGGAGGTCAGAATCCAGATCAAGGCTGTTGGTATCTGTGGCAGCGACGTGCACTATGTGAAGGTATGTGGAAGAAGGAGACTAACCCGATGGAGTGGTGGGCTGGGGTGAGCTTGCTGAATGACTTCTTGCTGATGGTGTGCAGACACTCCGCAATTCAAGAGTTGCCATGAAGGAGCCAATGGTCTTGGGCCATGAGAGTGCCGGGATCGTCTTGGAGGTTGGTGGAAGTGTGACCCATCTTGCCGTCGGGGACAGGGTGGCTTTGGAGCCGGGGATTCCCTGCGGTGACTGTGCAGTCTGTGAGTCAGGCAGCTATAATCTCTGCCGGAGTGTGAGATTCTTCGGGTCACCTCCTGTGAATGGGTCTCTTGCACAACAGGTGCTTTTATCGGAAAATTCCATGATATCCCATGGAGCATATGATTCTGCCCACCTGCAAGTGCCTTGGATACTAAAGAAGCTGTGTGCCTGATCTGCAGGTTGTCCACGCTGCACACCGGTGCTTCAAGCTTCCAGACAACATGTCGTTGGAGGAGGGCGCTATGTGTGAGCCTCTCAGTGTTGGAGTGCACGCCTGTCGCCGAGCTGGTGTTGAGAAGGGAAGCCATGTACTCATCCTCGGGGCAGGTCCTATAGGCTTGATCACCATGATTGTTGCACGAGCACTGGGAGCCAGCAGGGTTGTCTTGGCAGATGTTGATGCTCTGCGGCTTGACGTGGCGAAGAAGCTGGGAGCCGATGGCACTCTTCTTGTCTCTACTGAGTCACAGGTTCGGAGTTAGGTCAAGCAAGAACCACATGTTTGCTCTCGGATTCCTGCAAACCTGCATTGAAGAGAGGCTCCTTGCAGGATACAGATGAAGAGATCGCAGCACTGGAGAAAACCATGGGAGCTCCTGTAGATGTGACATTCGACTGTGCTGGGTTCACAAAAACGATGACCACTGCTCTGCAGATCACCAAATCGGGCGGCAAGGTTTGCCTCGTGGGAATGGGTCAGAGGAGTATGAACCTGCCGATTACCAATGCTGCTGCAAGGTGAGGCTGTCACAGGATGGATGGTGAGCCTGCAAATTCCTCAAATTCTGTTGAAATGGGCCTCTAACCTCTAGCGTTTTTCAGGGAGGTCGACATCGTCGGCGTCTTCAGATACCGCAACACATATCCTGAGTGTATTGATCTCATAAGCAGCGGTAAGGTGGACGTTCGACCTCTCATAACACACCGTTTCGGCTTGTCTCAAGCAGAGGTGGAGGAAGCCTTCAAAACAAGTGCCCGGGGAGGACATGCCATAAAAGTCATGTTCATTCTCTGAACAGACTCGCAGAGCAAACTCACGCTCTGTATTGGGAGGACGTTTCACATGGTAGACCTTCTGAAAATATTATTTACACTGCCGCTAACATTAACATTGATCACTTACCCTGTTAGCCGCGGGCCCTGAAAAACGGCACGTCCATGATAAGACGCCTAAAACCCATCGCTTCGCATAAAAGTATCAAAATCTCCCGAACTTCGTCTAAAAACTTACATCCTGAAGAGCTCCAACAATATCTGGCTTGTTTCTCCTTGCGCGTAAGTTCAGACGCATCACCACCCAGAAGCTAACTGGACACCACTCAGAAGCTGACTGGACACCACCCAGAAGCTAACTGGACACCACCCAGAAGCTACTAACTAGACTCCAAGTTATGCACTGGAAGAGTAGCCACAACTCGACCCCGACTCGTTACCTTCATAGAATTTCTGCAGTGCAGCTTTTGCCCTCAAAACCTGCGATCTAAGAGCCGGTGGAAGCTTGGGATCTGCAAGGAGTTGGTCATATCGATCCAGTTGCAATCCGTTGTTCACCCTCTCTGGTGACTGTTGCACATGTTGCACAGGAGCCTCAGTGGTGGACTGGACTCTTGTCTGGATGCTACTTGCCTCTTGAGCAGCTGTACCGTCTTGATAGACATAATCAAGGTCATCCTCTGCGTGTTTCTCCTCACTGCTAGAAACACTAGCATTCTCACCATCCACATTACTATGAAAGACTCGGGCAGCAGGGCTGACGCTCGTAAGACTGTCACTGGAGGCCTGCTCCGGGTCACTGGAGGCCTGCTCTGGAACAAGATCCGGTATTGTCTCCTCTGCTCCACTTCCCTCTGGAGTCCACTCCCTTGCTAATTCCTCGTGCGGCTGTAAGTTTAGCTTAGCGTTGAGTGTGTGTTGCAGGGTTGGATTAACTTGATCTTCTGCATAATCTCCGTCACTTTCTGCAAAATCTTCTTCATTTTCTACAAAACTAGTCTCACCAAAGTTCTCCTCAAGATCTCTATCGTCCTTGCTTGAGTCCACTTCACTCTGGTCAGCCTCCTCTCTACCATGACCTCCACTTTGGTCAGCCTCCTCTCCGACATGACCTTCACTTTGATCAGCCTCGTCTCTCTCTCGTTCGTTGTGTTCAGAGTCTGTGTCAGGAGTGCCAGCATCAACGCTAACCTCAACTACACTGTCACAAACTGTGAGATCCTGTTGACCTCCCTGCCCATCCTTCTCATCACACTGCGAGTCCTGCACAACCTCCTCTTTGACTCCCTCATTACCACGGTGTAAATCCTTCCCGGCCTCCTCAAGGACAGGCTCAGGGACGGAGATAACAGCTTTCTCACCTACTTCACCACTGTCGAATCCCCTTGCAGTGTCTTCAGCAGGGGTGGCCTTGCACAGAAGGTCAGCAGCAGGAACATATCCTCCATCTACATGTCGATCAGCACTTCCACAGCAAATCCCCTTTGAATCTGCCGTCTCCCGAACATATTCCACCCGATTATCACTGGTATCTTCGCTCCGGTTATTCGCAGCAGATAAAAGCGACTCCGCATCTCCATGTAGCTCTTGTTGTTGTGAAAACCCGTCGCTAATCCCTTTCTTATCTGGACGGTCGGAAACATCTTCAACCTGCTCATCAATAGTAGGATCTACTGGAGTGCCCTCAATATTCTCCTTCTTCACAACAAGAAAAGCTACATCACCGACCGGGCCTTTAACACCTGATAACACAACGTCCACAGCTGGCGAGGTTGTCCTGCTCGTCACCTCCTCAATATCCCGCTCTCCACCTCTTACATCTCCGTCCTCAAATTCAGACACCGAGCTCACAGCAAAGATATCCCTCTGCTCGCTCGACCCGCCGTCTTCACCATATTTAGCCCCCGAACCATGCACATGCAGATCTGCTAGCACTACGCTGCTACCAAACGTCCGTTCCTCCTTCACATCCTTCCCCTCCACCAATCCGACATCCCGTGGTTCAGACTCCGTCACCTCCTTCACAACCTCCCTCTGCGGAGAGAAAGGTCCCAAACCATCGCACACCGCAGGCTCGGCCGCCGCCCGCTCTGCAGAATCAGCCAAGCCACTCTCCACAATCTCACTCCGCGCTTTCACACCATCCTCCGAGCCTGCCACCACAAGCGGAAGCCTTTGTACAGCATGCACCTCCGCTGCTGGAACCGCGTGCACATCATCGGCTCCTCCACTCAATCCATCACCAGCCACTTTGCACACAACATCCTCACTCTCTGCTTCCTTACTCCGAGCTCCATCCCTCAAAGTCCCCGCCGTCTCCTCCTTTGTTTCTTTTCCCTTTTCCTTCTTCTGCCTCTCCTTCTTCCCCTTTTTCTCCTCCTTCCCCTTGTCCTTGCCTTTTCGGCAGTCTTCCTCACCTTGCTTCCCCTTGTTGGCCTTTCTGCGCCAGGTCCAGCCGAACAGGAGCGCAGCACCGCCTAGGAGCCCCAAGCGGAACTGGCGAGTCCTGAAAACGGCTAAAAGGACATCCATTTTCTCCTCCGTCATCTCCACCTCGCTCAGCGTCCCACACTTGTCATGTTGCTCGCAGGCAGGTGTCAGCTGGGCCGAGACAGCGCAGCTGTGCGGCGCAATCTACAGTCTGCCTCCCGATGTGAGGCACTCACTTGTTGCCTTGCCAGATACCCCACGCCTGTCCCACCACTGTGCAAAGCGTTTCCTCATGAGAGCTGTCAGAGCTTGTGATTACCGCCGGCTGCTTTACTACCTGGATCCGATCAACAGTCAAGAAGCCCGCATTCAGAGCCACAACAGGCTCCAGGCTCCCTCGGTGCATCGTCTTTCTCGCGTACCGTGACCACAGTCGGCGAAGCCCGATGCCTGATTCGGGCTTGGCTCCAACAATCATGTGCCCGAAACTTCACTCCAAGTGAACTGCAATCAGGATAAATCATAGTAAATATTTGTGATCGAAAGTTACCCCTTCATTTATTTGTGGCTGAAACTTCCTCAAATCCGTTTTTGTGTCCAAGACTCCGAGATGCTAGGCTAGGCAATGCATTTCTCCACTGCCTGGACTGCTCCTTTGCTTTCTCGATGCCTTCTTGTTTGTGTTTAGTGACTCCCTCTTCATCTTCTTCTTCACATATCGACGCCGAGACACAAACTTATCTCACAGTTTGATGAGAGGTGATAGCTTCCTTATCCTTGCATGGCTGTTTATTACAAGGATGAGGTGGGAGCTGTTCATGCATGGCTGTTTGTTCCAGGATGAGGTGCAAGACCACCTTTTGAGGTGCAAGACCGTCTTTTGAGGTGCAAGCCTTGCTTTGAAGGACGAGACACCTTTCAGTATTCATGCATGGCTGTTAGTTACAGCAGCTTGATAACCATTACTTTGGTTCATGGAGTAAAAGGTTTCACCGCTCATGGAAGGCTCAGCACTGGCAGGTTGTCGTCTTCCTGTGTGCATCTCAGTCAGTGCGTGGGCTCCAGTCCAGTCTCTGCCTCAGGGTACCTTTCCTTGCAACAGGTGGCTTTCCTGCACTGACGCTGATGGGATGGCTTGAGTCACTATACAACGATCGAAGCCTTCGGTACACCGCGTTATCCCTGGCCTGGCCCGCACTTCCTGTTCCTGCCACAATCCCACTTTTGGCTTCTTTGGACGAGCTCTGCAGGAGCTGCACAGATTCTATAAAATGCGGCCGGCGCAATTATCTATCCTATTTAGAAGCAGTATGTAGTCTCAAGCCTCGGGAGAAGGAGAATGTGATGGAGATCTGAGGAGGAGGAGCAGGAAGAGCAGGAGGAAGATTTGTTCTTGGTGCATGCATTCTTGGAGGAAGGGAAGTCGGGGACTGGCATAATGAGGGAATTCACGATAGCGCTCATCGTTTGCTGGTGCCTTGTCATCCTCACGCGCGCGCTGTCCAACACGGTGGCAGACTACGAGAAGCAGTTGGCGCGCGCAAGTAATGGATCTCCTTCTCCTGCTTATAATCTCTGCTTGCTCTCCAAGTTACGCGGGATCTGAGTACTTGTGGTTGCATGTGTGCGTGCAGGAAGGGAGGCGGAGGAGGGCATGAGAATGTCGCTATGGTCAAGGGCAGAGTATCAGAGCTCACGCTTTTGTGATTGAGAATTTGCGGGAGGATTTACTCTTACGTCCTACGGTTTGTGGCATGTGCAGTCTCCGACAGCCTCACTTCTACTGGAGCCGCTTGGCATGGCAGGCATGACCAAGCTGGTTGCCGCGCTGATCTCTGTGAGCCTCTTCATCGTCTTTGCGGCTCAGTGCCGGCTCTAATTCGAGCTGCTACTCTCCATGGCCAGGACTTTCACTTCTGCATGTGTCTATTTGGATGTCAGATCTGGTCAGCAGATCCGTGAACTTCATCAGACCACATTTGTGCATAAGAAGCTTCCAGATCAGAACGTCGGGTAGAGGTGGTTGGCCGGAGAGGCAGACGTGGGCTTTAGTTGTCTGCAGTGCGTGATCAAGGCTGCCGGCAGCCAGCTCATCGAGGTCCATCGGTACAAGCTCTTAGTATTGAAAGATTTACTTCCAAGACTGAATTTGACACACCAGATGTACATAAAAGACTCTAATACTGTTGCTGACTATTAGCGTTATGTGACGAAGATGAATTCTCTGTCCAGACCACAAGGCTGGTAAGGAGTCGGGTTCACAATCTTTCTGCCTTCCAGGATGGGCAGGTCATCTCGAAGGGGTATCTTCTCTCGCCATACGAAATCATTCTCATGCTCAAATTTGCGGAACATCTCGGCTAGGGCATCGGTTTCCTGCCTCAAGATGAGTCTCCAGTCATCCTCACCTGCAGCAGTACATTCTCAGTTCCCGTGTTTGTGAAAGACTGTAAAACCAGCAACACGTACTTATCGACAGCCACAAACCTGGAATTTTTTGTAGCTGTATCCTGGTCATGGCATATTTCAGGACCCCAATTGCTACTCCCAACTTTTCTTGCTGCTTCAGATCATTAGCGATGTATCTTTGGCTCCTGGCTTCGTGCAAAGCAGAGCAGATGGCTATGTATCTCTAGAAGCAGAGGCTAGTTAGAGCTACAGAATGCCAGATCAGGTTCAGAAGTATACTACGTCGCGGAATATTGAGTTTCAACTTAAAACATGATGCCTACCCGGAGTCTGTCCGACACGTCGTTCCAGTCGGAGGCACTGGACTGCAGCACCAGGTTCACTTCCTCCAGAATCTGTACCACCCCATAGTGTAGCTTTGCTAACAAGCCTCCACTTGTTGCCTTCTCCTCTGCTTTCCGTACAGTAACAGCCTGGACCGGGAGATACAGGCTTGTGAGAACCAGAGCATCATAGGCATGACTTGTTGGGGTGCAAGAACCCATGGACACAAGGGCAAACCTGTGCTTCTGCCAAGCATATTAAGCTCATAATGGACGCCATCGACGCGGTAGCTTCTGGGGGCCTTTCACCAGTCAAAACCGACTGCAAGTCAGGTAGCAAATTCTCCGCCAGGTGCTGATAAACACCAGCCGCTCGTCTAAACAAGGCTGCAGATTCCACCAAGTCTGTAACACAAGCCAAATCCGACATAAGACCTTATTGGCATTTCAGCTAGTTATCGGCTGCTACGGGCGATGAGGAAAAAATGCCTTGCAGATCCACCACCTGAATCAAGAACTTCCAATGCCCGTTCTCTCAGAAGAGCTCCATAGAGGGACAACATCATCCCCAGCTCAAATCGAAGATCATCCACGCGGAAATATTTTGGGCCACCCAGGCCCATGCCACTGTAACCACTCAAAGGGCTTGTCCACCTGATTTTCAAATCTATAGTCCACTGAAGTATTTGCTCATTTTCCTTTTGATCCGCAACTCGCACAAGCAGGTTCTCCATGTGTGGCAGGTAGCGTTCTACTCGCTGAATGTCCTACAAGGGAGCACAACAAAAGTTAGGCTTCATAGTTGTAGCTTCAGGGAAGACTTGTGGGAAGACTTCATGCTTTCTCGTTTCAGCAATGCAAATTTCATCCAAAGAAAGAACTGATTGAAGCTATGCCAATGTACAAGTGCCGAGGCCCAGTACCTACCTGCAAGACTGGAGATGTAACCCCACCTGCCATTTCTCTGGCTATGGCGGCTGCGATTTGGCTAACGCCATTGATTGATTCTTCAATCGCTTTCCTTTTGCTACTTAGCTCCTTCAACTGTTCCAGGGTACCAGAGTCTCGAGCATAGTACGTTTCCTCGAAGACAACCTACAGATGGGTACAACCAGTCCTTCATTGCTTGAGTTTGATTTCTGGGAAGACGTGAGAGGGCCACTACACCACTTTGGAACAAACTATCAGGACTGACGAAAAAGAATGAGCTTACTTTCCGTGTCTTCAACTTCGCAGGGTCTGAGAAATGAAGCAGCATCTTGATCACGTTCGACGGATGCACTTGTGCCAAGACACCAGCACTCTGTTGACTCAAGGAGCAGAGACATACACTTGTAGAATTCCTCTAAACAAGCCTAGAGCCAAGCAGTTGGTTGTCAGAGCCGTTCTCCGTCACCTTCTACCGGCCTATCCTCAACAACGTCTTCCTTCGGAAGCTTGGCAATCTCTTCTCTAATCCTTTCCTGCAGCAATCGGAATGGAAACCATAAGTAACCCTCGATGACACAGGACTCCCGAGAATGCCACGCACAATCCTTGTGCTGAGGCAAGATTACTGCAACTGGATGCATACTAAGTCAGCTGGACTGGCCGCCAAGCTTGTGATACCATTCCAAAACACCAAAGCCGCCTTCCTGGTATTGAAGCTGAGTGGCCAAGAGACAGGATGCTGCGCAGACAAGGTACCTTGTAACTTTCCTCAACGCTATGCATCACTTTGAACCCAATGGCGCCACCAGCCAAAGTGCCCAAAATGATCCGAAATGTTCCCCAGTTGCTCATGGTCCAGTATCAGCGGAGTACCCTGCCAACAAAATTAAGGTCAGATCCAATACGAATTCCTTAAAAGACTTACACCAGGGCAGATGGCGTCACGCAGCTGGGCAACTAGCTTGGGAGAGAAAATTTTGGAAGAAGTCAAGACTTACAGATTCAAGGAATCGACAGAAACCTCAAGAGCATGTCTTCAGTGATCGTCACTGGGTCCTCGCATGAGGAATGAGGAGGAAGGCAAGGATAGGTTGGAATTGCCAGCTGCCAATGGCACCAAATCTGTATAAACCTTTAGGGCTGCAGGCACGTGGCCTCAAATTGTTATCACTTCCATCTGGCAAGACTTACAGGATTGGAATGCCTAGGGTTTAGGGGTTAGATCCGCTGCTGGTGCAACCGGGCAATGGAGCTCTAAGTGCTGGATGACATAGATGGCTGGACCTCCTGATCTGCCAGGTCAGTCCTCATACATAACTTTCCAAATTGAGTTCGATTGTGGATGTGAGGTTTCTGGTCTCGAGTCTTGATGGTCCAGACTGGCATGTGCAGGGAAGGAGGACATCAAGCAATTGCCATCAGGGCCAGTGGATCTTTCACCCGCAGTCACGACTGTGGCTTTTGAGACTGTGCTCCCCCTGCTGAGAGTGCCATTGCCTGCTGGTGAGGATGATGATCCTCCAAAGGGGCCCTATGTGCTTGCCTTCAAGGACGAGGACAGCTGGCGACGAGCTTGGCGCAGATGTGAGGACAAAGTGGCTGCTCAGTGCGAGGTATCCTCCCTGAGAGAGGTGGAAGGATTAGTATTTGGTTCTGAAGTCACCAACTTCTCGCAGCTCTGCAGTTTTCTTCCTTAACTCTACAGTTTTTTCAGACTGGAGCAAGAATGGGTTGTTCAATCAGTGCAGCCAACATATGCAAACCCCCGTGGTGGAAAACCATGCTCCCTTTTTTCAAAGCATCTGATGCAGAGGAGGCAGAGAGGGAGGCCTGTGAGGAGAGGGAGATGATGGCCTGCCTGGCTGCTTCCAAGGAGAGTTGCATCAAGTATGCGCAGGAGACATGTGAGCCAGTGTTTGCAGAGCTGAGAATCGCAAATCCTGACCAAGTCATCGACCCCAGGTTCAATGGAAAGAAACCTCCGAGACTGAGGAGGCCCCCAAATATCCAAAGACCCAACTCTGTGCACAAGGCAGGAGAGAGAAGTCCAGGTGCAAGGCTAGCAGAGGCACTTGCTTCCCTTGAGCAGGTCCAGCAGGATACTGGGGAGACGCATGAAAAGAAGAGATCTACAAACTTCAGGGGGAGACAACTAATGGAAGGAGGGAGTCATACTCGAGCGTGGGAGGGTCCTATTTGGAGTGATGCTGAGGAACATGCAGACATCGCAGTTCCCAAGGGGCCTATCATCGAGGGATGGGAAGGAGGTCTCATAAGGCCTAAATTTGATTCCAAAAAATCCGAAGAGGCAGACCAACCAGAGCAACCAGCAGAGGTTGCCAAAGTCCCATCCTTTTGGGAGGCACTAGATCTGAAAATAAGGAGCAAGCTAAAAGAATTCGGGTCTGGCTGACAGTCTTTCAGAACTGTGCTTTTGTCGAGACAACTCTTGTGTGTAAACGACATCATGTTTCTACATTGCGTCCTAAAAATATTGCGGACTCTCCCAGCTGACTGGAGTGCTGAGAGGCTTCAGATCTGAATAGGAAACGCGAAACGCATTTGATCCTTGCTCCCCGAAATGTGGACATTTGGCTGCTAGTGCATTAATCTGGCTGAGGAAACGTCCGTGCCTAGTTAACAAGATGACTGTTCCGTGTAAGATATTCACTAACATAATATGCTTAGATTGCAATGCTTTCTACCTGCAATTCCGACAAGGATGAGTCAAGGTTCTCGATCTTCACTCGCGGGTGCTCTACGTCAAGGCTTCCTACCTCTAGCTGCACGTCGTTCAATGGCAACTGGTCCGATTTAATTCTTTCTACCGGCACAGGCTCACGGCCTAGCTTGACAACTCGCACCTCCACTTGGGAACTGGTTGATTCAACGATATCCGCTTTCACTTCCTCTTCCTGACGAGCTTCTACCTCCACGGCTGCATCAGCTGATTCTACCTCCCTTATCGAATCTGCTACCTCCACCTTTGAATGGTCTGCTTCTACCTCCCCTTGCGAACCGTCTGATTCCCGACTTTCCGCCTCAACTTGCACAGGATTTACGTCTCCGCTCTTGGCCCTGTTGTCAGCATCACCTGATTCAGGATTTTCTCCTCCCTCCAGTTGAATACTCAGTTCGTCCAACGAATCATATATCCGCTCACTTTCAGGATATGTTGTATCTCCAGCAACAAATGACTGCACCTGTCCCGCATGCTCAATCCAGGAGACGCCTGGCTCCTTCTTCGCTGCTACTTCCTCCATCTCCTTCGTAACCCTAGCAGAATCATCCAATCTACCAGCTGAGGCATAGATATTAGCCATCAAGAGGTAAGGAGAAGGATTTGTAGCATCTATCTTGAGGATGTTCTCAAATGCAAGGGTTCCTATCTCAACATTTGAATGCTTCCTGCAGGCAGCAAGCAGACTCATCCAGATAGGAACACCAGGGTCAAGCGGCATGCTGTTGATCAAGTTCAAAGCCTCCGCGACATGGCCTCCACGGCCCAGGGCGTCGACCAGGCAGGAGTAGTGCTGCACGGTCGGTGGCAGACGATACACTTCCATCATCTGTTTGAAGTAGTGGAAACCCTTGTCAACTGCCCCTGCATGGCTGCAGGCTGACAGGATGGTAGTGAACGTGACTTCATTTGGCGTCACTCCTTCCTGCTCCATCTTCGCAAACAATAGCAGAGCATCTTCTAATTGTCCTTGATGTGCATATCCTGACATTAATGCGGTCCAAGACACCACATCTCGTTCAGGCAACGAATCAAATATTGTCTGAGCATCGTCAATACACCCACATTTCCCATACATGTCAATGAGGGTGCTGCCCAAAGTCAGATTGGACTCCAAGTTACGTTCCCGAATCTCGGCATGCACTACTTTCCCTTTCTCAAGCAGTGACAACTGGGTGCAAGCTTTGATAACATTCACGAACGTAACTTCATCGGGTTGGATGCCGGCATCTTGCATCTCGTCAAACAGTTGCAACGCAGTCTCAGCATTGTCATCCTGTACATATCCCGAGATCATTGTTGTCCAAGATACAACAGTCCTCTGGCCAAGACTGTTGAACACTTCTTTCGCCTCCTCCATGGCCCCACACTTGACATACACATCCAAAATGGCATTACCAACGTAAGTATCCATCAAAGAAGGATGCTCCTTGACATACTTCTGGATCTTCTTGCCTTTTTCCAAATCTTGTGAGCTTGAACATGCTTTAAGCACAGCCATTATGGTGATTGTGTCTGGTTTCAAACCATTGACTTGCATCTGATCAAACAGGTTAATGACATCCTCCACCTGATCCAGAAGTGCATACCCAGCAATCATTGAATTCCAAATGGCCAAATTTCCATCACGCCATTTCTCAAAAACAAGAACTGCATCTTTCAGGTCACCACACTTGCAAAACATTTCTATAAGTGTGCAGCCAATGTAGAGCTCTGAATCATACCCCTGTTTATGTATATGTTCGGAAATCCACCTCCCATGATCACCTGCTTCCAGAGTGGAACATGCTTTGAGGATGATTGAACAGGAGAACTTATCTGGCACCCCACCCTTTTGCCGCAACTCCTCAAACTTTTTCAGCTCTGCTTTGGGATCGGTTAGCTCAGCAAATGCGATGTTAATCGCATTCCAGGCCATCATGCTCTTTTCGGTCATGTTGCTGAATACATTGTATGCATCTCTCAGGCTGCCGCATTTTGCAAACATGTCAATGAGAGGGCAGGCGAGGACCAAACTTGAATATAATCCACACTCTCTGATCCATGAGTGAACCTGTCTAGCCTCTCGCAACTTACCAAGCGCTGCACAAGCCTTGATTGCACTACAAAATGCCAGCTCATTGGGCCTCGGACCATTCTGGTGCATCTCCTTGAACAGAGTCAGCGCTGCTTCAGGAAAACCATCTTCTGCCAATGCAAATATCATTGCAGTAAAAGCAAACACATTCTGGCTGGGTAGATTGTCAAACACCAGCTGAGCTTTCTCCAAGCTACCGCATTTGGCATACATATCCACAAGTCCACCCCCAACAAAAGAATCTTCTGCTAAGCCGCAGGAGATGATCTTTTCATGGATCTCTACTCCACGGTCAAGATCCTGTAAGGTAGCACAGGCTTTGAGGAGGCTGGAAAAGGTGTAGGCATCTGGATTCGTTTTTGCTTCTACCATCAAATCATAAAGGCTGAGTGCTTTCCTGGGATTCCCATGATCTATGTATCCCCTGATAAGCGTACTCCACAACACAACATCCCGTTCAGTTACCTTATCGAACACCGCCTGTGCTTGCTGCATCCTTCCACATCGGGCATACAGATCAATGATGGCGGATGCAACATGCACATCTGTTTCTAGCTCGTTGCCCACCGTCATCTCATAGATTTCCTGCCCTCGATCCCAGTCCCCCAACCCAACACAGGCTTTCAAAGCGGTAACAAAACTGTAGCTATTCGGCTCAACATCTGCCGCGTCCATCCTCTCAATCACTTTTATAGCTTCCTCAAACTGTCCAAGCTTGGCATGACCCTCAGCAAGTGCAGTCCAGCAAAACGCACTCTTTTTCACTGTCTTCTCAAAAGCCAGGTTTGCGTCTCTCATCAAACCAGCCTGGGCATACATGCGGACAAGAGTGCTCATTAAGTAGTCATTATTTTCTAAGCCCCTCTTGACGATGGCGTCGTGCACTTTCTTGCCTTTCCGTACATCAGCCAACTTGATGCACAGCTGCAACAGGTGGGCAAACACACTGATGGACGCCTGCGCACCTTTATCGTGCAAAAGTAGTAAACCCTCCTCCAGTCGATCCTCTGAGACAATCCTCTTCAACTCCTCATCAACGAACACTCTCACAGGCAGACCCAACAGCAGCGGCTCTTCAAACCTACATCCAGAACAACAGCAATCCTCTGAGCAAAACAACGAATGCACATCAAACTCTGCTCAGAGACCAACAACCGCATAGAACAACATTCCTTTCAAATCAAACAATGTGCAGAAGGATGGAAGCACCTCTCCAGAGACACCCTGTGCCAAGTCTGCTGTGCGTAGATATCGTTCTCCTCCGGCGGAATCTCGCTTACAAATTCTTTCTTGCCTATGGGTGCGGCGGCTGCACATATAGTTCGGTGCATTCCACGTCTCCGCCATTGCACCTGTCGTATCTTCTGGCGAGGGAAGGCTGCAAGCCTCAGCCTGCCTCCTTGTCTATGAGACGCATTTACTGTCAGCCAGGGAGTCTTCCGCTGCCTCCACTCCAAACCAGCCACAATAGGCCTCACGAAAACGGACACCTCCTTCGAGCTGATGGAAGCAGCTGCATTGCAGCATGAGCTCACAGAGAACACTTCAGGAACAGCCCCACTCACATCCATCTTCATCCTACTCGAACACCCTTTTGAATGCTCAGAATCTGTTGGAGCTGAAACAGAAGGAGCCGGAAGAGGACGCAGCGGAGGTTGCAGACTCCTGGAACACCATGCTGGAGGCCCCAGTCAGACAATGCGCGCCTCAGCTAGGTGCAGCTCAAATCAAAATTGCCAACTCCCACAAACTCCAGCCGGAGTCTGGGAAACCCAGCAGTCTCTAGTCTCGACTGTAGTCAGCCGTGGCATTCGCAGGCCTAGGGCAACGCTAGGTCAAAAACCCAGCTTCTGGATCCTTCGGCTCCGGCTTGGATGTGTTTGATTTTTGTCTTTATGCGTGTTTCCGCAGAATCCACCCGATACTGATCTGGGTTTTTTCGGGTTGACTGGATCCAGCTGCCATGGCTTGCACCCATCAGCACGACTGCGCGCAGCACGAGTGTGCCAGGGAGTGGTCGCTCCACGAGTTTGTGGACAAGCCCAAGGTGTGGGCACTGAACGAGGCAGTGGAGGGCAGCGCCAAGTCTGTGATCAAGCCGTGGGAGAAGCGGCTGGACCTGGATTCCGGGCTCCTGGAGAGCAATGCGGACGACCCTGAGCTCATTGTCTTCATCCCTTTCACGACCGACGTCAAGATCAAGAGCATTGCCGTGGTGGGCGGTGCAGAGGGCAGCAGCCCTGCCAAGATGAGAGCCTTTCTCAACAGGCAGGACATCGATTTCTCCAATGCTTGGGACCTGACGCCCGTGCAGGAGTGGGAGGTTGCGGAGAATCTGCGAGGGGAGCTGGAGTACCCTACCAAGTACCCTCGCTTCCAGGGGGTGGCCAACATCACCCTGCATTTCCCGGAAAATCACGGGGCTGCATCTTCCCGCATCCACTTCATCGGATTGAAAGGGGAAGGAACGCAGAACAAGAGGGATGCTGTCACCACAATTGTGTACGAGGCCGTGGCGAACCCGTCGGAGCATAAGCTGCCGGCTGAAGGAGGTGTTCCTCAGATTTTGTAGGGGAATTGGAGCTGGAAAGCAAGAAAAGAATCCATCCCACCAGTTTTGTGTTCAGTGTAGTAGCAAGAAGGCAAGAAGAGACTCAAGCAAAGAGAGGAGACTCGCAGCACTGTCAGTGCTCACGGTAGGCATGTTTTTCTCACTCCGGACTTTGCAATGGGTTGTGACTTCTTGTGATAATCGTATGGGTGTTGTGTAGAATTGGCCTGCAAGAATATGTACAGCATGAGGCACTAATGGAACCACATTAATGCAACATGGTCTCTGGGTGGCATGCTTTGCACTTGCATCTGGTAGTGATGCCAGCTGGGCATTCAGTAGACTCAAAGCACTTTCTTGAATCAGATCTCAGTACACATTCCTTCAGAATCCGTGACATGCCCACCTGCCTGAATCTGTGAGTGGCTACGTCACTCCTATTGAGCTCTCCGAAAATTGCGCCCAGCCTAGCCCTTGTGGCTGTTTCTCCACCTGTCTGATCACGTCCACATGCCAGACTCTGAACCGCCTGCCTCGAGCTTGATGATGCGGGGTCTTCGCAAGCTCTTACATGTTGGGAAAGGAAACGGATATAGCTGTCTCGGGTGAAAGATGCGCTAAGGAACAGAGCGTGGGATGCAGCGTGGTCTATGAGCCATGGAGTCGAGAGCCATACTCTGGTTCCGCAAGGGCCTGAGGCTGCACGATAACCCAGCTCTGCACATCGCTTGTGACGGTGCCAAGCATGTGTTCCCTCTCTTCATCTTGGACCCCTTTTTCCTGGCCCCGGATCTCACAGCACCGTCCCCAGGCTCAGCGCATTGCGGGGTGAACCGTATTCGATTTCTCCTGGAGTCATTGAAGGACCTGGATTTGAGACTGCAAGCCCGAGGGTCGCGCCTTCTCTTGCTACATGGCAATCCGGTGGAAGTTCTGCCGACTGTCATTCAGAAAGTACGTTGTTTGTTTCCTCCTTTCAATCGGTGAGCTTGCTGTAATGTTTGCTCACCAGTGCAAGTTTCCATAAGATCTTGGAACCTGATGCAGTTGAATTGGTGGGCACGATTTTCTTGAACGATTGCTGCAGTGGAGGATCAGCAAACTGTGCTTTGAGTACGATACTGAGCCCTATGCAGTTACACGAGACGGCAAAATCAAGGTGCGGCTAGCCAGGCTCTCGTTCTGGATCAGTCACAAGTCTGTCCCCAGTGTGCCAGTAACTTAACTCTTTCCTGCAGGAGATGGCAAGTAAATCTGGGCTGGAGGTACATTGCCCTGTCAGCCATACACTCTTCGATCCGAATGACACCATCAAAAAGGTCAAACCGAGTGCTATCTTGTGGTAAAGAAAGGGAGACTTCTTCGTTCAATCCTGAGGAGAACGAGTATGTTGATGTATAGTATGGTGTGGTTGTGTAGAATGGTGGACATGCTCCATTGACATATCAAGCGTTTTGCAAACAGCTTGGCAAGCCGCCATCTCCCATTGGTGATCCTCCAGTCGGTATGCCTGGACCACCAGACAATTTGAGTGATGTGGAGGTGGTTCCTGTTCCGACTTTGGAGGATCTCGGGTATCGTGATCTCAACTGGGTGAGGACGAAGTGATTCTTCTGGTTGTGAAGTTATTTGCTGGTGCTCTTTTTATAAATCAGGATTACCCTCTGATCCTGGAGCGTGTCAGGAGTTCACCCCATTCCATGGAGGAGAGACGGAGGCTTTGAAGAGGCTGGATGAAAGCCTAGCTGATAAAGTACATGCATTGTCCTTCTTCATCTGTAACGTGTTGTTAAGGGTTGCTAGTATTTGAAATCCTTGTCGTCATTGCTTGCTTGCTCAGCTTGCTGTGTCTGTAGAATTGGGTGTGCAAGTTTGAGAAGCCAAAGGGGGACCCAACTGCGTTCCTCAAACCAGCAACCACCGTCTTGTCTCCTTATCTAAAGGTATTTCATGTCAGTATGAGAGTCCTAACAACCATGCCATGTGTGGCATTGTAAAGGTAGTTTATTCACTAATTTAATCTTGCTCTGTCTTGCAGTTTGGTTGCCTCTCTCCTCGCTTGTTCTATGCACGGCTCCATGAGATTTACTCTGATGCTAAGACCCACACAAAACCTCCTGTTTCCCTTGAAGGACAAGTAAGTCTTCCCTTCACTGTCTCAGGCAGAGTACCGTCTTTGCGTTTCTGTTCTTGAATTCAGGTTTGATGATATTGTGCTGCAGCTATTGTGGCGTGAGTTTTTCTACACAGTTGGATATGGAACGCCACACTTTGACTCCATGGAAGGCAATGCCATCTGCAAGCAGGTTCACATCCTGTTTAGCTAGATCGGAGTAGCTTGAAGAACTGCTCAGGTCCTAGGCATGTGTGTTCCTCTTTCGCTTTCTCTGCCTTACCAACAACATCATTGCAGATTCCTTGGAAATACGATGAGCGTCTCTTGGGTTTGTGGAGAGATGGCCAAACTGGATATCCATGGATAGATGCTGCCATGGTTCAGGTAACGGACTTCGTTTTTCTGAAGATATGAATCCTCAGCTCAAATATTGCAAGCTTCAGTGATCTGACAGTTGATTTCTCCTGCTTCCTGCAGCTCAGGAAGTGGGGTTGGATGCATCATCTTGCTCGGCATGCTGTTGCCTGCTTCCTCACTCGTGGGGACATGGTACGTACTGCATTTTAAGAAACACACTCAGACCTGGTTACCCCTAGCCCTGAGCATTTTGTCGCGCTCTTCGTGCAGTTCGTGTCCTGGGAATTGGGTCGAGATGTGTTCGACAGGCTGTTGATTGACGCCGACTGGTCCATCAACAACGGAAACTGGATGTGGCTTGCAGCCTCCGCATTTTTCTTTCAGGTACACAACTGGTTTTTCTTTCTACGCTTCTCTAAAACTGACGGTATCTCGATGCAGAGAAAACTCACTTATCTTTGCATGCTTTCCACAGTACCATCGCATATACTCCCCAGTAACATTTGGGAAGAAGTACGATCCTGATGGCAAATATGTCAAACACTTCCTCCCAATCCTCAAAGGTAGGGCACAACACACCAGACTCCACCATTACGAGCAGGATGACTTAATTGCCTACGCTGTTGCATGCCGAGCAGACTTTCCGAAACAGTACATCTATGAGCCATGGACAGCACCTATTGAAGTCCAAAGGAGAGCAAAGTGCATTATTGGCAAGGATTATCCTAAGCCAGGTGGCCTCCACCTCTTGACTCATTCCTGTCGCTTAGTATCCTCTCTGCCATCATCAGTCTCATCCCTTCCCTAATGTCAATGTGCAGTGATAGATCATGCAAGCGCCAATAAGGATTGTCGAGCAAGAATGGCTGCAGCCTATGCACTGAACAAGACCACAGGAGGGCATCCTACACATGACCAGCTGGATATGCTCAATGGAGAACTCCAGGACATTGCAGACCCTGCGAAGTCTAATGAGAAGGCCAAGGAGAAAGCCAAGGCTAAGGCTAAGCTCAATCGCAATCCCAGGTCATCACCCCCTGCAAAAAAGCAGCGCAAAATCACTGACTACAAACAGTAGGATTTAATGTTAATCCGTTTCAACGCTTTGCACTGCAATGGATTCTTAGATTCATACATACAGTACTATCAGCACCAACCTTAAGTTCTATTTTAGTGGCTGACCTCGCTTAGGAATATTACACTTCACCGACCTCGCATCTACTTTCGGCGATCAGATTTCGGGTTGCGACCGGCGGTTTTGCCATCGTCGTTGTTGCCGCGGAGCTGTTCGAATTCCAGGGACTCGAAGTCGTCACTTGAAGCTGTTCGGATCAGCTGTTTGCCAGGGGCGTGGAAAAGCTGGTCGTCAATCGGTTAGCGGGTTTGGCTTCTGCGAGGTTAAGGATTTGCAGGAAGCTTCAACATGGATGCTGTGCTGGGGAAGGCTGGGAGTTTTTTGTTTGCAAATCGGGCCAAGAAGGAGATGGACTCCTTCACCAATGATATCAATGTAAGAACTTGCATCTTGGATGATTGGACCGTGGGATCTGGCTCCCCTTTTTGCATGTGTTGTATGTGCTTTGATGCAGATCCAATTCTGCCGTACGGTTAGATCTTGAGGATTGGATGCAACCAGTTAGCTTTTCCGTGTCCGATTTGATGAACGCTTGCGCTGTGTTAAGAGATCATGGAATTGGTTTCGATTGCATTTCAGTCCATGTCCACGAACTTGGAGAGCAGCGCAAAGAATTTTTTCAACAGGATGAAAGGTGTGTGTCTCTTTGAAAGCCCCAGGCCTGGTCTGTGTAGTGCCACCTGATAGTGGATGTCATCTTGACAGAGCTTATGCCTGAAGCAATTATGCATGACTCTCGTCTCGGTTCCTGCTTTATAGCCAGTTGTTTGTGTGCTGAGAGCAGGAACCCTTTCAGGAGTTGGCTCGATGGTCCCTTCGCTGTTGGATTGCAAGAGGCTGAGAAGTTGTGTGTGATTGCAGGCAAAATTCAGAAACCCTTGCCAGAGTTGCTACAAAGCTTTGACCTCCCGAAGGGTCTTTTCCCTCGGACTGCCACCAACTATGAATTTGATGAAACTTCAGGGAAGATAACTGTTTTCATACCAGGAATCATTGAGGTCGGTTTTCGGGATGGATCTATTGTGAGATACAATACCAAAGTCACTGGAATACTTTCTAAAGGGAAGTTCTCTGACATCGAGGGTCTGAAGACGAAACTGCTGTTCTGGATAAAGGTGACGATGGTTTCAATGGATGATCCTCCAGCTGACAAGGTGTATTTCCATATTGGCGTGAGGAAGGGCAGGCCCAAAGTAGCATATGATACAGTTCGTGATGGTGTTGAAGTCGATGAATTCTGAGAAGCGAATGAATCCGGGTGTGCAGTCGCTAGATTGTGCGTCATTGCTCCTGAAGTCGTGCCATACCCTGCAGACTGTGGGGAGAGTATTCCACACCATGGAAACTCTGTGCTTTAGGAGCCAGTCCCTATGTATACTAGGAGTTTGCAATTCACTGTGTTGCCATGTAACTACATACTTTTAAGCTTCTGTCCAGTCTAAGAAATGAGGGAGCCGTCTAGTCCAAGCAGTTGATCCTGCAGCACAACGATGCTATTTTCTGCTGCGCCAGGAAGGCCCTTAATTGTAGTATCCCGGAACATTTTGTGAAAGAAATTGAGTGGAACAGTATAATCGCAACTACATCGGTTTCTCAAAGACAAAAGTATATGTAATAAATTTTTTATTCATTCATTTGCTTTTTACTCACTTGATCTTGATGTAGATTGCAACACATATATATATAGTTGGGAACCAAGGTCTTGAATGTAACTTCCATTTGAAGGCTATTTTCTCTAGAGTGTCCAAGTTTTTTAGTACCCAAGGCTTTGTTAGAAGACATTCCACCTAGCTTTAGATAAACACACTGCAACTAGCTTTAGTTCAAGATCGAGTTCACAATATTGTTTAGGTTCCATTGTGTGAGCCAAACTGCAAGGCAGAGTTTACAATAGTTCTGCGAGACTCCAAGGTAGCCCGTAGGGCTATTCAGTATAACCACATTGTCAAAGCCTTGCTATCCAAAGCAAGTAGGTAGGTACCTCAAACGCAGCCAGCCGGGATATCTAAAGTAATTAATTACTCTCAAACAAGCACAGTATCAAAGCTTGAAAAACCATTGTTGACCTTGGGTTATTTAATGATATTTTATTAAATTAATATAGATTCTATAAAAACTAGATATACCAATATCTAGGTACTACTTAGGTAC
Organism: Anthoceros angustus; assembly: GCA_010909165.1. Classification (NCBI taxonomy): domain Eukaryota; kingdom Viridiplantae; phylum Streptophyta; class Anthocerotopsida; order Anthocerotales; family Anthocerotaceae; genus Anthoceros; species Anthoceros angustus. The sequence goes on from MU008160.1 coordinate 418,778, forward strand.
CTAGTTGCATAATTATACATGGAATTAATTAATATTTACTAATTTACTTATTTGGGGGCTAGTCCCCCTTAGCCTTGGCCCTCTAGAGAGTTGTTCCCCATCGCCCTGGCGTAGATGAGACTTCCCATCTCTGCATATTTATAAAGCCTCCACATTCTCTATTTATTTATTATTTTAGATTAAAAATGTATTAAAAAATATCATCTTGATCTTTACTTTTTAACAATACATACAACCTTCAAGATTTTCAATGTTGCTTTCAAGCTGTGTTGATTGCTCACTATCAACATATACTAGTGCACAAATACGTGTCATGCATTTTTTTAATTCTCTTGCAACAATGTTATGTTTTAAGGTAAGGGTTCAAGAAGCAAATCGTAATGTATTGAGCTGCTAAAGATAAAGAATGTAGTCTGGTTTGTCTATGGTACTATAATTTTTACCAATTTTGCAGTAATATATTGTATCAGGCAGCCGTAACAAATGAGGAGCAAAAGACGCCCATAAGAAGGAGAGGTGTTAGTGCTGAGTGCCAAGCTATCAGCCAAGGGAACCAATTTGTTGCTAAAGTATATGTCTTCACTTTTTTGTCCTTGTAATAATAAAATTTTCACAAGCTCAGTCAATTGAAAAATCTTTTCTAGATTATCCCTAAAAGTGAAGATGCAAAAGAACGGATAAGACATGCATTACAACGAAACCACATATTCAAATCTCTTGATAAAGAACAAACACAAACGGTAGCTGTGTATAATTGCTTATTTATGTTGTTTGATCATTTATTGGTTAAAAAGTAATCTTTGCAGTGGATGGAACGTAGGTAGTAGACTCTGTTGAGGAAGAAAAACATGCAGCAGGTGACATTATAATAAAACAAGGTGATCCTGGAGATAAGTTTTACCTATTGGAGGTAAGCCCAAGAGTCATTATAAGATTTTACTTCTCAAAGAAAAAAAATATAAATGACACCTAGAAAATATGTGAACACAGTCAGGCAGTGCAGAAGTTTGGATAGCTCGACCTAATTCTACTGGACAATTGGTTAAAACTTATGAGGCTGGAGACAGTTTTGGAGAACTTGCTCTTTTGTATAATGCTCCACGAGCGGCAACAGTGAAGGTAAGTGAGTATACATTTTTGCAAATAATATATAATATTTTAACTTTTATATTATTATATAATATTTTGATCTAATATTTTACTTTTTTGGTCCTTTTGTACCACTAATAGGCTACTACTGCTTGTCTATTATGGGCAATGGATAGGACAACATTCCGAACAATTCTTATGCATACCACGAACGCCAAAAGAGAGTTATATGAAAAGTTTTTAGATGAAGTAGACATATTAAAGGTATGAATATGAGGGTAATTGAATTTAAAAAATAAACATGATTTTATTCATTTAACAGGAATTCATATAATATATTAATAAATTCATTATTTAAATCAATAACAGAGTCTTGGTAAGTATGAAAAAGCAGCTATAGCCGATGTTTTGGAAGCAGAGTATTTTGAGAAAGGAGATGAAATCATAGTGGAAGGTGAACCAGGCGAAAGATTTTACCTCCTTGAAGAGGTATTATTGTCATAATATCATACTCACATAAGTTGATGGACTATATTTTTTCCATGAGATTTATACTACAATTTGAATAGGGACAAGCAGAAGCTATTACTAAAGGTAACGTAGTAAAAAGATACAAACGAGGTGACTATTTTGGTGAACTAGCTCTTATTAATAATCGTCCACGAGCAGCAACTGTTGTAGCAACTAATCGATGTAAATGTGTATCTATAGACGCGGCGAGCTTTAAGGTGTGTTTGATGGTTTAGATTTAGAGTGAATTATTTTTTATTAGAGAAAATATATTTCCAATCTAATTATTTTTGTTGTTGAAAATGGTTTAAATTTTATTTTCTATGACAGAGATTATTAGGTCAACTTGAAGAGTTGCCTCAAAGTAAAGAGGACTACGACAAACCCACTAAGAGATCGAGCGAACATAAGAAATCAAGGTGGTTACGACATCACCGACAGAAATAAGAAGATATTAATACTCTACTTCTCCTATGGATGAATATATCCTTATGTATTTTCTCCTATGTGTGGATGTAATTTAGGCGCCAATGATGGACATGAAGATATATGTCCCTAGATTATTTATCATGGTCTCGAGAAAGAGAAAGCTCAGACTACATTGTTCCAAAACTAATAGGTTAAACTCTACTCGTAAATTTATTTTCAGCCAATTTATTCTAGGTCCAGATCTAAAGCCGGAATCAAAAGCTCAATATGTTTGGAGTCTAGACGAATTGAGCTCTTGGTTTTCTTTGGTTATTAATTGATGTAATATATTTTTAAAATTTATTACTATATTATTAAGCTAAAAGAAAGGAGGAGAAGAAGAAGAAACTTTTTATGTACTAAGGATGATGACCGTTATGGACTGAAATGCAACATGTACATAGATTGTGAAAAAAATATTTGGATTACCTAGTCTAGAGTGAAAACTCAAATAAGAGAAACAAGACCAAAGATATGAGATAGATATGTCATCTAGTATAAGACAATTGAGAGAAGGCTAGAGAGTCATAGGTGAAATGGAAAACTATACTCCACTTGTGGTAGATGTAAAATCACCTATTGCACATACAATATCATGCTCGTGAAGAAGAGAAAAATAAAAAAATATGATCTATTATTTTTAATACTGGCCTTACAAAGGCCCTTAAAGAGCTATGAATACAATTTATTAATATAAGGTAATAATATAGAAAAAACAACTTAATGTAAAATAAAATAACTTTATTAAATTAAATCTTTTTTGAAAATATGTATAATTATGTATAGAATATATCAATTCCGAGCGAGAAAACTATGGCATACCAAAGGGGACAGAGGGGATGGGACATTTTTTTTTTCGCGAAACCCATGCAAGGCGTAGGGATCTTCTTGAGAATATACCCTAGATTCGATCGGTTTCTTTTTCACGGCATGGTCCCATGGCCATGGCACTAACCAAGAGCGACCAAGCACCAAAGGGGACACACGCTTTCTCATCGAAAAGGGTGTAGGGTTCAAAATGTTTTTGTGCTTGCAACTTTCAAAACAAAGCGGGACACATTGTTTTGATCTTGCCCTATACCATAAAGTTTTCTTCCATGGTTTGCCATGGATGGCAAACCTAACACGCCATGTGGCCCGTGATCAATGTGGTTGCGAACCCTCCTCGGTACGGGCATGGTGCGAAGGCAATGATGGGCTGCGGCCCCATTGCAGCCCCAGACCATCGTCTTGCATTCGGCATGCTCTTTCTTCTTACTGTGGGAGCAGGATCGTGTTTCTTAATGTTTCCAGCATCATAGGCTCCCCCACAAAATCACGATTCCATTGTCACAGCTGAAAGCGGACCGGCCAGCGTGTGGAGGTTGAAAATATTCTTGGAACATAAAGCGCCTTGATTGCCTCAAGAAATCGGGTGCATGTGGCGAGACTACATTCGTGGTGGGATTTGGGGAATCCTGTGCTTAAATTTGTTCTACCACTCCTGCAATCCAGTAGCTTTATAGAATGCTTGAGATCCTTCTACATTGCGCGTTTCCTCAAATGCACGGAAGATGAGCATCAGAAGCATCGGAAGGTCGATTCGGGACATGTTTAGGCGATTCACGGTCGATACCTCACCAACAAAGTTCACAGTCCCTCCAACAAGCGTTCACATGAAAAGGGTGCCATTCCATTGATCAAAAAGGATGTCCACCACACGCTTGCACAAATTGCAGTGGCATCAAACCCTATCTCCTCTGCGGCCTTCCCTCGGCGCGGCCCCTATGCAAAAAACCAAAAGCGGCTGGCGATGCAACTACGAGCCGCAAGGATGGCGGCGCGCCTACTTCTCCTCGTCGTCCATGCGCTTGATCATCTGCCGGAGAACCTTAATTGTGCCCTCAATGGCCTCGGCCAGTAGTAAAACATTCCAGCTCATGGCCTCACATCGGTTGGCGCGTCCTCTCGGCGGCAGCGTCCGGGCATTGGGCGTCGGAGGCACCCGCCTTGGCCGCTTCCGCCGGACACTGTCCAGGCTCCTCGTGAGTCGGCGCTTCCTCCCCTTGTGCTCGCCCTCCGCGGAGTTGGGGTTGGGCGCACTCCTCTCCTTCTTCTTGACATGGCCTCGCTCGCCGTCGGTGCTTGCTCCCCCCTCCTCCTCCTCCTCCTCCTCCTCCTCCTCCTCCTCCTCCTCCTCCTCCTCCTCCTCCTCCGGTGTGCCTTGGGATCGCCTCCACCGCCATGAGCTCAGCAGCCCCTCACTCCTCCCCTCCGTATACCTCCGAGCCTCACGCTCTGCTTCCGCTCGGCGTCGAGATGGCGCCACCGATGGGCTGGTTATTCCTCCCGCCTGCACCTTCTTCAGCGGCTGGTGCGCTCTAGTCCCACTCCCTGCTTGCGTCGCCGCTTGTACCGTGGCGTTAGCTCCGTCGCCTGACCTCCGTCACCCCTTCCACATCTTCCGCTCCGCCCTCGTTCCCGCCATTGCCACGCCCTCCGTCGGCCTCGGGCTCGGCGGCGATCGCCTTCAGCCACCATGCCCCACCTCCACCTCGGGCATGGCGGCGGTGTCTTGCCACCGCCGTGCCGAGCTCGGCTTCCGGCTCGGGCGCGGCCCGCGTAGGCGGCCGCCATCCCTCCTATCCCCTCGGCCTCGGCGGCGCCCCTCCTTGGCCAGTCCTCTCTGGCCTTGCGCCGTCCCCAAAGGCGGGTTCCCTTCCTCCTCGAGGCGGCACTTTGCAGCTCCCTCTCCTCTCCGGCTGGGCCTTGGCGGCCTCTGCCCCTTGGCGTGGGGAGGCCAACTGCCCTCCCGTATCCTCGGCGGAGGTGCCTCGCCGAGGCCACCGCCACCTCCATCGCCATGGGGAGGCGAGTGCCCTCCCACTTACGCTGGCCTGCTGGGCCCCCGCCCCGCCCCGCCATCGCGAGGAGGCCAGCCCCCTTCCGAGGCGGAGGCGCCTCGCCATCCGCCCCAGCCTCCAGCCGCCATGGGGAGGCGGTGCCCTCCACTCCTCCCCGCTTGCACTGGGCCCCCGCCCGCCTCCAGCCTCCATCGCGAGGAGGCCAGCCCCTCACCTTGAGGCGGGTGCGCCTCTGCCCTCCACCTGCCTCCATCGCCATGGGGAGGCGAGTGCCCTCCCGCCCCTGCACTGCGGGTCCCCGCTGCCTGCCGCCTCCATCGCCATGGGGAGGCCAACTGCCCTCCCGCCGAGGCGGGCGCCTACCGCCCCTCCTTCGCCTCCATCGCCATGGGGAGGCAGTGCCTCCCGCCCGGCTGCACACTGGTCGCCCACGCCTCCATCGCGAGGCCACAGCCCCGACCGAGGGTGGGCGCCTGCCCTCCCCCCCCGCCTCCAGCCTCCGCCATGGGGAGGCAGTGCCCTCCCCGCTGCGCACACAGGGCCCTTGCCGCCTCCATCGCGAGGGAGGCCAGCGACCCCCGACCGGGCGCCTCGCGCCCGCTCGCCGCCATGGGGAGGCAGTATCCTCCCCGCTTTGTTACCCCACTGAGGCCCACGCCCTTGCCGCCTCGCCAGCGAGGCCACACTCAGCCCCCGACGCTTGGCGCCTACCCTCCCGCCCGCCTCCATCGCCATGGGGAGGCGGGTGCCCTCCCGCTTGCCTGCACTGCAGGCCCCCGCCTCCCGCCCGCCTCCCGCCGAGGCCCACCCCACCCACCTTGAGGCGGGCGCCTGCCCTCCCGCCCGCCTCCATCGCGCCATTGCGGAAGCGGGCGGGCGATCGCGCCCGCCTCCCCCCGCATCTTTGCAACTGCAGGGTCATGATGGCCCGTCGGCCGGCCGCCATCGCCGGGGCGGGGCATGTCGCCGCCGCCCCTCTTGCAGCTGCTCGGCGCGCTAAGAGTGGGCGTTCTGTCCCCGCCTCCCGCCCGCCTCCCGCCGAGGCGGGCGCCCCCTCGCACTGTGTGGGCACCGCCACCATGGCGGCAGTGCCCACCCTTGCCGTCAAGGACCTCGTGCCCTCACTCCCCGCCAGCTCCATCGCCACCTGCAGCTGCACGGTTAGGGTGCCCTCCACTCTTCCGCCCGCGCTCGCGTCCCCTCCGCCCTCATCGCTTCCCGCCACCACTGTGCTCCTCTGCTCTTCCCTCCCTCTTAGCCCTTCCACGCGCGACTTGCCCTTTACTCCCCTCCCCGCCCCGCTCCGCTTCCGCGCCTTTGTACGCTCCGTTGTTTGCAATTGCTCCGGACTAACGGGCTAGCTGCCTCGGTGTCGACTGTGGCGACTTCCTCCCGTTGCCCGCTCCGCACATCCACCCAACGTTGTATTCCATACGATCGGTGCGTTCTGCCATAGTGTCGCAAAGCGGCTACTGCGTGAGCCAGCGCCCAGGACATGAATTTTCACATGCACTGCAATTGGCGGTATTCTACCGTCTTCGTGTGCAGCGCACACTGCCGTGAGCTCCACTTGTCGGCCACCCCAGTTCAACAGCCGAACCCGCATGGCAACCATTACAATTATGTCCACTGACGATGTGTCAACCCTTTTGGCCCTCTTTATGTTCGGTACCTTAACCGCCAACTCCTTTCCTCTTGACATGACATTCGCAGTGGAGCGTATACTGCACCTCCCAAAACCATTCACTATTCAGAATCATTATTTGGGGTTTTCTACCAATTGAATATCATTTCTTTGACCGGGTCACTTGTCTCGGTCCCGCAGGCTATGTGTGCCATGATTATTACTACCATTGCAAAGGCTTAGGGAGGCGGGAAAACATTCGGTAACAGTGGAAGCAAGCGGTAATGTGGCTCGATCTGTGATTGTTTTGCGGGTTAGAGCCACCACGAGGCGGGCGCGGATCCGTTAGGCGGGCGAGCGAGGGACACAGCGCGGTGGGGCGAGATGTATCGCGGCGGTAGCATCTGCGCCAGTGACCGCGGTAAACGTCGACATCATCGCCGTCCATGCCATGTTAGCGCCTTCGGGCAGCGACATTCGGGCGTCTGCAGGCGGATGGGCCGAGGGGCATGATGGCGCGTATCTTGAGGGAGGCAGGGCTGCGGGATTGGACTTATGTGTGACTTTCGGTGGCGGTAGCGCACAATCCGTGTCGTTGTAGGAAGAAGTCCGTTCCCAAGGGAATGATAGGCTCCGTTTACGTTTGATTCTTACCTCACTGCGCTCGTTCGGCCTCAACACACCTCCTAACTACTACTTAAGCGTTTGCGGGCCCCATTATAGCCAAGCGTTTAGGGACCGTTCGCGTCCGTATCGTTCCGTTACGCTCACTTCGGTCCTTTCCTCTCTCCCTCACGCTACACTCAACCGATCGTGATCTTGGGAAAGGCCGCGGGTTACCGGTCCGGACCTCCTCATAAATCTGTGGGCCTCTCGTCCGGGCTCTGCCGCCCTCCGGAGTTCCTCGGCTCACGTTCGATCCGTTCGGTCTTTGGGTGGCGGCTCTGGGCGAGCGGGTCACGATCACCCTTCCACACACCACAACACGTTAGGTCGTCACGGGACCACGATCAATCTCCCGGGAGTATCGTGCACCTTTCGGTGACTCGGGACTCACGTTAGCAAGAAGACACACAAAGGTGCAGAGCGGCATCAACACCAAGAAGATGATTTATTGACCTTAGCCCTCTTATACTCGCCGGTCTGCCTTTATTACACCTCTATTACGGTGAGGGCCAGCTCGTGTGCCTAACCGTAGCCTATCCTCCCGCCTATTCTCGCATGGCCGTCGGTGGTGGTGGGATAGCCCCTGATTCCTTCTTGGCACCAAAGCGAGCCACTGTCGGCGCGCAATCGGATGATCGCGGTGGACCCCTTCCTCTTCAGGGTGCAGCCGAGGGCGCCACCGTGGCGGCGACAACAGCGATCTAAGTCTTCCTCGTCCTCCCCTCTTCTCTCTCTGGCGGGCCCTGCGATGGGCCCTCAAGGCTGGATCTGCTGTGGTGATGGTGGCTCTCCCCACTCCCAGTTTGGACCTCGGGACCTGTCTCGACTCGGTCCGGACCTCTAGGTCAGGTCTTCCCTCTGAGGTCCGGTCTCACAGGCCGGCCTTCTTTCAGTCAGGTCCTCGGGGCCGGACTTGCCTCACAGGTCCGGTCTTGGACCCAACCCTTCCCACAGGGTCCGGACCTCGGTCGGATCGTCACTGAGTCTGGATCCCTAAGTCGGACTTCCTTGAGGCGGACCTCGGGATCGGCCTTTCCTCAGTCAGGACAAAGTCAGGACCCTCGCTGGGCATGCCTCCTCCGGGCTGTCACGGGTTCATCCTGAGCCCTCCTTGGTTCCCGAATGCCCGGTTGCACCTTTCCCTTCCTCTCAAGATCCTCCCTCTTCCTTCCATGCGGGGTGAGTCTTACCTCGGTGTGGCTTCCTCCTCCGGTTCCTCCTGCTCTCCCTCGCTGCTGCTGCCGTCATCAAGCGCTCCTAGGACTCCAGCGGTTGTCTTTGTCCCGGGTCCGTCCTCTCGCTCCTCCTTCCATCCCTTGGAGTCCACCCTCCACCTGGGGTGGCGCGGGACCTCGAGCCTTGAGGGGCTCTGCGTGGTAGTAGAGTCGGGTCGACTTCTGAATCGCCTCCTCTACATGAGCCGGGCACGGTACTCCCTCCTCAGGTGCTCCGGGCGGGCGGCTTGACTGGCAGGTCTCGTGTGAGCTTACGGTATGGTAGGCGGACTCCCTTGAGGCCGTCAAGGCTGCCTCGTTACCTCTTGCAACCTTCGGCTGCCTCGGCGTTCTCCTCCTCCGTCGTTGTTCCGGCTCCATGGGTTCTGAGCCATGGGTGAGCTCCTCACTTCCTGCAGCCGGACGAGCAAGCTGTAGCCTCTCCTCCGGTGCTTTCTTCCCTCCGTCTATTCTTTCCGGAGGTCCCGCCAGGCGGGCGGTATCCCGTCAGGCTCACGGCTTCCTCCACATCCTGCTGCGCAACCTTGCGGCGTCGAACTCCTTGCACGCCTATTCTCCTCCGTCTTCAAGCGGGCTGGGCGTTCTACCTCTCGCTCGAAGTCTTGGATTCTCTCGTTGAGAACCCCTGCTATGCATCTTGGGTTGCAACTCCAAAGTGTCCTTCTTGTCCTCCGGCTCCTGTGCCCGCCCCCTCCTGCACAGGGTCCCCAATCTCCCGGGTGCTGGCCTCATGCCTCCTCACGGCTCGGCCGTGCTTGCTCCATGACCACTTGCTCGGCCTTGATTGGCCGTGGCTCTCTCGGCCGCCTCCCTCCGATTCGATCCGATAGTGATCGCGATCGGCCGTGGCCTCCGCCTCCTTGGCCACCTTCACAGCCTCTCGGCTTGGCTCTGGTCGGTCAGGCCTCACGCGAGATCCGCGCCCGTTACGCTTGCGCGGGCGTCCCTGCTTCTGCTGCGCTCGCCCCTCTGCTGCGAGGTCCTCCGCCCGCTTGGGCCTCCTTGTGCCTTGTTCCTCCGGTGAAGGAATTTAGTCCGGTCCTTGCGGATGGACGGACCTCCCTCTCCGCCTCCGGCGTTTTCCTTCCTCAATCGGCCGAGCTTGGCCTTCCTTCTCGCCTCACAGGCTCCCTCCTGCTCACGGAGGTACCATGCGCCTCGGGTGGCTTCTACCTCCTGCTGCACCACAGGGTCCCCAATCTCCCGGGTGCTGGCCTCCGATGCCTCCTCACGGCTCGGCCGTGCTTGCTCCATGACCACTTGCTCGGCCTTGATTGGCCGTGGCTCTCTCGGCCGCCTCCCTCCACCGGTTCGATCACGCATCGCGATCGGCCCCGCCGTGGCCTCCGCCTCCTTGGCCACCTTCACAGGCCTCTCGGCTTGGCTCTGGTCGGTCGAGCTGCCTCCGCGGATCCAGCGCCCGTTACGCTGCGCCCGGGCGTCCTCTCGCTTCTGTGCGCTCGCCCCTCTGCTGCGAGGTCCTCCGCCCAGCGCTTGGGCCTCCTTGGCAGTGCTTATTGTTCCTCGGTGAAGGAATTTGTCGTCCTTGCGGATGGACGGACCTCCCTCTCCGCCTCCGGCGTTTTCCTTCCTCAATCGGCCGAGCTTGGCCTTCCTTCTCGCCTCACAGGCTCCCTCCTGCTCACGGAGGTACCATGCGCCTCGGGTGGCTTCTACCTCCTGCAGTGCACCACAGGGTCCCCAATCTCCCGGGTGCTGGCCTCATGCCTCCTCACGGCTCGGCCGTGCTCCGACCACTTGCTCGGCCTTGATTGGCCGTGGCTCTCGGCCGCCTCCCTCCACCGGTTCGATCACGGATAGTGATCGCGATCGGCCGCCGTGGCCTCCGCCTCCTTGGCCACCTTCACAGCCTCTCGGCTTGGCTCTGGTCGGTCATGCCTCCGAGATCCGCGCCCGTTCGCTTGCGGGCGTCCTGCTTCTGCTGCGCTCGCCCCTCTGCTGCGAGGTCCTCCGCCGCGCTTGGGCCTCCTTGGCTGCTTGTTCCTCCGGTGAAGGAATTTAGTCCGGTCCTTGCGGATGGACGGACCTCCCCTCTCCGCCTCCGGCGTTTTCCTTCCTCAATCGGCCGAGGCTTGGCCTTCCTTCTCGCCTCTGGGCTCCCTCCAGCTGCTCACGGAGGTACCATGCGCCTCGGGTGGCTTCCACCTCCAGGTCTTCTCGGCCATCCCGCAGACCCCGTAGCCCAGCCAGTAGCGGACCAAGTGTTTCTTCCACGGCTGATGAGGCTCCCACAAAGTCCGTGGCGGGCGGCATCTCACGGTCCGTCAAGGACCTCCATACCCTTGATCCGGAGCAAGTCGGTGGGTTCTCGGACAATCGGGACCCTTAGGTCACGAGTCTTTGGCTCGGCTTCCCCTCCTTGGCCCTTTTGGCGCGAGCTCCTTCTCGCCCTTTTCCTCCAGGGCTCGGCGGAGGTGATGGAGTCAGGAGCACGCCCTTTGCCCCTTCACATCGGCGGGGCCGGCTCTGAATCACAATGCTGCAGTGTCCTCCTGCTCCACAGGCGGCGTCCCTTTACGCCCTCCTTCTGCTTCCTCACTTCTTGCCACTCCGTCGGCGGGGAAGAAGTACAGCATTGGCCCAGGGTGCAGCGTTGGTAATGGTCTTACGTCTCTTGGCTCTCTCACAGTCGGGGCTCCTCGGTAGGAGTGATGGCGGTGGCTGCTGGGGTCAGCACTTCTGCTTTGGTGTACGGTTGGGGCACGGAAGGAGGAGGCGGGGTGCTTCCCATACTTCCACAGGTGGTGAGGGGTCCGTTCGGCGTGCTGGAGTCGGAATCCTCGATCGTCCTCCTCCCAGTCCGTTTGGTTTTCGACGGCCTCCTCCTCCCGCGCCCTTGCCGCTCCACTTGGCGGGGCCTCGGTCCTTCCGGGCGCTCGCTCAAGCTCTCCTTCCTTGAGGAGCTCGAAATGCCCCATACATGGATCGGTATGGGGCGGCCAGATGGCGAAGGCTTCTCGGTCCACGAGCTTGCGAGCCTCTGGCTAAGCCAGGCGAAGATAATCCTTCCCCAGTCCGCCCTCTTCCCATTGCGTAGCGTGCGGGAATACCAGATTATCACCAAGGTGATCCACCTTGGTGAGTAGGTTCGATGGACAATGATCCGGGCCACCGCCTTTTCGGATCCAGGTCGGATATCGACCAACCGTTGGTGGTCGTTGCGTCGAGCCTTAGCATCGTGCTTTGTGGGAGCCTATCTTCCCCTTCCTTGAGGGGCTCGGCACCCTCCCCTCTTCCTCCTTGGGGCGGTTGTAGGCCCCAGGACCTCCATACCGCCGATCAGCAAGTCGGTGGGTTCTCGGACAATCGGGACCCTTAGGTCACGAGTCTTGCTCAGCTTCCCCTCCTTGGCCCTTTTGGCGCGAGCTCCTTCTCGCCCTTTTCCTCCAGGGCTCGGCGGAGGTGATGGAGTCAGGAGCACGCCCTTTGCCCCTTCACATCGGCGGGGCCGGCTCTGGATCTGGTGCTGCCCGGTGTCCTCCTGCTCCACAGGCGTCCCTTTACGCCCTCCTTCACTTCCTCCTTCTTGCCACTCCGTCGGCGGGAGAATCTTGCACCGGCCCAGGGTGCAGCGTTGGTAAGTGGTCTTGCGTCTCTTGGCTCTCTCACAGTCGGGGCTCCTCGGTAGGAGTGATGGCGGTGGCTGCTGGGGTCAGGCACTTCTGCTTTGGGGTTTGGTTGGGGCACGGAAGGAGGCGGGGTGCTTCCATACTTCCACAGGTGGTGAGGGGTCCGTTCAGGCGTATGGAGTCAGGAATCCTCGATCGTCCTCCTCCCGTCCGTTTGGTTTTCGGCGGCCTCCTCCCCTCGGCCCTTGCCGCTCCACTTCGGCGGGGCCTCGGTCCTTTCGGGCGCTCGCTCAAGCTCTCCTTCCTTGAGGAGCTCGAAATGCCCCATACATGGATCGGTATGGGGGAGATGGCGAAGGCTTCTCGGTCTGAGCTTGCGAGCCTCAGCTAAGCCGGGCGAAGATAATCCTTCCCCAGTCCGCCCTCTTCCCCCGCTGCGTGCGGGAACACCAATAGATTATCACCAAGGTGATCCACCTTGGTGAGTAGGTTCGATGGACAATGATCCGGGCCACCGCCTTACTCGGTCCAAGCGGATGTCGACCAACCGTTGGTGGTCGTTCGTCGAGCCTTAGCATACTGCGTGGCCTATCTTCCCTTCGCCTTGAGGGGCTCGGCACCCTCCCCTCTTCCTCCTTGGGGCGGTTGTAGGCGCCTCGGGACCTCAAGGTCCATCGCCTTGGGTCCTCCGGAGGTTCTTGGACCGCACCTCCTTTATTGACCTGTGCCCGGCATCTTCCGGGCAAACTCCGGACCCAGTGACACTATCAAATGTCGGACCATGGAACACATCCAAATGCCACTCCTGCACCAATTCTCCCGCTTCACGGGCGAGCCCAAAGTCCGGATAGCGCGGGTCACAATGTTGCGCTCCACAAGGTTCCATGGCTCCCAAACTTCCAGCGGGCTTTTGGGTGCCATCGCCTTCTCCTCCCTTGGTTCATGGCCGCTTGTCGGAGGCTAGCAGCGTTGCGCCTTCTTCGCCCGCGTTGGCTCACCTCAGCGGTGAGCGCGCCGAGCGTCGGTGTCCCACGAGATACCGCCCGAGAGGCGGTGCGGGCGCGAGGATCGCGGTGTCTCGGCTGAGCCAGGCCTTCTTCGCGACCACGCCGGGAGTATGCCGGCGGGCGCCTCTTCCTGTCGTAGCGCAGTGCACGCATGGCCTGCAGCCCCTGGCCCGCGTGCTGACTGCAGCCTTACGCCCGCGTGCTGCGGCCCCTACGCCGCCGCGATCCAGGCGTGAATACTGCCTGCGGACAGGTTACGGTCGACCGCTGCATGCATCCTCCACTCGAGTCGTCCGCGTGGCGTCGCCTAGTCCGTCACGGCCCAACTTCTAAGTTACTTTCCTAGCGTGCTTATCACCTTTGGTCACGGGTGGGTCGGACTTATCCGTTGCCACGCCATCGTAGGCAGTGCGTTCCTCACTCAGTCGGGAGTATACTCGAGTCGTCAGGGTGCTAACCGTGCTTATTTCCCCTTTTTTAGCCTCATTTTTGTCGCTCCCAAAACAAACTCACCACCTAATTTCTCACCCCCGAAGTCCGTAGTCCACAGGACTCGTGGGTGGTTTAGTGCGTGCGGGAATACCAGATTATCACCAAGGTGATCCACCTTGGTGAGTAGGTTCGATGGACAATGATCGGGCCACCGCCCTTACTCGGTATCCAGCGGGTCGGATATCGAAACCGTTGGTGGTCCGTTGCGTCGAGCCTTAGCCGGCTGTGGCCTATCTTCCCTTCGCCTTGAGGGGCTCGGCACCCTCCCCTCTTCCTCCTTGGGGCGGTTGTAGGCGCCTCGGGACCTCAAGGTCCATCGCCTTGGGTCCTCCGGAGGTTCTTGGACCGCACCTCCTTTATTGACCGCCGACATCTTCCGGGCAAACTCCGGACGGTGACACTATCAAATGTCGGACCATGGAACACATCCAAATGCCACTCCACCAATTCTCCGCTTCACGGGCAGGCCCAAAGTCCGGATAGCGCGGGTCACAATGTTGCGCTCCACAAGGTTCCATGGCTCCCAAACTTCCGCGGGCTTTTGGGTGCCATCGCCTTCTCCTCCCTTGGTTCTTGGCGCTTGCCGAGGCTGGCAGCACGTTGCGCCTTCTTCGCGTTGGCTCACCTCAGCGGTGAGCAGCAGGCGTCGAGTGTCCACGAGATACCCGAGCGGTTGCGGGCGCAAGGATCGCGGTGTCTCGGTGCGTGAATGACCTTCTTCGCGACCACGCCGAGTAATGGCGGGCGGGCGCCTCTTCACATCCGTGGCAGTGCACTGCGGCCCCTCTGGCTGCGTACTCGGCCTTACGCGCGCGTGCCTGCAGCCCCCTCGCCGCGCGCGTGAATACTATATGCAAGGTTACGGTCTGACGCCATGCCGTCCTCCACTCGAGTCGTCCGCGTGGCGTCGCCTAGTCCGTCACGGCCCAACTTCTAAGTTACTTTCCTGGCGTACTTATCACCTTTGGTCACAGGTGGGTCCGGACTTATCCGTTACCTTATGCGCGCCATCGTAGGCCTAGTGCGTTCCTCACTCGGTCGGAGTATACTCAGTGCCGTCAGTGCTACTATTATTTCCCCTTTTTCGCCTCATTTTATCCTTCGCTCCCACACAAAAAAACAAAACCCTACCTAATTTCTCACCCCCCAGGGAAGTCCGTAGTCCACAGGACTCGTGGGTGGTTTTGGTGCGTGCACGGGATGGAACCATGCCAGAAGTGGATGATGCCCCAAATGAGAGGTGGGCAATGCAGATTGTGGACGAGCAAGGGTTGCAGCACATGCACCGAGGGTATCAATTTCAGCACATGGACACATTTCAAGTGCGGAGGCCTGCGAGGAACAAGGAGCCTCCAGGCAGCAGAGTTAGTGTGGGTTGGGCGGGTCCAACGGAAGGAGAAGGGGATCACGGAGGCGATGGAGTTAGCGCGCATTCGAGAAGAATGCTACAATGGTGGTGTGATGAGGCGGATGCAGCAAGTCATGCTCAGCTTGGTGACGATGGTCGAGCCGGGGTGTCACGTGGCTGGGTTCGATCGCGGCCGACCACGTGTACCACATGCGATGGTGGACACGATGCACTTTCTGGTGCGGTGCCATGCGGAGCCTCACGGCCAAAAAGGGGCATCGCGAGACACGCAGGCGATGGGTGGGCTGGCGGGTGGAGTGGGGATGTGACACTCTGGTGCATCATCGTATGGATGAGGCAGTTCCCATAGGCGTGTGGACCGGGCCGCGGGACTACATGGGCATGTTGGCGATGGCTGCGGCTGGTGGCATGGTGGTGACAATTGCCAGCCAGATGTGCGCCCGTCTGGCAATGTCGGTTCTGGTTTCTCTTGACAATTGCATATGTGTTGTACGTGGACAAGTGAGCTTCTTTGAAGAGGCAAACGGGAGCTACTCAATATTCCTCAAAACCTTCTTGCACCTGCATTATAGCAGGGCAAAATTTCAGGTGTAGGGGTACACTTGCTACAAAGAGTCTCGTGTTTCTCTTCGCACACCGGGCGTGGCCTATCACCGTAGAGTTGTGGGAAGGAAAGGCGTGGAATAATCAATTTGCTTTGAAACATTATATCGTGGATTTATTGTGAAAGAAACGTTAAAAGCTGACATCGATGTCCTAAGGCATGGAAATTGTTGCCAGAAAGCAACCAAAGCGATTACGCCCGAAGTGAATAAGGCATACCATTCATCCCATAGAAACAACCGCCGCGGCATTAAAGCGAATTATGTGACATAATACGCCAGCGATATAAGGAAACCACGCATTGTCAAGCTATTTGGAACAAGTACTGGCGTGCTCCCAACTCGGTAACGGAGCAGGCAGCTGCCCAGTGAGATCAGTAGCTGGAGACCGCTGAACGGGCGAGGTGACAGGCAGGCTATGGGGAGGATAGGCCAGGCCCTTAGGCCGCCAACACACCGCAATAATCATGGGGACGCCAAGCAGAACCCGCTGTGGTTAAGCCAGAGCGTGGCTTGAGGATTGATGGCCCTTGATTGATGCGGCTTGAGTGCGAGGCCAAAAGGCGATGAGGGGTTAAGACTCTGCTGCAACGGCAGGGAGATGAGGTGATGACGAGGGCTGGGGTGATAGCAAAGCTGACGTAGGGGGCCGATGCGTGAGCGGATGCCCGATGGCGATCGATGGAGGACGGGCGGGAGGAGGTGGGGCCGAGGCGCGGGCGGTGGGAGGGAGGCGGAGGGGGGCGCGGGCAGGGCGTAGGAGGCGCAGGGCGCTGGAGCGGTAGGAGGGACAGGCGAGGGGCTGCGGGCGGGGCGCCGGGAGTTGTGGGAGGACGGGCCGAGGGGGCGGGCCGGGGCGCGGGGAGCGTTGAAGGAGGTGTAGGGGTGGAGGGGCGCGGCCGTGAGCGCCATCCGGTGCGAAGTGACCCAGGCGGTGGGAACCGTGCGGCGCCGCCGCATGCGGTGGGAGGAAGGCGGAGGGGGCGGGGCCGTGTCAGCTGTAAACCGGGAGCGAGGGACGGGCGGAGGGCGGGGCCGAGGCCCAGGAGCTGCGGGTCACTGAAGCAGGCGCGAGGGGCCGATGTACGGCAATGAGAGGATGGTTGTGGAGGGCCGAGAGGCCGTGAGGCCGCGACCGTCTTGGTGGGTAGCCCGGCCCATGGCCGGGCGGAGGAGGAGATGGCGCAGGCCGCAAGGAGGGGGGGAGGGGGGGCCGAGCCAGGCGAGGATGTGCCGGGGGGGGATCCGATGGAGGAAGGGAGAAGCGAAGTGTCGAGGTGGAGATAATCACAGCCATCTCGACAAACAGAGGCGAGCGGAGGAAGGAAGGCCGCGTGCCGCCCATTCAAGTGGAGACTTTGAGGAACATCGAGAGGAGCGGAGGAGGCGGGACGGACAGGGGCTCGCAGCGAAGCCGGGATGCACCGCGGACGCTGAGGAGGTGGCTGGCACGGTGCCCAAGATGGAGAGGTCGCCACGCCGGGTCCGCCGAGAACAATAGAAGACGTCTCAACCTCATCCTACAAAATGTGACAATCACGCGCGTGGTGTGAACTGGGAGCGAGGATCAGCAGGCAAAGATCTGGCCGCTCGGCCTACATGAGTGTGACTGTGAGTACTTTGCGAGCCATGCAATGGGAGGCCATGGAATGAGGTCGCACTGCTACCGGTGACCACATGGGTACTCGACCCCTCGAAAGGAGTGTTTTTGTTTTGTGTTTAAGTTGTGAGAATCGTGGAGTTGGAATGTAAGGTTAGGAAATAAGAAAAGTCTACTAGAGCCTAGTAGGAGGAAGAGAGTCTAGTCCCGATCCCGATGTAACCTTGAGGGTTGGCTGCTCGACCGGTTGCTAACGCGCTGTTAGGGCCGCTACAGTGACTGCTCATGACAACAACCGACTTTGCTATGGTAGCAACCAAGTCGGAGTTATTTTCCGATAAATTCGGAAACCTATTTGGGCGAAATCACAGTGGAACACCAACGGAAGTAACAGGGGAACATGGAGGTACTTGATCCATGCCTTGACGGCATCGGGATCCTACCTATGGGTTGGACTCTTATGGAGGAGACTTTCACCACCCATCCAGGATTCAAGAGCTCAGGAGGAGTACGGGCTCTGCGAGCACAAGAGGAGGAGTCCAGCTCGAGGAGGTGGAGATTTTGTGAGAGTTTGCCCAACCAGCCAAGAGGGAGGAGAGCAAGAGGAGAAGCATGATAGGAGGCCTAGGAGGCCTAGAGAGATAATAGGGTAAGTGACCGAAATAGCTAAAGGCCCATGTGCTATAGATAGATCAGAATCTTATCTTCTCTCAGTGGATGTAGATAGGCCTCTAGGACCGGTAGGCTAAGACCGATTGGTATTTTTGGCAAGTAAGCTACTTTTGTAATGATCTTGGGTATAAGAGGCACTCTTGATGAAATGTAAGCAATGTTGGTTTAAGGTCTTGGTGTTTGGGGCTGAGCATGGGTTTGGGGGTACCGGATCCAAAGGTGTAAGTCTAGACACTGCTTTCTTGTGGAGAGAAGAAGAAGACCAAGTTGCCTAGATCCGTGTGGCCGATCCGCAAGGGTGGTGGAAAGCAAGGGAGGGAGCCTTGAGGTCTCCTTGGAGGGAGTTTCCAAGGTCAAGAGGAAGGGGTTGTGAAGCCGGGAGGCTGTCCAGACTCTTCCTCATTCCCTTCCTAGTCTAGTACTCACCTTGTGTTTGAGTGTGTGTTGGAGGTCGGGTGTTGGGAGAAGAGAGGCGGGAGGTGTGAGGAGACAAGGGAGCCTGTGTGTGGAGGAGAAGTCAAGGAAAAGTCAAGTGAGTTGGAGGCCGTGGCTTGTGTGTTTGGAAAATGAGAGGAAAAGTGAACTGTGAGAGAAGTGGAGAATGCTGGACATGGAGAGTTGCTGATTGGCTGTTTGAGAGGAGTAAGAAGGACCGAGAAGTCTGTAAGTGATGTTTGTGAAGAAGAGAGTGAGTGGAGGTTGAAGATCCCGTGAGTGGATGAGATGAATGGGAGGTAGAACAAGTATTTTGAGAGTTGGTGAAGTGTAAGGGCCTGGATGAGAACCTTGTAAGGACCGGAGAGGTGGAGTGGAAAGTGGAGATTGAATGGGGCGTGAGGTGTGAGAACAAGGAGAGTTGAAGAGAGTTCTGGGGAAACTTGGAGAGTGGGGAGGATGAGAGGCACCTCAAGGGGCTGTGAGAGCTGGAGGGTCTTATGGAGCTTGGAAGGTGAGCAAAGGCGAGGAGAGAGACAAGGAAGTCTCAAGAAGTGTTGCAAGAGAAAGGGGTAGTTTGTGTGAGTGAAACCCTTTATGCCGTGGAGTTGTCCTAGGTTTAGGTTTAGAGATTAGGTTAGGGCCGGCGCTTAGGTTGTCCATAAATAGTGTGTGGAAAAGGTGACACGTGGCTAACTCGAGTGAGGATCTAACTTTGTGGATAGAGAGAGGGTGTCCAACCTTATCCACTTGGATCCCAAGTGGGTCCCACCTTCTATTAATAGCCGACTGATCCCAAGGTGGACCCCACTGCTAAAATAGAGGGTGGTTGCTAAGATAGCAACGGGTCTCGCCCGCTGCTAAGGTAGCAACAGGTCGCGTGGCTAAGATAGCTGTGTCCGAGTGTTGTTAGGATAGTAGCCCCGTCTCAGAATCGCTAGATGTTTGGTGTCCGTGTTTGGTTGGATTGGCTATGTTTTGGTTGTCTTGACACGAAATCACTCCCTTGGGTACGAATCTCAAGTCTACAACGATAAAGAGGGTAAATGTGGCCTCTTTGTGACCACTTGGTTTAGAAAATCACTCCACATTTTGGCGCTGTCGGGAGTGTCATTGTTGTCAAGACCTTAGAGTAGACTAACCTTGTCTAGTAGTGTATTGGGAGTCTTGAGTGTGATACATGGATGCTACCCATTGAGTCCGAAAGTTCCGACCACCGAAGAGAAGACTCAAGAAGAAGACAAGCCGTGGGAGCAAGGGGCTGCAGTCGAGAGCCGAGGAGAGCACGCAGCAACGCACTGCTGGAGGAGCCAAGAAGCAACAGCTAGGACCGATGTACCATCCTTGTCTTCTCGACCTCCGTGTCAACTTGTGTACCGTGAACTCAAGAACTTTTGGACAGTATGCTAACAGAGATCCTGCTAGACCAACAACGTTGGGATAGTGACGATGGCACATGGTCAGCCTTTTGCAATAACTACTAAGCACCATACCCGATGGAGAGAAGAAGGGTATGAAGATCCGACGAGTTTGTTGAACGCTTTGAGCAACTAACCATTGCAAATCGTGAACTGGGATCTGCAACAGAGCTCTTCTACGGAGTTCTTCGGAGGGCCAGCCAAGTGGTACAAGAGGAGTACCTAAGAAGACTCAAGAACCTTCAACGAATCAAGAAAGCCTTTTGTGAGAGGTTCTGGGGAATAGATGTAGAAGGCTACGTGTTGTCAAAGTTGGAGTTTTTGAGGAGAAGAAGGAAGGAGACCTTGCAAGCTTATGTTGAGAGGTTTTAACTTGCGTGATCGTAGTGGTCCTCACTGATTTACAGCCATTCGTGGTTTGCTAAGGTTAGGTTCCGAGATGGGCCGACATGTGAGGCGCAAGCGAGAAGGACGAGACAAGGCCATCAAGGCACTCAACTACGAAGAATCCAACTCCTTGGACAAGAAGAAGCACAAGAAGGAAAAGAGCAAGAAGAAGAAGTCCAAGCGAGGGAAGAAGAACAAGGGATCTTCGCCGGAGGAAGAATCTTCGGGAGGAGAGTGACCCTCTCAAGACTCGACTCGGAGGACTCTTCCTGAGGATGGCAAGACGGAGGAAGAAACCCCAAGACGAGCGAAGAGACGCAAGAAGAAGAAGGTTGACATCGCTAAGAAGAAACCGAGGCTCGAGGATCAAGGGAGCTGGCCAGGCTAAACAAGAGGTTGCTAGTGCTAAGAAGGAAGTGGAACAAGTCAAGAAGGAGGCTGAAGTTGTCAAGAAGGTGCAACAGAAGAAATGAAGATGGAGGAAATGATGAGCAAATTGAGAAGTTTCACCTCAACGCCGTGAAGGAGCATGAGAAGAGGAGAGCATCCAAAGGCTAACCTGCTTTGTTCCACTTGTGGCCAGCCAGCCACACTAAGTCCAACCATGTGGCCAAGGTGCACATGCTCGCCACGAGGAGGAGGAAGAGGATCGCGGAGGATACCTACCGATCCGTGGAGGTTTCCTGGACACTCAAGACCGCCCATCCGCCGATGCCGAAATTCCATGGGGCCGGGTATTCAGAATAAACCAAGTGCCTGTGGTTGCTAACCAAGCAACGGTGTGGCTACTCAGAGGCTTTGGTCATTATGTGAATAGTGCATCGCCAACAACAAAGCCAATGGTGAACGTGCCAAGACCGCAAACAACAGGTCATGTGGCGGAGTGTCACTTGCCCAAACCCAAGGAAGATCTTCAATTGCTCAACCACTGCGGAGTTCGCAGCAAGACCTCAAGGAGCCGCATGCGTGGAGGATGCCCTATGGTCGCTTTGGGAGGATGCGGAAGCCATGGGTGCGGGAGCTAGATGGACTGGGGTGCTGGGGAGACTACTACGGAGAGGTCAGCCATGGTCAGGCGCACTAGGAGTGAAAAGCTAGGAGGAAGCTGGAAGAAGAAAGAGACGGAGGTGGAATCACCACAAAGTCAAGAGAGCACTCCAAGCCCGGAGGGAACGGATCCGAGGAGACACTTGAGAAGGAGAACCCCGAAGGAAGAATCAAGGAGTGAATCGCTGGGGCCATGCCGAGAAAAAGAAGTTCCAGAAAAGGGAGAGGAAACCCGAGTTTCCACCGGACGGGCGGAAGTCATGGAGATGATAGAGGAGGAATTGACCAAGACAAAATCGCCGAGCCTGTGATCCTCGAGACCGCAGAAGTCCTCCGCTTAGCAACCGCCTGCTAAGCAACCGACGTTGTTGCTAAGGGGCAACCGCGATCGTTGGGAAGAAGGAGGGACCGATCGAGGACCATTTAACCTTGCCAAGCCATCATGGATCAGAATTTGCCATCACGCTTTGGTCAACTATTGAAGGACAACCCAAGTACAACAAGTTCGAGGGCCTTGCAAGAAGCGCAACCCAAGAGGAAGAGGCGATTGCCCAAGCCAGACCAAGGGTGCTGACCTCAACAACCTAGTGTCCATGATAGACCAAGGGCGCCGGAGCTGCAAGTGGAGATCGCCGGTCGGTCATCAAGCCCTTGGATACCGGATCCGGGTGAACATCATGACGGAAGGGATAGCAGGAAGCTTGGGTTGACATTGAGCATACCACCAAAGGTGCCGAGATTTGACATGTCAAAAATGCACTGTGGAGAACTCAAGGGAGTAACCACCATCATAGGGACCATTCCTCATGTCATGGACTATGTGGTTATCAAGGGCGCTGTGGCACGACACTATTGGGAAGGACTTCGTATGGCTCAAGATGCAAGATGACTTGGGGAGGAAGGAAGTGGCTTTTAAGCCAATGGATTGGGACCCCAAGACAAAGGAGGGCCGAATTTGTTTGAGTTGGAGTGGATACCTCGTGGGAGACTCCTACAGAACGGAAGGATACACATCACCGGAGAAACATCGACTGGAGGAAGAAGGAGAGAATTGGACAAATTTCCTTTTGCACATATCGCATGGATGAGGAGGAGGAGTATAGGAGGGACATCCCTTACTCCCTCAATCTGGACGCTTTGGTTTCATGGAGGACCGCACCAATGAGGAGAGTGACAAGAACCTGCTAACGAGGCGGTTGCTAAGGAAGCAACACCGATTCGAAAGGCGGTTGCTAAGGAAGGGATCGAGACAGCAAGAAAGGGAAGCCTTGGGATGGTGTATTCAACGGAGAAGGTGGAGTGTGATCAAGAAGATCATTTTCCGGATGAAGCTTTCGCCGGAGGAGGATGAGGAGAGTGCTAGGCCCAATGCCAAGTTGACTGGAAACGAGGTACAGACCAAATGAGAAGGGAGGAGAAGTTTTGCAGTGCCTATGAGGAGGTCTTTCATTTTAGCAAGTCGATATACGGACACTGTGTGAGAGGTTGTTCCTATACTTCTGCACTGTTGTTAAGCGCGAGACAAGCTGCATGGTAGGCCGATGGAGTTGAGAGGTTGTTGGGATGGTCAAAAGGACCGGGTTCTCGCGCCTTGCATGAGGAGGAGGCCGGAGGTCACCGCCAACGTGACTGTAAGAAGATCTTGGAGGTGGTATTGGTGGCCAACCTTGCACGATGGGGAGTTCATCAAGCCGCCAGATGCATGTCAAAGGGTTGGGAAGCCAACTAGGACCACACAAAGGCCATTGGTCCCTATCCCAGCCTGGCGCCGAGAAGTGATTGACTTCAATGATTCACCAAGACCAAGGGAGCCGTAATCAATATTCGTAGCAACGGACCACTGACCGCATGTTGGAAGCTCAAGCCTTGCCGTGGACAGAAATGTGGTGGCTGTGTCTCGCTTGAGCACATCATCACAAGGCGGTGCCGTTGGAACGGTTAGTGGAGTACCCATTTCATCAACGAGGTGATCTCACACATGGTGGAGTACTTCAACACCACAGAAGACCACCCCTACAACCCCAAGGCGAATGGACTCAGGAGAAAGCTAATGGTTGCTTTGGCAGATCCTCAACAAGTTGATCATCACCTACACCTACGATTGGGACCGGAAGCTTCACTCGCCAGGGCGTGTGATAGCGGAGAAGGTGACCACACAACAGACTCTACTACTCACCTATGGGCACTCACCATCATGCCCATTGAGTTTGAAGTGCCAACGCTGAGAGTCCAGTGAGCATAAGAGGATGACGGTGGAGGAGAGCCAGCTTGGAGAGGCTCATAGGCTTTGTTCACATGGAGAACAGGAACAAGCGCGCCCCTCTGCCCCAAGAGAAGAGGAAGGAATGGCCCTAAGTTGCAAAAACAAGAGTACGTTGTCTGGGACTTGGCGCTGTCAGATGACAACAGTACATGCACTTCCTCGAAGCCGATCTTAGATGGATGGGTCCTGCCAGGGTGCAAGTGTTCGAATGGATCCATACAGCAGAACTTGATGGATTCTGCTACAACTGGTCAATGGTTGGCGAAGAAGAGCATTAATAAGTTGGCGGGACGCCAACAAATGAGAAGGGAGTATGTGGTGACCACATGGGTACTCGACCCTGAAAGGAGTGTTTTTTGTTTTGTGTTTAAGTGAGAATCGTGGAGTTGGAATGTGAAGTAGGTTAGGAAATAAGAAAAGTCTACTAGAGCCTAGTAGGAGGAAGAGAGAGTCCCGATCCCGGATGTAACCTTGGAGGTTGGTCTCGTTGCAACGCTGGCCGTTAGGGCTGCTATGTGGACTGCTATGACAACAACAACCGACTCGGAGCTGCTATGGTAGCAACCAAGTCGGAGTTATTTTCCATAAATGAAACCTTTTAAGCGAAATCAAATACAATGGAAGTAACAGGGGAACATGGAGGTACTTGATCCATGCCTGACGGCAATCGGATCCTACCTATGGGTTGGACTCTTATGGAGGAGACTTTCACCGACCCATCCAGGATTCAAGAGCTCACCGAGGAGGAGTACCGCTAGGCTGAGCACAAGAGAGGGAGGAGTCCACTGAGGAGGTGGAGATTTTGTGGGAGAGTTTGCCCAACCAGCCAAGAGGGAGGAGAGCAAGAGGAAAGCATGGGATAGGAGGCCTAGGAGGCCTAGAGAGATAATAGGGTAAGTGACCAAATAGTCAGACCCATGTGCTAGATAGATAAATCTTATCTTCTCTCTTAGTGGACAATTAAGAGATAGGCCTCTAGGACCGGTAGGCTAAGACCGATTGGTATTTTTGGCAAGCTACTTTGTGGTGATCTTGGGTATAAGAGGCCCTCTTGATGAAATGTAAGCAATGTTGGTTTAAGGTCTTGGTGTTTTGAGCATGGGGTTTGGGGTACCGATCCAAGGTCGTAAGTCTAGACACCGCTTTTGTCACAGGAGAAGCTAAGAAGACCACTGTTGCCTAGATGTGTGGCCGATCCGCAAGGGTGGTGGAAAGCAAGGGAGGGAGCCTTGAGGTCTCCTTGGAGGGAGTTTCCAAGGTCAAGAGGAAGGGGGTTGCCGGGAGGCTGTCCACTCTTCCTCATTCCTCTGCCTAGTCTAGTACTCACCTTGTGTGTTTTGAGGTCGGGTGTTTGGGAGAAGAGAGGGAGCCCGTGTGAGGAGAAGACAAGGCGGGAGCCTGTGTGTGGAGGAGAAGTCAAGGAAAGTCAAGTGAGTTGGAGGCCGTGGGCTTGTGTGTTTGGAAAATGAGAGGAAAAGTGAACTGAGAGAAGTGGAGAATCCGGACATGGAGAGTTGCTGATTGGCTGTTTGAGAGGAGTAAGAAGGACTGGAGAAGTCTGTAAGTGATGTTTGTGGAAGAAGAGAGCGGAGTGGAGGTTGAAGATCCGTGAGTGGATGAGACGGAATGATTGGAGGACAAGTATTTTGAGAGTTGGTGAAGTGCTGTAAGGGCCTGGATGAGAACCTTGTAAGGACGGAGAGGCCGAGTGAAAGTGGAGATTGAATGGGGCAAAGGAGGTGTGAGGAAGGAGAGCTTGGGAGACTTGGAGAGTGTGGAGGCTGAGAGGCACCTCAAGGGGCCGTGAGAGCTGGAGAGGTCTGTATGGAGCTTGGAAGGTGAGCTGAAAGGAGGAGAGACAAGGAAGTCAAGAAGTGTTGCAAGAGAAAGGGGTAGTTTGTGAGCCGCAACCCTTTATGCTGTGAGTTGTCCTAGGTTTAGGTTTAGAGATTAGGGGCGGCTGCTTAGGTTGTCCATAAATAGTGTGTGGAAAAGGTGACACGTGGCTAACTCGATTGGTGGATCTAACTTTGTGGATAGATAAGAGAGAGGGTGTCCAACCTTATCCACTTGGATCCCAAGTGGGTCCCACCTTCTATTAATAGCCGACCGATCCCAAGGTGGACCCCACGCTAAAATAGAGGGTGGTTGCTAAGATAGCAACTGGTCTGCTGCTAAGGTAGCAGCAGGTCGGTGGCTAAGATAGCCACAGGTGTCCGAGTGTTAGGATAGTAGCACAGTGCATGTAGATGTTTGGTGTGTCTGTGTTTGGTTGGATTGGCTATGTTTTGGTTGTCTTGACACGAAATCACTCCCTTGGGTACGAATCTCAAGTCTACAACGATAAAGAGGGTAAATGTGGCCTCTTTGTGACCACTTGGTTTAGAAAATCACTCCACATTTTGGCGCTGCCGGGAGTGTCATTGTTGTCAAGACCTTAGAGTAGACTAACCTTGTCTAGTAGTGTATTAGGAGTCTTGAGTGTGATACATGGATGCTACCCATTGAGTCCGAAAGTTCCGACTCACCTGAAGAGAAGACTCAAGAAGAAGACAACGCTGCCGTGGAGCGAGGGCGAGCGCATCGAGAGCCGAGGAGAGCACAAAGAAAGTAAGCTGGAGGAGCCAAGAAGCAAGCAACAGCGCTAGGACGGATAGCCATCCTTGTCTTCCGACCGTGTCGAACTGCAATTGTGAACTCAAAGAATTTTTGGACAGTATGCTAACAGAGATCCTGCTAGACCAACAATCAGGTTGTGGATAGTGACGATCCATGGCGACTTCAGCCTTTTGCAATAACCCTGCGCCATACCCTGTATGGAGAGAAGAAGGGGTATGAAGATCCGCAGAGTTTGTTGAACGCTTTGAGCAACTAACCATTGCAAATCGTGAACTGGGATCTGCAGCGATTCACTCTTCTACGGAGTTCTTCGGAGGGCCAGCCAAGTGGTACAAGAGGAGTACCTCAAGGCAGAAGACAAAGAACCTTCAACGAATCAAGAAAGCCTTTTGTGAGAGGTTCAGGGAATAGATGTAGAAGGCTACGTGTTGTCAAAGTTGGAGTTTTTGAGGAGAAGAAGGAAGGAGACCTTGCAAGCTTATGTTGAGAGGTTTCTTAACTTGCGTGATCGTAGTGGTCCTCACTCGATTTGTGCCATTCGGTGGTTGCTAAGGTTAGATCCGAGATGGGCCGACATGTGAGGTCGCAAGCGGAGAAGGACGTGACAAGGCCATCAAGGCGGCACTCAACTACGAAGAATCCAACTCCTTGGACAAGAAGAAGCACAAGAAGGAAAAGAGCAAGAAGAAGAAGTCCAAGCGAGGGAAGAAGGACAAGGGATCTTCGTCGGAGGAAGAATCTGAGGAGAGTGACTCCTCTCAAGACTCGACTGGAGGACTCTTCCTGAGGATGGCAGCACGGAGGAAGAATCCAACTCCTTGGACAAGAAGAAGAAGAAGAAGAAGAAGGTTGACATCGCTAAGAAGAAACCGAGGCTCGAGGATCAAGGGAGCTGTCTAAACAAGAGGTTGCTAGTGCCAAGAAGGAAGTGGAACAAGTCAAGAAGGAAGTGGAACAAGTCAAGAAGAAGGTTGACATCGCTAAGAAGAAATGAAGATGGAGGAAATGATGAGCAAATTCGAAGTTTCACCTCAACTGTGAAGGAGCATGAGAAGAGGAGAGCATCCAACTCGGCTAACTGCTTTGTTCCACTTGTGGCCAGCCACACCAAGTCCAACCGCTCATGTGGCCAAGGTGCACATGCTCGCCACGAGGAGGAGGAAGAGGATCGCTGGAGGATACCTACCGGATCCGTGGAGGTTTCCAAGGACAACAAGACCCAAGACCGCCCATCCTCGATGTCAAATTCCATGGGGCATTCGTAACAACCAAGTGCCTGTGGTTGCTAACCAACGGTGTGGTTCGGTCTACAACCCAGAGGCTTTGGTCATTATGCAGCTGCATCGACAAGACAAAGCCAATGGTGACAACTGCCAAGACCGCAAACAATGGTCATGTGGCGGGAGTGTCACTTGCCCAAACCCAAGGAAGGTGCTCAATTGCTCAACCACCGGGCAGAGTTCGAAGCAGCATCAAGGAGGCTGGCGCATGCGTGGAGGATGCCCTTATGGCTTTTGGGAGGATGCGGAAGCCATGGTGTTGCGGGAGCTAGATGGACTGGGGGCTGCAGGAGGAGACTACTACGGAGAGGCTGCAGCCATGGCTGTGCGCACTAGGAGTGGAAAAGCTAGGAGGAAGCTGTGGAAGAAGAAAGAGACGGAGGTGGAATCAGCCACAAAGTCTGAAGAGAGCACTCCAAGCCTGGAGGGAACGGATCTGGAGGAGACACTTGAGAAGGAGAACCCCGAGAAGGAAGAATCAAGGAGTGAATCGCTGGGGCCATCTGGAGAAAAGAAGTTCCAAGAAAGGAGAGGAAACCCGAGTTTCCACCGGACGACGCCGAAGTCATGGAGATGATAGAGGAGGAATTGACCAAGACAAAAACAGCTGCGTGATCCGGAGACTGCAGAAGTCCTCTCGAGTTAGCAACCGCGTTGCTAAGCAAGCAACCGCCGACGACTGCTAAGGGGCAACCGCGATCGCTGGGAAGAAGGAGGGACCGATCGAGGACCATTTAACCTTGCTGCCATCATGGATCAGCAATTTGCCATCACGTTTGGTCAACTATTGAAGGACAACCCAAGTATGTGCAACAAGTTCGGGGCCTTGCAAGAAGCGCAACCCAAGAGGAAGAGGCGATTGCCCAAGCCAGACCAAGGGTGCTGACCCTACAACCTAGTGTCCATGATAGACCAAGGGCCGGAGTCGCAAGTGGAGATCGTCGGGTCATCAAGCGGTTCCCTTGACGGATCCGGGGTGAACATCATGACGGAAGGGATAGCGAGGAAGCTTGGGTTGGACATTGAGCATACCACCAAGGTCGAGATTGGTGACATGTCAAAAATGCACTGTGGGAGAATCAAGGGAGTAACCACCATCATAGGGACCATTCCCTATCTCATGGACTATGTGGTTATCCAGACAAGGCGCTGACATACTATTGGGGAGGACCTCCATGGCTCAAGATGCAAGATGACTTGGGGAGGAAGGAAGTGGCTTTTAAGCCAATGGATTGGGACCCCAAGACAAAGGAGGGCCGAATGTGTTTGAGTTGGAGCAGGATACCACGTGGGGAGACTCCTACAAAGAACGGAAGGATACACATCACCGGAGAAACATCCGACTGGAGGAAGAAGGAGAAATTGGACAAGTTTCCTTTTGCACATATCGCATGGTCGGATGAGGAGGAGGAGTATAGGAGGGACATCCCTTACTCCCTCAATTTGGTGGACTGCTTTGGTTTCATGGAGGACTGCACCACCGAGGAGAGCACAAGAAGGCCATGGCCACCCAGGGTTGCAAGGAAGCACTGATTCAAAAGGCAGGAAGGAAGGCCACTAACAGTTGAAAGGGAAGCCCTTGGGATGGTGTATTCAACGGAGAAGGTGGAGCGTGATCAAGAAGATCATTTTCCGGATGAAGCTTTCTTGCTGGAGGAGGATGAGGAGAGTGCTAGGCCCAATGCCAAGTTGACTGGAAACGGAGGTACAGCACCAAATGAGAAGGGGAGGGAGAAGTTTTGCAGGCCAGCCTATGAGGAGGTCTTTCAGTTTTTAGCAACAGGTCAGATACCAACGGACCTGTCACAACAGCAACAGAGGTTGTTCCTATACTTCGCACTGAAAGTGCTGGAGACAAGCCGGTAGCAGATGGAGTTGAGAGGTTGTGGGTCAAGGATGGTCAAAGGACCGGGTTCTCGCGCCTTGCATGAGGAGGAGGAGGCCGGAGGTCACTATCGCCAACGTGACCTGAAGAAGATCTTGGAGGCGGGGTATTGGTGGCCAACCTTGCACGCCGATGCTAGGGAGTTCATCAAGCGTTGTGATGCATGTCAAAGGGTTGGGAAGCCAACCAGGACCACATAGCGGCCATTGGTCCCTATCCTAGCCTTGGCGCCTTTGAGAAGTGGGGATTGACGTTGGGCGATTGACCAAGACCAAGGGCAGAATCAATATATTCGTAGCAACGAACCACTGCCAGATGTTGGAAGCTCAAGCCTTGCCCGTGGACACGCAGATGTATGTGTTCTGTTGAGCACATCATCACAAGGTATGGGTGCTGAACCGGTTAGCTGGAGTACCCATTTCATCAACGAGGTGATCTCACACATGGTGGAGTACTTCAACGTCAGCCACGGAAGACCACCCCTACAACCCCAAGGCGAATGGACTCACGGAGAAAGCTAATGGGTTGCTTTGGTGATCCTCAACAAGTTGATCATCACCTACACCTACGATTGGGACGGAAGCTTCACTCGTTGTGGGCGTGCAGGATAGCGAGAAGGTGACCACACAGACCCCTACTACCTCACCTATGGGCACTCACCATGCCCATTGAGTTTGAAGTGCCAACGTTGAGAGTCCAGAGCATAAGAGGATGACGGTGGAGGAGAGCCGCTTGAGAGGCTCATAGGCTTTGTTCATGAGAATAGGGAACAAGCCTTTGGTACCCCTGTAACGCCCAAGAGAAGAGGAAGGAACACACCTAAGTTGCAAAAACAAGAGTACGTTGTTCGGGACTTGGCGTTCTTGTATGACAACAGTACATGCACTTCCACAGGCTGCATCTTAGATGGATGGGTCTCGTAAGTGTTCAACAAAGGATCCATACACCGCGCAACTTGATGGACCCTCGCCAACCAGGGTCAATGGTTGGCGTGAAGAAGTATTACCAATAAGTTGGCGGGACGCCAACAAATGAGAAGGGAGTATGTGGTGACCACATGGGTACTGCACCCCTAAAAGGAGTGTTTTTGTTTTGTGTTTAAGTTGTGAGAATCGTGTGGAGTTGGAATGTGAAGTAGGTTAGGAAATAAGAAAAGTCTACTAGAGCCTAGTAGGAGGAAGAGAGTCTAGTCCCGATCCCGGATGTAACCTTGGAGGGTTGGCTGCTCGGTTGCTAACGCGTTGCTAGGGCCGTTGCTACAGGACTGCTATGACAACAACCGACTCGAGCTGCTATGGTAGCAACCAAGTCGGAGTTATTTTCCGATAAATGGAAACCTATTTGGGCGAAATCACAGGAAATACCCGAACGGGAAGTAATGGGGAACATGGAGGTACTTGATCCATGCCCACGGGCAATCGGATCCTACCTATGGGTTGGACTCTTATGGAGGAGACTTTCACCGACCCATCCAGGATTCAAGAGCTCACCGAGGAGGAGTACAGCTATCTGCGAGCACAAGAGAGGGAGGAGTCCATGAGGAGGTGGAGATTTTGTGGGAGAGTTTGCCCAACCAGCCAAGAGGAGGAGAGCAAGAGGAAAGCATGGGGATGGGCCTAGGAGGCCTAGGAGAGATAATAGGGTAAGTGACCAAATAGTCAGACCCATGTGCTATAGAGATATCGTAAATCTTATCTTCTCTCTTAGTGATGTAATTAAGAGATAGGCCTCTAGGACCTGGTAGGCTAAGACGATTGGTATTTTTGGCAAGCCAAGCTACTTTTGTATGATCTTGGGTATAAGAGGCCCTCTTGATGAAATGTAAGCAATGTTGGTTTAAGGTCTTGGTGTTTGGTGAGCACGGGGTTTGGGGGTACCAGATCCAAATAGGTCATGTTCAGTCTTACAATCCGCTTTGTCACAGGAGAAGCCAAGAAGACCACCAAGTTGCCTAGATCCGTGTGGCCGATCCGCAAGGGTGGTGGAAAGCAAGGGAGGGAGCCTTGAGGTCTCCTTGAGGGAGTTTCCAAGGTCAAGAGGAAGGGGTTGTGAAGCCGGGAGGCTGTCGGACTCTTCCTCATTCCCTTCAACTAGTCTAGTACTCACCTTGTGTTTTGAGTTTTCGGTGTGTTGGAGGTCGGGTGTTTGGGAGAAGAGAGGGCGGGAGCCCGTGTGTGAGAGAAGACAAGGCGGGAGCCTGTGTGTGGAGGAGAAGTCAAGGAAAGTCAAGTGAGTTGGAGGCTCATAGGCTTTGTTCACATGGAGGAGAACAAGCCTTGGCGGTCCTGAGCGTCAAGAGGAAGGAATGGCATGGGAAGTTGCAAAAACAAGAGTACGTTGTTCGGGACTTGGCGTTCTTGTATGACAACAGTACATGCACTTCCACAGCGTGCATCTTAGATGGATGGGTCCCTACAGGTGCAAGTGTTCGACAATGGATCCATACACAAGCAACAGTGGATGTTGCCAACCGGGGTCAATGGTTGGCGTGAAGAAGTATTACCAATAAGTTGGCGGGACGCCAACAAATGAGAAGGGAGTATGTGGTGACCACATGGGTACTCGACCCCTGAAAAGGAGTGTTTTTGTTTTGTGTTTAAGTTGTGAGAATCGTGTGGAGTTGGAATGTGAAGTAGGTTAGGAAATAAGAAAAGTCTACTAGAGCCTAGTAGGAGGAAGAGAGTCTAGTCCCGATCCCGGAACCTTGGAGGGTTGGCTGCTCCCGTTGCTAACGCGTTGCTAGGGCCGTTGCTACAGGACTGTTGCTATGACAACAACCGACGGAGCCCGCTATGGTAGCAACCAAGTCGGAGTTATTTTCCGATAAATTCGGAAACCTATTTAAATCACAGGAAATACCCGAACAGAACATGGAGGTACTTGATCCATGCCTTGAGCCTGGATCCTACCTATGGGTTGGACTCTTATGGAGGAGACTTTCACCACCCATCCAGGATTCAAGAGCTCACCGAGGAGGAGTACAGGCTATGCGAGCACAAGAGAGGAGGAGTCCATGGAGGTGGAGATTTTGTGGGAGAGTTTGCCCAACCAGCCAAGAGGGAGGAGAGAGCATGGGGATGGAGGCCTAGGAGGCCTAGGAGAGATAATAGGGGTAAGTGACCCTGAAATAGCTGTAGGCCCATGTGCTATAGATAGACTGTAAATCTTATCTTCTCTCTTAGTGGACAGAATTAAGAGATAGGCCTCTAGGACTGGTAGGCTAAGACTGATTGGTATTTTTGGCAAGCAGCCAAGCTACTTTTGTGGGCTGATCTTGGGTATAAGAGGCAGCCCCTCTTGATGAAATGTAAGCAATGTTGGTTTAAGGTCTTGGTGTTTGGGGCTGAGCACGGGGTTTGGGGGTACCAGATCCAGTGCTGTAAGTCTAGACACTGTTTCTTTGTCACAGGAGAAGCCAAGAAGACCACCAAGTTGCCTAGATCTGTGTGGCCAGATCCGCAAGGGTGGTGGAAAGCAAGGGGAGGGAGCCTTGAGGTCTCCTTGGAGGAGTTTCAAGGTCAAGAGGAAGGGGTTGTGAAGCCGGGAGGCTGTCCACTCTTCCTCATTCCCTTCAACTAGTCTAGTACTCACCTTGTGTTTTGAGTTTTCGTGTGTTGGAGGTCGGGTGTTTGGGAGAAGAGAGGCGGGAGCCCGTGTGTGAGAAGACAAGGCGGGAGCCTGTGTGTGGAGGAGAAGTCAAGGAAAGTCAAGTGAGTTGGAGGCCCGTGGGCTTGTGTGTTTGGAAAATGAGAGGAAAAGTGAACTGAGAGAAGTGGAGAATCTGGACATGGAGAGTTGCTGATTGGCTGTTTGAGAGGAGTAAGAAGGACTGGAGAAGTCTGTAAGTGATGTTTGTGTTGAAGAAGAGAGGGAGGAGTCCATGAGGAGGTTAAAGATCCCGTGGGTGGATGAGACGGAATGATTGCGGAAGGTAACTGAACAAGTATTTTGAGAGTTGGTGAAGTGTAAGGGCCTGGATGAGAACCTTGTAAGGACTGGAGAGGTCTTGTGGTCTGTGAAAGTGGAGATTGAATGGGGCGGTGAGGTGTGAGAATCGTGTGGAGTTGGAATGTGAAGTAGGTTAGGAAATAAGAAAAGTCTACTAGAGCCTAGTAGGAGGAAGAGAGTCTAGTCCCGATCCCGGATGTAACCTTGAGGGCTCGCCGAATCGTTGCTGCTGGCCGTCATGACTGGACCACATGACAACAACCGACGGAGCCCGCTATGGTAGCAACCAAGTCGGAGTTATTTTCCGATAAATTCGGAAACCTATTTGGGCGAAATCACAGGAAATACCCGAACGGGAAGTAATGGGGAACATGGAGGTACTTGATCCATGCCTTGACGCACCTGATCCTACCTATGGGTTGGACTCTTATGGAGGAGACTTTCACCACCCATCCAGGATTCAAGAGCTCACCGAGGAGGAGTACTGTGCTATGTCAAGTGAAAGCACAAGAGAGGGAGGAGTCCATGAGGAGGTGGAGATTTTGTGGGGAGAGTTTGCCCAACCAGCCAAGAGGGAGGAGAGCAAGAGGAAAGCATGGGGATAGGAGGCCTAGGAGGCCTAGGAGAGATAATAGGTACTCAAATAGTCAGACCCCCATAGATAGATCAGAATCTTATCTTCTTAGTGATGTAATTAAGAGATAGGCCTCTAGGACTGGTAGGCTAAGACCGATTGGTATTTTTGGCAAGCGGCCAAGCTACTTTGTGGGTCGATCTTGGGTATAAGAGGCAGCCCTCTTGATGAAATGTAAGCAATGTTGGTTTAAGGTCTTGGTGTTTGGGGTGAGCACGGGGTTTGATCCAAAGGTGTAAGTCTAGACAATCGCTTTGTCATGTGAGAAGCCAAGAAGACCACTGCCTAGATCCGTGGCCGATCCGCAAGGGTGGTGGAAAGCAAGGAGGGAGCCTTGAGGTCTCCTTGAGGGAGTTTCCAAGGTCAAGAGGAAGGGGTTGTGAAGCCGGGAGGCAGACTCTTCCTCATTCCCTTCAGCCTAGTCTAGTACTCACCTTGTGTTTTGAGTTTCAGTGTGTTGGAGGTCGGGTGTTTGGGAGAAGAGAGGGCGGGAGCCCGTGTGTGAGGAGAAGACAAGGCGGGAGCCTGTGTGTGGAGGAGAAGTCAAGGAAAAGTCAAGTGAGTTGGAGGCCCGTGGGCTTGTGTGTTTGGAAAATGAGAGGAAAAGTGAACTGTGAGAGAAGTGGAGAATACCGGACATGGAGAGTTGCTGATTGGCTGTTTGAGAGGAGTAAGAAGGACTGAGAAGTCTAAGTGATGTTTGTGTTGAAGAAGAGAGTCAGGAGTGGAGGTTGAAGATCCCGTGAGTGGATGAGACGGAATGATGGGAGGTAGAACAAGTATTTTGAGAGTTGGTGAAGTGCTGTAAGGGCCTGGATGAGAACCTTGTAAGGACTGGAGAGGTGCCGTGGAGTCTGGAAAGTGGAGATTGAATGGGCAAGAGGTGTGAGAACAAGGAGAGTTGAAGAGTTCTTTGGGGAGACTTGGAGAGTGTGGGGAGGATCAAGCGAGAGGCACCTCAAGGGGCTGTGAGAGCCTGGAGAGGTCTGTATGGAGCTTGGAAGGTGAGCTGAAAGGCTGGAGGAGAGACAAGGAAGTCAAGAAGTGTTGCAAGAGAAAGGGGTAGTTTGTGTGAGCTGCAACCCTTTATGCTATGAGTTGTCCTAGGTTTAGGTTTAGAGATTAGGGTTAGGGCCGGCTGCTTAGGTTGTCCATAAATAGTGTGTGGAAAAGGTGACACGTGGCTAACTCTGATTGGTGGATCTAACTTTGTGGATAGATAAGAGAGAGGGTGTCCAACCTTATCCACTTGGATCCCCAAGTGGGTCCCACCCTTCTATTAATAGCCAGACCTGATCCCAAGGTGGACCCCACTCTGCTAAAAATAGAGGGTGGTTGCTAAGATAGCAATTGGTCCGTGCTAAGGTAGCAAGCAAGCGTGGCTAAGATAGCTGTGTCCGAGTGTTGTTAGGATAGCCCGGTCTCAGAATGCTAGATGTTTGGTGTCCGTGGTTTGGTTGGATTGGCTATGTTTTGGTTGTCTTGACACGAAATCACTCCCTTGGGTACGAATCTCAAGTCTACAACGATAAAGAGGGTAAATGTGGCCTCTTTGTGACCACTTGGTTTAGAAAATCACTCCACATGCGCATTCGGCGGGTGCAATACACGAACAGAACACTGATGTACATGTGGCACATGGACTGTGAGTGTGCGGAACTTGGAGCACATGGTGGTCAACCGAGTCGCGAAGACAACGCACAAAGAAGCTAACGTGCGAGTGGCCGCAGGCACGACAAGATGTACATGTTCCACTCGTGCACGCCGCCATAGATGGGGCCACGCACTACATAACGCGGCGGCCGGGAGGACAATAAGCGGGCGGGAACAATCTACAAAGGCGTACACGGAGGTGGTGCGGAGGTTTGGGCACCCGCACGATTCGATCTCGACCATGGAGCACATGGTGGTCGGAGTAGCCAATGGCAGCAGCCACGCAAGCTAGGTCGAGTGTTGTCTTTGCGGCGTCACGACAAGATGTACATGTTCCACTTGAGTGCAGCCATAGATGGGGCCACGCACTACATAACGTGGGCGGTCTTTGGAGGACAAGCGGGCGGGAACAATCTACAAAGGCGTACACGGAGGTGGTGCGGAGGTTTGGGCACCGCGGATTCGGTCGATTTATGCGGAGCACAACCTAGTTGAGGAGGACTGAACTGTGCGAGGTAGCGAGAGAATGGTAGGAACTTCATTCGGGGCCATCGTGCACAATCGTAAGGTGGATACCGGATGTCATGTGAAGGATTGTCGCATTGCTGTCAATGCGCCTCACAAGACTTCCGAGCCCGCGCTGCATATACGCGTGGGTGGTGGTGGGTACGGGGCAGTGAGGCGATCGAGCACCTGAGGCGCCTCAAGGAGAAGGGGCTCTGCATAAGAGGTACATGTTTGAGCTGCAGGATGCCTGTGAGTTGGATACCACGAACCCTTGGCACATACATTCCTTGCACGCAGATTCATGCCCACCATAAGGATGAAGAGCTGGACTTTCCTAGGTGTGGAACTTGCATGTGGTGAGGAAAATGAGGTCGAGACGACATAGCTGGCCACGCCCGCTGGAGGCCTTGAGGTCTCCTTGAGGGAGTTTCCAAGGTCAAGAGGAAGGGGTTGTGAAGCCGGGAGGCTGTCTGACTCTTCCTCATTCCTCTGCCTAGTCTAGTACTCACCTTGTGTTTTGAGTTTTGGAGGTCGGGTGTGGGAGAAGAGAGGGCGGGAGCCCGTGTGTGAGGAGAAGACAAGGCGGGAGCCTGTGTGTGGAGGAGAAGTCAAGGAAAAGTCAAGTGAGTTGGAGGCCCGTGGGCTTGTGTTTGGAAAATGAGAGGAAAAGTGAACTGTGAGAGAAGTGGAGAATCTGGACATGGAGAGTTGCTGATTGGCTGTTTGAGAGGAGTAAGAAGGACTGAGAAGTCTGTAAGTGATGTGTGTCAAGAAGAGAGCCGTGAGTGGAGGTTGAAGATCCCGTGAGTGGATGAGACGGAATGATGGGGGAGGTAGGCTGAACAAGTATTTTGAGAGTTGGTGAAGGGGTGGGCCTGAGAACCTTGTAAGGACTGGAGAGGTGCTGAGTCGTGAAAGTGGAGATTGAATGGGGCGGTGAGGTGTGAGAACAAGGAGAGTTGAAGAGAGAGTTGGGAGACTTGGAGAGTGTGGGGAGGATCGAGAGGCACCTCAAGGGGCTGTGAGAGCTGGAGAGGTCTGTATGGAGCTTGGAAGGTGAGCCGCTGAGGAGAGACAAGGAAGTCAAGAAGTGCAAGAGAAAGGGGTAGTTTGTGTGAGCCGCAACCCTTTATGCCGTGAGTTGTCCTAGGTTTAGGTTTAGAGATTAGGGTTAGGGCTGCTTAGGTTGTCCATAAATAGTGTGTGGAAAAGGTGACACGTGGCTAACTCGATTGGTGGATCTAACTTTGTGGATAGATAAGAGAGAGGGTGTCCAACCTTATCCACTTGGATCCCCAAGTGGGTCCCACCTTCTATTAATAGCCAGACCTGATCCCAAGGTGGACCCCACTGCTAAAATAGAGGTGGTTGCTAAGATAGCAACTGGTCTCCTGCTAAGGTAGCAACGTGGTCGCGTAAGATAGCCATGTGTCCGAGTGTTGTTAGGATAGTAGCCTCGTCGCTAGATGTTTGGTGTGTCTGTGTTTGGTTGGATTGGCTATGTTTTGGTTGTCTTGACACGAAATCACTCCCTTGGGTACGAATCTCAAGTCTACAACGATAAGAGGGTAAATGTGGCCTCTTTGTGACCACTTGGTTTAGAAAATCACTCCACATGCGCATTCGGCGGTGCAATACACTAATGTAATGTACATGTGGCACATGGATCGTGAGTGCGGAACTTGGAGCACATGGTGGTCGCCGCGAGTCCAAAGACAACGCATGCGGCTAACTGCGAAGCCGGCCGCAGCGACGACAAGATGTACATGTTCCACTTCGTGGTGCACGCGCCATAGATGGGGCCACGACTACATAACGTGGGCGGCCGGGAGGACAATAAGCGGGCGGGAACAATCTACAAAGGCGTACACGGAGGTGGTGCGGAGGTTTGGGCACCCGCAGCCGATCTCGATTTCAGCAGCACAACCTAGTTGAGGAGGACTGTAACTGCGAGGCCGAGAGAATGGTAGGAACTTCCCATTCCTTACAACCGTAAGGTGGATACCGGATGTCATGTGAAGGGATTTGCCGTGATTCGCTTGCCGAATGCGCCTCACAGAGAATTTGGACGCCGAGCCTGCATATATCCATGCTGGTGGTGGTGGGTGGGTGCAGTGAGGCAACGATCGAGCACTGAGGGCGCGGAAGGGGCTCTGCATAAGAGGTACATGTTTGAGCCGCAGAGCCGTGAGTTGGATACCACGAACCCTTGGCACATACATTCCTTGCACGCAGATTCATGCCCACCATAAGGATGAGCGACTTTCGTTGGTGTGGAACTTGCACAGTGGTGAGGAAAATGAGGTCGGAGACGATGACATAGCTGGCCACGCCCGCTGGAGGCCTTCCAGAGGAGGAGGCGGCCGGGCCCGGTAGGGCCCCGCTTATGGGGTAGACGAGGAGGACGACAACGACTACTATGTCCCCGACCACAAGACGCCAAGAACGTTGCACCGAGGTGGCACCGCCTCCGATTGATTGCTTGGTAAGTGAACGCCCCAAGACCGTCTCTAATGTGAACACCAGCTTGTCATGACGACAAAGGTTTTGTGTAGGACATGCAAGTGGCGAGGGACATGGCGACGAGGTGCTTGAAGTGTACAAATTACCTCCGGACATGTATCACTCTCGGAGACGATGCCTGTGTTAGTGGCATGTGCGACGGGATCCCTCTGGGAGATGGTGTGGGAGTGGAATGCGTACTGCAGGCACGTGGACATGGAGAGCCCTTAACCTCTTCGTAACGCTTTTCATATGAGGTGCGCTGGTGGCGCGGGGCGCGACGGGCGTGTAGTGTGTGGGGGAGACAATGAGACATGGATAGGAAGGCAACGAGGAGAGGCATCACCGCTAGGATAGAAACGCTGGGGGCCGAGGCCACCGCGGCAGGACACACAGGGGCTCATGGAATAGCCTCAAAGAATCGGCCTCAAGGTCCAAATCCAAGTAAGGCATGGGCAGACATTCGCCGCAAGTTCTCCCCGACCTTCCGGAATGGTGGAGGAAATTGTGGAGATGCGTGTCGAATCACCTTGTGTAAACCGCATTCCCTTGAAGTGGAAAGAAATATCAAAGCGAACCTGTGAAGAGCGAGTTATGCCACCCAAACACACAAAGAAGGCGGCTGTATGGGTCTAAGCAAGCGACGACATGGAAAGCTGGGGCAAAAGCCGGGGGTAGGGGTTGACAAGGCCAAGGGAGAATGGAAAAGCGGGCCAAAATGTAGGCACGAGGGAACACGATGCGTGGCGGCAAGCATGAACCGAGGGCCAAGTTGAAAAATGCGGGCACAGATATCTGGCCGAGTGGTGAGAATAAACCAACGAGGGAAGCGTCAAAATTTGGTCAAGTCAAAACTGTGGGAAGCGGGATCTGAAGAGACCTACAAATCTAAACCGTAAAGGCCTCCTACATCAAGTCCTAACAAAACCCTTGCTCCACGGTGCCTAAAGCACATGACCAGCAGTCCTAACCCCCATGATAACGCCCCGATGATGTAGAGAGGTCGCTCATCTCCTCCCACAAGACATGGTTGGCGTCGTCCAATTCGTAGAAGGCGTTGAGATGAAATCCGTGAGGGGGCGAGAAGGCCGAGGCCAGCCATGCACTGTGAGTCAAGCCGTCAGAGTGAAACTTGGCCATCCACACCTTGAAGTCCTCCGGTGACTCGGGTGCTTGGACCGCGAGGCCTCACAGGATCGTTAGGACCCAATGGCCACCCATCAAAATGGGTATGCATGAAATAGTGCGCCCACTGGAAGGCACTCTCGCGATAGGAAGTCGAGTCCGGTCAAATACTGCGACCACGCCTCGCCTCAAAAGAACTTCAAGTCCAAGGGTTCATGTATGTATGAGGTGTGGTGGGTGGCGACGGGCGGCATGTGGTGCAAGCGGGAGGCAATGAGACATGGATAGGGAAGGCGAGGAGGGCATCACGCGGTAGGATAAGCGTGAGGTGGAGGGGCCACAGCGTGGACACATGGGGGGCTCATGGAATAGCCTCTGCGTCGACAACGGTTTCTCGCGGTCCGGCATGAGAGAGCATTCCAATGCAAGGTCATCGACCTTAGGGAATGGTGCATGAAAATTGTGGAGATGCGTGTCGGAATCACCTTTGTGTGCCGCATTCCCTTGAAGTGGTGGCGGCTATCAAATCGGCGAACCTGTGAAGGCGAGTTCCATGCGACCCAAATCACCGAAGAAGGCGGCTGTATGGGTTGTCAATTAATAAGCAAGCGTGGCACATGGAAAGCGGGGCAAAAGGGGGGGTTGACAAGGCCAAGGGAGAATGGAAGCGGGCCAAAATGTAGGCGAGGGAACCGATCGTGGCGGCAAGCATGAACCGAGGCCAAGTTGAAAAACGTGGCACGAGATATCGGCAGTGGTGAGAATAAACCAACGAGGAAGCGTCAAAATTTGGTCAAGTCAAAGCGTGGGAGCGGGATCAAGAGACCTACAAATCTAAACCGTAAAGGCCTCGTACATCAAGTCCTATCAAAACCCTGCTCCACGGTGCCTAAAGCACATGACCGATCCTAACCCCATGATCAATCCTCGATGATGTGAGGTCGTTCATCTCCTCCCACAAGACATGGTTGGCGTCGTCCAATTCGTAGAAGGCGTTGAGATGAAATCCGGGGAGGCGATAAGCGTCGAGGCCCGTGCGCACAGAGTCAAGCCGTCGGGTGAAACTTGGCCATCCACGCTTGAAGTCCTCCGGTGACTCGGGTGCTTGGACGCGAGGCCTCACGGTGATCGTTAGGACCCAATGGCCACCCATCAAAATGGGTATGCATGAAATAGTGCGCTTCCGGAAGGCACTCTCGCGATAGGAAGTCGAGTCCGGTCAAATACACCACGTTCCTCGGCTCGAAAAGAACTTGAAGTCAAGGGTAGTTCTCTATGTGGCGGATGAGGTCGTTGTGGTCCTCCGTGATGTCGCAAAAGCATCAAGCTCCCTCGAGGACAAAGGATGCATTGGCTTCTTGGGGTCATAAGACTTGTAAAACAACTCACTCCACATATTAGGATCGGGTGAGCTCGGAGGAGATCGTGGAACCCTCCTCCACCGCGCCCCACACATGGGGTGGTCATAGTCAGGCCCCGCTGCATGTGAGGAGGAGAGGGTGGGCCAAGGCCCGCCATCCCGCCCACAACCACAAGAAGCCTACAATAATACCGCAGGGCACCAGTATCTCGTGTCGCCGCTTGCAAGAAATGAGCATCAAACACCGGCATCACCATGGGCACGAAGAAATGGGGACGAGGTTAGTTGGAGCTTGGTGCGAGGATGGGGAGGACTGCTACCATGGCTGCCTCCTCCCTCAGCTCGCGCCCCGCAGGGGCCGCCACGCCCGCCTCCTGCTGCTCGTAATGCCGGCGCCGCCTGCCCGCCTCGCTGCCCCGCCCGCACCGCCTTCCTCCGCCTCGCCCGCCTTCCCCGCCTTGCCCCGCCCGCCCGCCCGCCTCTCCTTGCCTTGGTGGCCCGCCTCACTGTCACCCAGTGAAGGCCCGCCGCCTCTGCCCGCCTCGCCCGACTGCCCGCCCGCCCGCCTGCCCGCCTCGCCCGCCCGCTTGCCCGCCTCCGTCCCTCGCCCGCCTCCTGCCCGCCTCGCCCGCCTCGCCGCCGCCGCCGCCCGCCCTTCTCCGCTGATCGCGATAAACCCCGCCCGGTGCTGGCTCGCCCCTCGCCGCCACCGTAGGGCCCCGCCCGCCTTCCTCCGCCTCGCCGCCACCCTTCGGGTCCAAGGGGCATAAACCCCGCCTCGCCCGCCTGCCGCCGCCTGCCCCCGCTGGTCGCTCGTGCAGGTGGCTGGCTCGCCTGCCTCGCCCGGCCGCGCCTGACCGAATGAGGGCGCCCGCCGCCGCGCCCGCCGAGGCGCTGGCGGCGTGCACCGCCGCCGCCCGCACCGCCGCCGCCTGCACCGCCGCCCGCCCGCCCGACCTCCGCCTCCCCGCCTCGCCCGCCCGCCGCCTCGACGCCTAACCACCGTGGCGCGTCAGCCCGCCAAATCGGTGCTTCGCCGCCTAAACCGTCGCCCCAATCTCTTAGGACATGAACCCTAAAACGGGCAGGTTGTTTGAGGCCACCTACCGCACCCTAAGTGGAACATCAAGGAAAAATTTCTTCATGCAGAAAAACCATGTTGAGTGCGGGGAAAAAGTAAGTTCCTTTCTATCTTCAGGTGACCGTGGTCAGGCCCCTTGACTACTCCCATTTCGCCCCAAGTTACAAACCGACACCAAAAGTTTTGCGGAAGAAAAAAAATGTCGTCCCCTCTATCCTCTTTGGTATGCCATAGAAAACTCATATCACTCCCATAATAGAACTTTGCTCCTATAACAAATAATTTTTAAACCATTAATTTTTGAGAATTTGAGAACACGCCTAGATAATATCCATATTATTATTAGGAAAACAATTATTTATGTCGAATGAATATATTAAAAATGG
This sequence comes from Anthoceros angustus, assembly GCA_010909165.1. Taxonomy (NCBI): domain Eukaryota; kingdom Viridiplantae; phylum Streptophyta; class Anthocerotopsida; order Anthocerotales; family Anthocerotaceae; genus Anthoceros; species Anthoceros angustus. Next base: position 461,075 of record MU008160.1, read on the forward strand.
TCCGAATCCAATCGTTGTCGATCGTTCTCTAGTTACCGTTAACCCGGGTCCCGTCTAAGGCGGGAACGGCGGGCGGGAAAGCGCTGCCTCGCCTGGCCCGATTGTGGGATTGTGATGTGTGTTTCCCGCGCCTCGGACACGAGCGACGGCGCAGGCGCAGGCGCAGGCGATGGCGACCCACAAAGCTGATCAATGCTCGGGAGGAGGCTCACCAAGGTCGGACCTGACAGCAGGCATTCTTGCGCGACGAGCAGATCACACTCCATGAGGAAAAGCGGGCATCCCTAGCCTTGAATGGACTCTTGAATGCTTGCCGCATTCTCCTGTCTTGGCCGAGATGAAGGAGGTGAGAATCGAGCAAGCTTCCCTTGCACCAGCTCAGCAGGGGCACGGCAATGCTGGTCTGGAGGGGCCGCAGGGGGCCCAGTCGAGCAAGGGGAAGCTGTCGCAGCTCTGGAGCGTGAGGAAGAACTCCATCACGCCAGCTCAATTCCACGAGAGCTTGCGGAAGCAGGCGGTGGAAAGCGTGGGGAAGCAGGCATTGAAGAGGAGGCAGGGCATTGTGGAGAAGGCGAAGGAGTTGATGCGGAAGAACTCGCCGCAGAAGAAGGCGGCTGCTTGTGAGAGCCTGCCTGCGGATTTCTTGCTCCTGGAGAAGTACTTCGAGTGCTTGGAGGCTGCGTCGTCGCTGCTTCGCACCAGGCGGAAAATGTGCACCTTCAGCGCCGTGGCCAAGACTGTGGAGACCATGACCGGGAGGAGGTTCACTCGGAAGCACCTTGGCCAGATCAAGTATGTCTTTCCGGAGGTGCTAGGGCTGGAGCTTGTGTCGTATAAGGATCCGGACACTGAGAGGACCACGAGGGACCTGAAGTTGAGTTTGCTGCCAATTGGTGTGGAGTCGGCTCGTGGAGCAGGTGCTGTGGATGCAAGCCCGGGGAAGGAGAAGTACAGAACGAGGGAGGTGTCAAGAAAGGAAGAATTTCGAGCGAAACTGTTGGCTCACCTTAGAGAGCATGGCAGGGATGAGGAAATCCCGGTGGCAGTTTTGCCACAACACTATTCTGCTGCGGATACTGAGTTGAAGGCTGCTCTGCGGGGTCCTTCCTCACCCAAGTCCCCGGCCTTGGCTTCGGAGTTCTCATCGCATCGAGGCAAGGAAAGTTGTAATGGACTGTCAATTGACGAGGACACAGGGTTCAGGGTTGCAAGTGATGTTGCCGGGAGTAAGGCTCTGTCTGCTGCAGGGGAGGAGGAGGAGGAGGACGTGGAGCAGAAGGCGAGTCCTAACATGTCCCATTTTGGACCTTTATTTCGGCCTTTCTTTTCTGTGAAGACTGAGTCTGTTCGACCCTCCCCTCCTCCTGAGCCACTGGCAGAGCCTCGGAATTGCCCGACCTTCCCTGAGTCAGCTCCAGAGTCCATTTCCGAAAAGTTTAGCGTGCATGTTTCACATTTTCAACCGTTGTTTAAGCCTTTCTTTTCTGTCAGAAAAGAGGTATCCTCTCCCACAGAACCCCGAGTCTATCCGCACAACGTCTCTCACCTGGAGTTGCCAGTCCAGTATTTGGAGTCTAATTCTTTCTCGGAGTCTCCATCCCTTCCTGATTTGTCCCAGACTCCGAGTGCAGTTTGTGAGAAAACTCCTCTCGCTAATGTAGCCAAATCTTCTTCCTTTTCCCTTCGGCCATGTGATTCAGCTAGATGCCAGACTGCTGCTGACATGTCTCCGTGCCCCAGTGCTTCCCGTGATCTGGTCAGCGCCTCCCCATTCCCTACTACTCCATTCCAACCCTCCCCCTTCGTGGGTTACAGTCAGCAGTTTGTGGCAAGGAACTCATCCTCGACTCCTCTACAACCATCTGCTGTGCGGGCTTCTGCAAAGCCACTGTTTTCCACACCTCCTGTCAGGCAGCAGACTGCAGTGAGGGAGCTTAGGTTCGGTACACCTGCTCCTTCAGCAAATACTGATCCCAACAGGTCTCAAGACCACTGCGACCCCGCCTGTGAAGATGATGGCGGGAAGTCAATACTGCCAAGAACTGTCTTTTCCAGAAGGTGTGTGGACGAGTCAGAAACTCCTGCAAAGTCCCGGCATTTCCATGGTATGGATGGGTCCCCTTACCTTCGGGGTGGCTCGTTCAGCAGTCCTTCAGGTGGTATTCCTGACTGCATTGGAGGTCCTTTGGGAACTCCGTCTTGTAGTACTCCCTTGCGTATTTATGACACAACCCCGGGAGCACAGAATGACTACTCCTCACCAGCAGCTGTGTCCGTTCCCCGGCCGAAGGAGTTCACAACACCCAAGCGCGCAAGGGTAAATCTTGGGCTGATTTTTGATCAGGAATCCGAAGGTAAAGAGGCACGCACCACATTCAAGTCCCCATCGAAAAAGTCTCATGCTTCGGTGGCGGATGAGGTGCAGGATGAGGCTACTCCGAGGGCCCCTTATGAGTCTTCACCTGCACCTGGGTTGCCTCCCCGGCCAAAGGATTTCACAACACCGAAGCGCTCAAGGGTAAATCTTGGGCTGGTTTTCCGGCAGGAATCCGAAGGTGTAGAGTGCCTTACCACACCATCGAGAAGGCTGCATGCCGCATTGGAGGATGAAGTGCAAGATGAGGGGACTGCGGAGGAACATGCTCAAGAGCTTCAGCTTATGGAAAGGAGTAGGAGTAAGGGCAAGATGGCTGAAGGCACATCCCAACCAGTCCCTAAGGTAGATGCTGATATCGTCAAGTGCCTCCCAACAGGGCTTGTGAAGTCGGTGCTGGAGGCAGAACGCAGGGCTCTGGAAGAACAGAACGAAGGTTTCCTTGCCTTGAGGAAGCTTAATAAGATGAAGGCCGACATGCCAAAACTGTTGAGTACTGTTCGTCAGATCTTCCAGGGTAGATCTGTCTTGCCTCACCAGGTCTTACTGTCCAAGGTCATGTCATCTAGTGGAGAATTGTCGGACTCCGTGGAGGTTGAAGAGAAGCTCCAACTTCTCCTTGAGCTGGCTCCAGATTGGATATCCATGAAGACCTCTCTCACAGGCGACCGTTTGTACAGGATATCCAAGGCAGTCGACGTCGTTAGCATCCGGAAACGTCTTGCATTCCCTGTCTAGCGAGTATGTAAACTCTGTCCAGGAGGGCAGGTTACCTTGCTAGACCAAGACCCAAAGTGGTGGACAGGGTAAAACAGTGGATCACATACATGGATAGGTGCTGGACAAGATCCCGGCGGAAGTTTGTTCTCACCGGGTATTGTTTTCTAAGTGTTTGCCCTCGGTTAACCCTTCTCTTATCTAGGTATTTAGGACTGTTTATAGGACTGGTGAAATTTTGATGTCCACTTGGGATTTTTGTACACCACTTGTCAACACAGCCTTAACTCCGCAGGCTGTGATTGTGAACTTGGAAGCGAGAGCATAGCTTCGAAGTATTATGCCCAGCTGTGAACCGGCTTTTCCTGGGAGGTCCGAAGGGACGAGATTCTTTGGCCCTCTGGGACAAGATTTTTTCCCAGGTGTCTATCGCTTTTCAGGGGGCTCAGGGGCCTTTACTTGTAAAATCAGGAGCCTTCGAAGGTCTTGACGAAAGTGATGAAGGCATATCAGGGTGAGGGTCCTTCAGGGGGCCTCGAAATAGCAGGGGGCCCATGAGGGGGCCTCGGCATAGCACGGGGCTCAGGTGGCCTCGAAATATCAGGGTGCTCAGGAGCCTCGATGGGCCAGGCCATGCACTGTCAGAGGGCTTTTTACAACAACTGGTGCTTCGGACACATGTGTCTCTCCGAGGGAGGCCAGTGCGCATCGGTTTGCGCTTGAGGACGGTGCGTATCACTTTCTCTAAAGTTTCCGACATTCGCATTTCTCTCTCGTACTGTAATGCATGTGCAGAAATACTAGTTTGTTACGATACCATTCAAACTGCACAAGGATGCTACGGTGCCGCTGCTTTCTGTGGGTGACAGGTGTCTACCAGCTGAAGGCGTGCTGACATTCTCAGTACGTCAGTTCCCAGGCTCGTCCCGAATGTACGTGTGGAAACAGTACATGGAACTGCCCACTTTTTTCAATTCCACCCAGGAGATCACTGAACTGACAGGCAGATTTGGATACTTTATGCATACGTCGGCTATACCATTCATGCAATCGTGGCTAACTGCAATTGGGTTGCTCTGGCGGAGGAGATTTTATTACAAGAATGGACAACTTCTCTTACGATAGCTGCGGACACTTCTCCCCACCAAGCTTATTGCTTGTACAGGCTACAAACTGAAAACACACCTTCCCGCCATTCACAAGAAGCAGCTGTCAACTAGGCTGAGTTGACCGCATTGCAGACCTGCCTGACTTGGCCTGCGCTGCTCGAAACCGGGCCAATGTTTCCCATATTGACCATGGACTTGCCCACTCCGCTGAAGAAAAACTTGTTCGCCTTGTCCTGCACAATGGCTGCAGTGTCGGTAGCGTTCAGCAGGGCATTGTCGGAGCCGAAGAGGGCCTGTTTGTTGATAATTCCCCTGAAGTAGGCTGTGTCCACTATGAGAGGGGTGTGATCCATAGGCACGGTCACAGAGCCGTCACCACCGAAGGGGCATGCAGCTCGGAGCTGATCAGCACGGGCAGGAGTGAAGTTTGGGTCCTGGATCGGATTGCCGCTGGCGTCGTACAGCCGGTTGGAGAATGTGAGGCAACGAGCACGCCCGGTTGTGTGCAGGCCTGGATCAGAGGAACAGAGACAAACAATCAAGAACTGCTCCACTTCAGGCCAAGTACAATCTGGGGACGGGAGAATGGTGCCTGACCTGAGAGCACAACAAGGTCAGTGCTGCTCAAGCCCACACCGGCGAAGATGCTCTTCAAGGTGTCGATATCGTGGAAGGGGGCAGGGAGGGAACGCAGCGGCCCCAGGGTTCCTCCGGACGTCAGGCCATCGAACCTTCCGGTGGGCACAGCGTAGATCTCACCTTGCTCCTGTACAGCAGAACCAGGGGTGAGAACCGTGGATCACTCCAAGCGCCGCTACAAGAAAAGAGACACAGCAGAGAGCTCCGCAAAACATACGAGACGGATGCAGTCGCGTGCAGCCAGGGCGAGAATGTCCGCGCAGGACACAAGCCCAGGGCACTTGCTTTCGAGAGACGCTTTGATCGTGTCAATCACGTCGAATCCCCGGAGCGAGTTTTTGTTGGGAAGAGCGTCCTTCTCGCTGTCAGGAGTGTCCAGGAGGACGGAGCCTTCGCACCCCTACACGAAATTGCGCGCGGCAGGCGAGACCGGTTAGGATTACTGTACACGAGCATCATGCGTGCTCGCAATCCAGACTGAATCGGCAGCGGCTCACCTGGACGAAGCAGTCGTGGAAGTGGAGCCGGATCAAAGAAGCACAGATCGTTCGGTCGGCAAAGTACGCCTTCCTCACCCCCTGGAACACGATGGCCTCCACATTCCGCCTCCTCCCGCACTTTCCACTGTAAAACCCAACCGTGAGCTGCGCCGATGCGAGCGACGCCAGGCCCAGCAACAGGAGGATCGTGAAGCAAGTCCCCACCGCTCTGCTCCGCCTCTCCATCTCTGTCTCGGCAAACTGCACAAACGCACCTCCAAGTCAGGCTCCCCATCTCACATCCTTCCCATTCCCACAACCCAGCATCCCACTCCCACACCCCACCATCCCATCCGCACGACCCACCATCCCATTCCCACAGCCCAGAACCCCATTCGGCAGCCCACCACCTGATTCCCACAGCCCACCACCCCATTCCCACAACCCACCATCCCATTCCCACAGCCCACCAGCTCACTTCCAGTACCCACCACCCCATTTCCACAACCCGCTACGATCCACCATCGCCGCAGCCGCCAACCCACCTTCAGATGCAGTTTCGTTTGGGATTCGACGTCGACGAGAGAGTCGACCAACTCAGATCAGGTAGCAGCTTGAGGGAGTCTGGCCGATGGCGTGGTGATAAAGGTCGAAAAAGCGAGAAGGTGGAGATGGAGCCTCAAGGAGAGGAGCGGAATGCGGTAGAAGGAGGGACGTGCGAGCGACGCCGGGACACTGATCTCTCCAGGTTGACCCGGCTTTATAGCAGCCCGGCGCCATTCCAGGCCCTCAGTTCCAGGCTGGCGGGCAGAGTGCCCTGTACAGTACTGGTACAGTGCGGGATACGAATGCGCGTCTTGACTGCCTCGCTCCGCTAACCGCCACTCCCTCAAGATATCCGCATTCCGGAGCTGCCACGCTTCCTGCCTCCTCACGATCTCTCCCTCCTCCCCTGGGCCCAGGTTTCAAGGTAATTAACCCAGCTCCATCGCTCCACCGCTCCATCCGCTCCATCCGCTCCATCCGCTCCATCCGCTCCCGTGATTACTGTATTTTACCCGCCACCAACTCCTCCCCAAGGATCACCATGATTGACTCCATCTCCCGCGCGCGCCGCTCGGATTAGCTGCGCGCGCGCGCGGTCGGGTCGACGGTCGCCGCCCAGCAAGTTGCGACCTTGCAACCCTGGCCTGCTCCAGCAAACGGGCCGGCAACTTGCAAGTGGGGCCTCAATCATGTCATCGTAACCCAGGCCCGTTAACAAACGTGCTTGGACCGGGCTTAAAATATTTAGGTAAATTGTTTAAATTGTTTGCTCGTTTGCTCGTTTGCTCCATATAGACGTCCGGGTGACCTCCGTCAACGGAGCTAAGCCCAAGCGACGCGTTCCCTGTCGCGCCTCCTGCTACACTCTACACACTCCTTCCTTCCTGAAATAGCAAAACGGGTCCCGCGTCCCGGCCACCGATTTCTCCATAGCCACTTGTCGCGGGTGCCGGAGATGCTTCGCCTCGCGTGCGTCCGAAGCCAGACTGCACTGTTTTTTTTAATCCGTCGTCTATTTATCCCGGTGTTAGACGCTTTACAGGTGCTAGTCGTTGAGAAGAAGCTCGTGGGCTGGACACTGGACAGCCTGCAACGCTGCTGCTGCGGATAACTATCGCATACCGTGAGGGGCTGTGGTTTAGGTCGCGCCGTCGCCCAGCACGTGCTTCAATATTTGACTCTGTCTCTCTATGAAATTTCACCTCCCGGAACGCTTCAAAACTGACCGAACTGTAGGGAAACTTGTTTCGTTTCAAGAGGTAGGCTGGAAATGTGTGCACAAAGAAAATTATCCCTTCTTCTAGACATATATGATATCATATATCATACATATCTTTGGTGCAGCTTACCAACACCTATGTGAACTAATGTAAATGAAATGGAGTCCATTTGTCCCCGGAGTCTAGTCCTCCCTCCTAGGACAAGCTAAGTTGAAGGGAATTACTCAATCTTGAAGGGGAGAGGAGGAGACCTTGCGATGCCCCCACCTCTCCCGCCTCGAATTCCCCCCCATGGAATGTTTGCTCTCGGCTCGAAACACTGGTGGACGTCTTGACGTCGAGTGGGAGGCCCTCATTCGGAAGCTAGGTTAATGTTTCGACATTAAGGGAGATTTTTCCGCGCTTGAAAGACAGTTCAACACCTCCACCTAGAGTATGAGTCCTAGAAACATTCATTCTTTTCTTTTGCTCTCCCATCTTTCCCTACTATAGGCACCTGAAATGAGTTTGCTAGTTCATTGGTAAGTATACTCGCCCAATGCGGCTGAGACTTTCCTAAGTACTCGACCCGATTTGAGACTTTCCTGCGTGCTCGGTGTGGTGAGACTCCTCGTGCACTCGGTGTGGTGAGACTTTCCCACGTACACTGGTCTTGAAATGCACCCACTTGCGAAAGGCTGCATGCATTCTAAAACTAAGTCTGCGAGACAGAGTGTGGTTCTCTGTGTAATTGCTAAGGTCTGCCGACATACAAATCCGCACATAATAAGCATGCCTTATTATAAACCTTCGAAGGAGCGGGAGAATCAAAGAAGCCTAGATAAAAGCAGCCTAAGTAATGGTACTGCCCCCCATGAAGTAGATATGGAACAGCGGCAGTGAAGGCGAGCAACATGCCAATGGCAGCGAGCGCTAGCTTCCAACTCCAAGGGCCCTAAATCAAGCTCGCTAAAGGTTTTTCAAGACCACTGAAGGTGCTTCGATGGCCAACAAAACTGTGGAGATAAAACTAAGCCGTCATTAGACAAGATAAATTTTGGAGTTTAAAACATGTTTTCAAAATCAATTTGATCCAGAAGTTTCAAAGATGGTTCAAGTTCAATACAAAAGATCTCATGGCTGCTTAGCAATAGGTTACTACTATATTGGGCACCGTATACTCAATGAAGAAGCGAACAATGTTCCAATTGCATTTTAGTGTGGTGGACTTGTTCAATAATCTGAAATCATTTATTGAAGCGGAAGCCCAGCATTACATCTGTGAATACTACGGACGTAGCCTCCCTATCGCAATCTTGCCTCAACTTTCTGTTTGCAAGAATCTGACGTGGCTAACCTTGCCCGATATTGCACATGATTTAGTCGTAATGGAAGTAAATATTTCAAGTAAAAGTATGGAAAGAAACATAGACCTATATTAAGGAAGCAGAGCAGGCATTTGATGGAAGCAAAGGAATTTTAAAAAATATCAACAACACAATCCTCAAGTGCCTAAAACTTACAAGCATACTTAGATTGGGAGCCTCTGTATTTTCTTCACACTGGAAGAGTAAAATGCACCTACAACTCGAGTGGCCAGCATCACCTCCGCTACACTTGTTTTTGAAGCAACGATATTTAGCCAGGCACAATGTATGAAAGCCTCCTGAGAATGGCATCTTTAACTATGAAAGAGCGTTGAATATGTTATGTGATTCAGACATACATTTTATAAGTCGCACGTTGTCTATCTCACATACTTCTTTTTTGGGGGAACCATGTGATGGCTGCGCCCTTACATTTGTGGTCGCGTTCCCTCCTCTACAGCTCGCGCCTATAGAAAATGGCAATCATGCCCCCCCTTGTTTGCAACCCGCGCCTCCAAATACATGCGCGTACTCTTTCCCTAGCTGTCTGTGCATTCTCGCGTACCTCTTCTCTACACATGAGAGATAGATGGTGTAAGGAGTAGTGAGAGCTTGCCAATGCATGAAGACTCTCTTAGGTTTTCGAAATTCTTATTTGACTGAGAACTGTTCATGAGCAATAAAGGTCCATAATTCACTGGTGTCCTCCTCATTCGAGCACTCCAAGGATAAAAAATCAATCATAGTGATGGTGAGTGCAATTGCAAGTGCAGGTTTGGGCACAAATACAAGTGCAAACTCATTCACTTTTCTTCCTTCGAGGCAGAGAACGAATCTGCTTCGTGTATCACTCTCTTAAACAAATGCAAAGTGGTATGGATGGTTGCCTCTTGACTAACTTCATCCAACTTGGTCATCCTCATATGTTGTAAAACATTGCTTTCCATCGATAGCAATGCCATCAATACAAAAAAAAGTCCCTAATAAAAAATGCAAAGCACGTAAGTGACATAAGGGCCCACATTAAAAATGGAGCCCTAACTTGAGACTGTGGTCATCAATCGCTGACAAATGTGTACGAACCATGAGGTGCACCATGTACGAACTATGAGGTGCGCTAGATTCCAGATCGATGCGCGGCGTAGAGATGTAATACTTGAATTATTCGTTTTTGTGCTTATGAGTCTTATGTTTTTTGTCATCTTGGCTCTCACTCTCTACAAGTGTTTGGGGTTTGGGGTAATCAAAATTAAAGCAAGTATCAGAAGGAAGTGTTTAGGATTTATGGTTCCATGTATAGAAAGCTTAAAATAATCTGTATATACACACAATATGTGCAGATGATTTTCATTACTATACAGTTTGTAGTCTTCACTTTGTTCTCTAGGCATAACCAATTCTAGAATATTTGAGACCACCTTGCTCTTGCCCTCACAAATAGCAGCGTAGTCTGCCTTTCAAGTTGCGAAAAGGCACAAAATTTATCATCACGTATTGGGTAGAAAGTATCTTGTACATGTCCACCATAGCTTTTATTTGCTCATCAATGGATTGCCAACATGTGGATGTTTTCAGGCATTGAACCAACTTAGCATCTGCTATTAAAAAATATCGCCACCAATTAGCTCTACTTCCCTTAACCTTATTGCCCCCATACTTCACCTTCATGTGGTCCTCAAATAATTCAAAAACACCTCTCATGTTGTTGGCGCCTTTGACTGTTAATAGATCGAATTCGAGATCCCGAATTCTCCATTCAGAAAAAAAAGTTATACAAATTCTGATCAGAGCCGCCTCACATCCACTATACAAGAAAGTATTTTGTAAATGTCCACCATAGTTTTTACTTGCTCATCAATCAATTACCAACCTGTGGATGTTTTCGGGCATTGAACCAACTTAACATCTGCTATTAAAAAATGTCGCCACAAATTAGCTCTATTTCCCTTAGCCTTATTGCCTCCATACTTCACCTTCAAGTGGTCCTCAAATAGTTCAAAACACCTCTCATGTTATTGACGCCTTTTACTATTAATAGATCGAATTCGAGATCCCGAATTCTCTATTGAGAAAAAAAGTTATGCAAATTGATCGAGCCGACTCACATCCACTATACAAGAAAGTATCTTGTACATGTCCACCATAGCTTTTACTTGCTCATTAATCGATTGCCAACTGTGGATGTTTTAAGCATTGAACCAACTTAACAATCGCTATTAAAAATATCGCCACCAATTAGCTCTATTTCCTTTATCCTTATTGCCTCCATACTTCATCTTGAGGTTGTCCTCAAATAGTTCAAAACACCTCTCATGTTGTTGGCGCTTTTATTGTTAATAGATCGAATTGAGATCCCGAATTCTCCATTGAGAAAAAAAAGTTATACAAATTCTGATCAGAGCCGCCTCACATCCACTATACAAGAAAGTATCTTGTACATGTCCACCATAGCTTTTACTTGCTCATTAATCGATTGCCAACCTGTGGATGTTTTTAAGCATTGAACCAACTTAGCATCCGTTGGTAAAAAATATCGCCACCAATTAGCTCTATTTCCTTTATCCTTATTGTCTCCATACTTTAGCTTGAGGTTGTCCTCAAACAGTATAAAACATCTCTCATGTTGTTGGCGCTTTTATTGTTAATAGATCGAATTCGAGATCCAATTCTCCATTCGAAAAAGTTATACAAATTCTGATCAGAGCCGCCTCACATCCACTATACAAGAAAGTATTTTGTAAATGTCCACCATAGTTTTTACTTGCTCATCAATCAATTACCAACTTTGTGGATGTTTTCGGGCATTGAACCAACTTAACATCTGCTATTAAAAAATGTCGCCACAAATTAGCTCTATTTCCCTTAGCCTTATTGCCTCCATACTTCACCTTCAAGTGGTCCTCAAATAGTTCAAAACACCTCTCATGTTATTGACGCCTTTTACTATTAATAGATCGAATTCGAGATCCCGAATTCTCTATTGAGAAAAAAAGTTATGCAAATTCTGATCAGAGCCGACTCACATCCACTATACAAGAAAGTATCTTGTACATGTCCACCACAGCTTTTACTTGCTCATTAATCGATTGCCAACCTGTGGATGTTTTTAAGCATTGAACCAACTTAACAACTGCTATTAAAAAATATCGCCACCAATTAGCTCTATTTCCTTTATCCTTATTGCCTCCATACTTCATCTTGAGGTTGTCCTCAAATAGTTCAAAAACACCTCTCATGTTGTTGGCGCTTTTTATTGTTAATAGATCGAATTCGAGATCCCGAATTCTCCATTGAGAAAAAAAAGTTATACAAATTCTGATCAGAGCCGCCTCACATCCACTATACAAGAAAGTATCTTGTACATGTCCACCATAGCTTTTACTTGCTCATTAATCGATTGCCAACCTGTGGATGTTTTTAAGCATTGAACCAACTTAGCATCCGTTGGTAAAAAATATCGCCACCAATTAGCTCTATTTCCTTTATCCTTATTGTCTCCATACTTTAGCTTGAGGTTGTCCTCAAACAGTATAAAAACATCTCTCATGTTGTTGGCGCTTTTTATTGTTAATAGATCGAATTCGAGATCCCGAATTCTCCATTGAGAAAAAAAAGTTATACAAATTCGATCGAGCCTCACATCCACTATACAAGAAAGTATCTTGTACATGTCCACCAGCTTTTACTTGCTCATTAATCGATTGCCAACTTTGTGGATGTTTTAAGCATTGAACCAACTTAGCATCCGTTGGTAAAAATATATACCAATTAGCTCTATTTCCTTTATCCTTATTGTCTCCATACTTTAGCTTGAGGTTGTCCTCAAATAGTATAAAACATCTCTCATGTTGTTGGCACTTTTTATTGTTAATAAATCGAATTCGAGATCCGGATTCTCTATTGAGAAAGAAAAGTTCTACAAATTAATTACACACTCACATCTACCATACCAGAAAGTATCTTGTATATGTCCACCATACCTTTTACTTGCTCATCAATCGATTGCCAACTTTGAAAATGTTTTCGGGCATTGAACCAACTTAGCATCCGTTGGTAAAAATATCGCCACCAATTAGCTCTACTTCCTGTATCCTTATTGTCTCCACACTTCACCTTGAAGTTGTCCTCAAACAGTATAAAACATCTCTCATGTTGTTGGCGCTTTTTATTGTTAATAGATCGAATTCGAGATCCGAATTCTCCATTGAGAAAAAAGTTATACAAATTCGATCGAGCCGACTCACATCCACTATACAAGAAAGTATCTTGTACATGTCCACCACAGCTTTTACTTGCTCATTAATCGATTGCCAACTGTGGATGTTTTAAGCATTGAACCAACTTAGCATCCGTTGGTAAAAATATCGCCACCAATTAGCTCTATTTCCTTTATCCTTATTGTCTCCATACTTTAGCTTGAGGTTGTCCTCAAATAGTATAAAAACATCTCTCATGTTGTTGGCACTTTTTATTGTTAATAAATCGAATTCGAGATCCGGATTCTCTATTGAGAAAGAAAAGTTCTACAAATTAATTACACACTCACATCTACCATACCAGAAAGTATCTTGTATATGTCCACCATACCTTTTACTTGCTCATCAATCGATTGCCAACCTGAAAATGTTTTCAGGCATTGAACCAACTTAGCATCCGCTGTTAAAAAATGTTGCCACCAATTAGCTCTACTTCCTGTATCCTTATTGTCTCCACACTTCACCTTGAAGTTGTCCTCAAACGGTACAAAAACACCTCTCATGTTGTTGGCGCTTTTTATTGTTAATAGATCGAATTCGAAATCCCGAATTCTCCATTGAGGAAAAAAAGTTATACAAATTCTGATTAGAGCCGCCTCACATCAATATATCTTAGGCAGACGGGTGGCCTGACACGTGCGGTTTGATACGGGTGTCCCTTCTTGCACCTCTAACATCTGATGTTGACATCTTGGGTGTTGCCATAGCTCGGAACTTGTCAGAGCATGTGTGGAAACTTGTTTTCTTTGTTGTGGAAACTTGTTTTCTTTGTTGTGGAAACTTGTTTTCTTTTTAGTGGAAACTTGTTTTTTTATATATAGGAAACACCTCCCTTATCCACACCTTATTACATTGGAGAATAAGGAGCATTAGCAAAAGTGAAGAATTTAAGGGGAGGACATTATCTGCACAACTTTTTCTTTCGTGAAGATGTACTTTGCCAAATACCAGAAAGGCGCCAAGGTCTTCCAGAGCACTTGGCACGAGGATTTCAGCACGCTTTTTTTTGGTAGAAAGGGATTACCAATACTTACTTTGTAGGAAAAAAGAGGAGAATAGAAGGAGAATTTGATTTACGCCTTCAATCTCTACAATATTAACGAGGATTTTCATGTTGTCCAATGCAATATCTTCCACCCTATTTAAAATTAAAATTTATCTTCTTAATTTATTTTCTTTCAATTTTAGTTAAGTTAAGTTAAGGTAAACGTTTGTAGACTAGCTTGTTCTTGCCACATTTTAGCTAAAAGTCAGATAATATTAGCCTCATTTAATAGTAAGTGAGAGTGATGAAATAGTATACTATGAATGACTCAACTATTTGAAAGACCACTCGGTCTTGTGCCTTTAATCGTATCAAGCCTATAATGCGAGATCCTACATACTAATATGTTTCTATGTAGGAATGACCCAATTTGACTAGCTTCCTATGCCAAATGACTTTGTATAAGAGAGGCTTGCTCATTAATCGATTGCCAACTGTGGATGTTTTAAGCATTGAACCAACTTAGCATCCGTTGGTAAAAATATCGCCACCAATTAGCTCTATTTCCTTTATCCTTATTGTCTCCATACTTTAGCTTGAGGTTGTCCTCAAATAGTATAAAACATCTCTCATGTTGTTGGCACTTTTTATTGTTAATAAATCGAATTCGAGATCCCGAATTCTCCATTGAGAAAGAAAAGTTCTACAAATTAATTACACACTCACATCTACCATACCAGAAAGTATCTTGTATATGTCCACCATACCTTTTACTTGCTCATCAATCGATTGCCAACTTTGAAAATGTTTTCGGGCATTGAACCAACTTAGCATCCGTTGGTAAAAATATCGCCACCAATTAGCTCTACTTCCTGTATCCTTATTGTCTCCACACTTCACCTTGAAGTTGTCCTCAAACAGTATAAAACATCTCTCATGTTGTTGGCGCTTTTATTGTTAATAGATCGAATTCGAGATCCCGAATTCTCCATTGAGAAAAAGTTATACAAATTCGATCGAGCCGCCTCACATCCACTATACAAGAAAAGTATCTTGTACATGTCCACCACAGCTTGCTCATTAATCGATTGCCAACTGTGGATGTTTTAAGCATTGAACCAACTTAGCATCCGTTGGTAAAAAATATCGCCACCAATTAGCTCTATTTCCTTTATCCTTATTGTCTCCATACTTTAGCTTGAGGTTGTCCTCAAATAGTATAAAAACATCTCTCATGTTGTTGGCACTTTTTATTGTTAATAAATCGAATTCGAGATCCCGGATTCTCTATTGAGAAAGAAAAGTTCTACAAATTCTGATTACACCTGCCTCACATCTACCATACCAGAAAGTATCTTGTATATGTCCACCATACCTTTTACTTGCTCATCAATCGATTGCCAACCTGAAAATGTTTTCAGGCATTGAACCAACTTAGCATCCATTAAAAATGTTGCCACCAATTAGCTCTACTTCTGTATCCTTATTGTCTCCACACTTCACCTTGAAGTTGTCCTCAAAGCAGTACAAAAACACCTCTCATGTTGTTGGCGCTTTTATTGTTAATAGATCGAATTCGAGATCCGGATTCTCTATTGAGAAAAAGTTATACAAATTGATTAGAGCCGCCTCACATCAATATATCTTAGGCAGACGGGTGGCCTGACACGTGCGGTTTGATACGGGTGTCCCTTCTTGCACCTCTAACATCTGATGTTGACATCTTGGGTGTTGCCATAGCTCGGAACTTGTCAGAGCATGTGTGGAAACTTGTTTTCTTTGTTGTGGAAACTTGTTTTCTTTGTTGTGAAACTTGTTTTCTTTTAGTGGAAACTTGTTTTATATATAGGAAACACCTCCCTTATCCACACCTTATTACATTGGAGAATAAGGAGCATTAGCAAAAGTGAAGAATTTAAGGGGAGGACATTATCTGCACAACTTTTTCTTTCGTGAAGATGTACTTTGCCAAATACCAGAAAGGCGCCAAGGTCTTCAGCACTTGGCACGAGGATTTTCAGACGCTTTTTGGTAGAAAGGGATTACCAATACTTACTTTGTAGGAAAAAAGAGGAGAATAGAAGGAGAATTTGATTTACGCCTTCAATCTCTACAATATTAACGAGGATTTTCATGTTGTCCAATGCAATATCTTCCACCCTATTTAAAATTAAAATTTATCTTCTTAATTTATTTTCTTTCAATTTTAGTTAAGTTAAGTTAAGGTAAACGTTTGTAGACTAGCTTGTTCTTGCCACATTTTAGCTAAAAAAGTACAGATAATATTAGCCTCATTTAATAGTAAGTGAGAGTGATGAAATAGTATACTATGAATGACTCAACTATTTGAAAGACCACTCGGTCTTGTGCCTTGCAATCGTATCAAGCCTATAATGCGAGATCCTACATACTAATATGTTTCTATGTAGGAATGACCCAATTTGACTAGCTTCCTATGCCAAATGACTTTGTATAAGGAGAGGCTTGCTCCAATATGCGCTAGAGCCACAAAAGTGACCCATGTAACATGACGGCTGATATAGTATAGCTCATAATCCATATGCCTTAACCCATGGATACTGTAGATAGGCCACCACCACTCAAGCTCATAATCCATATGCCTTAACCCGTGGATACTGTAGATAGGCCACCGCCACTCAAGCATGCCCGTATAGCATACCTTATAATCCATATGTCTTAACCCGTGCATGCCCCCCCCGCGAAACACCCATTCATTTAGAGGGGCAGAACATTCATTTAGAGGGGCAGAACATCTTAGCCATTCCAACATGCAATTAAGCTCTTGCATATGTACCATAGAAGGTCATTGGTATGGCAGAAGACGTCCTCTAAACTCTAGGATGTCTGGGATGAACAAACCCTATGGGTGCAGGCAAGACCTATCTTTGGTATTTTCGTGTCAGATGGAGTTCAATAATTTGTAGGAATTCTTAGTCATTTGGGTCTGGCTCTTGTGACACTCTCAATTTAAGTCTCAAGTTCATGGTAAAGGGAGGCTATGTCCCACATACACAAATAAGGCCTCTGCGATTGTCGACCGAGTGGCCTGAGTATGCCACTTCTCTACCCAAGTGAAGTGTAGATGTAGAAAAATCAAAGACTAGCAATGCAAATATGCCACGATTGTTCATAGCTACGTTTCCACCCAACTCACATTCCCTGACGATGGGTGATCAATCTTCCCCCTTGTCCCCTAATCTAGTCCTTGCTTTGAATTTTGCGACAAGTCCTAATCGTTTTTTGTTGGGTTGGTGGAAGGAGCCATGAGATGAGCCCGAATCAACTTGGCATTTTTGTGTAATTTTTTGTGAGTCATAGATGATGAATTTGTTATCGGCAGCAAGGAAATGGCCTACTAGTATGAAAAGCTTTACATGATGTTAACTTGGTGTGGACGGAAGAAGGCACTAGCATCCTCATTGAAGCGTGGATAGCTTGAGATAGGTACTGGTCCAAATATGGCTACACCTTTCCCTAATATCTAGATATTTATTTCAAAATCATATATGTCAGCAACGAACCTGGACACGACAATCGAATATGACGCAAGACATAGTACTCCACTTGCCAGGGGGTAGGCGTGGTGGCTGCTTTCCAAATACTTCAGGGTATACCTGGTCGTCAACTTCCCATGTATTTCGGGCTTCGGCG
Organism: Anthoceros angustus; assembly: GCA_010909165.1. Classification (NCBI taxonomy): domain Eukaryota; kingdom Viridiplantae; phylum Streptophyta; class Anthocerotopsida; order Anthocerotales; family Anthocerotaceae; genus Anthoceros; species Anthoceros angustus. The sequence continues at coordinate 478,418 of MU008160.1, forward strand.
AAGCTCGGTAATACGCTGGGGAGGTACTGTTCTAAAAATAACAAAGGGAGGGCGTAACTATGAGTAGTATGTTGGACTTGGTATATACCCATTCCATTTTTTGTTGGCTGTGCCAAAAGAGAAAATCCCGGGTCGGACAACTTGCAAGTTGAGCCTGTCGCCATTCGGGTGTTGCCTGCGACCAGGGCGAGGCTGGACAGCCCGAAATTAGCCATTGCCGCGCCTGATATTTGAATCTGATATTTGCGTCCATTTATTGAACCAGATTTGCGCACGTGTCCTTTCCAGGGACGTCGGTGCCGAGGGTTTCTGCCCACGTTACACATTTGCGTAAGGTGAGGGGAGAGCGTGCATAATGTGATCCCAGCTTCATGCTGGTTTTTAGGGTTTAGTTAGATTAAAGCTAGACTGCTTGACATGCGGAATAAAATAATTCAAATATCTTCGCTGCTTGACTGCGATCTCGAGGTTGGCTACCTACCTTTGCCAGCTTCAAAGTTGGTTCTATTAATAGCGTCCGTTATTGGGTGTAGGGTTAGCTGTGAGCAGCAAAGATATTTGAATTATTTTTTTGTCGGGATTTTCGGATCTTTTCGGATGTCCGACTGTGGAAATAGAGAACAAGGGGGGAAGGAGCTGCCAGCTTGGGATGCAGTAGAAGGCCGAGGATCGGTGGAAGGGGGCGGGATGCCTCGAGGAAGGTGTGGATGGGTGGCTGGAAGATCGTGATTCCGGGCAGGTCTCTGGGTTTAGATGTTTTGAAACGGAATTGGAAGGCCTTGCCTGGGAGTTGCAGGCGGTGTTGTATGCGGCCTTGCTGTGCTGTGGCTCATGGTGGACCGGGTCCATGTGTGATTCTCAGTCATCAGTATTTGCAACTGGTGCTTGCTCGGTCCTGTGCTGGAGTTGGTTTGACCGCAGAGCTGGTTTTCAAGCTGAGCTTTACTGGTTGGGACTTCGTCAATCGCGGGGTGGCTATGTTCCTTGGGCCGGGAGCTGGCCCGCCATGGCTTTTCTGTGGGCCCAGCAAGATAGGATGCAGAAGAAGGAGATTGTGGTGACGATTTGGAAGCAGGAAGGAAGATTGAATGCCTATCCTACAATTCAAAATGGTTGGTTGTCTTGCATTGGAAGTATGGGTCTCGCAGACGAAGGTGAGGAGAGGCTCTGACGATATGGCCTGGATTGCTGTGAGGTTTGAGCAGAGAGACATGGAAGCTGCAGGGCCCTGGCTCGTCATGCTTGTCATGAGCTCCGGCCCATAGCCTCCTCCTTGGGTTGCAGCTCCCGAGCATGTTGTGCTGAGCTGTATGAGACATTTGGAAACCTAACTTGGCCAAGCCCCCGGCATCCTGGGTACGGGGGGTGCACGAAGGATCAGTGCTGTACTTCTACAATGTCCCTTCTTGATAGAGAACCACAGTACAGCAGAGGGCAAATTCAGCCTCATACCACAAGGTGCTGAACACAAGACTTGGCCAAGAGAACTTGGCACGAGCCATCCAGCTTTACCCACGGCAGGATGGCGAGCCGAGTGCTGACGGTGGCGAAGAGCATTCCTTATCAGACGTGGAAAGTCTTCTGACTGCGCACTTTCCCTGGGAATCTGTAGGGGCTGTAATGCATTGTACTAGGCGCTGAATTGGTCCTCCATACGGTCCGTACGAAAATGGCCACACACTTCAAGGACATATCCAGACCCGAAGCCCTTATTTTGACAAAGAAAAGATCTCTTCAGAAACCGTTGGCCTCCACTGGTCCGTCTTACGAGGAGGAGCTTTTACGTCTCAGACTCAACGTACAAGAACTGTAGGCCTCTGCACACGGTGCAGCGAGGCAGGAATTTAGAGATACTGGCAGCCTGCCATGTAACTGCAAAGATGACTTGAATGCTACCCGAATCCTGCTTGATGAACTCGGTAGAGTTTACCACAGAAATCCAGTGTGGGCTCCCACCAGGGTTTTCTGAAAGGCCTGCTGCTGAACAAGCTCAATCTGAATCGGACTCTGCTTGCTTGTCAGGTGAAAAGAAGTGCAAAGAAGTCCTTCAAGTAGCTCTTGGAAAGTGGAGGTGGACGTGCTTTCCTTTGAAATGTTGTCCGCAATGGAGGTCCTTAGATTGCATCCAGCTCAAACTATGTCGGGACACTTCCAAAGCCGAAGTCCATGCACCTCCATGGTTGGTGATCTGGATCTGCTCGACTTGCTCGTGCTCCATTTACCAATCTTTCACCTGCCTGAAACAGCTTCCTCATCATTGTAGCATCAGACCTCGCTGCCACCTACACGCCGCCAGTGAAGCCAACTTCTGAGAGTCTGCTGAACAACAGGAACTCCAAAATATGTCGTGATCCTCTTCCCCAAACTGTCAAACTCTTCTATCATGCTTGTACCCCTAACCTCAAAACTATTCAGCACATCCAGGAATTGACATTGCTGGGTGATGGCCTGCATCAAAGCTCAGAAAGGTGCTACCTTTCATGTCGTGCCTCCCAGCCACAGTCTTCGGTTGTCGAAAACACAAGCAACCAGTCCTCGGCCCCCTGCCTCGTTCTTAAATAATGTTTGTTCAGTGGGTTGTCCGGCAGTAATGCTATCCATGCATGGATAGCTATCCTGATGATCTCTGAAGAGTAGTCAGGACTGAACCAGTGGACTGGAAATCGAGAGACGAGCATGGAAAGCTCTGGAAATGCCAGACGGCAGCCTTACAACTCTGTTGACAGAAAGTGTAAAGACTAAAAGTATGGGTGTGTTCAACTCTGACTACGAGCTCGAGGCAGTCTCCGTAACAGTTGGGATTCCGCGTTTGAAGTCTGGAGGAGTCGTCAAAACATTCTCCAGCCTGCAGGGCGCCGGCTACGTCCCCAAGATAAAGAACCCAGGATATAAGGGACCTGCCCCAGCCATCTTCCTCATCCATCCTCCTCGTCCAGTCCTCACATTCGTCTTGCAGATCTGTTCTGTACCTCTCTGTCCTTACAAAGTTTGTTGAAAAAATTCTCACAGGTCTCGACACCGGAGGCTCTCAGTCTGTCTTTGCATTGCCCCATCGGAATCTTGCTGGGTTTTTCGGTCTTCACATTCCAGTACGTTGCAAGCGGAAGACACCATCAACACTGCAAAATGACGATCCAGGCGCTCAACAGCTGCGATAGCGAGGCCATCCAGGTTGCCAAGTCCAGCATGTCGGGAGGCAACGGGGACGCCAGCTATGCCAAGAACTCGCAATCGCAAGCACACGTCTTCAATTTCTGTGAAAGCATTCTCTACACCGCATTGCGGGAGGTGGGCGATATCCCCGCTCCCGCACCCGGTGTTCCGGCTCTGAGGATCGCAGATCTGGGATGCGCCACGGGCAGCAACACGTTGAATGCGGTGAAGAGCATTTTGGATGTGGTGAAATACAGATACCGGATTCAGGATGTGGAGATGCCGGAGGTGGAGGTCTCCTTCTCCGATCTGCCTTCCAACGATTTCAACACTCTGTTCCAAGAATTGCCGCCTCTCCATCGCGCGATGGCCAACCGGACCCTCAAGGATTTCAGGCGCAATGCCAGCAAGAGGATTTTCTACGCCGGCGGTGTTCCCGGCTCTTTCTTCAAGGAGAGGCTCTTCCCTTCCAGGAGCATGCACATCATTTCCTCCTTCTCGGCCCTGCATTGGCTCTCCGAGGTGATTTTCTCTTTCTCATCTTCCGCCAGAGAGTGCTCAGCATTGTTGCCGATGATTTGAAAAAGGATGAAATTGACATCATTCTTCGCTTGGCTGTGTGCAGGTTCCAGCAGAGATCACAGACAAAAACTCTCTTGCCTACAACAAGAACCGCATCTGGTTTGATGGAACCAGTGGACCAGTACGAGATGTAATCGCCCAACAATCCGCGGCTGATTTGAGGCAGTTTCTGGAATTTCGAGCTGAAGAGCTGGTTCCTGGTGGCATTTTGGTGCTCATGTTCGGAGGCAGATTGGAGAAAGACCGTGTTAGGAATTATGGGCGGGACCTGGCTCACGGAGTGGAAGAGTTTCAAGGCTTGAGTGAAGCTGGAGAATTGCTTCAACAAAGCTTCCAGGAACTTGTTTCTGAGGTACCTACTAATGACGTGCGTCCAACCTTGGCTTCAAATCATGCATTGCAGAGCTCGTCCGCTTACGATGCCTGAACTTGATTGAAATCTGTTGAGCTCAGCATCATGTTTGATATCTTCATTGACAGGGCGTGATTGAGCAAGAGAAGCTGGATACCTTCAACATCTCAGCTTACAGCAGAAGTCTGACAGAAGTGAAGAAAGCGGTGAAGGAGTCGAGGCTGTTCGACATCCACTTGCTGGACAACGTGGCCAAGGAAGACATCATCCCAGCAGAGGAGAAGAGAAGAATGTGGCCAACCCGGGAAGCATTTGGAAGGAGCTGGGCAAACAAGACGCGGAGCGTGACATCGGGACTGCTCCACAGCCACATCGGGCCCGAGCTTTCAGACCTCTTGTTCCAGCGGCTTGAGGCCAAGGCCACCCAAAACTACGACAAGTACAGCAACATTAGGATGTGCGCAATCGTGGCTATTCTGGTCCGCCGACCTCAACAATCTTGAGGTGCTCAAATCACTTGCAACCATTTTTTCTAGTCAATCACCTTACGGGATCAAGCACTTGCAAGGATTTTCTCTTGGGTCCGCAGATTTGAGCAAACGTGAGGGGCTCAATCACTTGCAACAATTCTTTGTGTCATTAGACATGCATATACCCCCGGTGGTTCAGGGTAGAAAGCCTAGCTATTCCTATGTACATACATGTGCCTCACTTGTGTGAGCGCCATACAGTATCTCCCACCTGTGTATATCCATTTACATCGAACATTCTCTGCACAATTCTCGTGGCCCTTTCTTTGTCTTTCACCTGGACGGTGGCCCAGGTTCACTCACTTTTGAAACTCGGATATGAATTGGATGCACACTGAGGGAACCATAATCCTGAGAATTCCTGATGACTTGTTTGCTGGCACCTGTCTGCAAAACATATATGCAAATGGTTGCTGATGGAAAGATGCACTCCAGGTTCTGGGCAGCATACCGCCGACATGGAACGGCCCGTCATCGGGGTATGGAAAATAAGGTGACATGCAAGCCCGGAATTCGACAGCATGGCCACAAAGGATGGGGGGGCACAGAATAACCTGATTGCAGGGTATGCCGAGTTAAGGGTCGGACATGAAGCCGTGATCTGATGCCGATTGGAATTCCTCATAGCCTGTTTGCTGGCACCTCTCTGGTGAACATGTATGCAAAAGGTTGGGTTCTGGACAGCATGGCCAGCACAAGAGGTGACAATTTCGAGTGAGCTCTTTGGCTGAAGTATGTATGGTGTGGATGTCTCTTGGATAAGTGGGTGCAAGTGGACTTCTGCAAGTATCATGCATAACAGAATCTGTTGGACGTCTTCAAGATTGTCCAGTGAGCTTGAGGCAGAATGGTTCAATTCCCAAGACAAGCGATGACAGAAAGAACACTCCAGGTTTGTCCTCAAGGTCATACGTTTCTGATCGTCCTCGGTCAACAAGCAGGGCGTTTCTGAAAGTATAAGGGGATTCTTTTCCGATTCTTACATGGAGAACACATGGCAGGACGTCCATGGCGGCATTCTTGTCTGACGTTGTGTTTCCTAGCCAACCGGCGTGATGATCTCAGAACAGTCAGCAGTACACCAGTGGACTGGCAGTCCTGTGACGCCTGGACGGCTATGGACATGCCAGATGGTCCTGTCCAGTATTTTGACTACGAGCTCGAGGCAGTTTCCAGGGCAATTGTGATTCCGCGTCTCGAGTCTCGACGAGTCGTCCAAAAACTCTGCAGCCTGCCGGTCGCCGGCGATGTCCGACTCCGCAGCATGCGAAACCAAGGATATAAGGGAGCTGCCCCAGCCCATCTACCTCATCCATCCTCCACTTCGATTCCTCGCATTCGTCTTTTACAGATCTCTTCCATTCCTCCCTTTCCGCACAAAGTGTGCTCAGAGATTGCTGACAGCCATCTTCAGCCTGTCTTTGCATTGCACCTCCGGAATCTTGTTGGGTTTTTCCCTCCTCAGATTCCAATACGTTGCAAGCGGGATATAGCATCGAGATTACAAAATGACGATCCAGGCGCTCAACAGCTGCGACAGCGAGGCCATCCAGGTTGCCAAGTCCAGCATGTCGGGAGGCAACGGGGATGCCAGCTACGCCAAGAACTCGCAATCGCAAGCACACGTCTTCAATTTCTGCGAAAGCATTCTCTACACCGCATTGCGGGAGGTGGGCGATATCCCCGCTCCCGCACCCGGTGTTCCGGCTCTGAGGATCGCAGATCTGGGATGCGCCACGGGCAGCAACACGTTGAATGCGGTGAAGAGCATTTTGGATGTGGTGAAATACAGATACCGGATTCAGGATGTGGAGATGCCGGAGGTGGAGGTCTCCTTCTCCGATCTGCCTTCCAACGATTTCAACACTCTGTTCCAAGAATTGCCGCCTCTCCATCGTGCGGTGGCCAACCGGACCCTCAAGGATTTCAGGCGCAATGCTAGTAAGAGGATTTTCTACGCCGGCGGTGTTCCCGGCTCCTTCTTCAAGGAGAGGCTCTTCCCTACCAGGAGCATGCACATCATCTCCTCCTTCTCGGCCCTCCATTGGCTGTCCGATGTGAGTTTTCCATCCCCAGTATTATTCCGCCAGCAGCATTGTTGCCAATGATATGGAGAAACATGAAACTGACAATCACTCTCCGCTCGGCTGTGTGCAGGTTCCTGCAGAGATCACAGACAGAAATTCTGACGCCTACAACACGAACCGCATCTGGTTTGATGGAACCAGTGGACCAGTACGAGATGTAATCGCCCAACAATCCGCGGCTGATTTGAGGAAGTTTCTGCAGTTTCGAGCTGAAGAGCTGGTGCCTGGTGGCATTCTGGTGCTCATGTTCGGAGGCAGATTGGAAAAAGACCGTGTTAGGAATAATGGGCGGGACCTGGCTCACGGAGTGGAAGAGTTTCAAGGCTTGAGTGAAGCTGGCGAGTTGCTTCAACAAAGCTTCCAGGAACTTGTTTCTGAGGTACTAAATCAACTGCTTCCACAACTCAGCTTGGCTTCAAATCATTCCAGCTTGAATCCACTTGCCATGCTTTTCCTTCATCGAAATTACTTCTTCATCTCTCACAATCATGTACGCTATCTTCATTGACAGGGCGTGATTGAGCAAGAGAAGCTGGATACCTTCAACATCTCAGCTTACAGCAGAAGTCTGGCAGAAGTGAAGAAAGCTGTGAAGGAGTCGAGGCTGTTCGACATCCACTTGCTGGACAACGTGGCCAAGGAAGACATCATCCCAGCAGAGGAGAAGAGAAGAATGTGGCCAACCCGGGAAGCATTTGGAAGGAGCTGGGCAAACAAGACGAGGAGCGTGACATCGGGACTGCTCCACAGCCACATCGGGCCCGAGCTTTCAGACCTCTTGTTCCAGCGGCTTGAGGCCAAGGCCACCCAAAATTACGATAAGTACAGCAACATTAGGATGTGCGCAATCGTGGCTATTCTGGTCCGCCGATCTCAACACTCTTGAGAGGTGCCGAATCACAAGTTTATGGTTAGGGTTCAGTACGTCAGGGTACTGAACCCTGGTCTGATTTTGTCAAATCGCTATACAGTATCTCCCACCTGTGTATATATGCAATTTTTTTAAAACATTCTTTACACAATTTCTCGTGGCTCTTTGATGGGCTTTTCCCATCGTTTTTTCACCTCAATAAAATCTTTCTATTTCTCGTGGCTCTTTCTCCTTCGTCGTCTTTCACCTGCTGCTTTTTCTCAACCGGATTGGGTACATATGTATATTATAGCATCAAATATTCGTTTTTAGATAATTATTTAATATAAATTATAATTATTTTATTCAATAGTTTCTTTATACTATATAAAGTTACGTAAGACTTTTATATTAAATAATAAATTTATATAAATTATAATATCAATATACTTTTTATATAAATTAATAAAATTGATATAAATTATAATTCTAATCTACCTCCATGGAGACCATTGTGGTGCTCTTGTAATGAGCTGTCAAAATCATAGGGTGAGTTCTTCCAGGCCAATTGTTAATTTTTCATAGCGTTCTTATGTGCAAAATAACTCACATAAATCAACATAAATTGTAGCACACACTCTCAAGACATGAGTAGTATTATTCTTGCAACATGACGCTTTACACATGTCCCATGTTCAGTGTTGGTTCTATGGGCGGTAACTTGTGTCTTTATGTTTGGCACACATGGTCTAGTGCCCAAGTTTGGTCTTCCTTGCATGTATGTGCATTCTAACTGTCCAGGGTACCTTGATAGAAGTCTTTGGAGTTGAGGAACTCTAAAAGTGGATGTGCATTTTTCTTGAAGAATGGTACTTGGGAGTTGAAGAATGGTACTTGGGAGTTGATAACTTTGAGTGGTTCGTTATGCAAGGGATGCAAGTGGACACTTATTGGGCGGATGCAAATAAACTACTATTGAACAAAGTGCTTGTGGACTCTAAAGTACATGACAACTTGTAGGTGAACTATCAGGCTTGTCTATTGACTTGAATGAAGTACAAATTAAATATTATATTAATAATATGAACCTTGGAAAAGGCATTCAACACTCAGAAGAGCGAGCCGGCTATCCGGGGTATGGAGTCGGCTACGTACACAGTACACACTCTTACCTCTGCCGTTGTCCGTTTGTGCCTACTCAACATACGGGCGAGGCTCGGAATTCACATTAGGGTTTAGGCATTGCCCGGGAGTGAGCGAGAGGCTTCTTTGTCGATAATGCCTACATTATTAGCTACCGTAAATTGGGATGTTGCCGCCCTGAGACGAGTCACGAGAGCGGCGGAAGTTGTGCACATGTCAGACAGGCCTGTCGATGCTTTGCTTGACAGCGAGTGAAGACTAGAACAAGGTGTTTTGAACGCATTTGACTACTAGTCCCCTAGGTAGCTGTGATTCTGCGGAGACCTCAAGTCGGAACAAGTCTTCTAATCAAGCCGCAGAGGGCGTCGGGACATGCCGACTCGTTGCTGAAGCAGAGGCTATAAGGGAGCTGCCTCAACGTCTTCATCATCCATCCCTCTTCCACTCCTTTTACATATCCATTTGCATTCCTCCCTAAAGTTGCTGAACCGAGTGTGTTGAGAGGTTGTTGCAGAGGGATTGTTGAGAGACTGCTCGGGACGGCTGTTTGGCCTGTCATCGCATCCGCTTCGCAAGCCTTAGGTTGCTGCCAGCTGGTTTTGTCGCTCCTTCCTTGCAAGAACAACAGCATCGAGACTGCAAAATGATCGAGGCGCGAAACAGCTCCGACAGCGGGGCCATCCAGGTTGCCAAATCCAGCATGTCGGGAGGCAGCGGGGACGCCAGCTATGCCAAGAACTCGCAGTCGCAAGCTCACGTCTTCAACTACTGTGAAAGCATTCTATACACCGCCTTGAGGGAGGTGCGGGACATCCCCGCTCCCCCGCCCGGTGTGCCAGCTCTGAGGATGGCGGATCTTGGATGCGCCACCGGCAGCAACACGCTGAATGCAGTGAAGAGCATCTTGGATGTGGTGAAATCCAGATACCAGAATGAAGTTGAAGAAATGCCGGAGGTGGAGGTCTTCTTCTCCGATCTGCCTTCCAACGATTTCAACACCTTGTTCCAGGAATTGCCACCGCTTCATCGTGATTCCAACCGCTCCCTCAAGGATTTCAAGCGAACTTCCAGCAAGAGGATTTTCTCCGCCGGAGGTGTTCCCGGCTCCTTCTTCCAGGAGAAGCTGTTCCCTTCGAGGAGCATGCACATCATCTCCTCTTTCTCGGCCCTGCATTGGCTCTCCGAGGTGATTTTCTCACTTCCAGTCCTCTTGTTCTGGACGGGACGCAGAACAAGTAGATGAGGTTTCAGCTCAGAAGGATAAAATCAAGTGACATCTTGATTCTCGTGTGCAGGTTCCGGAAGGGATCACGGACAAAGATAGCGATGCCTACAACAGGAACCGCATCTGGTTCGATGGAGCGGCTGGACCAGTACGAGATGCAATTGCTCAACAATCCGCGGCTGATTTGAGGAAGTTTCTGCAATTTCGAGCGGAAGAGCTGGTGCCCGGCGGCCTTCTGGTGCTCATGTTCGGAGGCAGGTTGGAGAAGGACCGTTTTAGGACTGCGGGGGACCGTGCTAACGGAGTGGAAGAGTTTCAAGGCTTGAGTGAAGCCGGCGAACTGCTGCAACAGAGCTTCCAGGAACTTGTTTCTGAGGTACCACTAGCTACAAATCATTCTCCAAGGACGCATCTCGAATTCAGTTCCAAAAGTTTCCCGTTCCCAGATCCTGTGAGGCTTCATCACACATGCCTCAACAGTATTCTTCATCTCACAACGTCTGTCATCTTCACTGACAGGGAGTGATTGACCAAGAGAAGCTGGACACTTTCAACATCTCAGCTTACAGTAGAAGTCTGGCAGAAGTAAAGAAAGCTGTGAAGGAGTCGAGGCTGTTCGACATCCACTTGCTGGACAACGTGGCGCAGGAAGACATCATCCCGGCGGAGGAGAAGAAAAGAATGTGGCCAACCCGGGAAGCATTTGGAAGGAGCTGGGCAAACAAGACGAGGAGTGTTATATCAGGACTGCTCCACAGTCACATCGGGCCTGAGCTTTCGGACGTCTTGTTCCAGCGGCTGGAGGCCAAGGCCACCCATAACTTCGACAAGTACAGCAACATTAGGATGTGTGCAATCGTGGCTATCCTGGTCCGCCGATCTTGACAATTTTGAGGTTCTTGCACATTTCTTTGTAGTCATCTGTGCCGTCAAGTGGGCATAGATGAGTTCGAAAAGCCCTGGTCCTGTAGGGCTTACATATACATAGGGCATATCTCCCACTGTGTACATATGTTCATCCAATCGCAATGATGGTTCGCTAGGCGGTCTTGTCCTGTATGGGCAGATGCTTATGCGGTGCTTCAAGATGTCTGCTAGAAAGCTACACTCACTGTGTGCTGTCACGTATTGGCCCTGTCCAGATTCCACTTGGTCGATTTGTTCTGTCAAGCCAAATTATTCGCGGTTGTTTATTACGGTTGTCCTTTTGCGAGAGATCGGACGTCCACTGACACGAACATACAAACCAGAAATCGGCGGCAACGTGTGGTCATCAGTTTCGTCAGAGACGGATATTTCTCAAAGCCACCAGCCAATGGGTCTCTCCACGGAGGAACCCGTTTTCGCCTCATAACTGAGAACCCAAAACGTCATGCCAAAACTTGTTCCATGAGAGCAGGAACCGTTCCACTGTCTAGCCATCACGAGAAATCTGCAAAATGTCCAGGACTAGAAAGAGAATCCAGTTTGCTTGGACCCACAGCATGGATTTCACATGCCCGAGTTCAACTATCCAAGTCATGAGAACTTTTAGGGCTGGAAAGTTTTCCCCGGCATCAGGCTAGGTCTCTTCTTGAGAGCAAAATCGCCTTCACTTTGATCTCCGCATAACTATCCACTGTAGCAGGGGGCACAGGGAATGGCTTTGAAACTCGAGCTTCTGATGAGGACAGGTAAGTAATAAAAACGAAAGCACTAGCCCCGTTCAAACCCAGCTGGCCTCTTGAATCTACGTGCAAGGATCATAATCTCCAAAGAACCGGCTCCTGTGATATGACGTTGCAAACTCCAGGGGCAAAATTAGCTCAGACTGTACCACGTTACCCTGCAACTGTGTATGAGTACTTCATGCAAGTCAAAACAAGTGCATTCTGATCAGATTGCACACCTTGCCCTTCTTCCTGTTGAACTCTCCTTGAACACTGGACCAGGCCGACTGCAGCCATACGGAATCAACGACCTGGGACAAACAAACCTCAAAAGTAGTACAAAAAGGAAATCCGCTTTTCGATGGCCAGTTCCTGCTCGAGGCACTTCCTAGCTCCCAGGCAGAGTTGCCACTCATCAGAATGCCGTGGCCTACACAGGGTGGGCTTGCAATACGCCTGCTTGGCAATCAATAAAATAACTAACGCAGCATAGAGTGTTTGCCATTCTTCACACCTTCTGAAGTGACGATATCCAAGTCCCTCATGCCCTGCTTCAAAGCACCTACAATTCTGGATATGGCATCAGTCTGCTGCCGGATTACTTCACGCATGTCCACAAGGCTCTGGTCATTGATTTTCCCGGATGCAGGCAGCATCGACCCCGAAGTGGTCCCGACCCCAGCCTGCATCCGTGAGACTGCAAGCAGCACATCCACCCTCCTCAGCAGCTCCACACTGGTCCCCTGCCACACTCCACACAAGCACCTCAATATACTACTACTGTCATACCGCATCATCTTCCCCTATAACCAGACCACTGAACACAATGCTAACCTGCAGCTGGCGGTTGATCGATCGTAGCCGCTCTTGCAACTGTGCCTCCCCCCGGGTGAGAGCTATATGCAAACCCTTGCCCTCCAAACCCTCCACAATGCGCATAAGCTTGAGTAGTCGGCACTGCAACAAAACACATCCCAGTGTCCACTCTCTCAGACAAGGTCATACATCCTTTGCAGCCTCGAGTCTCCGCAAGTGGCAACCTGACGTTCACACAGTACAAGTCTTCCATCCTTGTTCCGGAAAAACAGCAGACAAGTTCAAACCTGCAAATCCTGCTCCTTCCGCCGCAACTTTTGCACCCAAGGCAGTGTATCCGTCTGGAAGTGCCGCTGCAGCACCTTCACATTCGTCTCCGTTGCCCTCAGCCTCTGCACGTCGTCGGCCAGAGCCTGGTCCTGCAGCTGCAGCCGAGTGGACAAATCCTTAAACCCGGACACCAGCTCCGGCCAGAGCTTCTCCCGCTCCTGCGGCTCCAGCCCCTCCATCTTGTTAATGGCTTCTGCCCACAGGATGTCCGATACGCCCAAAGGCTTCACCCTCATCTTGGGGTCCGTCACAGAGAGCAAGAGATGCCGGAAGCCATAGCGCGGGTTGGCGGGCTCGTGGTTGTACGCATCGATGATGGGTTGCACCTCCCTGGCAGGCAGAGTCACTGCCAGGGGCGCCACCGGCGCCATCTGCGTCGTCAACTGGTTGCTGCCGTACATGGTTCCAGATCATGTGCCACAATCCCAGTCCTCCCGACTTCACAAAATCCGCACTCCTGCAACCCAACCTGCGGAAATTCTCCCACTCACCCCACCTCGCTCACCTTATCTTTCCCTTAGGCTACTTTCTTGGGTTTTCAAGCTTTTCCTTGCCTTCCACTCGGAAGACGAGGAGGCCGGCTGTTGCCGCAGCAAAAATGGCGGCTGCAGCAGTCGCGCCCGGTGGGCAGGGAGCGCTTGCTCTCACTCGCCTGACCACATTGCAATCCTTGTCCAGCGGCTCAGAGCTGAGATGCCAGACCCGGGGCTCCCGCTGCTCCGCCACCCTGGTGCTGGAGAGCCCGTCTGTGATGCCGGTGCCGTCTACCCGGAGCACCGCTGAGCCAACCAGCAACGGGTCTGGATTGGACGGGACAATCTTCTTCTTCGAAGCAATCGGGGTGGATTCCGACACCGTCTTCTCCAAGTACCCTGCCATTGTCACCGTCCCTTTGAGCAGACTGGAAGCAGCGCTTGCCTTCCTCAAGAGCTGTGGGCTGCAAGGAAGGGAGCTGTCCAGAATTGCCAGGAACTGGCCGCAGGTCCTGGGGTGCAGCGTCGAGGAGCGGCTTCAGCCCAACCTGGACTTTCTGGTGAAGGAGGTTGGGGTGGAGAAGAAGGATATGAAGAAGCTGCTGACCAGGGCTCCCAGGATCCTGGCTACCAGCATAGACTACCAGCTTCGGCCGGCATTGGAGTATCTGCGGTCTCTTGGCCTCACTGACTTGGGTGTCCTGGTGTGCAACAATCCCACTGTGCTTTCCGCCGGGATAGAAACTAAGCTGAAGCCCAAATTTGAGTATCTCAAGGGCTTGGGTTTCTCGCACGAGTGCACTGTGGGGATGGTGTGGAGGTTTCCTTCTATCTTCAACTACAGCATTGAAACCAACCTTGTTCCGAAGGTTGAGTATCTGACCAAGGAAATGGGACGTGATGTGGAGGAACTGAGTGTGTTTCCGCAGTTCTTTGGATACAGTTTGGAGCAAAGAACCAAACCAAGACATGAGTATCTGGTTGCACGAAATCTTAGAATTTCTCTTGCTAACATGCTCAAGCCCGAGGATGAGGCTTTTTTCAAGATATGCGCAGATGTTTCACTGTGGAAAGGAAGGAGATCGCTAGTTGTAGCGGCCTCTTCTCAAACAGTTCCTAGACCTGACTGATGGCACGGGTGTGCAGGAAACTAACCACTGACATCACATGGCTTGCTCTGATGAGCATTGATACCAACCAATTCAATGTTGTCTTCAGAGATATGGTATTGTGGGGACTGCTTAGATGCTTGCTTTCACAAGCGGTCAAGCTAGCTATGAAACATCAGAAACCGGCGCATGGCTTCTGTTGTTCAGTTCATCTCCCTGTTGCGGCACCTTGTTGTGCTGGTCATCAGGTCCGGAGGTCCGTCGGGAAGCCATTTATTGTCCAGCTCTTATCAGGCCTGGAGGTCTGACAGGAAGCTACATCTTACGCGGTCTCACAATGTCAAAGTAAAGAATCAATTAAACAATTGTGTTGCTTCCGGAGCTTCCAAAAAAAATCAGTCAGCCAGGGAGGATTCAGCTGGGCTCCCTTTTGTGTCGGAAGGAGCTCAGCTGCCGGTACACAGGGTGACGGAACAGGTGTTAACAAACCCCCGTGCTTCAAGTCAAAGGGAACTACTTAGAGATTATGTTCGATATTAGCCGTGCCTGGCACTGGTGGTGGCTTCATTGTCACTGGCTCGTCGGATGTGCTGAGCCCGTGCCCCCAGAATTCGGTATATTGCTTGTTGGATATATCTGGTGACCAACAGAGTAACTGGTGCAAGATGGGCACAAAAGTTAGGCCATCGTGCAATCAGAATGTCCAAAATGCAGTAGACTGTATTGAGTTCCTGAATAAACCAGAGGAGAAGCAAAGCTACCTGGCTGACTTTCTGCGCCTCCCAAAAATGTCCTCAACGTTTTCTACCTCAATGTCTTCTACAATAAATAGATAGATGCCATTGCTATTAGACTGACCATGACTCTGTTGTGCAGCAAGTCAGTAACAAGATCATGGCTTACCTCAAGGAACAAACCGAAAGAAATGAACTCGATAACATATTCAAATCACCGCATCACCGGGAGCAATTTCCAGGCTGATAGCGTTGCTCTGCGATAGAGCAAACTCCTCAAAAGTTCCGTCCAGCAACCTGATACTGAAGAAATTGACGCCTACCGTCAATTGACCTTGACGTGACAGGGCTCTGCGGGAACTACCACCATTCACAATGACCTCACTCTCATTGATGACAGTGCAGGTATAGGTCCCCTCCCCAGGGTACTGATTCTGAGCACTGGCCAGAGGTATTTGCAAATCATTCTTGACAAGAACCATCTTTTCTAAGTTCAAGACAATCCGATGCATCCTGCCAAGCAGTTCTGTGACAGATCTCATATTCCCATCCGCCAGTGCCCTTCGAACTCTTGTTGACGAAACCTGCCCTTTTTCCCTGCTTTTGTTGCTTATTTCGCATGCTGATCCTTCTGATTGATCCATCACAGAATCGACAACGGATGCTTGAAGACCCAGCTCACTGCAAATTCGCACCAAATCTGATGAATTTCCTGCTGCTTTGTATCCAAATCTGTAGTCGGCACCTACACAATTGAGTCCGGTCAATACCAGTGGCTGAGGTGACCATCATTTGAGAGGCATGGCACAGAAATACCCACCAGCAACCACTCCTTTGACCTTTAATTCAGTAGCCAGCTTTTGTAGAAATTCCTGGGGACTTAATGATCGAACCAGACCAAATTCAAGCGGAAATTCCCGGACTGAAGCACCACCACAGTAAGTGGACCAGAGAGACATCACTCGTCCTCGGTCACCGGGAGCCACAACTGGCAATCTACAACAACAATTTTTGCTTCAGAACATGCATGCTGCATCCCCCAACGGCACTCTGCTTTCTGCTCCAACAGAGCATCGATTTGTTTTAACCTGACAAACATCCTAGGCATTGCAGCTCATCAACTCGAATAAAACCTACCTCTTTTCCCATCCAAGAATCTCAGCGATTCCAGAAAATGAAACCAGATATGGAGTTCCCATCTTTGCTGCTTGCTGGGCTAGGGCTCGATGTCCAATGTGCAAGGCATCAAACTTCCCCAAAGCCACAATGCCTCCAGCTACAGTGGTGGGAACCTACCAGATCCAAACGAAGCCACGTTGACGTATGTGCATATGCATGACACAGGCAATAAAGTTGTGCAACGAGAGAATTGTGGCAGGGCAGTGTCTCTGGATAATCCTCTACCAAAAACGTCAATCGAGAAAGTGCATGTGGGAGGGTGCACCATCTCTTCCTTCGCCAATTTGCTCTCCTCCCATTGTGCGTACTCAAGGTACTGTAGCTGACTCTCCTTTTCTTCCTTGCTGTTCCCAACATGCATCAGCCGTTCCCGCAGGCTAGAGCTAGCCTCGCTTGTTTGCTCCAAGCCGGTTAGCGCCCTGGCTTTCCGGAAAAAGGACTGGCAAGGCTTGGAGCTGCAAGGATCATAAACAATCCAAGCAACCGCAATTGCCTAAACCAACTCATCAACGATGCCAAGCAGCACCTCTGGAAAGCGGACGGAGCCTCACCTCCTCTCCCAGATTGAAAATTCAGGCACTCCAGCACACGAGTACGAATAGGAAGGTCCCAGTCTCGCTGCCTGCTCCATCACAGTGCGGTGCCCAGCATCGAATTTCCCTAAAGATCCTAAGCATCCAGCTACAGCGCTGCCCACCTGCATCATTCGTGGCCTATGAGCACAAACCCATGACGGAAATGCTTGCAGCAAGCTAGTGGAAATCAGAAAATGAGCCTGTGGTGAGACGCAATTCTGGGTCTCGAATTCGACCAAGGACCTGACCTGAGCTCTGACAGATTCACGTATACCGTAGCCATAAGGCAGCGGCAGCGCCATCTTGTACAACAGCTGGAGTGATGAATCTCCAACTGTTCCAGGCTGTCGGAATTCTAAGGGATGCCCTAAAGGTTGTACAACATAAAATCCATCAACAAGATCAAGAACAGCGAGATCCTTTTCTTTCTTGGGGATCGCGTTCCCTTCCAGTTGTCCAGCATCTGGGTGGTAGAGTCACGATACGTTCATTGCACCTGGAGATTTGGTGCAACATCTCGAATATTCTACAAGCCTAGCTTCAAAGGGACCTCAAGGGGGGTGGAGAAAACATTGTCAACATGAAGGTGGTGGCTCTGGTAAGCGGAGGCAAGGACAGCTGCTTCGCAATGCAGCAGTGTATCAAATACGGTCACGAGGTACAGGTCTATCTCAGCTATTGTGGGCGGCTTGGGGGCCCGTAATGCTGTTCTGGTGCTAGATCCATGTGCTCTATGTATGCACGTGGAACGACTTGAGATGCCCAGCTCATAGAGATGTGGTTCTGGCAGATTGTAGCTCTTGCGAATCTGTTACCTTCGGATGATTCAGTGGATGAGCTGGACAGTTACATGTATCAAACGGTGAGCTGTGAGTTGAGAAGTTGAATTGAGGAAGCAGAGATCGAGAAAGAGCTGTCTGCAGTAGAATTGATGGACCAGATGTCTATGGCGTTGATTGTAGGTGGGTCATCAAATCGTGGTGGCCTATGCGCAATGCATGGGCTTACCTTTGTTTCGAAGGCGTATCACGGGGAAAGCGAGGTGTGTAATTTGTCTTGAAGCTTTGCTTTGGCTCCACAAGATTTGTGGAACTGCGATTCGTGGAAATGGGGTTCTGGAGGAGAATTGTTTTCTTCATGAGCACGGGCAAGTGATTCTTTCTCCTGCAGAGTTCTAGACTTGAAATACAAAGAGACTGAAGGGGATGAAGTTGAAGATTTGGAAATACTTCTGCGCACAGTGAAGGCACATTTTCCCACTATCACTGGGGTCTCGTCTGGTGCCATTGCTTCTGATTACCAGAGGCTAAGGGTGGAGAGTGTCTGTTCAAGGTTAGGACTTGTCTCCTTGGCATTTCTGTGGAAACAAGATCAAGCTTTGCTACTTCAGCAAATGGTGACTCCTTGTCTTTTGTTTGGAACTCTCTTTGTCCTTCACTTCTTTCATATGACCATCAACACGGGCATTTTTTCACTAGGCATCGTAGGATATGTAGTCGCAAATTTCAGTCTTTGTCAACGTAGCCAGCTATGTTTTTCAGTGTAATGGCTGTGCTTAAACGTTTCTGCTTTGCTGCGCTGGCGATGGACTGCTAAAAAGATTGAGAGTGGAATTCACGCGATACTGGTGAAGGTTGGATTTCTGGCCTTGCTGTCGGAGCTGATTCTGATGGCTGAGCCTGCCTTTCCTGTGCTCATGTCTCTCTGTTCGCTTGTTTTCCAGGTGGCAGCCCTGGGCTTGGAGCCTAAAAAACATCTAGGCAAGGACCTCAAAGAACTGCAGCCACATCTCACTGATCTCAGCGAGTATGTTCTGTTTGTTGCAGCTCCATTGTTTGTTTCATCCAGTTGACTAGGAATCAAGCCAGCCTAGATTCTGCCGATGGATTTGGATCAGTTTTCTTCATGCAGAAAATATGGCTGCAATGTGTGCGGTGAGGGTGGCGAATACGAGAGTCTTACCCTTGACTGTTCTCTTTTCAAGGTATAATTCCATCCCCAGGCACGGAGGAAATGCTATGCAAACAACCTACAGTTGTCTTGCTGGATGTTTGAACATGGCAGCAAGCACTGAGGTTTCATTTTGCTGCAGAACGCAAGAATTGTTCTTGAAGAGTATGAGATAGTTCTCCTCTCTCCGGACAACATTGCACCAGTCGGAATTCTTCATCCCAAGAAGTATCGACTGGAGCAAAAAGGGAACAAATCCATGCAACTTAAAGATTATGCAAGTATAGAATCTGGGTCCATGACATGGGTTTTGGAAGTGGGTGACAACATCAACAGGCTTTACGTGGAAGAGGAGGAGGTTGAAGAGGCAGATGGGGCCACAGACGTGGCTTGTGCGGATGGTGCAGACAATGTTGAAGGGGTGTCATATCTCTCGGTCATTAAGCAGCAACATGGATTTTTCACCGTAAACTGTTGGAGACAACCGGGCAATCAATCCTCTGGTTAGAATCTTCCCCCTTCATGTGGAATGAATCAGCTATATTCGGCATCAACCAAAACCCAACTGAATAGTTGATTTTGAGCTGCTCCTAGTCCGCGTCATTGCCATTGCCATTGGTCAAGAATCGTCGGTGTTTAGTGTAAGCTGTATCGTGCAGCTGAATGAAGCTGGAGGTGCTTTTACAGGTGTGGCAGATGAACTGGCGATGGTTTTGAAAGCGATAGAGGAAGAGCTGAAGAAAGAGGAAATGGGATGGGCTAATGTCCTCTTTGTACATCTATATCTCGACAGCATGCTGCACTTCTCCCAAGCAAACGACGTGTACATGCAGCATATAACAGAGAAGGAATGTGAAAAAGGTGTGCCATCGAGGTGTACTGTCGAAGTTCCTCTTGTTGCCAACAATATGGGTCTAGCTCTGGTGGAAGTCATTGCATCCAAAAATGAGTGGAAGCAAGTCTTGCATGTGCAGAGTATCTCGTGCTGGGCACCTAGCTGCATTGGCCCTTACAGCCAGGTTAGAATGCGTGCTTTGCCTGGCCACATACTTCTGTCCCTAGGAAGCTCACAGCCATTCATGACATTGACGCAGAGGTTCATTCGTCGATGCAGGGAACACATCATTCTAGCTTCGTGTACGTTGCTGGCCAGCTCGGACTTGATCCCCCAACCATGGCACTAGTGACTGGAGGTGCCGGGACTGAAGCCTGGCAGTCTCTTTTGAACTGCGAGGCTGTGGCAGGTGCATTCGGTGTAAGCCTCGTTGAATCTGTGGCAAGCTTCACAGTGTACTGCTCAGGTGTAGCAGGGAAATCTGAGAGACGGGACATTAGAACCAAGCTGGAATCATACTTGGCCCCGTCATCTTCATCTGGTGAAGAAAGTGTGACGGATTCGCATCTCTCAGATTCCAGGAGACTGGTGCTGTATGTCGTTGTTCCTGCATTACCAAAAGGGTAGGGCCTCCTTTCCCGGACCCTGGCCATTTCTTGCATGCATGTTCTGTTCGTCCGACACTCACCTGCAGGTGCTTCCCTGGTATGCAGAGCCCGCGTGGAGGTGGAACCTCTACTATACCTGTCTCCATCTTCGGACCATCATACCCCTAGTCTGTACGGTTACAGCAGCTACCTGCTTTACTTCACCCTGGTGGATGGGTGTGTGACAACTACATCTCATGACCACCATGGAGTCGAAGCAATCAGCAGCCTCTCAAGATCCACAATTTGGAACGAGCATATCCTGCCACCAGACCAGCATCACCCGGAGGACCCATCTCCCCGTTACTTCGCCTCCGCTGCTGTGCAAAGCGTGTGCTCCCCTGGGAGCTTCTGTCGAGCAATCCTATCAGTGAGGCGCAAAAGAGATACTGAGAAGCTCCAGACGCTCCAACCTGTGCTTTACTCCTGTCTGGCATCTCTGTCCTCTACTTTGCTAAGGACCCAGCTGTCTTGGGAGGATGTTCTGGTAAGCCATCGATCCATCATGCATGATCCTCCAGAAAGTCTGCGTATGTCCTTTCCCCTGACTCCCCCTCCTCTGCTTGCAGGTCCTCCGAATCTATTCATCCACATCACAGCTCGCCGTGGACCATCTCCGCACATCCTTGCGCACTTTTCCGTCTGCCACGACTCAACACCTGTCAGCGGTTTCTCAGGCCACCCTGGTTCCTGTCAGTGGGATCGGAATGTCTGCCTCGGCACAGGACATGTTTGCCATCGAACTCCTCGCCTCTAGACAATAGCACATACATACATGCCCTGGGATTGGAATGTGGCACTGTTGTAAATCACAGTTCACTCAAACCCGCATTCATCACTACTAAGACCGTCCTCCACAAGAAACGTCCTTGTCTCTACTCATCGCCTAAATCTCGTCAGCAAATGAACGCGCCCGCTCAACGTATCGGTCGAGTGGAGCGCCTGATGTGCTGCTTCCGGCGTTTGCCTATGTCCTCTTCCTTGTTAACCCCTAGTGGACGGAGGGGTTTTCCCCCTTTTTTCTCCATCGTTAAATTATAAAAAATATGGGAGGGGCTTGACAACTTTCCTGTTTCTTTTTTTGAACTCCACTACAATTACGAGCACTATGAAACACATCTAAGCGTATGGGCTCATGTGGATCGCTGAATTTGGCACCAGAAGGCTCCAGGCTCCGGAATCTGCGAGCTTCTCCCGTCAAGCTTCGTACTCGTACAAGCCCTCCGAACTGAACCACTTACAATGCCAATTAGGTTTAAAATGCTCGCAGGCACTCCCGCGCATTACGAACAGGAACGCGGGATGAATGAACATGGACGGTGAAAAGAGAGCCACTTGCCGGAGGGTTGGTCGCCGGGAAGGGAGAAAGGAGGCCGGCAGTATGGTGCATCGGTTTATTTGCTGATGAGGTTTGGGCGACGGGGTTAGGCCGTGTCACATGGAATGTTGTGATTGCAGGGTTCCAAGGGCACCTTCACGCAATCTAGGTCTCACGCCATTAGGTCTCGATCGAAGCCCAGGATGCCCTTGCACCATGGTCTGCCTAAGCTATTTGTACCAAGGGCCACCCTCACCCCATCTACTACGTACGTAAGCTACTTGCACCAAGGAGGCACCTAGATACCATGGTGCGACTAAGCTACTTGCACCAAGAGCACGCTCTCTAACACAGACGTAATACATCCTGCGCTTAGATCGATACTTAGATGGGGTGCCTAAAGAGAGTGGATGCCCTTGGTGCAAGTAGCTTAGGCACACCATGGTACAAGTTGCTAAGTTCCAGTCCCATGATGGAAATCCGTCCTTAGTGGACTTCAATAAAATTCTTCGTCTTCTTCCTCTTATGCTCTTATGGGTACTTAGACGGAGCTGGTTAAAGGGAGTGGATACACAAGAAACTTTGAACACACCACGGTACAAGTTGTTAAGTACATACCAAGTCCCATGACGGAAATTCCGTTCAAATGAAGTATAATATAATTCTTCTTTTCTTCTTCTTGGATGTGCCGTTGGATGTTGCCTCCACCAGGCCTCTTCTTGGTTTGCAACAGCACACCCAACAAGACCCAGTCCGAATTCCAACTGCGCAATTTTATGACATTCGTCCCAGCCCAAAACAGAAAAAACTTCTAGACTTTGACCTTCCTAGGATTCCCTCTCGTTCCAATTGCCAAGATTCCTATCGATTCCCTCTATTTCGGATTGCCAAGAGGCGAAATTCCCAGACGAGAGAAGGTGGTAATCGAGTTGCAACAATTTGCTGCTTTCTTCACACCACACAAGTGTATCCTACTTGTAGAACCTAAAATTACAGCTTCGTCCAGGAATTGAATCCTTCTCTCCAAGATTTAAGACTGTCCGAGCACGCCATCCTTGATGTCCTGCAGAATGCGCTTGACAGTGACATCCACGCCCATGAGCACCAACGGAACGCCGTTCCCAGGCCTGGTGGAGGCTCCTGCAAAATAAAGCCCCTGGATGGCGGCATCAGCCACATCGGGGCGGAAGAATGCGAGCTGGAAAAACCCGTGCGCCAGGCCAAAGGCGGCCCCGTTCTGCAGATTGTAGGTGCTTTCCCACTGCGGTGGAGAGTAAACAAGTTCCTTCAAAATCCGGTCCTTGAGATCCCCGACACCGGCTTTGGCAAGGGTATCCAGCACCGCAGCCCGCGTGGCCGCCACCATAGCCGCGTCCTTGCTCAGGTCTCCGTCGTATCCCTGCCCGAGGTGCGCCACCGGCACCAGCACGGTGATGGCGTCCCCGTCCTCGGGGGCGGCGCTGGGATCGGTCCTGGCCGGAGCATGCACATAGAAATTCGGATGCTGCAGGAGTGTGCCGGGGTCCTTGGCCCGCTCCCAGCTCCGCTGAAACGCGTCCGACAGAAAGACGTTGTGGTGCGTCAGCCCCTCCAGCCTCCCGGACACGGCCCAGTTGAAGGAGATGATCCCCGCGCTGTAGTCCCAGCCTGCCAGCTTCCTCCCGCGGCTGGTCCCGGGCTCAGGCTGGCCGCCATCGCCGGGCTGCCCTGAGCTCGAGTCCGACAGGAGCTTGTTGTAGACGTAGGGCAAGTCTGCGTTGGCGACCACGATGTCGGCAGGGAGGAAGGTGCCGTCTTGGAGCGTGACGCCCGTCACTCTGCCCCCCGCCTGCTCGATGGCGCGCACCGGCGCCCCGGTGCGGATGCGCGCCCCCCGCTCCTCCGCCACCTGCAGCAGCGCATCCCGGATGGCCACAAATCCGCCCGGCGGATACCACACCCCGTTCACCAGCTCCGTGGCCGCCAGCAGGCTGAAGACACCCGGCGCGTTGTAAGGACTGAGCCCGACGTACAGGTCCTGGAAGGTGAAGAGCGCGCGCAGCTTGGGGCTGGAGAAGAAGCCGGCCAGGATGCTGTCGTGCCGACCGAGAAGCTCCAGCGGAGAAAGATGCTGCAACACCGGCAGCATCTGCAGCATGTTGGATCCGTACTGCAGCAGGTTGCGGGAGTCGCGCTTGATGATGGCGTCCACCGAGTTGTCCAAGATGGCCTTGCTCTTGGCCAGGAAGCGGAGGAAGGCCGCGCCAGCTCCCCGCTCCACCCTCTCCACCTGCTCACACATGGCCTGCACGTCGTAGAGCAGATCCAGGCTCCGGCAGTCGGGAGTGGGATCTTCCCCCGATCCTTCCTCCCGGCCGAAGAAGACGCGGTACGCCGCAGGCTCCACCTTCTTCAGCTCCACATACGAGCTCAGGTCCGCTCCCACGGCCGTGAACGCGTCCCTGTACACCTGCGGGAAGAGCAGCAGGCTCGGCCCCGTGTCGAATCTGTAGCGCTTTCCATCCGCGTCCAGCTCCACGCTCTGAAGCCTGCCTCCGATCTCCGCGTTCTTCTCCAACACCTGCACATCGAATCCCTCGTTCGCCAGCCTCCCCGCCACGGCCAAGCCTCCTACTCCAGCTCCCACGACAATCACCTTGAGTTTCCCGGCGCCAGGGCTTCCCCCGCCATTCCCTCCCTCCTCGGCCTTGGCCGGGGAGCTGGCCGCCTCCAGCACGGGAGAGGAAACCGCTGCTGCTGCATTGGCAGAAACCTGCACCACACTACCCCCGTTCCTGGAAGAGGAAACAGCAAGCCCCGTGAAGAGCTTCAAGCTCCGGCTATGGCGGTGGAGACACCGCGCATTCTCCGCACGCAGCAGCCCGGAATTGAACCCGGTTGCAAGCGTAGTGGCCTGCCCCGCCGGCCGCTGCAGCATACCCTGCATCTCCATAATGCAAGCTCACTTCTGCAAGCAGAAGACCGCCATTTCACCACGTCGGCCGCCGACGAGCATCCGCCATAGCCGCAGATTCCGAGCTCCAACCTGCGCTCCTGTTTGTTGTCCAGGCGATGAGATGGAGATGCCGCAACCACACGCGAGGACGATCCCGTTTGTCTCGTTTCCGTTTAAGATGCTGTTAGGGCATTAACCCGGGTTAGTACCTTAACCCGGGGTTAAGCCTGGGGCCCAACGCAGGCTCGAGCCAAGAAGGAAGCAAGGAAGGAAGACCGACATGGTGGCAGGAGATCGCGCATTCTGCAGCTGGAGAAAGGATGGGGATCACAACAGTGATCCTGGTTCCGACTGTGGCGGTGTTTGGAGGATTCATGGCGGTGAAGGATTCCCTGCCCACCGTTCTGCGCTACATCCTTTTGCATGCTTCGTTGGTAGGGTTGACAGCTGCCGCGTCCTCGCATCCCGCCATCAACTTCACCTTCCTATTCGGCAAGAATCCTGAGGGCGCATTCCCGGTGTGGTCGCATCTGCTCTTCTATCCATATCTGTATCCGCTCCGGGCGTATGTGAGGTTGCGGCGGATCAAGAACCAGGAAGCCGTCTTCACGGAGGTGGCTGATGGCCTGTACGTCGGAGGCTGGCCCTGCGACGCGTCCCAGCTGCCTCCAGGCAACCCCGCCGTGGTGGACTGCACCTGCGAGCTTCCCAGGCCCGCCTTCTCCACCCGCGGGCCTTACCTGAACATCCGGGTGTGGGATTCCCGGGGTCCCCGCCCGGACGAGATCGAGCTCTGCGTGCGATGGTGTCTGCATAAGCGCCGCCTCAATCATTCCATCTTCATACACTGCGCGTTTGGTAGGTTCTTGTTTTCTACTTCTCTTGCTGTCTCTTGATTTTCTTGATTCTTCAAGATCTAGCGCCTCGGGTGTTGTCCTGATGCTTATCGATGCTACTAACTCACAAACTGTGCAGGTCATGGAAGGAGCGTGACGATGATGTGCGCTCTTCTAGTAGCTTCAGGACTTGTTGAGACATGGCAGGCAGGGGAGCGGTGGATCAAGGAATTCCGGCCCTCCATCCGCTTGAACCGAGGCCAGATTGAAAGCTTGCGGCAATGGACTAAGTTCAGAGAAGCCAAGTCCAAGCCGCCAGGCTCACCCAGCCTCAAGCCTCTCAAGATGCGCACAGATTCCCTCTCCGCTCTGCAAGCGTATGATTTTTGATGCACAATTCCACTCCGTTCCCAAACCTAAAATTTTCATTCCTCTCTTTTCCTCCATGTGACTCATGTCCTACTCGTCGAATCTCTTCCATTTCCGGAACTCCTTCAAGTGGCTCACAGCAAGCCCGATTCCACACTCGAACTTCCCGTCTCCTTCCTGCTTCTTCCCTACGCCCAAGTAGTACATGTACAAGCTCCCATCCTCTCGCCTCACGACATAGGGAGTCCCGACTATCACATTATCCCACACTTCCTCCCCCTTCCTAGCTCTCAGCACCGGCCCTCCGGGCTCCGGCCCTGCTTCCAGATCCTTCTCCCACACCACCCCGTCCTTGGACGTAGCCAGCCCCACTGCGAAATCGAACGCGTAGTTCGATCCTTCATAGAACATGACAAAGCCGTCCTCCACCTTCAGCACATGCCGCACCGACACCCCGCCTTCATCCCAGCTACCGGGCTCCCCCGCCGAGAGTATCCTTCCCCGTTTCTCCCACTTCCTGCCGTCCGGCGATGTCGCCAGCCCGGCCGAGAAGAACCCGACCCCCTTGGGCCCTCCAAGCTCCCGGCTATGGTACGTCATGAGCCAGTCCTCCCCGGGGCCGGCGGGGGGCAGCACCCGGGGCCAGGACACCCCGTTCTGGTCCCATTCCCCAGCCGCCCCGAGCTCCAGCACCGGCCTCTGCTCATGCTCCCGGTCCCATCGCAGCCCGTCCCGGGACAGGGCCAGGCCCGGGCGGAGCTTCACGCCCCGCGCGGGCTTGGGGAGGAAGGGGATGGCAACCTCCTCCATCCCGCCCCCGAAGTAGAACATGAGCCAGGCGTCCGCGCCCGGATCCCTCACCACATCGCTCACCCCGACATGGACGCTGTCGAAGGCGGCCGGGTCGGAGGCCGGATCCAGCACGGCCCCCTCCGGCAGCGGGCCGCGGAAGCGCTCGAACGCGGTTCCGTTGGCGCTCACCGCCAGCCCGACCCTGCCTGTGGGGAGCGACGCGTTGAAGGGCTCCACGCCCTGGTTCCATTGTGGCCCCCCGCGCCCGTAGTAGTACATGCGGAAGCCATGGCCGGGAGCTTGCTCCACCACCACGGCTCCGGAGAACATGAGCTTGTCCCACCAGTCGGAGCCTGGATCTGCTGGACCCAGCACCCGCCCCGATGGCCACGCCTCCGGATCGGCCATGGCAAGAGCAAACGGCGATCGGCAAACCTGCTTCCTTGAATTCCTCCGACCTAGCCTCAGCGGAAGGCTGTTAGAGAGGGGCACGATGGACCCGTAGGCGAAGGCGGCCATGGATTTTTCATCCGCCGAAGAGTAGAGATTGCACGTTTCTTGAGGAGGATGATCTTACAAATAAGTACATAATGCGGGAGTGAGTGAAATACATTGTTTTACAGCAGTGCCAAACAATCCCAGTCCCAGGGCTGTGTCTAGACAGGCCCTCCTCAGGGCCGTGCTGCCTACTACGATGCGCTAAGTAGACGTTGGAAAGCCAGAGCTGAGATGAATCCACATGAAGCGTCCTGACGCTACCGGACATCTTTAAGCTCCTCCGGAGCACGGACAAGCAGCAAAATTTGTAAGTGGAGAAGCTTCCCCTCCCCTCATCACGGAATTGTCACTGTAATCCAGCCTGAAGACAATTGGCCTTGCTGCACTGAGGATGCCAGATACGAAAAACCGGGGCAACAGCATCAGTTGCCACTGCCGAATATCGTTAATAATCTCCGTTTTCCTTTACATTTTAGTACTACAATCCATCCGAATTTCTATCAAACCGGTCAAATGGCGGGCCGGATAGCCCTTTACCACTTGGACACTCTGCATGTCCAGTAGGGTGATACAAAGCGGGCCGGATGGCCCTTGCCCACCTGAACACTTCGCAAGTCCAGGAGCGTGATCAGATGGTGAAACATTGACAGCTCGTAAATACCTGATCAAAATTGCACACTGAAAGAATCTACTCCAACGCAGGGGCTGAGCCACCAAAACCACCGCCGCCTCGTCCAAAGCCGCCTCTTCCACCCTGACGCAACACACCAATCTTTGTTACCAAATGACAAGACAAAAGAGCAGCAGTTAACCAGAAATTGCTGAAGCACTCTGAGCACATACCCCGCGGAATTCCGGGCGGTATTCCCCTGGAGCTCCACCTTTGTCAAACCCTCCAGGTCCCCGAGGAGGGCCCCTGCGGTAGCCTTCCCTCTCACCATCACCAAACCGCGGTGGGCCCCTGCGACAGGCATCGGACAGGAGCTCATGTGAGCAACCACAGATGGAAATCGAAGGCAAACAACATAGGAAAACATTAGGGCAACAAACCTCGGTCTATCACCACCGCCAGGAGGTCCCATGGGCCGGCTTGGCGGACGAGCAGACTTCTTCAAGGTGGCAGGGACGATCTCGGATGGCAAGTTCAGGTAAGTCCGCAGGTACTCAATTCCATCGTTTGTCAAGTACCAGTAGTAATGCCTCCACGCAAAAGACTCCTTCACGTACTCCTTCGATTTGAAGCTCTGCATCAACTTGATGACCTGCAGCACAAAATCAATCGTCGCGTAAAGCCGCAAGCGTGTGAAAGGTTTCGATTCAACTATCAGCACATCGGACTGCAAAAATACCTGCAGATTCGGGACTTCTATCTCCGGATGCTTGGGAGCGTTGAAGTCCTTCTTAGCATATAGAACACCCTCTGGACACGGCCACCGAAGCAAATCAGCAACAACATCACCTTGAACACACAGATGGCTCTCCCTACTACACAAAACAGTGCGCCAAGCTAATGAACCTTTGAAGAGGTACTTGTACACCTCCACTCGGTTCTTCTTCGGAATCAGCTGCAGCCGAAGAAAAACGTCAGTCGACACGAAAACTAAAAACTCCCAATCCACAAGCAGAAATCTGCACTCACCATCTTGACAAGCTTCTGCGCGCAGCTGCAAGCGGGGCAACAATCAAACACCAAAACAACGAAGCGCAGGCGACCGCAGCGACGCCTCCGAAATGAAGACACCAAGCTTAGGGCTTGCAAGGGGTATTCATTCACACTGGTGCCCTAATAAGGCTGTGTCCTTAAAACGACTTTAGAATAATAGAATTAGCTTCTACCTACCTTGGTAAGTACTTACATATCTAGACCCCAAAAAAAAAACAAAAGACACGGAAACTCGATATAAAAAAGAGATGCAACCCACTATAAAAATACTTACATATCTAGGAAAAAAAAGACACGGAGACTTAATATAAAAAAAACAGATGGAAACCAGGCTCTTTTACTAACTTCAAAACCAAGGCCTATACTCAAATTTGGCCCAAACTCGGTTTACTATGGCATACCAAAGAGGACAGAGGGGATGGGACATTTTTTTTTTCGCGAAACCCA
Organism: Anthoceros angustus; assembly: GCA_010909165.1. Lineage (NCBI taxonomy): Eukaryota > Viridiplantae > Streptophyta > Anthocerotopsida > Anthocerotales > Anthocerotaceae > Anthoceros > Anthoceros angustus. The sequence continues at coordinate 507,495 of MU008160.1, forward strand.
TGCAAGCCGTGGGGATCTTGAGGAATATGCCGTAGATTCCAGTACGGTATCTTTTTACAAAGACATGGTCATGGCGCTTTGGCGCCCTAACCAACAATGACCAAGCACCAAAGGGACACACACGCTCTCCTCGAAAGGGTGTAGGGTTCAAAATGTTTTTGTCCTTGTAACTTTCAAAACAAAGAGCCGTGACACATTGTTTTCAGCCTTCCACCCTACCTTCTGCCATAAAGTTTTCTTCCATGGCCCGTCATGGACGGCAAACCCTAACACGCCTCCCGCGCCGACCACACCAGTGTGGTTGCCGAACCCTACCTCAGTCGCGGCCATGGTATGCGAATGCAATGATGGCTGCGGCACCCGGCGCGGCCATCTTGTTTTTCATTCGAGCAGGCTCTTGCTTCTTACCGTGGCGAGCACGATCGTCCTTCTCAATGTTTCCAGCATGATAGGCTCCCTCACAAAATCACGATTCCATTGTCACAGCTAAGAAGGCGGACACTGGCGTGTGGAGGTTGAAATATTCTTTGGAACATAGAAGCCGCCTTCGATTGCCTCAAGAAATCGGGTGCATGTGGCGAGACTACGCGTGGTGGGATTTGGGGATTCCACGCTTAAATTTGTTCTACCGCTCCTCCGATCCATCGCTACGGAGTAGCGGACATCCTTCTCCATTGCGTTTCAAATGCGTAGAGATGATGGCGATCAAACGAGCGAGGAAGGCGATTCGAGGACATGTTGAGCGATTCACGGTCGATACCTCACCAACAAAGTTTACGGTCCCTCCAGCAGCCGTTCACATGATAAGGGTGCCATTCCATTCATCAAAAGGATGTCCACGCACATCGCAAAATTGCGGTAGCATCAAACCCTATCTCCTCTGCGGCCTTCCTACGCGCGCGCCTCGGCCTATGCAAAAACCAAAACGCCGATGGAACTCGAGCACAAGGATGGCGGCCGCCTACTTCCCTCGTCATCCATGCGCTTGATCATCTGCCGAGAACCTTAATTGTGCCCTCCATGGCCTCCGGCGTCGAGCATTCCGTCATCGCTCTCTGTCCCCGCTCGGCGCGTCGCCTCCTCCAGGCGTTGGGGCATTCGGCGAGCTCTTGCTTCTTACCGTGGCGAGCACGATCGTCCTTCTCAATGTTTCCGGCATGATAGCCTCCTCACAAAATCACGATTCCATTGTCACAGCTAAGAAGGCGGACCACGGCGTGTGGAGGTTGAAATATTCTTTGGAACATAGAAGCCGCCGATTGCCTCAAGAAATCGGGTGCATGTGGCGAGACTACGCGTGGTGGGATTTGGGGATTCCACGCTTAAATTTGTTCTACCGCTCCTCCGATCCCATCGCTACGGGAGTACGGACATCCTTCTCCATTGCGCGTTTCGTCCGTCACGAGATGATGGCGATCAAACGAGCGAGGAAGGCGATTCGAGGACATGTTGAGCGATTCACGGTCGATACCTCACCAACAAAGTTTACGGTCCCTCAACCGTTCACATGATAAGGGTGCCATTCCATTCATCAAAAGGATGTCCACGCACACATCGCAAAATTGCATGCGGTAGCATCAAACCCTATCTCCTCTGCGCGGCCTTCCTCGCGCATGCCTCGGCCCCTATGCAAAAACCAAAAGCGATGGAACTCGAGCACAAGGGATGGCGCCGCCTACTTCCCTCGTCATCCATGCTTGATCATCTGCCGAGAACCTTAATTGTGCCCTCCATGGCCTCCGCAGCGTCGAGCATTCGCGTCTCATCGCTCTCTGTCGCTCGGCGCGTCGCCTCCTCCGGCGTTCGGGCATTGGCGTCGAGATGCCGCCCGCCCTGCGCTTCCGCCGGACACCGTGTCCGATTCCTCGTGGTCGCGCCTCCCCTTGTGCTCGCCCTCGCGGGTGGGGTCGGGCGCACTCCGCTCTCCTTCTCCTTCCGCTCGCTCTCCTTCTCCCAAACGCCGCCTCGCTCCGCCCTCGGTGCCGTTGCTCCCCTCCTCCTCCTCCGGTGTCTTGGATCTTGGCCTCCACCGCCGTGAGCTCGTGGCGCGCCTCCGCTCCTCCCCTCCAGCCACCTCCGAGCCTCCGCCTAATCTGCCTTGCTCGGCGTCGAGATGCCGGCGCCGATGGGCGGTTATTCCTCCAGCGGCTTCCTCAAGCGGCTGGCGCTCAGTCCACTCCCCTGCGCGCGCCGCGGCCCACAGCCCAGTGTTGCCTCGGCGTCCGCGCAGGATGGCGTCGCCCCATCGCATCCCCCTCATTCCCGCCAGCGGCCATCCGTCGGCCTCGGTCTCGGCGGCGGCGATCATCGCCTCGCTCCGCCCTCGGTGCCGTTGCTCCCCTCCTCCTCCTCCGGTGTGCCGCGGATCTGGCCTCCCCGCGTGAGCTCGCGGCGCCTCCCCGCTCCTCCCTCCGCCTGCCTCCCGAGCCTCCGCCTAATCTGCTGCTGCAGGTGCCTCCCGCCCGATGGGCGGTTATTCCTCCGTTGGCTTCCTCGGCGCGCTCGATCCCACTCCCCTGCAGCGATCGCCGCCCGGCCCGTAGTGTTGCCTCTGCTGCTGCCATGGGGAGGGTGCCCTCCGCATCCCGCCTCATTCCCGCCATCGCCAGCCATCCGTCGGCCTCGGTCTCGGCGGCGGCAGTCATCGCCCTCCCGCCACCATGGCCGACCTCCGGCTCGGGCATGGCGGCGGACATTACTGCCACCGCCATGCGGCTCGACCTCGGCTCCCGGCGGCGCGTCACGCATCCGCCATCCTGTCCACCCCTCGGCCTCGTCGGCGGCGGCCATGGCCCCTCGTCGGCGTCCTCCACCCAGGGGTTGGCTTCCTCCTCGCCTCCGCCGCCGCCTCGCCTCGGGAGGCAACCTCCTCCCCTGCGCCCGCCATCGCAGCCATCCGTCGCCATGGGGAGAGGAAGGTGCCTCCCCTCCCCCTGCTCCTCGCGCCCCCCCTGCTGGCGTTCCGGTCGCCATGGGGAGGGTGCCCTCCTCCCCGCCGCCATGGCCTCGTCGGCGGGGAAGGGCACCGTGCCCTCCTCCCGCCCGCCGCTGCGCCGCCCTTCCTGCCGATGGGGATCTTGGGGGGGGAAGGTGCCCTCCCCTCCTCCTCCATTGCTCACTTGCGCCCTTCCGCCCGCCACCATGGCCGACCTCGGCTCGGGCATGGCGGCGGCGGCGATCATCGCCTCCCGCCACCATGGCCGACCTCCGGCCGTATGGCCGGACATTAGATCGCCACCGCCATGCCCGAGCTCGACCTCCGGCCACGCAGTGCATCCGCCATCCTGTCCACCCCTCGGCCTCGTCGGCGGCGGCCATGGCCCCTCCTCCTGCTGCTGCCTCCCCTCCCCCGGGTTGGCTTCCTCCGCCTCCGCCTCCGGGAGGCAACCTCCCCTGTCAATCCGAGGCCAGGAGTGGAGAGGGAAGGTGCCCTCCCCTCGCCTCCCCGCTGCCGCCATGCGGCTCGACCTCGGCTCGGGCATGGCGGCGGCCTCCCGCCTCGCACTAGATGTTGCCGGCGGGGAAGGGCACCGCCTCCCCTTCCGCCGCTGCCGCCATGGCGCTTCCGCCGATGGGGATGCTGCTGTGGGGGAGGGAAGGTGCCCTCCCCTCCTCCTCCCGCCTCCGCCTCGCTGGCTGAGTTGGGCCGGCGGGGAGGGAAGGTGCCTCCCCTCCTCCTCCCGGCGGTGCGCGCCTTCCCTCCTGGAATCACGTCGCCATGGGGAGGCAAGTGCCCTCCCCTCCTCCTCCAGTGCGCCGCGCCCTTCCTGCTGGCGATCGCGCCATGGGGAGGCAGGTGCCCTCCCCTCCTCCTCCCCTGCGCCCGCCTTCCTGCTGGCCGCCGCCCGCCATGGGGAGGCAAGGTGCCCTCCCCTCCTCCTCCCCGCTGCGCCCTTCCGCCCGCCATGGCGGCGCGCCGCGCCATGGGGAGGCAGGTGCCCTCCCGCCTGCCTCCCCGCTTTCTGCCTCTGCTGCTGCAGGTGCCCTCCCCGCCTCTGTGCGCGCCCTTCCTCCCGCCATCCGCCATGGGGAGGGCCTGCCCTCCCCTCCTCCTCTGCTGCTGCAGGTGCCTCCCGCCTCCCGCCCGCCATCCGCCATGGGGAGGGCCTGCCCAGCACTTGCCGCGCCTTCCGCCCGCCTCCTCCACCCCAAGGCGGAGGGCATCCCCCACCTGCCGCCCTTCCATGCCGCCGCCATGGGGAGGGGCAGTGTCCCTCCGCCTCCTCCCCTCGGGCCGCCGCTGGCCGCCCCGCCCGCCATGGCGGCGGGCCTCCCCTCCTGGCGCTCTTCCTCCCGTCACCGCGGCGCCCGCCGCCCGGCGCCACGGTGGCAGTCTCCTCCACCCTCCCGCCTTGCGCCGCCTCCCGCCTCCCCGCTGCGCCCTTCCCGCCATGCCCTTGTCCTCCATCCGTCTTCCCCCGTGACAGCGCGACCTTCACTCCCTCCACCCCGCCTTCCCCGCCTTGCGCTCCCAATATGCCGCATCGGGTGGCTGGCAGGTGTTTACGGTGGCCACGGCCTCCCGTTGCGCACTCACTGGGCGGCCCGCGGCCCATGTTCGCCTCCTCAAAGCGGCACATGCACTTCACGGAATGGGAGTTGCAGTTCTCGTGGCGCGTATACGCCACCGCCATGGACTCCATTTGTCCACCGCCACTGTTCAATGCGGAACTCCTTTGGCAACCATGACACGGGCGTCCCGGCCCCATCAACCTTTGGCCTACATTTCGTTTGTATCCGCCAACTCCTTTCCTCTTCCCACGACATTCGCATGGGTGTGTCTGGGCGCCCAAAATGTTCACTTAAACTCAATATTCGGTTCTCTCATCAATTACATAAACATACTTTTCCGGGTCACCGTCTCGGTCCACGCAAACACGGTAGCGCCACGCGCCTATTACTACCAATGCCACAATTGCACGGCATGGCACCGCCATAGTGGCGTAAGCGAAAAAGCGACAAAGCGTAGCTCCTCGTAGACCCCTTCCTCATCCGTCGCACCTCTCATACCGAGTGCCAGCGTCGCCCGCCATCCATGGACACCCGCCTCCACCCGCCTCCCCGCCCGCCATCCGCTTGGGCCACCACCGTCCTCTCCGATTGCTTCCCTTTGTCCCGGAGCTTCACCTCCTTGGCATCACCGGCCTGCCATTTGGGCGGCCTTCGCTCGCTCTCTGCCGTGTGTTGTGATCGTTAAAACTTTTATGTTTTACCTTGACATTCCGCACCACGTCTTCCGCGTTTCCACTAGCCACTCGCGATGCAAACTCCTCCGCTTCCATTCCAAGGAGGTGCGCGCGAAAAAGCGCTGCCCACCGCCGCCCATCGCCATCGCCGAGGAGCACGCGCACCACCTCGGCTCCTTCCTCTCCATCCATCACACTTGCGGCGGTGTTCGCGTCCCGCTGCGGTTCACACCTACACCGTGTACAAAAAGCGGGAGGTGTCCATCGCACGCAATATCACCTCCACCAATCGCCTTACAACACCGGGGTGGCAGCGCGCCCGCCACCACCGTTCGCACCGGTCGTCCGCTTCCGCCTCCGCCCCTCCTTCTTGGCTTCTCTTCCTCTTTTCCCTCGTTATGGCCGATTCGTTCCGCCCATCACGGCAAGTTCGGATCGGCTTCCCAACGTTCACCCCGCCGTTGTGGATCGCACGACGTTTTACTGCCGTTCCTTGGCGTTTGTGCCTCGGACTCCACAACCTTGAGATCGGCCCAAGTGCGGTCATGCGACAGCGTATTGGCATGCATCATGCAAAACGTCATCCGCCATGTGGCCAATGTTTTACCACGATGCGGAGGGAAAACGTATGCCAACCGCCGCACCTTGTTGTTTTCCACGTTATTCCTACATATATAGCCATGTATGATAACTAGTTTTCAAAGACCAGGTCATGAACAATGACTTGTACCATAGGCCAAGGACCCTTTTCGATGATGCATGTAGAGACAATTCCATTGGCCAAGCATACACATAGGCCAAGCATACGACTGGAAAAACACAAGGAAATTTCGACGCATCGTGGGAAAAATCAATCCCCATGGGCCAACAACTTTTGGAGGATGCATTCAAAGAATTGCCACGAAGATTACAAGGACAAAACCAAAACAAAACTTCGCCCATGTCATGCGAGTTTACGTTGTTATTCCACATATAGACATACATGATATACCTCGGTTCAACGAATACATTCATTGTCACATGCCAAAGGCCAAGGAGCCTTTCCCACATGTCGGAAAGATGCACGAAGCATACAAAAGGTAACATATGGAAAGGAACTTTTCAATGCACCACAGAAGCAGTTCCTCGCCATTCTTCTTCGGGCGCTTCCTGCGCTCTTTTCCCTCGTTATGGCCGATTCGTTCCGCCCATCACAAGTTCGGGGCGCTTCCCAACGTTCACCGCCTTCGTTGTGGATCGCGGCGGGCCAGTTTGCGCTGCCGTTCCTTGGCGTTTGTGCCTCGGACTCCACAACCTTGAGATCGGCCTGCGTCATGCGACAGCGTATTGCATCATGCAAAAACGTCATCCGCCATGTGGCCAATGTTTTACGCCCACGATGCGGAGGGAAAACGTATACCAACCATGTTTGTTTTCCACGTTATTCCGTTATTCCTACATATATAGCCATGTATGATATAACTATTTTCAAAGACCAGGTCATGAACAATGACTTGTACCATAGGCCAAGGACCCTTTTCGATGATGCATGTAGAGACAATTCCATTCGCCAAGCATACACATAGGCCAAGCATACAGACTGGGAAAAAACACAAGGGAAATTTCTGACGCATCGTGGGAAAAAATCAATCCCCATGGGCCACACAACTTTTTGGAGGATGCATTCAAAGAATTGCCACAGGCGAAGATTACAACGGGACAAAACCAAAACAAAACTTCGCCCATGTCATGCGAGTTTACGTTGTTATTCCACATATAGACATACATGATATACCTCGGTTCAACGAATACATTCATTGTCACATGCCAAAGGCCAAGGAGCCTTTTCCCACATGTCGGAAAGATGCACGAAGCATACAAAAGGTAACATATGGAAAGGAACTTTTCAATGCACCACAGAAGCAGTTCCTCGCCATTCTTATTCGGGCGCTTCCTGCTCTTTTCCCTCGTTATGGCCGATTCGTTCCGCCCATCACGGTTCGGTGGCTTCCCAACGTTCACTGCCCGCCGTTGTGGATCGCGTGGACGGGCGAGTTTGCCGCTGCCGTTCCTTGGCGTTTGTGCCTCGGACTCCACAACCTTGAGATCGGTAGTGCGGTCATGCGACAGCGTATTGGCATGCATCATGCAAAAACGTCATCCGCCATGTGGCCAATGTTTTCTGCCCACGATGCGGAGGGAAAACGTATGCCAACCCGCAGCACCATGTTTTGTTTTCCACGTTATTCCTACATATATAGCCATGTATGATATAACTATTTTCAAAGACCGGTCATGAACAATGACTTGTACCATAGGCCAAGGACCCTTTTCGATGATGCATGTAGAGACAATTCCATTGGCCAAGCATACACATAGGCCAAGCATACGGAGGGAAAAACACAAGGAAATTTCGGCGCATCGTGGGAAAAATCAATCCCCATGGGCCACAACTTTTGGAGGATGCATTCAAAGAATTGCCACGAAGATTACAAGGACAAAACCAAAACAAAACTTCGCCCATGTCATGCGAGTTTACGTTGTTATTCTGCACATATATGAACATACATGATATACCTCGGTTCAGCAGCCATTCATTGTCACATGCCAAAGGCCAAGGAGCCTTTTCCCACATGTCGGAAAGATGCAAGCATACAAAAGGTAACATATGGAAAGGAACTTTTCAATGCACTGAAGCAGTTCCTTCGCCATAGGCCAAGGAACTCATCCGGATGCATGGAAAAAAGCGATGCGAAGCACAAAAGGCAAAAAACCCACAACACAACTTCTATCCTATCATGCACGTTAACGGTGTTATTCTTGCATATATAGACATACATAATATACCTTAGTTCTAAGATGAAGACATTACCATTCACTTCTACCAAAGGCCAAGGACCATTTTCCTGAAGCTTCAGCGAAAAAGGCAAAAACAATATGTTTCGCATGCATCATGGACAAAGTTCATTCCCCATGCCCCAAGGAACTTTGTTCATGATGCATGGAAACTTGCCATCGACGAAGGATAGAAGAAGGCAAAACTAGAGCACAACTTCTCACATATCATGCGGTGTACGGTGTTTTCCGCATATATAGAAAAACATAATATACCTCTTTTCCAAGGCGAAGACATTATCACTTGTACCAAAGTGCAAGGACCCTTTTCATTGATGCATATAAAGGAAAACCCTTTTCGCGATACATAGAAAAGGGAAACAAAAATAAGAAGCTTTTCCATTGCTACCGCACAAAGATCCTTAGGCATATGCCAAGGAACTTTATCGACGATGCATGGAAAATTTGCTTTGCAAGGGATAGAGGAAGAAAAACTGAGCACATCTTGCGTGACTTAGTTTTCAACTTTCTCCTACATATATATCCATATATTATATACCAACCTTTCAAGGATGCTAGCATGTCCTCTCAATCCTACTATAGGCCAATGTCCAAGGAACAAGACATATGTAATATTTATGTCTATATATGCAGGATTACATGCATATGTGCACATGCTCTAACACGCCAACGTCCCTTCGCTAAACCCTAAAGATGTTTTACCTTTACATCTGCCATCCAACTATTGACACACACACATATGGGAAGACCAAGCCTACTGTAGTATATGTAGCACTAACTTCCTTGGCCTTTGGTGGTTGAAACAACATGCATGATGTTTCGCTTTGTGACAAATCCCAAATGCCAAGGATGACATGTCCTTTGTAGTATATGCCTCTCGCCTTCCTTGGCCTTTGGCATGGACACACCATGCATGATGTTTCCTCCTTTCAAATATCCCAAAGGCCAAGGTTGTCAAGTCCTCATACTATATGTACCACTATCTTCCTTGGCCTTTGAAAATTGGAACATTATGCATTATGTTCCATCCTTTTTGGGCCTTATAGTTTGGCCCAAAACCCCCTACTAGACATGTGTGAACAAAAACCTCATACTCAATATCCATCATTATTAGCCATCCATTCGGTTCGGAAATGCAGGACAAATTCACTATATATGCTTGGGTTCGGTCAGGGTATGGAGGAAGTGATTTGACATAAACCGCAAATTGCTACGAGAACACGGCCGTCCTTGGTCATGTCGGAATCCCCTTCCGTGAGCGGACGATGTTTTGTAGGAGGCCACGCACTCGCCACGTGCACCGGCATGGCCTGTCTGCTGAAGATGCGACCGCGTCTTCCCCAAGCGTCCGGGCCGCATTCTTGTCCACGGCCTCTGTCCGGTCCTCGCACGAATACTTCAAACATAAACAACGCGTCTTCTAGAAGGCGCGTTTAAGCGACATGTCCTCATCTCCACCATCGCCTTAAACAATGCGGCCATCCGACGAGGTGCATCGAGAGCGGCGGCGCGCCCATCTCTCTTCCGATGTAATGAATGTCGTGTTTCCGTAGTAGCGAGGCGGGCATTCTTGTTAATCCTAAGCGGGGTTTGAGGCGTTTGGGGGCACGACTCCACGAAATAATGAACCTCTGCGCTCTTGTCATGCAGAAAGACTGTGAAGACGGGGAGACGGCGCTCCGTATCTTCCTGCAGCATCGGCCGGCGGCTGGTTCGCCATCGCGGACACGCCCCCCCCCTCTGCCATCTCCCACCCCTTGACTGGAAATCGCGGCGCTGGAGGCCGTGACCAAGGCACACCCATCTTTTTTGGTGGACTCTGCACCAATCCAAGTGAAAACATGGCGAGCGAGGAGGCGGGCGCCGCCGGTGAATGCGTGCGATGGCGGTGGCGACATTCTCGGAGATTGGGTGAACTCACGACGAGGATGCAAATGTCTTCCACCAAATCCCCACGCCAAGGTCGGCCTCATCGCGTTTCCAAGCCTCTGCCGCTGCTAGAATTCACGGTCGAGGCAATCCGCAAGGCCCTCCGGTGTGCGGACACCGGCCATCGGCGGACCCTTGGCGGTGTGCATTGCGGGATCGGCGGCGCGGCTGGGCCGGAGCGGTACCGGGGGCGGTGAGGGTGGGGGTGCACGTTCCCTCCACGGCCGGAACACCTGGTGCGTGCGGCAATGGAAACATCCCCTCACACAACGACGCAATCACCCGATTATGGTTCCCGAGAGGCGGCGAGGAGGCGGGCGTCGCGCGCCGGGTGCACATGAAGAAGCTCTATTACGGTTCCGAGAATCGCATTTACGAGGCCATCCACTTAGGACCGAGGCGATGGGGAGGCGCTTTGTCGGAGGATTGCGCAGTCGCATGGTGGAGTTGCACGCTGCAGCCATGCCCGTGGGAGCGAGGTATGCAGTTTGAGTTTGACCGGGGGCTGCGCCGTGGACGGTGGCCCTTCCGCCTTCCCAGCAATTTGGGCCTGGTTGCTTCGAGCGCAACGAAGGTGCAAACCAGCGATTCGCCCTGCAGTCCTCACAGATGACCGCTCCCATTCACGCATGCACGTAGCGCTAACGTTTTGCAAGGTGCGCTTTTGTATGTCCGGGATCCCGATCCCGATAGCCGCCGTAGTCCGCAACTAAAGCGGTCTTGGAAGAGGAGGAAGGAGCGTGCGGCGGGGAAGCGGATTTCGACGGAGATGACGTGCACACTGGTGGTGGACGGGACAGGACTCGATCTCCCGGTCGGACGCTGAGATCCGACTTCGACCAAGTGGCTTCCAGGGCGTCATCGCCCGACCTCGGGGGCACACAGTGCACTGCAGGTGGGGCCTTCGTAGTCATTGACGATTCCGCAGATGAAAGGACAGCGGCGCCCTCCGGCGCTGCTGTTCGAGATGGACGGTCGCCCGCTGGAGCATCCAGTGCGGTGGGAACGCGCCCGCGCACCATCCGCCATCGGCGTCGATTCTTGAAACATACGAGCGGTTGCGGCATGGCGGCGAGGAGGCGCCGTCGCCGGTGAATCTCATGCGATGGCGGTGGCGACATTCTCGGAGATTGGGTGAACTCACGACGAGGATGCAAATGTCTTCGATCAAATCCCCAGGTCGGCCTCATCGCGTTTCCAAGCCTCACCTGCTAGAATTCACGGTCGCGAGGCAATCCGCAAACCCCTCCGGTGTGCGGACAGCAGTGCGGCGGACCCTTGGCCGGCGTGTGCATTGCGGGATCGGCGGCGCGATCTGGGCGGCGACGGGCGGTACCTTCCGGGCGGTGAGGGTGGGGGTGCACGTTCCCTCACGGCCGGAACGCACGCAGCGGCGTGCGGCAATGGGAAACATCCCCTCACACAACGCCGCAATCACCCGATTATGGTTCCCGGGAGACGGCAGAGGGCGGGCGTCTGGCGGTCACGGGCGGGTGCACATGAAGAAGCTCTATTACGGTTCCGCAGAATCGCATTACGAGGCCATCCACTTAGGACCGGCGAGATGGGGAGGCGCTTTGTCGGAGGATTGCTGCAACGCAGTGGTGGAGTTGCACGTCACGGGCCATGCCGTGGGGCGAGTATGATTCGAGTTTGAGGCAGGTGCTGCGCACTCGTGGACGGTGGCGACCCTCTTCCGCCTTCCCAGCAATTTGGGCCTGGTTGCTTCATCGAGCGCAACGGAAGGTGCAAACCAGCGATTCGCCCATTGCGGTCCTCACAGATGACCGCTCTGTTCCGGTAGCCTGCATCACAGGCGCTAACGTTTTGCAAGGTGCGCTTTTGTATGTCGGGATCACCTGTATCCCGGATAGCCGTTCATGGTCCGCAACTTCTAAAGCGGTCTTGGAAGAGGAGGAAGGCGTCGGGAAGCGGATTGGAGATGGCGTGCACAAGTGTGGTGGACGGACAGACTCGATCTCCGGCCGGACGCCGAGATCCGACTTGACCAAGTGGCTTCAGGCGTCATCGCCCGACCTCGAGAACGCGTTGCGGTGGGGCCTTCGTAGTCATTGGCGATTCCGAGATGAAAGGACAGCGGCGCCCTCCGGCTGCTGTTGATGCGATGCGCCGGAGCATCCGGTCCGGTGGGAGCAGCGCTGCGACCATCCGCCATCGGCGTCGATTCTTGAAACATACGGCGTTGCGGCATGGCGATGCCTTCCGTCCTCCACAGGCTGCGAAGAAAGCGCGACCATCTCCCATGCGCTGAACGGAATGCGCGAGCGTGAGGCCAAGATGTTTTCGACATCCGCGCGCGCGAGAGAGAATCAGGATGGGGAATCCGGACCACGCTGCGGTGTTGACCAGTGCACTCGATTATGGAGAAGCGGCGAGGACATCGGATAGACACGGGAGGGTTGCTGCGGCGGTGGTGGCGTCCGGTTGGAGCTTTACGATGTCGGGGCGATGAGAAGGCTTCATCGCCGATCGCGCCGCCGCGCGAGCTCTTGAAGCTGGAAGACGAGACCCGCCTCGATCTCGGGGCCATAGAGCCCGAGGACTTCTTTGGAGACATGGGCCACAACCAACCTCCGCCACTGCTGATGAGGAGGAGTTCTGCGCGCACGGCGATCCGAGAATGGAAGAGAGCGCCCGCGGCGAGCGTAACGATTTGTGAGGGAGACGTCGGGCGGTTTACGGAAGTGGCGCAAGAGGCCCACGATGCCGCCAACTCCGCTATCGCGGTTCGCCCTCACAAATACCACTGGAGCCCATCCACGACAGACACTGTAAGAGGCGGATTGTCTTGAAGGTAGGACCTCCTGCGCCTCTTGCCATTCAAGATTGAAGATACCCCAGCCGCGCCATGGCCACTTTCAGCTTGCGGGTGGCGGTAGAGGGCGCGGCGAATGCGGGCCTGTCGACCTCTTCAAGCAACATTGTGATGGGAAGTCCTGTTCCACGGTTCCATGTCCGATCGCAACCCGGCATGGGGGTAGTTGCAGGCGAGGCAGTTGGGGACTCGCGGCATCGGCGAGGCATGGCGCCCGCCTGCCTCCGAGGCTGCGAAGAAAGCCGCCACCATCTCCCATGCGCTGAACGGAATGCGCGAGAGCGCGTGAGGCCAAGATGTTTTCGACATCTGCGCGAGGCGCGAGAGAGAGTGCAGGATGGGGAATCCGGACCACGCCGTGTTGACCAAGTGCACTCGATTATGGAGAAGGCGGCGAGGACATCGGATAGACACGGGAGGTTGCTGCGGCGGTGGCCCCGGGTTGGAGCTTTACGATGTCGATGAGAAGGCTTCATCCGACGTGACTCGCCCCGCGGCGAGGCTCTTGAAGCCGCTGGAAGACGAGACCCGCCTCGATCTCGGGGCCATAGAGCCCGAGGACTTGCCGGAGACATGGGCCACAACCAACCTCCGCCACTGCTGATGAGGAGGAGTTGCACCGCACGCCACCGAGAATGGAAGAGAGCGCCCCGCTCGGTGAGCGTACGGGGAGAGAGGCCGCGCTTTACCGGAAGTGGCGCAAGAGGCCCACGATGCCGCCAACTCCGCTATGCGCGGTTCGCCCTCACAAATACCACTGGAGCCCATCCACGATGCAAAGATCGCCTGTAAGAGGCGGATTGTCAAGGTAGGACCTCCGCTCGCCATTCAAGAATTGAAGTGCCCAAGATATACCGCCATGGCCACTTTCCGACGCGGTGATGCCCATTGTAGAGGTCGGCACAATGGGCCCCGATGACCTCTTCAAGCAACATTGTGATGGGAAGTCTGTGGTTCTACTGCCCATGTCCAAGACGCAACCCGGCATGGGGGTAGTTTGCCGAGGCGAGACGGTTGACGAGGGGCCGACTCGCCACGACGGCGAGGCATGGCGGCAGCGTAATCCCATGTTCATGAACTGCGTGTTTGAGGCGAGGGACAACCCGGGGCTCGGGGACCGCACCACATCAAAAGGGAAGTCCATCTCGCGGATGAGCGATTGTGTGGTGAGTCGCGTGTGTGTGGAGTGTTCATCATAGCTGCAGCCTTTCATTCTAACACGCAGCCTCGACTCACGTGCTCGGTTCTTTGGCTACCTCGTGTACATGGTCTTGGCGGCCGGCGTGCAAGTGTCATGCCCCATGGCCACAATTGCACACGCCCCGCGCGGCGGATGGACGGCGTGCGAAGGTGTGGCAAGATGCGCCGGGCTCATCGTTCTTGAGGAAGGCCTTCAAGGCGGACATGAAAGCGTGCTACCCGAGGTGATGGGTGTGTTGTCTATCTTGAAGGCCTCATGGGCAAGTGCGGGGCAGCGCGGCCATCAAGGAGGCCGTTGCCCTCATCACGGCTGGGGATCCGGAGTTTTTCGACATTTTGCACGCCGTGGACCGCAGCTTGGCATGGAGGTGAGCATGGTCCAGAGAGGCTAACCGAGGAGGTCTTGTTTAAAAGTGCTTGCATGTTGGGGGCTTGTGGGGACGGGTTCGGACTTGTGGTGCAGCTTGGGCCTTTCGCGGTGATGCCCATTGTGAACACGTTATCTTTGAGGTGGTCGATTTCTTTTCTCCGGTGCTCAAGGATGTACAGCAGATGACTTCCTGAACGGGACGACCTTTGAGGCATGCACCCCACGAGACCATGTTCGCCGGCGGCGTGGGTTGTCTTTGCAGACGGGCGGCATACACCTTCATAACGGACCGCGTGTTCTTTGGTGAGGGGGCGCCAATTGTGGTGTTTGAAGTACCATTGATGACGGGAGGACAGCTCCCCACAGCCATGACGTGCAGGGGGACATTGCTCCTTCCATTGTATGACTCGAGGACACTATGTGCGCGAGTGCGACTATTTCTCACAACACGGTTTATGGCATGGCCTAGCGTAGATTGCCGAGCCATTGTAGAGGTGGCCAAGTCGTTGTGTGATGTGTGATGTTCGATTGGGATTGTGGACTACATGTTTCCGAAATGCCATCCCATTGGTAATTATTGATGAGCAAGTTGCGTGTTCATTGGACGGTGTTCGCTTGTGAGTATGTGGGGCGAAGGAGGTAGCTTGTGCACACAAAAGGAGGCGAATTAATGCACCCGCGGTCGAGAAGGACAACGTAGCGGCGCGTGCAGGTATCTTAATGTCTGGCAGGAGGAGCAATGACATCGCGCCTCTGCGGGTGCCTCCGAAAAATCGCGATGCCCGCCCTATTCAATTTCAAGCGGAAGGGGAAGAGTCCATGCGCGCTGAGGGACACTCCATTCTCCTGCGGCGATCGAGTTGTGGAAATCGTGGAGCCATGGCCGGGTCATCGGCGAGACCGTTCCGACGGCCGGGCGCGACAAAGTCACGAAAACTGGGTGAAGGGACATCGGGAACTTCAATCGCGGTCCGGTCGAGGCGCAAGACTGTGAGCGGGCGTGAGCAGTGGGTTGGGGTTGGGGTCGCGGGCAAAGGCTAAGGAAAGGAGGGGGGGGAACATTGAGCATGGAGCGAAGAAGGCGGCGGTGGCTCGATCGCGGTTGTTTTTGCGGGATGGGGCCACCTGCGGGCGGATCCGTTGGGGCGAGCGAGGACCGCGGCGTGGCGGCGATCGGCGGTAGCGCGTTCGCTGGACGGGTAGACGTCGACATCATCGCCGTCCATGCCCGTGTTCGAACGCTTGCCGGACGACATTCGCACGTCGCATAGCGGATGGGAGGGACATGGTGGCGCATGTCTTGAGGTTGGAGGAGACAAGGGCTGCGGGCTTGGACTCGTGGGTGGTTTTGGTGCGTGCAGGATGGAACCATGCCGTGGAGGATGCTCCGGATGAGAGGTGGGCAATGCATTGTGGACGGGGTTGACATGCACCGAGGGTATCTATTTCAGCACATGGACACATTTGAATTGCGGAGGCCTGCGAGGAACAAGGAGCCTCCGGCAACGGCGGATTGGTGGGTTGGGGCGGGTCCAACGCGGAAGGAGAAGGGGATGCGGAAGGCGATGGAGTTGGCCGCCGCGTTCAGAAGAGTGCAGCAATGGTGGTGTGGTGAGGCGGATGCAACGGAAGTCATGCTGTGCTTGGTGACGATGGTCGACCAGGTGTACGTGGGTGGGTTCGATCGCGGCAGCCACGTGTACCATGCGACGGTGGTGGACACGATGCCTGCACTGCGGCGCCATGCATCCTCTGACGAAGGAGCATGCGCGAGACCGCAAAGGCGATGGGTGGGCGGTGGAGTGGGGATGTGACACTCATGCATCTGTGGATGCCACGACAGTTCCGCTTAGATGTGTGGACGGGCTGGACTACATGGGCATGTTGGCGATGGCATGCGGCGATCGGCGGGGCGAATGACAATTGCCCGCGAGTCGGACGAGGGGTGCCGCCGATGCAGCAATGTCGGTTGCCGTTTCTCCTTGATTGCGTATGTCTTGTACGTGGACAAGGTGAGCTTCTTTGCCGAGAGGAGGCTTTGCGGTCTCACGTCATCCTCGAAACCTGCGATATGGGAGCCCGAAATTCCAGTGTAGGTGCTACAAAGAGTCTCGTGTTTCTCTTCAACGTGCACACACCGGTGGCCTATCATAGAGTTGTGGGGTGGAAAGGCGTAGGAATAATGGTGGGGTCGGTATTTGAAACATTGTATCGTGGATTTGTGGAAAGAAGCAAGGCAAGGCATGAATGTCCTTAGGCATGGGGTCCAGCAACCCAAAGCGTCAAAGTGAATAAGGCACATGACGCTCATTTCATGAAACTTTGTCGGTGGCGTGGCGGAATTATTCGACATACGGCCGGAGATGAGGGAAACCACGCATTGTCGAGATGGAACAAGTGGCGTGCTCGGTCTTGAACAGGCTGCTCCAAGTAGTGAATCCCACCGGAGACCACGCAGCGGGCGGTGTGGTGAGGATAGGCCCGAGTACGCCAAACACTGCGGCGATCATGGGGGCAGAGAACCAGGCGGGTTGGGTTCGCCAGGCGATGGGCCGGATTGATGGCGCGGAGTGGGCGGGCGGAGGAGGCGGAGGCGGTGTGGGGAAGGAGGAGATGAGGGTGATAGCGAGGCGCGGTGGATGGCAAAGGCGTGAGCAGGGTCGGACGATGGGGTTGGATGGAGGGGCGGAGGGGCGGGGAGGCGCGGGCGGAGGGAGGAGGCGGAGTGGGCGGGGAGAGGGCGAGGCGGGTAGGAGGGCAGGCGGAGGGGCCGAGGCGCGGGCGGAAGGAGGAAGGGCGGAGGGGGCGTGAGCGCCATCCGGGCGAGTGAGGCGGGTGGGCGGGGCGGGCGGGAGGGAGGAGGGCGGGCGGGGCCGGAGGGAGGACGGGCGGAGGGGGTGGGGCCGAGGCCCAGAGCGTGCGAGGGCAGGGCCAGGCAATGAGAGGATGGCGAGGCGGAGGGGCGGAGGCGGTGTGGTGAGGCCGGCGATATGTGGGGGGTGGGCGGCGGAGGAGATGGGGCGTCGCAAGGGGAGATGGAGGGGCCGAGGCGCGAGAGGACGGGAGGGATCCGATGGAGGAAGGGAGGAAAGTGTCGGAGGTGGAGACGATCACAGAGCCCTCACTCAGAAGCAGGCGGCGGGTGGGAGGAAGGCGGAGGGCAGGGCCCTTCGTGGAGACTTTGAGGAACATCGCAGAGGGGCGGAGGAGGCGGGGCGGACATTGAAAGGGCTCGCGGGCGGTGGGAGGAAGGGGAGGGGCGGGCCGTGCGGAACCGGAGGACGGGCGGAGGGGGGGGGGCCGAGGGCCCAGAGCGGTGCGAGGCAGGCGGAGGGGCCGGGGCAGTGGCAATGAGAGGATGGCGGGGAGGCGGAGGGGTGCCGTGAGGCCGCCGACCGTATGGGTGGGCGGGGCGGGCGGAGGGGAGATGGGGGCGCAAGGGGGGAGATGGAGGGGCCGAGGCGCGAGAGGACGGGAGGGGGGATCCGATGGAGGAAGGGAGGAAAGCGGCGTGAGGTGGAGACGATCACAGAGCCCTCCGACATCAAAGAGGGCGAGCGGAGAGGGAAGGGAACGGCCCAGGCCGCCTTCCGGGAGACTTTGAGGAACATCGCAGAGGGGCGGAGGAGGGGCGGACGGACATTGAAAGGGCTCGCAGCGAGCCGGGATGTGCACCGCGACGTTGAGGAGGTGGCCGCACGGTGCCTGTGGATGGAGAGGGCCACGCGGTCCAGAACAATAGAAGACGCTCGCAACCTCATCCTACAAAATGTGACCATCACGCGGGTGTGAACTGGGAGTGAGGATTGTGCAGCGACGCTGAGGAGGTGGGCGGGGCCGTGGGCGCGGGCGGAGGCGGTGTGACGGCATTGCGAGCCATGCACCGGAGGCCATGGAAATCGCACTGCGCATTGGTGGTGCAATACAGTAAACCGATGTACATGTGGCACATGGATCGTGAGTGTCTGAACTTGGAGCACATGGTGGTCGCCGATAACGACAAGGCACGACAACTAAGCAGGTGCGAGAGTGTTGTCTGCACGACAAGATGTACATGTTCCACTTCGTGGTGCACGCGGCCATAGATGGGGCAACATAGCATAACGGTCTTTGGAGGACAACAAGCGGTGAACAATCTACAAGGCGTCGCGGGAGTGCGTAGGTTTGGGCACCCGCGGCGGTCCGATTTGGCGCAACCTAGTTGAGGAGGACTGAACCGGCGAGGCCGCGAGAACGGGAGGAACTTCATTCGGGGCCATCGGTGCACAATCGTAAGGTAAGGTGGATCGGATGTCATGTGAAGGGATTTGCAATGTGCTTCCACGAATGCGGCTGGAACTTCCGGGCCGGGCCGTGCGGACGCGCAGGCGTGGTTGGTGGGTGGAGTGCGTGGGTGTGAGGCGATCGAGCACTTCCGAGGGCGAAGGAGAAGTGGGGCTTCTGCAAGAGAGGTACATGTTGAGCTGCGGGGCAGTAGTGAGTTGGATACCACGAACCCTTGGCACATACATTCCTTGCCGACATTCATGCCCACCATGAGGACAGAGTGGCGACTTTCGTTAGGGTGTGGAACTTGCGGTGAGGAAAATGAGGTCGGAGGCGATGACATAGCTGGCCACGTCCGCGGAGGCCTTCCAGAGGAGGAGCGGTGGGGCAGGGCCGCCTGCATATGGGGTAGACGAGGAGGACGACAACGACTACTATGTCCCCGGACCACGATGACGCGCAATGTTGCACCTGCCACCGCCTCCGATAGCATTCTTGTGAGGGTAAGTGAACGTCGGTGAAGGCGTGAATGTGAACCAGCGATTCTTGATGACGACAAATGTTTTGTGTAGGACATGCAAGTGGCGAGGGACATGGCGTCTGGCGGGCTTGAAGTGTACAAATTACCTCCGGACATGTATCGCTTTGCAGTGGCGTGTGCTTGTATTGCGGACGGGGATCCCTCTGCAGGAGATGGTGTGGGAGTGGAATGCACCGTGCACCGTGGACATGGAGAGCCCTTAACCTCTTGAGCGCTTTTCATATGAGGTGTCGCGGTGGCGGCTAGGGGCGGGTATGTAGTGCAAGCGGGAGGCAATGAGACATGGATAGGGAAGGCGACGGATGAGGGCATCACCGCCGATAGGATAGAAACGTGAGGGCCGGAGGGGCCACAGCGTGGACACACAGGGCTCATGGAATAGCCTCTGCGTCCGAGATTTCGCGGTCAAGGCATGGGCGAGACATTCCCAAGTTCTGTCACGACCTTACAATGGTGCATGAAAATTGTGGAGACGCTGTCGAATCACCTTTGTGTGAAACCGCATTCCCCTTGAAGTGGGCGGCGGCTATCAAAGCGAACCTCTGAAGCGAGTTCCGCGGACCCAAATCACACGAAAGAAGGCACTGTATGGGTTGTCAATTAATAAGCAAGCGTGGCCTGGAAAGGGCAAAAAAAGGCGGTTGACAAGGCCAAGGAGAATGGAAGCGGGCCAAAATGCACGAGGGAACACGATCTTGGCAAGCATGAACCGAGGGCCAAGTTGAAAACGTGGGCACAGATATCGCCGAGTGGTGAGAATACACGAAGAGGGAAGCGTCAAAATTTGGTCAAGTCAAAGCGTGGGAAGGGTCCGAAGACACCTACAAATCTAAACCGTAAAGGCCTCGTACATCAAGTCCTATCAAAACCTGCTCCACAGTGCCTAAAGCACATGACCACCGATCCTAACCCCATGATCACCTCGATGATGTAGAGGTCGTCATCTCCTCCCACAAGACATGGTTGGCGTCAATTCGTGAAGAGGCGTTGAGATGAAATCCAGGGGGCGATAAGCGTCGAGGCCGGTGTGCACTGTGAGTCAAGCCGTCGGAGTGAAACTTGGCCATCCACGAAGTCCTCCGTGACTCGGGTGCTTGGACCGCGAGGCCTCGCGTGATCGTTAGGACCCAATGGCCACCCATCAAAATGGGTATGCATGAAATAGTGCGCTTCGACGGAAGGCACTCTCATGATAGGAAGTCCAGTCCGGTCAAATACTGCGACCACGTTCCTCACGAAAAGAACTTGAAGTCAAGGGTAGTTCTCTATGTGGCGGATGAGGTCGTTGTGGTCCTCATGCGCAAAAGCGCATCAAGCTCCTCGTGGGACAAAGGATGCATTGGCTTCTTGGGGTCATAAGACACTAAAACAACTCACTCCACATATTAGGATCGGGTGAGCTCGGAGGAGATCGTGGAACCCTCCTCCTTGCTGCCCACACATCTGCTGCAGGCTGCGGCTGCGGCATGTGAGGAGGAGAGGTGGGCGGTGCACATCCCAGCCCTGGCCGCAGAAGCCTACAATAATACTGCGGTGGCACCGGCGACCATCTGCGTGTCGGGTTTGCAAGAAATGAGCATCAAACAATTCGGCATCACCATGGCGGGGAAGGAATGAGGGGCGAGGTTAGTTGCGGCTTAGTGCGAGGATGGGGAGGGGCTATTCTGTGGTGCCTCCTCCCCTCATCGCGCGCCCCCATGATGCGTCGCCCGCCTCCCGTTGCCGCCTTGCGCCCTGGCCGCCGCCCGGCTTTGCCCAGTCCCGTCCTGCTGCCGCCTTCCTCGCCTCCGGCCTTCCCCGCCTTGCCCATGTGCCTCGCCCGCCTCGCCCAGCCTCTCCTTGCCCGCCTCTCCTTGCACTGCGGTGGCACCTCCGCCGTCACCCGGAGTGAAGGCCGCTTGCCCCTCGTCCCGATCCCTCGGCGGCCCATTGCGAGGCACTTTGCCACCTGCTGAGATCCTCGTCTACTTTGCGGCTGCCCGCCTCAGTCCCTCGCCACGCAGGCCCCTCCTCCGCCCGTGCCTTGCCCGAGCGGCCCTTCTCAGCCCGGTCCATGCGAAACCCCCACATTGGTGCCTAGCTCGCCCCTCGCCCGGCCCTTGCTTGTCAGTGTGGGCATCTCGCCCTGCCACTGCACTTGTGCAGCGCCCGACCACGTGAGGCACGGCTACCAGGCGCCTGCACTGGGCGTGCGCGTGCTGCACTGCGTGCTGGACACGCGCACCTCGCACCTCGTCGCCCACTGGGACCCTGGCCCCTCGTGCCCCGTCGTCACCGCACGCCTGCGAGTGCAAGCCAAATGCGCGTGGCGCAAGCGACCCGCCAAATCGCCTAACGCTAAACCCACACTGTGCCTCCACCCTCTTGCTTGTGAACCCTAAAAGCGGGCATGTGAAACGCCTGAAGGGCCTCCCGGGACCCTAGCAGGGGCGTTGCGTGTGAACAAAAATTTTTGTTCAGCGTGAAAAAAAAGCATAGAGTGCGCAAAAAACCCTAAAGTTCCCTTTGTAATCCGGTGACCTTGAAAGTGGCAGCTTTGGTGCGTCCCCTTTTGGGCGTACCCATTTTCGGTGGGGTTACCACAGGGACACCAAAAGTTTCTCTTGGAAGAAAAAAAATGTCAAATCCCCTCATCCTCTTTGGTATGCCATAGTTTACAACGGGCTCATTTGGAACTTTATTTGGCTAAAAAAACCAAACAATGTTTCACGACATGGCTATACCTTGTTACAATAGTGCCTAAATCCTTTAAGAGGTTCGGTTTTTATTTTGTTTTATTATTTCTACATTGCATTGTACTTCGGTATTACGGCTGAAGCCCGTCTTACCACAAGATGGTTTTCCTACCTTGTACTTGGTGTTGTAAATCAGGGTTTGTTGTAAATACTGGCACATTGGTTACAATAGATTTTTTTAAAATAGTGAACTAATGAAAGAATACATTGTACATTATGTTGTAATTGTGTAGTTCTACTCATCTATTATAAATTCTTCATCCTATTTAACAGAAAAAAATTCAAGATTATTATGTCATAATAAATTTCATTGTACCCTACATTGTACAGTACTAAGTGATGTAAATATTGTTGGATGACTTACTACAGCTTTTTTCTCAATAAAAATTATAAGTAAAATATATTATAACTATTTTTGTAAAGTACATTCCATGGGTCTACTTGTAAGTAAGGATTACCATTTTAAAAGGTAATTTATTTTTACTTATACTAAGCATTGTAAAACTTTGGGTTTAGGGTGTTAGGGTATGTTGACTAGGTTATTGCAATTAAGTGCCTTTATCTGGATCAATACTAGGATGAGGGCCTTGATATATTTGAGGGCTCTTAAAAAGCACACGCGGCAACTAGTAGCGTGCAAAGGGTGCCATGTATGGAGAAAAAAGCAACACAATTCTGGATGAGGGTTAAAGACTAAGCGATTCATTCCCCACTCTCATTGATTCAACATTTAAACCCAAAAACGTAAAGTCGCGGCCTCGTGGGGCCTTCACGCCTAGCTTGGTTTTTTTTTTTTCAGGGGCCAAAAGGTAAAACTAAGAGAGAGAATTTTCAATTGGTAAAATTTTTTACCGAATAAGGTGGAAAATTGTAACAATAGAGTAGAAAGCATAGATGATGGATGGAAACATTTTACCATCCAAGTCAAAACTAGAACAGGAGGGTAAAAAATGGATCAACCAAGTGAATATAGAGTAAAAACGCTCGATGAATGGAAACATTTTACCATCCAAATCAAAACTAGAACAAGAGGGTAAAGAATGATCACCAAGTGAATAGCAAGTGCCGAAATACCATGGTAGATTGTAATCTCTGTGGAGGCCTAGTAATTCCAACACACAATCGCTAACTGGCAAGAAACATCTTACATTATACCATTCATGGATCCGTGATATACAAAAACCAACAAAGAAATATCATCTTTGCAAAGTTTCACATATATCCGGTGCATGAATTCAAAATAACAGAAAATAGAGAAAATACCAGAATAGTTGATCCTCCTTATTCGAAATTACAAATCTACATATACAAAGTAAATTAGGCATGTAACCAATTAGAGATTCGGGAATAGGCCGAAAGAAAAGTTCATTAGAAAAGATTCCCACCTTATTTTGGAAAATTGGTACAATTGTAGAGATTGAAGACATAGTTTCCAAGACCACTTGGTTTAACCGGGCAACTTGTCCAACATTATCATAGTTTGCGAAGTTGATGAACACAGGGGCTTTGGAGAAATTCTTCATCTTCACGAAAGTTGAGAACCTAATCAAACATTACCGTCTTAGTCTACTAAAGTAAATTAGCGATCAAAATCAAGGGAACAATTAAATCAACTTACGACTTTATATGGTTTTCCATGGATGGAAGTGAGGCGCTGGAGTAGATAACATTGTCAATAGTTTGCTTCTGCCTTTCCCAATCGCATTTCTGTTTCCTTCTTGCTGCTTTGTTTGAGTTTTTCCTGCTGTTTGAAATACTCTTGCCTCCTTTCGACATTTTTTCCTTTGGATCTCCAAAGCTTCTCTCTTTGCTTGGAAACTCGAGTTGTACGCCTTGCTCAATCAATGATTCTAAATGCATTTGTTGAAATTCCCTTTTCGATTCTCCCATTCTCCCTTTCTCGGGTAATCTCGGCAAAGACGCTCAAACCTGCTTGAACCACCCTTCTCAACCCCATCTTTCTACATATCCAAAGCTATATGTCTCCACAATCCTTTGCACTTCCGGTTGTCTCACCACAATGACTTGGCACACGGGCCTCCAAGCGAGGCATCACCTCCACCACACTCGGGGCACCATCAATGTTGAAATGAGGCTGAAATGTCAAACTAGTGGTCACATCTAGTGGTGGGGCTAATACTGCCCATAGAATCGGACAAACACAATAAGAGAATGAAGGATGAAACTTAAACCACCTTTACACTTAACCTTTTCAACATGTCGATGTTGAATACACCCGATAGTTAGTCTGCTGTTGTCAATCAAGATCTTTAACACTACTTTCGGCGCAGACAGCAAAGCTTCACAATGCGAGCGCAAACAACAACAAACATTGTATGAAATATTGGGTGCAAACCGCAAGGAGAACCAAAATACAACGACAAGATACTAACCGTCCAGTCTTGACAAAGGGCCTGCTTTCATGGTGGATAGCAAGGGTGGTAACGATTAGCACACACAAAAAGCAACAAAAAAGTCAAATACCAATCGCAAAGAAGAAAAGAAACAAACCTTTGACACCAAAAGCGACTCATAAAATGCTTACTCAGAGGAGGCATCACCTCCACCACACTCGGGCACCATCAATGTTGAACGAGGACCAAATGCTCGTCAAACTAGTGGTGACACGGCATCTTTAGTGGTGGGGCTAATACTGCCGACAAACATAGAATCGGACAAACACAATAAGAGAATGAAGGATAAAACTTAAACCACCTTTACACTTAACCTTTTCAACATGTCGATGTTGAATACACCCGAGTTGGTCTGCTTGTCAATCAAGATCTTTAACACTACTTTCGGCACTTGCAAAGCTTCACAATGGGCGCAAACAACAACAAACATTGCATGAAATATTGGGTGCAAACCAAAGCAAGGACGAAATACAGCAAGATACTAACAGTCTGACAAAGGGGCCTGCTTTCATGGTGGATGGGGTGTAGAACACGCAACAAAAAGCAACAAAAAGAATCAAATACCAAGAAAAGATTAAAAGAAACAAACCTTGAAACCAAAACGACTCATGGAATGCTTACGTTCGAACTTGTAGGCAACATTGAGCACAAGCCTATGCACAACAAATTCTTAACATCCTTACTGTAGAATCATAATCTTCTCGGTAAAATCACTCCCTTCATGTAGAAAATACTTACATCTTGATTTGGAAAAACTATATAGTCCCATTGACAACAAGCACGGAAGCACACCCATAGTCATCCGCATCCAGTTCTTCATTGAGCAACTCATTGTATGATCTTCTTTCACGGGAACTAGAACCACATGCTTTTGTTTGCTTGCCCGGCATACCGCAAAGTCCACGATGAGAACACATCATGTCAATAGAAGGCATAAACAAATTCGGCATCAACAAATAGATCCTACCTTGAAAATCCAGATCGCTTTGTGGCGGTGGCGCCGCATCTCGAGGGCACGAGCCATGGTCGGTCCAGCGTAATCATCGTTACCCACGGCTCTTGTTAGTGTAATACCCATCAAGACCACGCCATTGTCTTCATATATTTTGAGAGCATTCCTTTGGATACGGGTTTTGCATACCAAGCCTACTCAGAGAAAATTAAAGTTAGCACGTCCAATGGAACACAAACCTAGAACCCTTATCGAAACATACTTACATTCGATCTTGGATTATCGATGGGAGAATTGAAAAGAAACCCTTGGATAGATATATTCTTGTCATTTGCAGTCCACTTTGGACAATGGTCAATGACGGCTTTATATGTTTGAATAACATCCACCTCATAGTTTTTCACTTTTGGCCGGAAGTGCTCACTCTGGTAGTTGCGCATATCAACTTTGTAATTCTTCGAATGTCGTTCCTCGTATCTGCGAGGCAACACAAGAGGGTATTACAACACAAACAAGGTATCATACACAGAGAGTATTACCACACAACAAAGCATCAATCAAAACATGGACAAAGCGTCTGCAAAAACGCCTCGAATCCAAGAGAATGAGAAGTCACGATTAAGTTGTGCAATTCCTCCCACGTGCTCAAGCGATTCATGCAAAATATGCACACCTATTGAAAACACAATCGTTAGAAGCAAACAACGAACATGTGCAAAAATGCACACAAGAAGCTAGGAATCGAACACAAACCTTTTAGGCGCCTCGCCCAAAAGAACATTGATGGTCACGTGGGCAGAATTTCTCTCATCATCATCGGATATCGGTTTCACCACCTTCGACGATACTATACCAAGGTCTTTCGATTTTCATGGAAGCAACAAGTGCGGCGACAACCATTGAACACGCCGTGAAACATATTGATCACACACGCCGGACCCAAGGCGGCTTTGCTCGAACACACTTCCTTATCAAAATGCGATTGAACCCTCGAAGAAGGACATCAACTGCACCAATATCGAAATCAGCACATAAAATGAAAAAAACACAACGGAATAAGAAAGGGATGAAGACTTACGTTTTGGAGAGAATCTTGAGTTGTCTTTTAAGTTCGAACTTGGTGGAAAACGGTATCAATATAAGGTTCAAGTCCTTGTGAGGAATGTCCTCTATTACTATCCCAACCCCTCACACCACTCACTTTCATGAAAGACTTAAGAAGACTGGCACCAATTATTTTGGCGTTTGGACTTGTCCTCACCACCACTCATTGCATCATTCACGGCTCCCTCGGGAATCGAGGGGTCAAACCTGGTCCCTAAAATGGGCCTCATCTTCAATTTCTTCCATGCCCATAGCAAAATCATCCTCGGGATCAGCAGACCTCATTCTCTCAAACATATCAATACACTCACAGTGGGGATAACTTGAGTTCGAGGGAGCGACCGGAATGGAAAACTCACCAGTGAAAGGAATTGAGAGACTTATCTTCTTGCAGGGGAGCCACACGCCATTTCGAGGAGGCATGCTTTCCGCGCAAGGACCATGGAATCGTGTGTCGGATGGACATTCTCACCAACAAACTTAACCCCTCTCGAAGCAGGACAATAGTTAGTAATCTCGACAAGGGACCCTCCACCAAGGGCAGTCGGTGTCAACCCTTCTTCTCTTAGCAAATTGACCGGGCATCCTCCTTGGATGAAAAGTGCCTTGGCGGTTTGGGAATGGACTTTTCGGCACCAAATATGTCCCACTATGCACAAGGACCGTCAACTTTACCATCATCCTGCGGAGGGTGGGTTGCGGTGTGAGCGATGGCTGTTTTAACACGTTGTCGAGTGTACGGCTTGGACATGACTTGAGACAAAGGTGCACCTTCTTGCCGGTCCAGCGAGGCCCGAGGTTTTCTTTTAGAGCCATCGCAACAGAAGTCATCGCAACGTTGAGATGTACAAACAACATAACGGATAACAAGCGAAAAGAAAGAACTCACATGCCTTGAACCGTCCGGATGAGAACTGCTGGAAGGTCTAAAAGTTGATTATCGACGGTCTAGACAAGAGAGGATATGGGGGCAAAACACAACAGGGCTAGACATTGTTAGAGTTGTTATTCCCTTCCACTTTACATGACACATAGAACACAAAATACACCACATATGGGAAAAATAAAGTGAAAACCCTTTTTCAAGTACAACAAGAGTTAGATAAACAACCATAGATGTACAACATATACATGAGACCATGCAGCAACAATCAACTTAGAAGCTCGGGATACTTGAGGAGTTAAGGGCTGATGAGCTTCAAGAATAGCTATCTTCATTCCTTGTTTCTAGTGTACATATAGGTCTGGCCTCATTCCATGCAGAGCTGTGAAGTAACCAAAGATCGGAGTTCTTATTTCGGCCAGATTTACCCTCACGATTCTAATTTCACAGGTGTTACCCATATTAATGTCGACTATTTTCTAATTACTTTTGGACTTGTTAAAGGGGTTAGTTTGGAGTTTTTTACCGTTTCTACACATTAGTAAGTGCCTTGCTATTACTCACGATTAAAAGTGGCGTGCTCACATGTGTCCGGAGTCCGGGTTGGGTTGCTACTTTGCACCATAGCGGAGACGAAGTTGTGGCCGGCGTTTTCACTGCTCTGCTTGAGGTGAGGCTGTTTGTGACATTCTCCCCACTAGGCATGGTTTGCAGTCCTCCCACGACCATCAAGGTGGGCCCAGGGCCGAAATCCTGCGACACCAGTGTGTTCCCGGAGGATCTGTTCGTCAGGATTACATGCCCGGCGCCCGTAGCCGACCACGGACAATGCTGTGATGGTCGATGGCGGGCTGGCGTTAAGCGTGACAGATGATCCGATCGAGGTTCTGGATGGAGGTCTCCTGCTTTCCTTTCGGTTGTTGGTGCTCTTTGGTTGGGGAGGGAGGGTCGAGAGTTGTCGATGCGTTCTTAGAGCTAACATCTGCGTTGTCCGTGTAACATTTTCGGGTTTCTTAATTTGCGATGGGCGCACGGAAATTTGTTCGCGACCTTTGGGCCCAATTGCATTGTAGTCTGTGCACCAAGTCACGGTGGTCGTGTAAGCAGGCCGACATGGAGACATGGAATGTCTTACATATGCGCTTGATGTCTGGGGAGCTCGGTGGGCATACCGGAGTTCACTGCTGTGATCCAGGAATGGTCGAAGCAAATCGGTAGCTAAGTTTGTGCCTGTTGAACCGGGAGGGAGTATCGATCACGGTTTCATCGAGCCACACCATCTGCAGGCACAGTAGCTCACATGTCGTGATTGGTTGACCTGTTATGTCGATTACGAGTGCCGTGAGCTTGCTTGATGCTTCTTTGGTTCGTGGAACACGTCTTGACCCGGCTCATTGCGCTCCATCTGTCTTGTGGGGCCATAGGCCCAGGCGGAGGGGCCGCCATAAAGGAGCTTGAAGGAGCTACCCTGGCCACATGGTGAAGGAAGAATTGTAGGCGTATTCAAGAGGTAACATGGTTTCCCACTTGCCCTTGCTTGTCGTGAGTGAAGTGCATAACATATCTTCAAGCACGATTGTGCTTTTAAATACACGTCCAGGCTCCGGGTGACATGAGGAGGAGATCTTTGTTGGATTCAGCGTCTGTGAAGGTCTTCGAGCTGAGGTAAACTTAGTATCTGCAGCCGGACACTATCTTGTCAGGAGCTCCATGAAATCACGAAAATTTCTCGGATGAAGAATTGAAAGCTAGTTTTCTTCTAACATTGGTGTGGTAGGGATCAAGTGGCAAGTTTTGGACGGGTCCATGACCACCAGATCTTGTCATACCGGTCCGTCTGAGGCGGATGTGTGATAAAGTCCATGGAGATGGTGGAATGCCGATTGGGGATCTGCAGAGGAAATGTGAGACGGGCACATTTAGATTCTCGGTCTTAGCTTCTGGCAAGAGTGCGAGCGCACCCAATTAATAGTCGGCCATGACCACATCCGATAAAATGCTCCTTTACTCTAGCATATGTCTTATCGACTCCAAGATGGCCGAGATAGGGGATCGTGGAGATCATGAAGAATGGACCTCTTCACATACGCTAGTTGTTCGTATAACGAGTCGACCTTTTCTATACAAGCACGCATCTTTCAATGTGTATTCTTTGAGTGGGGTAGGTGTATCGACATCGCATATCCGTTAACACACGATAAATTGTCCATAATGTTGGGTCTCGAGGAAGAGCCTCTCACCAAGTCGATGGTGTTGAGCTGGGTTGTCATGAGGGTGCAGCCCGCTCGTGGCATCGGCCACCACATTAGTGGTCCCTGACATATCCGATTTCAAATTGAAGTTCCGCCAACATTCACCAACGGCTTAGCGCTCAAAGTTGAAAAGTCGAATGAATGATGGTGTGGCATGTGAACTGACCAAGGTGTAATGTCGCCAAGTTCTCAAGGCACTATGGCCAACATCTCTTTGTCATGTACGAGTTCAACCGGGCACCCCGCAGCCTGTGACTCATAGGCAATGACCTTGCCTCCCGGGAGAGTCGCCCATGGCGAAGTCCAAGCATCGGTGTGTATACGTAACTTTGGATTGGCCACAGTGTGTGCCGTACTTAGAGCCTCCTTGAGGGCCTCGAAAAGCTCGTCAGAGGTCCTACGTGCTCTTTGTCGCACATGGAGCGCGTCTCACAATGGGACAAAGAATCTTGTCAGAATCCTCGATAAACCTCCGAGAAGCGACATGCCCGTGAACCCACGCAATGCAGGATATCCCGCGCCCACTCCGATATCGCTTTGATTTTTCCGGTGTCCACCTTGATACCATACCGATCGATGGCCTGTATTCACATTCCTCCTTCATAAATACACATTTGCTGCGTTTTTGGAGCTTGTTTCATGAGATCAAACACCTTCCTAACCAACTCACAATGGCCGCAGGATCGACGTATTAGGATGTCGCCGAGGAAAACCGACGCCACTACCAAGGAGGGGGCGACGCAGATCGCATAATCGAAAGGTGGCTGGTGCATTTGTGAGGCCGAAGGGCATCACGATGAACTCAAGTGCCCATGTCTCGCCCTCAACGCAGCTTTTATATTCATCCCTTCTCTGAATCGATGGAAGCCGGAGCGCAGATCCACCTTGGTAAAATATCCGCCCCATGCACCGGTCTAATATTTCGCCTATGCGGGTATCCGTACACGCTTTAATAGGGGCTCTTAAACCCCGTAGTCGATATAGACGCCACCTCCATCCGGTTTTCCCACCAACAACACCGGAGCATCAAGGGGAGACCAAGGCCTGATGAACCCTTGTCAGAAGAATTGGCCAACCCGACGCTTGATCTCCTCACTTTCGATGCAGGCCCTGAAGGTGGTATGCTCACCGGCCATGACCGTGTACTAATTCGATGCCGTGGTCGATAGCTCTGGTGGCACCCCTGTGGTTGCAAAACGTCCTCATACTCCGCCAACAGTCCTTCATCTCCGGTAAGGCCCTCTCGGCTTGAGCAGCGACGTACTGCTCTTCTAAAGGGAGAACCTTTTGAGACGTACATATACGTGAACTTGCCAAGGAGCTTTAAGAGAGCCGCAAACAAGTGTTTGTCGGGACGATTTGTCCCTTTCATCACGTGTCTTGGTTGAGGTTCGCCTAACTACATTACTTGACCACTATCTCCAACCCATTGGAGTGTTTGGCTAGCCAAGGTTTGCCAATGATCATGTCATGGCATGTGGTTGGCATCACTCGTGAACTGTGACCTGTAACCACCGGGAAGGCAACTTCGCAGATGTACATTGCTCCTGCCGTGTCTCGCCCATCCGTGGTCATACACAAGTGTGTCCTGTCCCGTATGACTAACCCTCGCCGCAATTTAATGAGACATAGTGGTGACTAGCACCGAGTCTAGCAAACTAGTGGCTTTCTCCATTCACCTCCTCACTAACAACTTGATTGGCACATGATCCAGTTACATGCCCCTGTGCTTGTTACAGCCATGGCACACCTCGAGACACCGCCAAAGGGAGCGCTATGCTCAACTACCCTTCTATGGTGACCGAAAGTGACCACTTGACATTGAAGTCCGTCCAGAGGTAACTAGTAGACCTTACCAGAAAAGGGCAATCTTATAAATTATGTAATGATGTTGCAATTTTTGTTACACTTCCACATTGCAACATGTTTTGGAGGCTTGGTATTAAGTTTGTTAGTTCTCCCTTGGTGCGCCATCTTAACACGAACCCGCACTCTCTTCCCACCTCACCCTTCCGGTACACCCTCTCACAAGCATTATTAATAATTTCCCACCGCCTTGTTTACCGTGTTGCAATTTTATGTAACACTTCCAACTTGCAACATGTTTTGATGGCTTGGTGTTAAGTTGGTCCATTTTTCTCTTCCTTCTCCCACCATCCTAACACAATGCTTGGTCTCTCACTTCATGTACCACTTCAAAATTGCAACACTTTATGGTGGCTTGGTGTTCTGGTGTCAATTTCTTATCCACCTTCTCACCCCATCTTAACACAATGCTTGGTCTCTCTCCTCTCACCTCACCCTGCTAGTTATTGCCCCTTATCACACCCTTTTATACTCTTTCACTTCTCCTCCTCCATCATGATGTGAGAAGGACCTCCCTATCACAACCATTTTATACTCTTCCTCTTCCTCTTGCAACATGATTGTAACAAGGACCTCTCTCCCGGGGCTGTCCTTCCCTTCCTATTTTACCTCCTTTGTATATACCTTTGTATACATATATATGTATATAGGCTTCAAGACATAAGTATGTAAGTATGTGTACATATATATGTACACATCCATCTGTTATACTTATATTATATTAGTGTATTTATATGCCTTTGTATACGTATATACGTATGTATATATAGGCGTCAAGACTTGTTTATATAGTAATATGTATGTGCTAACCCTTACGTCACTCATACCTTGCATATATAAGTGTTTGATTTTATTGACAAATTAATTGGAATTTTTGGAGTTCAAGCGTCCTCTATCCTTTCAAAGATCGTGGCTTTGTTGCCACCGATGCAATTGGCTTTATCTACAAACATGTACGCCTTCCAAGTGATATGGCCATGTGCCTTGCACGCCACTTGGTGACTCTTACCAACACCATTGTTTTCGTGGTTCCTCCACAACTTCCTAGACCTATCCGCCTCAATCACCACTTTCACGGCGAAGGACCCTGTAAATGCTAGGCTATAAAGGTGGGAATACCAATTCCATCTGCTTTGTTGGATTGACCATCACCGGTCCACCACGCATCGACTCCATCGCAAGAAAATGGCTCAACATTCACATTCCCTCCACAAACGGCCCACCCACGGTTGTTTTCCATTGCATTCGCATGCGCCCCGCATTCTCTCATCCATCCAGTTCCCCACCATCTCTCAGTGCTCCGCTCCCACATCCAGTTCCCCACCATCTCTCAGCCTCCGCCCCACATCCGTGTTCCCCACCATCTACGTTGCCTCCAAGATCACCACTTGGACGCCTGCTTGCCACCTTTCCTCCATCTTCCTTCTCTCCACTAGTATCATGCCTTCCTTCCGACATGGCCTTCACCTTCCACCGCTTTCCTTCCCTTCTTCCCTGAGTCATGCACACACATCACTTAGAGCTCACGCCCCTATATCACCACGTCGCACCAACCACCAACTCCTCATTCTCCACCCAACCTCCATCGCATAACCGGCTCACAGCCATGTACACTCCACCACGCCCATGCACGCACACGGCAATGACGCTGCTAGTGGCTTACCGCCAAGCTCCATCAATTCTCCAATTTCGTGTAGTGGCAAGTCGGTATGTGTCTCCACCTCATCATCCGCCATCTCCACATCCGCCTCGCTGCTTTCCCCATCATTGCCGCCACCGTGTCCTTCTCCTCACCGTCCTCCCGACCATCATATGCACGCGTTCCTTGGCCCGCCTCCGCAACCGCCTCCTCCGAGACCTCCACTCCTGTGGCAGCTCCTCCACAGCATCCTCCTCCCACGTTGTTGGGGGTTATCCATCGCCACCGAACAGAAGGTCCACAAGACCAATGGCCTCTCTCTCGCCAGCCACACGGTCGGCCTCTTGGGCAGCACCACCATGCTCCTCCCGATCACCACAGTCCTCTTTCTCCGGACTCACGCCAAATTCCTCCTCCCCTCCTGATGTCACGGCCCTGGCAGATTCCTCCTCTGAAAGTTTTGGATTCTCTCCTGCAGCAAACAGCTCCAGCGTTAGCTCCCCACCTATTAGAGACACCCACTTTTGCCGCTTTCTCGATCGCCCTCCTCTTTAGACTCCACCTGAGTTGCTCCCTCCAGACCCGACACCTCTCTCGCCGCCTCCTCCCACGTTGTTGGGGTTATCCATCGCCAGCAGGTCCACAAGACCAATGGCCTCTCTCTCGCCACCAGTCGGCCTCTTGGGCACACCATGCTCCTCCCGATCACCACAGTCCTCTTTCTGACTCACGCCAAATTCCTCCTCCCTCCGATGTCACGGCCCCGATTCCTCCTCAAAGTTTTGGATTCTCTCCTGCAGCAAGCGGCTCCAGTTAGCTCCCACCTATTAGAGACACCCACTCCCACGGCCGCTTTCTCTCGGATCGTCCTCCTCTTTGGCGTGAGACTCCAGTTGCTCCCTCCGGCCCCGACACCTCTCTCGCCGCCTCCGCCCACACGATGATCATCCACCCTCCACTTGTTGAATCCGCATTCTCCAGCGTGCCCACCTCACTTGCGCTAGGACCATCCTTGCTTCCATCCAAGAAGGGGACTACGTGGCATGCCATGCCACTGGCTCCTTGCCTTGCCATGCCACCTTCCTCAGCTACTGTTTGTGCACGGTGCACAAACACGAAACCTTCCTTGTCCACGATGCCATTCCTCCATGCATGCCATATATAGTCCCCGCTTTTATGACCATTTCGTGACCCAAGGACAAGTGTTTGCAATGCGATTTCGAGTGGCCGATGACCAAGGAAGTGCCATGCCATGACAAGGTCATGGCCATCTTACAACCGCCATGAACCAAGGACAATGGTTCCCTTTCTCTCAAATAAAATTCTCCCTCCACCATGGTCCAAGGAAGGTGGGTGCAAGCCATTAGAATAATTGAAAACTCATGGCATGGAAGAAAACATGCCACGTAAGGTCGTTTGAACCCAGACACTGCTCCATTTTTAATAATCTATATCAACATCTACACCATTGTGCAAGGACGGTGGGTGGCACGTGAGAGCCATTCAAGCAAACTAAATGCCCCTTTCATTATGCCATGAATGAAGGACCGTCATGTGAATTTGCCATATATATGCCAATTCCGTTCTCCTAGATAATGATGTCCATCGTCGAGACTCCCATTCGCTCTCCACGCGCATCACATGGCGTAACGATAATGTATTCACGCCATGGCACCATGCTAGGGTGACGGCTCGACGTCACTATGGCGCCGCACCGCCGCAAAGGATTTCCAGCCCTTAGGAGACATGAAAACAAACTTCGATTCTCCTTTATGGCGCGCACCCACACTCATTGCATTTACCAAAGAATCACATCATCGACGGCACCATCAAAGCTCGCCATGTTTGGTTTGTCACATGTAAGGAGTTGAAATTCAAGATCCTCTCATCCGCAACCCGATGTGGCCTGGGCACAAGAGGTGTAGAAGGTGGTGGTCCGCTTTAAATGTCACCACCTTGCCCCTCGCTTCACGCTACTACCTTTCTCTTGGTCATCCTCGCACCGGGCGAGCCTGCCTTCAGGAACATGCACCTGGGCGCCTCTTGCTACCTTATGCCATGTATGACGGACATGTTGACGTATGCGGAGCTAGCTTCCGTCGGAAACCTAAATGGGCGTGGAGTGGTAGTTCGCACCACGAGGCGTGTGTTCATGTCTCCATCTTCGTGCACAACTAGAAATCCGTTGATGGCCATCAAGGATCCTTTGCAAAGGTTGGAGGCGGTGTCACCGCCTCATGGCGTGAGCGTAGCTGTCTCATGGCTATCCTCGTGGGGACTTGCTGCTCGGTGGCGAGGTGGTTCCTTCCACATGGTGCGGGCATGGTGTTCGTGACCACACACGGTATGGCGGGGTTCATTGTGAGGCCCGGATGTGAACACTTTTTGGCCCTATTCGCCTACCTACAAGTCCATGCCTGCGGCTAAAGTGTTTGTGGAATCCATAAGTCAAAACCGCCGCCTTCCGACTGTGTCTCATTTGTGGATCATTGCAGAAGTGTGTGCACATTATTGTTGCCTGGTGGTGGAAACCGACGATGGCCATTAAGGACAAGGGCTGCAATTCCAATGACGATGGCCATCGAGGATGATGGATGGGAGGTTGCTCTCCCTCGTCGCCATCAAGGACTGGTATGGAGGGCCGTCTTGGCTCTTGCTGCCTCTCGGGGCACGCGTCGGTGAGCAGGGACGGTTTATACCTCACAATGTGGGGACATATGCCACCGTAATTAAACATTGGGATGGGAAAGTCCTTCATCCTTGATCACTACTTGTACTTCCCATGTCACGCAATAAAACTCGATTTGCCTTGTCTTGGAATGGATGGGTATGGTTTGGTGCCCGTCCATACCGCTGACCGACATGACAAGTCACCCTTTGCGCACGCCACTCGAGTCACGCAGCTGAAAGTGGAATAAATCATGTATGGTGATTGGTTTGAGTGCTATAGTCTATTGTCTCCTCCTCCCGGATGCACAAGGCAATCTTTGGTCATGGAAGACGATGATTAATGGTAAAATGCGAATGGGCGATTGAGAGCGGTGCGCCATGTGGGCAATATAATACATCATGAGTAACGACAACAGAACCAATGGGACATGAAACTTGCTCCCAAGTGCAAGGTTGTGGTCGAAAATTGTTGATTATGGGCAAGTAGCATGTGCACACCGCGTCCGCCAAGAGGAGTAAATGACAACCACCGGGCCTTTGCAAACAAAGCTTTTCAAAATAGCAGCCTTGAATTCGGCCACCGGGACTCATGGCCCGCACCTTTCACGAGAGGGAAGCCATTGCCTTCAAAGATGGCACGAAGGTGGTGGACAACCGTTCGCAGGATGGGGAGTATGGCGAGGTGAAGCTTGCTAGGGGAGTCACGTGAAGGCGCGCGCGAACACCATAGTTGGACGGCGCCACGAGCACGTATCCGGGTGGGGAGGATGAGGGGCCAAATGGCCTCGGGCTATCTCGCTCATCCACCGCACCCGGGGCGGTCTCCATTCGGACATCGGCGGCGATGTGAAGAAGCGGCCTCGTCAAGACGGCAGAGAGGCGAGGGCGACATGGCCGAGCCCACTTGATTTTGACGACTTTGAGACGTGGAACCTCCAGCCCGACGGATGCGGAGTTGGAGCACGCGCGGGAAGTGAAGGAAATAGATGAAGAGCTATTACATTGGATGAGGTGGGTTTCGCACTCGCACGGCAAGTGACGCCGGCAAAGTGTGCACACGCTCAAGTTTGAGCGGATGAGTGGGCATGGTGGACAAACGGGTAACACATGTGCACTGCATGCCGGCGTTCAAGCTTGAGACAAGGGAGGCAACCTTCGAGGACGGGCGGTGGCGTGATTGCTAGAAGGGAAAGGGTGGAAATCGTGGGGCGATAGTGGGGGTTCTGTGCCCCGAGTTCCTTCAGGTAAGATAGGGAGTGTATGAAAAGATCCTAGAGGTTCGTGCTATTGCAAGGAGAACAAGGAAATGACCATTTTGCTTAACGACATTGAATTGAAGATGGATCCGATATGGTGGCCTTTCCGAGACGACGGAAGGAAGGGGTGGGAGGCAACGATGGTGCACGAGGTGGTGACATGGACGAGAGGCTATCAAGGAATGCAGATGGCGAAGGGGCTTGGGAGGAAGGAGGCCGAGGGGCGAGGGACAACGGACTTTGAATGGGGGAAAGACGATGAACAAGGAGCGGAAGTGGAGACGGTGGAGGCCTTGAGGAAGCATGTGAGGGAGGCAGCGGAGGGGAACCGAGTATGGATATATGGTGCCCGCGACACCACGATTGCCTAGGATGGTGGAAGCCGATGCCCGGATTGGGGTCAATGGAGGCACGGCAACGAGGGTCAGGTCAAGCAAGTGGAAAAGAGGTGGAGGTGCCCGAGACCGCCAGTGACGGCCATGTATGGAGAGGGAGGCTGCTGGGATCGATGGAGTGATCACGCCGATGGAGGCAGGAACAAGGTGTGTGTGGAGGGCGAGTCGAGGGGGAGAGAGAGAGGGAGGGGGCAAGCAGGCCACCGATGGAGGCCGTGGGGACAGACGGGGGGACAGAACATGGACGCAGCAGAGGCAGGCAAGAGGACGATGTGCCTAATTTTGTGCTGATACATACCTTGTGCCTGGATGAGAGCATGGACTGTGATAGTGGAGCCCCAGCTTGAGGCAATGCCACTGTGATAAAGGGTGGAGGCCAAAGAGGAAAACGGGAGGAGGAGTAGAGGAGGCAGGTGGGCAAGTGACAAGGGCACGGGCATACCAAAGAAGGAGGACTAAGAGGAAAATGTCCAAAGAAGAAGGGAAGAAAAGAGGAGGGACTGAGGGAAGGTAAGGCAAATGGATGGCTGGAAACCCATTAACGCCGGATAACTCATAACACGATAATTTTTGAAGGGGGATATATCAATTTCTTCGCCGAGACAAGACCCCTTGTCACGAAGAACACCTTCCTAGAATAAAAGATATGTGCCCTACTTTGATAATGCACACACCCTTTCTCGAGGTCATATCTTTGATAAAAGATGCACTTTCAAGTCTACACCCGAGAACCGGAGCATGAGGGTGTGGGCCCGCTTATGCTTTAGTAGAATGCATAGAGGGCTGCCATTTTCATATGTTTATTACAAAAAACTTTTACTTTCAAGTGGTGGAACACAATGAAAACAATCAGTACTAGCGGAGTCTCATTTAAGTGGTCGTGAGAACATTGCAACAAACAATGCTAAGGAGGAAGTGGTCATCGGCATCGACAATAGCCATTCAAGAGTGCGGCTGGCGACTCATCCATGCCTTGGCGGAGTCAAGTACCACGCCATATTAGGAGGCGGTCCATATCCTCCGCCTCGAAGTTGTCGTTCTCCTCCATTGCTTGCTCGTCTTCAATAGTATCATTCTTGGGCCAGTCCGGTGTCGGCGCCACCTGACATCTAGGGTCTGTGACCCTCATCCAAAAGGTCGCCCGGTCGTGGTCTTCAACCGGCACTCAATGCAACCACTTGGGCTTTAAAAGGCAACGCGTCCTTAAAATGAACAAGTTAGTTGCCCATGCGCCCATGCAAGCATCCTTAAAATCAACAAAATTGAACTGAGGAGGCACGAGGTTTGAACACGAAACCTATTCGTTACTACACTTATTTCCCAAACACTAGACCAACAGTCCATGGTTGAGATACTCTTGAGGCGCTAAATATTTATTTTTAAGACAGCCTAGGAGGAGGCGCCCATGGCAGGCATGCGTGTGCTGGGGAGGCGCCGGCCAGCCGGCACCATGGGGCATGGGCGTGTTGGCGTGGCCCCCAGCAGTGTGCTAGGGGCGGCCGGCGCCCCGGGGTGTGCTAGGAGGCGCCGGCCGCGCCATAGGCGGTGTGCTAGGGAGGCGCCGGCCGGCCATGCCCATGGGCGGGGCGTGTTGGCGCGGGCCGGCCCCGCCATAAGGTGTGCTAGGGAGGCGCCGGCGGCGCCCATGGGCGGGTGCTAGGGAGGCGCGGCGGCCGGCGCCATGAGCGAGGCATCTTTGGGGAGGCGCCGGTCGGCCGGCGCCTCCTGCCCATCCTCATGCATCTGGGTGAAGCTAGGGGGACAAGAAGGGCAGCGGGGTATCCTATCACCGATGGAAGGTGTGGCCCATTTGCGGGAAGGGTTAAAAGATTTGCATCCATAGGTGGTTGAAGAGTATAAGTGGTGGGAAGCCTTTGGACGGAAGGAGATTGCTATCGTTGTGGAGAATAACATTGGGCTAGTGCTACAGGTCCTTGGAAGTGGTTTTCACGTGCGAGAAGTGGATCATCTGACTGACCACTTCAAGTGCGGATGAAGCTTTGCTAGATGAGGCATTATTGAGGACCTCCACGGCGTGATATGTATTTGGGGCATATCAAAATGCGGGAAGGCAAGCTGCGGAAATGGCGGATGAATGGGGACATACAATCCGAGAGGATGTTTACGGCGTCTTGGTGCACGGACATGCAGGCCATTACGGATTGGGGAGGTCATTGCGTGAAGCTAAGCGCACCACGACCTCACTTTCTTATCCACTAGTATCGGACCGAGCACATAGATGCGTATGAAGGAGATATGTGCGAGGAACACATGGTGGACCCATACGGTCCAATCTTAGGAAAAAGGGAATAAGATCCATTACCTAAAAACATACGGAGGTATTTGTAGATGAAACGGTCATCTGTATTATGGGTTTGTGTTGAGCGGCATCATCTGTGTCACGGTGGACAAAAAGCGATAAGGGATAAGCTCTGCGAGTTGCGTGGCTTCATACAACTGCGGTGAAAGTGTCGCTGAAGATAGTGATGACAATGGAGGAGGTGGACCAAGTGATGGCGATGGATTGAACTACGGGGATGAGTGGCGAAATCTCGTTTTCGGGGTCCCGAGTTAATGTTGTAAGTCCGTTCTTGATGTTTTACGTAGGAAATACTGTGTAGCTTTTGTGGTGTCATAACAAAACCACATTTCCATCAAAGCGAGTTCTGATCGTCCCTGCGAGCGGCCTTCCTCACCGTTCCTACTTTGCATCATTCCCTAGGTTCGAGTTTCGACCACCATTCGACACAAACATTCTTTGGATGGAAGTAGTAACTTGGTGACACCACTTTTTGAGTTGTTTTCGCAATGCCTTCAAAATCTTTTAGGGCCCATCAAGAAACCCCCTTTGAGATTATTTTGGAAAACCCCCTTAGATTATTATTCACCCCTTCAAAATTATCGTGTTTCATGGCCGCCATGCTGGTTTGTATGTGTAATGTGTAGCCTGCTGATGAAAGCGGAGGAAGCGGAATGGCAAAACTGCCTCAACAAACGCAAGTGGGAGGGAAAAGAAAATTGTAATTGAAGCGGGAGGGCGAAGTTTCGTAGGTGCATACGATGTAGCATGGCCGGGAAGTGCTTACTATGGAGGCGGAAAAGCATAAGCACGCGATACCAAATCTCCTCCGTGACAAAGACAATCTTGTAGGGGCATAACCTCACGGTGATACGTCACATAAGGTGATAGGTGGGGACATATCTTCTTAATATGCATGGCGGGAAGCCGGCTAGCTAGTTGGCGATGGGAAGGACAAACCATAGCCAAAGATGCTATAAAGTAGGGGTATAAAGGGTCCGTCATTGTATTTACACATATAGTAAATACAAAATATCGTATACCATAATATGTATACGGACGATTATGTATAATACACATAATATACAAACTTATTTTATATGAAATTGAATACCAGAGCACTTAGAATAATACATTACATTTATCATCAGACTACATGCATAGTACAAGGATGTATTGATACAAGTATTTGTATATGGTCAGATGATTTAAATTGGTAACTACCAAGTAAAATGTGGTATTTCAAAGGGCAAAAGTAAAAAGGGCAATGGTGATGGGGAGGAGGTTCTGCACTCAAGCTCCAAAAGTGCCAAGACCTCTCTTGTAACACTTTAGATGTTGCAATCATGTTGCAATTTTGAGAGAGGCAAACACCTCTCACTTCATCTTAACATAATTGCAACACCATTGCAACATGATTGCAACAATGGTGGTATGGTTTCCAAGCCAAAGTGTAACAAAGGGCCCAAAGTGTTACATGACCCCAATTGTAACATGAGTGTTACATCCAGGGGTCCAAATCTTAACATAAAGTGTAACATAGGGCGCTCCATTTCTAGTAGAGACTCTACTCTTCCTTAAACCAGTGATGAACTCCTTCCTATGTGGGCAAGCCCGATCCGTGGTCAGAGTTACGCAGTGTGAAACACAAGTGTTTCGTATTTCTTTTCCTCTCGGGAGAATCTGAATACTTGGGCTTTCTCGGGCCGCAGACTTACCAATTCGACTCTATCCTCAGCTCACCCGCAGTTGAGATGCTTGTACTTATTGCCACCGTAGTTGATAGCGGTTCTCATTGCATTAGCTGGTGTTTGATCCGTTTGTTCCACCGAGATCATTCTTCAGCCAACGAACTGCTCTGATCTTTCTCGCTTCGCCCAAGCGGGGCATGTCCAAGGTGAGTTGAAGAAAATTTATCGCAATAGTCTTGAACCGCTCCTAGTTGTTGTATCTTCAGGCGGTGATAAAAAGCTCCCTTGATTGAAAGTTCAAGAAGATCTGCCGAAGTGACGACCAGAGTAGATCGGCTTCCATTCCAATCTCCACCGCTCTCCTCTCGCCTCCACCACCGGTAGGCATAGCCTTCAAGGACATAACACAAAAGCTGATTTTTGAAGATCGCCCCTTCTCGTCGCTGCCTGTTATTTGTCGAGCTTGTCCAACCAATCATGTACAGCTTGGGCATCCTTTTCATTGCCGTTGAATGTAGTCGTTCTGATCTTACGTTGTAATTCTTTGTCCAACTGTGCACGAGGTTTGAAGAGCGCTTCGTCCCCTTGTGACTCAATTCGCTCCTGGTACGCCTTGCCCTTCTGTGCCTCCCAGTGCTCATAGCGGAGGAGTTGCAGGCGTCTCACCAGTGCCTTGATGTCTTGGTTATCACCTTCGCGGAGTAAGAGCTCGACTACCAACTTCCTAAGGTTCCCCTCCAGGCTCAGGTCCCTCCTTGGTCCCTTCAGTGCCTTCCTTCCTTCTCCCTTCTTGTGACTTTGTCCGTGGGCTTGCGGCGCATTTGTCTGGCAGTGTCTTGGAGGTGGATCGGGCGTCGCCAGTTAGAGGCGGTTGTGGGGATCGGTCCGTCTTGGGGGCAGGCGTGGGATCAGCAGGCGGCCCCATTCCAAGGCTTGGAGCACGCCACTCGGTCAGCGTTCAACCGCGTCGCCCTTCTTCCAGTAGCGATTCTACCCCGGATTCGGACTCCTCCACAGCATCCGGTGTCCTGTGAAACGAGTTTGGACACGCCCTCAGCTCTCTCAAGCTCGGCGGCGCTCTTCTAATCGACACCGGAGGAGCCTCTGCGTGTGATGCTACAGGCTTTGGTTGGGGCGGACTACGGGCGCATGCTCTGGAGCGACTCGTTTGGCGGGTGGGATTGAGGCCGTTCTTCTTCCTTGGTCGGCGTTTGCGTGGGAGTAGCTCGTTGCATATTCAAATTTGTGGCATCCTGCGCCTCAATGTTAACGTCTTGTAACACTTTAGATGTTACAATCATGTTGCAATTTTGAGAGAGGCAAAACCACCTCTCACTTCATCTTAACATAATTGCAACACCATTGCAACATGATTGCAACAACACGTGGTATGGTTTCCAAGCCAAAGTGTAACAAGGGGCCCAAAAAGTGTTACATGACCCCAAAATTGTAACATGAGTGTTACATCCAGGGGTCCAAATCTTAACATAAAGTGTAACATAGGGTGCCCATTTCTAGTAGGGGACTTACCCGTTTCCTTAAGCCAGGCGATGAACTCCTTCCTATGTGGGCAAGCCCGGGATCCGTGGTCTGTAGCCATGCAGGTGAAACACAAGTGTTTCTCATGGTATTTCTTTTTCTCCTCTTCTGTGAGAATCTTGAATACGGGCTTCTTCTGCTGCCTTCCACTGACCCCATCTCGGCCTCGGCGCTCTGCATGTTGAGATGCTTGTATTTATTGCTCTGTAGTTGATAAGCGGTTCTCATTGCATCAGCCAGGGTGTTTGGATCCGTTTGGTTCACGTCAGCCCGGAGATCATTCTTCAGGCCGTCGATAAACCGTTCGATCTTCTGCTCTTCGTCCAAGCGGGGCATGTCCAGGGTGAGTTGAAGAAATTTATCGCAATAGTCTTGAACTGTTCCTAGTTGTTGTATCTTCAGGCGGTGATAAAGCTCCCTTCGATTGGTTGACGGGGAGGAAGTTCTGTGAGGATCGGCTTCTCAGTTCTCTCTCCCTGCCTCCACCACACAGGCATAGCCTTCCAAGGACATAACACAAAAGCTGGATTTTTGAAGATCGTCCTTCTCAGCGTCGCGTTCGGTATT
This sequence comes from Anthoceros angustus, assembly GCA_010909165.1. Taxonomy (NCBI): domain Eukaryota; kingdom Viridiplantae; phylum Streptophyta; class Anthocerotopsida; order Anthocerotales; family Anthocerotaceae; genus Anthoceros; species Anthoceros angustus. The sequence continues at coordinate 550,920 of MU008160.1, forward strand.
TGTCGAGCTTGTCCAACCAATCATGTACGACTTGGGCATCCTTTTCATTGCCGTTGAATGTAGTAGATTCGATCTTCTGTTGTAATTCTTTGTCCAAGCTGTACGAGGTTTGAAGCGCCGTCCCTTGCGACTCAATTCGCTCTGATGCGCCTTGCCCATACATGCCTCCCGGTGCTCATAGCGGAGGAGTTGCGAGGCGTCTCACGATGTGATGTCTTGGTTATCACCTTCGCGGGGTAAGGCTCGACTACCAACTTCCTAAGGTTCCCCTCGACTCAGGGTCCCTCGGTCCCGCCGGTGAACCGGCCTCCTTCTCTCTCCGGCGGCTTTGTCCGTGGGCTTGCGGCGCGTGTGTCAGCCAGTGTGTGGATCGGGCGTCGCGTTAGAGGCGGTTGTGGGGATCCGTCGTCTTTGAGGGGGCGTGGGGATAGGCGTGGCTGTTCAAGGCTTGGAACACGCCACTCGGTGGCGTTCAACCCGCGTCTGCCCCTTCTTCAGTGATTCTGCAGTTCGGCTCGGCTCCTCCACGGTAGCATCCGGTGTCCACGAAACGAGTTTGGACCGCGCGAGCTCTCTCCAAGCTCGCGGTGCGCTCTTCCAATCGACACCGGAGAGCCTCTTGCAGGTGTGATGCTCCTGTGGCTTTGGCCGGCTGGACTACTGGCGCATGCTCGTGGAGCGACTCGACTGGCCGTGGGATTACGGGGCCGTTCTTCTTCCTTGGTCGGCCGCGTTTGCGTGGGAGTAGCTCCGTTGCATATTCAGCTGTGACGTCCTGCGCCTCAATGTCGCTAACGTCTTCAGGTAACCGTACCACCGCCTCGGCCCGTGATTGTCGCCGATGTGCCTGCTTGCGTCTTCTCCTGACTTGTGTCTCCGTATCCTCTGCAGGGACTAATCCAAGTCGCACCTCGATCATTCGGGGCGAGCGAGGTCAGCCTACCTCTACAGCATACTACGACCAATTCCATCTAGCGACTCTTGATCCTTTGCTGGAGAGATCCGCTCTCCACCTCTTGTGGTGAGATGTGATCGCTCATGGTTGGCCGTGCCACAGTTCAAGACAGCAATCTTGGTGCTTCGGTGTAGGCTCGTGCAAATGCAACAATCCTCGGCTCGAGTGCGAGGTTGGGGCTGATGAGCCAGGAATGGCCTTTCATTCTTGTTTCTCGTGTACATATAGGTCCTGGCCTCATTCATGCCAAGAACTCTTGGAGGTAACCGAATCGGGTTACTGTTTCGACCGTTTTACCTACGATTCTAATTTACGGGTATTTACCCATATTAATCGACTATTTTCTAATTACTGGATAACGACCGGGGTTAGTTTGGGTTTTACCGTTTCTACCTGTTAGTAAGTCTGCTATTATACGGTCGAAGTGGCTCATGTCCATCCCGTTGGGTTGCTAGCACCACCACTAGCGAGCCGTAAGTTTGTATGGGTAATTTATCTCGGGTATTGCTGTGACACCACACAAGTAAAACAATCAATCGCCATTGGACAACAACATGTATCATCCATGCCACACAACAACACATATTTCTAGATCGAATCGTGAAAACATCCAAAGATGTTCGAGGCAAACCTCCAAACGTTGCACTGCTAATGCACATAAACACCGGTCTATGAGATTAAGCTCCAAGACATGCACACAATACACCATGCCCAATCCAGTCACACAAGTACAAAAAGTGATTACCAAATCTCGCAAGCGGGGTCTTCAACGACAAGCGAGGCACAAAAATAAAAGCGACTTATCGGACACTGCGCAAAAGTCAACTTATAACGACTCTAAAGAGCTGTAAATCTGCCTTAATACTAAATCTTGCTAAGCATTAATAAGCAAAAGCTACTTAAATGAATACATCGCATCATATTCAAAGAGAATCAACTGCATAAAAATAAAAATATTGAAAGTTCACGAAGTTTCTTGACATACCAAGCAGTTCTCGAAGCTGTCCCTTAACTTGTAAGTGCGCATCAAAAGCATGAGAAAGTAAGAACCTTGGCGACAAGCAGTAAAACTAAGTCACAACAACACTACATGTAGACAAACAAAGTAGAACTCACGAATCAAGTCAAGTAGGATCACATGAGAGAAGACAAGAAAAGCAGGCGACGGATGATAACACACAAACCAGAGGACAACAATGGAGCATATATAGGGGACACTTCCAACAAGCAAACAAAGGATTGAAAGCGAAGGAGAAATAAAGATACTATTATCACAAATGCATCGAATGAGCAGAACTCAGCTGGTGCAACACTCAAAAGCTCTAAGTCAAAGAGAGTTCTTGTTTTCATAAAAGGAACGAGGGAGGTCGTTTTCATAAAAACAGGCGACCACCATTGGCTTCAACAACAAACACGATGTACGAACAACAATACGGACAAGAAAAGGCGGAGGCGTATCGGCAAAGACAAATCGGATAACAATTGAGCATCGAGACATCTTCTAGCAATATAGACAAGCACGCACGAGCAAAGAACAAGATCAACATCGGGGAAAGACACAAGCGCGATAAAGGCCAAGACCAGGGCGGTACACACTCGCGTAACATTGACATCAAAACCGCACAAAACAACAAGAGCCAAAACAATAGACAAGGAGGCAGCAAACAAGCGTAGCGCAAATGAACAACGATTTCAAAAGGGGCGATAGACATTAACCTTTAGCGAGCGAAACCTTGGTGTCAAAACACCTTGGCCTTGGACTAAGCAACAAAGGCCTTAGAAGCAAAGACCTTGACCTTGGCTGAGGAAACCTGGCCTTGAAAAACAACCTTCAAAAGAGCAAAAGCGACCTTCGCCGAAACAAACAGCGAGACCTTGGCCTTGAGCGAGGCTCATAGGCCTTAGCCTTTGGAGAAGGCCTGAAAGAACGCTCAAAAAATTGAACAAAGGCCTAAGCCTAGTAGAGCCTAAACACCTTGGCCTTGGAAAGACAGCTACAAAAGAGGGCTTAGCCTTTGGAGCAGAGCCTGAAACAACCTTCGCCTGCGAAACTAGAACTAGACAGCTCCTAAGCCTTGGGAGCAAAGCCTGGATGGCCTTGGCCTACGAAGGCGACATGCGGAGGTGGCCTTGAACTGAGGCGGAATACCTTGGCCTGCGAAACTAAACACTGGACAAAACGCCTAAGCCTGCGGAGCAGAGGCTGGACCACTGAGCCTTGAGAAGGAAGAAAGCAAAAGATCTTGGGCTTTGGAGAGACGCGTTTATATAGGCCACCCTAAACATTCTCTCCTCTGCGTGTGCGTTCTCTCTACTGGCATTTGAATTAACGAACCTAAGATTAGGGGAATCCAAACCTATGGGTTCGCCATTTTCGCCTGTATACATTCAACCAAACCTAGGTTGATTCCAAACCTAGCCTAACGCACCAAACCTAATCTCCGAACCCGGCGGGCGTAAGCCGGCTTCTCAACCACGGGCCAGCCACACGTACCCAAGTGAACCATCTAGAACCCTAAGTTTTGATGCTTAACGGCATACACATAGGGTTTCGTTCCGCCGCCCGCCGCCAGTGCTCTTCCTGAAGTCGATCTTGTGACCTTTGGCGGTCGGCATCGTTCTGATCGATGCCTTCGCAGTGTGTTCCAGTTTGGCGGTGTCCTCGGGGAGCTTCGCAATCGGCTCCACTTTCCCTTCATCTACGCACCACACGTACAGCGTCGATGGGCTTCTTTCTTGATCGCCTAGTCTACGGTTCGATCCCTCAATTGCATGTGTCATTCAATTGCACTCTTGATATTGGTTACGAAACTATCGATCAAGTCTCTTTTGCATTACCGGTGGCATCCTCACGCTTAGCTCACCGCCAATTGGACAGAAGTCTCGTTTTGGCTTCCTCCGAGGTCGGCGTCAACGATCGTGTCGGTTCTCCTTACCTCCTTCGTTTTAGCCCTTTCGCCCACCGGTATCTAGTGGGCTCTTCCTTCCGATTTGTTTCGTGGATAAGCTTTAATTGCTGAACACGCATCAACTGGAACAACATTTGGGCTTCTTTCTTGATCGCCTAGTCTCGGTTCCAGCCTAGGTGTCATTCAATAGCACTCTACGTCGGTTACTGCTGATCTATCGATCACGTCTCTTTTGCAGCCCCTGCCGGTGGCATCCAGTTCGCTTAGCTCCGCCGCCAATAGGACAAGAAGTCTCGTTTTGCTTCCTCGTATGCACGTCCACACTAACGTCGTGTCGGTTCTCCTTACCTCTGTTTTTCGCCCACCCGGCTATCTTGTGGGCTCTTCTTTCCAGCGTTGTGGATAAGCTTTCATTCTTTGTGTGATTTTGCTGAAAAGCGCCTTCTTATCCCGTGATTGGTAGTAGTTTGAGCCCACAAAGCCCTTTAGGTCTTGATGCAAGAAGCCCTCGTGACATTAACAACCCTCCGTGGCGAGGCCTTATTATCCTTTTCTTGTTTCCTTTTCAAAAAGACTCGTGATCGGTCTCAAGTTGTTGCTCTCTTGGTTCTTGTTTTGCTGTCATTGTTTTACTATTCCTTCTTACCACATGGCTTGTCCGGTACCACTCTCCCTTGTGTCGACACTCCATTGTAGGAGTTCCCAATTGGTTGCTTGTATAAGGTGTAAGCAGAGGCTCTTTTGCCTACTTTGCCATAGTTGTCACACGTCGACTTGAGTCCTCTTTTTGGTGTTGGTAGCGATTACTTAAGTTTCTCTACGACAGCCTGAAAAGGACCAGGTTTGTAAATCTAAATTGGTCTCCTGTCACATCCTCATTAGTTGGGCCTGATTGGTAAACTTGCATGGAGTCTTTGATGGGCTAGTGTTTTTCAATGTGTTACATTTGTTATGCACTTAATAAACTCACGCCCCTCTCCTCCTCCAGGAATTCGAGCTGCAGCCAAAGGTCACGCAAGAAGGCGCCATCCTAGTGTAAAATCGTCACAATAATTCTATGGTGTCATTTTTGACGGCGTGTCGGAGGGTTGCCGGTGGAAACTATTGCATGGTTGGGTTGACGGAAGCAAAGGTAAGGGGTTCGTCTGGCAAAAGAGTCTCGTTCTTGGAGTCTTTAGCCAAAACATTGCTATCCCTGCGTAAAACATGCAATCTTGTGTGCACAGTTTGAGAACATATTCGCGCTTATTGCTTCCGTCAATTTTACTGGATTGGTGCTGACGAACAGTTTTTAACATTATTTTGATGCAGGATCTTGCGAACAATTGGTTTCGCGTGAAGCATCCGGAACGACGTATCGTGGACGTAAGTAATACCTTGCTCAACTTCTTGTTTCTTGTAATCGTCTTGTGCATTTGATTTGTCCACTATGATAAGTGTTCGATGGCATTGAATCGGGATGGAATCGACAACGAAAGCAACGATTTTCAAATCCAAGAAGGTACTTGATTGTTATTAGTATTATCGTTTACTTTGCTTTTACTTTTACTTTTACTAATATCTATTGTGTCAACCCCTGCTGACAACTACATGACGCCACCACAGCGTCCTCGATTACTTCCCACCCATGGGGATCCAGGATATGACGCTAACGCAGAGTTTGAACCACCCTGCTGGAGATAAGAAAGATCGTAGAAAAGGTATTCGTGAAAATGATTCTTTGTTAGTCCTGTATGTTCTCGTTGGTGAGTCTAACAAAACCCGTGGGTTCGGTCCTCTATGCACACAATGTTCTCTGATGGACAAACAAGACCTTAAGCATCTTGCGAGATGCACTTGATTGAATAAGATAAAGAAGGTAAGCACTTTTCTTAATTTCATAAACTTGATCTAAGTATGCTCAAATCCAAAATCTTAACCCTAAATTTATCTCTGCAGGATATCAAAAAGAACCTTGAACAACGACTCAATTGGAAGCGCAACACTTGTGGAAAGGTTTAATGGACACCGATTTCAATGCAAACAATGTTGGAGGGATATCAAAGTTCAATCCGAGCGAGGTAATCAAATTACATTCATACCTTCTTTGCTTCTTCACATTTACCTTCTTATAACTTGGCATTCTGATCTTTGGAAAACAATTTGCCTAAAAATATAAAGGACAAAGTCGATAAGATTGACAACAACATTGACAACGCAGCCATCTCAATCAATTATACAAAATGTATTATGTATATAATTTGGATTAATATGATTTTGGTTTAAGAAAGTAATGATTTTGGTTTTGATCGTGCAAAAAGAGAAAAATTGATGACTTCAAGGAGGATGGACCAACTTATCACGTCAGAGTTCACCGAGTTTGGAAAGTGGATGAGCAATTTTCAATATCCACCACTTTTTGAAGACTTTAAAACTAAGTATCGCAATTTGGGAGCATAGTCTAAAAGAGCAAGCATACCCATCTTGAATGAAGATGGGTCCAACCCAACATTCGAAAGCAAAGATGAGAGATCCAAGCAAGTAAGCGCTCTTCTCTTTCTCTCTATTATTTTCATATAATTCTATGTAATGTAATTACATATGCATTGAATGCGAGATAGGGGCAGCAATTGAAAATAAGGAGTTGAAAGCAGCAGACTTGTTGTCTCTCATGGAAGAACCGGAGACAACGAAAAATATTCAAAAGGTACATCGTTTGAAAGGTAATATCCGCTTGCATTATAATTCTAATGTTTTATGTTTCTTCGTAACATACGATCACATTTCCGGTGTGGGGAATCTTCACGACGTGTTTAACGCTTGTCGAAAAGGTATATGCAAAGAAAGATCTTCTCCGAATTGAAATGGAGGTAAATGACTAATTACTTTTACTTTTTGTTTGTAGTTATCGAGAATCAAAGCGAGTTGTTTTCACTCTTTGAGGTGAGTACTAAAGTTAAAAACAAATATGTTTTATATATGAATTCGACAATGGTTTAAATTGCGAAATATTCTCGCTTGGATGAAATATTGAAATGATTATACATTTATCTGGACCATACAATCAGCAGCTCAAAAGTACTATTCAAGAGAAGGACGACTGAACCATTTTACACTCCATCTACTCCAATAGAAGATGTGTGAATTACCAAAACTATTTGAATTAGAGCCTAATTACGGTGGAAGATAATCCTTTTATTGTGTAAAAGGATTGAAAACGAAAATGATGAAAGTAGAAGGGCAAATTTTGTAAGAGAGAGAAATGACATATAAAAGGGTGGTATAGGCACCAAGTCTATACAGTTCACGGACCTCGGCTCCTCGGCTGCGATCGAGTTAGGCGCGTCTCGGCCCCGGACTCGGCCGCTCCCGCCGAGGCGGGCGCGGCGTCGGGCGCCGCGGCCTAAACGGTCTCGGCCTCACGGCCTCGTGGTTCTCGTGACGCCCCTCGCTCCTTCTATGGCTTAGAGGGAGCGTTGGTACACTTTGATATTGAAGAAAAAGCAACACGATTCTCGATGAGGGTTAGAGACTAAGCGATTCATTCCACACTCTCATTGATTCAATATTTAAACCAAAAAACATATGGCCTAGAGGGAGCGTTGGTATACTTTGATGTTGTCACGTTTAGGATGTTCCAACGCACCTTTCTCAGGATGGGCGGAACGGTTGTCCATTCATCATACAAAATCTAACTCTTAGTTCTTTTAAGAGGACCTCTAGCGGTTCTCTGTGATTCCTTGAAAATTCTAGAAGGGGAGCACCTCTGTTGGCCCAGGCAAGGAGGCGTCTTCTCTGATAACCTGGCATGGTGCCTCAACATATATATAGGTGGATGTCATGAGATTGGATGTGGGAATTAAGAACAAAATTTGGGCTTTGATACCATGTGATAAAGCGAGGATTTAAGGAGATCGTGTTTTGCTCGGATTGATTGTTGCTATAAGGCGTTATGTACAGACGTGTGTATGTGAAACGTTGCATCTAAGACCGAACTGTTTAGTCCATTAGCATTTGATATCTACCGAGATACGAATTGGGCCCTAAGGGCTAGAATTATTAGCTTAACGCTAGAATTATTAGCTTAACACCTCGAACGTCGCAGCTCCCTCATTCACATCGCAAGTAATTTCGTCTCCTTCTTCGTACATACATAGCTTCCAGGTGCACCTGGATAAAAGTTTTTGACGGCCCTAGGAATAGCCAAACGCCCAAGTGCCTGGCTTTCTGGGAGCCCATAGAGTGTGCTTCTTTCTAGCATTGACCAAGTTTGCTCAACCATCGGAAAAGTACAATCTGAGAACCAGAGGAAGATGCTTCCTCGCATCGGCGAGAGACGGGTAATTGGTGTATGGGACACACCTGGTTGGTTTCTACTTTTCAAAGCACATGGGAGTGTAGATCTTGGGTGCGCTGGTATTTGTGGTGTGTGCATACCGTGAGGACTAAAAATTTCACCTATAAAGATTGCATGCCTATAGTCAATCCTGGATGAATATGCCTTGCATAAATGTTAACTCTCTATAATTATTACTTCTGACCTTCTTCTCTGAAATTTTCAAAATAAGTATTAGATGTTAATCTCAAGAAAATAGGGCCTTCATAGTATAGTGCTATTGAATGTTATAGTATGATAATATCTAAAAATAATTATAATATTATTAAATATATATTAATATGAAGATACACGTACTATATATACTATAAATATCATGATGATTATCATGATGATAAATTAGGGCTCATTGATGTGCACCATTAATTAACTAATAAAAATAAAATAATGATTATAATACATATTATATCTGAATAATTATTACGCTCATAGTATCTACTACCGTACCGTAAGAGTAGGCTGTAATAGCTTAGAGTGTGGGACAAGTTTTCAGCAAGGGGAGGAGCCCAATACAGAAGGCCCCCCCCTCTAATTGGGAACTCTATAAATGGGATTCCTCTCTAAATGGGACCTCCCATCCTACTCCCTTTAGTTTATAATGTAATAAATGGGACTTTTCCCTAAATGGTAATTGGGACCTTTTGAAACATACATTCATGTTAGTTTCATCTCCTAAATAGGATTTTAATTTTTTTACTAAAAAAATTAAAAAAGAAAAAGGAATCGATTATTTGAGCACAATAGACTTTTAGGTGTGATTGAAGACTCTTAAGCTAAGCTTTTTCCTTTATGATAGGTAGAGGTTTTTTGATGTTGCTTAGAGAGAGTGCTAGCTGTCAAATAACTACATAGAGAAGTGTTGAAATCTATCAATGAAAATTTAAAATTTTCTTTTTTTTTTTGGATTTTTTATTTTTAAGTTTATAATAATAATAATATTATTAAATAGGGAGAATATAATTGGGACACCTCCTTAATGGGACCTCTAAAGGTAGAACCAGTCTAACCCGAACCAGTCCCAATTAGGGGGGGTTGGACTGTACCTTATTTTTCCACTAGGCTTGTCATGCGAGATTCCTGGAAAAGGTCACATCATCCAAGTACGAATGTGCCTATGGCATGAAGGATAACAGGATGAAAGGGCATGAATGCGTACTTGAGCACTGTAACAGTGCCAAAGGTTGGAAAGGGGTTTGTGCCACACGAGCGGTACGGCGGGCAGGCGCGTTTATTTTGCTGATGAGATTTAGGAGACAGGACGGCCAAGCTCATGCTGGGCGCATCCTGCAATCAGAACATTCACGTGATCTCGTTGGAGGATACAAGGCTGGGAGTCAAGAGAGCAGCAAATTGTCGAATTATTATTCATCGCCCGGAAATTCTGGAAGTAGCGAAGAGAAGGAATCAATGGTTCTGGGACAAAGTGTACACAGACCTTTATTGAATCCTGCGTTGAGAGGAAACGGTTAGGTGTTATACAATGTACAACATTCAAATGAGGTTAGCAAACCTACTAGGTGGTCCATGCATTCTGTGCTATTGCTGAATGCATTTCCGCACTACCTGTTCTTAACTACCAGACCTGGAGTCCTTCAAAACAAACACCGTCGAAGGCTGGCTGCCTAGAGCTGATGCCGCAGACTCTACATGCTGCAGCAAGAAGTCGTAGATCTTGCGCTTCAGCCTGGCCAGCGTGTCCAAGACTCTTGGGTCGAGAGGCACTCCCTGGTCTGTGCTTGCAGCTGAGGTTTTTCCCACGTGGTCTAGCCAGTCGTTCACCCGCTTGAGCTGAGAGAGCATGGCAGCAATTTGGGAGTTGTCAGGCTGCAAGGGAGCTGGAGCTGGCGCAGGGTGCTGCCCTTTAAGCGTGGAAGGGGCAGCATCCTGGCCTGAAGATGCCTGGAAGCCACTGTCCAGGGCGGCCTCCATGAAATCCAAAAACCAGTTTTGAGCTTCGGTTTGAAGTATTCTCCCTAGTTCTGCTGTGTCCACTAATCCGTTCCCCTTCACCCACTCCAGGGGCCCAGTAGATGGCTTCTTGGCGCCGCTATTGCCATTGTCCTGATGAGATAGCACTCGAACAGGTCCTTTAACAGCGCCAGAAACCTTGGATGGGATGCTGTTGTTGTTGCGCCTACTGCCAAGAACTGCCTTGAGAGGGGAGGCGGGCCTCACGTCCCCTCCACCTTCACCTGCTCGTCTCCTGTCACTGCTCATCTGTGGTTGAAGGACTGAAGACAGGGCTGCCCTCGCTGGCGTCCTGCTGTGCAAAGGTGACGGAGGTGTGAGCCCCATCTGTTCCGACCTCTTTGGTACAATCGAAGGAGAAGGACTCCGGCCTTTCGCAACAGTTGCAGGAGTCTGGGGACTGGAGGTCGTCGGGGGCTCCAACACCAGGAGAGTTTGGGCCTGGCCCAATTTCCCACTGCTCGCATCCTTCTTCAAGGGGTTCCTGCTCACAGCAGCTGTGCTCCATGCTTGTTTACTGTGCACAGAGAAATTGGCCAGATCTGTTAACAAAGCTGTGCTGACCCATTGCGCTGCACTTTTTGCCCGCTCCGCATTCATTTCTCGAGCTGCTTCGTCAGTGGCACCATTGGCTGTGGCATCATCCACGGACAGAACACCCGAACCATCCAAACCTCCGTCTGGCATCTTGACCCCTGCTAAGGCATCCGCAACAGCTAATGCCTGTGCCAGTGTTTGGTGAAGACTTAAGAACTGCTCCACTGACGGCTGAGGGAGATCCTTCTTAGCCATCGCACACAGCTCTGCGAACATGCTGCAATGCGAAGCGGCAGAGGCCCATCACAGTCAGCAAGAGACTAGACATCAAAAAATAGTCTCTGGTATTATGGAAGCTAAAATTATGAACAAACAACTCGCCTGAGATTTCGGATGACACTTTCGGCAGCTGAAGCTTCTTGCAAAGCTTCAGCTGCGGCTTTGGATGCCGCGTCTCGTCTTTGCATAGCCTCCTGCAGTAATCACAACCACTCGATAGTTCAGGGAATTGCCAAGACAGGAAGACATGCTATGGTCATAGTCTTGTGCTACACGAAAGAGAAACACACCTTTCCCAAAGACACAAGGCTAGCAGGAAGTGAGTTCCATGACACACTTCCGTCTGTCCATCGTTTGCTGCTGACAACTGGTCTAGCAGCACCTAAAGCAGGAGTTGGCGAAGGCGTGCCATCTCCATGACTTGGAGACTTCTTCACCAGTGTGGCATTCATTGATTTGACAGGGGTTGACGACGGAACTGGTTTCACCACCGTCGGAACTTTAGCTGGAATGAGAGCGATGTTCTCACTGCTGAGCCTTTTAGCAGCCTACAAGTAAACAAGATACGAGTTGTCATCAGAGTTACATAAGAAACCCAGCACAACAGGGAAAAAATCCCAGCTGGAAAGACTTACAGAACTCCGGATGACAGCCTTCATATCAACCTTAGCTTGCTTCAAGCCTGCCCTGTCTTTGCCCTCCTTACGTATCACTGATCCCTCCCAGCTCTTGCGCATGTTCTTCGCACTGATAGCAATGAGCTCACCAGTTCTGAGCCCGTTGCCTCCCAGAGAGCGGCGCTTGTTCCCATCACCTACACTGATACCAAGAGTACCTCTACCCGCACTGACAGATCTCCTGAGCCCTGGCGAAACCTGTCTGGACTTGGATGGAACGATAACAGAAATGTCCCTGAAAGGAACCAATCTTTCCTCAGGACAAGCGAGCACTCTCCTCTTGGCAGCAACCCTCTCAGTCTGTGAAGCCTTCAGCCTATGCAGTTCCCTTTCAAGCGAGGAAGGGCTAGGGGATGGGTCACATCTTGAAGGAGACGATGGTATGGAACGACTACCACGGATTGGAGTCTCAGCAAAGACCTTCGACTTCACGATCCTTCCCTTGGGTCGACTGGAGTTTCCACCACCTACTACTCTGCCCTCGTCGATAAATAATATGGACTCTGCGGACCCGCCTCTGGATCTCTCCAAAGACGCCCTATCAGTGAGCTTAGGGGAAGGGAGGCTTTCCCCAGAACTCGGCCGAGTGGGGAACTTCCAGCCGTTCTGCTCCACCCTTGGAATGGAGTGGCCGCTTGAAACGGCCCTGTCCGAAAACTTGTGCAATGCATGCTCCACACTCCCGACTTTGTCAACATGCTTGGCAGAAGCCCCATCCGAGCCCTGGGACTCCGACCTCCTGCTGAAGCTGTTTCTCGGGGTTACAGTCTCGGCAGACGCTGGCTGAGCCAGCAGGGGATACGCCGTTCCCTTCTGCAAAGAAGAGATGTCAGTGGCTACCAGGTCTTCCGGCGTTCCCATAATCGGATGCCTCCCTGGGATAGGCCTCACATCCGTCAACAAGGGCCAAGGATGCCCCGGGTCCAACCTATCAATGTAGATAAACTGCCCCAGCTGCAGCTTGTCGCTCATGATGAGCTCCGCATTCTCATCGTCCAGCAGCACAGTGGTGGAATGCGAAGAATCCGAAATCTTGATATAAAAGCCATTGTTAGGCCAGAGCTCCCCCCCTTTGCTCAGCGCTGGCGTGATGCTAATCACCTGGAGCAGCACGGACCGGTGCTCTCCACCTACCTTCACATCCGTGTGCAAGTGCTGGAGGAGCTTGATAAGCACTCCTGGTATCAGGGTTGCCATCTTCCTTACTCCACCAAAACCACTCACAGACCGAAGCCACCAGCACAAACGCTGCTATCACTCCAGCAGCGCATCACAAACGGCCTCGCCTCCTGCAATCCAACACAGAACGGCTTCAAAAACCTGAAAAGCTATCCTTCTCAGAAAACAAACAGCACGACGAAGAGAAGTAAAAAACTAGATCCTCATGAGCAACAACTTACAAACACGGCATCCAATTCGCGTCGAGATGCAAAAAGCTCAAATTTCTCAGATCATCCGCCTCCGAGTTCCAACTTCCTCCAACGACACCCTCCCGTCCTCGGAGACACCGTATCCATACCACACCTCCAAACCCCGCTCCTCCTCCAACCTCCACAGCATCCGGCATCCGGCATCCGACACCTTCCTCACCACTCCAACTTCCACATGCAAGCACCCGGCGTTGAAGCGCCAATTTCCTCCTCCTTGATCCACTCTCCACGTAGAAGAATCAGAACCAGTTCAAACCTCCGCCTCCCTCAGCAAACAGCCTCTCCCCGTGCACGTCGATTTCCTCCAGCAGCCTCGCCTCCTCACTTCCGAGCTCCGGCTTTCACACTACCTCCCGGCGGGCCTTCTTCCTCTCCTTGCCCTTCCCCTTTTCCGGCCCCGCATTCCCGCTCCAGCCCCCTCCTCTGTCTCCCTGCCTCATCCGTCACCGGGCGGGCTCACCAGCGCCGCCGCATCCTCAGCACCGCTGTGTCGCCGTCCCGAGCTCTCCTGGCGGGCAGAACGAAGCAGCTCAGCAGGCGCGAGGTGGAATGCACGCTCCCGCCATGGCCAGGTTCGTCGAGGTGATCGTGTGGAGCATCGTGACAGATGGGAGAGTCGGCCAAGAGAAAAGGGGGCGGGATGGAGTGGAGAAGAGATGTTCGCGCGCGAAGGCCCCGCTGACAGGCCCTGACTTGCTTCTGTCGCTCGCCGTTTATTTTATTCCGTTTTTGAAAAATTCATCCGTTAGAAATGGAGAGAGATGCTTGTCCGAGGCCCACGAACTTACTTCACTTCTCACCCTCTATCGTATTTCTTGTGCCGCGATGGAAAAGGTTGGGAATTTAGTACAAGCCGTTAGTTTAGATCCGTTGGAAGTAGGATTTATACCGCATGCAATTAATTGCAGGCAAGCCAAATATGGATATGAATGTGTCTCCGTCTTGACTCCTTTGGATGTAGTAAGATATATATATAAATTTTTCTGATGATATTTATGATGTAGGAAGAAAAAAATTATTATGTGTGTTTGCTCTTGTGCAGGGAAGTCGGGATGGTCGACTTTGCTTTTAGGTTTAGAAAGGATAGGCCAATATGGATTGAAGAGTATCATATGAAGAAGATCACAAAAGTTGGTGACATATTGGAAAAGAGTTATCAATCATGTTTTGGTGAGATATTGGAAGAGATATAAGTCATGTTTTACGAGATAGGAAAACGTGAAGTCCCAACAACTTTAGAGATCTCGAACTAGGCATTTTTATTGCTGAAAGACAATGCATTTTATTGTTCTTCATATGCTGAAAGACAATGCAGCATTTTATTGCTGAAAGACAAGATATGAGATGAACTCATGTGGGTGTTTTGAAATGTTATCTCTCACACATCTCTCCCAAAGCTTTGCTAGCTTTCCACACATATGTGATTGATAGCTTTAAAGATGCTAGATTCAATGGTTATTCCCTCGGGGAGGTTATGTTACCAGGGATGGAGCATAAAGGGTGTAATATCATGGAGTGCAATAATGTGGCATAAATGAGAGGAAAAAGAGGAGGTCCAGTGATGGGCGCCACTTGTTGGCGGTCTTGATGTTCGGCTTTGAACTTTTGAAGCAGCCCGATTTGGGCGGTTTGTGGACAAGAGCAAATTTTGGCAAGCACGTGCATAGGTTGCAGCGTTGGAGGCAGTGTGGACTGCTTCTCCTATGCCAGGAAGCAGGTGATTACCAGATCACGCGGAAGGAGGCTTGATCGACAAGGAGGCTTGTCGCCAGTGGACTGTTGACAGGGCCCACTTGTGTCCTGTCTGGAGCCTCTGGATAAGTGCCTGGCAACCGCCAGGTACAGTAGGTAAAGTCTGCAGTGGGCTGGGTCTGTTTTGCTAATCGTGGGGTGGGCATATGCTTTAACTGCAAGGAAGACGAGAAAACCGTCGAGTTTGAGCTGGCAGGAGATGGTGGCTCCAGTGCTCGAGATGGGTCCCGTACCCAACTGAAAGTTTGCTCTCGTCGATGCATTTCTCTGCTTTTATTCTATCCACCACCTGTTACCATGGCCGTTACGATGGTGGGGTTGTGGGTGGTCCCGGATGGGTGGCCAAATCTCTGTCCCTGGGACCCTGCTTGCCTGGATTAGTCGGAGATGAGTCACATTTGGCCCATATGACGCTGTCTCGGTGACGGGGGAAGAATGGCCACAGAAGGTTTGCCTCCGGCAGGCTTTGGACTTGGCCAATGAGAGGGCTTCCAGGCAGGTCCTGGGCCCATTGGGTGCTGGGAGATACACACATACAGGACAGTCACACTCATCGATGCAACATGCTGGAACAGTGGAGGAGAACATTGAGGCATGTGCAGGGGATGTCCGAGTGTGCCTCGCAAGGATGATGCAGCAGGATGGTGTCTTGTAGCCGCCCATGGGCCCTGGTGGGCTGCTTACGGAATGCATTGCCTGTCACATGGCGGCAGAGTGCCTGGGCACTCGTCCACTTCCTGGGTCACTGTGTACATAGTAATATGGTATGTAATAGTACTGCCAGCAGCCGCACTGCATGGGATGCGATGTGGAAACGTCTCCAGATCAGCAGGTGGGCGCTGCTGGTTTGTACTGGAGGAAAGGATTGATGTAAAGGCATTTCTGTTGCTCTGAGCTGCTGCTGGAGGATGGAGTACATGATAGATGCAGATGCATTCACCAGAGCCGTGATGGAACGGCAGTTTGCGGAGGGTTGTTGGGAGGGAGAGCACAAACGTCAGTGGATGTGAGCTGCGATGCTGCAGCTCCGAATGCATGATAAGGTTGAATGTCCTTGTCCTACAAATCTCCACACCAGCACCCACCACCCACCACCCAGCCTCCAGGCCAGGGCACAGACTACAGGTACCGCGCTGCAATGTCAATGTCCTGGGCCCTGGATGAGGACGGGTTTCAACATGCCGACACATGACGGGCATGTGGGCTCAAATTCTCTTTGCTTCATGCTGGAAGTGTCGGGACACGAGGAAGCCGGTTTGGCAGGGGCATTTGAAACGGGTCTCTAGCTCCCCAGTCGTTTGGAGACAGAAAGAGGCCATGGCTGAGGTCACACCAGGGAACCAGGCGGGAAGAGTCAAGACCCAGGGGCACATGCCGGAGCACATGAAGGGCAGCTCACATCCACACGCCATGGCCTATTGTAAAATAATCCATGCTGTCCAAAGACTGTCAGCAGAGATCGCTGCCGATGGGTCCAGGATTGGCGTGGTTTGGGGCACGCTGTCGGGAAAGGAGTGGCAGGCCGGCACTTAGATAATGACTGCCTTTGCTGGAAAGCTAAGGAAAGAACGGTAGCTTGCAATGGACTTCAACATTCACACGCTTCCACAAAATCTTACATCTCTTTGTTCCCCACGCGTGAGGACTTGGCACAGCAACCAGTCCCCGAGCAGTCAGATCTTTTGTACAACAGTGCACACACGATTTAGGGGTCAAGAGTAAAAACATGACCCAGTATTCGTTACAAGACCTGCAATGCATCCCTCTCTAGGGAGGACTTTTGTCAAGGTCTGTTGAGAGAAGATCAGTTTATTACCTCAGTTCTTTCTCAGCCATGGCTGCAGCTCTCCTCAACCCCTCAGCCAGACGGCCATCTAACCTCCGCATTGTGTTGAGCAAGTATGACTCAAATGTCCTGGAGTTCTCACCACTGGGTTGTGCTTGTGTGTGAGGTCGAGCTCGCTTTTCCTCAAATATCAGCTCTGCCTGCAGATATGTTCTCAGCTCGCGATAGGCTGCAGTCTTGGTGACCCGTGATGCAGGCACTCGCAGGTATTGTAGCACCAAAGCTCCAGCACTTCCGAACTGCTGTGCAGCAGCCAACTCTGCAACGGAATAGGGATACGCAAGTGTGTGGAAGGGAACATACCCCTCGTTTGCTGTACTTTGAGGGCGAAGCTTTCTACCCTGCTGTGCCTTCTGGCCTAAACGTCGGAGGACGACAACAAGAGAGGAGAAGATGTTCTGCATTTCCGTGTTTGAAGCAATAGCCGGAAGGAGCCCTGCTGATAGCACCAATGCTAGTAGAGACTCATATGAAGAGGCCCCTTCACCATCTGCAGAGTCCAGATCATCTTCATCGCCAGCCTCTAACTCCTGGGCAAGCAACTGCAGAGCAAGAGATCGAGGAAAGTCGTATGGCAGGAGAAGAGCCAGCTTCAGAGCTGATACTGCATTCCTGTCCCCAATCTTTGCAACCAGCTCCTTTGTCTCATCCTCGGACACAAGAACCCTGGTGGGGTCTGCCAAAGCTGAATCCAGCGCCTGCAATGCTTCCCTCTCACACCTGTAATGGAACAGCTTCTGCAATGTCAGCTTCCAACACGAGTGTAGTTTGTGGATTCCTACCGTCTGTTGGAGCTCATCCTTTTCATGGCTAAACTCCTGCCATCCCTCCCCCCAATCATCTTCGTCATCCCATCCATCCCACCCATCCTTCTTTCCACCTGAATTCTGCTGTTTGCTGCTTTCTGCCTGATCTGCTTCAAAAAGCTCAGTCCATTCTTCCAACAGAGCCCGCAGTGCCAAGGCATGATTTGCCGACATTGCACCTGCCTCCAGCTGGCAGAAAAATGATATTGCGGAGTCAGCAGTAGCAATGTCCTGCTCAGTGATGATAAGACCTGGCCAAAGACGGAACAGGATCTGAGTGCAGCGCATTACAGTCAAGAACCGACTAAGATTTACATCATCCACGTTGTCTGCAATGCCTTGGCTGCCCTCTTTCCACCCCTCCCACTGTAAAGGTGGTTCATCATCAGCCAGGTGAAATCCCTTCCCCTGGACAGTTTCAAGGAGATCGAAGACTTGGATTCTTTGATCCAGGCCAGTATCCGATTCTTTGACACAACTCCACAACCGTTCCCAAACAGTGCGACGAAGCTTCCCTAGAAGTGCTGCAATCTCTGTCCGCTGCATGCTGCCATGTGAAGCTGTGTCATCTAGCACAGACAGGGATCTCACAACACCTTTCAGCACCTCCACATGAGGCAAACTACTGTTGGTGCTTGCATGCTTCAGCGCTTCAAGAGCAGAATCTACTATCTTTAAATAGACATCCACAATGTCAGACGCTTCCCAACAGGCTGCTGATGAACTGCTTTCATGAGAATCTTCACTGTCAGCATCGATTCTATGACTACTATCTTCCTGTTCATCAATTTGCTCGGCTGACAAGATGCCACTAATCATGGGCTGCTTGATACGAACAGCAGAGGAGGACTTTGCCACCATGTTGTCCACTACCATCAAAACAGCTTGGAGATGACATCCTACCACCACCATGGATTTCAGAAACTTCATCCCCTCACGACCATCTCCTGAGAAAACACCCATTCTCGTGTATTCCTCTAGAGCATTGAACCCCTGCCTTGAAGTGACTCGTTTTGGACAATCATCATCGAAAAGGATTTGCAACAGCTTAGGATCTCATCAAGCGAAGTGCTGAAGGCAGGGTTGCTGGGGTTCTCATGATAGCTCAGACACATCTGCACGTCTTCGAAAGCCTGAATCCAGAGAAGCATCACAGAATATAATGAGGATTCCGCAGTGATGCACCTTTTCTTGCCATCATGTGCTCATGCTCCACTGCATCTTTTAAAGACATGGTTATACTTCCGAGCAACAGGGTCTGCAAAACATCTCTCAAATGATCTGTTGCCAGATAGCCGAGGTACATCCTACATGAGCTGTAGGAATCATCCAAAGAGCTGATGGAGCGTCTTCTGTTCTCAGCAGCATCTGAAGGAACACTGCCAAGCAATTTCTTGATCAGTATCAAGTATATTGCCTCAGATGTCGGGAACTCCTCCTCCACTGCTTCTCTTATGAACCACATAAGGGTGAATACGTTTCACAAAGTCAGAAAATCTGCGAACGTTTGACTCATTCACATGGCTCCATATCTCACTTGTGGCAAGAGTGGTGTTAAGGTCATCAATGCCCACAAGACTCTTGAAATCCAGATCCTCCACCTCAGCATCCATCGCTAAACACTCATCCGCCATCGCTCTGAAGAACTCACTCTGAAAGTCCATAGTATCTTGCCAGCCTAAACCGGACATTGGATGACCTAACTCCTCCTTACTTTTCACCTCTAAGCAGAAGTCACAAACAAGCTCATAAAAGCATGCCAGACGGCGTTTTTTCACACCATCTAGCTGAGGGTAAACATCTGCAATTAAGCTCTGCAAAATCTCCGCAGGATTAAGCCTCAGCTCATTCCAGAGCGTGGAAACTTCACTCCGTATTTCCTCCTCCGTTACCATGTCAGACAGGAGAATAGAACACACGTGCTGCTGAAGCACCTGCAAGAAGTACAAAGTGCTTAGAAAAACAACCTAGGTCCACAGAAGGCAAGCTAAAAATTGCAATGAAAAAATAAACATTATACCAGGAACCTGCTGACACCATGAAACTCTGCCAGTTCCAAGACCGCTGACAGAAGACTTAGCTGACGACCAGGCAATGACTCCACCATCCTCAAGACGGTACTCTGAATGTATGCCTTCTTGCCAGCTAAAAACCACTTCAACTCAGCATCTGGGACAATCTGCTTTATAGTCTCTGCATATTTGAGCAAGTCTCTCTTTCCTTCAATCCCCCGTCGCCACTCTTTCCAAAGACCAGATTCAGAAACTTCTTCACCTGCCAGAACGAACCAATTGCATATGCATCATGCAAGTGGACAACTTACAACATCTTGATGCAGCAGAGATAGACATACCAAAAACACAGCATATTAATCACGAGCTCTGGTGGTCAGCAAGCAATAAAGAAAACTACCTAAATGCATCTATTTCTGTGCATTGCATACTAGCAATAAGGACATGGTGCATTGTTCATACCCTTCATCCCAGAAGCATCTTGCAGTTGACAGAAAACCAATGCAGTGTTCATCAGCTGGACAATATCCTTGTAGTCAGGCCTATTTTCCCACTCCTGCTCAAAAATGCGGATCGCAAGAACTGGATCCGACAAATTCAGAAGGTATCCGCATGCGACAACGTCCCCAACTCTACTAACAGGTGAACTCAACGCTTTTTGGGCTAATTTTAAAAACAACTTATCATCTGGGCTGATAACGCTGTCCTCTGAAATTTGCACGTGGGGAGATGCCTGCTGGAAATCCGAGTTGGAAACTCGCTTTGCATGCATGTAGGTGGCTCGAGTCACTTCACCCCACTTGCCTTCTCCAATGTCTTCCAAGTTGGCATCCCCAGCCCCTGTCCAAACCCATTTCTACCAGCCAGGGCAGCTCCAAGCAGGAGAACCCAATGATCTTTTCCGTGCAACCACCTCCGAACTATACAGGCTACCAATCTGCGTTACTTTTGTGACCTTAGAAAGATACTCCCTTCCCTCCTCCAGAATGCCAATGTGCTGCTAGATCCAGAGGCGGGAACCAATCCCTTGACCTCACCTTCAGAGGTCTCGCCTGGTTCACTGTTTAGCTCTGGCAAGTACATTGACCACAGCTGGAGCTGCAGGTCGTGGTGAATCAGATGGAGGAGACACTGGCCCTCCTTGTTCAGTTGGAATTGCTAACGGCCGGTGTCATCCTCCAACTGCTGCAGATTAATGTTGGATTTTACTTCTGATAACGAACTTGCAATGTCCTCCTTCTGCACTAAATCACAGTGGAGGAGAGCAAATTCAAGAAGCTCTTTTCGAGTGTCCAAGTCCAGCTGAGAATGTCGACCTAATGCAGCACAAACTTCCCGAACTGGAATGTCTCACTTCCTGGCCACCTCAAGGCACAGTTCTCGAGCAAGCTCAATGTCACCTGTGTCCAGAGCCCTCCATCCAATTTCAACCTCAACCTCCGCAATGTCCTCAAGTGTGGTTAAGCCCAGAAGCTTTGTAACCTTGATGCGCTCTTGCACGTTCAAATATGAATTAGGGTGGGCTGATATTGCTCGTCTCACAGCTTCCATTCCATTTGACATTTGCCTAGACTCCATTGGTAACAGCGTGACACCCAGATTTGGAAGTCTGAATGAGATAGCCTCGTAGAGATCCGCCACTGCATTTGCACACTCACTCAAGTAGAAGCGCAAGGCACTGCTTGGCAAGGCACCATTGACCACAGCTGGAGCTGCAGGTCGTGGTGAATCAGATGGAGGAGACACTGGCCCTCCTTGTTCAGTTGGAATTGCTAACGGCCGGTGTCATCCTCCAACTGCTGCAGATTGATGCTTGATTTTACTTCTGATAACAAACTTGCAATGTCCTCCTTCTGCACTAAATCGCAGTGGAGAGCAAATTCAAGAAGCTCCTTTCGAGTGTCCAAGTCCAGCTGAGGATGTCGACCTAATGCAGCACAAACTTCCCGAACTGGAATGTATCCCTTCCTGGCCACCTCAAGGCACAGTTCTCGAGCAAGCTCAATATCACCTGCGTCCAGAGCCCTCCATCCAATTTCAACCTCAACCTCCGCAATATCTTCAAATGTGGTTAAGCCCAGAAGCTTTGTAACCTTGATGAGCTCTTGCACGTTCAAATATGAATTAGGGTGGGCTGATATTGCTCGTCTGACAGCTTCCATTCGATTTGACATTTGCCTAAACTCCAGTGGTAACAGCGTGACACCCAGATTTGGAAGTCTGAATGAGATAGCCTCGTAGAGATCCGCCTCTACATTTGCACACTCACTCTCAGGTAGAAGCGCAAGGCACTGCTTGGCAAGGCACCATTGACCACAGCTGGAGCTGCAGGTCGTGGTGAATCAGATGGAGGAGACACTGGCCCTCCTTGTTCAGTTGGAATTGCTAACGGCCGGTGTCATCCTCCAACTGCTGCAGATTGATGCTTGATTTTACTTCTGATAACAAACTTGCAATGTCCTCCTTCTGCACTAAATCGCAGTGGAGAGCAAATTCAAGAAGCTCCTTTCGAGTGTCCAAGTCCAGCTGAGGATGTCGACCTAATGCAGCACAAACTTCCCGAACTGGAATGTATCCCTTCCTGGCCACCTCAAGGCACAGTTCTCGAGCAAGCTCAATATCACCTGCGTCCAGAGCCCTCCATCCAATTTCAACCTCAACCTCCGCAATATCTTCAAATGTGGTTAAGCCCAGAAGCTTTGTAACCTTGATGAGCTCTTGCACGTTCAAATATGAATTAGGGTGGGCTGATATTGCTCGTCTGACAGCTTCCATTCGATTTGACATTTGCCTAAACTCCAGTGGTAACAGCGTGACACCCAGATTTGGAAGTCTGAATGAGATAGCCTCGTAGAGATCCGCCTCTACATTTGCACACTCACTCTCAGGTAGAAGCGCAAGGCACTGCTTGGCAATGTCAACCTGAAGAGCCAATTCATAAGTTTGATCAGACATTGCTCACTAAAATGTACAACCAGGAACAGATCCATTCAAGGAGGGTTCATGACTGAAAGGATGACCAGTCACTTCCCAAAGTAAGAGCACAAACCTCTACAGAGTCCAGGCTTGATGCAGAGTAAAAGTATTCTCGGGCTGCATGTAGCACTATCTTCTCCACTTGCTCCTTTGGGAGGACAGCATTTCCATTACCCTTAAGGTAACTCTTAGCAAGAGAAAGCTTGCCAGCCTTTAAAAGCCCTCGGCAGAATTCTGCCAGTAGAAAATCTCTCTCCAAGAAATTTGCTTTCTCATGGAGAGCACGTAAGTCATGCCACAAACCTGTCCAGTCACCATCAGATCTGGCGGGTTGCCGACGTGTAAACCTTGCAAGCAAGGTGCGCAGATGCTGCTTCCTAGCATTCAGATCATCCTGAGAGGCTAGCAGGGAAGTCATGGAGACGTGTACCTGTCAAGCAGAAACAACTAAGCAAATGCAAAGACAAACACATTCTGTAACAAGGGTGCTGAAAGTGAATATCCCACAAACCTGATAGCTTGAGAGAAGCTTTCCAACTTCAACGTATGCCTCTGCTTGCTTGAGCCTTTCATTAAGAACCTCATTTATCACTTGATTCCTGCCCTCGTCTTTGCTGTCTTCCAAAGCAGTGTCCACAAGAGGCAACATTGTTATCCCCCTCTTCACACCTGCGTGTCGGAAAACACTTGCAAGACCACCCCTCAAACCCTTGCTGGGGTGCTCCTCTTCAGACACACTGAAATGATCATCTTTTGGCACATTTCGGGGTAACTTTTGCAGAATGGCACCAAGCCGAGGCCATTGATCAGTTTGCTTGCAGGCATACACACATTCCAGGGCAGCTGTTACAAGCTCAGCTTCGTTCTCAAACAACCAATCACCTTTAGCCCCACGCATTCCTTCAGCAAGGACTGCTGCACATATTTCCAGCTTGTTATCCTCTGCACATTGTCTTAACCATTCAGCCAAAAGCGAATCAGAAAGCCTCTCATCAGAGTTGCCACCACTTGTGTCGGCTATAGCCACCTTCCTATCTGAGCGCCCATACTTTCTTCTAATGAATGGCACACCTCGTTCTCGCAGCTTATCAATAACGTTTGATGCATTGGCACCTTGCAGCATATACTCAAACTTTTCGGACTGCTTCAGCTGCTCCCAATCACGAAGTTTAAGGTCTATATCAACATTGTCAGAATCACCTGCTCCAAAAACAAGCCAGTACAAATCTGACACATCTTCAAAGAGACGGTCCAACTCACTGACACCCTTCTCTAGACCAACATTTAGGAGTGTCAGACTGTTCTCAAGTTGCCCGCTTGCCTTGTCAATGGCTCTTGCTCGAGCCCTGTACCACTCGATTACCTCTAGTTCAGACGGCCAAATCAGCCCAGTTGAAAGTATGACCATGTGCTCCGTGGCCTCTCCAAGACCAACGTCAGTTTTCTGCAACTCCTCCTGACCTACACCTCCTTTAATGGCCTCCAGAGTTTTCCTGCTTTCCACCCAATCTGCATCCTTGCGAGTGATTACTGCTTCGGGGGCTTGAAGTTCTGGGAGCAAATTCACATAGCTATGAGGAGGTACAGTCTCCGGAATGGAGTTCAAAATGGTGAGGATGTGAGGGGCCAAAGAATATAAGTGCCGCTTTACAAGCAACTCCACCGGGGCAATCTTAGCCTCTTCAGCAAACTTGATGGCAACCTTCAGTAGTGGTGTAGCTCGAAAAACAGAATACTGGTCAGGGAAGAACCTACAAAAAGCAAGCCACGCCAGTCTAATCAGGAGTGCCTCATAGCTACCTTTCATCTGCATGTCTGTTGACGCAAAAGTCCAACTGAACACACATAGGTGAGGACGAACCTTCCCGAATGCATTGCCAGAAACGTTTCCAGCCTGTCCTTAAATTGCAGCAGTCGCAGTCTCTTACATGTAAACCACCAAACCTGATCGGATCCACCTCCAAATGTTTCTTGGCCCTCACCATGTACAAAAGGTTCAGTCACGGACAACCCATACTCTAGCAAAGCACTCATAGCTTCTGTGTTTAAGCATATCTTATCTAAAGTCTCCTTTACAATCCACTTCAGGTCTTTGATGCTTGGAAACAAACGTTGCACAGCTTCTTTCCCAAAATCTGACCGCTTCCACTGAGCCTTGTATACCTCATCTGTATCCAGGGCGTGCTTCTCTGCCATTTTAAGTGCAAGGTCATATCTCCCTTGTTCAACATGAATGAGGAACATTTCTTGCACAGATCGCTCAACCATTGACCTGAGTCTCCACCCACACTTCCCGATGGAAGAGTCAAATTCAGAAAACCTCAACTTGGTCAATGACAACCACTCGTACAAAATTGTAAATCGAGAGGAA
Source organism: Anthoceros angustus (assembly GCA_010909165.1). Taxonomy (NCBI): domain Eukaryota; kingdom Viridiplantae; phylum Streptophyta; class Anthocerotopsida; order Anthocerotales; family Anthocerotaceae; genus Anthoceros; species Anthoceros angustus. Next base: position 575,813 of record MU008160.1, read on the forward strand.
ACACCCTGGTGTCCCCTGGCTACTTCAGCTAGCTCCTCAAGGAAAAACACACGGCCCATCAACACCTGGGTAAGCCGGATGGAGGACAGTGAAGTGGGTGGGACATCAGCCCATACTCTCCTAAAAGATGGAACTTCAAGCAAATCTAGAATCCCATGTCGTCTACTTGCAACGAGCAGAGCATTCCCAGACCACCACCCAAAATCCTCCACACCATGATGGAATACACCGATTCCCTTTCCTTCGTTCCGCAGCTCAGAGACATTGCTCTCGTCCTCAGATGTTTCAGCAATGGCCAGATCTTCAACCACCCAATCTTCCATCTTCATCAGAGCCATTAAGTGCAAGCTGCCATCAGGATTTAGTATTGCAAGATACTGGAAGCTGGGTGATATGCCAACTTTTGGCACAGCAAGGGTTCCAGGTGATGACCATAGCCTGGGCCATGCTGGCCAGTGAAAAAGCCTCTGCGGAGTTGTACTGCAGAAAAAAACCTCTAATGAAGCAGGAGAACCAGATAATCCCCAGAGAGAGAGTGAAAATCTGCCTGCATTCAAAACCAATTAACCTATGAGAAACATATGCTAATAACAGATCCAAAAATCAAATTGACCAGATAAGAGCTTACAGAGGATATCAGTAACTCCAACGCAAGACTTACATCCTTTTCCTGGACCAATCACGGCCAGGGCAGACTGTTCAGGATGGAAACAAAGTGACCAAACTCCCCACGGATGCTGGCCTCTCACAGTCCATGTGCTGTCTGGTGCATGATGGGTTGGAAGAAGAGGAACAGATTCCTTGTTGACTTCATATCGATATAGCGTGCCATCAGATGTCATGACGACAACATCATACCTGAGTGGGGCAGCGAGGCTTTAGAAAATTCGCAGCTCCTGCTAACCATGACAGCGCCGAAGACTACATCTGAATGCAACAGCCCAGCAACCATCTCATGAATGTATGTATTCAACCAGCCATGCCATTCAAAGCGAGTTGCACGAGCTTCAGGTGCAATCCTGAAACAGCCCAGCTTACCTACAACTTCTCATCCTTCCTAAGCTACACCCAACAACAGCCAAACAACCAACCTTTTAACTCTTGAACCAGGGGTTCGTGCAATAAATAATCCCACAATCTGGGTTTCTCCATCAGGCACGATGACCCTGCTAATTTCTGCTGCCTTGGAATCCAGAAAGTAAATTAAACTGGCGCTGCTAGCGACCACAAGCGTATTCCATTCATCAATCCATGCGCCATGAACAAACTCCTCAGTCTGGGAGGGAGCTGCCAAAAGTGACGTACAGTCAGCCCCACCCTGATGAACCAACTGACCATCAAAATGACCAAACCTGTCAAGATGCGTACCACTAAAGACCCCAACCGGATGCCTGTAGTCATCGGTCTGACTCAAAATTGTCACAGTATGCTGATAAAGCAATGCAACATATGCACCAGTGCCAGACAGCACTGGTGCTCTCAACTTCACATGGTCCGCTGAGAAATATTTTAGCAACCACCCACTGCCTGGCAATCTCTTCAGTCCTGCAAGCCACCAACCTAGCTCCATCAACTCACCACCCACCCCACAAAACCCAGCATTAGCCAGCAGAATTCCAGCTCTACCCACAAAACCCATACCTCCAGAGGCCAGATGCAGCGCCATCTTCAAAGTCTTAACCGACAAGATGCCGTGCTGCACATGCCCCCGAGCCAAGAAGTCAGGACCCAAAACCCAGCATCCACAACAAGGGCCAGTCACGCAATTGGGTGGGCAAGGGCTTTACCGGCGTGCCCTGATCAGGCCCTTCCTCGATGAATTCGGCATGCGAGAAGATCTGATAGAACTTGGGCTCCCCATTCAACTCTGCGGATTGCCGGGTCCTCCGGAGCCCTGGAGAGACCCCTGCCATGGCTCTGGTAGGCCAAACTCTGGATGCCGCCTCCTTCAAGCTTGGGCGACGCAGTGGTAAGCCAACCTCGGCCGCGGGCGGCTCCAATTGCCCAGCGTGTCAGCTCACGGGCGGGCATGCCAGCCCGCACATGCACACCGTGCAGGCTTTTGGGACAGTCGGCTGCGGGCACCGGAACGCACGACACGAGCCTGGATGGGAGAGTGACGCAATGTCCCACTACCCGGATGACTGGATGACTGACGCACAAACAACGCTTAACACTAAGTTGCTTGCTATCTGCAATTAATTAGACTACGCTGGATTCTTTCTGTCTCGTCTTGCCGTCTGCTTACCTTACGTTAGTCTGCTCACGTTAGTCTGCGAAGACTGTAAGCTGCTCCCAGTCTGTCTGCGATGTCTAGAATGGCCTGCATCAAACATTCAGCTGGACCGGCTTCCAGTCCACAAGTGGGTTCGGCTCTGACTTCGTATCCCAGCAGGGACACAAGGAGTGGAGGGGAATAGGGGAAACTTTCATAGTGTTGCCCTCCCTAATTGGGACACTATAAATGGAAAACTGAGGTCCGAGGTCCCTTTGCATATGGAAACCTAGGACTGTGGAAACCCCTTTAGTTGATTTGTTTTGTACAGATTAGGCTACTCAGGGTTGGTTGCTGCATAGACAAAAACGAGCCTATGAGCTAGATCATAGACCTTAGGTCTTTAGGAGATGATCTTTACTCGGGGTTGGTTGCTGCATAAATGCACAGCCTTTGAGCTAGATCATAAACCTCAGGTCTTTAGCTCGACAAGGTTAGTGTAGTGACTTGCTAGCACAGATCTGATACGCGGGATACACCTGCTCAGATGGAAGAGACAGGATACATGCATGTATGGATGTACAAAGGAAAAAGGGCTTGCTACCCTGAACCCATCCGTGCATGTTTCATGGCGCAGATGAGTACACCGCAGGTTCATAGTGATTGATTGAGCACCTCAAAATTGTTCAGATCGGCGTACCAGAATAGCCACGATTGCGCACATCCTAATGTTGCTGTACTTGTCGTAGTTTCGGGTGGCCTTGGCCTCCAGCCGCTGGAACAAGAGTTCCGAGAGCTCGGGCCCGATGTGGCTGTGGAGCAGTCCTGATGTCACGCTCCTCGTCTTGTTTGCCCAGCTCCTTCCAAATGCTTCCCGGGTTGGCCACATTCGCTTCTTCTCCTCCGCCGAGACGATGTCTTCCTTCGCCACGTTGTCCAGCAAGCGGATGTCGAACAGCCTCGACTCCTTCACACCTATCCTTACTTCTGCCAGACTTCTGCTGTACGCTGAGATGTTGAAAGTGTCCAGCTTTTCCTGCTCAATCATGCCCTGTCACTGAAGATGATCAGGTGTCGTCGTGGTGTGAGACCTTGAGAACAGTGTCCAGATTCAGATTAAGTTGAGGCGTGTGTGAGGAAATCTCACACGGTCAGGGAGTGGCAATTTCAAACAGATTTGTAAAAGCTATTCAGGATTTGCATTTGAATGGTTTTAGATTAGTATGTACCTCGGAAACGAGATCCTGAAAGCTTTGTTGCAGCAGTTCTCCAGCTTCATTTAAGCCTTGAAACTCTTCCACTCCGTTAGCGAGGTCCTCCTCACTCCTAAGACGGTCCTTCTCCAACCTGCCACCGAACATGAGCACCAAAACGCCGCCAGGCACCAGCTCTTCAGCTCGAAATTGCAGAAACTTCCTGAAATCATCCGCGGATTGCTGAGCAATCACATCTCGCACTGGTCCACTGGTTCCATCCAACCATATGCGGTTTTGTTGTAGGCATCAGAATTTTTATCTGTGATCGCTGCAGGAACCTACACAAGGCAGGCGAAGATGTCAGTCACTTCTGTCTACATGAGCTTCGCAATCCACAGGCCGTCATCCTAGCTGACAGCTGTAGCAGTGCTGCTAGAGGAAGCTGAAAGTGCGAATATCACCTCGGAAAGCCAATGCAGAGCCGAAAAGAGGAGATAATGTGCATGCTCCTGGAAGGAAACAGCCTCCTTGAAGAAAGAGCCAGGGACGCCGGCGGAGAAAATCCTCCTGCTCGAATTGCGCCTGAAATCCTTGAGCGACCGGTTTGAGCCTCGATGCAGAGGCGGCAATTCTTGGAACAAGGTGTTGAAATCGTTGGAAGGCAGATCAGAAAGAACACCTCCACCTCGGCATTTCCACATCCTCCCTCCGATATCTGTACTTTACCACATCCAAAATGCTCTTCACCGCATTCAACGTGTTGCTGCCAGTGGCGCATCCCAGGTCCGCGACCCTCAGAGCTGGCACGCCGGGCGCAGGAGCAGGTACATCCCGCATCTCCCTCAAGGCAGTGTACAGCACGCTTTCACAGAAGTTGAAAACGTGTGCTTGCAGCTGCGAGTTCTTAGCGTAGCTGTCCTCCCCGTTGCCTCCCGACATGCTGGATTTGGCAACCTGGATAACATCGCTGTCCCTGCCGAGCGCCTGGATCGTCATTGTGGAAACTTGATGACAAACTCCACTCTAGGGAAAAAGTGCAGGAAAGGCTCTTCAAAGAGCGTCCCCGAGCAAATTAAAGACTGCAATCCTCAACACTGTCTAGCTATGCTCACAACAGCCGACAACCAAATAGCAAACACACAGCGCTGATAAGCGATGAAAGCAGCCGTGGCTTCTGTCGTAGGGAACCGCAGACACCAAAATGGTCAGAGCAACGAGAAGCTACAGCTGAGTGAGGAACTTCAACTTCCAGCAAAGGGCCATTTTACAGTCGGCCTCCTAGGTTGCTCGGTGCGCACCGCCAAATCATAGAGCATAGCACACCTCTAATTCAAGCAAGACTCTGCCACGGCTTCGCATTCAAATTGCCGTTTCTTAGCTGACAATGGCATCATCTTTCATGCTGTTGCTTTTCCAACAGAACCTGAATGCAAGAGTGAAGAGGAGGATGAATGCCGGAGAAGGCTGGGCCATCTCCATGATAAGATTGAATATCAACCAACATTCCCGACATTGATCTGACCAATAGCAACCTTGCTGGCCTCGCTCTCCCGAAAGGTCACCCGATCCGGGATCGCCATGTCAAGTGATCCTCCGGGGAAAAGGTTCTCGGCGCTGGCGTTACTTACACCTCTGCTGCATGATTTGCTCTGTGGACCTGCTGCACCGCACCCAGCGACGTCCCAGCTGCATTATTTGCGCCTGCACACGTTTCTCGTCGCGCCACCCTCCTTGGGCCATGCTGAACCCACGTGGCTGGAGAAGAAGAAAAGAACACACAAAAAATGTAGATCCATTTGAAGACGATACGCGGCTGCCCAAGAGAGGGCCCTCCGATCCTCCAATGCGGGCCGCGTGGCCTCGTCAGGTGCCGAGAACCGCGCGTCACCAGAGAATGAAAGTGCTCCAGTTGGATGGTTTAACTCTAAGTCTTAAGTTATTTTCACGTAAGTAGCTATTTTATACAATATATTCCCTTCAATCGTTTCTGTTCCATACAGTACCTAGTCTTCTGGTGATTCTTCAAATGACCTACTCGTTTGGCACTTGTTCTATCCAACAGAATCCGAAACTCGCCATCCTCACGACGGTCTGAAGCAAAGAGCTGAAGCGGTCGTCTTCACCCGCCAGATACCCCAGAAAACCGAAATTCGCCATCTTCACCGCAGTCTCAAGAGCTGAAGCAAGTCATCGTCACCCGCCACCAGTTGCGATCGCTTCACGAGTCATCCATCACCTGCGAAACCCGAACATCCTTCCAACCTCAACTTTCCAACATAAAACCATCTCAAACCCCACACTTGCCACAACAGCCTCACCACGGACCTCAGGCAACCTGGCACCAATCGGGTCTCGGCTCCAGATCGACAAACGTTCCTGTCCCACCATGGCAGTGAATATTTCACATTGGAAATGACACAGATGTGTTCAAGAAGGCGCTCGTATCTTCTCGCTCGGCAGATGGAACAAATTGATGATCCGTATCCAACGCCATGTCGTACTTGCTGGATGAATCAGAGTACCTGCATACCGACAGTAAGACCTCGGAGCTTTGTAATCAGGAGCATGATCCAAAAAATCTCTCAAAACCGTACACGCCGCGCCAGACACGCTAGCTAGACATGAATCGTGTTCCCGAAACACGCAGCTGCAACATGTCCTGTGTGTGTGTCCAGACAAAAATGCTCCTCCTGCTTAGAGAGTTCAACTTAACATCAAGTCAAACATTGCAATATTGCATACAGTAGCTCCTTGTCTTTTCATTGTGCATCTCCTCTGAAATGTAGCCAGCGACAGTCTACTGAAATCGAAGCACCGGCCATCTCTCAGCCTCACATTGGTCAGCCAGTTTCAGCAACGGCGTACTCCTTCTTGAGGCCTGGACCAGATCAAACAGCTCAAAACGGTGAATGTTTTAAGATCCTGGCAACACTGAAACTACGAAACGCAACTCATAGTCAGTGGAAATATGTACATACTTTCACAGATAATGGCACTCGTTGCATAGTTGGTAGACCTAGTTTCATAGTTTTCGAATGCCCATCCCTACACGAACAAGTGAAATCCATGGATGGACGTCCACACTTGAGCACTGGCTCCTTTTCATTCTTCTCACGGTCGACCCTTACAACTGCAACAACCAGCTGCGAATCGATGCACACGGTACCCATCCCTTACAACAATGTCCTCTGTTCCAGCCTTGACATGATCTCCGTGGAACTGTGGCAGTCACTGCACATGCGTAGATTCTTGTTACCACCAGAGGTGTCCCACTGGAGTGTTCAAGAGGCCAAACGCCAGAGCTAGCTTCTCAGCATGCCCACAAAGTGCATCTTCCTTTTCCTTCACACAGTGGCTTCAACACCAACTTTGTGTGAGGTACGTGGCCTCCTTCCTGCTTCAGACGTGCATTCGTGCTCTCTACCTTAAGCAATATCCTCTCTCCTTTCTCCCACCAGAAATCTATGCACCTCCTTATTTACCTCAATGCTCGCCACTGCTGGTTTCTTGTTCGCTCCTGCTGCCCTTCTCTGTGTTTCAATCCTGTCTACATCCATCCACCTACCTGCATCTGCATAGGCATTGGCCATGAGCACATAGGCGGCCGCCTCCTGGGGGTCCAGCCTAACTATGCTTTCAAAACACCACATTGCTCTCTCTAGATCCCCGTGACTTTTGGAAGCATTCAACAAAGACGTCAATCCCACAACATTACTTTGGCCCTCGCATGATAATAGCATCTTCTCTGCCTCATCTAAGTGGCCAGCACGTCCAAGAACATCAATCATGCAATTATAATGCTCAACAGTAGGTTTAATGCCATGCTGATTAGCCATGGAATTGAAGTGCTTGCGACCCTCGTGTACCAGTCCCTCATGACTGCATGCTACTAGAAGGCAAGTAAAAGTCGTATCATCAGGCTGAATACACTAACATCTCCTCAAAACAAGCTAGTGCCTTGTGACCTTCATCACAAGTACCATACCCAGATATCAGGGCATTCCATGTCACCACATCCTTTGTGGCCATGCTGTCAAAAACCTGCATCTTCCAGTTCACCACATTTTGCATACATGTCCACCAGGCAGTGCCCACCATTACGTCATCCAGCAGTCCTCTTTCAACAATCTGAGTGCAGCTGCTGCCCTTCTGTAAGGCACCAGTGCTTCCACAGGCCTTCAGAAGGCAAAAGTAACATGGTCAGCCAAAATAAGGCCCACCTCCATTTGTCCATACACAACAAGCGCCTCTTGGCTGAGTCCTTGCTGTGCATACCCAGCAATCAGGGCATTCCATGTCACCACATCTTTGTGGCCATGCTGTCAAAAACCTGGCGTGCATCTTCCAGTTCACCACATTTTGCATACATGTCCACCAGGCAGTGCCCACCACAACGTCATCCAGCAGTCCTCTTTGACAATCTGTGAGTGCAGCTGCAGGCCCTTCTGCAAGGCACCAGTGCTTCCACAGGCCTTCAGAAGGCAAGCAAAAGTAACATGGTCAGCCAAAATAAGGCCCGCGTCCTCCATTTGTCCGTACACAGCTAGCGCCTCTTTGCCTAGTCCTTGCTGTGCATACCCAGCAATCAAGGCATTCCATGTAACCACATCCTTTGTGGCCATGCTGTCAAAGACCTGGCGTGCAGCTTCCAGTTCGCCACATTTCGCATACATGTCCACCAGGCAGTTGCCCACCACAACGTCATCCAGCAGTCCTCTTTCAACAATCCGTGAGTGCAGTTGCTGCCCTTCTGTAAGGCACCAGTGCTTGCACAGGCCTTCAGAAGGCAAGCAAAAGTAACATGGTCAGCCAAAATGAGGCCCGCCTCCTCCATTTGTCCATACAACAAGCGCCTCTAGTCCTTGCATACCCAGCAATCAGGGCATTCCATGTCACCACATCCTGGCCATGCTGTCAAAACCTGGCGTGCATCTTTCAGTTCACCACATTTTGCATACCCAGCAATCAGGGCATTCCATGTCACCACATCCTTTGTGGCCATGCTGTCAAAAACCTGGCGTGCATCTTTCAGTTCGCCACATTTTGCATACATGTCCACCAGGCAGTTGCCAACAAACAAGTTAGTAGGAATGCCACTGCACCACATCACAGTGCACTTTTCTGCCAGATTCCAAGTCGGCTGCAAATGCACAAGCTTGAAGGGCAGCTACAAAGACGTGAGCATCCGCCTTCACTCCTGACCTACGCATCTCATGGTACAGTTGTATGGCCTCATTAGGTTTCCCATGCTTAACGTGCGGAGATTATGGAAGACCACATGAAGGCATCTGGCCCACTCTGGTGAGCACATCCATGGCCTCCTCTAGCCTACCTCCACATGCATACATGCGCAAGATATGGTTCCCCAAGTATGCATTCGACTCGTACCAAGTTTGACACTGAGATCATGAACTCGTCGCCCCACAACCAAATCCTTCTTAGCTGTACACAGTTTTAGCACAGTGTAAACAGAGACTGAGAAACAGCAGAGTCTGCCTGCGCCAGAGATTCCAGGGCTCCAACGGCCTCAGAAAGCTTCCCCTGCTGACATAACATGCTCACGGTTCCAGCCGTTACGCCCATTTCCGATCCTTCACGCCTGCCAGGTTCAGGCTCATTCCGGATCTCGCCTTGGAAGGAGAGGCACCATGACCCATCTGCATATCCAAGGAAACGAGCTGGTCATCAACCCAAGCTGGCTTAAACATGTTGTTTAACCACAGCACCTCGCCGGACCCCTTACGCCGGAAGTCAGGCGAACGGGAGCTCTTCTTATCTCGTCTGTTGTCCCACCACATGGTAGGCTCCAGAAAAATTGCTGCCACAAGTGCTCCTGCTCCTGGCAATGATCATGGTTGGAAAACCCGTCCCCACCCACACCTTTCTCGGAAGTGGAGGGCTGGGCTCCTTACACTGCTGCACCTGAAGGCTTTGTTTGCCTGGGATTGATTCGCTGCGATGAGGTGAGCGGGGCTCCTCGTAGAATCCCTGCACACACCATTTTGTTGGGTCCACAGCGGGTCCGGTTGCCATACTGTTGCCATCGTTCAAGGACCGCTGTCTGAAGATGTTACTACGAAGTGTGTCTAGATAGAAGCGCATAGATAATGTCTTTGGCCAAATGGACACACATTTATAAGAACGTGATTATTAAGCATCCTGCGCTTGGATCGGTACTTAGATGGGGTGCCTAAAGGGAATGAATGCCCTTGGTGCAAGTACATAGCTTAGGCATACCATGGTACAAGTTGTTAAGTACCAAGTCCCATGACGGAAATCCGTCCTTAGTGGACTTCAATAAAATTCTTCTTCTTCTTCTTCTTCATTGACGAAATCCCACAAAATCGCTATATCCATTTGCCCATACAAATCCCACCAAAATCGCTCCTCGAAGAGGTTGTCGGCCTGGGCTCCGGAGCAGGAGGGGCAGGTGGCAGAAAACATGTGTCGGACAATGGCCTCTGGGTCCAGAGCAGGAGGGGCGCAGGTGGCAGAAAATATGTGTCGGACAATGGCCTCTGGGTCCAGAGCAGGAGTGGGCTGCCGTCGGATCATGAGAAGTATGATGAGAGTGAGGACAGCTACCACAATCAGCTTCATCTTCATGTCCTTGAACCACCATTCAAGGTGCCCACTCAGCCTTCTCAAGTTGTCAGCCTGAGGACACACGGTGGCAAAGTGTGTGTCAAAAATGCTCTAGAAGTGACCTTCTTTGCCATAGAGTCAGATCCTCTCTGCTCACAACGAATTCCAGGTTCCAGCCTTATTTTTGCGACCGAGAGGCAACACACTAACCTGAACGGCGAGCTTCTTTACCTTGTCGAACACCAGTTGAATGTTCTCTCCCCATCACACACCTGTTCATCCGAAAGCACTGTTAGCGTCCGAGACATGTGTACCGGATGAAACCCCAGCCATGAAGTGCAAAAGAAAGGTTGATGGGTGCAAATCGTGAGTAAAGCTCCAGTCTAGGTCACAGCATATGGGCCCTTGCTCACCTTCTCAAAACAGTCTAGGAAGGTGTCCTTCAATCTTGCAAGCTGCGATCTCAAAACCGAAATCATGCTCATTTCCCTGCATGACGGACACAGTGCTGCATGTGCTGTTTCAACCTCGGGCTGAAAGGAACACAGCATGCCAGAATGATGAAAAGCGCGTAAGCTTATAGAAATCTTCGGCAACACGTGAGGGCAATGAGGGTGCTGCAGTCCAATACCCAAACTCCTTGTCAAGACCGTGAGCAACAGCAGTGTGAGCCCTCCCCCCGCCATATTTGCTCTTGAAGTCCTGCTGAACTCGTCCCAAGAAGGCAAGTGGCAGCGAGCTTTCCATCCCTTCCTCTGCCACCACAAGATAGGCTGCAAAAGCACAACAAAGCACATTCGTTTGCGCATCATGAGCAGCGAAGAGGCTAACAGAAGGAGCACAAGGCCACTTACTAAACCCATCCTCGATCAAATAGTGGAACGTGTACTTATCCCGCGTGTCCGTGACCTTGTGGTTGATGTGAAGGCGCAATTCGTGCAGGCCTCCTTGGGCCACCCTTTTGAAGCTCCCCGACACGACACTGTACTCCGCTAGCACCTCCGTGCCCCGCGCCACAAAGCTGTAAGTGAAAGATTTGGGATCCATCTGCGCTCAGAGTAGCTCCCCGAAATCAATCGGCTCTACAGGGAGTGATCTCGCAAGGCAAGGCACCGCGCGGCGCTATCGTCTCCTCGTTGAGGACCTCCAGCCAAGGATATGAGGAGTTATAACCACCAGACTCGACTATACAGCAGGCCGAGGCTATACAGCAGGCCGAGGAGGTGCGAGGTGCACCTCCTCGGCAGCCACCTTCCGTGCACACTACCATAAAGGAGGTAGTCGCCAGTCTGGAGTCCTAGGACTAGTCTGCAGACCCTTGGGTAATTGGGTAATTGGGTAATTGGGTAATTGGGTAATTAGATAATTGGGTAATTGGGTTGTGGGTGCATATGGGCAAGCCCGCGCGCTAGCTGCAGGCAGCAGCTTGTCAAGCAAGCCCTGGGCATCCACTAGGCTCCCGACACGTTGCATACCTGTTGTTTGCGGGCTTTGCGGCGCAAACGCCTCTGTTTGCAACCGGCATACAACAAAAGCGGCCCACGGCATGCTACGCCCACGGCCCACGGCCCACGGCATGCTATGTACGTGCCCACGTGTATGTTTGTGACCGTGCATCAGAATCTGACCGGCATTTATAAATGTCGGCATTCTATCTTTCAATCGCCACGGGATGGGGCCCACCCCTACTTCCGCGAGCAAGGGGGATAGAGCAGCGAGGATTGAGCAAATTTGCCTTGTTCGGTACCGAGGTCGGCAACGAGGAGAGGAGAACATCGGAGAGGCGAGGAGGGGAGAGGGCCGCGCGGTGGCCAAAGTTCGCACCACTGATGGTTTACGGTTTACGGTTTACGGGTTACGGTTTACGGTTTACGGTTTACGGTGCAGCCTGCAAGTGTGCTGTAGGTAGGCTGATCCCTACACTTGATCCTGTGTAGCGAGGTAGAAATGTCTGTAGAAATGTGTGGTAGAAATTTGGCGTCGCGTCGGTGGCCCTCTGCGAGGTTTAGGGTTTAGGGTTTGACGCCTGTCGAACCCTCCTTCATCGTAGTGTGCACGGGCGCAAGCCCCGTCTGACCACCGAGGGGAGAAATTTCTCCAGGCCCAAACCCCAGGCGGCCCAGTATTGGTCAGCAACTGGGTTTGTGGCCCGTGCCTCCTCCGCACCTCCGCAACGCATCGACGGCCTAAGGCTAACGCAAACTTAATGGATGGATCCCAAACAGATGGATCCCAATACCGGGCAGCTGCTGCGTGCGTGGGCCCCACCCTTGCAAAACCCACGAAACCAAACACGCTTTTGTTGTATGCCGCGGCCCACGGCATACAACAAAAGCGAGTGCACTCCCGGCCTGGACGGTGCGAGATCTCGCACCTCCTCGGCAGCCACCTTCCGCTTCCCAGGGTAAAACATGGAAAGGCAATCCATTCGTCAAACATACAAGTGGGCATGGGAATCTGAATCAGAATCTGACCGGCATCCGAATGGACGGATGGATTGGCATCCATCCATCCAATGACGGTGCATCAGAATCTGACCGGCATTTATAAATGTCGGCATTCTCTCTTTAAATCGCCACGGGGTTGGGCCCACCCCCACTTCTTCGAGCACGCTGTGTGGTCAGCAACTGAGCCGGAGCCGGGAGTGCGAGATCTCAGTTGACGCAACTGACGCAACTGACGCTTTTGTTGTATGCAACTGCCGCGGCCCACGGTGGCACTACCTAGTCACTAGTCTGCAGTCATAGGACTAGTGTGCAGACCCTTGTTTTTCACTGGGTACCGAAGTTACCGAACAACACAAATTTGCCGACCATAAAAAGTGGTTTCAAGTGGTTTCAGTGCACCGATCGTCATGCTTCCGACTATTAGTGATGTGTGTTCGGTAACTTAGGAGGAGGAGGCGGCACTTCCGTGAACACTACAATGAAGGAGGTAGTCACCTGGAAGGTCCTCGGCAGTTTGTTCCGGGGTGTTCTAGTTTGTTCCGGGGTGTCCCCAGGTGCGGGAGTGTCGGTGGATTCCGCACGGGGCGTTGCGGTGCGGAGGAGGAGGAGGAGGAGGGCAATGGAGGCTGGTAAGAGGGTGGTAAACTAAGGTGCCCCACTTATAGATACCGGTGCCATGCATGGCCAATGCACCGCATGTAAGCGGCCATGGCCTTTCCTTACATGCCTCTTTTTGCGTGGCCACACGGGCAAAGCAACGAAGGTCTTTACTAGTGGAACCCACCAAACAAACTTAAATCCTACGAAACAAACTAGAATCCCACTTGTTCTACACCAGTGCCCGTGTAGAACAGGTGGCACTTGTTCTACACTAGTGCCCATGTAGAACAGGTGGCACAAAAATGGTCGCGCAAAAATGGGCCTATGAGGTGAGGCGATTTTTGCGCGACCATTTTGCGCGAGTTCCAGTATGGCCCCACCCCCAAGGTGAGGCCTAAAAAAACTGCAACAGCAGTCGGTGCCCTCCACCTTCAAGTGCCACCTGTCCTAGGCCGAGGCAAGGACAGGTGTCTCTCCAATATCGTCTCTCGCATGCTTGGCTTCTGACTTCTGCCTTCTGCCTTCTCTTCCGTCCCGCGGCGCCCGCGCGCTTAGGACCTGGTTCCGTGGTTCTTGCCTTGCCTTGCCTTGCCTTGCCTTGCGAAATCATTCCCTGTAGAGCCGATTGATTTCGATTTTGAATTTGATTTTGATTTTGCCCTGTGATGTAAATGTGCCCCAGCGAGGTTGAATGACCCCAGCGAATATCAGATGCTCAGCTCCGCACAACATAGAAATTAACACACTTTCAGGAAAGACATGAAATAGTGAAATCATGAGAGATTCACGAATTAGAAACGCTATCATTTACTCTTTCTTATAACTTTTGATACTGGACCAACCTTCCGGTACCGACGTTGCGGCTGCCCAATGGCCAGTCGCCAGTCGCCAGTCATCCACTAGGCTCCCGACACGTTCCATACATGGTGAGTGTGTTTTGCGGCGCAAACGTTCCACGGCCCACGGCCCACGTGGGCCCCATCACACAGGGGCCAACGAATTGCGCCTACACAGCTACACAGCGACCTTGTAGCATGACGACGTTGCTGATCGTCATGCTCATAAGGTTCCGCGGAAGGCACATATTCCCTGTGGGGAGTCATATGTTGGGAGGCTCCGGCTCAGTTGCTCGATTTCTGTTAGAGAAGGTGTGCAAATTTGTGTTGTTCGGTAACTTCGGAGGAGGAGCCGGCACCTCCGTGAACACTACAATGAAGGAGGTAGTCACCTGGAAGGTGCGATATCTCGCACCTCCTCGGCAGTTTGTTCCGGGGTGTCCCCAGGTGCTGGTCACGGTACCGGAGTGTCGGTGCCGGCGTGGTGCGCCTCCATTGCCCTCCTCCTCCTCCTCCTCCTCCTCCTTCCACCCTGGAAATCTGGTCTGGTGGTTGTAAATCCTCATATCCTTGCCTTACGGATCTCAGTTGCAGCTGGAGGTCCTCAACGAGGAGACGATAGCGCCGCGCGGCGCCTTGCCTTGCGAGATCACTCCCTGTAGAGCCGATTGATTTCGGGGAGCTACTCTGAGCGCAGATGGATCCCAAATCTTTCACTTACTGCTTTGTGGCGCGGGGCACGGAGGTGCTAGCGAGTACAGTGTCGTGTCGGGGAGCTTCAAAGGGTGGCCCAAGGAGGCCTGCAGGTGCGCCTTCACATCAACCACAAGGTCACGGACACAGGATAAGTACACGTTCCACTATTTGATCGAGGATGGGTTTAGTAAGTGGCCTTGTGCTCCTTCTGTTAGCCTCTTCGCTGCTCATGATGCGCAAACGAATGTGGTGATGCCGTTGCCGACCTCCACCTGCCTTCTAATGTGCTTTGTTGTGCTTTTGCAGCCTATCTTGTGGTGGCAGAGGAAGGGATGGAAAGCTCGCCACTTGGCTTCTTGGCACGAGTTCAGCAGGACTTCAAGAGCAAATATGGCGGGGAGGGCTCACTGCTGTTGCTCACGGTCTTGACAAGGAGTTTGGGTATTGGACTGCAGCACCCTCATTGCCCTCACGTGTTGCCGAGGATTTCTATAAGCACGCGCTTTTCATCATTCTGGCATGCTGTGTTCCTTTCAGCCCGAGGTTGAAACAGCACATGCAGCACTGTGTCCGTCATGCAGGGAAATGAGCATGATTTCGGTTTTGAGATCGCAGCTTGCAAGATTGAAGGACACCTTCCTAGACTGTTTTGAGAAGGTGAGCAAGGGCCCATATGCTGTGACCTAGACTGGAGCTTTACTCACGATTTGCACCCATCAACCTTTCTTTTGCACTTCATGGCTGGGGTTTCATCCGGTACACATGTCTCGGACGCTAACAGTGCTTTCGGATGAACAGGTGTGTGATGGGGAGAGAACATTCAACTGGTGTTCGACAAGGTAAAGAAGCTCGCCGTTCAGGTTAGTGTGTTGCCTCTCGGTCGCAAAAATAAGGCTGGAACCTGGAATTCGTTGTGAGCAGAGAGGATCTGACTCTATGGCAAAGAAGGTCACTTCTAGAGCATTTTTGACACACACTTTGCCACCGTGTGTCCTCAGGCTGACAACTTGAGAAGGCTGAGTGGGCACCAGAATGGTGGTTCAAGGACATGAAGATGAAGTGATTGTGGCTGCTCACTCTGCTCTGGACAGGCCATTGTCCGACACATATTTTCTGCCACCTGCGCCCCTCCTGCTCTGGACCCAGAGGCCATTGTCCGACACATGTTTTCTGCCACCTGCGCCCCTCCTGCTCCGGAGCCCCAGGCCGACAACCCTCTTCGAGGAGCGATTTTGGTGGGATTTGTGTATGGCAAATGGATATAGCGATTTTGTGGGATTTCGTCAATGAAGAAGAAGAAGAAGAAGAAGAATTTTATTGAAGTCCACTAAGGACGGATTTCCGTCATGGGACTTGGTACTTAACAACTTGTACCATGGTATGCCTAAGCTATGTACTTGCACCAAGGCATTCATTCCCTTTAGGCACCCCATCTAAGTACCGATCCAAGCGCAGGATGCTTAATAATCACGTTCTTATAAATGTGTGTCCATTTGGCCAAAGACATTATCTATGCGCTTCTATCTAGACACACTTCGTAGTAACATCTTCAGACAGCGGTCCTTGAACGATGGCAACAGTACAACCGGACCCGCTGTGGACCCAACAAAATGGTGTGTGTGCAGGGATTCTACGAGGAGGCTCACCTCATCGCAGCGAATCAATCCCAGGCAAACAAAGCCTTCAGGTGCAGCAGTGTAAGGAGCCCAGCCCCTCCACTTCCGAGAAAAGGTGTGGGTGGGGACGGGTTTTCCAACCATGATCATTGCCAGGAGCAGGAGCACTTGTGGCAGCAATTTTTCTGGAGCCTACCATGTGGTGGGACAACAGACGAGATAAGAAGAGCTCCCGTTCGCCTGACTTCCGGCGTAAGGGGTCCGGCGAGGTGCTGTGGTTAAACAACATGTTTAAGCCAGCTTGGGTTGATGACCAGCTCGTTTCCTTGGATATGCTGATGGGTCATGGTGCCTCTCCTTCAAGGCGAGATGGATAAGCCTGAACCTGGCAGGCGTGAAGGATCAGGGCGGGTGGGGTAACGTCTGGAACCGTGAGCATGTTATGTCAGCAGGGGAAGCTTTCTGAGGCCGTTGGAGCCCTGGAATCTCTGGTGCAGGCAGACTCTGGTGTTTCTCAGTCTCTGCTTTACACTGTGCTAAAACTGTGTACAGCTAAGAAGGATTTGGTTGTGGGGCGACGAGTTCATGACCTCAGTGTCCAACTTGGGTACGAGTCGAGTGCGTACTTGGGGAACCATATCTTGCGCATGTATGCATGTGGAGGTAGGCTAGAGGAGGCCATGGATGTGCTCACCAGGTGGGCAAACCGGATGCCTTCATGTGGTCTTCCATAATCTCCGCATACGTTAAGCATGGGAAACCTAATGAGGCTGTACAACTGTACCATGAGATGCGTAGGTCAGGAGTGAAGGCGGATGCTCACGTCTTTGTAGCTGCCCTTCAAGCTTGTGCATTTGCAGCCGACTTGGAATCTGGCAGAAAAGTGCACTGTGATGTGGTGCAGTGGCATTCCTACTAACTTGTTTGTTGGCAACTGCCTGGTGGACATGTATGCAAAATGTGTGAACTGAAAGATGCACGCCAGGTTTTGACAGCATGGCCACAAAGGATGTGGTGACATGGACAGTGCTGATTGCGGGTATGCACGAAATGTGGTGCAATGAAAGATGCACGCTTTTGACAGCATGGCCACAAAGGATGGCATGGAATGCCTGATTGCTGGGTACACAGCAAGGACTAGCCAAAAATGTGTATGGACAAATGGAGGCGGGCCTCATTTTGCCTGACCATGTTACTTTTGCCTTCTGAAGGCCTGTGGAAGCACTGGTGCCTTACAGAAGGCATACAGATTGTTCAAGAGGAGGCACGCTGGATGACGTTGTGGGTAGCCTGGTGGACATGTATGCAAAATGTGGTGAACTGAAAGATGCACGCCAGGTTTTGACGGCATGGCCATAAAGGATGTGGTGACATGGAATGCCCTGATTGCTGGGTATGCACAGCAAGGACTTAGCCAAGAGGCACTTGTTGTGCATGGACAAATGGAGGCGGACCTTTGGCTGTGTTACTTTTGCTTGCCTTCTGAAGGCCTGGAAGCACTGGTGCCTTACAGAAGGGGCATACACTGCACTCACAGATTGTCGAGGACTGCTGGATGACGTTGTGGTGGGCCTTGTGGACATGTATGCAAAATGTGGTGAACTGGAAAATGCCAGGTTTTGACAGCATGGCCACAAAGATGTGGTGTTACGTGGAATGCCCTGATTGCTGGGTATGCACAGCAAGGACTCAAGGCGCTTGTTGTGTATGGACAAATGGAGGAGGTGGGCCTTATTTTGGCTGACCATGTTACTTTTGCTTGCCTTCTGAAGGCCTGTGGAAGCACTGGTGCCTTACAGAAGGGCATGCACTGCACTCGATTGTTGAAGAGGACTGCTGGATGACATGGTGGGCACCTGCCTGGTGAGATGTATGCAAAATGGTAAACGTGCACGCCAGGTTTTGACAGCATGCCAAAGATGTGACATGGCATGGACCACCCTGATTGCTGGGTATGGTACTTGTGATGAAGGTCACAAGGCACTAGCTTGTTTTGAGGAGATGTTAGTCGCGGTATTCAGCCTGATGATACGACTTTTACTTGCCTTCTAGTAGCATGCAGTCATGAGGACTGGTCCAGAGGGTCAAGCACTTGATTCCATGGCTAATCAGCATGGCATCAAACCTACTGCATTATAATTGCATGATTGATCTTCTTGGCGTGCTGGCCATTTAGATGAGGCAGAGAAGATGCTATTATCATGAGGCCAAAGTAATGTTGTGGGATTGACGTCTTTGTTGAATGCCTGCAAAAGTCACGGGGATCTAGAGAGCAATGTGGTGTTTTGAAAGCATTGTTAGGCTGGACCCCCAGAGGCGGCGCCTATGTGCTCATGCCTATGCAGATGCAGGTAGGTGGATGGATGTAGACAGGATTGAAACACAGAGAAGGGCAGCAGGAGCGAACAAGAAACCAGCAGTGGCGAGCATTGAGGTAAATAAGGAGGTGCATAGATTTCTGGTGGGAGATAGGAGAGAGGATATTGCAATTAAGGTGGAGAGGACGAATGCACGTCTGAAGCAGGAAGGAGGCCACGTACCTCACACAAATCTGGTGCTAAAGCCCCTGTGTGAAAAGCGAAAGGAAGATGCACTTTGTGGGCATGCTGAGAAGCTAGCTCTGGCTTTTGGCCTCTTGAACACTCCGAGTGGGACACCTCTGGTGGTAACAAAGAATCTACGCATGTGCAGTGACTGCCACAGTTCCACGGAGATCATGTCAAGGCTGGAACAGAGACATTGTTGTAAGGGATGGGTACCGTGTGCATCGATTCGCAGCTGGTTGTTGCAGTTGTAAGGGTCGACCGTGAGAAGAATGAAAAGGAGCCAGTGCTCAAGTGTGGACGTCCATCCATGGATTTCACTTGTTCGTGTAGGGATGGGCATTCGAAAACTATGAAACTAGGTCTACCAACTATGCAACGAGTGCCATTATCTGTGAAAGTATGTACATATTTCCACTGACTATGAGTTGCGTTTCGTAGTTTCAGTGTTGCCAGGATCTTAAAACATTCACCGTTTTGAGCTGTTTGATCTGGTCCAGGCCTCAAGAAGGAGTACGCCGTAGCTGAAACTGGCTGACCAATGTGAGGCTGATGGCCGGTGCTTCGATTTCAGTAGACTGACGCTGGCTACATTTCAGAGGAGATGCACAATGAAAAGACAAGGAGCTACTGTCTGCAATATTGCAATGTTTGACTTGATGTTAAGGTTGAACTCTCTAAGCAGGAGGCAGTTTGTCTGGACACACACACAGGACATGTTGCAGCTGCGTGTTTCAGGAACACGATTCATGTCTAGCTAGCGTGTCTGGCGCAGCGTGTACAGTTTTGAGAGATTTTTGGATCATGCTCCTGATTACAAAGCTCCGAGGTCTTACTGTCGGTATGCAGGTACTCTGATTCATCCAGCAAGTACGACATGGCGTTGGATACGGATCATCAATTTGTTCCATCTGCCGAGCGAGAAGATACGAGCGCCTTCTTGAACACATCTGTGTCATTTCCAATGTGAAATATTCACTGCCATGGTGGGACAGGAACGTTTGTCGATCTGGAGCCGAGACCCGATTGGTGCCAGGTTGCCTGAGGTCCGTGGTGAGGCTGTTGTGGCAAGTGTGGGGTTTGAGATGGTTTTATGTTGGAAAGTTGAGGTTGGAAGGATGTTCGGGTTTCGCAGGTGATGGATGACTCGTGAAGCGATCGCAACTGGTGGCGGGTGACGATGACTTGCTTCAGCTCTTGAGACTGCGGTGAAGATGGCGAATTTCGGTTTTCTGGGGTATCTGGCGGGTGAAGACGACCGCTTCACAGACCGTCGTGAGGATGGCGAGTTTCGGATTCTGTTGGATAGAACAAGTGCCAAACGAGTAGGTCATTTGAAGAATCACCAGAAGACTAGGTACTGTATGGAACAGAAACGATTGAAGGGAATATATTGTATAAAATAGCTACTTACGTGAAAATAACTTAAGACTTAGAGTTAAACCATCCAACTGGAGCACTTTCATTCTCTGGTGACGCGCGGTTCTCGGCACCTGACGACGCGGCCCGCATTGGAGGAGCGGAGGCCCTCTCTTGGGCAGCCGCGTATCGTCTTCAAATGGATCTACATTTTTTGTGTGTTCTTTTCTTCTTCTCCAGCCACGTGGGTTCAGCATGGCCCAAGGAGGTGGCGCGACGAGAAACGTGTGCAGGCGCAAATAATGCAGCTGGGACGTCGCTGGGTGCGGTGCAGCAGGTCCAGAGCAAATCATGCAGCAGAGGTGTAAGTAACGCCAGCGCCGAACCTTTTCCCGGAGGATCACTTGACATGACGATCCCGGATCGGGTGACCTTTCGGGAGAGCGAGGCCAGCAAGGTTGCTATTGGTCAGATCAATGTCGGGAATGTTGGTTGATATTCAATCTTATCATGGAGATGGCCCAGCCTTCTCCGGCATTCATCCTCCTCTTCACTCTTGCATTCAGGTTCTGTTGGAAAAGCAACAGCATGAAAGATGATGCCATTGTCAGCTAAGAAACGGCAATTTGAATGCGAAGCCGTGGCAGAGTCTTGCTTGAATTAGAGGTGCTATGCTCTATGATTTGGCAAATTGCGCACCGAGCAACCTAGGAGGCCGACTGTAAAATGGCCCTCTGCTGGAAGTTGAAGTTCCTCACTCAGCTGTAGCTTCTCGTTGCTCTGACCATTTTGGTGTCTGCGGTTCCCTACGACAGAAGCCACGGCTGCTTTCATCGCTTATCAGCGCTGTGTGTTTGCTATTTGGTTGTCGGCTGTTGTGAGCATAGCTAGACAGTGTTGAGGATTGCAGTCTTTAATTTGCTCGGGGACGCTCTTTGAAGAGCCTTTCCCTGCACTTTTCCCCTAGAGTGGAGTTTGTCATCAAGTTTCCACAATGACGATCCAGGCGCTCGGCAGGGACAGCGATGTTATCCAGGTTGCCAAATCCAGCATGTCGGGAGGCAACGGGAGGACAGCTACGCTAAGAACTCGCAGCTGCAAGCACACGTTTTCAACTTCTGTGAAAGCGTGCTGTACACTGCCTTGAGGAGATGCAGGATGTACCTGCTCCTGCGCCCGGCGTGCCAGCTCTGAGGGTCGCGGACCTGGGATGCGCCACTGGCAGCAACACGTTGAATGCGGTGAAGAGCATTTTGGATGTGGTAAAGTACAGATATCGGAGGGAGGATGTGGAAATGCCCGAGGTGGAGGTGTTCTTTTCTGATCTGCCTTCCAACGATTTCAACACCTTGTTCCAAGAATTGCCGCTCTGCATCGAGGCTCAAACCAGTCGCTCAAAGATTTCAGGCGCAATTCGAGCAGGAGGATTTTCTCCGCCGGCGGCGTCCTGGCTCTTTCTTCAAGGAGGCTGTTTCCTTCCAGGAGCATGCATTATCTCCTCTTTTCGGCTCTGCATTGGCTTTCCGAGGTGATATTCGCACTTTCAGCTTCCTCTAGCAGCACTGCTACAGCTGTCAGCTGGATGACGGCCTGTGGATTGAAGCTCATGTAGACGGAAGTGACTGACATCTTCGCCTGCCTTGTGTGTAGGTTCCTGCAGCGATCACAGATAAAAATTCTGATGCCTACAACAAAAACCGCATATGGTTGGATGGAACCAGTGGACCAGTGCGAGATGTGATTGCTCAGCAATCCCGGATGATTTCAGGAAGTTTCTGCAATTTCGAGCTGAAGAGCTGGTGCCTGGCGGCGTTTTGGTGCTCATGTTCGGTGGCAGGTTGGAGAAGGACCGTCTTAGGAGTGAGGGGGACCTCGCTAACGGAGTGGAATGTGAAGAACTGATGCGTTCAGGATCTTACATTAGATTGCATAAGAGTACAGAGAATGTTCAGAATGTAGGCTTGGCCATTGCCCAAGCGGTGTTGTGCGTAACCATTTTGAATGGTGACCATTCAAGGTGGCGCTTGAGCTCTAATGACTTAAATAATGAAGCGTGCCCTAAGGGCTAATGCTATCATTTTAACACTCCCACTTAGCATGTAGTCCTTAGGCTATATATATATATATATATATATATATATATATGTGTGTGTGTGTGTAAACTTTGCTAAGCTTTGTGTAACCGAGACTCTTCTTAGTCCCATATTCTTCACGTGTTCTTGATGCTTGATCGTGAGTGCAAACGTCCCTTCATCATCATTGCAATAAACAACTATAAACTTGCCTTCATCAACTACTTGCCTTATGAAGTGAAATTGCACCTCTATGTGCTTCGTCATGCGTGGAACTTTGGATTATACGTGAGTGCAATAGCACTCTGGTTATCGCAATAGAGGCACAGGGATCCTTTGCATTTCGCCTAACTCCGAAAGTTGTAGAAGTTGCCAAAGTCCATCTTTACAAGCATGTGTTAAAGAGCAATACTCAGCCTGTTGAGCCGAGTGCGACCAGCTGCCTCTTGCCGCTCCAAATTTGTTGCCGTGCCTAGTAGGTATACATAGTTGTGCTTCCTATCGCCGACGTTGCCGGCCCGGCCGCTAAAGCCTTCTAGTTGTAAAGGCTCTCCTTGTTTGATATGTGATTAGTAGAGCAGCCCTAGGTCCGGGGTTGCTCTTAAGTATCCGAGTATCCTCTAACCGCCCAATGAGCTTGAGTAGGGGTGAGGAATTGTGACAAGGCTTGAATAGGATAGATCAGTCCGGTGCAAACCATAAGATACATAAGACTCACCGAGGAATAAGGAGGAGGAGTAGTATTGGAGGTATCATCCTGTTGGTCCGCTTCCTGCTAAGCTTAAGATTCATTTCCATGGGTGTAGAGATGGGTTTAGCGTCTAACATCTTAAACTTGGTTAGAATCTCTTGGATGTATTTGATGGTGAATAAGGATGCTTCTAGCGTTTCTATCTCTTAGGACATGCCTAAACAGAAGAAAGTTCTCTACAAGTTGTCATAGAGAAACGCTTAGCTAGCATAGATCGGTATTTTCTAAAATAGCCTTAGTATTAGACATAAGAACTATGTCATCTACGTATACTCCTAAGACAATGAATTCATTACCTAGTCTCTTGATATAAATGTTGCTCGAGTTTAGCTTAGTGAACTCTAGCTCCTTAATGACATCTAACTTGTGATACCATTTCATGGCGCTTTGCTTAAGTCCGAGTATGGATTTCAATAAGCAAGCATTATGCTTTCTTTATCCCGAACATGTATCCCTTCCGGAATCTCCATATAAATAATGTGATCACCATATAGAAAAGGCATCTTAATATCAAGTTGCATTAGTTCATAGTTGTGATGAGATACCCAAAGCTAAGAGGATTCTAAGATATTTTGACAGGGACTAAAGGTTTATCGTAGTCAAAACCATATTTTTGTGAACCCTTAGCTACCAGTCTAGCTATATCTTCATACCAATTGCTAGTACTCTAATTTAATTTTTAACGCCCACTTACTCCTACCAATTTTCACGTCCCTATAGGTGAAGAGTTAGGTCCAAGTTTTATTGGCTTCTAGGGATTCTTGACCGATTGCTTGCTTCAAACATGCCAGAGTTGTTGCTTCACGATAGCTAGCAGACAAATTGATCCAAGATTAAGACAATATGCTATATCTTGGGATCCCCGCGGGTTAGTAGGAGAATATCCAGTATCGACCCACGTTGAATCAGGACCGCCCACGAGAAATGGGTGGTATCGGTGTGGAATAACCTCATTACAAGCCTGCCGTATGAGGTAAACACTTGAATTCATATAAGCACTTCCCACCAAACCAAGCAAACAAATCTAATACGCGGGAACAACCAATAACAATGGGAGTGAGTAGCTCGCACGCCGTGGCACAAACACACCTCCCCACGGAACAACGCGCAAATTCCTCACATCGCCTCCTGAGTCATAGCTCCTCCACACAACGCTCAGACGAGATATCTAGAGGGTTCGACGCTGTCGCTGATGACGTCGGACCTGGGCTACATCGCCGGAACTCCGATCCTGGGATGGCTCGCGACGAGCGTCGGGTACGACGCGATGCATCTCGCGACGGCGTCGGTCGTCCTTTCCGCCGGTTCGTTCTATGCCTGGCGGAGAAGCGTCTCCCGANGCTCACATGAGTAGCAACACTATAAGGTTTGCATTCTTAAAGAATAAAATTCATTGCGAACCGTGACCAATGTCATGGTGGATTGGTAAATATCCGTGATCTCGCCTCCAAGCTGGGCGAGGTGAGGGCACCATCGTGTGATGGAGAGTGACTGTCTAGGGCATGCATGTGCATGCCTGCCTGCCTTGTCCATGAGTCGAGAGCGGTGAAGGTCCGGTGGTTTGGAGAGAGCCATCAACGATGGCAAGAAGATCTCAGTATTTAGAGCAATCTTCATCCGCTTAGACCAAACTTCAAACTTTGGTACAAACGGTCTTTCTCCTTAAAATCCGACTCACATTCATAACATTAATGATTGGAGCAGGAGGAGAAGGTGCTGTTAGCCAGAGGTCAGACTGGTGGATTTCTCCAAAACATGCAAATCCGTTTTCCAGTTTTGGTTTGCTCTAGGATGATCTGCTAGTCTGATTGCAGTAACATGGGTGAGTGGCTTGCCAAGCTCAACGTGGGCTTCCCAACGAGCCCATGCTTGCCCTCATCCGCACAAATCCACCGAGAGCCAAGGCAATCGGGCCACACATGACAACACCAAGGCAATCCGGCACTGTGTCTGCTCGCCCTCCTTTCCTCCCCGTTGGCAAAACCTCTGTTCCCTGCAAGGTTAGAGAGAGAGAGAGGGCAGACGAAGCGTATCCACTCTTCGGGGAAATCAAGTGCCGCTGGTCGATGAGCCAGACGGACAAAACTACCTACCCACTGGTAACGAATTCATGACCCTCGTTGTTCTTGAAAAATCCCCAAACATTGATCTACAATTGAGTGGGATAGCAACGCAACGGTATTAGTGAAATAAGTACATAAAAATATATATAAGGGCTTTGAGTAGGATACACTCACTTTTGAGAGAGCTGGCAAGCTCACTTAGACGGCTGATCCTTCGGCATGTGGTGTGTCGGAGCATCGGCCAAGTCATGCGTGTAGGGTTGTCATCCCAGTATGTACTTCTTTTAGCATAAGGAAGATTTGGCGGTGCACGCCCATCTGCGAGTCTTTGGTGGTCGGAGTCGACTGGTGAGAAGTCGGGGGGGTGAAGCTCCGCGAATACCTACTTAAAAAGGCCGGGGGAATCTTGCTCCACCAAGTGCCTGTCCAGCAGGCCACTCGACGTCCGGTGCGTCGAGTAATACGGCGCTGGCTCTTGGAAACCATTCGGCGACTTGAGGGTTTCCTCGGATTGCAGTTCGAAAGGTTAGGGCTTGGACTGTTGGCATTGGACTCCGTGGTTGGTCCGGTAGCGCTGGGGTTTTGATTTGTCGAGGATTTACCTCGGGCAGGTAGTATAGAAGAGATTTAGCAGCATGAGTAACACGAGCCGTTCCCTTGGGTTCGAACCAACCACTACAACGATAATGAGTTATAAATGTGCACCTTGCTAGCCCGCTAGCAAAAATATTCCCACACCTGCCATAGCAAAATCCACCTGCGTGAAGCATTTATCGCTTTGGAGATAGAGACACAAGCGTGCTTGAAAGGCCACGTAGATCCGAGACCCCACAACTTCTAAGCGGTCTTCCCACTTGCACGTCAAATCGTACAAGGGACTTGTACGAGAGATCGTGTCTGATGTCATGATAATACTTTCATTGACCTTCTCCTATAATCTAACTTGACCTTATCTCTCTTAAGTTCTAACCACTTGAACTTATGTCGTTCATGTTGTGTATAAGGTACATGGTACTCATAATGAAATTTCTATTTTTTTCACACTTCGTCAAACATGGTATTCAACTTGGTGAAGCCTAAGCCCAAGATGCTTTACCTTCTGTAAAAAAACTATATAAACTCTTTTATTAAATACAAAATATTAAATTCTAATCCAAACACAAGTCAATTCATCAAAATAAGATATAAAAGTTCACAAGAAATAATTTAAATAAACACTTTGAGCTTAAATGTTTACTCAAATTCCTACCCTCTGCCTTCGTCGACCTTTTACTCTAACCTAGTTTGAGCCTTTTATCTTCTTCTCTAACCACTTGTTTATGAACATACGTGTCAACCAGTGAGCCCTTTATCTCCATTCACAATAATTTCATCGGTGCAACCACTTGAAGGAGAAGGTGAATCACTAGGACTCGGACTTGGAGAGAAGGCATCAGACGAAGAACTCTCACATTGACATGGCTCAGATGCAACGGGATAATCATCACTTGGCACGGGATTATCATATGGGGTGCTAGGCCGGGCGGGCGGTGCAGACCCAGACCGGCTGGACCGCTCGCTACTTGGACTACTCGGACTATTTCCGCCGCTTATCGTAATATTCCAATTATATTGTACAGTGGTGTTGCATAGACCTTGTATGCTACTACTACCAGCAAGAGTAATAGGTCCCGATCCTTTGAAATACCATGTAGCCAGAATATCAAAAATTTTTGCTGCTAAATGATATGGATCCCACCATATGAAATTCTTAGAATCCTGACAATATCTTGTCCCTTTTCTACAAGGAGTATTCCCATCACCACAACATGCTTTTGTAGAATGTTGAAATCCATACTTTGAAGGATGGTGAATAATCTCATTAGTCGCGTGAAGAGTTGGAAGAATAACATATCGAGCTTCTGTAAGTCTATGATGAAAAATTTTATGGAGTTCAGCATTCATCTTCTCATTGTAGGTATGAATATGGTTATTGACTTCTCTATTGCATCGAGATGAATTAGTGGCATGAATAACCGAAGGTGCACACCCCAAGGATCCAATATCAGCTATGATAAACTTTCGTGCTCCTTGTTTATACAACTTGTGGATATTGTTCGTCATCCTCCGGATAAGAATTTTATGAAATCCTTTATCAGAAATGCGTCGTCTAGCAAGAATTCTCTGATGAAAGTCATCGGTACCTACATCAATATAGAATAATGAATGTGCTAGATGTCTTGCAACATCATGTCTTACATTACCACCCTCTTGCGCAAGTTGTTTAGCAAGAGCTGGCACCGCCTGTTCTTGAAACAATTCGACTTGACGATGAAAAGATAAAACATGTCCATATTGTTTTCCTGTACCCTTTAACAATCCAGCTTTACCAGAAGCAAAACTCAAGCCTTCACGTTTTACAGCTTTTGGTGCATGAGACAAAAAAGGTTGGGGAAACTTATGATAACCAAGATGACTAGCAAAATAATCCAACAGAATGCGACCGTTACTAAATCTCCCTGTCGCCTTTCTTGAGTCAAACTCTTTTCCATAGGGATAGTAATTTGCCTTTGCATCTGTTTTTAATTGCAAATGATTATTGTTGCCTATATCTGCCAAGGAATCTCCAAAAGTATACAAAGAACCATTGTATCTATGAGAAGATGCATGCGTGGTTACAATGCTCATAAATGAGATACATAGGATAATCATTTGAATACTTGATGACATATTGAAG
Organism: Anthoceros angustus; assembly: GCA_010909165.1. Lineage (NCBI taxonomy): Eukaryota > Viridiplantae > Streptophyta > Anthocerotopsida > Anthocerotales > Anthocerotaceae > Anthoceros > Anthoceros angustus. Next base: position 603,508 of record MU008160.1, read on the forward strand.
AATATTTTTCTCTCCATCTTTTAAAGAAAACATCCAAAGAAAATTGTTAGGAAATTGAGGATTAGAAAACCAAAACATTGTAAGAAGAAAAAAAAGCCCTGATTGTGTACACACTAGCGATTTATGGGTTTCAAACATTTCTCAACACAAGGCTCTTACAACATCAACGACTCACCATCACCAAGCGTGTAGGCCACCACAACTACCTTGATACTTTTGATTATGCAGTATTAGACACTGTAAGAAGAAAGTTCTAATGCAAGAAATACAATCACCTTTTTTATAATGCAAAGAGGAGGGATTTCCAACTTAATTGGGTCTTATAAATTACCCAAAGGTAGACACTAATTCATAACCTCTTCTTATTAAGTTTCCATGTGGGGGTCTTATTTTGACCTCTTATACTTTAGTAAAAGTTCCGCAACCACTAACTAGTTGAATTGTTTATCAGTACGGGCCTAGGAATTTCCAAATTAATTGGGAGTTAAAAAATACTTGAGGATAGATAAGATTCTCAACCTCTTGTAATTTACTAAAGCTTTCTCCACCACTAACTAATTAAAGCACTAGCTACGAGCCAAGGAATTTCCAACTTAATTGGAAGTTAATAAATACCTAGAAGTAGATATGATTCTAACCTTTTGTAATTTTCTTGACCACTAACTAGTTGAATTGTTAACTTCGGGCCTATGCTCGAAAGAGTTGTAGCCGTATTCGTTAACCCTATAATGGTCACCCCTTCCAACAAGGAACTTTAAAGTAAATAAGCTATGAACGTTTTTTTTCTTTTTATCAATCTCGTAGCTTACTAGCAAATCCTCAAACATGCGCACTACCTTTTCTTCGTTCTCACATGAACCCATACAGCCATGCCTGCGAACCATCATCTTGCTTTCGCTATGCTTCTATGTACTTGAGGCATGTTTTTGTTGAGGCCATTCAACTTATGTTAAACCCTAGAACGCCTGGGGCTACTTTGGAGATATTTCATAGAAATCTTGTCATATTTTTTTTTTATTTTTAGTAATGAGCAGACATGCAGAATAAATCAAAGGTGAGGAAACCAACAAGGTATTCCACTACTCCGCCATCCATTTAGGCCTCCTCAATTTGTGGGGAATGCAAATTGGAAGGAGATTCTCGATCTCGTTTCGTATCGAGGTCTAATTCAAGCATAGGTTAGGAATGCCAACATTGCAGTTTTAGGCTAGGCCAAAATATCAGTTTGCCAGGTATGGCTTAGTGGACCGCATACCAATGCCAAGGCATGGCCTTCTCCTCTCCTCACCCCTCTCTCCTTCACTGTGCCAATCCCGACCGGAACCGAGGGTGATGGGGAACTAATGCAAATCCGTCTTGGCAATGTTTCTCCCACAGGTTAAGTTTGAGAATTCGTTGGGAAAAGCAGGGAGCACGTGGCAATGAAGAAATTGTGGTGTTCTCAAGAACGAGAGTGGAATGCAGGGGCTGGGAATTGCAGAACTGGGACAAACATGCGGGAACGTCTGTATGAGAGCAACATGGTTGCAATGTTCCGATAAGAAATTATTGAGCAAGGCGGAAACTTGAATCAATTCACGTGGGCCCCAATTTCCCCTTGTGAGTCCACACCGCCATGGAGAGAAGGGGTGAGGAGAGAAGAAGAGCCATTGCTAGGTCGTACATGGCAAATTGATTTAGGCCCAGCTGCAGTTTAGAGTTTTCCTGGGCTTTGTTATCATCGCTCAATTCGAATAAAAGAAGACTTGTGAGCAAGGACATTGTTGACTTTCCAACAACTCCATGCTTGCCTTGATCTAAGCTTTGGATTCTTCAAACATTTTGAAAGGAACCTCTTCTAAGATTCTCTTGAGAAGGCTTAAATTGGCTTCGATTTGCTTTATGTATGACATCTATCCAGGGTAGCTAGATATAGTTGATCGGCACTGAGGAGATCCACTTATCATCCAAAAGCCGACGCATTTCGCTGAACCGTTCATTCACAAGGCCAAAAGAAACGTGCACGCTCTTCTTATTGCTGGGTACGCCATGGGACTAAGTTTTTATCCTTGCTAACCTCCCTCTAACTTGACATCTATCTAAGTGTCCTCTGATCTCTGGGCACGAATGCAGATGAAAGATGAGCAATGTGCCTTGGGTATCCCATGGCACCATGGACCGGGTCTGGACCATATGGCACACCACCATGGTTGCCGCGAGCTCCGCCCTGTTGGTAAGACATGCTGCCCGTGGCATCTTCGCTGCTGTCTCCAGGATTTCGGGACAAAGTGCGGCATTGTGGAATTTTCCAGTAGGAGCGGGCTTTCTTTGCATCAGCCAATCGCTAGGTTCAGTTGATTCCCTTCACGGAGACTGGCTTGGCTAGACAGTGATTGCATTCCTTTTTGCTGACCAAGTTTGCATGGGAATATGCAACCTGGTGAACATGGGACCAGTCCACGCTATCTGCTGAGATCCCGTAGTGTTCAAGGGCAAATTACCTCGCCTGAGCGTGCATACGCACGAAGAAGGCAAGCAGCTGGGAGACAGTAGCAATTTCAAGGGGACATGGAGGCCAACATTCAAACTGACTCATCTCCTCTCGAACCGGCCAATTGATCTCCTTCACATTTCATCAAGCATCAGTAGTTGTGAGGAGAGGGCCCGGTGCTCGCTATTTCCAGGGCAATCCAAGCGCCATTCTTGGGATAGTCCAAATTATCGGCCATGCCGGGCTCCAAGGCATTCACAAAGACAATCCAAGCGTGGCGGCGATCCCGGCTCGGCCATACTCGATATACTGGGGCGGTCCGGCTCAACTCCATTTGGCCTGTGGATCAATCCGAGATTGAGACACTATGGAGGGAGGAGGACCTCTAGCGCGCAGAAGGCCTACACAAACATTGCGGGACTTCATGTTGTTTGTCAACAGCATGATCAGCCGAGTGAAGTTCAAGCATGGAACGGCATATAAACCCGAGGTGCGTGACTTGATCTTTTCCACCTTCATGGCAATGGGTCTTACACGGGACCTCTTGATGTCCACGGAATCACGATGTTTGCTTTCAATTCAAGAGAGAACATACGTATTGACCAAAAATGTAGAGGGAGCAAACCTTCAGACCCCCAAGGCTACCTCTAGTGGCCACACGTATCCCACTGTCACTATGTACAATAGGTTTCGTCCTATAAGACGTATGTTTAACGTCCCATAAGACTTCTGTTTAACATGAAACCAGCTTCCAAGACACAAGTTCATACTTTCTCAAATATCCAAACCCCCTCACACAACTGGGCATCCTCAACTCACCCTCAAGCAGCAGCCACCATGAGATTCTTCATGCAGCGAGTCTCAATAGCTCTTCAACGGGCCCTCTCATCAATGATCCTCTACATAGCGATAGCAGATGACGCATCCTCCTCTTCCTCCGTAGTCTACAGGCCTATGACATCGATTGGCGGTGACACCTTCAGTGACTTCGAGTAGGGAGCTCACTTCCCCTTCTGAAGAGGACTCACTCTAAAAAGGAAGGGAGTCGTGAGGACTCACTTCCTCTTCAAAAGTATTTTAAAGAGTCCTCACTTCATTTTGCATGTTGAGGAGGAAGATTTTCGGAATACCATACTTGCTGTTGAAGATGATTTGTTTAGAGCCCCTCACTCCCTGTTGAGGAGGATTACTATTGAGTCCCTCACACGGTAAATCTCTTGATTCCTAAATCTCTTTGAAAAGCTCACCCTTGATCCCTCAATCCCGCACTCACACTATTGATCGAGCAATTTTAGAGAGTCCCTCGCCAATAGCCAGTGTAGTGGGTCTCGCCAAAGGGCAGTTTGTAGGTAGTGACCATTAGCGCCTGCGTTGTACGTGGATGAGATAATCATAAGCATATGATATAATTTTATATTATATTATATCAAACTCGAAGGCTGGGGAGCCGCGGTACGCGCGGTTCTGCAGCCGCAACGCGCATAACCCTCCTGTCATGGTATCTGGCCATGGACTCCACGGCCGGACTCTGGAAGCTTCTCAAAACGATGCTTCGAGTTTCTTCGAGCTTGTTTATGGCCGTGTTTTCGGCAAGGCAAATGGGTCGATAGGAGGAGCAAAAGAACAAAACGACCCAGAGGTCACGAATTGAGCTCCCTCATGGTTCGTTCCATTGTTCTTGAAAAAAATCCCCAAACTTTGGTCGAAAGTCTGGAATGGAGACTCATGGTCCTCCTGGGTTAGGCAAGCACATTCAACCCCAAGAAAATAAGCAATGTTCTGTGGCGTACACACTTGGGCACACCCTCACGGTCGACCCTTGCAACTACAACAACCATTTGCGAATCGATGCACCCGGTACCCATCCCGTACAACAATGTCCCTCTGTTCAAGCCTTGACATGATCTCCGTGGAACTGTGACAGTCGCTGCACATGCGTAGATTCTTCGTTACCACCAGAGGGGTCCCACTTGGAGTGCTCAACAGACCAAACGCCAGAGCTAGCTTCTCAGCATGCCCACAAAGCGCGTCTTCCTTTTCCTTCTCACAAAGTGGCTTCAACACCAACTTTGTGTGAGGTACGTGGCCTCCTTCCTGCTTCAGACGTGCATTCGTGCTCTCTACCTTTAACGCAATATCCTCTCTTCTTTCTCCCACCAGAAATCTGTGTACCTGCTTATCCACTTCAATGGTCGCCACTGCAGGTAACTTGTTAGCTCCTGCTGCTCTTCTCTGCGTTTCAATCCTGTCCACATCGGCCCACATACCTGCATCTGCGTAGGCATTGGCCATGAGCACATATGCAGACGCCCGCTGAGGGTCCAGCCTAACAATGCTTTCAAAACACCACATCGCCCGCGGTATATCCCCGTGACTTTTGCAGGCATTCAACAAAGACCTCAAGCCCACAACATTACTTTGGCACTCGCATAACATTAGCATTTTCTCAGCCTCATCTAAATGGCCCGCCCGCCCAAGAAGATCAATCATGCAATTGTAATGCTCAGTAGTTGGTTCGATGCCATGCTGTTTAGCCATGGAATCAAAGTGCTTGCGACCTTCGTGGACCAGTCCCTCATGACTGCACGATGCTAAAAGGCAAGTAAAAGTAGCACCATCAGGCTGAACACCGGCAACTAACATCTCCTCAAAACAAGCCAGGGCTCTGTGACCATCATCACAAGTACCATACCCAGCTATCAGGGCATTCCATGTCACCACATCCCTTGTGTTCATGCTGTCAAAAACCTGGCGTGCATCTTCCAGTTCACCACATTTTGCATACATGTCCACCAGGCTGGTGCCCACCACTACGTTATCTAGCAGCCTTCTTTCCACGATGTGTGAGTGCAGCTGCCTCCCCTTCTGTAAGGCACCAATCCTTCCACAGGCCTTCAGAAGGCAAACAAAAGTAACATTGTCCGCCAAATTGAGGCCTTCTTGATGCATTTCTTCATACACAAGAAGGGCTTCTAGGCCAAGCCCTTGCTGTGCATACCCAGCAATCAGAGCATTCCATGTCGCCACATTTTTTGGCCAAGCTGTCAAAACCTGGCGTGCATCTTCCAGTTCACCACATTTTGCATACATGTCCACCAGGCAGTTGCCCACCAAAACGTTATCCAGCAGTCCTTTTTCAACAATCAGGGAGTGCAGCTGCCTGCCCTTCTGTAAGGCACCAGTGCTTGCACAGGCCTTCAGAAGGCAAGCAAAAGTAACATGTCAGCCAAAATGAGGCCCTCCTGCTCCATTTGTCCATACACAAGCGCCTCTTCCGAGGCCCTTGCTGTGCATACCCAGCAATCAGGGCATTCCATGTCACCACATCCTTTGTGGCCAAGCTGTCAAAAACCTGGCGTGCATCTTCCAGTTCACCACATTTTGCATACATGTCCACCAGGCAGTTGCCCAACACCACGTTATCCAGCAATCCTCTTGCGACAATCTGTGAGTGCAGCTGCCTGCCCTTCTGCAAGGCAGATGTGCTTGCACAGGCCTTCAGAAGGCAAGCAAAAGTAACATGTCAGCCAAAATGAGGCCCTCCTGCTCCATTTGTCCATACACAAGCCTCTTGGCCGAGTCCTTGCTGTGCATACCCAATCAGGGCGGTCCATGTCACCACATCCTTTGTGGCCATGCTGTCAAAACCTGGCGTGCATCCAGTTCACCACATTTTGCATACATGTCCACCAGGCAGTTGCCCACCACTACGTTATCCAGCAGTCCTCTTTGACAATCTGTGAGTGCAGCTGCCTGCCCTTCTGTAAGGCACCAGTGCTTGCACAGGCCTTCAGAAGGCAAAAGTAACATGGTCAGCCAAAATGAGGCCTCCTGCTCCATTTGTCCATACACAACAAGCGCCTCTTTAGTCCTTGCTGTGCATACCCAGCAATCAGGGCATTCCATGTCACCACATCCTTTGTGGCCAAGCTGTCAAAAACCTGGCGTGCATCTTCCAGTTCACCACATTTTGCATACATGTCCACCAGGCAGTTGCCCAACACTACGTCATCCAGCAGTCCTCTTGACAATCTGTGAGTGCAGCTGCCCTTCTGTAAGGCACCAGTGCTTGCACAGGCCTTCAGAAGGCAAGCAAAAGTAACATGGTTGGCCAAAATCAGCCCCTCCTGCTCCATTTGTTTGTAAAGAACAAAGGCCTCATGTCCAAGTCCTTGCTGTGCATACCCAGCAATCAGGGCATTCCATGTCACCACATTCGCCATGCTGTCAAAACCTGGCGTGCATCAGTTCACCACATTTTGCATACCCAGATATCAGGGCATTCCACGTCACCACATCTTTTGTGGCCATGCTGTCAAACACCTGGCGTGCATCGTTCAGCTCGCCACATTTTGCATACATGTCCACTAAGCAGTTGCCAACAAACAAGTCAGGAGGAATGCCACTGTGCAACACATCACAGTGCACTTTTCTGCCAGATTCCAAGTCGGCGGCAAATGCACAAGCTTGAAGGGCAGCTACAAAGACGTGACCATTCGCCTTCACTCCTGACTTACGCATCTCGTGGTACAGTTGTAGGGCCTCATTCGGCTTCCCATGCTTAGCATATGCAGAGATTATCGAAAACCACATAAAAGCATCTGGTTTGCCCACCGTGGTGAACACATCCATGGCCTCCTGCAGACTACCCCCACATGCATACATGCGCAAGATATGGTTCCCCAAGTATGCGTTCGACACGTACCCAAGTTTGACAGTGAGGTCATGAACTCGTCGCCCAACAACCAGATCCTTCTTAGCTGCACACTGTTTTAACACAGTGTAAAACAGAGACTGAGAAATAGGAGAATCTGTCTGCGCCAGAGATTCCAGGGCTCCAACGGCCTCAGAGAGCTTCCCCTGCTGACATAACATGCTCACTGTTCCAGCGGTTACGACGCCCATTTCAGATCCTGCATACCTTCCAGGTTCAGGCTCATCAGGAGAGCTCGAATCGGAAGGAGAGGCACCATGACCCATCTGCATATCCAAGGAAACAAGCTGCTCATCAACCCAAGCTGGCTTAAACATGTTGGTTAACCACAGGACCTCGCCGGACCCCCTACGCCGGAAGTCGGGCGAACGGGAGCTCTTCTTATCTCGTCTGTTGTCGCACCACATAGTAGGGTCCAGGAAAAATTGTTGCCACAAGTGCTCCTGCTCCTGGCGACGAACATCGGGGGAGAATCTGTCCCCAGTCACACATTTTCTCGGACGTGGAAGTGCTGGGCTCCTGACACTGCTGCAACTGGAGGCTTGGATGTTTGCCGGGGGTTGACTCCGTGAAGTGAGGTGACCAGGATCTCCTAGTAGAACCCGTGTACACAGACCAATTTGTTGGGTCCACAACGGGTCCGGTTGCCAAACTGTGGCCATCGTTCAGGGACCGCTGTCGGAACATGAGTCTAACAACAGACTATGGCAGGATGCCCAGGTACTGTGTATGACCACCCCGCCCTTTAGGAGAGTCAAGACGGATTTCTGTTGGGTACCCACTTCGAACGACACAACACAAACCAATTGAAACGTCATCTACCATGGTTGCCAAATGGCACCCAATCGGAGATACGGAGGGGGTGAGGAGTGCTTAACTAAAAAGTCCTTTAGGAGGGATGTTCAAGGCACCCATGACTACGCACTGACGGACGTGAAGAGAAAGCTCGTTTTTAATAAATGGTGGCGTGATGGCCCCTTGCCGGTGCCGCCGACCTCGGCAGAACATGAGGCCATCGCGGTCACCGGAATCGGTGCTTATGCTTAATCGGCCGACCTATGCTTGAATAAGACCCCGATGGAAGACAAGAGTTTGGTAGAGCGAGAATCTCCTCCAAGTTGCAGTCCCCACATTGGAGGTCTTCGTGAATGTATGGCGGAGTGGAAGACCTTGTGGGTTTCCTTGCCTCCAGCTTGAGACTTGAGATGCACCCTTCTCAGATTTTTCTGCGTGTCTGCTGCGTACTAAATATCAAAACACGTGTGACAGATTTCCATGAGGCCTTTCCGGGGTCAAATATATGTGGATGCCCTCAAGTTCTCAACATGCAGATGCAAGGGGAATGTGGAGACTTTATAAAAAGAACGAGACGAGAAATCCCATCTACCCCGAGGCGAATCCCTTCAAACCTTCCTACACATTAACATGTTAGTTCTCACTTTTTGGTATACAAGATACAGATACACGCCTGTAATTGCGTAGTCTTACATGTCTTGTTAGAGTCATAACTTTGACTGTTTTGGGAAGCTATCTTTACACCTGGATGCATTATCCCGTCAGCTTCAACAACTCAGTCTAAACCCACAGCACAAACCCGACATCATGTCTGGAATGATATCATCCGGACTTGTGTTTACCTTTGAGTTGAAAGAGAAGGATCGTCTTAACGGCACTAGATACCCAGTATGGAGAGTGCGCATGAAATCAACCTTACTACCTCGAGGAGTATGGAGCATTGTCGATGGCTCACGGAAGAAGCCAGACCCCAGTGCTATTCTGACTCCAACAACAGCTGAGATCGCACAATGGGAGCAGCATAACAGTATATCTATCGCCTTGCCCGTTGGGGGATTGGATGCTGACCTTGTGCTTGATATAGAGTATCTCACAGAAGCTTCTGCCATCTGGAATCAGTTGGAGAAGACATATCAGGTCAATAATATGATGACACTCTGTGCTCCAAGGTAGGAGTTCTATGGCCTAAAAATGAGAGAAGGAGACAAAGTTGCAACATACACTAGCAAATTTCGCCATCTGAGACCGCAGATCACGTCGTTGATTGGAACTCAAATGTTGGAATTAGATGTTGTTGCCCAACTCTTGTCCAATCTACCTCCTCCTTATCAGTCCTTTGTGACTAGCCAAAATGGTCCAATTTATAAGGCTAATGCCACTACTGCTTCTGCAAGTTCAAGTACAATCACCCTTCAAGAGGTAATTGGTGTTTTATACTAGGAAGAGCAGAGTCGATTGTTCTCTGCCAATACTCCTAAGAGTAAAACAGAGAAAGTGTTAGCTGCAAATTTCAGACCAAATAAAGGAAAATTGAGAGGCAGATTTGGTTAGATCTGATCCTTCTCCGTCAACATCTTCAAAGCGACCGGGTAACTATAACTGGTGTGGTATTGCTGACCATTGGGCTAGAGAATGTAAGAAGAAGAAATCGGGAGAGCCTCAGTGGACTCCTAAAAGTACAGCAAGTGTAGCAATACAAGATAAGCACTCAGTTGACACCAAACCTTCTGTGAAGATACTGACAGTGTGTGTTGCTCATTCTGTATCTGAAGATGACAGATGGTACCTGGATTTTGGTGCCACCTCAGACATCTCTAAACACAAAGATCAATTTCATATGATTGATTTCCACACAACAGTTGCCAAAGTTCTTCTGGGTGATGAGCAAAATTCAAGGACATGGTACCTGTAAGTTCACTCTTCAAGATGGCTCTGTCCTTACTATTGAAGATGTGTTACATGTTCCAACTATGGCCAAGAATCTTTTGTCATTGAGTAGATTGATGTACCTTGGGCTGTAAACAGTGTCTCTTAGCATAGGGGTTTGTCTCCGAACCCCATTTTGGCCCCAACCATCCAGAAATGCACACGTCTCATTTCATTGTTTTCAGCGATTTGCGAACCCACAGCCCATGCATCCGAGCCCAAAAGAAGACCTAAGCCAACATCCGTTCAAATGCCGGACACACCTTTGTACTAAGTGGCTGATCGCACTTATGCTCCAAAGAGCTGGAGTGCGCCGGACGTCCGGCGTACTTATACTCCAAAGAGGTTTATTGCACTAGGTTTGGAGAGAATTGCGTCAATACTTGTGCAAGCAAACACTTTTGTTCAAGTTGCATGTGCACACTTGCCACCGCACCAACACTCACATCGATTCTCTTTTCAAACCCTATCATTCAGAGAAATCCAAAACGGTAGACATACTCCTTGGCCGCCCCTCCGTGAGATAAGCGCACTTAGAGTCAAGAACTTTAGGCTCTCATGGCGAGAATTGGGCAAGGTAAAGGATGGTGAGGCCTCCTCAACCCTTCTTGATCAAACTCGTCGGAGCTTACATTTCTCCTGTTGCACGGATCCTTTCTTATACACTGCCACAACCTCATAAGGTCCCATCCACCTCAACCTAAGCTTCCCTGGGAAGTCCATATAACGGCTATCATATAGAAGAACCAAATCCCCGGCCGTAAAACCATTTGCCTTGGAATTGTAAGGAGTTGTCTTTCAATGCCGAATATTGAAGTAGGATGTAAGAGACTCAATCACAGAGTTGAGGAAATGAGTTCCCCTATCGCTGACCAACTCCAAAGGACATCCATACCGAGTTATGAAGTTTTCAAGGAGAAACACCTTTGCCACTGTAGGCACATCATCCTTCCTGGTTGCCCCAGCTTCTACCATTTTTGTGCATTAGTCCGTAGCCACCAAAATATACTGCTTCCTTATCCATTTTGTGGGTGGCTTGATTAGACCCACAAAGTCTATGCCCCACTTCTTGAAAGGTGCCAAAGCTACGTAGGATTTAAGTAAGAGGCCACTGTGTCGACAAGGTCGGCCTCCCAACCTGTTGGCATGCATCACACCTCGGAATAAAATCCCAAACATCTCTCTGCATCATAGCCCACCAAAAGCCTGCATCCAGGATCTTCACCATGATTTGTACCGAAGAATGGCCTCCAACAAAGCTTCTATGACAAAAGAGGGTTCCTTCTCTTCCAAACAACATCGAATCTTCTCATCCAGACCAAGATTGTATAAGACCCCATCTCTTAGACAATAAGGCGCAGTTTTGTGAAGAAAAACAGCACGCCCTTCACTTGACAAGCCATCAAGCATAATTCCGTGATCTAAGAATTTTCCTTCCTCACCATTCAACAAATAACATGGACATGGGGGTCCTTCATGTTCTGATCTCCTCTTTCCATGCACACCTTGCCATTTCCTTCTAGTTGGCTCACCAGTGGATGTTGATGCCGTGGCCACAGCTCTGCCCTCAACTTGGCTTGCAAAACTAGCTTCTCCCTACAACGTCGACGCTGCAGGCATCCGTGTCTGCAAGTCGTCGACTTGTGCATCTCTCGACGTCGTCATCGCCACCCCATCTTCATGCTCCCTAGTCTCATGACTAGCCAAAAATTGCGATCTAGCAGCGATCTCCTCACTTTGCTGTGTTTTCTTGGCAGCAACTTCTCCAGTCGACCTTGGACCCATCGACACCCTTTCTTGCAACTCCACTGCAAGCACACCTTGAGGTGTGGTCTCTCCACAATCCTCCTCCATACCTGGCATGGCTAAGTGTGGGCTATGGACTTCCCTTGGGGGGTAGGAATTAAGTGGGGCTTTGTTTTTTTGGTAGGTTGGAATAGTAAAATAAGGCGGAAAAGGAGGAATAAGCACGGATAGCGCCCGATCGACTCCGGAGTATACTCCGGACTCGGAGTGGCAACGACTTCCTAACCATGGCGAGCACCGACTACGCCGGTAACGGATAAGTCCGGACCCCACTCCGGGTCAAAACAGATAAGTACGCCAGGAAAGTAACTTAGAAGTTGAGTCGTGAGGATGCATTTCAAGCGGCGCCACGGACGGCCCCGAGTGGAGGTCGGCATGCAGCCAGACCGAGCCTGCTGGGGCCGCATATAGTATTCACGCCGCGACGCGCGGAAGGCCGAGGCAGGCACGATGTAAGGCCGAGTAAGTGGAGGCGTAAGGTCGAGTAAGCCATGCACTCGCTACGGATGAAGAGGCGCCTTCCCGCCAGTTACTTCCCAAAGGCGCGTCAAGAGGAGGTCATTGCGCACCGAGACACCGCAGCCTTGCGCCCGCAACCCGCTCGCTATCTCTTTGAGCGCCAGCATCTTCGAGCGGCTCACCGCCGGGTTGGAGCAAATAACGCGGGCGAAGAGGGCGATCGTGCGACTCCCGGCCGCCAGCCTACAAAGAACGAGGGAGAAGAAGGCGATGGCACCCAAAAAGGCTACGGAGGTCTGGGAGCCATGGAACCTGGTAGAGCGCAACATTGTGACCCGGCGCTATCCGGACTTTGGGCCCTGGCTGGAGGAAGCGTGGGAATTAGTCGAGGAGTGGCACTTGGATGTGTTCCAGGCTGTCTGGACGTTTGACAGCGTCACTCTGGTCCGCGAGTTCGCCCGGAAGATGTTGGCGGCGGCCAACAAGGAGGTTCGGTCCAAGAACCTTCGGGAGGATCCTAGGCGATGGACCTTGGAGGTCCTGAGGGCGGCCTACAACCGCCCAAAGGAGGAAGAAGGGGCGAGTCCGAGCCCTCAAGGCGAAGGGAAAGATAGGGCCGCAAGCGATGCCGAGGCTCGAACGCAGCGACAACCAACGGCCGGTTGATATCGACCGCCGATGCCGAGTAAGGGCTAGCCCGGATTATTGTCCATTGAACTCGCCACCAAGGTGGATCACCTTGGTGATAACTTGTTGGTATTCCCGCATGCGCTACCGGGAAAGAGGCGGACGGGAAGGATTATCTTCGCCTGTTCCCAGAGGCTCAAGCCGAGGAGCGAGAAGCCTCGCCATCTGGCCGCCCCATACCGATCCATGGGGGGACATTTCGAGCCCTCAAGGAGGGAGATCGAGCGGGCGCCCGGCGGGGCCGGAGGCCGAAGTGGAGCGCAAGGGCGCCCGAGGTGGGGCCGACCCCAAGGCCAAACGGACCCGGAGGAGGACGATCGAGGGATTCCTGACCCATACGCCCTGAACGGACCCCTCACCACCTGTGGAAGTATGGAGGAAATCCCCGCTTCCTTCTCGGTGCCTCCGAGCACCAACGCAGCAGAGGGAACGACGGAGCGGAGTTGGCGGTTGCAGCCCAGCAAAGAACCAGCCGAGCTCACGGACTCGGGAACCAAGAGGCGCAAGATGTTTACCAACGCAAAGACCTCGACGGTGCTGGTTCTACCCCCGCCCACTGAGTGGCAAGAGGTCAAGAGGCGGTAAGGAGGGTGAAGGGACGCCGCCAAGGAGCAGGAGGTCACCGGCAGCACTGCACTGAGCCGGGTCCTGCCCCGACAGAAGGGGCAAGGGCTAGCTCCTGACCCCTCACCCTCCGAGCCCTGTGACGAAGAGGGCAAATAAGGAACCCGGCCAAGAGGGCCAAGGAGGGTGAAGCTCCGAGTCAAGACTCGTGACCTAAGGGTCCCGATTAGGTCGAGAACCCACCGACTTACTCCGATGGTATGGAGGTCCGGACTGCGAAATGCCCGCCTCCCACTACGGACTTTGTGGGGTCTCACTGGCGGCCGTGGAAACACGGTCCTGCCACCGCCATGGACGATGGCTTTGGGGTCTCTGCGGGACGGCCGAGAAGACCCAGGAGGTAGAAGCCACCCGGAGGCGTATGGTGCTCCTCCAGGAGCAGTTGGAGGGGGCCCAGGAGGCAAGGAGGAAGGCCGAAGCTCTCGGCCGCATCGAGGAAGGGAAACGCAGGGAGGCCGAGAGGGAAGTCTGGTCCATCCGACAGGACCGGACTAAATTCCTTCAGCTGGGTGAGCAGCTGAAGCAGGCACAGGAGGCCCAAGCACGGGCGGAAGACCTCTGCAGGCGGAGGGGAGTAGCGCAGCAGGAGGCAGAGGAGGCCCGGGCGCAAGCGGAGAAGGCTCGTGGCCTGGCGGAGGCGGCCCGACCGACCGCCAAATGGGCGGCTGTGAAGGCAGAAGGAGGCGGAAGGCTAAGACCGACCGGATCACTATCGCGTGATCGGAACCGGTGGAGGGAGACGGCAGGATAGCCGCTAACTCAAGAAGGAGCGGAGGAGGTGCACGGGCCACCATGCCGAGGAGGAGGCACGCGCAAGGAGATGGAGGATCTCCGGCCTCACCGTGAGGTGGAGCCACGCAGGAGATGGAAGACCGCAAGGAGACTCGAGTCGCAGCCCAAGTTACCATTGAGAGGAATGGTATCAGGCGTGATCGCGATCACGAACGAGAAATAGAGCGGCTCCAGCGGACGGAGGAAGCAAGGGCGGAACAGGAGCAGGACGCCGAAATGGAGAAGGACTAAGGCCCGCACGGGCAGAGTTGCCCGACCGCCGAGAGGGAGATGAGTTAACGCCGTAATGAACGGAGGAGCGAGAGCACCGGACGGTAAAAGAAGCCGGGTCCCTTGAGAAAGGCGGAAGGGAACGCGCTATGGCGGTAAGCTAGCCGAGCGGAAACGACGGAGCCGGAGCAAAGTGAGCAACAAGGCGGCCGCAGAGGTGACCGAGGCCTTGTAGCCTCGCGTGATACGGCCCGCCCACCACAAACGGGCAGGGAGGTGGTCCAACAAGCCGGCAAAGACGCCCACCCGAACACCTATGGCGAAGGGGAGTATCGGTGCTCCGGCACACGTGGAAGAGGCAATCCAAAGAAGTTGATTCGACTGCCTATTACCACGCCGAGCTCCTTAAGACATCGGCCACAAATAGACGGACCCTGGAAGGCTCAAGGGATGAAGGGCATGGGACAAGACGGGACTCTAGTGGCCCCTGCTTGGAGACGACGGAGCGGGAGAAGAGCATCGAGGAGCGTGACGCCGATACAACGAATCCTGGTAAGTCCACGCAACCCGCCGGAAGATAGAGGCGGGGCCTTGAAGGGGAGTGGAAGGAGGAGCCAACCGACCCAAGACAAGGGTGGTGGAAGGGATGAGGACCCAGCAAGAAGAGGTCCAGGTAAGGGGTCCGGAGCTGAGACCGGACCGAGATAAGTTCTGACCGAGGTCCGAACCCCAGATGAGAGACCGACCCAGCAGACCGGACTCAGGAGGCAGACTGAGGTTCCGACCGAGTCGAGACCGGACTCGAGGTCCGGACTCAAGTAAGGAGGAGTCCCTCCGACTTACGCTGGGGAGCAGACACGGGTCTCACCGGACGGGGACCCACTGGGGAACTGTGGGGAACGACGTTGTGGTAACGGCTCGCCGACGCCCGGTAGCCCAACCTCGTGATTCCGGAAGAGGAAGGGCCCCGCCGGATCATCCGATTGCGCGCCCGCAATCGCTGCCGGGAGATTGGACCACCAATCCCGAGGCGGAACCCGGGACCTTCCACCCCACCGACGAAGGAGATAGGAGGGAGGAATAGGATGGTAGGCCGATTAGGGCGACCGAGGCCACCGTAATAGGGTGTAAAGGCGCCGACCTCCGCGTAGTATAAGAGGGCCGAGGTCGCAAAGTATCTTCTTGGTGTTGATGCCGCTGCTGCACTTGTGCCTTTGCTAACGTGAGTCCCGAGTCATCGAAAGGTGCACGGGCACCGAGAGACCGATCAAGGTTCCGTGACGGACCCTAACGTGGTGGTGTGTGCAGAAGGGTGACTGGGACCCGTGTTCGCCCAGCAGCCCGCCGAACGGACCGGAACGGGTGAGCCGGAGGACCCCGGAGGGCGGTAGAGCCCGGACGGAGAGGCCCGCAACGAGAGGAGGTCCTGACGGTAGCCCCTGGTTTCCCTAAGACCGAAGGAGTGTAGTGTGAGGGAGAGAAGAACGGACTAGAGGTGACGAACGTGAACGATACGACGCGAACGGGTCCTTAAACGCTTGGCCACACCGGCCCGCGTGAACGCTAAGTAGTAGTTAGATGCGAATCGATGAATGTGCGCTGAGACCGAATCTGACGCAGTGAAGTAAGAATCGTCTCGAACGCTGCAAACGGAGCCTATCATTCCTTTGGGAACTGACTCTTCCTACAACGACACGGATCGCCGCCCGCTTCTGTCACGTCACAAGTCGCCACACTAAGCCATCCTTGCTCCTGGGCTCCAGCTCACGTACCTCCCCAGCACACCATTTTTGCATGCCGCTTTTCCTTTCTCCAAATTGTGATTTCTTCGCGATTTCTCCATCGCTCCTTGCCACCATCGTGGCCTCCACTTGCAGCCCTCCTGATTGCTCACCCTAAAAGAGCACTCCTCGCTCCTCCTTGCACACACGTTGATGCTCCTTTACTTCATCTTGAACTCTTAGATTGACCCCATGCAACAAACCCTGCACAAAACCTCGTTTATGGACACTTGGCCCTTCTGCTTGCAACACCTCTTGCCGTACAACTTCAATCACACTTGTACTTTGCTCATGACCCTCTCCTTCCAACTGCGCCAGTGCTCTCAACTCCTTGTCATGAAATCGGTCATCAATAGCCACAATCCGCTCTCTAGTTTTCACACGAGAAATAAAATCTGCATTCACATCCTGCTTCCCTGCAATTTCTTAAACTCTTCCATCTCCTACGTACTTCGAAATCTTCGCTACCTTGCCAGATTCTAGCTCTAAGTCTTCTATGGCATTTGGATCTACATACGTTCCCTCCGGACTCCAACCTATGCTATCTCCCGAACCTTTATCAGGAAAATTCATATCATAGGCCTTGCTTTTGTAGAAAGCTACATACTTCTGGCAGTCGTGGTGGTACTCTCTCCAAGGAACCATAAATCCTTTCTACATAATCATACAAAGGTTCCCTCCTCTTTCTTCGCAAAGTCCTCAACCGGGCCGACGTGTGATGTGCATAACTCAGGCCACATAATCAGTTAAAAAATGCAGCTTTCAAATCATCCCAATCCGGTGGTGGTGCAGCCCCATAGGTACGACTATACCAGTGTCGGGCATGACTTTGAAGCACTCCAGGAAAAATTCGGAAACCTATGACTGAGGCTTCTAAATTTACATGAGACACATGTTCAAAAGTTCACACAAAAGCCTCGGCGTCTTCACCTCGTTTATTCTCCCCAAATTTTACATATTGCTGGCGGCTATGGGGTCGCTGACTCCCACCACCTCCGCTTCCTCCACTCATGGTCGAGGGCGTCCACAGGGCAGCTACTCCAGCTCCTCCCTCCAGACTCCAACCACTACCAGGGAGAGGGGTGTTTTACAAAACCCCTTTTGCAAATCTCCCAATCTTTACAGCTCTAAACACCTCCGTTATAAATTGGTTTAAGTTTCGCTGGTGTGGCAAGTTTTAAGACTCGGTTTACGACGGGGTTTCTAGTTGGATGATGTGGCACTCTTTTGGGTGCTCATTTACAACAACGGATTCATGACGTGGCTCTCACGTTGTACATAACGTTGTAAAAGCTTTTTTTTTTCAAAATTTGATCTTTATTTTTCTAAAAATCTTTATTAACATCTCTAATCACAAAAATATGATTGGAAGCCATTTACAATGCATGTATGACGTGGCTCCTTGTTAGATTACGTTAAAGCCTTTTCTCAAAATTTGTTCTTTATTTCTTCAAAATAAAGAACAAATTTTGAGAAAAAGGCTTTTACAACAAAGATGATATTTATTGTAGATTACGTTGTAAAAGCCTTTTTCTCCAAATTTATTATTATTATTATTATTACTATCTATAATAATATAATATAATAATGATAATCACAAAGATATTTATTAATAAACCCAAAAAAAATATGATTGGAGGCCATTTACAACAGAAGAGATGATTTACGGAGGTGAAAGAACGATGGAAAGAGACCATCTAGGAAGGGACAACAAATGGGGACCCGGGGGTCGGAGTAAAGAGGAGCAACCGAGCTCCCTACCTAAAGTGACCAATCGCACTCACAATGTCATATGCGTAGAATAAACGGCCCGCAAACCACGAGGAAGAGGAAAGGCATCACCCACCGCCGCCTTTATGGAGAATCGCTGAGAGCGCCTGAAGAGCAATAGAAACCCGGAAGTATGCCGTGAAGTACGAGAGGACAGACTATGCCTCACAAGATGGTAAGCTTTGGCACAAGACTTGATGAATTTGTCAAAGTCCTCACCATTGCCCCATACGCTTTAGAGCAAGCGGATAAAGAGGTGGCCCGCTTGCATCCCGCTATACTTATGGACCTTGAGAGCCAGACGGCAGCACCCCACCGGACTTGGTGATGACTGAGCGGAGGTGGCGCCACGGTGGTCAAGAACCACTACATCCGCCACCACAACCGGTCGCCACGACAAGGTATAAGTCCGCCCGATTGAACGACCAAGAAGAGTATACTCCCGCCTCCTCCGTGCCATATAGCCACTTTCGCAGCAATGGCAAACATGACGCCACGGATGGCGCCATGAGTGGCAATGCGCGACTTCTGGGGACAACGAGCAAGGTGGACACCGAGACGCCAAGAGCAGAGCCGCACTCACAAGTGAGGAGCGAAGAAGCCACAGCCGGAGTAGGCCGAGACGGAATCGCATCGCAGAGTGAAGGTGGTGCGATGTGAAATCCTCATGCATGGGCGGGCCAAGAGCCAAGCACCGCCTCCCTTCCTGTAACAAGAGCAAGCCGCGCCTAGTGGACTCGGAGATGGAGGGGTCCCGGAGGATGATCAAAAGCCCGGCCGAGCCGCTCGAGCAGATGCCTCGCAATCCCTAAAGCCATCGTGATAAATGTAGAGAAAGGAGGGAAGTCCTTCCGAGCATCTCCGATAACATGTCTCCGGCCCGCCTCAAGGACGATTGAGAGAGAAGGTTCCTCCTCCACACTTGATACGAGATCCTCGAGAAAGGGCTTGTCATGGAGGATGAAACGGAAGCCAAGGCAGAGGGCCCAACTCCCCAAGAAAGCCGGGAAGAGACCTATGAGAGCAGCCCCACGCCCAAATTGCACAGCAGTGGATGCTTGCTGGCCAGTCGCCTGTGGCACTCAAAAGCCCCGAGCCCAAGATGTCCCCAAGAGTATCCATAATCTTCAGATCAAACCCCGAGCCGGACAAAAGGACCTGAGACGGAGGCAGACGAATGAGGTACCTGGCGCCTAGCAAAACAAGGAAAGGATTCCAAAGGCCACCGAGCATCCTCCAAGAAAGGGAGGTCTTCAATGGGAGAGGTCCTCTGCAAGGGCCTTGTATGGGACTTTTGGCCGATGGCCAGCCGCACAATCCCGTGTCGTTGTAGGAAGAAGTCCGCTCCAAGGGAATGATAGGCCCGCTTACCGCTTCTGTGTGATTACTGCCCCTAGCGCCTGCTCACCTCAACTCACACACACATACTCCTAACTACTCACAACGTTTCACCGTGACAGCCCGTATGGCTAAACGCTTAAGGGACCTGCTCATCAGATCGCTCACATACATCCTCACGATCCGCCCTTTCTCTCTCACGCTACACTCTTCGCCTTAGAAAAGACGCTGGTTACGCAGCCTCCTCCGCTGGCCGCCTCCGTCCGTGCTCTACACGCCCTCCCGAGTTCCTCCGCTCACGTTGCCCGCTCGGCCGGGACCGCCCCGGACGAGCACGGTCACCACCCTTCCCCGCACACACCACAACGCTAAGTCCGCCACCGGACCTTGATCAATCTCCCGAGTCGCCGCGGCTCGCTGACTCAGACTCACGCTTAGCAAGAAGACTCACAAAGGTCCGCAAGAACGCGATCAACACCAAGAGAAAGATGCTTTACTAGAGCAGCCTCACCCTCTTATATCGCGCCCAAGGTGGCGCCTTTATTACACCCCTATTCGAAATGATAGCCACCGGTATACCCTAATCGCCGCCCACCATTTATCCCCTATCTCCTTCGCCGACGTGGAAGGTCCTGGCCCCGCCCAATGGGTGGTCCAACTCGTCCCGACAGCTTGTGGTGCACCCAATCGGATGATCCGTGAGGCGGGCCCTCCTCTCCCGAATCTCGCCGTTACCGGGCGGTTCGACAACCGCTACACACGACGCCATCCTCCCTCGGCCCCTCGGGTCCTTCACGGGGCCACCACCATCGGCCTCTAGCGTCGGCGGGGCTCCTCCCCACCCCCCGAGGTCTGCCCCTCGACTCGAACTCGTGAGTCCGCTTATTTCGGGTCCGCCAGGTCCGACCTTGTTCGGGTCCGGACCTCGTGGTCCGGACGGGGTCCGGACTGTGGTCCGGACGACGGGGTCCGGACTCGTGGTCCGACTTATTACCGAGGTCCTGTGGTCCGGCCTCCGGGTCCGGACAAAGTCCGACTCACGCCCACCCTTTCCTCACGGACCTCCGTGGCTCTCCTCAAGTCCTACTGCTCCCGATCGCCTGTGACTTCGCTGGCCCCTCCTTCCATGGTGAGGTGCGGGTGCTTACCTGATCCGCCTCCTCGCTCGCCTCCGCTGCCTCCCGCTATCTCCAAACAGGCCACTAGGGTCCCCTGTGGCCCTGTGGCCTTCATCTCCTTCTCGAGCCTTCCGTGGGTCCGTCTGCTTGCGCCGCCGCCGAGGCTTTCATCGCTTCAGAGCTCAGTGGTAATAGGCAAAGTCCGAATCGACTTGTTGAATTGCCTCTTCCACGTGTGCGGGCACCCATACTCCCTCCGCCATAAGTGCCCCGGAGTCAAGGCGCGCCGCTGTTGGGCCACCTCCCGGCCGACGGATGCCTGAGCTGGTCAGATCACGCGAGGCTACAAGGGCGGCCTCGTCACCTCCTACTACTGTCTACCGCCGCCTCCCCCTGCTGCTTCTTTCCATCGCCACCATCTGCCATAGGCACTGCTCCTCCGCCTTCTCAGGGACTGCCAGCCTTCTTTCTCGCCCAGGCTCGCCTCCGCTCATTCCGCCTTTAGCCCGCCTCCTCTCCAAAGGCGGATACCTCCGTCCGACACCGGACTTCCTCCACTCGTAGCCCGGCAACGCCCAACCTCGATAGTCGCTGATTTTCCTCCGCCTTCGGGACGGAGCCGAGGCACTCTGCTTCGCGTTTCGAGGTCGGGATTCTCCTCGTTGAGAGTCACCTGCCTCCGACGGACCTTGGAGTTGTAGGCCAGCTGCTCCGGCTGGCCCCATCCGCCGCCGCCCCTTCTACCTCTCAGCACTGCACTTGAGATCCCTATCTCCCGAGGCCGCCCTGCCTCGCCCATAGCCGCCGGCCTTCGAGTTAGCCGCCTGGCCGACCTTCTCCACCGGGTTCCCGATCACGCCTCAGAGGATCCCTGGCCGCTTGCCGGCTTCCGACTTCGCCCGCTTACCTCGGGCCTCGCCCACTTGGCGCCGCTTAGCCGGCCGCCTCCGCCAGTCCCGAGCTCTCCGGCCGTCGCGAGTGTCTTTCCGCCACCCGGCTGCTTCTTCTCGATCCGAGCGAGGGACTCCGCCTTTCCTTTGCCCCTACCGCCTCACTTGCTCTTGGAGTTCCACCATCCTCCTCCGGTGGCCTCCACTCGGGTCTTCTCTCCACTACCACGTAGACCCTAAAGCATTCTGGCCATGACGTGGTAGAAGGATCGCCGTGTTTCTTCCACTCACCGCGAGGCCCCCACAAAGTCCGAGTGGAGCTGCATTTCGGTCCGGGCCAAGGACCTCCATACCGCAGCCCCGAGTAAGTCCGGATCGGGTTCTCCTGATCTAATCCAGACCCTCGTGTCCCAGGGTGAGTGGGTCCCGAGTCTCACCCTCTTGGCCTCTTGGCCTCTAACCCTTGTGCTCTTCTCCTGGGCCTTGAGGAGGTGAGGGGTCCGGAGCAAGCTCTTGGCTCCGCTTGGGACAGACTGCCGGATGGGCCGCTGCGACTTCGCCTCCCGCTTTGTGGAAGTAATCATGGCGTTGTCTCAGAATCGCTGGGTCTGCAGCGCCTTTCACCCTACGCCCGCATTACTCGCCTACAGCTGGAAGTGAATACCGCTATAACGGCTCAAGGTTACGGCCCCGCCTCACCTGCATGCCCGACCTCCACCAGGTGGCCCAGCACGTGCCAATCCCTCGTCTGGGTCTCACGCCCACCCCAGGTTACTTCCGGCGATTTCTATCCTATTTGACCGGGTGGGTCCTGACTTATCCTGCCATCCCAGAGTCCGAGCTCGCATAGTGGTACCAGTCCGTTGTTCACCTGTAGTCCGAGTATACCCGAGCCTCGTCCAAGCGCTACCCCACTTCTCCCTTCCACTTTATTTATCCTTCAACTCTAAAAATGTAAACCCCTACTTATTTCCTAACTCCTGAGCATAGCCCACATACTCCCTTCTCATCCGTCAATGCCTCCGCCAACACTAAGCATGATACTCTCACCCGCCACCCGCTTACTCCGAGTGAGCACAGCCTCCATCTAGCCGAGACCTGGACTTGACCCGCCGTCATACTTGCACCACTTGTACGGACCCATCCATCTCTGTGAAGTTTCCTGGAAAATGCATGTGATTTACATCATAAAGGAGGGCCAGTCCCTCCTTATATACTCCCTGACCGTAGGGCGATCGTACAATCTTTCACCGGGCTTTTGCACTCATCTTCAAATTGAGCTTCTTCCCCGCCCTCCGTGTCCGTGACACTCCTAAGAGTCGCCGAGTTGGCTTTCCTCCTCCGCCGCCTCCTTCCATCATTACCGGGGTAAGTGGGCACTTCAAACTCTACCGGCATGAGAGTGTCCGTAGGTAAGGGTATTAAAGCCCAATATGCTTAGACTAATACACTTAGTCTAAGTTAGGTGTCGATTAAGTATCATTAGTTAGCTTGGAAGCTAATCACTAGGAAGCTTCTTGTGCTCCTTCCTTAGCTTCTTGTGGAGCCCTATTGGAGGTATAAATACCCTCAAGCCTCATCTCAATGTGAGAGAGCTACTCTTGCCTCCTCCTCTCCTCTCCTCTTCCACCATGGTGCCCACGATCCTTCAAGCGGTATCGAGCCATGGTTTGGTTGTGTTGTGATGCTAGAATTTTCTAGCTGCGGGACGGCTCGTGGAGTGCAGGTGATCGGCGGCGTGCAGCCGCGGCGGATGAGGTGGCGAGGCAAGCGCGACCGCGGGCGGCGAGCGGCGGAGGCCGTGGCGGCGCGGCAGCGGGCGTGCGAGCCGGCCGCGGGCCCGGCAGGCAGCGGCCGCGCGGCCGCGGCGCGGGCGGGCCGCGGGCGGCGGCCGAGGCAGCAGGCGCGGCCCCGGCCAGCCCGCGGCGCCGCCGGCCCAGCGCGGCCTTGGCCCGCGGCGCAGCGCCTTGAGCCCCGCGGCCGCGGCCGGCAGCGCCCGCGAGCCAGCGCCCGAGCCGCAGGCCGAGCCCGCGCCAGCGCGCCAGCCTTGCGCGCCCATGAGCCCGCGGCGCCGCGCCGGGCGCCAGCGCGGCCGCGCGGCGCCTGGCGAGCCCGCGGGCGCGCGCGGCGCCCGCGCCAGCAGGCCCCGCGGCCTTGGCGTGAGCCCGCGAGCCCGCGCAGCGCCGCCTTGAGCCCGCGCAGCGCCCGGCCGGCGCGCCCGGCCGCCAGCGCGCGCGGCCGCGCGGCGCGCGCGCGGGGTGTGGCGCGGCGCGTGTAGCCGCGGCCTTGCTGGCCGTCTTGGCGCAGCGCGTGGCCAGCGGCGTGCGTGGTAAGAGTGCGTGGCGGCGGGCGGCGGCAGGCGTGGCGGAAATTGAGGTCGGGCGGTGGCGGTCGTCGAGCGATTCGGATTACTCGGTGGAGCGATCAGCGGCAAAATACCGGGCCACGGTGGTCTTCTTTGACTTTTCTAACAAGGCGAGTTGAGTGTTTAATGTATCGATTTTTGAGTCATGATGTCTTCATCGTCGAGAGCGTCATGTTCAATATCGAGAAGTTAGATGGTACTAACTTCCGTTCGGAAAGAACAAGTGTATAATGTTCTAGTGCGAAAAGCGGATCAAGCCCATAAAGTTGTTAGGCGTCAAACGGATAGTATGACGGGATGAGTGGCGGGACTGGATGAGCTTGCTAGATCTACTATCATGCTAACATTGTCAAAAGCGGTGTACTTCAATGTGAAAGATAAGACCACGAGTTACGGATGGCGGTATGTGACTGTATGAGAAGCAAAGTGCGGCTTCTCGGTGTATTGGTTGAAGCTGGTGGACTTGAAGATGAAGGAAGGGACGAGGATGTCCGATCATCCGAATGATTTCAATACCATTTTCAGACTCTCCTCTCATCTCAGGTTTCCCAGTTAGTAGAGCTATGTTTCATTGGTCACAGGAGGTTGGGACTACCTTTAAATCGGCTGAGTAATTGCCGCTAGTGGTCTTACCATTGTAAATGTAGAAGGTAGCACATGGCGAGGAGGTGAGCAGGAAAAACATGGAACCTTCCAAAGGTTCCGGTGCCCTCATAGTGAGAGGGAGGTCCCGCTGCGAAGGGAAGCAACAGGAGAAGCTTCTCTCGTAGCAAATCTCGTAGTAACAAGAATGTGGAGTGTCACTATTGTCACAAAAGGGGTCACTTCAAAAAGTGCGAGAAGTTCAAAAGGACCAAGGAAAAGAGAAGCGGGACAAGAAGGCGACTTAAATGCATCGAGTTGGAAGAGTTAAACTACATT
This sequence comes from Anthoceros angustus, assembly GCA_010909165.1. Lineage (NCBI taxonomy): Eukaryota > Viridiplantae > Streptophyta > Anthocerotopsida > Anthocerotales > Anthocerotaceae > Anthoceros > Anthoceros angustus. The sequence continues at coordinate 628,174 of MU008160.1, forward strand.
GAGGACGGAGATGTCCTTATCTCTTCTTACTTGAATCTTGCAATTAACGTGGATAGTCATTTATTACGCAATTGGATAATTGACTCGGTGCATCTTTCCATGTTACTCCTCATAGAGTGGTTTAAACGTATGATGCTACAAGGAAAGGATCGTTAGGCTTGGAAATAACTATGCATGCGGATCGCGGGCGTAGGTGATGTGCAACTCAAGTTTGACAACGGATCTTCATTCATCTTTGAAGGGCGTTAGGCATGTTCGAAGTTGACAAAGAGCATGATTAGCGCGGGGCGGTTGGATGATCTTTGGTTACCACTTTGGTTTGGGGATCACTCTTGGAAGATCTCCAAAGGTTCTCTTGTGTTAGCTCGTGGATCGAAGTGTGGCACTTTGTACTCACTTGGTAAACCATCAAAGATCATGATGTATGACAGAGCGACCAAATGTTTCCTTGTGGCATTGCGGTTAGGACATATGTCTCGAGAAGGGAATGAAGGTTTTATCTCGTTACGGTTATATCATTCTTAACTTCTCGATCTCTCGATGTGTGAGCCTTTGTTTATATGGGAAGCAGACAAAATCATCACATCGAACACGAGGTAAAAGTAAGTAAACCTCTTGAGTTGGTTCACGATGTATGTGGACCTATGCCTCTTGCATCATTAGGCGGTGCCTCTTATTTTGTCACTTTCATAGATGATTTCTCACGCAAGGTGTGGGTTTTATCCTTTGAGGAAAAGGATGAAGTTACGGTGTTTGAAATTTGTCACCCTTGTAGAATCGATCACCGATTGAAGTGTCTAAGGGCGGATAATGGTGGAAGTATGTTTCCGGTCATTACATGATTCCAAGGAATCAAAAGAGAATTGGCCGTATACTCCTCCACAAAATGGTGTGGTGGCGGATGAAGCAGAACCATTCGAGAGGATCGTAGTTTGTTGTCAAACTGGATTGCCTAATGGGTTTTGGGCGAGCGGTGTCTCTGCAGTTCATCTTATTAATGATCTCCTAATAAAACATTGATGAGCGAGTTCGGAGGAGCTATAGTGCGGAAAGAAACCATCCTACAAGCATCTGCGAGTGTTTGGGCGTGAGGCATCTTGCCATGTTCCAAAAGAGTTTTGGGACAAGTTGGCACCTAAGTCCAAGAAATGTATTTTTCTTGGCTATGGTGATTCGGTGAGATGGGATACCGTTTGTGGGATCCGAGGCTAGAAAGGTTGTTCGTACTAACACGTGTTCTTCAATGAGAACAAGATGCAAGCCTACTCCAAGCTGGAGGTGCGAAGGGTGATCTTCCAAGAAGATGGACATGATCATCATGGGCGGGTTGATACCGTGGTAATGTGCGAGCACATTCCTCCACCGATGAAGAACCAAGAGTCGAACAAGCTCCTATAGAGGTGCACATGCCGTAGGTCGAGCTTACGACCTCGGCGGTATGATCCATCTCTGGATTATGTTATGCGGAGTTGTGGGGAACCCTCTTCTTACAAAGAGGCTCTGTCAGCAGTAACAAGTGGGAGAAGGCCATGCGATCGAAATGAATTATGCATAAGAACCAAACTTGGGAGTTGGTTCTTGCCTAAGGATAAGAAGGCACTCAGGCAAATGGTGTACAAGATGAAGGTCATACGCTTGATGGCAAACCAAAGTACAAGGCTGGTTGCTAAGGGTTTCAAGCAACAACAGGCATTGACTTTGATGAGATTTTCTCACGAGTCAAAATGACAACTTTGCGATGTGTTCTTGCTTTGGTTGCAGGATGATATGGAACTTGACGGATGGATGTCAAGGCGGCATTCTTGCATGGTGACCTTCAAGGACGTCTACATGCACAACGGAAGGTTTTGTTGAGAAGGGCAAAGAGCATCGGTGTGCGAGGTTGAGGAAGAGCCTTTATGGTTTGAAGCAGGCACCAGTGGTATCACAAGTTCCACTCATTTATGCTTTCTCAAGGCTACAAAGCGTGGCGATGAGGATCATTGCCTCTATCTGAAGCAAGCTAAGGATCAAAGCTTGCTCATTTTGATCCTCTATGTGGATGATATGCTAATTCTTTGGAGCGATCTTGATGAGATTTGTTGAAGTCAAAGTTGAATGCTCACTTTGAAATAGCAGACTTGGGAGGCGAGCCATATACTTGGCATGCGTATTCGTCGGAGCAGACATAAGCGTCGCTTTATTTGTCTCGAGACGGAATACATTAAGTGCTTCAACGTTTCAACATGGAGAAGGAAGCCATTGGGTACTCCATTGCCTCCATATGTGAAACTTTCAAGCGCGGATTGCCCAAGCTACGAGGAGGACAAAAGCTGAAATGGAGAAGGTCCCATACTCATCATAGGGAGTTTGATGTATGCAATGATTGCTACGTCACGACATTGCCTTTGCGGTGGGAGTGGTTAGCGAGTTTATGTCAAACCACGGCAAGAAGCATTGGGAGGCGATAAAAGGAGTTATGAGGTAATGGTACAAAAGCTTTGTGCATATGTTTTGGTAGTGAAGATGCATGTGTGGTTGGGTACGGATGCGATTATCACGGATATGGACAAAAGGAGGTCCACATCGAGTTATGTCTTCACGTGCCTTTGGAGGCGATCTCATGGCGATCTCGTTTGCGATCGTGCATTCGCTATCTACCACAGTAGTATGTTGCGACAGCGAGGCTTGCAAGGAAGCCATATGGCTTGCTCGTTTAGTGGGAGACTTGGGGATCAAGGTTGAGTGCCGGTGTTGCATTGTGATAGCAGTGCTATCCAATTGGCAAAGAATCCGTGTTTCATGCGAAGACTAAACATGTGGATGTGAAGTATCACTTCATTCGAGAGGTGTTGGACGACAGAGGGTACAACTTGTCAAGGTTCACACTGACCGAACCCTAGATATTCTTACCAAGGGACTCTCTACAGCAATTTGCACAAGCTCGGACAATGGGCATGAGATAGTCCATTCTCCTCTGAAGGTAAATTGGCCTTTAAGTGGGAGGTTGTAAGGGTATTAAAGCCCAATATACTTAGACTAATACACTTAGTCTAAGTTAGGTGTCAGTTAAGTATCATTAGCTTAGCTTAAGCTAATCACTAGGAAGCTTCTTGTGCTCCTTCCTAGGAGCTTCTTGTGGAGCTTCCTAGGGAGCCCTATTGGAGGGTATAAATACCCTCCAAGCCTCATCTCAAATATAGTGAGAGAGCTACTCTTGCCTCCTCCTCTCCTCTCCTCCTTCCACCAGCATGGCTGCCCCACGATCCTTCACGAGGTCAAGAAGTGCAGGGGGTGTGTGAGTCACCTTCTGCTTCTCGGGCATGCAGTGCGGATGGCACTTAGTATCCGGTCATGGGCGTAGTTCATGAGTTTATTAGATCCTGCGGATGAGCCCATTTGTCTTCTCTGTCATTGGCCTTAGGATTGTAGGGTGCCGTCTTGCGATGATTGATGCGAAATACTCCGTCATGGCGGCCACCACATCATTAAGGAAATGGGTTCCCCTATCACTTACCAAGCGGCGGACATCCGTGCGGGTTATGATGTTCTCGTCATTTGGCCACGGTATTTGCGAGTCCGTTCTTGTCGCCTCTACCACAGTGCGGTGGTCCGTTGCCACGGGATGTATCTCCTTTGTGTGTGTGTCTTGTCGTGGTCCAGTCCAACAAAGTCAATACCCCACTTTTGAAAGGTGCGGTGCCAATATCGGTACTAGCGGCCCAGTGTCGTCGGGGTTGGCTTTCCGATCCGTGACAAGCATCACACTTCTTCTAAGCGGTGGGTGTCCCCATACATTGTTGGCCACCGGTATCCGCTTCAAAATCTTTTGGTGGTGACTGTCTTTCGTAGTGTCACCCCAATCCTTTGCATTCCCTTGGCTCCACATCTCTGCGGTTGCAAGTACCTTCGTTCTACTCCGTCCGGCCCTAATTTGAACACACACCGTTGTACATTACGAAGGGTCGAGCATAGTGCACGAATGCCTCCCTCATCCAGAGTGATTTTGAGCTCCATTCCCAGAGGTGCCTCTTTCTTCGTAGGTCGGACGGCGGACCCTCCTTCTCACGCTAAGGCTGCAGTTCTCGTAGCTTGGGGTTCGTCTGGGCTCCTCCGGTTGTACTTTTCTGCGGATGAGACATTGGTTGCCGCAGAAAGTACAACCGAGGAGCCCAAATGACCGAACCCCAAGCTACGAACCGGCAATTAGTAGCGAGAAGGGAGGGTCCGCCCGTCCGACCCACGAAGAAATAGAGCGGTACCTGGGAATGGAGCTTCAAATCGACTCGTGGATGAGGGAGGCATTCGTGCACTATGCTCGACCCTTCGTAATGTACAACGGTGTGTGTCAAATTAGGGCCTGACGGAGTAGAACGAAGGTACTTACAACCGCAGAGAGGAGCGGCCGTCAAGGGAATGCACGAAGGATTGGGGTGGACACTACGCAAAGACAGTCACCACCAAAAGATTTTGAAGCGGATACGGTGGCCAACAATGTATGGGGACACCCACCGCTTGAAGAAGTGTGATGCTTGTCGGATCGGAAAGCCAACCCCGACGACACGGGCCGCTAGTACCGATATTGGCACCGCACCTTTCAAAAGTGGGGTATTGACTTTGTTGGACCTATACACCCACGACAAGACACACACAAAGGAGATACATCCCGGTGGCAACGACCATCGCACTGTGGGTAGAGGCGGTGGCAAGAACGGACTCGCAAATACCGTGGCCAAATTCTCGCACGAGAACATCATAACCCGCACGGATGTCCGCAGCTTGGTAAGTGATAGGGGAACCCATTTCCTTAATGATGTGGTGGCCGCCATGACGGAGTATTTCGCATCAATCATCGCAAGACGGCACCCTACAATCCTAAGGCCAATGGGTCGACAGAGAAGACAAATGGGCTCATCCGCAGGATCTCGAATAAACTCACAAGTGAACTACGCCCATGACTGGATACTGTCGCCATCCGCACTGTGCCTCCGATAGCAAGCAGAAGGTGACTACACACCCGACCCCTTACTTGACCACGTGAAGGATCGTGGCTCCGGGTGGAAGGAGGAGAGGAGAGAGGAGGCAAGAGTAGCTCTCACATTTGAGATGAGGCTTGGAGGGTACCTCCAATAGGCTCCCTAGGAAGCTCCACAAGAAGCTCCTAAGAAGGAGCACAAGAAGCTTCCTAGTGATTAGCTTAGCTAAACTAATGATACTTAATCGACACCTAACTTAGACTAAGTGTATTAGTCTAAGTATGGGCTTTAATACCCTTACAACCTCCCACTTAAAGGCCAATTTACCTTCAGAGGAGAATGGACTATCTCATGCCCATCTGTCCGAGCTTGTGCAAATTGCTCGTAGAGAGTCCCTTGGTAAGAATATCTAGGTTCGGTGTGAACCTTGACAAGTTGTACCCTCTTGTCGTCCAACACCTCTCGAATGAAGTGATACTTCACATCCACATGTTTAGTCTTCGCATGAAACACGGATTCTTTGCCAATTGGATAGCACTGCTATCACAATGCAACACCGGCACTCAACCTTGATCCCCAAGTCTCCCACTAAACGAGCAAGCCATATGGCTTCCTTGCAAGCCTCGCTGTGCAACATACTCTCTGTGGTAGATAGCGAATAATGCACGATCGCAAACGAGATCGCCATGAGACGCCCGTGCGTGAAGACATAACTCGATGTGGACCTCCTTTTGTCCATATCCTCGCATAATCGATCTGTACCCAACCACACATGCATCTTCACTACCAAAACATATGCACAAAGCTTTTGTACCATTCGGATACCTCATAACTCTTTATCGCCTCCCAATGCTTCTTGCCGGTTTGACATAAACTCGCTAACCACTCCCACCGCAAAGGCAATGTCGACGTGTAGCAATCATTGCATACATCAAACTCCCTACACTGATGAGTATGGGACCTTCTCCATTTCACTTTGTCCTCCTCGAGCTTGGGCAATCCGCGAAAGTTTCACATATGGAGGCAATGGAGTACCCAATGGCTTCCCTTCTCCATGTTGAAACGTTGAAGCACCTGTTAATGTATTCCGTCTCGAGACAAATAAAGTGACGCTTATGTCATTCCGACGAATACGCATGCCAAGTATATGGCTCGCCTCCCAAGTCTCATTTCAAAGTGAGCATTCAACTTTGACTTCAACGAAATCTCATCAAGATCGCTCAAAGAATTAGCATATCATCCACATAGAGGATCAAAATGAGCAAGCTTTGATCCTTAGCTTGCTTCAGATAGAGGCAATGATCCTCATCCACGCTTGTAGAAAGCATAAATGAGTGGAACTTGTGATACCACTGGGTGCTGCTTTCAAACCATAAAGGCTCTTCCTCAACCCGCACACCGATGCTCTTTGCCCTTCTCAACAAAACCTTCCCGCATGTAGACGCCCTCTTGAAGGTCACCATGCAAGAATGCTCTTGACATCCATCCGCAAGTTCCATATCATCTCGCAACCAAAGCAAGAACACATCGCAAAGTTGTCATTTTGACTAGGTGAGAAAATCTCATCAAAGTCAATGCCTGTTGTTGCTTGAAACCCTTAGCAACCACGGGCCTTGTACTTTGGTTTGCCATCATGACCTTCATCTTGTACACCCATTTGCACGTAGTGCCTTCTTATCCTTAGGCAACGGAACCAACTCCCAAGTTTGGTTCTTATGCAATAATCATTTTTGATCGCATGGCCTTCTCCCACTTGTCTTTGTTACTCGCTGACAGAGCCTCTTTGTAAGAAGAGGGTTCCCAACTTCAAGATACATAATCCAGATGGATCATACCGCTGAGGTCGTGTAATCCGCCTCGACCACGGCACTGTGCACCTCTATAGGAGCTTGTTCGACTCTTGGTTCATCTATGGAGGAATGTGCTCCACATTACATATCAACCCCGCCCATGATGATCATGTCCATCTTCTTGGAAGATCACCCTTCGCACCTCCAGCTTGGAGTAGGCTTCCTGCATCTTGTTCTCATTGAAGAACACGTCTAGTACGAACAACCTTTCTAGCCTCCGGATCCCACAAACTATCCCATCTCAATCACCATAGCCAAGAAAAATACATTTCTTGGACTTAGGTGCCAACTTGTCCCGAAACTCTTTTGGAACATGGCGATGCCTCATGCCAAACACTCGCAGATGCTTGTAGGATGGTTTCTTTCCGCACCATAGCTCCTCCGAACCTCATCAACTTTTATTAGGAGATCTGTTAATAAGATGAACCGCAGAGACACCGCTCGCCCAAAACCCATTAGGCAATCCAGAGTTTGACAACAAACTACGCATCCTCTCGAATGGTTCTGTTTCATCCGCCACACACCATTTTGTGGAGGAGACAATAATTCTTTTGATTCCTTGGAATCAATGACCGGAAAGCTAAACATACTCCACCATTATCTCCTTAGACACTTCAATCGGTGGATCGATTCTCTACAAGGGTGACAAATTTCAAACACCGCCGAACTTCATCCTTTTTCCTCAAAGGATAAACCCACACCTTGCGTGAGAAATCATCTATGAAAGTGACAAAATAAGAGGCACCGCCTAATGATGCAGAGGCATAGGTCCACATACCCGTGAACCAACTCAAGAGGTTTACTTCTACTTTACCTCGTTCGATGTGATGATTTTGTCTGCTTCCCATATAAACAGTGCTCACACATCGAGAGATCGAGAAGTTAAGCAGTGGATATAACCGTAACGAGATAAAACCTTCATTCCCTTCTCGAGACATATGTCCTAACCGCAATGCCACAAGGAAACATTTTTGCTCACATGATCACATGATCTTTGATGTGTTTACTGGTGAGTACAAAGTGCCACACTCGATCCACGAGCTAACACAAGAGAACCTTTGGAGATCTTCCAAGAGTGATCCCCAAACCAAGAAGTAACCAGATCATCCAACCGTCTCGCGCTAATCATGCTCTTTGTCAACTTGAACATGCCTAACGCCCTTCAAAGATGAATGAAGATCCGTTGTCAAACTTGAGTTGCACATCACCCACGCTGCGATCCGCATGCATAGTTATTTCCAAGCCTAACGCATCCTTTCCTTGTAGCATCATACGTGTTAAACCACTCTCTATGAGGAGTAACATGGAAAGATGCACCGAGTCAATTATCCAATTGCGTAATAAATGACTATCCACGGTTAATTAAAGATTCAAGTAAGAAGAGATAAGGACATCTCCGTCCTCAACGTAGTTTAACTCTTCCAACCGATGCAAAGTCGCCTTCTTGTCTCCGCTTCTTCTCTTTCCTTGGTCCTTTTGAACTTCTCGCACTCTCTTTTGAAGTGACCCTTTGTGACAATAGTGACACTCCACATTCTTGTTACGACTACGAGATTTGCTACGAGAAAAGCTTCCGTTGCTTGCTTCCCTTCGCAGCGTGGACCTCCCTCTCACTATGAGGGCACGGAACCTTTGGAAGGTTCCATGTTTTTCCTGCTCACCTCCTCGCCAATGTGCTACCTTCTACATTTACAATGGTAAGACCACTAGCAAAGGCAATTACTCGAGTGCACGAAGGTATCCCAACTCTCCGTAATGTGACCATGAAACATAGCTCTCACTAACTGGGAACGTGATACCTTGAGATGAGAGTCGGCTGAAAATGGTATTGAAATCATTCGGATGATCGGACATCCTCGTCCCTTCCTTCATCTTCAAGTCCACCATGCTTCAACCAATACACCGAGAAGCCGCACTTTGCTTCTCATACAGTCATACGCCATCCGTAACTCGTGGTCTTATCTTTCACATTGAAGTACACCGCTTTTGACAATGTTAGCATGATAGTAGATCTAGCAAGCTCATCCAGTCCCGCCACTCATCCCGTCATACTATCCGGTTTGACGCCTAACAACTTTATGGGCTTGATCTTTTCGCACTAGAACATTATACACTTGTTCTTTCCGAACGGGAAGTTAGTACCATCTAACTTCTCGATATTGAACATGACGCTTTCGATGATGAAGACATCATGACTCAAAAATCGATACTGATAAAACACTCAACTCGCCTTGTTAGAAAAGTCAAAGAAGAAAAGCCACCGTACGGTCCGTGTCTTTTGCCGTTGATTCCACCGAGTAATCCCAATCGCTCGACGATCTCGCCACCGCGCTGCACTCAACCGCGGCCGCCACGCCCGCCGGCCCCGCCCCGCCACGCACCGCGCCACCGCGCGCCCGCACGCCACCGCCGCGCCCGACGCACGGCGCGACGCGCTGCCGGCGCCGGGCGCGCACCCCCGCTGCGCGCCACGCTGCGGCCAGCCGCGCGCCGGGCGGGCCGCGGCCAAGGCTGCGCTGCGGGCGCGGCGCAAGGCCTGGGCCCCTGGCTGCGCCCCGCCGCCGCGCCGGCCCGGGGCCTCGGCCGGGGCGCCGCGCCGCGCTGGCCCGGGGCTGCGCGCGCGCCGGCCGTGGGCGCCGCGCCCGCTGGGCTCGCCGCGCACGCTGCTCGCGCGCGCCGCGGGCGCGCGCTGGGCCGCGCCGCGCGCGGGCCGGCCGGCCTGCGCGCTCAAGGCCCGCTGCGGGCCCCGCTCGCGGCCCCGCGCCGCGCGGCCCCGCGCCGGCCCGCGCCGCCCCGCGCCGCGCCCGCGGCCGCCGCTGGCCCGCCGCCCGCCGCGCTCCGCGGCTCGCCGCCTGCGCTCGCCTGCGGTCCGCACGGCCTCGCCGGCCGCCCGCCCGCGCGGTCGCGGCTTGCCCACGCCTCATCCGCGCGCGCGCTGCGCCCTCGCCGCGATCGGATCACCCCACGAGCTGCCGCCCCGCAGCTAGAAAATTCTAGCATCACAACACAACCAAACCATGGCTCGATACCGCTTGAAGGATCGTGGGCAGCCATGGTGGAAGGAGAGGAGAGGAGGAGGCAAGAGTAGCTCTCTCACATTGAGATGAGGCTTGGAGGGTATTTATACCTCCAATATTCCCTAGGAAGCTCCACAAGAAGCTCCTAGGAAGGAGCACAAGAAGCTTCCTAGTGATTAGCTTAAGCTAAACTAATGATACTTAATCGACACCTAACTTAGACTAAGTGTATTAGTCTAAGTACATTGGGCTTAATACCTTACACACGGACACTCCCGTAATGCCGAGAGTTTGAAGTGCCCACTTTCGAGTAATGATGGAAGGGAGATCCGAGGAGGAAAGCCAACTCGGCGACTCTTGGGGTTTGTGCAAAGGTGAGGATGTGGAAGAAGCTCAAATTGAAGATGCATTGGTAAAACCAGAAGATTTGCACGATCGCCGATCATGAATCGAGTATGTAAAGGAAGGGGACCGCCCTCCTTTATGATAGTCACACATGCATTTTCTGCAAACTTCACCGAGATGGATGGGTCCGTATCAAGTGGTGCAAGTATATGACAACGGGTCCGCCCAGCCACGACACTAGATGGAGAGCTGCCCACTCAAACGGGTGGTGAAGAAGATATCATGCTTAGTGTTGGCGGAGACGCCAATGTATGAGAAGGGGAGTATGTGGGCGGTACTCGGGAGTTAGGAAATAAGTAGGGTTTCGCTTTTTTTAGGATTGAAGGATAAATAAGGCGGAAAGGAGGAATAAATTGGGGTAGCGCCGGACGAGGCTGAGTACTCCGGACTGAGTGAACAACGGACCTTTGTACCACTATGGAAGCCCGGACTACGCCGGAGTAACGGATAAGTCCGGAACCCACCCGGTCAAGGATAAGTACGCCAGGAAAGTAACCCAGGAGGGGGCGTGAGGATGACGCAGGCGGGGCGCCACGTGAGTGGCGGAGGTCGCATGCAGTGAGGCTGACCGAACCGCCGGTTATAAGGGTATTCACGCCCCAAGGGCGGGCGTAGCGCCGGAAGCGTAGGGTCGTAGGGCGTAGCCATGCACCCACGAGGGCGCCTTCCCGCCTAGAAGCTTCTACAAGCTGGCAAGGAGCAGGAGGTCATCGCGCAGCCCATCCTCGAGCGGTCTCTCCCCCAGCGGGGCAAAAGAGCTGTTCCTGACCTCACCTCCTCCGAGCCCAGAAAGAGGGCAAAGGAGTTAGAGGCGAGGGCCAAAGAGGGTGAGACCGGACTACCACTGGACCCGAGGGTCCCGATGACGAGTCCACCGACTTACTCCGGATCATGGTATGGAGGTCCTTATCGAGAAATGCCGCTCCACCACGGACTTTGTGGGGGCCTCACAGCACGCCGTGGAAGAAACACGCGAAGTCCCGCCATATTATGGACGGAATGCTTTGGGGTCTCGTGTGGCCAAATGGAGAAGACCTGTGGAAGTGGAGGCCACCCGGAGGAGGATGGTGGAACCCAAGAGCAAGTGAAGGCCGAGGGGCAAAGGAAAGTGGAGTCCCCGCCGATCGAAGGAAACGGGTGGCGGAAGAGGCCCGAGGCGAGAGAGCTCGACCGCGGAGGCGGCCCGCCAGAGAAGCCGCGCAAAGGCGGCGAGTGAAGCCGGGCAAAGAGCGACCGGGATCACTGACGGATCGAACCGGTGGAAAGAGTCGACAGTACCGAGAACCTGGCTAGACAAAGGCTATGGAGGCAGGCGCACTCGGGAGATAGGGATCTCGAGCACACCGCAGAGAAGGAGGCGGGCATGGAGGACAAAGAAGGACACGCCGAGCTACAACCCAAGATGCGCTTGAGAAGCAGTGATTCTCAACGAGAATCCACGACTCGAGCAAAAGAGTAAGCCCGCCCGTCTCAAGACGGAGGAAAATCGCCATCATCCAAGGAGTTGGACGCTGCGTGAGCCGGAGGAAGTCCTGGACGGAGGTATCTCACCGCCTGGAGAGGGAGCCGGAGCTAAAGGCCGAATGAACGGAGGAGCGCGAGCACGAAGGTAAAAGAAGCCGCCGTCCACCGAAAGGCGGAAGGGAACGCCGCTATGGCGGTAAGCCGGGCGGAAAGGAAACGACGGAGCCGGAGCAGTGAGCAACAGCTGCAATGCAGGAGGTGACCGAGGCCGCCTTGTAGCCTCGCGTGATACGCCTGCCACCGCCAACCGGCAGGAGAGGTGGCCCAACAAGCCGAAAAGACGCCTCGAACACTTATGGCGGAGGGAGTATCGGTGCCCGCACACGTGGAAGAGGCAATTCAACAAGTCGATCTGCACTTTGCCTATTACCACGAGCCCGGGCGAGAAGCCTCGACTCAGAAACGGGACGGACCTCGGAAGGCCTGTGGAAGGAGATGAAGGCCACGGGAGACAGTGACCCTAGTGGCCTGCTTGAGATGACGGAGCGCGGAGAGGAGCAACCGGAGGAGCAACGAGGGAGCGGATGCGATCGAGGTAAGCACCCCGACCTCACCATGGAAGGAGGGGCCAACGGCGAGTCAGGCGATCGGGAACAGGAGGACTGAGGAGAGCCACGGAGGAGTCCTGTGAGGGAGGAAACCCGGTGATGGAGTCCGACTTTGTCCGGACGAGGGGAGGCGACCGTCCACCCCAGAATAAGTCCGACCAAGTCCGACTACAGTCCGACCTCAAGTCCGGACTGCACAACTGACCCCGAGGTCCGGACCCCGCAGACAAGGTCGGACCTAGCCGGCCGACCTGTGAAGCCGGACTCGGGTTCGTGAGTCGAGAGACCTCGAGGACCGGGCCGCGGCAAGAAGGAGGAGCCCCTCGACTTACGCTAGGGGAGCCGAGGGTGGCCCCACCGCTGGACCTGGAGGCCAGTGAGAGGTAACGGGCGTCGATCACGCAGAGCCCAACCCGGCATTCCGGAGAGGAGGGGCCCGCCACGGATCATCCGATTGCACCACAACCTGTGACGGGGATTGACCACCCATTCCGAGGGCCTGTGGACCTTCTTCTACCGAGATAGGGGAGAAGATGTAGGCGTCGATTAGGGTATACCGAGCTGGCTATCACCGTAATAGGGTGTAATAAAGACGCCACCTTGGGCGCAGATAAGAGGGCCGAGGCTGTAGTAAAGCATCTTTCTTGGTGTTGATGCCTGCCTGCACCTTGTGAGTCTTCACAACGTGAGTCCCGAGTCACCGAAAGGTGCACACCCGGAGATTGATCAAGGTCCCGTGACGGACTTAACGCTGTGGTGTGCAGGAAGGTGATCACGACCGTGCTCGTCCGAGCCGCGTCCGCACCGAATGGACTGAACGCGGAGCCGGAGGAACTGGAGGTGTGTAGAGCCTGACGAGAGGCCCGCGGAACGGAGGAGGTCCGGATCAGAACGCCCTTTTTTCTAAGATCAAGAGAAGTGAGGAGAGAGGAAAGGACCGGATGCGTGAGGATGTATGAACGATACGGACGAACGGTCTAAACGCTTGGCCATACCGGCCCAGACGGTGAAACGCAGAGTAGTTAGAGTATGTGTGTGAGTTGAGACCTAATAGCGCTAAGGATGAGAATCACCCGAACGCGTAAACGGGGCCTATCATTCCTTTGGAACGGACTTCTTCCTACAACGCGACGGATTGTGCGCTACTGCTGGCCATCAAGAAAAGTCACAAGGCCCTTGCAGAGGACCTCTCCTATTGAAGACCTCCTTGTCGGAGGATGCCTGTGGCCTTTGGAATCCTTTCCTTCGCTTTTGCTAGGCGCCTGGTACCTCATTCAGACGCCGCCTGCCTGGCCCTTTGTCCCGGCCCGGGTTTGATAATAAGATTATGGATACTCTTGGGGACATCTGGGCCTGGGGCTTTTGAGTGCCTGGGGCGACTGCTCACCGGGCAAGCATCCCCGCCTGCAATTTGGAGGCGAGGATCGCCTCATCGAGGTCTCTTCCCACGGCTTGGGGAGTTGGGCCCTCCGCCTCGCCTTGGCTTCCTGCTTCATCCTCCATGACAAGCCCTTTCTCGAGGATCTCGATCAAGTGTGAGGAGGGAACCTTCTCCAATCGCCCTGAGGCAGCGTAGACATGTTATCGCAGATGCTCTAAGGACTTCCTCCTTTCTACATTTATCATCGATGGCTTTAGGGATTGTGTGCATCTCGCCGAGAAGCCTCGGCCAGCTTTTCCGCCCTCCGTGACCCTCCATCTCTGTGTCCACTAGAGCGCCCTTTTGTTCGGAAGGGAGTGTGTTGGCCACCGCCCGCCCATGCATACGGGATTTCACATCGCACCAACCACCTTCACTATCGCGATGCGATCTGCCTCGCCTACTCCACCGGCAGGGCTTCTTCGCCTCACTTGTGAGTGCGGCTCGCCTGACGCCTCGTGTCCACCTTGCTCGTTGTCCCCACGGGTCATCGCCACACCATGACGCCATCCGTGACGCCATGTTTGCCATTGCTCGCGAAAGTGGCTATATGGCCCGGAGGGAGCGGAGTATACTCTTCTTACGTCGCTCAATCGGACTTATACCTTGTCCGTGGCGACTGTGTGTGGTGGCGGATGTAGTGGTTACACGACCGACGTGACGCCACCTCCGCCTGTGTCATCACCAACCGCCCAGCGTGCCGCTGCAGCCGCCTCTCAAGGTCCGCAAGAGCAGGATGCAAGCGGGCCACCTTTTATCCCGCTTGCTCTAGAAACGATGGCAATGGTCGAGGACTTTGACAAATCTATCAAGTCTTGTGCCAAAGCTACCATGCAGCAGTATAGTGTGGCGTCTCCTGTGATCACAAAGATACTCCGGCTGGTTTATTGTTTTCAGCCGCCTCAACGGATTCTCCATGGCGACGGTGGTGATGCCTTCCTCTGGTTTGCTGCGCTTATTCTACCTGTGATATGACATTGTGGTGCAGCTTGGTCACTTTAGGGAGCATTCTCTTCACTCACCCCGGGTCCCCATTTGTTGTCCTTCCTAGATGGTCTCTTTCCATCGTTCTTCACCTCAAGTAAATCATCTTCATAAATGGCCTCCAATCATATTTTTTGGGTTTATTAATAAATATCTTAGATAATAATAATAATATTTGGAGAAAAAGGCTTACAAGCGTAATCTACAATAAATATCATCTTTTTTAAAAGCCTTTTCTCAAAATTTGTTCTTTATTTTGAAGAAATAAAGAACAAATTTTGAGAAAAGGCTTTACAACGTAATCTACAACAAGGGAGCCACGTCATCGCATGTTGTAAATGGCTTCCAATCATATTTTTGTGATTAGAGATGTTAATAAAGATTTTAGAAAATAAAGATCAAATTTGAAAAAAGCTTTACAACGTTATGACAATGGAGAGCCATCATGAATGTTGTTGTAAATGAGCACCCAAAAGAGTGCCACATCATCCAACTAGAAACCCGTCAGAACCGAGTCTTAAAACTTGCCACACCAAATGAAACTAAACCAATTTATAACGGAGGTGTTTAGAGTCAGAAGATTGGGAGATTTGCAAAGGGTTTTGTAAAACACCTCTCCCCGGTAGTGGTTGGAGTCCTGAGGAGGAGCCGGAGTAGCCGCTCAGGACGCCTCAACCATGAGTGGAGGAAGGAGGTGGGAGTCGACCCCATAGCCGCCAAAGAATATGTAAAATTTGGGGAGAATAACGAGGTGAAGACGCCAGGCTTTTGTGTGAACTTTTGAACATGTGTCTCATGTAAATTTAGAAGCCTCAGGTCATAGGTCTCGAATTTTTCTGAGTGCTTCAAAGTCATGCACTCGGTATAGTCGTACCTATGGGGCTGCACTCACCACCGATTGGGATGATTTGAAAGCTGCATTTTAATTATGTGGCCCGAAGAGTTATGCATCACACGCCGGCTGAGGACTTTGAAGAGGAGGGAACCTTTGTATGATTATGTAGAAAGGATTTATGGTTCCTTGGAGAGAGTACCACCACGATCGCTGTATATGTAGCTTTCACAAAGCAAGGCCTATGATATGAATTTTCTGATAAAGGTTCGGATAGCATAGGTTGGAGTCAGGGAACGATGTAGATCCAAATGCCATAGAAGACTTAGAGCTAGAATCGGCAAGGTAAAGATTTCAAGAATGAGAGATGGAAGAGTTTAAGAAATTGGGAAGCAGGATGTGAATGCGATTTTATTTCTCGTGTGAAAACTAGAGAGCGGATTGTGGCTATACAGATTTCATGACAAGGAGTTGAGGAGACCACGATTGGAAGGAGAGGGTCATGAGCAAAGTACAAGTGTGATTGAAGTTGTACGGCAAGAGGTGCAAGGGAAGGGCCAAGTGTCCATAAACGCAGGTTTGTGGTTTGGTTGCATGTAATAATCTAAGAGTTCAAGATGAAGTAAAGGAGCATCAACGGTGGAGGACAGGAGTGCCTTTTAGGGTGAGCAATCGAGGGCGTAGTGGGAGTGCAAGTGGCGATGGTGGCAAGAGCGATGGAGAAAAAGAAATCACTTTGGAGAAAGGAAAAGCGGCATGCAAAAATGGTGTCTGGGAGGTACGTGAGCTGGAGCCGGAGCAAGGATGGCTTAGTGTGGCGCCGACCGGACGCCAGCGCACAATCCTGTCAGAAGGAGTCCGTTCCCAAGGAATGATAGGTCGCTTGCTGCGCTTCGCGATTCTTACTTCACTTTGCGTCCTCGCCTTCAACGCATACATTCGCCGGGCCGCGCATCTAATACTCGCAACGTTTCACCGACAGGCCCGTGTGGCCAAACGCTTAGGACGTCATGAGACGCTCACGTTTCACTTGCACCTCTAGTCCGCTTCTTCTCCACTCACACTACATCTACCTTAGGAAAACGCGCTACCGGCCCTCACGGCCTCCGTCCGGCCCACGCCTCGAGTCCTCCACCACTGCCCGTTGATTCACCGCTTTGACGAATTCACGGGTCCGCCACCCTTCTCTACACCACCATACGTTAGGGTCCGCTACCGTAACCTTGATCGCCTCTCCGGTCGCGTGCTCGCCAGTGACTCAGACTCACGTTAGCAAGAAGACGACAAGGGTCAAGAAACGCCAGATCACCAAGAGAAAGATACTTTAGAGTGCCTCACTCTTATACTGCCGGAGGTCGGCGCTTTATTACATTTCTATTCGAGCCGTGGCTCAAGACGCCTTAATCGCCGCCTACCATCCTATTCCTCCCTCCTATCTCCTTCTTCGGCTGGAAGGTCCCGGTTCACTGGATTGGTGGTCCAATCTCCTACCGACAAGGCGCACAATCGGATGATCCGGGGGACCCTTCCTCTTCCCGAATCTCGCCGTTGTTACCGGCGGCGGTCGACCACCGCACATTACAACGCTGCTTCTCGCCCCAAAGGTCCCTCCTAGGGGCCACCGACTGTCGCTTCCCCAACGTAAGCCTGAGGGGACTCCTCTCATTTCGAGTCCGGACCGAGGTCCGGCCTCGACCCCGAGTCAACTTGAGTCGCCTTCCCCGAGTCCGGCCTCACTGGGTCCGGCTCATCTTCGGGGTTCGACCTCAAGGTCCGATCACACGGGTCCGCCCCAAGCTCCGACCCTTACTCGGACCTCATCGCTAGGTCCTCATCCTTCCCACCGACCCTTGTCTTGGGTCGGCTTCCTCCTTCCACTCTTCAAGGCCCCCGCCTATCTTCCCGAGCAGTGCTGCGCCGACTTACCGGGTTGTATCGGCCGCTGCCCCGCCTCCTCGATGCTCTTCTCCCCGCTACTGCCTCCAAACAGGCCACTAGAGTCCCTGCCCATGCCCTTCATCCCTTCGAGCCTTCCAGGGTCCGTCGAGCGGCCGAGGTCGCCAATGTCTTAAGGAGCTCAGCGTGGTAATAGGCAAAGTCCGAATCAACTCCGAATTGCCTCTTCCACGTGTGCCCGAGCACCCGATACCCCTTCGCCATAGGTGCCCGGGCGGCCCCGCTTGTTGGGCCACCGCCAGTTTGATTGGAGCCGGGCAGACACGCGAGGCTACAAGGGCGGCCTGCCCTCGCACCGCCGCCGCTGTTCACCGCTCAGCCCCGCTGCTTCCGCCCGCTAGCTTACCATAGCGCAGCTGCCCTTCCGCCTTTCTCAATCGGACCAGAATTTTTCTCAAGGCCCAGCGCTCGCCTCCTCCGCTCATTCCGGCCGTTAACTCCGCCATCTCCTCTCCAAAGTGGGCAACTCGCTCATGCGGCCTCGCCTGTGTCCTTCTCCATTTCGCGACGCCCCGCCTCGCTCCATCGCCGCATTCCTCCGCCCGTGAGCCGAGCTTATTTCTCGTGATCCGCGATCACGCCCGCAGACTACCATTCCTCTCAATGGTAACTTGAGCCGCAGCCTGTGGTCTCCTTGGTCTTCCATCTCCGCTGGCGTTCCACCACAATGAGACCGAGATCCTCCATCTCCTTGCTCGGCTTCCTCCTCCTGCATGGCTGGCCTGCACTGCCCGCCGCCTCGCCTCTTCTTCAGTTAGCAGCTATCCTCGCTGCCTCCTCCACCGGGTTCCGATCACGCGATAGTGATCACGGGCCTCTTAGCGCCCGCCTTTGCCGCTTTCACTGAGCCGCCCATTTGGCGCCCGGGTCCGCCGCCCGCCAGTCACGAGCTCCGCTTGCGCCCGGCCTCTTCGCCTCCCGCCGCGCTTACTCCTCCGCTCAGAGGTCTTCCGCCTGCTTGGGCCTCCTCAGGCTCGCCACCGCCACCCACTGAAGGAATTTAGTCCGTCCCGCTTGATGGACCACTTCCTCTCGGCCTCCCTGCTTCTTCTCGATGCGGCCGAGCTTCGCCTTCCTCCTGCCTCCCGGCCTCCAACCGCCTCCCGGAGGAGCACCATACGCCCGGTGGCTTCTACCTCCGGGTCTTCGGCAGAGACCCCAAAGCATACCGTCCATGACGAGCTGTGACCCGCCGTGTTTCTTCCACGGCCACATCGTGAGACCCCACAAAGTCCGTGAGGGAGCGGGCATTTCGGTCCGCCAAGGACCTCCATACCGCAGTCGAGTAAGTCCGACTGGGTTCGACCTAATCAGACCCTTAGGTCCCGAGTGCCGAGCTCCCGAGCCACCTCCTTGGCCCTCTTGGCCGCCAGCCTTTATTTGCCCTCTTCGCCTGGGCTTGAGGTGAGGGGTCCGGAGCTAGCCTTTGCCCCTTCCTGTCGGGGACAGATCGACTGGCGGCCGCTGACCTCGCTCCTTGAGCGCGGGCCCTTTCTCGCCTCCCACCGCCTCTTCACCTCACTGCAAGGGGTAAGGGCACCGCACCGCCCGAGGTGCTGGTAGACGCTGCCTTGCGCTTCCCGCCGAGTCCGGCGGGCTCGGCTGTCGGCTGGGCACGGAGCCGCAACCGCCAACTCCCTCCGCTGCTCCTCCCGCCGCTGGTTGCTCCGAGGAGGCACGGAGAAGGGAAGCGGGATTTCTTCCCATACTTCCTGGGTGGTGAGGGGGTCCGCTCCAGACGTATGGAGTCCCAATCCTCCCGCCCTCCTCCCGGTCCGCTTTGGCCTTAGGGGGTCGGCCCCCACCTCGGGCGCCTTGCACGCCCACTTCCCGCAGGCCTCCACTTCCGAGCGCCCGATCTCTCTCCCTCCTTCAGAGCTCAAATGTCCCCATACATGAATGTATGGGGATGCCCCGATGGCGAGGGCTTCGCCTCACCATGGCCTGACGAACCGGGCGAAGATAATCCTTCCTCACCCGCCTCTTCCCCGTAACGCATGCTGAATACTAACAATTATCACCAAGGTGATCCACCTTGGTGAGCGGTGTTCCAATGGACAATGATCCACGCTTACTCTACCGTCAAGGTCCGATATCAACCATTGGTTGTCCGCCGCGGCTCCTGTGCCCTGGCGCTGGCGCCCTATCTTTCCCTTCGCCTTGAGGGGCTCGAACCACGCCTTCTTCCTCCTTTGGGCGGTTGTAGGTCGCCTCAGACCTCCAAGGTCCATCGCCTAGATCCTCCCGAGGTTCTTGACCGAACCTCCTTGTTGGCCGCCAACATCTTCCCGGCGAACTCCCGACAGAGCGACATCAAACGTCTGCACTGAACACATCCAAGTGCCACTGACTAATCCGCTTCCTCCACCAGGCCCAAAGTCCGGATAGCGGGTCACAATGTTGCGCCTACTGTGTTCCATGGCTCCTGCACCTCCGCAGCCTTTTGGGTGCCATCGCCTTTCTTCTCCCTCGGCCGAGCCGCCGGCCGAGTCCGCACGAGCGCGCCTCCGCTGTCACGCCCAACCCGACGGAGCCGAAGATGCTCTCAAAGAGATAGCGCCAGAGAGCCGGGTTGGAGCGCAAGAGACCGCGAATTGTCTCGAGGTCCAGAAATGACCTCCTCTTCGGCCGCGCTGGAGTAACCGGGCGGAAGGCGCCTCTTCCCTCGTCAGAATCGCGAGGTCTCGCATGGCTTACTCGACCCACGCCCGCTTACTCGCCTTACGCCACAGATTGCCTTACGCTGCTCGGGCGTGAATACCGCTATAACGGCCTGCAAGGCTACCCGACTCGCTGCATGCCCGACCTCCACTGTGGCCCACGTGGCGCCGCTTAGTCCTCTCACGACTCAACTTCTAAGTTACTTTCGGGCGACGATTTATCCTGCTTTTGACCCGAGTGGGTCCGGACTTATCCACACCGACGTAGTCCGTGCTCGCCATGGTGGTCCGGCACGTTGCCCACCGAGTCCGAGTATACTCCGGAGTCCACCGAGCGCCATCCGTGCTTATTCCTCCTTTTCCGCCTTATTTTACTATTCCAACCTACCAAAAACAAAGCCCCACTTAATTCCTACCCCCAAGGGAAGTCCATAGCCCACACTTAGCCATGCCGGTATGGAGGATTGTGGAGAGACCACACCTAGGTGTGCTTGCAGTGGAGTTGCAAGAAAGGGTGTCGATGGGTCCAAGGTCAGAGAAGTTCTTGCCAAGAAAACACAAAAGTGAGGAGATCGCTAGATCGCAATTTTGGCTAGTCATGAGACTAGGGAGCATGAAGATGGGGTGGCGGCGTCGAGAGATGCACGTCGGCGACTTGCGCATACACGGATACTGCAGTACGTCGGCGTGTGGGAGAGCTAGTTTTGCAAGCCAAGTTGAGGCGAGTGTGGCCACGGCATCAACATCCACCGGTGAGCCAACTAGAAATGGCAAGGTGTGCATGGAAGGAGAGATCGAACATGAAGGACCCCATGTCCATGTTATTTGTTGAATGGTGAGGAAGGAAAATTCTTAGATCACGGAATTATGCTTGATGGCTTGTCAAGTGAAGGGCGTCTTGTTTTTCTTCACAAATCGCGCCTTATTGTCTAAGAGATGGGGTCTTATACAATCTTGGTACGGATGAGAAGATTCGATGTTGTTTGGAAGAGAAGGAACCCTCTTTTGTCATAGAAGCTTTGTTGGAGCCATTCTTGGTACAAATCATGGTGAAGATCCACGGATGCACGGGCTTTTGGTGGGCTATGATGCGAGAGATGTTTGGGATTTTATTCCGAGGTGTGATGCATGCCAGCAGGTTGGGAGGCCGACCTTGTCGACCACGATGGCCTCTTACTTAAATCCTACGTAGCTTTGGCACCTTTCAAGAAGTGGGGCATAGACTTTGTGGGTCTAATCAAGCCACCCACAAAATGGATAAGGAAGCGATATTTTGCTACGGACTAATGCACAAAAATGGTAGAAAATTTGGGGCAACCAGGGAAGGATGATGTGCCTCGGGCAAAGGTGTTTCTCCTTGAAAACTTCATAACTTCGGTATGGATGTCCTTTGGAGTTGGTCGATAGAACTCATTTCCTCAACTGATTGAGTCTCTTACATCCTACTTCAATATTCGGCATTGAAAGACAACTCCACAATTCAAGGCAAATGGTTTCTGGCCGATTTGGTTCTTCTATATGATAGCCGTTATATGGACTTCGAGGAAGCTTAGGTTGAGGTGGATGGGACCTTATGAGGTTGTGGCGGTGTATAAGAAAGGATCCGCAACAGAGAAATGTAGCTCCGACGAGTTTGATCAAGAAGGGTTGAGGAGGCCTCACCATCCTTTACCTTGCCCAATTCTCGCCATGAGGCCTAAAGTTGCAGCTCTAAGTTTTTATCTCGCACGGAGGTGTTAGCCAAGTGTCTACCGTTTGGATTTCTCCGAATGATAGGGTTTGAAAAGAGAATCGATGTAGTGTTGCGCGGTAAGTGTGCATGCAACTTGAACAAAGTGTTTGCTTGCACAAGTATTGACGCAATTCTCTCAAACCTAGTGCAATAAACCTCTTGAGATATAAATGCACGCCGACGTCCTGCGACTCCAAATTTGGAGCATAAGTGCGCAATTGATCCGGCCACTGGTACAAAGGTGTGTCCAGAAGCATTTAAAGTGAGTTGGCACATTAGGTCTTCTTTTGGGCTCGGATGCATGGCCTGGGTTCGCAAATGTGAAAACAATGAAATGAGACGATGTGCATCGGATGGTTAGCCAAAATGGGGGAGACAAACCCCTATGCTAAGAGACAACATTTACCAAGGTACATCAATCTACTCAATGACAAAGATTCTTGGCCATAGTTGGAACATGCATCTTCAATAGTAAGGACAGAGCCATCTTGAAGAGTGAATGTACCATGTTTGCTCATGAATTTGCTCAAGAATCAAGTTGTGTGGAAATCAATCATATGAAATTGATCTTTGTGTTTAGAGATGTCCGAGGTGGCACCAAAATCCGGTACCATCCGTCATCTGATCTGAATGAGCAACACACATCGAAGATTCTTCACGGAAGGTTTGGTGTCATCGAGTGCTTATCTTGTATTGCTACACTTACGTACTTTTAGGAGTCCACCGAGGCTCTCCGATTTTCTTCTTCATTCTCTAGCCCAATGGTCAGCAATACCACACCGATATAGTTACCCTTGGCGCTTTGAAGATGTTGACGGAGAAGGATCGGATCTAACCAAATCGCCTCTCAATTTTCCTTTATTTACGAAATTTGCGCATTAACACTTTCCTGCTTTTACTCTTAGGAGTATTGGCAGAGAACAATCGATCTGCTCTTCCTAGTATAAAACACCAATTACCTCTTGAAGGGTGATTGTACTTGAACTTGCGAAGCGAGTGGCATTAGCCTTATAAATTGGACCATTTTGGCTAGTCACAAAGGACCGATAAGGAGGAGGTAGATTGGACAAGAGTTGGGCAACAACATCTAATTCCAACATTTGAGTTCCAATCAACGACGTGATCTGCGGTCTCGGATGGCGAAATTTGCTAGTGTATGTTGCAACTTTGTCTCCTTCTCTCATTTTTAGGCCATAGAACTCCTACCTTGGAGCCGCAGTGTCATCATATTATTGACTGATATGTCTTCTCAACCGATTCGGATGGCGGAAGCTTACGTGAGATACTCTATATCAAGCACAAGGTCGCGATCCAATCCCCAACGGGCAAGGCGATAGATATCTTGCTCCCATTGTGCGCGATCTCATTTGTTGGTCGAATAGCGGGTCCGCTTCTTAAGTGAGCCATCGACAATGCTCCATACTCCTCGAGGTAGTAAGGTTGATTTCATGCGCACTCTCCATCTTTGGGTATCTAGTGCCGTTAAGACGATCCTTTCAACTCAAAGGTAAACATCCAGGACATGATGGAGTTGTTGAACAAGGATAATGTAAGATAGCTACGTCACAAAGTGTGTATCCGTATCTTGTATACCAAAAGTGAGAACTAACATGTTAATGTAGGAAGGTTTGAAGGGATTCGCCTCGGGTAGATGGGATTTCTCGTCTCGTTCTTTTTATAAAGTCTCCACATTCCCCTTGCATCTGCATGTTGAGAACTTGAGGCATCCACATATATTTGACCCGGAAAGGCCTCATGGAAATCTGTCACACGTGTTTTGATATTTAGTACGCAGCAGACACGCAGAAAATCTGAGAAGGGTGCATCTCAAGTCTCAAGCTGGAGGCAAGGAAACCCACAAGGTCTTCCACTCCGCCATACATTCACGAAGACCTCCAATGTGGGGACTGCAACTTGGAGGAGATTCTCGCTCTACCAAACTCTTGTCTTCCATCGGGGTCTTATTCAAGCATGGTCGGCCGATTAAGCATAAGCACCGATTCCGGTGACCGCGATGGCCTCATGTTCTGCCGAGGTCGGCGGCACCGGCAAGGGGCCATCACGCCACCATTTATTAAAACGAGCTTTCTTCACGTCCGTCAGTGCGTAGTCATGGGTGCCTTGAACATCCCTCCTAAAGGACTTTTAGTTAAGCACTCCTCACCTCCGTATCTCCGATTGGGTGCCATTTGGCAACCATATGGTAGATGACGTTTCAATTGGTTTGTGTTGTGTCGTTCGAAGTGGGTACCCAACAGAAATCCGTCTTGACTCTCTAAAGGGCGGGGTGGTTACACAGTACCTGGGCATCCTGCCATAGTCTGTTGTTAGACTCATGTTCCGACAGCGGTCCCTGAACGATGGCCACAGTATGGCAACCGGACCTTGTGGACCCAACAAATTGGTCTGTGTACATTCTACTAGGAGATCCTGCTCACCTCACTTCAGGAGTCAACCCCGGCAAACATAAGCCTCAGGTGCAGCAGTGTCAGGAGCCCAGCACTTCCACGTCCGAGAAAATGTGTGTGGGGACAGATTCTCCAGCGATGGTCGTCGCCAGGAGCAGGAGCACTTGTGGCAACAATTTTTCTGGACCCTACCATGTGGTGGGACAACAGACGAGATAAGAAGAGCTCCCGCCCTGACTTCCGGCGTAAGGGTCCGGCGAGGTCCTGTGGTTAAACAACATGTTTAAGCCAGCTTGGGTTGATGAGCAGCTCGTTTCCTTGGATATGCAGATGGGTCATGCCTCCTTCCAGTCGAGCTCCGGATAAGCCTGAACCTGGCAGGTGCAGGAGAAATGGGCGTCGTAACGGCTGGAACCGTGAGCATGTCAGCAGGGGAAGCTTCTGAGGCCGTTGGAGCCCTGGAATCTCTGGCGCAGACAGACTCCCTATTTCTCAGTCTCTGTTTTACACTGTGCTAAACTGTGTACAGCTAAGAAGGATCTGGTTGTGGGCGACGAGTTCATGATCTCACTGTCAAACTTGGGTACGAGTCGAATGCATACTTGGGGAACCATATCTTGCGCATGTATGCATGTGGAGGTAGGCTGCAGGAGGCCATGGATGTGTTCACCAGGGTGGGCAAACCAGATGCCTTCATGTGGTTTCCATAATCTCTGCATATGCTAAGCATGGGAAACCTAATGAGGCCATACAACTGTACCATGAGATGCGTAGGTCAGGAGTGAAGGCGGATGCTCACGTCTTTGTAGCTGCCCTTCAAGCTTGTGCATTTGCCGCCGACGAATCTGGCAGAAAAGTGCACTGTGATGTGTGTGGCATTCCTCCTGACTTGTTTGTTGGCAACTGCCTGTGGACATGTATGCAAAATGTGGCGAACTGAAGATGCACGCCAGGTGTTTGACAGCATGGCACGGATGTGGTGACATGGAATGCCCTGATATCTGTATGCAAAATGTGGTGAACTGAAAGATGCACGCCAGGTTTTTGACAGCATGGCCAAAGGATGTGGTGACATGGAATGCCCTGATTGCTGGGTATGCAGCAAGGACTCGGACATGAGGCACTTGTTCTGTATGGACAAATGGAGCAGGAGGGCTGATTTTGGCTAACCATGTTACTTTTGCTTGCCTTCTGAAGGCCTGTGCAAGCACTGGTGCCTTACAGAAGGGCAGGCAGCTGCACACCTGATTGTCGAAAGAGGACTGCTGGATAACATAGTGTTGTGCAACTGGTGGACATGTATGCAAAATGTGGTGAACTGGAAGATGCACGCCAGGTTTTTGACAGCATGAACAAAGGATGTGGTGACATGGAATGCCCTGATTGCTGGGTATGCAGCAAGGACTTGGACATGAGGCACTTGTTGTGTATGGACAAATGGAGGAGGGGGCATTTTGGCTGACCATGTTACTTTTGCTTGCCTTCTGAAGGCCTGTGCAAGCAGTTTTACAGAAGGGCAGGCAGCTGCACTCACAGATTGTCAAAAGAGGACTGCTGGATAACGTAGTGTTGGGCACCTGCCTGGTGGACATGTATGCAAAATGTGGTGAACTGGAAGATGCACGCCAGGTTTTTGACAGCATGGCCACAAAGGATGTGGTGACATGGAATGCCCTGATTGCTGGGTATGCACAGCAAGGACTTGGCCAAGAGGCGCTTGTTGTGTATGGACAAATGGAGGAGGCAGGCCTCATTTTGGCTGACCATTACTTTTGCTTGCCTTCTGAAGGCCTGTGCAAGCACTGGTGCCTTACAGAAGGGCAGGCAGCTGCACTCACAGATTGTGGAAAGAGGACTGCTGGATGATGGTGTTGGGCACCTGCCTGGTGGACATGTATGCAAAATGTGGTGAACTGGAAGATGCACGCCAGGTTTTTGACAGCTTGGCCACAAAAGGATGTGGTGACATGGAATGCCCTGATTGCTGGGTATGCACAGCAAGGCTCAGAGAGGCTTGTTGTGTATGGACAAATGGAGCAGGAGGGCCTCATTTGGCTGATGTTACTTTTGCTTGCCTTCTGAAGGCCTGTGCAAGCACTGGTGCCTTACAGAAGGGCAGGCAGCTGCACTCACAGATTGTTGAAAGAGGACTGCTGGATAACGTTTGGTGGGCACCTGCCTGGTGGACATGTATGCAAAATGTGGTGAACTGGAAGATGCACGCCAGGTTTTTGACAGCTTGGCCATAAAAATGTGGTGACATGGAATGCCCTGATTGCTGGGCAAGGACTAGAAGGCGCTTCTTGTGTATGGACAAATGGAGCAGGAGGCCTCATTTGGCTGACCATGTTACTTTTGCTTGCCTTCTGAAGGCCTGTGCAAGCACTGGTGCCTTACAGAAGGGCAGGCAGCTGCACTCACAGATTGTTGAAAGAGGACTGCTGGATAACGTAGTGTGGGCAACTGCCTGGTGGACATGTATGCAAAATGTGGTGAACTGGAAGATGCACGCCAGGTTTTTGACAGCATGAACACAAAGGATGTGGTGACATGGAATGCCCTGATATCTGGGTATGGTACTTGTGATGATGGTCACAGAGCACTAGCTTGTTTTGAGGAGATGCGGGTTCAGCCTGATGGTGCTACTTTTACTTGCCTTTTAGCATGCAGTCATGAGGACTGGTCCAGGGTCGCAAGCACTTTGATTCCATGGCTGAACAGCATGGCATCAAACCTACTATTGAGCATTACATTGCATGATTGATCTTCTTGGGCCATTTAGATGAGGCAGAAGATGCTATTTCATGTGAGGCCAAAGTAATGTTGTGGGCTTGACGTCTTTGTTGAATGCCTGCAAAAGTCACGGGGATATAGAGGGCGATGTGGTGTTTTGAAAGCATTGTTAGGCTGGACCTCAGGGGCGTCTATATGTGCTCATGGCCAATGCCTACGCAGATGCAGGTAGGTGTGGACCGATGTAGACAGGATTGAAACACAGAGAAGGCAGCAGGAGCTAACAAGAAACCTGCAGTGGCGACCATTGAGGTGAATAAGCAGGTACATAGATTTCTGGTGGGAGAAAGGAGAGAGGATATTGCTTAAAGGTAGAGAGCACGAATGCACGTCTGAAGCAGGAAGGAGGCGTACCTCACACAAAGTTGGTGTTGAAGCCACTGTGTGAGAAGGAAAAGGAAGATGCGCTTTGTGGGCATGCTGAGAAGCTAGCTCTGGCGTTTGGTCTGTTGAACACTCCAGTGGGACACCTCTGGTGGTAACGAAGAATCTACG
Source organism: Anthoceros angustus (assembly GCA_010909165.1). NCBI lineage: Eukaryota > Viridiplantae > Streptophyta > Anthocerotopsida > Anthocerotales > Anthocerotaceae > Anthoceros > Anthoceros angustus. The sequence goes on from MU008160.1 coordinate 655,753, forward strand.
CATGTGCAGTGACTGCCACAGTTCCACGGAGATCATGTCAAGGCTTGAACAGAGGGACATTGTTGTAAGGGATGGGTACCGTGCATCGATTCGCAAATTGAAGGGTCGACCGTGAGGTGTGCCCAAGTGTACGCCACAGAACATTGCTTATTTTCTTGGGGTTGAATGTGCTTGCCTAACCCAGGAGGACCATGAGTCTCCATTCCAGACTTTCGACCAAAGTTTGGGGATTTTTTCAAGAACAATGGAACGAACCATGAGGGAGCTCAATTCGTGACCTCTGGTCGTTTTGTTCTTTTGCCATCGACCCATTTGTTGCCGAAAACACGGCCATAAACAAGCTCGAAGAAACTGGAAGCATCGTTTTGAGAAGCTTCCAGAGTCCGCCGTGGAGTCCATGGCCAGATACCATGACAGGAGGGTTAGGCTTGCGGTTGCAGAACTAATGTACCGCGGCTCCCAGCCTTCGAGTTTGATATAATATAATATAAAATTATATCATATGCTTATGATTATCTCATCCACGTACAACGCAGGCGCTAATGGTCACTACCTACAAACTGCCCTTTGGCGAGACCCACTACACTGGCTATTGGCGAGGACTCTAAAATTGCTCGATCAATAGTGAGTGATTGAGGATCAAGGGTGAGCTTTTCGAGATTTAGGAATCAAAAGATTTACCGTGTGAGGGACTCAATAGTAATCCTCCTCACAGGAGTGAGGGGCTCTAAACAAATCATCTTCATGTTAAGTATGGTATTCAAAATCTTCCTCCTCAACATGCAAAATGAAGTGAGGACTTTAAAATACTTTTGAAGAGGAAGAGTCCTCACGACTCTTCCTTTTAGAGTGAGTCCTCAGGGGAAGAGCTCCTACCGGTCAGGGTGTCACCGCCAATCGATGTCATGGCGAGACTACGAGGAAGAGGAGGATCGTCATCGCTATGTGTAGAGGATCATTGATGAGGGCGAAGAGCTATTGAGACTCCGCATGAAGAATCTCATGGTGGCTGCTTGAGGGTGAGTTGAGGATGCCCCAGGAGGGGTTTGGATATTTGAGAAAGGAACTGTCTGTGTCATGTTAAGAAGTCTTATGGGACGTTAAACATCGCCTTATAGGACTAAACCTATTGTACATAGTGACAAAGGATGTGTGCCACTAGAGGTAGCCTTGGGGGTCAAGGTTTGCTCTACATTTTTGGTCAATACATGTTCTCTTTGAATTGAAAGCAAACATCGTGATTCCGTGGACATTAAGAGGTCCTGTAAGACCCATTGCCATGAAGGTGGAAAGATCGTCACGCACTCGGGTTTATATGCCGTCCATGCTTGAACTCACTGATCATGTCTGACAAACAACATGAAGTCCCGCTTTTGTGTACCTTTTGAAAGCGCTCAGTAAGAGGTCCCTCCTCCTCCATAGGTCCGAACTGGATTGATCCCCAGCCGGAGTTGAGAGTGGTATTAGTATGGCCAGTGCCCCTACCGCCATTGGGATTGTCCCAGTGAATGCTGACTCCCAAGTATCCGAGTCAATGCCGGACTATCCAAGAATGGCGCTTGCAAAGAAAGTAATGGGGCACCTCCTCTCACCTCCTTAGCTTGATGCGAAATCTGAAGGGAGACTATGTACAGAGGGAGATGAGTCACTCAAGTTGGCCATGTCCCTTGAAATTGCTAATCCTCCGCTGCCTTCTTGCGTATGCACGCCAGCGAGGTAATTTGCTGAACACTACGGATCTCAGTATGCTGACGTCCCATGTTCACCAAAGTGCATATTCCATGCAAACTACCAAAAAGAATGCAATCCTCTGCGGGCCCGTGAAGGAATCAACCGAACCTAGCGACACGATGCAAAGGGCCCGCTCACTGGAAAATTCCACAATGCCGCACTTTGTCCCATGACAGAAATAAGATGCACGGGCAGCATGTCTTACCTGTATGGAGCTCGCAACCATGGTGGTGTGCCATGGTCCAGACCCCTATGGTGCCATAGGCGTATTGCTCATCTTTCATGACGCATAGATGGAGGACACGTTAGATAGATGTCAAGTTAGAGGGAGGTTAGCAAGGATAAAACTTAGTCCCATGGCGTACCGAATAAGAAGAGCGTGTTCTTTGGCCTTGTGAACAGAAATCCAGTTCAAATGACGGCCGGCTTTTGGATGATAAGTGGATCTCCTCCGATCACCATATCTAGCTAGGATAGATGTCACATAAAGCAAATGGCCAATTTAAGCCTTCTCAAGAGAATCTTAGAAGAGGTTCCTTTCAAAATGTTTGAAGAATCCAAAGCTTAGATCAAGGCAAGCATGGAGTTGTTGGAAAGTCAACAATGTCCTTGCTCACAAGTCTTCTTTTATTCAATTGAGCGATGATAACAAAGCCTGTGAAAACTCTAAACCGCACTGGGCCTAAATCAATTTGCGTACGACAGCAATGGCTCTTCTTCTCTCCTCACCTTCTCCATGGCGTGGACTCACAAAATTAAATACGTGAATTGATTCAAGTTTCCGCCTTGCTCAATAATTTCTCCAACATTGCAACCATGTTGCTCTCAGACGCGCATGTTTGTCAGCTGCACCCCATGATTCCACTGTTTCTGAGAACACCACAATTTCTTCATTGCCACGCGGCTCCGCTTCCCAACGAATTCTCAAACTTAACCCTGGGAGAAACATTGCCACGGATTTGCATTAGTTCCCCATCACCCTGCCCAGATTGGCACGGAAGGAGAGAGGGGTGAGGAGAGGAAGGCCATGCCTTGGCATTGGTAGGTCCACTAAGCACCGCAACGATATTTTGGCAGCCTAAAACGCAATGTTGGCATTCCTAACCTATGCAGAATTAGACCGTCGAAACAGATCGAGAATCTCCTTCAATTTGCATTCACAAATTGAGGAGAGGCCTAAATGGATGGCGGAGTAGTGGAATACCTTGTTGGTTTCCTCACCTTTGATTTATTCAGATGCTCGCTCATTACTAAAATAAAAAAAATATGACAAGATTTCTATGAATATTCCAAAGTTCCCAGCGTCTAGGGTTTAACATAAGTTGAATGGCCTCAAAAAACATGCCTCAAGTACATAGAAGCATAGCGAAGCAAGATGATGGTTCGCAGTATGTATGGGTTCATGTGAGAACAAAAGAAAGTGCATGTTTGAGGATTTGCTAGTAAGTACAGATTGATAAAAGAAAAAGTTCATAGCTTATTTACTTTAAAGTTCCTTGTTGGAAGGATTATAGGGTTAACTAATGTACAACTCTTGAGTATCAAGTTAACAATTCAACTAGTTAGTGGTCAAGAAAATTACAAAGGTTAGAATCATATCTACTTCTAGGTATTTATTAACTCCAATTGTTGGAAATTCCTTGGCTCGGCTAGTGCTTTAATTAGTTAGTGGTGGAGAAAGCTTTAGTAAATTACAAGAGGTTGAGAATCTTATCTATCCTCAAGTATTTTTAACTCCCAATTAATTTGGAAATTCCTAGGCTGCATCGATAAACAATTCAACTAGTTAGTGGTTATGAACTTTTACTAAAGTATAAGAGGTCAAAATAAGACCCCACATGGAAACTTAATAAGAAGAGGTTATGAATTAGTGTCTACCTTTGGGTAATTTATAAGACCCAATTAAGTTGGAAATCCCTCCTCTTGCATTATAAAAGGTGATTGTATTTCTTGCATTAGAACTTTCTTCAAAGTCTAATCTATAATCAAAAGTATCAAGGTAGTTGTGGTGGCCTACACGCTTGGTGATGGTGAGTCGTTGATGTTGTAAGAGCCTTGTGTTGAGAAATGTTTGAAACCCATAAATCGCTAGTGTACACAATCGTGGCTTTTTTTCTTACAATGTTTTGGTTTTCTAATCCTCAATTTCCTAACAATTTTCTTTGCATCTTTTTAATTGCAAATGATTATTGTTGCCTATATGCCAAGGAATCTCCAAAAGTATACAAAGAACCATTGTATCTATGAGAAGATGCATGCGTGGTTACAATGCTCATAAATGAGATACATAGGATAATCATTTGAATACTTGATGACATATTGAAGAATATTTTCTCCATCTTTTAAAGAAAACATCCAAAGAAAATTGTTAGGAAATTGAGGATTAGAAAACCAAAACATTGTAAGAAAAAAAGCCACGATTGTGTACACTAGCGATTTATGGGTTTCAAACATTTCTCAACACAAGGCTCTTACAACATCAACGACTCACCATCACCAAGCGTGTAGGCCACCACAACTACCTTGATACTTTTGATTATAGATTAGACTTTGAAGAAAGTTCTAATGCAAGAAATACAATCACCTTTTATAATGCAAGAGGAGGGATTTCCAACTTAATTGGGTCTTATAAATTACCCAAAGGTAGACACTAATTCATAACCTCTTCTTATTAAGTTTCCATGTGGGGTCTTATTTTGACCTCTTATACTTTAGTAAAAGTTCATAACCACTAACTAGTTGAATTGTTTATCGATGCAGCCTAGGAATTTCCAAATTAATTGGGAGTTAAAAATACTTGAGGATAGATAAGATTCTCAACCTCTTGTAATTTACTAAAGCTTTCTCCACCACTAACTAATTAAAGCACTAGCCGAGCCAAGGAATTTCCAACAATTGGAGTTAATAAATACCTAGAAGTAGATATGATTCTAACCTTTGTAATTTTCTTGACCACTAACTAGTTGAATTGTTAACTTGATACTCAAGAGTTGTACATTAGTTAACCCTATAATCCTTCCAACAAGGAACTTTAAAGTAAATAAGCTATGAACTTTTTCTTTTATCAATCTGTACTTACTAGCAAATCCTCAAACATGCACTTTCTTTTGTTCTCACATGAACCCATACATACTGCGAACCATCATCTTGCTTCGCTATGCTTCTATGTACTTGAGGCATGTTTTTTGAGGCCATTCAACTTATGTTAAACCCTAGACGCTGGGAACTTTGGAATATTCATAGAAATCTTGTCATATTTTTTTTATTTTAGTAATGAGCGAGCATCTGAATAAATCAAAGGTGAGGAAACCAACAAGGTATTCCACTACTCCGCCATCCATTTAGGCCTCTCCTCAATTTGTGAATGCAAATTGAAGGAGATTCTCGATCTGTTTCGACGGTCTAATTCTGCATAGGTTAGGAATGCCAACATTGCGTTTTAGGCTGCCAAAATATCGTTGCGGTGCTTAGTGGACCTACCAATGCCAAGGCATGGCCTTCCTCTCCTCACCCCTCTCTCCTTCCGTGCCAATCTGGGCAGGGTGATGGGGAACTAATGCAAATCCGTGGCAATGTTTCTCCCAGGGTTAAGTTTGAGAATTCGTTGGGAAGCGGAGCCGCGTGGCAATGAAGAAATTGTGGTGTTCTCAGAAACAGTGGAATCATGGGGTGCAGCTGACAAACATGCGCGTCTGAGAGCAACATGGTTGCAATGTTGGAGAAATTATTGAGCAAGGCGGAAACTTGAATCAATTCACGTATTTAATTTTGTGAGTCCACGCCATGGAGAAGGTGAGGAGAGAAGAAGAGCCATTGCTGTCGTACGCAAATTGATTTAGGCCCAGTGCGGTTTAGAGTTTTCACAGGCTTTGTTATCATCGCTCAATTGAATAAAAGAAGACTTGTGAGCAAGGACATTGTTGACTTTCCAACAACTCCATGCTTGCCTTGATCTAAGCTTTGGATTCTTCAAACATTTTGAAAGGAACCTCTTCTAAGATTCTCTTGAGAAGGCTTAAATTGGCCATTTGCTTTATGTGACATCTATCCTAGCTAGATATGGTGATCGGAGGAGATCCACTTATCATCCAAAAGCCGGCCGTCATTTGAACTGGATTTCTGTTCACAAGGCCAAAGAACACGCTCTTCTTATTCGGTACGCCATGGGACTAAGTTTTATCCTTGCTAACCTCCCTCTAACTTGACATCTATCTAACGTGTCCTCCATCTATGCGTCATGAAAGATGAGCAATACGCCTATGGCACCATAGGGGTCTGGACCATGGCACACCACCATGGTTGCGAGCTCCATACAGGTAAGACATGCTGCCCGTGCATCTTATTTCTGTCATGGGACAAAGTGCGGCATTGTGGAATTTTCCAGTGAGCGGGCCCTTTGCATCGTGTCGCTAGGTTCGGTTGATTCCTTCACGGGCCCGCAGAGGATTGCATTCTTTTTGGTAGTTTGCATGGAATATGCACTTTGGTGAACATGGGACGTCAGCATACTGAGATCCGTAGTGTTCAGCAAATTACCTCGCTGGCGTGCATACGCAAGAAGGCAGCGGAGGATTAGCAATTTCAAGGGACATGGCCAACTTGAGTGACTCATCTCCCTCTGTACATAGTCTCCCTTCAGATTTCGCATCAAGCTAAGGAGGTGAGAGGAGGTGCCCCATTACTTTCTTTGCAAGCGCCATTCTTGGATAGTCCGGCATTGACTCGGATACTTGGGAGTCAGCATTCACTGGGACAATCCCAATGGCGGTAGGGGCACTGGCCATACTAATACCACTCTCAACTCCGGCTGGGGATCAATCCAGTTCGGACCTATGGAGGAGGAGGGACCTCTTACTGAGCGCTTTCAAAAGGTACACAAAAGCGGGACTTCATGTTGTTTGTCAGACATGATCAGTGAGTTCAAGCATGGACGGCATATAAACCCGAGTGCGTGACGATCTTTCCACCTTCATGGCAATGGGTCTTACAGGACCTCTTAATGTCCACGGAATCACGATGTTTGCTTTCAATTCAAAGAGAACATGTATTGACCAAAAATGTAGAGCAAACCTTGACCCCCAAGGCTACCTCTAGTGGCACACATCCTTTGTCACTATGTACAATAGGTTTAGTCCTATAAGGCGATGTTTAACGTCCCATAAGACTTCTTAACATGACACAGACAGTTCCTTTCTCAAATATCCAAACCCCTCCTGGGGCATCCTCAACTCACCCTCAAGCAGCCACCATGAGATTCTTCATGCGGAGTCTCAATAGCTCTTCGCCCTCATCAATGATCCTCTACACATAGCGATGACGATCCTCCTCTTCCTCGTAGTCTCGCCATGACATCGATTGGCGGTGACACCCTGACCGGTAGGAGCTCTTCCCCTGAGGACTCACTCTAAAAGGAAGAGTCGTGAGGACTCTTCCTCTTCAAAAGTATTTTAAAGTCCTCACTTCATTTTGCATGTTGAGGAGGAAGATTTTGAATACCATACTTAACATGAAGATGATTTGTTTAGAGCCCCTCACTCCTGTGAGGAGGATTACTATTGAGTCCCTCACACGGTAAATCTTTTGATTCCTAAATCTCGAAAAGCTCACCCTTGATCCTCAATCACTCACTATTGATCGAGCAATTTTAGAGTCCTCGCCAATAGCCAGTGTAGTGGGTCTCGCCAAAGGGCAGTTTGTAGGTAGTGACCATTAGCGCCTGCGTTGTACGTGGATGAGATAATCATAAGCATATGATATAATTTTATATTATATTATATCAAACTCGAAGGCTGGGAGCCGCGGTACATTAGTTCTGCAACCGCAAGCCTAACCCTCCTGTCATGGTATCTGGCCATGGACTCCACGGCGGACTCTGGAAGCTTCTCAAAACGATGCTTCCAGTTTCTTCGAGCTTGTTTATGGCCGTGTTTTCGGCAACAAATGGGTCGATGGCAAAAGAACAAAACGACCAGAGGTCACGAATTGAGCTCCCTCATGGTTCGTTCCATTGTTCTTGAAAAAATCCCCAAACTTTGGTCGAAAGTCTGGAATGGAGACTCATGGTCCTCCTGGGTTAGGCAAGCACATTCAACCCCAAGAAAATAAGCAATGTTCTGTGGCGTACACTTGGGCACACCTCACGGTCGACCCTTCAATTTGCGAATCGATGCACGGTACCCATCCCTTACAACAATGTCCCTCTGTTCAAGCCTTGACATGATCTCCGTGGAACTGTGGCAGTCACTGCACATGCGTAGATTCTTCGTTACCACCAGAGGTGTCCCACTGGAGTGTTCAACAGACCAAACGCCAGAGCTAGCTTCTCAGCATGCCCACAAAGCGCATCTTCCTTTTCCTTCTCACACAGTGGCTTCAACACCAACTTTGTGTGAGGTACGCCTCCTTCCTGCTTCAGACGTGCATTCGTGCTCTCTACCTTTAAGCAATATCCTCTCTCCTTTCTCCCACCAGAAATCTATGTACCTGCTTATTCACCTCAATGGTCGCCACTGCAGGTTTCTTGTTAGCTCCTGCTGCCTTCTCTGTGTTTCAATCCTGTCTACATCGGTCCACACCTACCTGCATCTGCGTAGGCATTGGCCATGAGCACATATAGACGCCCCTGAGGTCCAGCCTAACAATGCTTTCAAAACACCACATCGCCCTCTATATCCCCGTGACTTTTGCAGGCATTCAACAAAGACGTCAAGCCCACAACATTACTTTGGCCTCACATGAAATAGCATCTTCTGCCTCATCTAAATGGCCCAAGAAGATCAATCATGCAATGTAATGCTCAATAGTAGGTTTGATGCCATGCTGTTCAGCCATGGAATCAAAGTGCTTGCGACCCTGGACCAGTCCTCATGACTGCATGCTAAAAGGCAAGTAAAAGTAGCACCATCAGGCTGAACCCGCATCTCCTCAAAACAAGCTAGTGCTCTGTGACCATCATCACAAGTACCATACCCAGATATCAGGGCATTCCATGTCACCACATCCTTTGTGTTCATGCTGTCAAAAACCTGGCGTGCATCTTCCAGTTCACCACATTTTGCATACATGTCCACCAGGCAGTTGCCCACACTACGTTATCCAGCAGTCCTCTTTCAACAATCTGTGAGTGCAGCTGCCTGCCCTTCTGTAAGGCACCAGTGCTTGCACAGGCCTTCAGAAGGCAAGCAAAAGTAACATGGTCAGCCAAATGAGGCCTCCTGCTCCATTTGTCCATACACAAGAAGCGCCTTCTAGTCCTTGCCCAGCAATCAGGGCATTCCATGTCACCACATTTTTATGGCCAAGCTGTCAAAAACCTGGCGTGCATCTTCCAGTTCACCACATTTTGCATACATGTCCACCAGGCAGGTGCCCACCAAACGTTATCCAGCAGTCCTCTTTCAACAATCTGTGAGTGCAGCTGCCTGCCCTTCTGTAAGGCACCAGTGCTTGCACAGGCCTTCAGAAGGCAAGCAAAAGTAACATCAGCCAAATGAGGCCCTCCTGCTCCATTTGTCCATACACAACAAGCCTCTCTGAGCCTTGCTGTGCATACCCAGCAATCAGGGCATTCCATGTCACCACATCCTTTTGTGGCCAAGCTGTCAAAAACCTGGCGTGCATCTTCCAGTTCACCACATTTTGCATACATGTCCACCAGGCAGGTGCCCAACACCATCATCCAGCAGTCCTCTTTCCACAATCTGTGAGTGCAGCTGCCTGCCCTTCTGTAAGGCACCAGTGCTTGCACAGGCCTTCAGAAGGCAAGCAAAAGTAATGGTCAGCCAAAATGAGGCCTGCCTCCTCCATTTGTCCATACACAACAAGCGCCTCTTGGCCAAGTCCTTGCTGTGCATACCCAGCAATCAGGGCATTCCATGTCACCACATCCTTTGTGGCCATGCTGTCAAAAACCTGGCGTGCATCTTCCAGTTCACCACATTTTGCATACATGTCCACCAGGCAGGTGCCCAACACTACGTTATCCAGCAGTCCTCTTTTGACAATCTGTGAGTGCAGCTGCCTGCCCTTCTGTAAAACTGCTTGCACAGGCCTTCAGAAGGCAAGCAAAAGTAACATGGTCAGCCAAAATGCCCCCTCCTCCATTTGTCCATACACAACAAGTGCCTCATGTCCAAGTCCTTGCTGCATACCCAGCAATCAGGGCATTCCATGTCACCACATCCTTTGTTCATGCTGTCAAAAACCTGGCGTGCATCTTCCAGTTCACCACATTTTGCATACATGTCCACCAGTTGCACAACACTATGTTATCCAGCAGTCCTCTTTCGACAATCAGGTGTGCAGCTGCCTGCCCTTCTGTAAGGCACCAGTGCTTGCACAGGCCTTCAGAAGGCAAGCAAAAGTAACATGGTTAGCCAAAATCAGCCCTCCTGCTCCATTTGTCCATACAGAACAAGTGCCTCATGTCCGAGTCCTTGCTGCATACCCAGCAATCAGGGCATTCCATGTCACCACATCCTTTGGCCATGCTGTCAAAAACCTGGCGTGCATCTTTCAGTTCACCACATTTTGCATACAGATATCAGGGCATTCCATGTCACCACATCCGTGCCATGCTGTCAAACACCTGGCGTGCATCTTCAGTTCGCCACATTTTGCATACATGTCCACAGGCAGTTGCCAACAAACAAGTCAGGAGGAATGCCACACACATCACAGTGCACTTTTCTGCCAGATTCGTCGGCGGCAAATGCACAAGCTTGAAGGGCAGCTACAAAGACGTGAGCATCCGCCTTCACTCCTGACCTACGCATCTCATGGTACAGTTGTATGGCCTCATTAGGTTTCCCATGCTTAGCATATGCAGAGATTATGGAAACCACATGAAGGCATCTGGTTTGCCCACCCTGGTGAACACATCCATGGCCTCCTGCAGCCTACCTCCACATGCATACATGCGCAAGATATGGTTCCCCAAGTATGCATTCGACTCGTACCCAAGTTTGACAGTGAGATCATGAACTCGTCGCCCACAACCAGATCCTTCTTAGCTGTACACAGTTTAGCACAGTGTAAAACAGAGACTGAGAAATAGGGAGTCTGTCTGCGCCAGAGATTCCAGGGCTCCAACGGCCTCAGAAGCTTCCCCTGCTGACATGCTCACGGTTCCAGCCGTTACGACGCCCATTTCTCCTGCACCTGCCAGGTTCAGGCTTATCCGGAGCTCGACTGGAAGGAGGCATGACCCATCTGCATATCCAAGGAAACGAGCTGCTCATCAACCCAAGCTGGCTTAAACATGTTGTTTAACCACAGGACCTCGCCGGACCCTTACGCCGGAAGTCAGGGCGGGAGCTCTTCTTATCTCGTCTGTTGTCCCACCACATGGTAGGGTCCAGAAAAATTGTTGCCACAAGTGCTCCTGCTCCTGGCGACGACCATCGCTGGAGAATCTGTCCCCACACACATTTTCTCGGACGTGGAAGTGCTGGGCTCCTGACACTGCTGCACCTGAGGCTTATGTTTGCCGGGGTTGACTCCTGAAGTGAGGTGAGCAGGATCTCCTAGTAGAATGTACACAGACCAATTTGTTGGGTCCACAAGGTCCGGTTGCCATACTGTGGCCATCGTTCAGGGACCGCTGTCGGAACATGAGTCTAACAACAGACTATGGCAGGATGCCCAGGTACTGTGTAACCACCCCGCCCTTTAGAGAGTCAAGACGGATTTCTGTTGGGTACCCACTTCGAACGACACAACACAAACCAATTGAAACGTCATCTACCATATGGTTGCCAAATGGCACCCAATCGGAGATACGGAGGTGAGGAGTGCTTAACTAAAAGTCCTTTAGGAGGGATGTTCAAGGCACCCATGACTACGCACTGACGGACGTGAAGAAAGCTCGTTTTAATAAATGGTGGCGTGATGGCCCCTTGCCGGTGCCGCCGACCTCGGCAGAACATGAGGCCATCGCGGTCACCGGAATCGGTGCTTATGCTTAATCGGCCGACCATGCTTGAATAAGACCCCGATGGAAGACAAGAGTTTGGTAGAGCGAGAATCTCCTCCAAGTTGCAGTCCCCACATTGGAGGTCTTCGTGAATGTATGGCGGAGTGGAAGACCTTGTGGGTTTCCTTGCCTCCAGCTTGAGACTTGAGATGCACCCTTCTCAGATTTTCTGCGTGTCTGCTGCGTACTAAATATCAAAACACGTGTGACAGATTTCCATGAGGCCTTTCCGGGTCAAATATATGTGGATGCCTCAAGTTCTCAACATGCAGATGCAAGGGGAATGTGGAGACTTTATAAAAAGAACGAGACGAGAAATCCCATCTACCCGAGGCGAATCCCTTCAAACCTTCCTACATTAACATGTTAGTTCTCACTTTTGGTATACAAGATACGGATACACACTTTGTGACGTAGCTATCTTACATTATCCTTGTTCAACAACTCCATCATGTCCTGGATGTTTACCTTTGAGTTGAAAGGATCGTCTTAACGGCACTAGATACCCAAAGATGGAGAGTGCGCATGAAATCAACCTTACTACCTCGAGGAGTATGGAGCATTGTCGATGGCTCACTTAAGAAGCGGACCCGCTATTCGACCAACAAATGAGATCGCGCACAATGGGAGCAAGATATCTATCGCCTTGCCCGTTGGGGATTGGATCGCGACCTTGTGCTTGATATAGAGTATCTCACGTAAGCTTCCGCCATCCGAATCGGTTGAGAAGACATATCAGTCAATAATATGATGACACTGCGGCTCCAAGGTAGGAGTTCTATGGCCTAAAAATGAGAGAAGGAGACAAAGTTGCAACATACACTAGCAAATTTCGCCATCCGAGACCGCAGATCACGTCGTTGATTGGAACTCAAATGTTGGAATTAGATGTTGTTGCCCAACTCTTGTCCAATCTACCTCCTCCTTATCGGTCCTTTGTGACTAGCCAAAATGGTCCAATTTATAAGGCTAATGCCACTCGCTTCGCAAGTTCAAGTACAATCACCCTTCAAGAGGTAATTGGTGTTTTATACTAGGAAGAGCAGATCGATTGTTCTCTGCCAATACTCCTAAGAGTAAAAGCAGGAAAGTGTTAATGCGCAAATTTCGTAAATAAAGGAAAATTGAGAGGCGATTTGGTTAGATCCGATCCTTCTCCGTCAACATCTTCAAAGCGCCAAGGGTAACTATATCGGTGTGGTATTGCTGACCATTGGGCTAGAGAATGAAGAAGAAAATCGGAGAGCCTCGGTGGACTCCTAAAAGTACGTAAGTGTAGCAATACAAGATAAGCACTCGATGACACCAAACCTTCCGTGAAGAATCTTCGATGTGTGTTGCTCATTCAGATCAGATGACGGATGGTACCGGATTTTGGTGCCACCTCGGACATCTCTAAACACAAAGATCAATTTCATATGATTGATTTCCACACAACTTGATTCTTGAGCAAATTCATGAGCAAACATGGTACATTCACTCTTCAAGATGGCTCTGTCCTTACTATTGAAGATGCATGTTCCAACTATGGCCAAGAATCTTTGTCATTGAGTAGATTGATGTACCTTGGTAAATGTTGTCTCTTAGCATAGGGGTTTGTCTCCCCCATTTTGGCTAACCATCCGATGCACATCGTCTCATTTCATTGTTTTCACATTTGCGAACCCAGGCCATGCATCCGAGCCCAAAAGAAGACCTAATGTGCCAACTCACTTTAAATGCTTCTGGACACACCTTTGTACCAGTGGCCGGATCAATTGCGCACTTATGCTCCAAATTTGGAGTCGCAGGACGTCGGCGTGCATTTATATCTCAAGAGGTTTATTGCACTAGGTTTGAGAGAATTGCGTCAATACTTGTGCAAGCAAACACTTTGTTCAAGTTGCATGCACACTTACCGCGCAACACTACATCGATTCTCTTTTCAAACCCTATCATTCGGAGAAATCCAAACGGTAGACACTTGGCTAACACCTCCGTGCGAGATAAAAACTTAGAGCTGCAACTTTAGGCCTCATGGCGAGAATTGGGCAAGGTAAAGGATGGTGAGGCCTCCTCAACCCTTCTTGATCAAACTCGTCGGAGCTACATTTCTCTGTTGCGGATCCTTTCTTATACACCGCCACAACCTCATAAGGTCCCATCCACCTCAACCTAAGCTTCCTCGAAGTCCATATAACGGCTATCATATAGAAGAACCAAATCGGCCAGAAACCATTTGCCTTGAATTGTGGAGTTGTCTTTCAATGCCGAATATTGAAGTAGGATGTAAGAGACTCAATCAGTTGAGGAAATGAGTTCTATCGACCAACTCCAAAGGACATCCATACCGAAGTTATGAAGTTTTCAAGGAGAAACACCTTTGCCCGAGGCACATCATCCTTCCCTGGTTGCCCCAAATTTTCTACCATTTTTGTGCATTAGTCCGTAGCAAAATATCGCTTCCTTATCCATTTTGTGGGTGGCTTGATTAGACCCACAAAGTCTATGCCCCACTTCTTGAAAGGTGCCAAAGCTACGTAGGATTTAAGTAAGAGGCCATCGTGGTCGACAAGGTCGGCCTCCCAACCTGCTGGCATGCATCACACCTCGGAATAAAATCCCAAACATCTCTCGCATCATAGCCCACCAAAAGCCCGTGCATCCGTGGATCTTCACCATGATTTGTACCAAGAATGGCTCCAACAAAGCTTCTATGACAAAAGAGGGTTCCTTCTCTTCCAAACAACATCGAATCTTCTCATCCGTACCAAGATTGTATAAGACCCCATCTCTTAGACAATAAGGCGCGATTTGTGAAGAAAAACAAGACGCCCTTCACTTGACAAGCCATCAAGCATAATTCCGTGATCTAAGAATTTTCCTTCCTCACCATTCAACAAATAACATGGACATGGGGTCCTTCATGTTCGATCTCTCCTTCCATGCACACCTTGCCATTTCTAGTTGGCTCACCGGTGGATGTTGATGCCGTGGCCACACTCGCCTCAACTTGGCTTGCAAAACTAGCTCTCCCACACGCCGACGTACTGCAGTATCCGTGTATGCGCAAGTCGCCGACGTGCATCTCTCGACGCCGCCACCCCATCTTCATGCTCCCTAGTCTCATGACTAGCCAAAATTGCGATCTAGCGATCTCCTCACTTTTGTGTTTTCTTGGCAAGAACTTCTCTGACCTTGGACCCATCGACACCCTTTCTTGCAACTCCACTGCAAGCACACCTAGGTGTGGTCTCTCCACAATCCTCCATACCGGCATGGCTAAGTGTGGGCTATGGACTTCCCTTGGGGGTAGGAATTAAGTGGGGCTTTGTTTTTGGTAGGTTGGAATAGTAAAATAAGGCGGAAAAGGAGGAATAAGCACGGATGGCGCTCGGTGGACTCCGGAGTATACTCGGACTCGGTGGGCAACGTGCCGGACCACCATGGCGAGCACGGACTACGTCGGTGTGGATAAGTCCGGACCCACTCGGGTCAAAAGCAGGATAAATCGTCGCCCGAAAGTAACTTAGAAGTTGAGTCGTGAGAGGACTAAGCGGCGCCACGTGGGCCACAGTGGAGGTCGGGCATGCAGCGAGTCGGGTAGCCTTGCAGGCCGTTATAGCGGTATTCACGCCCGAGCAGCGTAAGGCAATCTGTGGCGTAAGGCGAGTAAGCGGGCGTGGGTCGAGTAAGCCATGCGAGACCTCGCGATTCTGACGAGGGAAGAGGCGCCTTCCGCCCGGTTACTCCAGCGCGGCCGAAGAGGAGGTCATTTCTGGACCTCGAGACAATTCGCGGTCTCTTGCGCTCCAACCCGGCTCTCTGGCGCTATCTCTTTGAGAGCATCTTCGGCTCCGTCGGGTTGGGCGTGACAGCGGAGGCGCGCTCGTGCGGACTCGGCCGGCGGCTCGGCCGAGGGAGAAGAAAGGCGATGGCACCCAAAAGGCTGCGGAGGTGCAGGAGCCATGGAACACAGTAGGCGCAACATTGTGACCCGCTATCCGGACTTTGGGCCTGGTGGAGGAAGCGGATTAGTCAGTGGCACTTGGATGTGTTCAGTGCAGACGTTTGATGTCGCTCTGTCGGGAGTTCGCCGGGAAGATGTTGGCGGCCAACAAGGAGGTTCGGTCAAGAACCTCGGGAGGATCTAGGCGATGGACCTTGGAGGTCTGAGGCGACCTACAACCGCCCAAAGGAGGAAGAAGGCGTGGTTCGAGCCCCTCAAGGCGAAGGGAAAGATAGGGCGCCAGCGCCAGGGCACAGGAGCCGCGGCGGACAACCAATGGTTGATATCGGACCTTGACGGTAGAGTAAGCGTGGATCATTGTCCATTGGAACACCGCTCACCAAGGTGGATCACCTTGGTGATAATTGTTAGTATTCAGCATGCGTTACGGGGAAGAGGCGGGTGAGGAAGGATTATCTTCGCCCGGTTCGTCAGGCCATGGTGAGGCGAAGCCCTCGCCATCGGGGCATCCCCATACATTCATGTATGGGGACATTTGAGCTCTGAAGGAGGGAGAGAGATCGGGCGCTCGGAAGTGGAGGCCTGCGGGAAGTGGGCGTGCAAGGCGCCCGAGGTGGGGGCCGACCCCCTAAGGCCAAAGCGGACCGGGAGGAGGGCGGGAGGATTGGGACTCCATACGTCTGGAGCGGACCCCCTCACCACCCAGGAAGTATGGGAAGAAATCCCGCTTCCCTTCTCCGTGCCTCCTCGGAGCAACCAGCGGCGGGAGGAGCAGCGGAGGGAGTTGGCGGTTGCGGCTCCGTGCCCAGCCGACAGCCGAGCCCGCCGGACTCGGCGGGAAGCGCAAGGCAGCGTCTACCAGCACCTCGGGCGGTGCGGTGCCCTTACCCCTTGCAGTGAGGTGAAGAGGCGGTGGGAGGCGAGAAAGGGCCCGCGCTCAAGGAGCGAGGTCAGCGGCCGCCAGTCGATCTGTCCCCGACAGGAAGGGGCAAAGGCTAGCTCCGGACCCCTCACCTCAAGCCCAGGCGAAGAGGGCAAATAAAGGCTGGCGGCCAAGAGGGCCAAGGAGGTGGCTCGGGAGCTCGGCACTCGGGACCTAAGGGTCTGATTAGGTCGAACCCAGTCGGACTTACTCGACTGCGGTATGGAGGTCCTTGGCGGACCGAAATGCCCGCTCCCTCACGGACTTTGTGGGGTCTCACGATGTGGCCGTGGAAGAAACACGGCGGGTCACAGCTCGTCATGGACGGTATGCTTTGGGGTCTCTGCCGAAGACCCGGAGGTAGAAGCCACCGGGCGTATGGTGCTCCTCCGGGAGGCGGTTGGAGGCCGGGAGGCAGGAGGAAGGCGAAGCTCGGCCGCATCGAGAAGAAGCAGGGAGGCCGAGAGGAAGTGGTCCATCAAGCGGGACGGACTAAATTCCTTCAGTGGGTGGCGGTGGCGAGCCTGAGGAGGCCCAAGCAGGCGGAAGACCTCTGAGCGGAGGAGTAAGCGCGGCGGGAGGCGAAGAGGCCGGGCGCAAGCGGAGCTCGTGACTGGCGGGCGGCGGACCCGGGCGCCAAATGGGCGGCTCAGTGAAAGCGGCAAAGGCGGGCGCTAAGAGGCCCGTGATCACTATCGCGTGATCGGAACCCGGTGGAGGAGGCAGCGAGGATAGCTGCTAACTGAAGAAGAGGCGAGGCGGCGGGCAGTGCAGGCCAGCCATGCAGGAGGAGGAAGCCGAGCAAGGAGATGGAGGATCTCGGTCTCATTGTGGTGGAACGCCAGCGGAGATGGAAGACCAAGGAGACCACAGGCTGCGGCTCAAGTTACCATTGAGAGGAATGGTAGTCTGCGGGCGTGATCGCGGATCACGAGAAATAAGCTCGGCTCACGGGCGGAGGAATGCGGCGATGGAGCGAGGCGGGGCGTCGCGAAATGGAGAAGGACACAGGCGAGGCCGCATGAGCGAGTTGCCCACTTTGGAGAGGAGATGGCGGAGTTAACGGCCGGAATGAGCGGAGGAGGCGAGCGCTGGGCCTTGAGAAAAATTCTGGTCCGATTGAGAAAGGCGGAAGGGCAGCTGCGCTATGGTAAGCTAGCGGGCGGAAGCAGCGGGGCTGAGCGGTGAACAGCGGCGGCGGTGCGAGGGCAGGCCGCCCTTGTAGCCTCGCGTGTCTGCCCGGCTCCAATCAAACTGGCGGTGGCCCAACAAGCGGGGCCGCCCGGGCACCTATGGCGAAGGGGTATCGGGTGCTCGGGCACACGTGGAAGAGGCAATTCGGAGTTGATTCGGACTTTGCCTATTACCACGCTGAGCTCCTTAAGACATTGGCGACCTCGGCCGCTCGACGGACCCTGGAAGGCTCGAAGGGATGAAGGGCATGGGCAGGGACTCTAGTGGCCTGTTTGGAGGCAGTAGCGGGGAGAAGAGCATCGAGGAGGCGGGGCAGCGGCCGATACAACCCGGTAAGTCGGCGCAGCACTGCTCGGGAAGATAGGCGGGGGCCTTGAAGAGTGGAAGGAGGAAGCCGACCCAAGACAAGGGTCGGTGGGAAGGATGAGGACCTAGCGATGAGGTCCGAGTAAGGGTCGGAGCTTGGGGCGGACCCGTGTGATCGGACCTTGAGGTCGAACCCCGAAGATGAGCCGGACCCAGTGAGGCCGGACTCGGGGAAGGCGACTCAAGTTGACTCGGGGTCGAGGCCGGACCTCGGTCCGGACTCGAAATGAGAGGAGTCCCCTCAGGCTTACGTTGGGGAAGCGACAGTCGGTGGCCCCTAGGAGGGACCTTTGGGGCGAGAAGCAGCGTTGTAATGTGCGGTGGTCGACCGCCGCCGGTAACAACGGCGAGATTCGGGAAGAGGAAGGGTCCCCCGGATCATCCGATTGTGCGCCTTGTCGGTAGGAGATTGGACCACCAATCCAGTGAACCGGGACCTTCCAGCCGAAGAAGGAGATAGGAGGGAGGAATAGGATGGTAGGCGGCGATTAAGGCGTCTTGAGCCACGGCTCGAATAGAAATGTAATAAAGCGCCGACCTCCGGCAGTATAAGAGTGAGGCACTCTAAAGTATCTTTCTCTTGGTGATCTGGCGTTTCTTGACCCTTGTCGTCTTCTTGCTAACGTGAGTCTGAGTCACTGGCGAGCACGCGACCGGAGAGGCGATCAAGGTTACGGTAGCGGACCCTAACGTATGGTGGTGTAGAGAAGGGTGGCGGACCCGTGAATTCGTCAAAGCGGTGAATCAACGGGCAGTGGTGGAGGACTCGAGGCGTGGGCCGGACGGAGGCCGTGAGGGCCGGTAGCGCGTTTTCCTAAGGTAGATGTAGTGTGAGTGGAGAAGAAGCGGACTAGAGGTGCAAGTGAAACGTGAGCGTCTCATGACGTCCTAAGCGTTTGGCCACACGGGCCTGTCGGTGAAACGTTGCGAGTATTAGATGCGCGGCCCGGCGAATGTATGCGTTGAAGGCGAGGACGCAAAGTGAAGTAAGAATCGCGAAGCGCAGCAAGCGACCTATCATTCCTTGGGAACGGACTCCTTCTGACAGGATTGTGCGCTGGCGTCCGGTCGGCGCCACACTAAGCCATCCTTGCTCCGGCTCCAGCTCACGTACCTCCCAGACACCATTTTTGCATGCCGCTTTTCCTTTCTCCAAAGTGATTTCTTTTTCTCCATCGCTCTTGCCACCATCGCCACTTGCACTCCCACTACGCCCTCGATTGCTCACCCTAAAAGGCACTCCTGTCCTCCACCGTTGATGCTCCTTTACTTCATCTTGAACTCTTAGATTATTACATGCAACCAAACCACAAACCTGCGTTTATGGACACTTGGCCCTTCCCTTGCACCTCTTGCCGTACAACTTCAATCACACTTGTACTTTGCTCATGACCCTCTCCTTCCAATCGTGGTCTCCTCAACTCCTTGTCATGAAATCTGTATAGCCACAATCCGCTCTCTAGTTTTCACACGAGAAATAAAATCGCATTCACATCCTGCTTCCCAATTTCTTAAACTCTTCCATCTCTCATTCTTGAAATCTTTACCTTGCCGATTCTAGCTCTAAGTCTTCTATGGCATTTGGATCTACATCGTTCCCTGACTCCAACCTATGCTATCCGAACCTTTATCAGAAAATTCATATCATAGGCCTTGCTTTGTGAAAGCTACATATACAGCGATCGTGGTGGTACTCTCTCCAAGGAACCATAAATCCTTTCTACATAATCATACAAAGGTTCCCTCCTCTTCAAAGTCCTCAGCCGGCGTGTGATGCATAACTCTTCGGGCCACATAATTAAAATGCAGCTTTCAAATCATCCCAATCGGTGGTGAGTGCAGCCCCATAGGTACGACTATACCGAGTGCATGACTTTGAAGCACTCAGAAAAATTCGAGACCTATGACCTGAGGCTTCTAAATTTACATGAGACACATGTTCAAAAGTTCACACAAAAGCCTGGCGTCTTCACCTCGTTATTCTCCCCAAATTTTACATATTCTTTGGCGGCTATGGGGTCGACTCCCACCTCCTTCCTCCACTCATGGTTGAGGCGTCCTGAGCGGCTACTCCGGCTCCTCCTCAGGACTCCAACCACTACCGGGGAGAGGTGTTTTACAAAACCCTTTGCAAATCTCCCAATCTTCTGACTCTAAACACCTCCGTTATAAATTGGTTTAGTTTCATTTGGTGTGGCAAGTTTTAAGACTCGGTTCTGACGGGTTTCTAGTTGGATGATGTGGCACTCTTTTGGGTGCTCATTTACAACAACATTCATGATGGCTCTCCATTGTCATAACGTTGTAAAGCTTTTTTCAAATTTGATCTTTATTTTCTAAAATCTTTATTAACATCTCTAATCACAAAAATATGATTGGAAGCCATTTACAACATGCGATGACGTGGCTCCCTTGTTGTAGATTACGTTGTAAAGCCTTTTCTCAAAATTTGTTCTTTATTTCTTCAAAATAAAGAACAAATTTTGAGAAAAGGCTTTTAAAAAAGATGATATTTATTGTAGATTACGCTTGTAAGCCTTTTTCTCCAAATATTATTATTATTATCTAAGATATTTATTAATAAACCCAAAAAATATGATTGGAGGCCATTTATGAAGATGATTTACTTGAGGTGAAGAACGATGGAAAGAGACCATCTAGGAAGGACAACAAATGGGGACCCGGGGTGAGTGAAGAGAATGCTCCCTAAAGTGACCAAGCTGCACCACAATGTCATATCACAGGTAGAATAAGCGCAGCAAACCAGAGGAAGGCATCACCACCGTCGCCATGGAGAATCCGTTGAGGCGGCTGAAAACAATAAACCAGCCGGAGTATCTTTGTGATCACAGGAGACGCCACACTATACTGCTGCATGGTAGCTTTGGCACAAGACTTGATAGATTTGTCAAAGTCCTCGACCATTGCCATCGTTTCTAGAGCAAGCGGGATAAAAGGTGGCCCGCTTGCATCCTGCTCTTGCGGACCTTGAGAGGCGGCTGCAGCGGCACGCTGGGCGGTTGGTGATGACACAGGCGGAGGTGGCGTCACGTCGGTCGTGTAACCACTACATCCGCCACCACACACAGTCGCCACGGACAAGGTATAAGTCCGATTGAGCGACGTAAGAAGAGTATACTCCGCTCCCTCCGGGCCATATAGCCACTTTCGCGAGCAATGGCAAACATGGCGTCACGGATGGCGTCATGGTGTGGCGATGACCCGTGGGGACAACGAGCAAGGTGGACACGAGGCGTCAGGCGAGCCGCACTCACAAGTGAGGCGAAGAAGCCCTGCCGGTGGAGTAGGCGAGGCAGATCGCATCGCGATAGTGAAGGTGGTTGGTGCGATGTGAAATCCCGTATGCATGGGCGGGCGGTGGCCAACACACTCCCTTCCGAACAAAAGGGCGCTCTAGTGGACACAGAGATGGAGGGTCACGGAGGGCGGAAAAGCTGGCCGAGGCTTCTCGGCGAGATGCACACAATCCCTAAAGCCATCGATGATAAATGTAGAAAGGAGGAAGTCCTTAGAGCATCTGCGATAACATGTCTACGCTGCCTCAGGGCGATTGGAGAAGGTTCCCTCCTCACACTTGATCGAGATCCTCGAGAAAGGGCTTGTCATGGAGGATGAAGCAGGAAGCCAAGGCGAGGCGGAGGGCCCAACTCCCCAAGCCGTGGGAAGAGACCTCGATGAGGCGATCCTCGCCTCCAAATTGCAGGCGGGGATGCTTGCCCGGTGAGCAGTCGCCCCAGGCACTCAAAAGCCCCAGGCCCAGATGTCCCCAAGAGTATCCATAATCTTATTATCAAACCCGGGCCGGGACAAAGGGCCAGGCAGGCGGCGTCTGAATGAGGTACCAGGCGCCTAGCAAAAGCGAAGGAAAGGATTCCAAAGGCCACAGGCATCCTCCGACAAGGAGGTCTTCAATAGGAGAGGTCCTCTGCAAGGGCCTTGTGACTTTTCTTGATGGCCAGCAGTAGCGCACAATCCGTCGCGTTGTAGGAAGAAGTCCGTTCCAAAGGAATGATAGGCCCCGTTTACGCGTTCGGGTGATTCTCATCCTTAGCGCTATTAGGTCTCAACTCACACACATACTCTAACTACTCTGCGTTTCACCGTCTGGGCCGGTATGGCCAAGCGTTTAGACCGTTCGTCCGTATCGTTCATACATCCTCACGCATCCGGTCCTTTCCTCTCTCCTCACTTCTCTTGATCTTAGAAAAAAGGGCGTTCTGATCCGGACCTCCTCCGTTCCGCGGGCCTCTCGTCAGGCTCTACACACCTCCAGTTCCTCCGGCTCCGCGTTCAGTCCATTCGGTGCGGACGCGGCTCGGACGAGCACGGTCGTGATCACCTTCCTGCACACCACAGCGTTAAGTCCGTCACGGGACCTTGATCAATCTCCGGGTGTGCACCTTTCGGTGACTCGGGACTCACGTTGTGAAGACTCACAAGGTGCAGGCAGGCATCAACACCAAGAAAGATGCTTTACTACAGCCTCGGCCCTCTTATCTGCGCCCAAGGTGGCGTCTTTATTACACCCTATTACGGTGATAGCCAGCTCGGTATACCCTAATCGACGCCTACATCTTCTCCCCTATCTCGGTAGAAGAAGGTCCACAGGCCCTCGGAATGGGTGGTCAATCCCCGTCACAGGTTGTGGTGCAATCGGATGATCCGTGGCGGGCCCCTCCTCTCCGGAATGCCGGGTTGGGCTCTGCGTGATCGACGCCCGTTACCTCTCACTGGCCTCCAGGTCCAGCGGTGGGGCCACCCTCGGCTCCCCTAGCGTAAGTCGAGGGGCTCCTCCTTCTTGCCGCGGCCCGGTCCTCGAGGTCTCTCGACTCACGAACCCGAGTCCGGCTTCACAGGTCGGCCGGCTAGGTCCGACCTTGTCTGCGGGGTCCGGACCTCGGGGTCAGTTGTGCAGTCCGGACTTGAGGTCGGACTGTAGTCGGACTTGGTCGGACTTATTCTGGGGTGGACGGTCGCCTCCCCTCGTCCGGACAAAGTCGGACTCCATCACCGGGTTTCCTCCCTCACAGGACTCCTCCGTGGCTCTCCTCAGTCCTCCTGTTCCCGATCGCCTGACTCGCCGTTGGCCCCTCCTTCCATGGTGAGGTCGGGGTGCTTACCTCGATCGCATCCGCTCCCTCGTTGCTCCTCCGGTTGCTCCTCTCCGCGCTCCGTCATCTCAAGCAGGCCACTAGGGTCACTGTCTCCCGTGGCCTTCATCTCCTTCCACAGGCCTTCCGAGGTCCGTCCCGTTTCTGAGTCGAGGCTTCTCGCCCGGGCTCGTGGTAATAGGCAAAGTGCAGATCGACTTGTTGAATTGCCTCTTCCACGTGTGCGGGCACCGATACTCCCTCCGCCATAAGTGTTCGAGGCGTCTTTTCGGCTTGTTGGGCCACCTCTCCTGCCGGTTGGCGGTGGCAGGCGTATCACGCGAGGCTACAAGGCGGCCTCGGTCACCTCCTGCATTGCAGCTGTTGCTCACTGCTCCGGCTCCGTCGTTTCCTTTCCGCCCGGCTTACCGCCATAGCGGCGTTCCCTTCCGCCTTTCGGTGGACGGCGGCTTCTTTTACCTTCGTGCTCGCGCTCCTCCGTTCATTCGGCCTTTAGCTCCGGCTCCCTCTCCAGGCGGTGAGATACCTCCGTCCAGGACTTCCTCCGGCTCACGCAGCGTCCAACTCCTTGGATGATGGCGATTTTCCTCCGTCTTGAGACGGGCGGGCTTACTCTTTTGCTCGAGTCGTGGATTCTCGTTGAGAATCACTGCTTCTCAAGCGCATCTTGGGTTGTAGCTCGGCGTGTCCTTCTTTGTCCTCCATGCCCGCCTCCTTCTCTGCGGTGTGCTCGAGATCCCTATCTCCCGAGTGCGCCTGCCTCCATAGCCTTTGTCTAGCCAGGTTCTCGGTACTGTCGACTCTTTCCACCGGTTCGATCCGTCAGTGATCCCGGTCGCTCTTTGCCCGGCTTCACTCGCCGCCTTTGCGCGGCTTCTCTGGCGGGCCGCCTCCGCGGTCGAGCTCTCTCGCCTCGGGCCTCTTCCGCCACCCGTTTCCTTCGATCGGCGGGGACTCCACTTTCCTTTGCCCCTCGGCCTTCACTTGCTCTTGGGTTCCACCATCCTCCTCCGGGTGGCCTCCACTTCCACAGGTCTTCTCCATTTGGCCACACGAGACCCCAAAGCATTCCGTCCATAATATGGCGGGACTTCGCGTGTTTCTTCCACGGCGTGCTGTGAGGCCCCCACAAAGTCCGTGGTGGAGCGGCATTTCTCGATAAGGACCTCCATACCATGATCCGGAGTAAGTCGGTGGACTCGTCATCGGGACCCTCGGGTCCAGTGGTAGTCCGGTCTCACCCTCTTTGGCCCTCGCCTCTAACTCCTTTGCCCTCTTTCTGGGCTCGGAGGAGGTGAGGTCAGGAACAGCTCTTTTGCCCCGCTGGGGGAGAGACCGCTCGAGGATGGGCTGCGCGATGACCTCCTGCTCCTTGCCAGCTTGTAGAAGCTTCTAGGCGGGAAGGCGCCCTCGTGGGTGCATGGCTACGCCCTACGACCCTACGCTTCCGGCGCTACGCCCGCCCTTGGGGCGTGAATACCCTTATAACCGGCGGTTCGGTCAGCCTCACTGCATGCGACCTCCGCCACTCACGTGGCGCCCCGCCTGCGTCATCCTCACGCCCCCTCCTGGGTTACTTTCCTGGCGTACTTATCCTTGACCGGGTGGGTTCCGGACTTATCCGTTACTCCGGCGTAGTCCGGGCTTCCATAGTGGTACAAAGGTCCGTTGTTCACTCAGTCCGGAGTACTCAGCCTCGTCCGGCGCTACCCCAATTTATTCCTCCTTTCCGCCTTATTTATCCTTCAATCCTAAAAAAAGCGAAACCCTACTTATTTCCTAACTCCCGAGTACCGCCCACATACTCCCCTTCTCATACATTGGCGTCTCCGCCAACACTAAGCATGATATCTTCTTCACCACCCGTTTGAGTGGGCAGCTCTCCATCTAGTGTCGTGGCTGGGCGGACCCGTTGTCATATACTTGCACCACTTGATACGGACCCATCCATCTCGGTGAAGTTTGCAGAAAATGCATGTGTGACTATCATAAAGGAGGGCGGTCCCCTTCCTTTACATACTCGATTCATGATCGGCGATCGTGCAAATCTTCTGGTTTTACCAATGCATCTTCAATTTGAGCTTCTTCCACATCCTCACCTTTGCACAAACCCCAAGAGTCGCCGAGTTGGCTTTCCTCCTCGGATCTCCCTTCCATCATTACTCGAAAGTGGGCACTTCAAACTCTCGGCATTACGGGAGTGTCCGTGTGTAAGGTATTAAGCCCAATGTACTTAGACTAATACACTTAGTCTAAGTTAGGTGTCGATTAAGTATCATTAGTTTAGCTTAAGCTAATCACTAGGAAGCTTCTTGTGCTCCTTCCTAGGAGCTTCTTGTGGAGCTTCCTAGGGAATATTGGAGGTATAAATACCCTCCAAGCCTCATCTCAATGTGAGAGAGCTACTCTTGCCTCCTCCTCTCCTCTCCTTCCACCATGGCTGCCCACGATCCTTCAAGCGGTATCGAGCCATGGTTTGGTTGTGTTGTGATGCTAGAATTTTCTAGCTGCGGGGCGGCAGCTCGTGGGGTGATCCGATCGCGGCGAGGGCGCAGCGCGCGCGCGGATGAGGCGTGGGCAAGCCGCGACCGCGCGGGCGGGCGGCCGGCGAGGCCGTGCGGACCGCAGGCGAGCGCAGGCGGCGAGCCGCGGAGCGCGGCGGGCGGCGGGCCAGCGGCGGCCGCGGGCGCGGCGCGGGGCGGCGCGGGCCGGCGCGGGGCCGCGCGGCGCGGGGCCGCGAGCGGGGCCCGCAGCGGGCCTTGAGCGCGCAGGCCGGCCGGCCCGCGCGCGGCGCGGCCCAGCGCGCGCCCGCGGCGCGCGCGAGCAGCGTGCGCGGCGAGCCCAGCGGGCGCGGCGCCCACGGCCGGCGCGCGCGCAGCCCCGGGCCAGCGCGGCGCGGCGCCCCGGCCGAGGCCCCGGGCCGGCGCGGCGGCGGGGCGCAGCCAGGGGCCCAGGCCTTGCGCCGCGCCCGCAGCGCAGCCTTGGCCGCGGCCCGCCCGGCGCGCGGCTGGCCGCAGCGTGGCGCGCAGCGGGGGTGCGCGCCCGGCGCCGGCAGCGCGTCGCGCCGTGCGTCGGGCGCGGCGGTGGCGTGCGGGCGCGCGGTGGCGCGGTGCGTGGCGGGGCGGGGCCGGCGGGCGTGGCGGCCGCGGTTGAGTGCAGCGCGGTGGCGAGATCGTCGAGCGATTGGGATTACTCGGTGGAATCAACGGCAAAAGACACGGACCGTACGGTGGCTTTTTCTTCTTTGACTTTTCTAACAAGGCGAGTTGAGTGTTTTATCAGTATCGATTTTTGAGTCATGATGTCTTCATCATCGAAAGCGTCATGTTCAATATCGAGAAGTTAGATGGTACTAACTTCCCGTTCGGAAAGAACAAGTGTATAATGTTCTAGTGCGAAAAGATCAAGCCCATAAAGTTGTTAGGCGTCAAACCGGATAGTATGACGGGATGAGTGGCGGGACTGGATGAGCTTGCTAGATCTACTATCATGCTAACATTGTCAAAAGCGGTGTACTTCAATGTGAAAGATAAGACCACGAGTTACGGATGGCGTATGACTGTATGAGAAGCAAAGTGCGGCTTCTCGGTGTATTGGTTGAAGCATGGTGGACTTGAAGATGAAGGAAGGGACGAGGATGTCCGATCATCCGAATGATTTCAATACCATTTTCAGCCGACTCTCATCTCAAGGTATCACGTTCCCAGTTAGTGAGAGCTATGTTTCATGGTCACATTACGGAGAGTTGGGATACCTTCGTGCACTCGAGTAATTGCCTTTGCTAGTGGTCTTACCATTGTAAATGTAGAAGGTAGCACATTGGCGAGGAGGTGAGCAGGAAAAACATGGAACCTTCCAAAGGTTCCGTGCCCTCATAGTGAGAGGGAGGTCCACGCTGCGAAGGGAAGCAAGCAACGGAAGCTTTTCTCGTAGCAAATCTCGTAGTCGTAACAAGAATGTGGAGTGTCACTATTGTCACAAAGGGTCACTTCAAAAGAGAGTGCGAGAAGTTCAAAAGGACCAAGGAAAGAGAAGAAGCGGAGACAAGAAGGCGACTTTGCATCGGTTGGAAGAGTTAAACTACGTTGAGGACGGAGATGTCCTTATCTCTTCTTACTTGAATCTTTAATTAACCGTGGATAGTCATTTATTACGCAATTGGATAATTGACTCGGTGCATCTTTCCATGTTACTCCTCATAGAGAGTGGTTTAACACGTATGATGCTACAAGGAAAGGATGCGTTAGGCTTGGAAATAACTATGCATGCGGATCGCAGCGTGGGTGATGTGCAACTCAAGTTTGACAACGGATCTTCATTCATCTTTGAAGGGCGTTAGGCATGTTCAAGTTGACAAAGAGCATGATTAGCGCGAGACGGTTGGATGATCTGGTTACTTCTTGGTTTGGGGATCACTCTTGGAAGATCTCCAAAGGTTCTCTTGTGTTAGCTCGTGGATCGAGTGTGGCACTTTGTACTCACCAGTAAACACATCAAAGATCATGTGATCATGTGAGCAAAAATGTTTCCTTGTGGCATTGCGGTTAGGACATATGTCTCGAGAAGGGAATGAAGGTTTTATCTCGTTACGGTTATATCCACTGCTTAACTTCTCGATCTCTCGATGTGTGAGCACTGTTTATATGGGAAGCAGACAAAATCATCACATCGAACGAGGTAAAGTAGAAGTAAACCTCTTGAGTTGGTTCACGGGTATGTGGACCTATGCCTCTGCATCATTAGGCGGTGCCTCTTATTTTGTCACTTTCATAGATGATTTCTCACGCAAGGTGTGGGTTTATCCTTTGAGGAAAAAGGATGAAGTTCGGCGGTGTTTGAAATTTGTCACCCTTGTAGAGAATCGATCCACCGATTGAAGTGTCTAAGGAGATAATGGTGGAGTATGTTTAGCTTTCCGGTCATTGATTCCAAGGAATCAAAAGAATTATTGTCTCCTCCACAAAATGGTGTGTGGCGGATGAAACAGAACCATTCGAGAGGATGCGTAGTTTGTTGTCAAACTCTGGATTGCCTAATGGGTTTTGGGCGAGCGGTGTCTCTGCGGTTCATCTTATTAACAGATCTCCTAATAAAAGTTGATGAGGTTCGGAGGAGCTATGGTGCGGAAAGAAACCATCCTACAAGCATCTGCGAGTGTTTGGCATGAGGCATCGCCATGTTCCAAAAGAGTTTCGGGACAAGTTGGCACCTAAGTCCAAGAAATGTATTTTTCTTGGCTATGGTGATTGAGATGGGATAGTTTGTGGGATCCGGAGGCTAGAAAGGTTGTTCGTACTAGACGTGTTCTTCAATGAGAACAAGATGCAGGAAGCCTACTCCAAGCTGGAGGTGCGAAGGGTGATCTTCCAAGAAGATGGACATGATCATCATGGGCGGGGTTGATATGTAATGTGGAGCACATTCCTCCATAGATGAACCAAGAGTCGAACAAGCTCCTATAGAGGTGCACAGTGCCGTGGTCGAGGCGGATTACACGACCTCAGCGGTATGATCCATCTGGATTATGTATCTTGAAGTTGGGAACCCTCTTCTTACAAAGAGGCTCTGTCAGCGAGTAACAAAGACAAGTGGGAGAAGGCCATGCGATCAAAAATGATTATTGCATAAGAACCAAACTTGGGAGTTGGTTCCGTTGCCTAAGGATAAGAAGGCACTACGTGCAAATGGGTGTACAAGATGAAGGTCATGATGGCAAACCAAAGTACAAGGCCCGTGGTTGCTAAGGGTTTCAAGCAACAACAGGCATTGACTTTGATGAGATTTTCTCACCTAGTCAAAATGACAACTTTGCGATGTGTTCTTGCTTTGGTTGCGAGATGATATGGAACTTGCGGATGGATGTCAAGAGCATTCTTGCATGGTGACCTTCAAGAGGGCGTCTACATGCGGGAAGGTTTTGTTGAGAAGGGCAAAGAGCATCGGTGTGCGGGTTGAGGAAGAGCCTTTATGGTTTGAAAGCAGCACCCAGTGGTATCACAAGTTCCACTCATTTATGCTTTCTACAAGCGTGGATGAGGATCATTGCCTCTATCTGAAGCAAGCTAAGGATCAAAGCTTGCTCATTTTGATCCTCTATGTGGATGATATGCTAATTCTTTGAGCGATCTTGATGAGATTTCGTTGAAGTCAAAGTTGAATGCTCACTTTGAAATGAGACTTGGGAGGCGAGCCATATACTTGGCATGCGTATTCGTCGGAATGACATAAGCGTCACTTTATTTGTCTCGAGACGGAATACATTAACAGGTGCTTCAACGTTTCAACATGGAGAAGGGAAGCCATTGGGTACTCCATTGCCTCCATATGTGAAACTTTCGCGGATTGCCCAAGCTCGAGGAGGACAAAGTGAAATGGAGAAGGTCCCATACTCATCAGTGTAGGGAGTTTGATGTATGCAATGATTGCTACACGTCGACATTGCCTTTGCGGTGGGAGTGGTTAGCGAGTTTATGTCAAACCGGCAAGAAGCATTGGGAGGCGATAAAGAGTTATGAGGTATCCGAATGGTACAAAAGCTTTGTGCATATGTTTTGGTAGTGAAGATGCATGTGTGGTTGGGTACAGATCGATTATGCGAGGATATGGACAAAAGGAGGTCCACATCGAGTTATGTCTTCACGCACGGGCGTCTCATGGCGATCTCGTTTGCGATCGTGCATTATTCGCTATCTACCACAGAGAGTATGTTGCACAGCGAGGCTTGCAAGGAAGCCATATGGCTTGCTCGTTTAGTGGGAGACTTGGGGATCAAGGTTGAGTGCCGGTGTTGCATTGTGATAGCAGTGCTATCCAATTGGCAAAGAATCCGTGTTTCATGCGAAGACTAAACATGTGGATGTGAAGTATCACTTCATTCGAGAGGTGTTGGACGACAAGAGGGTACAACTTGTCAAGGTTCACACCGAACCTAGATATTCTTACCAAGGGACTCTCTACGAGCAATTTGCACAAGCTCGGACAGATGGGCATGAGATAGTCCATTCTCCTCTGAAGGTAAATTGGCCTTTAAGTGGGAGGTTGTAAGGGTATTAAAGCCCATACTTAGACTAATACACTTAGTCTAAGTTAGGTGTCGATTAAGTATCATTAGTTTAGCTAAGCTAATCACTAGGAAGCTTCTTGTGCTCCTTCTTAGGAGCTTCTTGTGGAGCTTCCTAGGGAGCCTATTGGAGGTACCCTCCAAGCCTCATCTCAAATGTGAGAGCTACTCTTGCCTCCTCTCTCCTCTCCTCCTTCCACCCGGAGCCACGATCCTTCACGTGGTCAAGTAAGGGGTCGGGTGTGTAGTCACCTTCTGCTTGCTATCGGAGGCACAGTGCGGATGGCGACAGTATCCAGTCATGGGCGTAGTTCACTTGTGAGTTTATTCGAGATCCTGCGGATGAGCCCATTTGTCTTCTCTGTCGACCCATTGGCCTTAGGATTGTAGGGTGCCGTCTTGCGATGATTGATGCGAAATACTCCGTCATGGCGGCCACCACATCATTAAGGAAATGGGTTCCCCTATCACTTACCAAGCTGCGGACATCCGTGCGGGTTATGATGTTCTCGTGCGAGAATTTGGCCACGGTATTTGCGAGTCCGTTCTTGCCACCGCCTCTACCCACAGTGCGATGGTCGTTGCCACCGGGATGTATCTCCTTTGTGTGTGTCTTGTCGTGGGTGTATAGGTCCAACAAAGTCAATACCCCACTTTTGAAAGGTGCGGTGCCAATATCGGTACTAGCGGCCCGTGTCGTCGGGGTTGGCTTTCCGATCCGACAAGCATCACACTTCTTCAAGCGGTGGGTGTCCCCATACATTGTTGGCCACCGTATCCGCTTCAAAATCTTTTGGTGGTGACTGTCTTTGCGTAGTGTCCACCCCAATCCTTCGTGCATTCCCTTGACGGCCGCTCCTCTCTGCGGTTGTAAGTACCTTCGTTCTACTCCGTCAGGCCCTAATTTGACACACACCGTTGTACATTACGAAGGGTCGAGCATAGTGCACGAATGCCTCCCTCATCCACGAGTCGATTTTGAAGCTCCATTCCCAGGTACCGCTCTATTTCTTCGTGGGTCGGACGGGCGGACCCTCCCTTCTCGCTACTAATTGCCGGTTCGTAGCTTGGGGTTCGGTCATTTGGGCTCCTCGGTTGTACTTTCTGCGGCAACCAATGTCTCATCCGGAGCGCATCTTCACGATCTCTCAACACCTTTGTTTTCAATCGTGACGGAAATGCATTTTGGTCTGCCTCCCTTGTCTTGTTTCCACTTGACGTGAACTCCTGCAGCAACAATATCCACCTTGCTATCCGTCAGACGGGTCCGTCTTATTCACCGGATGCTTGACAAAGTGGTCTACATAGAACACAAACTCCTTTGGGTAGTAGGTAGTGTGAATTTCTTGACATATACCATACCCAGTGCTTGGCGCTCTAGTTGTGTATTTTCGTTCGCGTGGGTATGTCGGTAGTAGTATACGGATAATCCGCCTTGTCGTCCTTGGCTCGGCACTACTCCGATAGCAAAGCGGACACATCTACATACACATGAAATTTCTGCTCGATCCGGTCCTCTTAGAACGGTGCGCTTACCAAGGTGTTACGTAAATCCGAAGGCCTCCTCTCGCTCCAGACGGTCCAAACCTCCTCCTTCCATGATAGTTACATCAACTTAGCCCTCTTCAAAGTCCTTAATAAACGGCGGTAGTATCCCACCATTCCGAAACCTCTCGGCTCCTTTAGGTTCGTGTGGAGTGGATGACCGGACCTTGTCTGGTCCACCTCGATTCCAGCACACGATGTCAAGATTCCCTCCGTCATTCCAAAGTAGCATTTCTCTCGGTGTAGGCTCAATTGAGTCTCCGCGGCGCTCAAGCACCTTCTTAGATGTCCAAGGTGTTTGTCCTGCTCCCCATGCACACAAAAATCATCCAGAATATCTCCATGAAGTCCCTCGAAGTCACGGAAGGCGTTGGTCACCATACGCATGAGCGACCACAGCGCTCCGGTCATCCCAAAGGCACTTCTCTTGTAGGCAAACGTGCCCACTCCGTAGTGAAGGTCGTCTTGTCGGTCCGACTCCCTTAGGTGCAATTGGTTATATCCGAGTAGCCATCCGAGGAAGGAGTAAGTAGTCCGTCCACCTTGTCCAAAATGTCGTCTCTGAATGGCATCGGAAGTGGTCCTTCTCCGTTCGGCGTTGAGCTTCCTCCAATCTTGGCATACCCGAATTTGTCTGTGTTTCTTGGGAACCACCACAATCGTAGCGACCCACTCATTTGTGTGATGGGGAAAATGATGTCTGCCTCCGGTACTTATCAAGGACCTCCTTCACCTTGATCGAATACTTGGGGTTGAGCTTGTATTGTCGGATTGATGGCACGGCTTCAAATCGATCTTATGCTCTCCCACTTCTTGAATGCCCTTCATGTCCGTGACCTTGAAGGCGAACACCTCATAAAACTCCCATGCTTTAGTCCTTCCTTGGTCCGGAGGCATGCCTTTCTTAAACTTGAGAATTTGCGGACCTCCACTTCTTCCACGTCGTCCGGGTTCACCGTCTCCCGTTCCCGTGCTGCCTCGCTGCGTCCAAACCCCTCGTCCTCCTCTCGGGGATCGTCCTCTCGCATCCCCCATTCTCTGAAGAGCTCGTCGGAGGTGAATCGTGTTACTCCTTCGATGTCCGCTTTTCCTTGGTCCGACTCTTCGCTGTCTCCCCCTTGTGCTGGTCCGACCTCCTCTTCACTTCCTTCCTCCAGCCCCGTTGTGGCGTTTACTCGAAAACAATCAACCACTTACCAAAGGCATCCGGGTAGTCCATCTCCTCCTCGGACCGGCGGATCTTGGCGAAAGGTCGCCTCCTCGGAACTATCTTGTTAAATGCGGTGGAGTCCTCCGAGGTATACCCTTCGGTAGTGCTCACGGTTTCCCACAATAGGTGTCCTTGCTCCGGTGATAGCAACCCTCCCTTCTCGCACCTTAGGGTCCCGGTCCACCGGCTTGAAGTGAATCTCCTTCCTTCCAAAGTGTAGCTTTGCAGGCCAACCCGACCATGGCCGCAACACCTCATACCCTAATGGTCCGGCGGTTTGATCACAACAAAATCCGGTTTGTAGGGTGCCTATGGTGGCCAAGACTCGGTTAACTCCCCGCGGATCTCTTCTTGACATATACGCCATTCTCGAGTCTTCGTTGAGGTTGAAGGATGTGAAGCCCAATTTTTCGTGCGTGGCTTGGTGATGAGGTTGACTCGGACCCGTGTCCAGCGGTACATCCTTGATGATACATCCAATCTCCACTTGTACCACTGGCGCCAGGTCGTATGGGACACCTCACTTCCACTGTACCCTTCACGGCTTTGGTGCTCCATGGGTTTCCCTAACGGCCACGGACCTCTTGTCGGTATTTGGGTTATCCCTCGGTGTCGAAAGGACACAAGGTCTGCGATTCATCATCGGTCGCCACATTAAAGGCGAGGCTTCTACCCCAATCGAGGATCCTGCTGCGTCCTCATCCTCTCCCGGTCACTTACGGTATTCTCCGGATGCTTGCGCATTTCCTCCTGCAACATCTCGGTCACCTCCCGGACTACGTGGAAGCTAACGTCGCCGTCGCGGGAGGCACCGTTCCCTTCTCCCATCTGTCGGGAACTTCCTTGTAATCCCTCCGTGACTGCCGTCAGCCCTCCTTCATCGGTCGGATCCTCTGGTATTTCCGTTTGATTGCCTTCCTCCGTGCCTTCCTCGATCTTGTTCTTCTTCAATGGCGCCTTTCTCGTCGCTCCTTCCTTGACTCTGAGACACCTCAAGATTTCCACTGACTCCCTTCCTTTCGACACCCCACCGTACCTTCTTGTTCTTTTCCATCTCACGGAATCTCTTCCTCCATTGAGCATCTTGACTTGCCGTCAGGTCTTAGGAGGTGGCGTTGGTGGTCGAGTTCTCCGCTTGGTGTGGCATATCGTCTTTGCGGGGTTGGGACATAGCGTCTTGCTGCTTGCGATACCGGCCGCTCGAAGTCCCCATTACCACCTCGTTGAGTGCGGACGCGTTGGAGTAATGGCGAGATTCCCAGTTCCAAGACCACGGCCGTCACGGAGGATACGAAGGGCTCCCATGCGGTCTTTGCATCGGTGGGGCTCGTTGTGTGGACCTCCGGTTGGCGGATACATGGTTTTGGGATATCGCGGCCCGCACATAGGCCTCTTCCCATTGCTCCTCGGCCTCCTCCTCGTATTCGTAGTCCACTTGATGCCGGCCTTGAGGCGGTTGGACTTCGAATGGTGTTGGCACGGCACACGAGATCGTTCGTGGTCGGTGTTTTCCGCGCTCGGTCCTTAACACAGTTTATCGCGGTCCTCTACTCTCTTTATCACTTTTCCGGGTCCTCCGCACTACCTCCTTTGAGGGAGTCGGGTCTGGAGCTTCTCGGACGTCTGGTGTCACCACCTCCTTCTTACCACTTCTTTTTAGCGGGGCCTTCTTGCTCTTCTTCTTGCGGGATACTCTTCCTCGCTAGAGACCTCCGTCTCTTCTTGGACGCTCCTCCTCCAAGACACCTCCGATTGGTCTTCCTCCTCCTCAAGACTCTTCCTCCTCAGTCGAACCCCGTTTCTTCTTCTTCTTCTTGCCTCCTTGAGCGGATTTATCCTCGATGTAGCGATTCCTCGTAGTTTTGGCCGCTCGACCGCCTTGCCCACGTCCTTCTCGGCGGCGGGGCGTGCAGCCATGGGTTTGGCTAGACCGCGAACCACCGTCGCTTGCATCGTGGTATGGGTTGGATGCCGATCCTCGGGCATAGAACCGCTCGATGTCTGAGCCCGGCTTCTCCTTCTTCCCTCGCTTGATTTTCCAACTTTGATAATACATACCCCTCACGGTGATCCCTCGAAACCGTTCTAAGAAGGCATTTTCAAAGCTTCAAGCAGGCGGGTGGGGCATTCTCCGGTGGTCGGTACTTTCTCCGATACCATTGAGCGGTGTCCTCGGAGAACCCCTTGGAAAACTGGATGAGTGCGTCGGCTCCCTCTCCGTTGAAGTTGGCTTTGGACAGAAGTCCTCCACAAAGGTCTCCGCATCCCGCTCCTTCTTCCCTCCGAATATGGAGTCGCTTGTTTGGTCGGTAGGGGCCATGGCTGCGCCATCGATTGGGTTAGGCGTGGCGTCCTACCTTCTTCCGTTGGCGTCCCTGTACCCGTACTCGTCTTGGTCCGACAATTCGACCACGTTCTCCCTCCTCGATCGGCGGTGCTCTCTCGTTGGGTTTGGCGTCTCTCCCTCTCCACGGCTCGGAGGCAGCGACCACGTCCGATCCTCCTGTTCACTCTTGACCGTCGCTCGGCCTCACGCATTCACTTACCTTCTCTTCCTAAGGGCGCTGCGGCACCACGATTTCATTCCCGGCAGCGCCAAAATGTGGCGGGACTTTTCGATGGCCAGGCGCGCACAATCCCGTGTCGTTGTAGGAAGAAGTCCGTTCCCAAAGGGAATGATAGGCCCGTTTACGCGTTTCGGTGATTCTTCGTCCTTAGCGCTCGTTCGGTCTCAACTCACACACATACTCCTAACTACTCAGCGTTCACGTCTGCCGGTATGGCCAAGCGTTTAAGGACCCGTTCGCGTCCGTATCGTTCACGCATCCCTCACGCATCGGTCCTTTCCTCTCTCCCTCACGCTACACTCTTGATCTTAGAAAAGAAGCGGTTCTGATCCGGACCTCCTCGTCGTTCGGGCCTCTCCGTCCGGGCTCTACCACCCTCCGTTCCTCCGCTCGTTCGATCAGTTCGGTCGGACGCGGCTCGGACGAGCATCGGTCACCCTTCCCACACGCACACCACAGCGTTAAGTCCGTCACGGGACCTTGATCAATCTCCCGGGAGGCCGTGCACCGCGGTGACTCGGGACTCACGTTAGCAAGAAGACTCACAAAGGTGCGCAGAGCGGCATCAACACCAAGAAAGATGCTTTACTAGGCGACCTCGGCCCTCTTATCTGCGCCCAAGGTGGCGTCTTTATTACACCCCTATTACGGTGATAGCCACTCGGTATACCCTAATCGACTACCTATTCTCCCCTATCTCCTTGTGGGTGGGAAGGTCACAGGCCCCCTCGGAATGGGTGGTCCAATCCCCGTCCACGGCGGTTGTGGTGCACCCAATCGGATGATCCGTGGAGGGGCCCCTCTCTCCCGGAATCACAGTCGGGTTGGGCTCTGGCGGTCGACAACCGCGTTACCACGGCGTCATCCTCCTGGCCTCCACAGGTCCTTGCGGTGGGGCCACCGGCCTCGGCTCCCCTAGCGTAAGTCGAAGGGGCTCCTCCTTCTTCCGCGGCCGGTCCTCGAGGTCTGTCTCGACTCACGAACTTGAGTCCGGCTTATTCACAGGTCGGCCGGCTAGGTCCGACCTTGTC
The DNA here is from genome assembly GCA_010909165.1 of Anthoceros angustus. Lineage (NCBI taxonomy): Eukaryota > Viridiplantae > Streptophyta > Anthocerotopsida > Anthocerotales > Anthocerotaceae > Anthoceros > Anthoceros angustus. Next base: position 692,433 of record MU008160.1, read on the forward strand.
TGGGTCCGGACCTCGGGTCCGGACTTCAGGTCCGGACTTGAGTCGGACTTATTCAGTCCGGACTTGAGTCGGACTTCTGTCCGGACTTGTCCGGCCTCCCTGAGTCCGGACAAAGTCCGGACTCACGCCCCGGTTTCCTCCCTCACGGGACTCCTCCGTGGCTCTCCCTCGAAGTCCTCCTGTTCCCGATCGCCCGTGACTCCCCGTTGGCCCCTCCTTCCATGGTGAGGTGCGGGTGCTTACCTCGATCGCATCCGCGCTCCCTCGTTCCTCGGTTGCTCCTCCGCGCTCCCGTCATCTCCAAAGGGCCACTAGGGTCCTGTCTTGTCCCGTGGCCTTCATCTCCCTTGAGCCTTCCGGTCCGTCCGTTTGCGGCGGCGTCGAGGCTTCTCGCCGGGAGCTCGGCGTGGTAATAGGCAAAGTCAGATCGACTTGTTGAATTGCCTCTTCCACGTGTGCGAACTCTCCCTCCGCCATAAGTGTTCGGGAGGCGTCTTTGCTTGTTGGGCCACCTCTCTGCCCGGTTGTGGTGGGCGGGCGTATCACGCGAGGCTACAAGGCGGCCTCGGTCACCTCCTGCAGTGCATGTTGCTCACTGCTCCGGCTCCGTCGTTTCCTTTCCATTGCCGGCTTACCGCCATAGCGCGTTCGCCTTTCTCGGTGGACCCGGCTTCTTTTACCTTCCGGTGCTCGCGCTCCCGTTCATTACGGCCTTTAGCTCATGACTCCCTCTCCAGGTCGGATACCTCCGTCGGCTCGGACTTCCTCCGGCTCATCAGCAGCAGCGTCCAACTCCTTGGATAGTCGCCGATTTTCCTCCGTCTTGACGGAGCGGGCTGCTTTCGTGCTCGAGTCGTGGATTCTCTCGTTGAGAATCACTGCTCCGACGCATCTTGGAGTTGTAGCTCCGGCGTGTCCTTCTTTCCTCCATCTGCTGCCTCCCTTCTACCTCCTGCCGTGTACTCGGAGATCCCTATCTCCCGAGTCTTGGCCTCCACCTCCAGCGCTTTGTGCCTTGAGTTAACCTCATTGCTGCTGACTCTTTCCACGGTTCGATCACGTCTGTAGTGATCCCGGTCGCTCTTTACGCGGCTCCTTCGCCGCCTTTGGGCCTCGCCCACTTGGCGCTACTCTGGCAGGCCGCCTCCGCGAGTCGAGCTCTGCGCACAGCCGGGCCTCCGCCAGCGTTTCCCTTCCTCGATCCAGGCGACTCCTTTCCTTTTGCCCCTCAGCGCCTTCACTTGCTCTTGGGTTCCACCATCCTCCTCACGGGTGGCCTCCACTTCTGGGTCTTCTCCATTTGTACCACGAGACCCCAAAAGCATTGTCCATGACGGTAGTGTGGCGGGACTTTCTTGATAGCCGGTAGGCGCCAATCCGTGTCGTTGTAGGAAGTCCGTTCCCAAATGATAGGCCCGTTTACGTTTGGTGATTCTTACCGTCCTTAGCGCTCGTTCGGTCTCAACACACACATACTCCTAACTACTCTGGCGTTCACCGTGAGGCCGGTATGGCCAAGCGTTTGAGACCCGTTCGCGTCCGTATCGTTCACGCCATCCCTCACGCATCGGTCCTTTCCTCTCTCCTCTCACGCTACACTCTTGATCTTAGAAAAGCGCGGATTCTGTGATCCGGACCTCCTCGTCGTTCGCGGGCCTCTCGTCCGGGCTCTACACGCCCTCCGGAGTTCCTCGGCTCACAGCGTTCGATCCGTTCGGTCGGACGCGGCTCGACGAGCACGGATCACGGTCACCCTTCCGCACACACCACAGCGTTAAGTCGTCACGGGACCTTGATCAATCTCCCGGGCGCCGTGCACCTTTCGTCGGGACTCACGTTAGCAAGAAGACTCACAAGGTGCAAGAGCGGCATCAACACCAAGAAAGATGCTTTACTAGGGACCTCGGCCCTCTTATCTGCGCCCAAGGTGGCGTCTTTCACCCCTATTACGGTGATAGCCTCGGTATACCCTAATCGGCCTACCGGCCTATCCCCCTATCTCCTTCGTTGTGGTGGGAAGGTCACAGGCCCCTCGGAATGGGTGGTCAATCCCGTCAGCGGTTGTGGTGCACCCAATCGGATGATCCGTGAGGCCCCTCCTCTCCCGGAATCACAGCCGGGTTGGGCTCTGGCGGCGGTCGACAACCGCCGTTACCGGCGTCATCCTCCCTGGCCTCCACAGGTCCTTGGCCGGTGGGGCCACCCTGCTCGGCTCCCCTAAGCGTAAGTCGAAGGGGCTCCTCCTTCTTGCCGCGGCCGGTCCTCGAGGTCTGTCTCGACTCCAGAACTTGAGTCCGGCTTATTCTGGGTCCGGCCCGGCTGGGTCGGCCTTGTCTGGGGTCGGACCTCGGTCCGGACTTATTAGGTCCGGACTTGAGTCGGACTTATTAAGTCCGGACTTGATCCGGCCTCCCTCAGGTCGGACAAAGTCGGACTCCACCAGGTTTCCTCCCTCACGGGACTCCTCCGTGGCTCTCCTCGAAGTCCTCCGGCTGTTCCCGATCGCGGTGACTCCGTTGGCCCCTCCTTCCATGGTGAGGTGCGGGGTGCTTACCTCGATCGCATCCGCGCTCCCTCGTTCTGCTCCTCGGTTGCTCCTCTCCGCGCTCCGTCATCTCCAAGCAGGCCACTAGGGTCCCTGTCTTGTCCCGTGGCCTTCATCTCCAGGCCTTCCGGTCCGTCCGTTTGCGGCCGTCGAGGCTTCTCGCCTTGGGAGCTCGGCGTGGTAATAGGCAAAGTGCAGATCGACTTTTGCCTCTTCCACGTGTGCGGGCACCCTCCCTCGCCATAAGTGTTAGGCGTCTTTGCTTGTTGGGCCACCTCTGCCCGGTTGTGGTGGGCAGGTGTATCACGTGAGGCTACAAGGCGGCCTCGGTCACCTCCTGCGCTGCCATTTGTTGCTTGCTGCTCGGCTCCGTCGTTTCCTTTCCGCCATGACTTACCCGCCATAGCGCGGCGTTCCCTTCGCCTTTCTCGGTGGACGCGGCTTCTTTTACGCTTCCGGTGCTCGCTCCTCCGTTCATTACGGCCTTTAGCTCATGACTCCCTCTCAGTGATCGGATACCTCCGTCCAGGCTCGGGACTTCCTCCGGCTCATACATGGCACAGCAGCGTCCAACTCCTTGGATAGTCGCGATTTTCCTCCGTCTTGACGGGCGAAGGGCTCTATTTCGTGCTCGAGTCGTGGATTCTCTGTTGAGAATCACTGCTTTCAAGCGCATCTTGGGTTGTAGCTCCAGTGTGTCCTTCTTGTCCTCCATCTGCTGCCTCCTTCTACCTCCTGCATGTACTCGGAGATCTATCTCCCGTCTTGGCCCTTACTGCTCCATAGCCTTTGTCACGGCCTTGAGTTAGCCTCATTTCTGTGACTCTCTCCACGGTTCGATCACGTGCATGGTGATCCGGTCGCTCTTTGCGGCTTCCGCTCCGCCTTTACAGGCCTCGCCCTGCTCTGGGGGCCGCCTCCGCAGTCCGAGCTCTCTGCTTGTGCCGGGCCTCTTCCGCCTCTGCTGCGCTTCCCTCTTAGCAGCAAGGTCCTCCACTTGCTTGGGCCTCCAGCTTGCTTGGTGATGCTGAAGAACCTTAAGATCTGCTTGAACGGGCCTCGCTCCGCCACCCGGCGTTTCCCTTCCTCGATCGGCGAGGGACTCCGCCTTTCCTTTGCCCCTCGGCCGCACTTGCTCTTGGGTTCCACCATCCTCCTCGGGTGGCCTCCACTTCACAGGTCTTCTCCATGTACCACGAGACCCCAAAGCATTCCGTCCATGGCGGTAGCAGGACTCGCCGTGTTTCTTCCGGCCGTGATGAGGCCCCCACAAAGTCCGTAGTGGGGCCGGCATTTCTCGATCCGCCAGGACCTCCATACCATGATCCGGAGTAAGTCGGTGGGTTCTCGGACCTAATCGGGACCCTCGGGTCACAGTGGTGGTCAGTCTCACCCTCTTTGGCCCTCTTGGCCTCTAACTCCTTTGTGCCCTCTTTCTCACAGGGCTCGGAGGAGGTGAGGGGTCAGGAGCAAGCTCTTTTGCCCCTTCACAGCCGGGGCAGGCCGGCTCGAGGTGGGGGCTGCGCGGTGACCTCCTGCTCCTTGGGCCACGTCCCTTCTGCCCTCCTTACGCCTCTTGACCTCTTGCCACTCAGGTAGGCGGGGGTAAGTCTGGCACCTCCCAGGTCTTTGCGTTGGTAAGCGGCACCGTCTTCCGCCTCTTGACTCCCGGGTTCGTCGGGGCTCGGCGGCCGTCGTGGTTGTTGGCTGTTGTGCAGCCGGTGCGGGCGCCCTCATCGGCTCCCTCACTGTGCTTGCTCGGAGGGCACCAAAGGAGGAAGGGAATCGCCTCCCAAACTTCCACAGGTGGTGAGGGGTTCGCTCAGGCGTATGGAGTCAGGAATCCTCGATCGTCCTCCTCCAGTCCGCTTGGTCTTGAAGGGCGACCCCCACCTCAGGCGCCCTTGCTCTGCCAGGCCTCCGGCCCCGCCGGGCGCCGCTCAAGCTCTCCCTCCTTGAGAGCTCGAAATGTCCCCATACATGAATCGGGTATGGGGTCGATAAGCGAGGCTTCTCGCTCCTTAGCTTGCGTGCCTCTGGAACGCGAAGATAATCCTTCCCGTCCGCTCTCTTCCCATTGGGCGCATGCGAGGCCAGCAGGTTATCACCAAGGTGATCCACCTTGGTGGCGAGTTCAATGGACAATGATCCGGGCTACCGCCCTTACTCGGTATCCGGCGGATCGGATATCAACCATCCGTTGGTTGTCATTGCGTTCGAGCCTCGGCATCGCCCGGCGCTGGCCCTATCTTCCCGCCTTAAGGGGCTCGGCACCGCCCCTTCTTCCTCCCGGCGGTTGTAGGCCATCCTCGGGACCTCAAGGTCCATCGCCTCAGTCCTCCGGAGGTTCTTGGATCGGACCTCCTTGTTGATCGCCCCGGCATCTTCGGGCAAACTCCGGACTAGAGTAGCGTTGTCAAAGGTCGAGACCATTTGGAACACGTCCGGATGCCACTCTGCACCAATTCCCTGCTTCCTCCGGCGGGGCCGAAGTCCGGATAGCGCGGGTCACAATGCGCTCCACGGTCCATGGCTTCCTCGGCTTTTGGGTGCCATTGCTTTCTCCTCCTCTTGTTCTTGTAGCTGCTGGCGGTCGCACGATGTTCCTCCGCCGCGCGTTGTTGCTCCAACCAGTGCGCTCTAAGGCGGGCGCCCAAAAGCCGAGCGGATTGCGGGCGCAAGGGCTATGAGGATGCGGAGGCTGCGTGACACCTCCCTCCTTGGCTTGTGGAAATAGCTGCGGAAGGCGCCTCTTCGTTGTCCGTGCGAGTGCATGGCTTACTCGACCCTACGCTTACTGCGGCCTTACGCGCGCGCGCGGCGTGAATACCCTGCGGCCTCAGCATTACGGTCTGACCTCGCATGCCCGACCTCCACTCGGGGCCGTCCACGTGGCGCCGCCTCGTCATCCTCACGCCTCCGCTCCTAGGTTACTTTCCGGCGTACTTATCCTGACAGAGGTGGGTTCGGACTTATCCCGTTACTCCGGGCGTAGTCCGGAGCTTGCCATAGTGTGCAGGGGTCCGTTGTTCACTCAGTCCGGAGTATACTCGAGCCTCGTCCGGCGCTACCCCAATTTATTCTCCTTTTCCCTTATTTATCCTTCAATCCTAAAAAGCGAAACCCTACTTTTCTGCTCCCGAAGTGCACCCAAGCCTGGTGGCAGGGACTGTGTGTTTCTTCCACGGCCGCGGTGATGAGGCCCACAAAGTCCGTGGTGGGGCAGGCATTTCTCAGATCCCATAAGGACCTCCATACCCATGATCCGGAGTAAGTCCGGGTTTGGGTTCTCGGACCTAATCGGGACCCTCGGGGTCACAGTGAGTGAGTCAGTCTCACCCTCTTTGGCCCTCTTGGCCTCCTAACTCCTTTGTGCCCTCTTTCTCCTGGGGCTCGGAGGAGGTGAGGGGGTCAGGGAACAAGCTCTTTTGCCCTTCACAGCCGGGGCAGACGGGACCGGCTCGGGATAAATTTGCTGCGATGACCTCCTGCTCCTTGGCAGCTTGTGGAAATGGCTGGCAGGCGGGAGGCGCTCTTCGTTGTCGTGGCGCGAGTGCATGGCTTACTCGACCCTCACGCTTTACTCGCGCCTTACGCGCCCGCGCGGCCAGCGGCGTGAATACTGCCTGCGGCCACGGCAGGATGCAGGTCTGGCCTCGCATGCCCGACCTCCACGGGGGCCGTCACGTGGCGCCGCCTCGTCATCCTCACGCCTCCTCCTAGGTTACTTTCCTGGCGTGCCTTCCTATTTTGACTGGGGTGGGTTCGGACTTATCCCGTTACTCCGGTAGTCCGGAGCTTGCCATAGTGGTGGGGTCCGTTGTTCACTCAGTCGGAGTATACTCGGAGCCTCGTCCGGCTACCCCAATTTATTCCTCCTTTCCTTATTTATCCTTCAATCCTAAAAAGCGAAACCCTACTTATTTCCCTAACTCCCGGCATAGCCACAGGCCTTGTCGAAGCTCCCAATGAAGTCGGGGGACCAAGGGACCCCAAGAATCCCAGACCAAGGAGCAATCTCCCAGGAAGCTGCAGTAGGCCACGATCCCAGCGGAGACCAAGCAGCAGCACTTGGACATCTTGACCTTCAAGCCCTGTAGCTCGGAAGAGAATATCTCAAAGGCCTCCTTGACTTTGTCCCGGGCAGGGATGTGAATCGTGCGCCGGGGAAGACGGTCGGCGGAGGCGGCCCTAGGCGAGGCCCGATGGTGAGCAATAGCGAAGGCAGCACGCCTAGCGGGTCGCCTTGCACAGTACACTGGTGGATTCAAGGCGGAGGCAGGAAACACGAAGGAGCGTTCTTGTCTTTGGTAGTAGAGGTTGGAGGACCTCCCGGTAGAAGCAACGGACAAAGGGTATAAGACTCCCTAGGGCGCCCTTGACATCCTAAGCTCCTCAAAGATGGCCTTTCTGGAAATGGTATTGGGCGTTCTCGACATCCACGTGTAAGACTACCAATCCGGGTGGGTATCAAGGCAAGCTTTCACCCCTAGCACCACAGACTACTTGGCCCCAGGTGCAATGCCAAATTGAAGGGGTTGAAGTGTCTTTGGAGAAGGGAGGCGGCAACTGCCGGGCGATAGTCTTGTGAGCCGCGCATGAGGCCTCCCCAACCCGCAGTGGGCGCCACGCCCGAGCAGGCAGGCTTGTCCATAGCGACAAGCCTACTAAACTACGGTGAAATCCGGTGAGGCATCTCTCACTGACCGGAGAAAGAGCTGCAGAAAGCCGCTAGATGGATCTTGGAGAGAAAGAGGTCCCTAAGGTGTTCGAACACCATTCAGGCAAACCGGCGGATGAAGGCAGAGCTTAAATTTACAACAGCGATTGATGACATGGCTCCCTTGTTGTAGATTCGTTGTAAAATATTTTTCTCAAAATGTGTTCTTTATTTTTAAACTCTTTATTATTGTTATTAATCACAAAAATATGATAGGAGGCCATTTACAATAGCAATTGATGGCGTGATTTTGCTCACGGAGGAGAAGAAGAAGAAGAATTCTATTTAAGTCCACTAAGGAGATTTGTCATGGGACTTGGTATAACAACTTGTACCATGGTGTGCCTAAGCTACTTGAGGAGGTTGAGAATCTAGCTAAAGCTTTGGGGTAGACATTTTGGTGGAAGGTGTGCTCTAGACCCGACTTTTCTTTACCATTTTCATGGGGCTTGTGTGTCAAGTTCTTTACCATTTTGGTGGGGCTGCTTGTGGTGCATCAAGTTGTTTACCATTTTGGTGGGGCTGCTTGTGGTGTGTCAAGTTCTTTACCATTTTGGTGGGGCTGCTTGTGGTGTGTCAAGTCTGGTGTCATGTAAGCTAATCTCGCTTTGGCTCTATTGGATTTTTGACTTGCATCTTATATTCCTCTTCACATGCATGTTGTTGTTGACCCTGCACATATGATGGCCTTCAAATCCAGGAGAATATCTAGTAGGAGGATCATCACAACCTTCAAGTGCAAGCGCATTCTACAATGCACCGCCTTGTAAAGATCGCGCGAACTTACAAGGCGTCGGCGGATTATGTTACAATATATATTGCCTTCATTTATCCTAATTTTAAGATATTATGTATGCATTATTTTATGTAAATCTGGTCCCTAATTAGGGGCCAAATTTAGTTAAAATAATATGTATATATATATACTGCCCAAAAATTAGGATTTAAATGGAATGGATATAATATAATTATACTATTAAATTCATAGATTTATAATTTTAATTAGATACATATTTAATTAATTCAATAATTATTTTATCAATATTATCATATATTGTATAAAGAGTCGTATTGTATGATATACGTGTATAATTTGATCTTATATATGATACCATATAGTATACCTTATATGTACCGTATGTATGAAAAGAGATGTATACTATTTTTGTAGAATATGTATATATTTTAATGTATAAACAACGTTGTAAATCATTGAGACGTGAATTTCGAAGTTGTAATCTACCTTGTAGATTGTGTTGTAAAACGAGCGATTCGCGAATTTTTGAGGTTGTAAATGAGGTTGTAAATGACGTTGTAAACGAGCTTGTAAACCACGTTGTAAACCACGTTGTAAACCACGTTGCAAACGACGTTGTAAACCACGTTGCAAACGACGTTGTAAACCACGTTGTAAATGACGTTGTAAATAACGTTGTAAAGTAAGGGTGTATTAAGGTTGTAAATGAGGTTGTAACGTATATTGTAAAATACATTGTAAATAGACCCACTTTACAACCTAGTTAAGCTGTCAGATTACAACCTCCTATTAACAACCTACTTTACAACCTAGATTACAAGGCAACCATGTTTAAATGGCGTTGTCATTTAGGTTGTAAGCAGCGAACGTTGTAAATGGCGTTGTAAACCGCTGCGGACACCTTACCCGTCCGGTTAGGTGGCGTGGCGGCCACGTCGCTTCTGGCGTCTTGCGCCACGTCGCATTTTACAACCTAGTTAAATCGGTTTACAAATGTGTAAATGCCCGTTTTTACAACGTGAGGTTGTAAATTACGTTGTAAAATGCGTTGTAAAACACCTGCGATTTTTGTAGTGAACTGTAGCGATCTTCAAATAAACACCCAGTCTGATTCAAGCAACTTGCTGAATTTGCAGATGTGTGAAAAGCGATCCCAGCCATCTGGAATGTTGGCAGCAACTAACAAGATGCGAGGAAAGACGACAAGATGTGGGACAAGTATGTGTGTCTTTATTATCAACAAGATAATCTATCAGACAACGGTGACATTTGCAAATCCAAATTCTACTGGCCACCAGGCCCTACATATATAGCTTCTGGCTGCTCTTTATCTCATTTTCTTTATCTTGATATCAGCCTACTAGATAATATGTATAGTCTCTTGAATATCTATTCTATAAATATTCATTGTCCCTTTTATATTAACCCTAATATTCTAAGACTAATATCTATGGACAAATCCTTATGTCCATGCTCATCCACATGCCACATGCCATACATCCATACACATGCACATACATCCATCCACATGCACATACATACCTTGCAACCCTGACATCATCCATCATGTCGTCCTAGTTACACAGGCTACACCTTTATGATGTACAGAGCTTTTTGTAAGTCTATGCCATGACAACCCCTCTTTCACCAACGAATTCTCAAACTTAACTTGTGGGAGAAACATTGCCACGACGGATTTGCATTAGTATGCGATTCACCAAGCCATACCCTGGCAAACTGATATTTTGGACTAGCCTAAAACTGCAATGCTGGCATTCCTAACCTATGCTTGAATCAGACCTCGATACGAAACGACAGCGAGAATCTCCTTCCAATTTGCATTCCCCACAAATTGAGGAGGTACTACTAAATGGATGGCAGAGTAGTGGAATACCTTGTTAGTTTCCTCGCCTTTGATTTATTCTGCATGTCTTCTTTTTACTAAAAATAAAAAAAATGTGACAAGATTTCTATGAATTACGCCCAAAGTAGCCCCCAGCCATTCTAAGGTTAAACATAAGTTGAATGGCCTCAACATGAACAAGCCTCAAGTACATAGAAGCATAGTGAAAGCAAGATGATCGTTCGCAGGCACGGGTGTATGCGTTCATGTGAGAATGACGAGAAGCTAGTGCGCATTTTTGAGGATTTGCTAGTAAGCCACTAGATTGATAAAAAGAAAAAAAACGTTGATAGCATATTTGCTTCAAATTTCCTTTCTTGGAAGGGGTGACCATTATGGAGTTAACGAATACGGCTACAACTCTCTAGAGCACAGGCCTGGAGTTAACAATTCAATTGGTTAGTGGTCAAGAAAATTACAAGAGGTTAGGAATCGTATCTACTTCTAGGTATTTTTTAACTTCTAATTAAGTTGAAAATCCCTTGGCTCATAGCTAGTGCTTCAATTAGTTAGTGGTGGAGAAAGCTTTAGTAAATTACAAGAGGTTGGGAATCTTATCTCTCAAATATGTTTTAACTGCCAATTAAGTTGGAAATCCCCTAGGCCTGTACTGATAAACAATTCAACTAGTTAGTGGTTGCAGAACTTTTACTAAAGTACAAGAGGTCAAAATAAGACCCCCACATGGAAACTTAATAAGAAGAGGTTATGAATTAGTGTCTACCTTTGGGTAATTTATAAGACCCAATTAAGTTGGAAATCCCTCCTTTTTGCATTATAAAAAAGGTGATTGTATTTCTTGCATTAGAACTTTCTTCTTGCAGTGTCTAATACTGCATAATCAAAAGTATCAAGATAATTGTGGTGGTCTACACGCTTGGTGATGGTGAGTCGTTGATGTTGTAAGAACCTTGTATTGAGAAATGTTTGAAAACCATAAATCGCTAGTGTGTGTACACAATCAGGGCTTTTTTTCTTCTTACAATGTTTTGGTTTTCTAATCCTCAATTTCCTAACAATTTTCTTTGGATGTTTTCTTTAAGAGATGGAGAGGAAAGTATTCTTCAATATGTCATCAAGTATTCGAATTATTATCCTATGTATCTCATTTATGAGCATTGTAACCACGCATGCATCTTCTCATAGATACAATGGTTCTTTGTACATTTTTGGAGATTCCTTGGCAGATATAGGCAACAATAATCATTTGCAATTAAAAACAGATGCAAAAGCAAATTACTATCCCTACGGAAAAGAGTTTGACTCAAGAAACAGGAGATTTAATGCTTGATGCATTTGGATTATTTTGCTAGTCATCTTGGTTACCATAAGTTTCCCCAACCTTTTTTGTCTCATGCACCAAAAGTCTGAAGCAACGGAAGCGAGTTTTGCTTCTGGTAAAGCTGGATTGTTAAAGGGTACAGGAAAACAATATGGACATGTTTTATCTTTTCATCGTCAAGTCGAATTGTTTCAAGAAAAGGCGGTGCCAGCTCTTGTTAAACAACTTGCGCAAGAGGGTGGTAATGTAAGACATGATGTTGCAAGACATCTAGCACATTCATTATTTTATATTGATGTAGGTACCGATGACTTTCATCAGAGAATTCTTGCTAGGCAGGCGCATTTTCGATAAAGGATTTCTTATCCAGGAGGATGAGAAATATCCACAAGTTGTATAAACAAGGAGCACGAAAGTTTATCATAGCTGATATTGGATCCTTGGGGTGTGCACCTTCGGTTATTCATGCCACTAATTCATCTCAATGCAATAGAGAAGTCAATAACCATATTCATACCTACAATGAGAAGATGAATAATGAACTCCATAAAATTTTTCATCATAGACTTACAGAAGCTCGATATGTTATTCTTCCAACTCTTCATGCGACTAATGAGATTATTCACCATCCTTCAAAGTATGGATTTCAACATTCTACAAAAGCATGTTGTGGTGATGGGAATACTCCTTGTAGAAAGGATACAAGACATTGCAAGGATTCTAAGAATTTTATATGGTGGGATCCATATCATTTAGCAGCGAATATGTTTGATATTCTGGCTACATGGTATTTCAAAGGATCGGGACCTATTACTCTTGCTGGTAGTACTAGTATACAAGGTCTATGCAACACCACTGTACAATATAGTTGGAATATTACTATTGAAGGTGGAAGTAGTTCAAGTAGTTCAAGTAGTCCAAGTAGTCCAAGTAGCAGTCCAAACAACCCAGCACCGGCGTATGAGCCTAGCACCCCATATGATGATCCCGTGCCAAGTGATGATTATCCTGTTGCATCTGAGCCATATCAATGTGATAGTCCTTCGTCTGATGACTACTATCCAAGTCCGAGTGGTTCACCTTCTCCTTCAAGTGGTTGCAGCGATGAATTTATTGTGAATGGAGACAAAGGAATTACCGGTTGACACGTGTACGTTCATTAATAAGTGGTTAGAATAGAAGGTAGCTACGTTAGAGTAAAAGGTCGATTAAGGCAGGGGATTATAAACATGAGTAGACGTCTGCTTAAAGTTTTTATTAAAACTATTGCTTGTGAACTTTTACCGAGATAGTTCATAGTGCAGTCTTATTTTGATGAATTGACTTGTGTTTGGATTTGAGTTATATATATATACACACACACACACACACTTACTTTTCTACATGCCAGAGAAGCTAAAACATCTTGGGCTTGGGCTTCACTAAGCTAAATAACATATTTGACAAAGTGTGAGAAAATATAAAGAAATGTTGCAAGTATACACATCTAGATAATTCGATTGTTCTGTAGCATAGCTTTTTGCCTTTCAGGTTTAGTGACTAGAATCACTTAACCTTAGAATGGCGAAGTGTTTGAATTCGAGAATTCAGCCCTACCTTTGGGGTTGTGGACAAATTATAGTGACTGATTCATTGGCAAAAGATGCTCTATCTAGTCATGTGTACGCCAAAAAAATTAGAAAAGTGCAAGTGCAATGGATATCATCCAATTGTCGGCATTTAACCATTGTGGCCAGGCAAGGCAAGATGCTGATTCCAGCAATGCTATGGTCTTCTCCAGCGCTGCTTTGCTAGCTATGGTCTGTCTTGGATAGTTGGAGGCCAGCGCCAGTGGTCAGAGTCCCAAGGACGTGTGGGAGGATTCTGACACTTTGAAGTTTTTGCAAATGGGTCAGCTAGACTCCTCCTTGAGATCAGCCGAACAGGAGCGGATAAGGCAGCGTGCCTCCTCATACCAATGGCAGGATGGCTACCTTCTACGAAGGCTGCATAATGGGCTGGAGCGCCTAGTTCCACCACGGGCGGACCGGGTGGAGCTGATCCGCTGAGTACACAACGACATGGGACACTTTGGTGTCAAGCACACTTACAGCCTGTTGGTTCCTCACTTCTATTGGCATGGCATGCATGCTCAGGTCAAGCAACAGGTGGCTTGCTGTGAGGAATGTGACCGGGTCAAGACCTCATTCACTATCCAACATCCGCAGCTCCACCCACTCCCGATCATGGGACTATTTTTCAGGTGGCCCTATGACTTGATAGGAGGGCTGCCACAGACGCCAAGAAGAAATGTTTATATTCTCGTTATGATTGAACATTTCTCCGAGTGGGTTGAGGTAGTGGCGTCACCAGACAAGACTTCATGCAGCACGGCCCAAGCCTTCTTGCAGAACGTCTTTAGTAGATTTGGAAGTTGCGCCGAGTGTCTCACCGACCAAGGCTCCGAATTTCAGGGAGAGTTCCAAGATCTTTTGGATGGAGCCCTCATTAATCACCATCGGACCAGCCGGGATCACCCCCAAGCTGCCGGGTTGGCAAAGCGGATGGTTCAAACCATCAAGAAGGGTTGAAGGAAACTCTGCCTGCAGTTGCCCAAGACCAAGCGGGACTTGTCACTTCCGTATATTGCCATGGGATACCGTATGAGCAAGCATGTAGCGTTGGCTCATTTCAGCCCCTACTTTCTGTTGTTTGGTAGGGAGCCACTGCCCCCTAGTTCCATTGCCAAACACATGTACGAGGTGGTGGACTTGGATGACCCAGTAGTGTGGGCTCGAGTTATTGGACAGCGGGCTGCTCTCTTTCGCCAAGCAATGCCTATGGCCATGGCCAATTTGTGCATTGCTCAGCACCAAGACACCCCCTCTTCCTCTTCCTCCGTCATTTGCTGGCCATTTGTTTTTCCTGCATATGATGTTCTAGGAACAGTTGGTAACTTTAGGTAAGGAGCTTAGTTGCTCTTTTTCACCTTGATCCCCGAGGTCCACCTTCATTGTCCCATGCATGATGGGTTTTTCCCCATCGTTTTTTGCCTCAATAAAACACAATATGCTTATATGCAATTTACATATACTGCTCTAATACCATAACAAATTATAGGCACTATGTAGATCAATTAAATAGGTTAATGAATAATTACATTGTATGTGTTTATCAAGAAAACAAGTTAAGTTATTATGAAGTGAAAAGACAACTTAAGCAAAAACCAAAAGGTAAGTCTATTCACTATCTAGGGACACAACCCTAATGAACGGGTACAACTATTCAATTATAGCTACCCTATCATATCGCATAGCCTATGATTATTATCCTTATGCCGTAAATGGTCAACATATCCATTACTCCACTTCAACAAGGGTCACACCCCTTGGTGTAAGGGTATTTAAGCCTGTTGAAACCCTAGTGGACTAGGTTACTGTAACCACGTCACTTGGGATAGATACATAGCTTATGTTAAGGGTTATTTAAGTATAACCGTAACCCTGGAATGAATAGACACGTACTTACACAATTTTGTATATGAGACGCTTTGCTATTATTGTTAATCATTCTGCTTTGCATATGCTTTAGTAGCTTCAGCCTCTATCGCACGCTCAACACAAATTGTCATGGTATCAGAGCTTCTTAGTTTCTAATCCTACTAGTCTATGCTACATTTTTTTTTGTTGTAGATGCCAGTGGTGAGACCTATAACTGGGCTCAGGACTCAGTAGGCATCATCTTTGATAGCCCTTGGATTCTGTGCCCAGCAAGGTCTCGCCACCTGCATTACAAAATTAGACTTTCATCAACCAACAAGGAAACTACACTGATTCCGCTGCGCAAAACTGGCCACTTGGTCTAAGAACCTTTGAAGATGCCGAGGCAACATCCTGGTTGGCAATCACGCTCTAGGAATCAGACCTCAAGGCAGGCTAACCTCCTCCATCAATTTGCAGATCAGCGCCCTGTGGCTTCGTGACTCCCTTCCCTACAATTTGGAGCGCGTCAAGGGAGATTTCAGCCACAAATCAGATCTTCTTCAGCAAGATTCTGCACCATGCAGCAGACCCAATTCCTTGAGCGTCACCGCAATTTGCACGCAAGACAGGATCAACTCACCTCAGTAGATGACTGCGTCATAATCAAATTGAGAGATTTACAAGATCTGAGGATGTGCGTGGAGATTGAACACCACTATCTTCACCTGATCACAATGCTGGAGTGATCTTGCTTGATTCGAGAGGTGTCTCTGCAGACCATGCCTCGCGCGCCACGCGCCAGGCTCAGGTCTCAACCGCTGTGAGCGCTCAGGCGCCTCTTCCCTTGCAGGGCCACGTCTGTGAGGGAGATCGCGAGGAGGCACATCAGCTGACGCCTTCATAGCAGGTGATAGGAGGCCCTATTTCGTTTTCAGCAGAAGGAGGGCACAAATTTAGTTAATTTTGGAAGGGAGGCCGCAAGCGGCACCAAGCTCATCTGAAGCGACATCGAGCGCAAGTCACTTACTAGGCTCCCGTTCCCCTTTCTCTTCTAATTGTCTTTTCAATCATGGCCTCGTCCGCGCCCCCACCTCCGCCACCACCACCTTATTCCCAACCCACATATGTGGTGGACTTCAAGGAGAAGGACCGCTTCAACGGCAGTAAGTATGAGGTGGAGCGGCGGAAGACACCCCTCTTCCTCTTCCTCCGTCATTTCTGGCCATTTGTTTTTCACATATGATGTTCTAGGAACGATTGGTAACTTTAGGTAAGGAGCTTAGTTGCTCTTTTCACCTTGATCCGAGGTCCACCTTCATTGTCCCATGCATGATGGGTTTTTCCCCATCGTTTTGCCTCAATAAAACACAATATGCTTATATGCAATTTACATATCTTGCTCTAATACCATAACAAATTATAGGCACTATGTAGATCAATTAAATAGGTTAATGAATAATTACATTGTATGTGTTTATCAAGAAAAACAAGTTAAGTTATTATGAGTGAAAAGACAACTTAAGCAAAACCAAAAGGTAAGTCTATTCACTATCTAGGGACACAACCTAATGACGGGTACAACTATTCAATTAGCTACCCTATCATATCGCATAGCCTATGATTATTATCCTTATCCGTAAATGGTCAACATATCCATTACTCCACTTCAACAAGGTCACACCCTTGGTGTAAAGGTATTTAATTGAAACCCTAGTGGACTAGGTTCACGTAACCACGTCACTTGGGATAGATACATAGCTTATGTTAAGGGTTATTTAAGTATAAAGTAACCACGGAATGAATAGACACGTACTTACACAATTTTGTATATGAGGCCTTTGCTATTATTGTTAATCATTACGCTTTGCATATGCTTTAGTAGCTTGACCTCTATCGCAACACAAATTGTCATGGTATCGAGGCTTCTTAGTTTCTAATCCTACTAGTCTATGCTACATTTTTTTTTGTTGTAGATGCCAGTGGTGAGACCTATAACTGGGCTCAGGACTCAGTAGGCATCATCTTTGATAGCCCTTGGATTCTGTGCCCGGCAAGGTCTAGCCACACATTACAAAATTAGACTTTCATCAACCAACAGGAAACTACTGATTCACTGTAAAAGCGCCACTTGGTCTAAGAACCTTTGAAGATGCCGAGGCAACATCCTGGTTGGCAATCACGCTCTAGGAATCAGACCTCAAGGCAGGCTAACCTCCTCCATCAATTTTCGGTCGGTACAGCCAGCCGTGACTCCTTCCCTACAATTTGGAGCGCGTCAAGGGAGATTTCAGCCACAAATCAGATCTTCTTCAGCAAGATTCTGCACCATGCAGCAGACCCAATTCCTTGAGCGTCACACGCAATTTGCATAAGCAGATCAACTCACCTCATTGATGGGCGTCATAATCAAATTGAGAGATTTACAAGATCACGAGGATGTGCGTGGAGATTGAACACCACTATCTTCACCTGATCACAATGCTGGAGTGATCTTGCTTGATTCGAGAGGTGTCTCTGCAGACCATGCCTCGCGCGCGGGCTCAGTCTCAACTGGCGCCCGGGCGCCTCTTCCCTGCGAGCCACGTGCGAGGGAGATCGCGAGGAGGCACATCAGTCGCTTGGCGACGCCTCTTCATAGCAGGTGATAGGAGGCCCTATTTCGTTTTCAGCAGAAGGAGGGCACAAATTTAGTTAATTTTGGAAGGGAGGCCGCAAGCGGCACCAAGCTCATCTGAAGCGACATCGAGCGCAAGTCACTTACTAGGCTCCCGTTCCCCTTTCTCTTCTAATTGTCTTTTCAATCATGGCTTGTCCGCCCCCACCTCGCCACCACCACCTTATTCCCAACCCACATATATGGTGGACTTCAAGGAGAAGGACCGCTTCAAGCGGCAACAAGTATGAGGTGGGCGTGCGGATGCTTTCACCCCAAAAGCCGCACGTCGGAGCGTCAGTGTTTGGATCCTACAAGCGCCAATTTCCGCGTCAACTCGAGAAAAAAATGGAACAACGCTATGATGTGGCTCGTGCTTTCATGGCCTAGATGAAGTGTTGGTTCCGGATGTGGCCTACTTGACCAAAGCAGGAAATTTGGACCCAACATGCACCTCTGTGAAAACATTCTTACCTTGTGTGCTGTGAGAGGGGAGCTATTTTCTTTGCGGATGCGTGAAGGTGAGAAAGCTGCAGTCTTCGTCGGGAGATTCCGACAACTCAAAGCTCAACTTATCTCACTTGGCTCGACTATGAGTGAACTGGATGTAGTTGCTCAGCTCCTAGCCAGCTTGCCCCCCAAGCTACCAACCTTTTGTTTCCAGTTACGGGATTCTCTTCGAGATGTTGGAGTTGCAGTAGCTGCAGGACAATCAACTACAATAAGCTTCATGGACGTGGTAAGCGCCTTGTTCCAGGAAGAATAGAGTCGAGCTAGTCCTTCTCATCATGGATCTGGGCACACAGAAACAGATAAGGTTCTGTTTACATCAAAAGGAAACAACAGAGTCGGAACAAGAACACCCCTGGCAGTGGACCTTCCAAGCAAATGCAGCCCAAGCGATCTGGCACTTGCAACTAGTGCGGACTGCAGGGGCATTGGGAAAGGGAATGCCAGAAGAAGAAATCTGGTGAGCCACGGAACGCCGAGAAGACCTCCAGACAGGTTGAGGCTAACTCCGTCACCAAGGAGCGAGCAACTTCCAAAGAAGCGGCCGTGGTAATGTGATGTCTCTCCACATCTTCCCATGCCCTTGACAGCTGGTACCTTGATTCGGGAGCCACGTCCCACATTTGCAACGACAAGTCATTGATGAGCAACTTCATACCTTCCAAGAGTACACCTGAAAGAGTGCTGATAGGTGATGAACATTCTCATACTGGCTTGAAGATTCATGGCACAGGTACATGTTCTTTCCAACTGGCTGATGGTATAATGCTCCAACTCGTCCATGTGCTGTACGTCCCTGCAATGGCCAAGCATTTGGTATCAATTAGCCAACTTATGCGTTTGCGACATTTTGATCTGCTCTTTACTTCAACCGGCTGTGTACTCACCATAGAAGGTTCTCCTACACGGGTTGTGGCAAAGGGGGTGCACTCTCATGACCTATACAGATTGAACTTGGTCTGTCAACTACCTCCAAGCTTGCACATGGCTCAGCATCCACAGAATGTTCAAGCACAACTTTGGCATGCCAGGCTTGGCCATGCAAACAAGGACAAACTGGTAAAGATGTCCATGACGGACTGCTACAGGGAGCCCTTGCCCAAGTGTTTTAAGGACTTGCCTCTGTGTGATGCATGCGTAGTTGCTAAACAGAAGGAGTTACCTTTCCCAACCGCGCCAGCCTTCAGGACTTCTAATATTCTTGACCTAGTGCATGCTAACATCTCTGGAAAGATCCATGTAGCCTCCTTGGGTGGTGCTCTATATTATTTGACCATTACAGATGATTACAACAGATACTCTTGGACATTTCCAATGAATAAGTTTGAGACTTTTCTCCTGTTTCAAGAGTGGCTCACAATGATCCAGCGTGAAACAAGTCGTCTCCTTAAGTGCCTGCGCTCGGACAATGGCACAGAATTCGTCAATGGCTTCTTTGACAACCTCCTGGCCACACAAGGCATTGTCAGGCAGCTGAGTGTTCCTTACACTCCACAACAAAATGGAGTAGCAGAGCGACAAAATCAAACCTTACTTGGAATGACGCGGAGCATGTTGGAATGGTCAGGCTTGAGCAAGAGTTACTGGGCCGAGGCAGTCGTCACAGCCACCTATATTCTGAATCGTCTCCTTACAAGTGCCATACCTGGTCGGACCCCCTATGAAGTTCTCTGGGGGAGGAAACCCAGTATTAAGCACCTCAGAGTTTTTCGGTCCCCTGCATACACACATGTAACCTCTGAGCTGCGAAAGAAGTTACAAGACAGAGCTAAGCCAATGGTCTTTGTCGGATACGGGGAAGAAGCCAAAGCTTATAAGCTTTATGACCCCTTGTCACATTGCTCAGTTCTTGCTCGTAGCGTGTCTTTTAAGGAATATTCCCAGCCTGCTAGTGTCGCGTCCTCCTCCCACCTGGCCCCCTCTGCAGCTGTGGACTGTGGACTCTTCCCTTTGGTAGGTAATAAGCTAGGTTTTGTTTTTTTCGTAAGTGTGGAGTGGAAAATCAGGCGAAAAGGGAGAAATAAGGTCCGAGTAACTCCAGACTACACTCCGGAGTAGAGATCGGACCGCCTTTTCCCGGAGCTGACTACGGGACGACACTTTGAGCGGATACAGCCCGCCCGAGTACATCATGTAGTCCGGACTACACTCCGGAGTAAGTTGTGATAAGTACACCAAGGAAAGTAACTTGGGAGCGGGAAGGCGTATTTTTGGCGAGGAGGCCACGTGGGCGGTGCGTGGTGACAGCATCACGGACAGACCGTGAGGGGTTGCAGTGGCGTTATAAGGCGGTATTCACGCCCGAGTGGCGCTAGCGTATGGCTACAAGACGCGTTGGCGGTACCAGACAGAATGCTGGTTGTAGTACCGTAAGCAGGCTAGAAGTCTGTAGTAAGGCTAGAGTAAGCTCATAGGCCTCGGCAGATTCACGGCAACAAGGATGCCCATCCGCTTTACTCTCGACGCCGCCACCCTGAGCGAAGGTCATTCTTTCGAGCAACCCCCCGACGATTTTCGCAGTCTCTCACGCTTAGGCACCCCGCTCTCTGTCGTTGTCTCTTCAAGCGCCCGAGCGTCCTTGCGAGTAGCTTGCCTTTGCGACCGGAGCGACCGACGCAGCGACGGGAGAACGGAGACTTGCGGAGCCTCAACCCTCAGCAGCAGAACAAGAGGAGCACAGCAATGGGGCCCAAGAAGGCGGTGGAAGTGTGGGAGCCCTGGCGCTTGGTGGAACGAAACATCATCACCAAACGCTATCCTGATTTTGGACCTTGGCTAGACAGAGGAGTTGGTAGAAGGCCTGATATCTTCCTTTGTGCCGGACCTTCGATAGCGTCGCTCTGGTCCGAGAATACACTCGGAAAATGTTGGCGGTAGTCAACAAGGAGGTCCGCTCCAAGAGTCTGAGGGAGGACCTCAGGAGGTGGACCGTGGAGGTCCCGAGGCGCTTATCGCCCAAGAAATTGGGGCGAGTCCCGAGCCCTTAAGGTGAGGGGAAGGTGGGCGGCGGCGCCTGAGGGGACGCAGCCGTCCTCAACGGTCATGGTTGGACCGACCGGATAAAGGGTGAGGGCGGTGGCGAAGATCATCGTCCACTGGAACATGCTCACCAAGGTGGACCACCTTGGTGACAACTTACTGGTATTCCTCCATGCCCTGCAGAGAGGGAAGAGGGCCGACTGGGGAAGGATTATCTTCGCCCGGATCAACCAGGAGGCCAGGAAGCTGCGAAGTGAGAAGCCGCCTCCATTGGCGTTATCGCCATTCCTCATCCATGTATGGGGGCACCTCAACCTCCTAAAGGAGGGGGAGGAGGAGCGGGCGCTCCGGAAGGGTCTGGCGGCCCTGCCTGAGGCGGAGCGCGAAGGGAGAGCGCCGGAGGCGGAGGCCCGTCCTTCCAGGCCAAGCGGGTCCGGGAGGAAGATGACTGGGAGGGGATTCCGGACTCCATAGGTCTGGAATGGACCCCCTCGCCACGCCGGGAAGTGTGGGAGGATATTCCCACCTCCCTCCTTTTAGTTCCTTCAACGGAGCACTCTGCACAAGAGGAGGCGCAGAAGGAGGGGCGTCGCGACGCCAGCCAATCAGCCCACCGCTGCCCCAGCCAGAACCCCACGAGGCGGGTGGCCAAGAGATTAAGACGGCCCCCACCGGCCCTAGGACCGCACCGGTCCCCTTGCCCCTGCCTATGGAGTGGCAGGAAGGCGGAGGAGGCCGTAAGAAGGGCAGAGCGAGATGCTGCCCAAGGAGGAGGCCGCCTGCGCAACCACACCAGCCGCCCCCCCCCAACCGGGAGAGGTAAGAGGGCTAGCTCCAGAACCCCCTCACCACCTCCAAGCCCCAAGAGAAGACGGGCTGAGAAGGAGTTAGCGGCCAAGAGGGCCAAGGAGGTGGAAGGTGCGGACTAGAACACTCGTGGCCGAGGGTCCTGGATTAGGGTCCGAGATCCCCCGGCCTCCGGATCATTATATGGCGCCCCAACGGACCGGAAGATGCTCGCGCCCACGACGGACTTCCTGGGTGCCTCTCAGCCGTCAGAGAGGAAACACGGCAGGCTGCAATCCATGGATTTCAGAGTGCTCGGGGTCTCATGAATGGCAAAGAAGACCTGTGAAGTGGAGGCCACCAGGAGACGGATGGTGCTGCTCCAGGTTGGGTGGAGGCGGCCCCAGCCCGTGAAGAAGGCGGAGTCCTCGAGAATCGAGGAGAGGCGCAAAAGTGAGAGGGAGGCAAGGTCCGTTCAACAAGATCGGACCAAGATCCTTCAACTGTGCGAACAGCAAGCACAGGAGGGCCAAGCAAAGGCGGAGGACCTTTGCAAACGGAGGGAAGTGGCCCAAGAGGAGGCCGAGGAAGCCCGGAGGCAAGCAGAACGGGCTAGGGACCTGGCTAAAACGGCTCGGCAGGAGCAACACCAAATCTGGGAGGCTCAGGTGAAGGAGGCGCGGAGGCCGGCCATGCAAAAATAGGCAGGGATCACTACCGGGATCGGGCCGGTGGAGGGAGGCAGGGGGAGCAGCGCGGCCAACTTGAAGGCCGAACAACCAAGCAGCACGGACAAGCCGTGCGAGAGGAGAGGGAGGCCAAAGAACCGAGATGGAGGATCTTGGCCGCAGTGCAAAGGGCCAGGAGGAGGCGGTGGCGGAGATGGAAGACCATGAGGAGACTTTGGAGCTGCAGCTCCAAGTGACCGTGGAGTGAAACGGGGACCTCCAAGGAAGAATTGAAGACCACGAACGGGAGATAGAGCGGCTCGGCAGCCATGGAGTCGAAGGAGTTCTGTGAAACAAGGAGCAGGACGTCGCCGAGATGGAGAAAGACTTGGATGAAGCAATGAGCTGGGCGGAGCTGCCGGACCACCTAGGAAGGGAGATGGCGGAGCTTCAAGCAAGGATGAATGGTGGGGAGAGTGATGAAATAGCTCTAGCTTAGGGCACTATTCATTAGGGCCTAATTACTCAAACATTATTTAGGAGCTAGGGCTTTAGGTAGTTAGTTGTTATGTTAGTTACAACAACTTATAGTTGCAACAACTTATGGTTGCAACTTATGGTTACAACAACATATTGTTGTAACCACCCAACCACCTATTTAAAGGCTTGTACTTTACTCATTAATCAATTCATTCCATTGTTTCTCTTCTATCTAAGAGCTATTGATTCTCATCATGGTATCGAGCATTTAGCTCTTTGTGCTTGAGCACCTCGCTTCCTTATGCTCTAGGCAATTTACTCTCCAATGCTTTTGCGTTTGTAGTACTTCAAATGAAGATAATGCAGCGTGGAGATTTCGCCTTAGCGAATCATCCGACCACACAATGATGCACATTGTGCATCAATTTCTTCTGCTCTTCATGGATTCCTTTAATCCAAGCAGACAAGAATTTAGGAAGGAAGATCAAGGCTTCAAAGAAGAAGAAACAACATCAAATCAAATCTTCTTACATTCGGAGGAGTTTGACCTCAATTCTCCTCAGTTGATGTTTTAGAGGCACAAGTATGTTGTCTCATTGAAGCCCTTTGTCTAAGTCGGAGATAGAGTACAAGATATCATTTATGCTCGTAAAGCTCTCCTTTCTACATTTAGCCTTTATCAATATAGTGCTATAGAGTCGCCATCTCTAAGTACATAAAAATAAGGCTAGTATCTTCGCTCCTAATCCGGATCATCAGCAATCTCTTGATTCCATTAGAGCGTAACTTAGAATAAATCACTCTATCAATGAGAAATTGACTTACAATACACAACAAATCAATATTATCAGATAGACTTGTTGACCGAGACCTTTCACAAGGTCTCTTCTCACTTGATTGTAAGTCTGCAGATTCGATGATGATCGAAATTCATAATTTGAAGAAATGTTGTGCACCTCGCCTCTTTCCAAAACAATGCAAGAAGGCGTGTCAACCACGCATAACCCATCATTAAAATTACTTGCAATGGTGGGGTCGGACGATCTCGACGTGGATATTGATGACTTGGTAGCAGAGCAAAATTTTGCCAAAAGACCAAATGGCTTGAAGAACAACAATCTATATGGCGAGATGAATGGGAGCAATTTAAAAGGAAGAAAAGGAGAAAGCTAAAAGCGTAATGAATCCAAGCCTCAAGTGATTCAAGGTGACAACTTTAAAGACAAAGATAGATTCAACGGCAAAATACGATGTATGGCAAAATCGTGCCCAAGGTGTCTCGTGACGCGACTTATGGAATATTGTCAGCAGTGCGGAAGAATGTTCCACTTGGGACTCGATGCTATAGATGAATGGGAAGCCAAAGATCGGAGGCACGTTTTAATGAACGGACTTACAAGCGATGGTACTCCAAGTTGCGACGCAAAACACCGCAGAGATGTGGGAGAAGTTAGCTCACTTTATGCCTCCAAAGATGGAATGAGCTTATTGAGCGCCACACGTCCTTATATACTATAAGGATGAAGGCGATTCCTTACAACAACACTTGAGCAACTTCCGTATTGCAAAGAATAATTTCAATGCATCCTCAAGAAAACTTACAGAGAAACAAACTTTTATTGCTCTCCTCTTGCCGCCTCCTATAGGCCCTTTGTGACAACGCAAAATGCGGTCCTTAGAGCCAAGAAATTGGGCTCCTGGCGGATATCGCGTAAGTGAATTAATGGAGCACTTATTGAGGAGGACGCAAGCCGTCGAAATGAAAATCCCGATCAGCCCGCCACAAGTAATGTACGGGGCGCGAGGAGGAAGAGGGGCGTGGCCGAGGGCGAAACTTCACTCCTAGACCGACTCCTACTCAAAATTTTCAAGGACATCCACTTCTTCATTTAAACCTTCAAAGGCATGAAGAAGGCTGGAGTTACACAATTGGTGCAAGATGACCAACCATATGGAGAAGGATTGTTGGAAGAAGAAAATGGTGAGCCAAAGAAGGAGGTCACCACAGCACATGTTGCCGTTAAGAAGAAGCCCTCCGGCAACTCCATCACTCATGCGCTTGCAAGTTCCAAGCCATCAAACCAAAATTGGTATTTAGACAGTGGTGCAACATCTCATATATGTCACGACCTTAACTTTTTGAGTCGTAGCCATCAAAAGGACAACAAACAGTGCTCTAGGCGGCGACCATAACCTCACCATATTTGGTGTAGGTTCCGTGGCATTAAAGTGCTCCACCGAGTTCTTACTCTCTCCCATGTCCTTTATGTACCCTCCATGTGCAAGAATCTAGTGTCACCGCTAGTTTATGTCAAGAACATAACATGCAAATTATCCTTGAAGCCGATTTGTGTCTCCTTTACTATCATACTAATAAGTATCACACAATGCCTCGGCACACTAGAAGATGGACTCTATAAACTCTCGGTCAAGTGGGTCCGTTACACCTCATCAATGTAGCCTCCCATTCCACTCTTCAAGCACCATGCTTTGGCACTGTCGTTTAGGTCATCCGAACAGCCAAAAGCTTATCCAAATGTCTAAGGGAAACCTGTATAGAACTCCCTGTATTCCTAAACTTGAACCTCTCCCCTGGTGTGAAGCTTGCGTCATAACCAAACGTCATCAAGCTCCATTCCACAATCCATCCCCTCAGAGGGCTAGGGCACCCTTAGAGTTGGTTCACACAGACATTTGTGGTCCGATATCTGCACCTTCATTTAGTGGTTGTAGATATTTTTAACCTTCAGATGATTATTCGGTTGTCCTCACCTACATCCTCCGCCATAAGAGTCGCCTTTTCTTTCTTCAAAGAATATATGATGTGGGCGAGAGACTCTACCAGAAGCTTAAAACTCTTCGCTCCGATAATGGAGGAGAGTTCACTTCAATGAATTTGCTGAATTTTCGAAGGTATAGCGCAACAACTTAGTGTGGTACACACCTCAAAATGGCGTAGAAAACAAAATTTACGCCTCCGGAGATCACAGTGTTTGCTCACCCAAGCTACATTATCTAAAAGTTATTGGTGAAGCTATATTGACATATCTCCTTAATAGGCCGACTTCCAGTCAAGGCATGACTCCATATGAAGCTTTCGGAGAAAACCTTCATTGATCATTTACGAATCTTGGATCCCGCTTATGTGTTCATCCCCAAAGTACAACGCAAGAAGCTGGATCCCAAGGCAATAAATATACCTTTATTGGCTACAGAAGGCATTAAGGGTTACAAGTTATTTGACCCATCTACCCGAAAGCTCATTTATGCTAGGAGCGTGACCTTTCATGAATCTCATATTCTTTCTCCTATTATGGGGCATCTTACTCCCGATGCTCCTTCCTCTGCGCATCCGGAGCCTTCCACTTTTGATGACGATGATTTTGTCATCATTCATTCACTCCCTCCGCAGCAAGCTCCTATGGATGAACCTCTGTTGCAGGAGGAGGAGGAGGAGTTAGAATATATTCCAAGACGACCAACTACTCCAGATCCTGATTTAGAAGAACCTCAACATTTAACTGATGATGAAATCGACTATGATGTTGAAATTCGTGAGGAGGATCGTATTCCTTTTGAGGATGAGCCCGTCGACGAGCAAGTGGATGAATTCGACGACGAGCCAGAACAAGAGCCTGCGTTACAGAACCACTCAACAAGTGGTCGACATTGAAGAACACATTCAACAACAACCAAGGTACAATCTTAGGACTAGACCACATTGCAGGACTGCTGGATGGAAGGAACCACCTTTGGGATATCTTGTCACTCGATGACCCCATTTCTCCTCTCACACCTTATTATCAAAAGTTTACAAAGCCACGGTTGATCCAGAGGAACCGCTAACCTTGAAACAAGCATTTTCCTCTCACGAGAAAGACACATGGAAGGTAGCGGAGATTGAGTACAACTCTTTAGTAGAAAACTCCACATGGGAATTAGTTAAACCACCCAAAGGGAGAAAAATAGTGGGAAGTAAATGGGTCTTTAAAATCAAACGTAAGGGTGATGGTTCTATTGAGCGATATAAGGCAAGGTGGTAGCCGAGGGTTTACCGATACCGGGTTTAGATTACATACCGGCTACCTATGCACCAGAGTTGCCTCCTCGTAATTATAATAGCCTTGTCCGCTCAACATGACTTACATCTTCACATGATGGACGTCAAAGCGCCTATCCATGGCCGAATCCAAGAAGAAATATACATGAGACAACTCAAGGCTATGAAGTCAAAGGTAAAGAAGACCATGTATGCGGGCTCATTAAAGGCATTTATGGCCTTAAGCAATCAGCAAGGAATGGAATAATGATATACATGACAAGCTTACAAAATATGGTTTTGTTCAAAGCAAAGCGATGCTAGCATGTATATCCGAAGACTAAACGATACACAATTTACCTCTTACTATATGTGGATGACTTATTTTTAGCTTCATCTTCACTCTCCCATCTAGCTGAAATTAAAGCATGGTTGAGAAGTCATTATGAAATGAGCGGACACTGGAGACCTTAGTTATGCCCTTGGCGTTAACATTATAAGAAATAGAGGTAATAAATCCATTTCCTTGGTTCAAACAAAATATATAAAAGAAAGCTTAAAGAAGTTTGGACTAGAAGATGCTAAGCCGGCACACCATTTCCAAGTGGCACAAGGCTTCAGTGATATGAGCCCTAAAACAGATGCGGAGAAAGTGTTGTACCATACGGACATCTGTTGGCACCTTAATATATTTAAGTAACTTCACAAGACCCGATATATCTTTTGAAGTTAGTGCGATCTCACAATTTTTGAGAATCGAAGACAACATTGGCAATGTGTCAAGAGAATATTCAGGTATTTAAAAGGGACTATGCACAGGATTGATGTATAAACATGTTCCCGCATATCTAAGTTACAATTAACTTATCTTGATCGAGATATCTTTGGAGATCCCGATAGCCGCAAATCAGATCCGCTATGCATTCGCTAGGAGGTGCACCCATTTCATGGTCAAGTAAGAAACAACCAACCATTGCTTTGTCGATGCAGTCGAGTATAGGGTCCTCACCTCGTCTCCAAGGATATAGTCCGGAGTAGGTTAGCATTGAGTGAGTTGAATTATCCCCAAGATGGACCTACACCTCTCTGATGATAGCCGGGGCTATTGCCTTAGCTAGGAACCTTTTCCACTCGAACTAAACATATAGCGATCAGTATCATTACATACGGAAATGTTAGAAAATAAAACAATAGATATCAATTATATACCAACTCAAAACAACCCAGCTGACCTTTTAACCAAGTCATTAGGAAGAGATTTGCATTTAAAACACATGAAAATGTTAGGAGTACAAGAGGTTAAGCCACTAGCTAGTGGGTATTTTCCAATTTTACAATCCACAAAGTTTATCTAGCATGTTTATTTCCTCTTCTATTTCCAAGTAATCATCACGTACTCCTTCTCTCTCTCTAATGCCCAAAAGGACCCTACAAAACACTCCATGGGTTACTGAAGAAAATGGTGTTGAGTTAGTCATTCGGGTTAGGTCACTTACTATACAAGTGCTTGGTGTGTCCTTCGTACTCTTCACATGGATATGCACCTAACCACATCATTTTTATCCCCTTTTCTCACATACATATTCCATGGGGACTTCGTGGTCGTCCTTTCCTCCGGAAGCACCATGTATGTTGCTCGCATAGGTTTCAGTGGCAAATAGGAGTTTGGTATTTTCCTTTTGTTTTGTTATAGGTTGTAGAGGTAGGGCAAACCTCACATGGCTTGTGCCTACCCTTTCTCCACATCCGCAAAATAGATGTAGATTAGCTTATCATTAGCATAGGTTACTAGTTACTAGCCCCTAACTATAGGTTTTACACCTACTCACTTTTCTTTTCCCTAGCCCCTACTTCTCCTATGTCCGCTAGCATATGCTCTCCTGGGCTGCCCTCACACACGGCCTGGGGCCTCTCTGCTTTATGGAGTCCCCGACTCCTCCGACTCTTCTTCTATGTTGAAGTCGTCATACCAGACACTCAGGATATAGCTCCCAGGCCCTCGGTAGTTGGATTATCTACATCAACAATCATTAGTATTTTTATGCAATCAAATTATTTATTGCAATTTATTTTGCATTTTATTGGCTTACCAGCCCCTCGACTTCTTTGATGACAACATCGGTTTTCGGCAGTGCTTGTACCACCAAGACGTCATCTTCTCCATCTCTCCACTGTTTTAGCCACCTCGGCACATGCTTGCGAATTCACAAGAGAAATTAGGATCTTCCATATCATTTCCTATATTACGGGGCCCGACATCGGGATCTCTTCACCCCGTGCAAGTGCATCTCTATACCACAAGATGCGCACCCGGGCGGCTTCCCGGCTCAATCTATCCTTTTCTCCACGTGCGGCAAGTTTTCTTCTCCTTCTTGCTACTCGGTTTGCTCTCTTCATTTTCTTTATGGCCTCGTCCTTTGGAGCATGTGGGGGGGCACGGGCCTTCCTCCACGAGGACTGCCACCATATCAAGCATGTTTATAGCAGATGGAAAATGGAAAATGGAAAATGGATATAGACAATGCAAATTGGATATACACATTAAAAGCAAAATGGACTCACCATTATCGGCGTCATCTCCACTCCAATTTTGCAGCAATACAATAACTGCAACAACAACACGAGACACATGCTTTAAGCGGGAGCGCACCGTGAGCAACGCGGAAGATCACCTCTCACCCCGACAGCAGATGCAGGGCGCGGATGCACAGTGCGCCACGGTTATCTCCACCAGCGCGCGCGGCGGAGGGCGCGGGCTCGCACCAGCGGGCGCGGATGCGCGGAGCGCGCGATGAGGCGCGATGCGGCGCCACCATGTGCGGGCAGTGATGGCTTCGGCGAGCGCGTGGGAGGCGAGGCCAACCTATCCTCCCCCCCCTCGTGTCGGTGGCCGGCGGGTATGCTGGATAAGCCCAGGCTTATTTATTGCAATTTATTTTATTTATTTTATTTATTTTAGGCCTATTTTATTTTAGGCCTATTTTATTTTATGCAATCAAATTATTTATTTTAGGCCTATTTTATTTTATTTTATTTATTTTATTTTAGGCCTATTTTATTTTATTTTATTTTAGGCCTATTTTATTTTATTTATTTTAGGCCTATTTTATTTTATTTATTGCAATTTATTTTATTTATTTTATTTATTGCAATTTATTTTATTTATTCATCAAGCATCTTAAGTTTTAGCATTTTCTTAGGCTTATAACTTTTGATTAAGTGGGAGTCTATCTATGATTTAGACCTCATTTTGAAGCTAGAATTCACCCCTACATTCATAGTGAGTGGGAGTGATGAAATAGGTCTAGCTTAGGGCACTATTCATTAGGGCCTAATTACTCAAACATTAATTTAGAGCTAGGGCTTTAGGTAGTTAGTTGTTAGTTAGTTACAACAACTTATAGTTGCAACAACTTATGGTTGCAACAACTTATGGTTACAACAACATATTGTTGTAACCACCCAGCCTATTTAAAGGCTTGTACTTTACTCATTAATCAATTCATTCCATTGTTTCTCTTCTATCAAAGAGCTATTGATTCTTTATCGAGAGAGCTCGAAGCGAAAGCGTGTTGCTGTCCAACCGGAAGGCGGAAGGAGAACGCAGCGCCATGGCCGGTAAGTTGGCCGAATTGAAGAAGCGGCGGGAGACGGAGCACGCGGAGCAGCAGCAGAGGTTGCAGGAAGTGACGGAGGTATCTTTGGCGGCCTCAAGAGATTCCGCGCCAGCTTGGGGTGGGCCTTCGCTATAGAGACGCCCAAAGGCCGACTAGCATGCCCAATCCGCCGAGCACCTCCTGAGAAGGGAGACGGTGGTCTCAAGCCATGTGGAGGAGGCAATTCAACAAGTCGATTCAGACTTTTACCACCACGAGCCCTCAAGGCCTTGGAGGTCCTGAGCCAACTCAAATCGGCGGACCTGGATGGACTGCAGGAGGATTTAGATGAAGGTCCGAAAACGCCCACCGGACCTTAGTAGCTACTGCTCGGGGATGAGGGCAGCTGGGAGGAGCCTCGTGAGGAGCAGGACGCGCACACTAGGAGGCATGAGGTAAGCCGTAAACCTTCTAGGGAAGGCAGACGCAGGCCCCAAGGGGTTGGAGAGGGGAAGTCCGAGGAGACCCAGCCGGGCGGGTCCAACAGCGGGAAGGACCCCTGTGTGGAGAAGTTCAAGGCTGAGTCCGACCCCGAGGTCCGAACTGGAAGACTGACCGAGGTCCGGACTCAGTCGAGACCGGACCCCGAGGTCCGGACTGAATAAGGCGGACCCCGAGGTCCGACTCAGGAGAGGGGACTACCACCAACCCGCCTCATGAGCAGCCTCTCATGGTGGTCCCAGCGGGACCCAATCGGAGGTCCCGAGAGGACGGAGAGGGATGTGGTGGTTACCGCGTTGTCGCCGCCGGTAGCTCAACCCATGTAGTCTCGGAAGAGAAGGCACCATGGATCATCCGATTGCGCGCCAGAACTGGGCTAGGATTGGGCCACCAGCCGAGAAGGAACCAAGTACTCCACTCATCACCGACGACGTAGATAGGCGGAATAGGGGAATAGTAGGCAAAGAGCACACCGAGCTGGCTACCACTGAATAGGAGTGTAATAGGGCCGCCTAGTAAAGCATCCTTCTTTGGGTGGATACCATGCCTTCCTTGTAGACCTCAGGCGTCTGTTAACGCGAGTCCCGAGTCACCAGGTGCACGATACCCGTGAGAGATCGATCAAGGTCCCGTGACCAACGGGTGGTGGTGTGTGCAGGAACGATCGAGACCCTTGCTCTTCCAGATGGGCCGACGCTTGACGGACCGAATGCGTGAGCCGGTGGAACTCCGTGAGGGCGGTGAGCCCGAACGGAGAGCTCGGTACGACGACGAGGTCCGGACTAACCCACCCACTCTTCCCAAAAGAACGAAAGGAAAGAGAGTGGTGAGGAGAACGGCCCAGACGAACGAGGGACGGATCGTAGGATACGGACGCCGAACGAGTCTCAAACATTTGGCCACTCGGCCCGCTCGATGAACGCAGAGTAATTAGTCGAAATCGCGAGCGAAGGCGGCCTTTTAAGTCCAAACGTCACGACGGTGAGGTGAGAATCGCTGAGACGTACAAACGAACCTATCATTCTTGGAATGGACCCTTGCTACAACGACACAGATGCAGGCGCGCCGGGCCGTCAGCTAGCGAAAGTCGCGCCACATTTTTAGCGCCGCTGCCGGGGAATGAGATCGTTCCGTAGCATAGTGCGAAGGTAAGAGTGAATGCGTAGAGGACGAGAGGTAGTCAAGAACGAATCGGTGGGTGAGCCAGACGTCGTAACTGCCAGAGCGTTCAGAGCTCGGGAACGAGAAAGGCGGTAGGCTCAACGCGAAGGTCCCAGCAGGCAGGTAAGTGGGAGCGTGGTAGAGTTATCAGACCACGAGGAGGACGGATTGGAAAGTCCGGCGGTGGAAGTAAGTGGGACGGTGAATCCCCAACCACTGCTGGTCGCGGCTATGGCTACGACGTCAACGAAGCAAGCATACTCCCTCTTTGGGGGTAAGAAGGAGAGGGATGCGGAAACCTTCATGGAAGATTTCGTGTCACGGGCGAATTTCAACGGAGAAGGCACGGACGCACAGCTCATTAAACTGTTTCAGGGGGTTCTTCGGGGAACGGCGGCTCAGTGGTACCGGAGGAAGTATCGGGCACCACAGAACGCCCCCCCTGCGACCTTTGAAGCTCAAGGATGCTCCCGAGATTCTGCAGAATCGACCAAGGCTACGGCCCCCAAAGCTCGAGAATCAAGAGGGAAAGACGAGAAGCTGGATCACATCGAAGGCGGTTCTACGCCTCCCGGACCGACATCCCACCCACACCACCATGCAGGCGGTACGATGGTTCGCGGTCGCCTACCAAGCCTATGGCAAGCATGTGTATGCCGAGAAAGATGTGAGTAAGTTCAAGGCCGAGAACTACGAAGAGTCGATGCACCAACGAAGAACGAAGACGACCCAAGGAGGGAAGAAGAAGAAGAAGAAGAGAAGGAGTTCGGAGTACGAAGATGAGGAGCAGTCGGAAGAGGAAGAAGACGAGACCAAGGTTTCTTCAGGAGGAGGAGGAGGAGCTCTCGGAAGTGGAGTCCGAAGTCTCTACGGAGGAGGAAGAGTCCCGTTGTAAAAATAAAAAGAAGAAGGCCATGGCGAGGGAAAGGCGGGAAGAAGGAGGTTATGATGCTCGCCCCGGTACGGGAGGCCCCAACAGATCCGGCCCCCTTAAAGGAAGTAGCTGGCCTAAGGGAGGAGTTGGAACGGGTAATGAAGAAGGTGGAGGAGTTAACGATCAATCAGGTAAAGGATCGCGAGCGGCGGAAGGTGGCCACCACGGTCAGAACTCATTTATGGTGTGCGGTATGCCATCAACATGGGCACTCGAAGGCTAACTGCCCCTCAAGACCGGTGGACCAAGTGGAGTACGACTACGAGGAAGAGTCCGAGGAGCAATGCGAGGACACATACCAAGTGCAGGAAGCTCCTCCGAGGCCACGATACCCAAAGACAATGTATCCTACGGCGGGGGGTCCGTCCATGCCCCGTCCGCCGATACAACACCGCATGGGGGCACCCCCGGGAATCCTCAGGGTGGCGGTGGTCTGTTGGAATTGTGGTAACCCGGGGCACTACTCCAACGCCTGCCCATACCCCACCAGGCAAGGTAATGGAGATTTCGAGCGCCTGTGTGGAGATTGCAAACAGGCGGGCCATATGGCGGGCAGCACCTTGTGCACGAATCCTTGCACAAGGACGGTGCGCTACGCCACTCCTGCTGGGGAACCTCGACCTCCCACACCCCCCATTCCCAAGGCTGCACCGATACTGCAAATTGAAGACGTGTAACTGGCGGAGTGGGAGGAGACACTGAGGGAACCCGGGACGGTGGAGCGTGAGGAAGGTGCGACTAGTCTGAGGGAGGAGAAGGTGGCCATGGAGGTACTGGAGGTGTCAACCCGAAGCTGCCGAAGGGAGCGAAAGGAGAGAAGGCAGCTGAAAAGGAAGAAGAACGGAGAGAGTACTACGGATACGAAGGAGGGTACTCAAGCAAGGGAGGAGGAACTAGCCAAGGAAGGGGAGTTGAACCGGGCAGCCCCCGGAGGAATCACCCGAGGAGAAACTCCCTGAGACAGCGAAGGGAAGCACGGACCCACCCAAGGCAACACCCCAGTTTCCGCCGGATGTGGTTCGAGAAGTGACGGAGATGCTTCAAGAGGAAATCCAACAGGATCCGGAGGTGGTGCGGCCACAGCGGAGCGGTGGTGGACAGCTAGGAGATCCGCAGCGGACACACGGCGTAAATAAGGAGTCCTCCACGCCGTTCAAGGTGGCAGACTTGATGATGAACCAACAGCACCTAGTATCATTTCGGCATCTATTGAGAGATAACCCAAAGTACCGGCACGAGGTCCGACGGGCCATCAAGGAAACACAACCACGCCGGAGCACCTCTGGTCGTAAAACCAAACCGGTGGAGGTAAGGGTGGTATCCCACACAGACCCAGGGGCGCCGGTGGTTCAGGTGGAAATCGCTGGGTGCGTAATCAAGAACGTGCCCATGGACACGGGTTCGGGGGTCAATCTCATCACGGAGGCCACGGCAAGACGTTTGGGGTTCACTACGTTTGAGCCCTCCACCAAAACCCTCAGGATGGCGGACATGTCGAGGCGCGCGTCTGCGGGGGAGCTGTCCGAAGTCCTCGCAAATATAGCAGGAGCACCCTACACGCTGGATTTCGTGTTCATCAAGCCCGCAGGACCCTTGGGGTACGAGGTGCTGTTAGGACGCCCCTGGCTCGGACTCGCCCAAACGAAACTACACTTCGGCAGGAAGGAGATCCATTTTAAACCAGTAGACTGGGATCCGAAGGTAAGAGAAGGGCGAGTGGCGATCACCTGGAGCAAGGACACATATTGTGGGGAAACCGTGAGCACCACGGAGGGGTACACCTCCGTTGAGGACAGTATGGATGACGAGCGGGAGGATACGAACGAAGCCTATCCTTTCCCCAAGATCTCGTGGTCCGAGGAGGAGATGGACTATCGGCGGGACGCTTTTGGAGCAGAGGTCGTCGACTGCTTTCGGGTAGACGCCGCTGCGCCAAGCCAGGAAGACGATAGTAGAGAAGAGGGCCCTCCGGACGACGAGGTGGCAGAGCCCGAAGAAGTGACCCGTTTCACCTCGGACGAACTTTTTCGGGAGTGGGGAATGCGCGAAGATGAACCCCGGATGGAGGATGAAGGGTTTAGTGAGGCCGCGAGGGAAAGGGAGACAGTCGATCCGGACGATGTGGAAGACTTGGAGGTACGACCCGACAAGTCCTTAAAGTTCCGGAAAGGCATGCCAATGGAGTTGAAGCGAGAACTTACACAGCTGTTGGGGGAGTTCAGCGAGGTATTTGCTTTCAAAGTTACGGACATGAAGGGTATCCCGAAACGATGGGGAGAACAGGATAGACATGAAGCCGGGTGCGGTGCCCGTCCGAATTCGACAGTACAAACTGAATCCCAAACATTCGCTGAAGGTCAAGGAGGTCCTGGACAAATATTTGGAGGCGGACATCATCTTCCCAATCGTAAACAGCGAATGGGTGGCACCCATTGTGGTGGTACCCAAGAAGCAGCCCGGACAGATTCGCGTCTACCAGGATTGGAGGAAACTCAATGCCGCCACCGAGAAGGACCATTTTCCCATGCCTTTCGTGGAGTAAGTACTCCGGACAGATACTCCGACAGGCCGGAGTACTTACTTACTCACAGTCTCTCAGTTCTTGGAAAAACCTGGCAAGGAGCACTGGAGAGCTGTTAAGCGTATCCTGCATTACCTTAAAGGAACCTCAACATATGGATTGTGCTATAGAGGGGACTCATCAGCCTCACTAGTCACCTTGCAAGGCTATCTTGGTGATTGGCTCTGAGATCACGATGGCCGTAGATCTCTCTGTATTGTTTCTTCCTCTCAGATGCAGTTGTCAACTGGAGTTCGAAGAAGCAAGTATCATTGGCCTTGTCCTCTACTGAGGTGGAATACAAGGCATTAACAGATTCCTAAGGAGGCGAGAATGGGGAGAGGAGTTTCCTCCAAGGGCTCACTTTCTCACAGTCGGAGCCTACCACCATCTTCTGTGATAACCAGTCCACAATTGCTTTGGTGGGGAATCCTTGTTTCCATGCACGCACGAAACATATAGAAATTCAGCACCATTTCGTGCGTCATTCAGTTGAGAGAAAAGTTGTCAGGATAGAGTATATTTCCACAAAATTGAATGCAGCCGATCTGCTTACAAAAGCCTTGCCTACTGCTAAGCACATATTTCACTTAGAGTAGATGGGACTAGTGGATTACCTCACTCTTCCTTCATCCTCCTCATAGGAGACTGACTAGGGGACCACAGTCGTAGGTCATCCATGCTTGGGATCTGTTAGCCTGCACCTCTGGTTACCCCACGTTTGTTTTTTAGTTGGCAGTCTGTGGCGGATGAAGCTTTCCTTCCTATCTAATCGCCACTTGCTGCTGGCCTTAATCTGGCAACGGGATATTGGCAGCCTGTGCCAATCTTCTCCTTAGCTCAGGTTGTCTGTATGCAGCCCTCTATGTCTTCTTCGGCACCGCTGGCGGCTTCACTGCTATGGAGAATGCTACCTGAATATCCCACCCTGCCAAACAATATGCTTGTTCGGTTGCGTACTGCGTCCAGGGATCCTCTGCTCCGTCTGATGTTGTCCGTCTACGTGCGCGCCTCTTCTGCTCTTGCTCCCAGTACTTGATGAGGAGGAAAATGCTACGGCCAGGGCGCAGACTGATAACGCGAGGTGGAGGCTTCTCGTCATCGTTCTCAGCCAGCTATGTTTGCTTGTTAGCGTGTCGTGGTTAAGGGGGTGTGTTGAAACCCTAGCGGACTGGGTTACTGTAACCACGTCACTTGGGATAGATACATAGCTTATGTTAAGGGTTATTTAAGTATAGCTATAACCCTAGAATGAATAGACACGTACTTACACAATTTTGTATATGAGACGCTTTGCTATTATTGGTAATCATTCTGCTTTGCATATGCTTTAGTAGCTTCAGCCTCTATCGCAGGCTCGACACAAATTGTCAAAGCCCTTAGCACACAACCTAATGGGGTAATCATTTACTATCTTTGTGTATTGTATGTCTTAGCCCTTACCTCTGTCCAATATGGTGTTGTCATGGTGTAAATTCTTATCTTGCCACTAACCACATGAAAACAATTTTGAGCAATTCAGCAACCAGCACATTCGACGCAACGTTCAGGTTAGTAGGTACCTAAAGAAAGGTGGAAATTATATTTGCCAACCTCCCAATTGGCGTTGCAGGTGCTCCATGCGTTCGTTGTTTATGTTGAGAACGACGACGTCGGGTGGACAAATAAAGCAACAACGGCACACGAGAGGTTCGCCCCGAGGAAGCAACTTTCCAGTTAACCAAAGAGCATAAACCCCGGAAAAGATTTTGGATGCAGATCTCCTGGCCATGAACAATAGCTCCCAAATCTCCGCCTCACCTTCGATATCTGGAAGCTTGCACTGCACACCCACGGTCTTTACCTTGCAAAGGTTGAGTTGAATGGACAAGATCAATTCCCTTAGGACTAGAGAGCTGGACCGCATGTAGGCCTCGTCCGATTCGATCAAAGCGCTCAAGTATGGAAGAACTGCCCACAACGTGGAGATGATATCTGCCACATGCATCTCGGCAACCACTGGCTTTGCCCGTAGAGGCTTAATGGTCTAATAATATTGCGAGACCAGGATCAGCTTTATAACATCACAAGGAGCAACACCCTACAAAGATATCACTACTATGGAGTACGGGGTGCCCAGATTCACAAAATAAGCAACACAACCCTAGCCCTAGGGCCCTTGTGTAGGAACTTAGGGTTGCGCCCTCTCCTTCCTACTATCCTACGAGGGAAGGGGCGCTAGATCCGAATGCGCGCAGTACTCTACATGCACTATATGCATATGATACATACATATGTGGTATTAAGAATGTAAGCCTCAAACCCGCAAAGGATATGTGCTTCATGCTCTTACGATGGCACTTCCGTGGATAAGAAGATAAAGCTGCCCTGTAGCTGCCAGCAGCTCAGAGTGTGTTGTGCGTGTGGAAGGGGAAGGGGAATCGCCTTCATCGATGGAGGGAAGGCCACACTCAAGAGTCGGAGGAAGGGAGATGTGGGGAGGCTGAGGGATGCTCTGCTTTCTTCCAAATGGGGTTTCAGTCACAGCAAGGCATCCATAGGAGTGCCTCAGAATCATTGAAATCTAAAGGCGATACCTCTGCGATGCTTGTAAATCACCGCCGATAAAATTTCCTTCCTCTGCAATGCTTTTAAATCACCGTTGATAAAATCTCCCACTGTGCCTCAAAGCATTAAAGCAGAAAGCATTTCTGCGTCCACACCAAGTGCCGAACTGTGCTTGTATGAGCACCAATACGAACACCAATACAAAAAATCCCAGGCTGATCGTTCGCTTCAGCCAGGCTGTTGGTTTAGACTTAGCTTCGGCAATCAGTATAGACAACTGGACTCGACGTTTACCCAGTTTGTCAACCAGCAGTCCTCTTTCGTCAATCAGGTTGTGCAGCTGCCTGCCCTTCTGTAAGGAACCAGTGCTTGCACAGGCCTTCGGACGGAAGCACAAGTACAATGGTCATCCAAAATGAGGCCCTCCTGCTCCATTTGTCCATACAGAACAAGCGCCTCATGTCCAAGCCCTTGCTGGCAAACCCAGCCATCAGGAAGTCCACCACATTCTTTATATTCATGGTGTCAAAAACCTGGCGTGCATCTTTCAGTAAACAAGATTTTGCATACCCAGCCATCAGGTGTTCCATGTGACCACCTCCTTTGTCAAGAACCAGCCGTGCATCTTTCAGTTCACCACATTTTGCATACACGTCCACCACGGCAGGTACCAACAAACAGGTCAGGAGGTCTGCCACTGTGCAATCATCACAATGCACTTTCCTGCCCGATTCCAAGTTAGAGCAAATGCAGGAGCTTGAAGGGCAGCTACAAAGATGTGAGCATCCGCCTTCACTCCTGACCTACACATCTCATCGTACAGTTGTATGGCCTCATTAGGTTTCCCGTGCTTAGCCTGTGCAGAGAATATGGGAACCGCATGATAACATTTGATTTCCCCACCCTGGTGAGCGCATCCATGGCCTCCTCTAGAGCCTGCTTCCACGTGCATACATGCACAAGATATGGTTCCCCAGCTATGCATTCAAATGGTAGACAAGTTGACAGCCAGATCATGAACTCATCGCCCCACAACCAAATCCTTTTTAGCTGTATACTGGTCCACAGCCAAATCCTTCTTAGCTGTACACGGCTATAGCACCCGTGTAAAACAGAGACTGAGAAATGGCAGAGTCTGCTTGTGCCAGATCCAGGCTCCAGCGAACTCCGAAAGCTTCCCTTGCTGTCAAAACACGCTAAAGTTCCAGCCATTACAACGCCCATTCCCGGGGAGGAATGCCTGTGAGGCTCATGCTTGTCCGAAAGGCTCGACTTTGAAGGATTTTGATGACGCTAAGAGGTGGATTAGTGTTACCAAAGTATGTCCGTTCCTGTCTCAGTTTGGACAGGAATGGAGTTAAGAAATTGATTTCACCCCGAAGTGAAATGCAATATCCTCTGGGGTACACACTTGCACACTGGCTTTTTCTTCATTACTTCATGGTCGACCCTTACAACTGCAAAAGCCATTTGTGAATCGATGCACGCGGTACCCATCCCTTACAACAATGTCTCTCTGTTCAAGCCTTGACATGATCTCCGTAGAACTGTGACAGTCGCTGCACATGCGTAGATTCTTCGTTACAACCAGACGTGTCCCACTCGGAGTGTTCAACAGACCATAAGCCAGAGCTAGCTTCTCAGCATGCCCACAAAGCACATCTTCCTTTTCCTTCTCACACAGTGGCTTCAACACCAACTTTGTGTGGGCTACATGGCCTCCCTCCTGTTTCAGACGAGCATTCGTGCGCTCTGCTTTCTGCGCAATGTCCTCCCTCCTTTCTCCCACCAGAAATTTGTGTACATGCTTATTCACCTCAATGCTCGCGACTGCAGGTTTCTTATTGGCTCTTGCTTCCATTCTCTGTGTTTCAATCCTGTCTACGTCGGTCCACCTACCTGCATCTGCGTAGGCATTGGCCATGAGCACATACGCAGATGCCCTCTGGGGGTCCAGCCTAACAATGCTCTCAAAACACCATGTCGCTCTGTTTATATCCCCGTGACTTTTGCAGGCATTCAACAAAGATGTCAAGCCCACAACATTACTTTGCCCCTCACATGAAAATAGCATCGTCTCTGCCTCATCTAAAAGGCCTGCACGCCCAAGAAGGTCAATCATACAATTGTGATGCTCAATAGTAGGTTTGATGCCATGCAGTTCAGCCATGGAACCATAGAGCTTGCGACCCTCATGCACCAGTCCCACATGACTGCACGCTGCTAAAAGGCAAGTAAAAGTAGCATCATCAGGCATAATACCACAAACTAACATCTCCTCAAAACAAGCTAGTGCTCTGAGACCATCATCACAAGCACCATACCCAGCTATTAGGGCATTCCATGTCACCACATCCTTTGCGCCCAAGCTGTCAAAAACCTCGCGTGCATCTTTCAATTCACCACATTTTGCATACATGTCCACCAAGCTGTTGCCCACCACTACATTATCCAGCATTCCTCTTTCAACGATCTGTGAGTGCAGCCGCCTGCCCTTCTGTAAGGCACCAGTGCTTGCACAGGCCCTTAGAAGGCAAGCAAAAGTGACATGATTAGCCAAACCAGCCCCTCCTGCTCCATTTGTTCAAACACAACAAGCGCCTCATGGCCGAGTCCTTGCTGTGCATACCCAGCAATCAGGGCAGTCCATGTCACCACATCCTTTGTGGCCAAGCTGTCAAAAACCTGGCGTGCATCTTCCAGTTCACCACATTTTGCATACATGTCCACCAGGCAGGTGCCCACCAGTACGTTATCCAGCAGTCCTCTCTCCACAATCTGTGAGTGCAGCTGCCTGCCCTTCTGTAAGGCACCAGTGCTTGCACAGGCCTTCAGAAGGCAAGCAAAAGTAACATGGTTAGCCACAATCAGGCCCTCCTGCTCCATTCGTTCATACACAACAAGTGCCTCTTGGCTGAGCCCTTGCTGTGCATACCCAGCAATCAGCGCCGTCCATGTCACCACATCCTTTTTTGCCATCCTTTCAAAAGCCTGGCGTGCATCTTCCAATACGCCACATTTTGCATACATATCAACCAAGCAGTTGCCAACAAACAAGTTGGAAGTAATGCCACTGCGCAATACATCACAGTGAACTTTCCTGCCAGATTCCAAGTCAGCGGCCAAAGCACAAGCTTGCAGTGCAGCTATAAAAACGTGAGCATCTGCCTTCACTCCTGACCTGCGCATCTCATGGTACAGTTGGATGGCCTCATAAGGTTTCCCATGCTTAGCGTATGCGGAGATTATGGAAGACCACATGAAGGCATCTGGTTTGCCCACCCTTGTGAGCACATCCATGGCCTCCTGCAGACTACCTCCACATGCATACATGCGCAAGATATGGTTCCCCAAGTATGCATTTGACTCGTACCCAAGTTTGACAGTGAGATCATGAACTCGTCGGCCCACAACCAAATCATTCTTCGCTGTACACTGTTTTATCACGGTGTACAACAGAGACTGAGAAACAGTAGAGTCTCTCTGCGCCAGAGACTCCAGGGCTCCAACGGCCTCAGCAAGCTTCCCCTGCTGACACAACATGCTCACGGTTCCAGCCGTTACGACGCCCATTTCTGCCGCTGCAGGCGTCCCAGATTCAGGCTTGTCCTGCGAGATGGACTTGGAAGGAGAGGCACCATGACCCATCTGCATATCCAAGAAGACGAGCTGCTCATCAACCCAAGCTGGCTTAAAAAGATTGTTTAACCAAAGGACCTCGCCGGACACCTTCCGCCGGAAATCGGGCGAACGGGAGCTCTTCTTATCTCGTCTGTTGTCCCACCACATGGTAGGTTCCAGAAAAAATTGTTGCCACAAGTGCTCCTGCTCCTGGAGACGACCATCACTGGAAAACCCGTCCCGAGCCACACGTTTGATGGGAAGTGGATGTGCAGGGCTCCTTACACTGCTACACATGGAACCCATATCCGATACTTCACGCCTGCCGGGTTCAGGCTCATCCGAATATCTGGACTTAGAAGGAGAGGCACCATGACCCACCTGCATATCCAAGTGAACGAGCTGCTCATCAACCCAAGCTGGCTTGAACACGTTGTTTAACCACAGGACCTCGCCGGACCTCTTCCGCCGGAAGTCAGGAATAGGGGAGATATTCGTATGTCGTCTGTTGTCCCACCACTCGCTAGGGTCCAGAAAGAATTGTTGCCACAAGTGCTCCTGCTCCTGCTCCTGGCGACGACCATCGTTGGAAAACCCGTGCCCGCCCACACATTTTATCGAAAGTTGAAGTGCTGGGCTCCTTACACTGCTGCACTTGGAGGCTTCGTTTGCCAGGGGTTGACCCCCTAGAGTGAGGTGAGCGGGAGCTCCTGGTAGAATCCCTGCGCACGCACCAATGTGCTGGGTCGACATGGGGTCCAGTTGCCATAATGTTGCCATTGTTGTTGAGGGACCGGTGTCCGAAGATGAGCCAGTGGCGACCTGATAAGAACTGGAATACTTCAGCCCGATTCTTCGCGAACGACAACTGGGAAGGGTTTAGGAGTTAGTGTTCATGACGGAGAGAAAGGGACACGGGACGAGGCACCTCAGGGCGGACTCCACCGAATACAACCTACACACAGTGGGAAGGTTTTCCTTCCAGCGTGACACTGGCCATTACAAGATCTTCAAGGGGAGCTGGCCAGCATGGAGCTTTCCGTCCAGAGCTGGATCCGCCACACCCAGAAGGGGGCCAGCTTCTTGCATCTGCCACACCCAGTCCAGGAGCTATATTCGTGTTTGGGGATTTGCGGTCTCATGCCGCACGCCACATCCAGCGACAAAACCCTGACAAGGGGTCAGGCACGCCTGAGCCCTAAACTTCGAAGCGTGTTCATGGCGACGGCCGGCCTGTTCCTTGGACTTTGGGGTCCAAGGCAGGGTGTCATTTTGACCGAGTACTAGCTCAGTCCCCGGGACCGCCTAGCCTGGCTACGCTCGGTCCCGGACCGAGCAGGGACCGTGCCTTTTTGCGACCCTTGGTCATTAAATATAATAAATATTAAATAAATAATTTATAAATAATAATATAAAAGACTGCAGACTGCGGAGTCCGCAGATTGCAGCCCAGCCGGCAGATTGCAAACTGCGTCCATGATAAGATGTCCATGTGTCCATAATAAATATAAGTCCTTGGATATAAAATTAAGTAATTTATTAATTTTAAACCGAACCTTTTATGAACCCTCGGTCCCCAAGGGTAATAGGGGACCGAGGGTGGGACTGACTCTTGAAGAACCTCCGGTCCCATGTTTTTAACACATGCCGACCGGGACAGCTGGGACGGTCAAAATGACACCCTGGTCCAAGGCGCCTAGCTTGTCCCCGCAGAGAATGCAGAGTTTCAGACGTCAGAAAGCCACCGCTCAAGATCTCAATCTCCGAAGCAATCAATGCTTCGCGCGTGTGAAATCTGGCGTGCCTCGCCCATCACGATTCTCTCTCATCATGGTATACTTTAAACGCAACACCATGTACCGGTTCATACAGGATGTCACTGCCGTATTTTGCCCAGCATGTCACTGCCGTATTTTGCCCAGCATGTCACTGCCGTATTTTGCCCAGCATGGCACAACCCTAGTATGCGCACCCACCACAACAAGGTTGTGCTGTAAACCAACCATGCTTGATTTTAGAACCGAGCGGAGAGTATGAATTGAGCGCGGGGTGTTTCAAACTAAAGACGGAAGGTGAGCGATCGTTGGAAGCGAAGGCGGAGGCGCGGGGCGGGAGGCCGCGGACGGGCGAGGAGGCCGCGGACGGGCGAGGAGGCCGCGGACGGGCGAGGAGGCCGCGGACGGGCGAGGAGGGCGAGGACGGGAGGGAGGGCACGGGCCAGGAGGAGGAGGGCGCGGGAGGCCGCGGTGGTGGGGAGGCCGCGGGCGGGAGGCCGCGGGCGGGCAGGCCACCCTCTTGCGGGAGGCAGGCGGGCGGGGCGAGCCACCCTCTCGCAGCAGCCGCCTCGCGGGAGGCCGTGGGTGGGCGGCGGGCCTGGGCCACCTCTTGCGGGAAGCCGCGGTGGTGGGGAGGCCGCGGGCGGGGCGAGCCACCCTCTGCGGGAGGCCGCGACAGCGGAAGGCCGCTGTCTCGCGGGAAGCGCGATCGCCCGCCCGCCTCGGGGGAGGCCGTGGGTGGGCGGGCAGCCGCCTCGAGGCCACCCTCTGCGGGAAGCCGCGGTGGTGGGGAGGCCGCGGGCGGCGGGCAGGCCACCCTCT
Organism: Anthoceros angustus; assembly: GCA_010909165.1. Classification (NCBI taxonomy): domain Eukaryota; kingdom Viridiplantae; phylum Streptophyta; class Anthocerotopsida; order Anthocerotales; family Anthocerotaceae; genus Anthoceros; species Anthoceros angustus. Next base: position 736,733 of record MU008160.1, read on the forward strand.
GGGAGGCCGCTGGGAGGCCGCGACGGGCGAGGAGGCCGCGGGCGGGAGGCCGTGGGTGGGCGGGCAGCCGCCTGGGCCACCTCTTGCAGGGAGGCCACGGGTGGTGGGGAGGCAGCAGGCGGGCGGGGCGAGCCACCCTCTGGGAGGCCGCGGGCGGGAGGCCGCGACGGGCGAGGAGGCCGCGGACGGGCGAGGAGGCCGCGACGGGCGAGGAGGCCGCGGACGGCGAGGAGGCCGCGGACGGGCGGGAGGCCGCGACGGGCGAGGAGGCCGCGGGCGGGCAGGCCACCCTCTGGGAGGCCGCGGGCGGGAGGCCGCGGACGGGCGAGGAGGCCGCGGACGGGCAAGGCAGGGTGTCATTTTGACCGAGTACTAGCTCAGTCCCTGGACCGCCTAGTTTGGCTACGCTCGGTCCCGGACCGAGCAGGGACTGTGCCTTTTGCGACCCTTGGTCATTAAATATAATAAATATTAAATAATAATTTATAAATAATAATATAAAAGACTGCAGACTGGAGTCCGCAGATTGCAGCCCAGCGGCAGAATTGCAAACTGCGTCCATGATAAGATGTCCATGTGTCCATAATAAATATAAGTCCTTGGATATAAAATTAAGTAATTTATTAATTTTAAACCGAACCTTTATGAACCCTCGGTCCCCAAGGGTAATAGGGGACCGAGGGTGGGACTGACTCTTGAAGAACCTCCGGTCCCATGTTTTTAACACATGCCGACCGGGACAGCTGGGACGGTCAAAATGACACCGGGTCCAAGGCGCCTAGCTTGTCCCTGCAGAGGAATGTGTATAGAGTTTGACGTCCGCAGGCCTTCGCACTGATCAATCTCCGGCAATCAATGCTTCACGGTGAACTGGCGTGCCCGCCCCATCACGATTCTCTCTCATCATGGTATACTTTAAACGCAACACCATGTACCGGTTCATACAGGATGTCACGCCAGTATTTTGCCCAAAGATGTCACTGTATTTTGCCCAGCATGTCACCGCCAGATTTGCCCAAAGATGGCACAACCCTAGTCGCACCCACCACAACAAGGTTGTCTGTAAACCAACCATGCTTGATTTTAGAACCGGCGAGAGTATGAATTGAGCGCGGTGTTTCAAACTAAAGACTTCCGGAAGGAGCGAGCGCCGTGAAGCCAAGGCGTGGGGAGGGCGCCAGGGGCGGGGAGGGGAGGAGGGCGCGGGAGCGAGGCAGCGAGGAAGGAGGCGGGCGGGAGGAGGGCGCGAACGGGAGGGGAGGGCACGGGCCACGGGAGGGGAGGGCAGCTGGGAGGCCGTGACAGGGGAAGGCCGCTGGGAGGCACGGACGGGCGGGCAGGCCACCCTCTGCGGGAGCGGGGCGAGGCTGCCACCCTCGCAGCGCCTCTCAGGGAGGCCGGGTGGCAGGCCGCCTCCGCGGGCCACCCTCTGGGAAGCCGGGTGGTGGGAGGCCGCTGGCGGGCGGCGCCACCTCTGCGGGGAGGCCGCGACAAGCGGAAGGCCGGGGGAAGCCGCGGACGCCCGCCCGCGGGGGAGGCCGTGGGTGGGCGGGCGGAGCCGCTCTCGGCCACCCTCTTGCGAGGAGGCCACGGGAGGCCGCGAGGCGGAAGGCCGCCCGCAGGAGGCCGACGGGCGGCGAGGCAGTGGAGGCCGTGCGGGGCGAGGAGGCGGACGGGCGAGGAGGCCGCGACGGGCGAGGAGGCTGGACGGGCGAGGAGGCCGCGACGGGCGAGGAGGCGACGGGCGAGGAGGGCGACGGCGAGGAGGCGCGACGGGCGAGAGGCAGGCAGGCGAGGCGCGGGCGGCGAGGCACGGGAGGCGAGGAGGCAGCGGGCCAGGCGAGAGGCAGCGGGCGGGCGGGCATGCCACCCTCTTGCGAGGCCGCGCGGGGCGGGAGGCCGCGGTCGCGGAGGGGCGAGTCGAGGTCGAGGAGGGCGCGGGACGGGCGAGGCCGAGGGCAGCAGGCTGAGGCTTTGGGCCGAGGGGCACAGCCGAGGCGGGCGAGGGGCGAGGCCAGGCAATGGGCGAGGCCGAGGCGCCGGGCAGGCGAGGCACTGGGCGAGGCCGAGGCGCCTTTGGGCGAGGCGGCTTGGCGAGGCGAGGCCGAGGGCCTCAGGGCCGAGGTACTGAGGGCCGAGGCAGGCGAGGCCGAGGCGGGCGAGGCGAGGCGCATGATTGGTCGGTTGTGAAGGAAGCGAGGAACGAGATTGCCAAAATCCGTGAGATGCAGACGGCTATTTTAAGAGAAAGAGAAGCATGCCCCATTCCCCACAATGTGGTAGTAATTATTCATAGGATGTTGCACCAATCAATAGGATTAATCGAACCTTGTCACCGACAAATGTCTATGTCAGATGCTTGTTTTGCGATTGGGTGTGCTAATTTGTGAAACATGCTAGTGAAGGAGTCCGCTATACAAGGCCGTAAAGAGTCGAACAAATTCCTTAGCCTCGATTGCAAACTTTCACCCTCGAAAATTCCTCACCTAATTTTCACCCCTCAAATTTGCAAATGTGTGAGAGGTCTCAGACACACAAGCCTTTAGAGACTAACACAAAGGCATCACAAAGTAACACTTTTTCTTCTTCGGTCTTGAGCGCTCTTCAATGCCCTTGAAACGCACTAACCGTTGGTCCTGGCCATTCAAACAACAAACTCTAATACCGGTTTATTGCTTGAGGCCTCGTCCACGAGCCGTAACTTCCTAATACGATGTTGTGCTTGTTCCATTATTGCAGACCTCAAACAAAATAGCTTGCTTCCACAATGCTTGGAATACCCATGCATTGCATCCAAGTCTCAACGCTTTCCCTTCAACTCCTCCAAGCTACCGGTTGATGGGAAGATGCGATAACAAAGATTGTCAGACAGTTGTATCCTGAACATAATTACCATGTGACATCTCATTCTCCAAAACAAGATTTAGGTCAGGTAATGTTCTTCCTCCTTCTTATGCCCGAACATAAGATCCATTGGTACACCAAGCAAGGCGCAATAACTGGGAAGTATGTTCAAATATACCACATACCTGTTGCACCTTCACAACATGTTTGCAAATGAATCTTTTTTGCCCCATCCCACAAGTACAAAATGCCCATGGAAAATGTGCAGCCTCAATGACGTAAACCTTGTCACTATCCTCGAGGACATGCAATATGCAACAAGAGAGACCCAACTACTGACGGAATATGACAATGCAGGATGGTGCTCGCATGACAAAACATGCTCATATACCTTCTCGAGTTTTAAATTCGCTTGTAACCCCGGTCTTGGTGAAATCAAGGTACCAGAATGCATACCTCGTTCACAAGTTGATGAAGAAGCCAATCCATACGCCTTCCAACGCCCTTGGTAAAAGATACTCTTCCTTCAAGAATCGATGAAAGGCCTCCAGCGATGTGGTATCTTGTCCGGGGAAACATCCTGCATTTCTTCAACCACATGTCCGCATAAAGAAATGCGAAACATTATTACACACCGACACCATGTAAACATCCATTCAAGCAACCTTACAGACAAAGAAACTAGTGCACTTTGGGCAAAGAATAATACCTATAGAGTCACCCCATCTTCTTGAAATACTCAACAAAGGTGGTTGACTTCCATGCCACTCCTTGTAGAAGAACTCTAACAATACCTTACCCCATGACGCACCATCTTGTATTATGGCCTCGACATACATGATCTCCGCAAGAGCTGCCCAAATCTTCTTCCTTGCAATAATGCACTTTACCTTCTTTAAAAGGTTTCACGCCAGCCTTCCTTACATGCCATAGACACAACACAACATGTATGTTGGCCCCCATACCGCTTAAAGGCACCTATCTCGCTAAACAATCATCAACTAGGAAGCAACTAGGGACCCATGTTGCACATGTTGTAAGAGCGACATGTGAGTGGCGCCAACCATGATACCAAAGAAAGTATAGTAGCCTCGTGTTAGTGCCCAAGCAATCGGAATACCATTAAGGTGTTGATCAAAACCATCACCGTAAATAAGTGGTACCTATACTTGTTCATACCAAATGTGGCCCATCCATGGCTAAAACACTATTGTTACCATGCTTGATGAACATCCGCATGAAAGGAGTTTGCAACCCTAAAACAAAAGGTTCACCAGGTTCTGATCTATGGAAGATAAGGTCAGCATTCACTTTGAGCCACATCTCAGTGGACTTTACATCATCAAGGTCTAGTTTCCACTCACCTGCTTCCACTTGTCGTTTCATGTTCAACACATCCTTGCGTTGCATGTAGTCATCTCGAACGTCACTACCACGCTCATGTCCTATGTAGTGACTCATCTTCTCGTACACAACTGCAACATGCCGACGCATAATCTCCGACACAGAAACCTTGCAATAAAGACAATGTTTAACCCAATCCTTTTCTCTTCGAGATCCAAGGAGCTCTAGACAATTTAGGGTGTCCCACATCTGGACCATGACGGATATCACCCTCGATCTCTGCTCCTTCATGAAGAAGGATTTGAGCAACTTCGTGAATAAGCGCAATCGCTTCACAACAAAATTGGCCATACATCCGATCTTCATGCACACATTCTTGGGTGTGGTAGCAGCTCGGAAATCCTCCGGTCCATATGAACACCAATACCTACATAGAAACACACGATAGCAAATACCAAGATTTGGCTTCAACTTAAGGCAAAGAAAGCACATGGACAGAGGCCACCAAGCCAGGAAACCCAAGTGGTTAGGGAAATTAGTGTAGAGAACTTGGAAGTTGCAGAAGGCACCTGAGATATGTGATTGCAGTGTCTAAGGATGGCACAGTTCCCTACTAGGAAAGGCAGCCTATGTTACACTTTATGTTAAGATTTGGACCCCTGGATGTAACACTTATGTTGCAATTTTGGGGTCATGTATAACACAGGCGCTTGTTACACTTTGGCTTGGAAACCAACCGGGTGTTTGTTGCAACCATGTTGCAAGGGTGTTACAATTATGTTGAGATGAAGTGAGATGCGCTTTTGTCCTCTCTCAAGATTGCAACACGATTGCAACATATAAAGTGTTACAAGAAAAGTCTTGTAACACTTTTGGAGGCTTAATGCGAACCTCCTCCCCATCTACCTTCCTCCTTTTCTACATTTACCATATAGAATACTTGGTTTCACTTAGTAGCTCGTATGAATACACATATATAAATACATGTACGCATACAGTCTTCGTAAAATACTGGTCATGACGATATGTAATATACGATAAATTCCTGTGATATACGATCATATTCCATTTTGTATAAAATACCCATATACGTCACACTGATAACGTACATAATTTGTACACGTCCAAGATACTGTACTTTGTATTCATCGTTTCTGAAAACCTGTAGGGATACATACACCCCACATTTCACCGCAGCGGCCTATTTTTTGTCTATCCGGTGTCGCGCAACCTACCTTCTCTAGCGGGCGTTACGTGCCCAGCTCGTGCCCCATGCCCGTCGGCTTCTTGCCGTGGCTCGCCCAGCCCTTGTTATCACTGCATTTACTAGCTTGTTCTTCTGCCTGCGAGTTTGTGCTTCGCGAAACCGTGTTTGCTATGCGCCGGCGTGGGGTTGTTTAGGCTCCATACATGGCCCTCCCCATCATTTCTAATTTCCTACTCCTCATCGTAAGTATGAGCAGGAAACCTCCTACACCCCCCCTGTTTTGCGATTTTCTTCCTCCCCTTCCTCTTGCGTTCGTCCGCGACTAGCTTTGCCCTTTCCATCGCATCCATCTCCCTTCCAGCCCTCTGCACGCACCCACGGCACATACATCGCAGCATGCCCTTCATTACATGTGCAGCATATAGCGGTGTGCTACATCAGTGCTTACCTTCCCCGCACTCCATCCTGTTTTCTTATGTACCTCTTGCCCACCATCTGCTCCTTCCATCCTCGCTCTTTCCGCTGTGGCGGCCCGTGCCCTGGTCACACGGCCCCCGCTCGATGCCTCCACTGCGCCTCCCCCCGCTTTCCTCTTTCGGCCTCCACCCTTTGTCACAGGTGGCGTAGCCTCCAAGGGGGCCCCGCTGTGGAGGTCCATGCTTTCAGCGTCGGAGTGTGCCATGTATGTGTTTGGCAGTTTATGCGCCTCAATTTCGTCATTGCCTCATTCTCTGCGCCTTTATCTCTTGTTGCTGCCATCACATGTATCCCCTTTGCCATCTGCCTCTTTCTCCCTCTCGCCGACCTTAGCAAGCCTCCTTAAACCTCCTCGGCTCCAGCAAGCCCCCAACTCCCACAATTACCCCCTCCTTCACTTCACAAGCACCCTTTGCCCCTACTTACTCATAAGCTCCCCGCTTCAACAAGCTCCCACCTCGGTTTGAAGCCTCCTGGGTCTGTCGCCCCACATCCATTAATTGCAACAAAACCCGTATTTTTAGGTGTATATTGGTTATTTGTTTTGTTGCCTTTTCACCTGTCGATTATCATATCATTACGGCCTTCTCTTAGGAGTAAGGCTCGGTTTCTAATAAAAGAGAGAACTAATAACGAAAAGCTCGAATTTCAAAAGAAACCTCCGCAATTTATTGATGGCGGGCCCTCTTTGTCTTCCGGGTTAATAAGGTTATCTTAGGAGCTAATTGTATTATTCCTTATCTTTTTCATTCTATTCATTTTGAAGCTAGGCTCCTTTATTAGCCTCTTCTCTATTTTAACTATTCTTGTTTCTTTGTTCTTATCTCTTTTAAGTTATCTCTATGAAATAGAGACCCCTAATTATTAGTTATATCTTATAAAGCTTGCATATATAAAATTGGAGGCTTTTTCGTTTCTTTATTTGGCTTTTCTCCTCCACCCTTTTCTCAAGGCTTATAATCACTCTGTAGATTGGCTCGAGCTTGTTGCGGATCCACATGACCCCATGCTCTTGGTAAGATTTCTTTTATGTATGTTCTTGTTGAAAGTTACATACTTTTGTTTCAAGGATCCTTAGATTGGACCCTTTGTATTATCACATCCCTTAAGAATAAAGTGAAGTCCTTAGTGAGATTTCTTCTAGATACTATTCTAGAGTGGTTGCTCAAGCTTTGAAATTCTCTTGATGCCATAGTTTCTTGGATCCAAGAAGTTGATCCGAGACTCTCCCAAGCCCTTTTCATCGGTGGACAAGGGATCCCATATACGCTCACAATCGATAACGTACATAATTTGTACACGCCCGTGTGTACTTTGTATTCATCGCTTCTCGAAACCTCGTAGGGATACATACACCCCACATTTCACCGTGACGGGCCTATTTTTGTCTATCCTGTCGCGCAACCTACCTTCTCTAGGGCGACGTGCCCAGCCTGCCCGTGCTCTATGCCCGCCGGCTTCGCCATGGCTCGCCCTTGTTATCACGCATTTACTAGCTTGTTCTTCGTCATGAAGCTCAGCGAAACCGTGTTTGCTATGCGCCCGCGTTGTTTAGGCTCCATACATGGCCCTCCCCATCATTTCTAATTTCCTACTCCTCATCGTAAGCATGAGAAGGAAACCTCCTACACCCCCCCTGTTTTGCGATTTTCTTCCTCCCCTTCCTCTTGCGTTCGTCCGCGACCAGCTTTGCCCTTTCCATCGCATCCATCTCCCTTCCAGCCCTCTGCACGCACCCACGGCACATACATCGCAGCATGCCCTTCAGTACATGTGCAGCATATAGCGGTGTGCACAACGACCTTTCGAATTGCTTACCTTCCCCGCACTCCATCCTGTTTTCTTATGTACCTCTTGCCCACCATCTGCTCCTTCCGTCCTCGCTCCCGTATGCCTGGTGCCTCGTCACACGGCCCCGCCGATGCCTCCACCGCGCCTCCCCGCTTCGCCTCCACCTTTGTCACAGGTGGCGAGCCTCCAAGGGGCCTACTGTGGAGGTCCATGCTTTCAGCGTCGGAGTGTGCCATGTATGTGTTTGGCACGAAGTTTGGCACGCCCTCAATTTCGTCCGCTGCCTCATTCTCTGCGCCATCATATCTTGCTGCCATCACATGTATCCCTTTGCCATCCGCCTTTCTCCCTCCTCACGACCTTAGCAAGCCTCCTTAAACCTCCTCGGCTCCAGCAAGCCCCCAACTCCCACAATTACCCCCTCCTTCACTTCACAAGCACCCTTTGCCCCTACTTACTCATAAGCTCCCCCAGCTTCAACAAGCTCCCACCTCAGTTTGAAGCCTCCTCGGTCCGTCGCCCCCACATCTGCTGCCATTAATTGCAACAAAACCCGTATTTTTAGGTGTATATTGGTTATTTGTTTTGTTGCCTTTTCACCTATTCAGTATCATATCATTCTGGCCTTCTCTTAGGAGTAAGGCTCTGGTTTCTAATAAAAGAGAGAACTAATAACATGAAACGTAAAGCTCAGAATTTCAAAAAGAAACCTCCGCAATTTATTGATGGCGGGCCCTCTTTGTCTTCCCGGGTTAATAAGGTTATCTTAGGAGCTAATTGTATTATTCCTTATCTTTTTCGTCATTCTATTCATTTTCTGAAGCTAGGCTCCTTTATTAGCCTAGGCTTCTCTATTTTAACTATTCTTGTTTCTTTGTTCTTATCTCTTTTAAGTTATCTCTATGAAATAGAGAGACCCCTTAATTATTCGTTATATCTTATAAGAAAGCTTGCATATAAAATTGGAGGCTTTTTTCGTTCTTTATTTGGCTTTTCTCCTCCACCCAGCCCTTTTCTCAAGGCTTATAATCACTCTGTAGATTGGCTCGAGCTTGTTGCGGATCCCCTGCATGACCCCATGCTCTTGGTAAGATTTCTTTTATGTATGTTCTTGTTGAAAGTTCTGTATACTTTTGTTTCAAGGATCCTTAGATTGGACCCTTTGTATTATCCTGTCCTTGCGCAGAATAAAGTGAAGTCCTTAGTGAGATTTCTTCTAGATACTATTCTAGAGTGGTTGCTCAAGCTTTGAAATTCTCTTGATGCCATAGTTTCTTGGATCCAAGAAGTTGATCCAGACTCTCCCAAGCCCTTTTCGCCACCATCAGGTGGACAAGGGATCCCAAATATAAAGGAGAGGTTAGTCCGATTAGAGCAAGACTCCCTCAAGCGAGAGCTTAACCTAAAAGGACTCATTGAAGAGTTGGCAGACACGAGGGAACAACTTCTCCAAACTCAATTAAAATTAGCCGAAACCAGGGGTGAACTTGCGAATGCAAAAGGAACTCTTAAAGCTATCTATGCGGGACTACATAAATATGATCCTTGTTGCACGAGGTAAGCACTTGAATTCGTAGAAGCACTTCCTCGACAAACAACCAAGCAAAACAAATCTAATACGCATATATATAGGTGCAACAGGAGGGAGTAGCTCGCACATTGTGGCACAAACACACTCTCCCCACGAGAACAACACGCAAATTCCTCACACATCGCTTTCGGAGTCATAGTTTTGGCCTCCTCACATCACCTCAGCATCTAGAGGACAAGTTATGATCCGAGCTTGTCCTCAATGGAAGGGTCTATATATAGTAGCCCTTGGCCGATATCGGCATATTCCTAAGATATCCTATTGGCATCAGCATATGCCGGAAATATCCTAAAAATACACTATAATATGTAAGGAATATGCTAAAGCATATTACTTAAGCTTATCCACTTAGCTATTGTATCCTAAGAATACACTATAATATGCATGGAATATGCCTAAGCATATTACTTGAGCTTATCGACTTAGCTATTGCTAACCATGTTTAATTAACACTAATCAATGCTTAATTAACATAAGCACGTGAGATTAATTAACACTAATTACTTAATTAAAGATAAGTAATTAGATTAATTAATGCTAATCAAACACTAAACCCAAATGCAGAGATTAGTATCACACGGCATGACATCCTCCACATATGGGAAAGTAGTGAAACCTGGATCTTTGAAGTGCAAGGTCTTACAAATTTTGTTCCGGGAGCTCAAATATCAGCAGTAAAACCTTCTAGAAAGGAGATATAAGGACCCACCACAAAGTGAACCGGGTCCCTCAAACTTTCTAAACGATCAAAAAGCATCTGATCAGGATCATCGGGAAGTTTCCATGTGCGGCTGTTGCTGACAGAATCTACACATGAAAGCCTCACAAAGCTTCACCAGGGTGTGTACATATTCATGCATACATACCTTTGCGGCATCTACAACACTAGTGGTAAGTAGGCCCTTCCCTATCTATCGCACCAGCTTCTTTTCTACCGCGACGAGGTCTCGTGTGGTCCAACCAACCACTAGCTTGTTCTCTTAGGCCGCTATGGGGCCTCCATCGACCTTGGGGCCCACTTAGTGCATTGTCCAATATGTGGACAACGATGTAGACACGATGCCGTCCGAGATGTCATGTTCTCGATGGCCAAGGAGAGCGGTTTCTTCCCTTTCAAGGAGCGGTAGTATACTATGCACGATGGCGCCTCTATCGAACCCACCTTTTTCTTGGCGTGGGGACGAGGTCTGGGCTATGACGTGGTTGTCATTGATCCAACCGTAGATTCTCGTTAGTGACCATGTCATCATCAACCTCTAGGTTGAGCGGAAGGGAGCGCAACTAAGAAAATTTACAAGTACAAGCCCATGCAGCAAGGTCACATTTTCATCCCCATTGCCATTGCAACCCATGGGGCCTTGGGTAAGGTTTTTCTCATTTTATCAAGGAGTGCGCAAGGGCCTACCACAACGACAGGGGCGGGGTTGGCCTCCCTTTCCAGTGTCGTGACATATTTTAGGCAAAGGGTTTCCATCCTTTGCAAGGCGATGGAAACCCTGCCACACCCCTCCTCCCTGCCCGGTATGGTGCCACGTTGTGGGTTGTCCCCTTTCGCCTCGGGGTAGATGGGATTTCCATCTCGTTCTTTTATAAAGTCCAGATTGGTATGTACATTTCGAACGCAACCATATTTGCGTTCCAAATGTTGTGCTTTGGTGTCTTTCCCCATTGGTACCGCATTAAAACCGTCCCACTTTTATTCACGGTGGTGTGGTCGTAAACAGGATGTACCTGCCACAGTATGTATCTTCCGTCAGCGGTTCCTGAAATGGCCACAGGATTGCCATCGGACCTGTTGTGGACCCAACAAAATGGTGTGTACAGGGATTCTACGAGGAGATCCCGCTCACCGCACCTCAGGAGTCAACTTCTGGCAAACCACCAAGCCTCCAGGTGCAGCAGTGTAAGGAGCCCAGCAGATTCACTTCCGAGAAAATTGTGGGTGGGGACGGATTTTCCAGCGATGGTCGTCAGGAGCAGGAAAACTTGTGGCAACAATTTTTCTGGACCCTACCGTGTGGGACAACAGACGAGATAAGCACTTGAATTGTAGAAGCACTTCCTCGACAAACAACCAAGCAAAACAAATCTAATACGCATATATATAGGTGCAATGAGGAGTAGCTCGCATTGTGGCACAAACACACTCTCCCCACGAGAACAACACGCAAATTCCTCACACATCGCTTTCGGAGTCATAGTTTTGGCCTCCTCACATCACCCTTGCATTGCATATCTAGAGGACAAGTTATGATCTGAGCTTGTCCTCAATGGAAGGGTCTATATATAGTAGCCCTTGGCCGATATCGGCATATTCCTAAGATATCCTATTGGCATCAGCATATGCCGGAAATATCCTAAAAATACACTATAATATGCAAGGAATATGCTAAAGCATATTACTTAAGCTTATCCACTTAGCTATTGTATCCTAAGAATACACTATAATATGCATGGAATATGCCTAAGCATATTACTTGAGCTTATCGACTTAGCTATTGCTAACCATGTTTAATTAACACTAATCAATGCTTAATTAACATAAGCACGTGAGATTAATTAACACTAATTACTTAATTAAAGATAAGTAATTAGATTAATTAATGCTAATCAAACACTAAACCCAAATGCGAGATTAGTATCACACGGCATGACATCCTCCACATATGGGAAAGTAGTGAAACTCGATCTTTGAAGTGCAAGGTCTTACAAATTTTGTTCCGGAGCTCAAATATCGAAGAAACCTTCTAGAAAGGAGATATAAGGACCCACCACAAAGTGAACTGGTCCCTCAAACTTTCTAAACGATCAAAAAGCATCGATCGGGATCATCGGGAAGTTTCCACGGTCATTTCGAATCTACACATGAAAGCCTCACAAAGCTTCACCAGGGTGTGTACATATTCATGCATACATACCTTTGCGGCATCTACAACACTAGTGGTAAGTAGGCCCTTCCCTATCTATCGCACCAGCTTCTTTTTCTACCGCGACGAGGTCTCGTGTGGGTCTGGTCCAACCACTAGCTTGTTCTCTTAGGCCGCTATGGGGCCTCCATCGACGACCTTGGGGCCCACTTAGTGCATTGTCCAATATGTGGACAACGAATTGCTAGACACGATGCCGTCCGAGATGTCATGTTCTCGATGGCCAAGGAGAGCGGTTTCTTCCCTTTCAAGGAGCGGTAGTATACTATGCACGATGGCGTCTCTATCAGAACTGACCTTTTCTTGACGTGGGGGGACGAGGTCTCGGTTGCGACGTGGTTGTCATTGATCCAACCAGAGATTCTGTTAGTGACCATGTCATCATCAACCCTCTAGGTTGAGCGGCGGAAGGGAGCGCAACTAAGAAAATTTACAAGTACAAGCCCATGCAGCAAGGTCACATTTTCATCCCCATTGCCATTGCAACCCATGGGGCCTTGGGTAAGGTTTTTTCTCATTTTATCAAGGAGTGCGCAAGGGCCTACCACAACGACAGGGGCGGGGTTGGCCTCCCCCTTTCCAGTGTCGTGACATATTTTAGGCAAAGGGTTTCCATCCTTTGCAAGGCGATGGAAACCCTTGCCACACCCCCTCCTCCCCTGCCCGGTATGGTGCCACGTTGTGGGTTGTCCCCTTTCGCCTCGGGGTAGATGGGATTTCCCATCTCGTTCTTTTTATAAAGTCCAGATTGGTATGTACATTTCGAACGCAACCATATTTGCGTTCCAAATGTTGTGCTTTGGTGTCTTTCCCCATTGGTACCGCATTAAAAACCGTCCCACTTTTATTCACGGTGGTGTGGTCGTAAACAGGATGTACCTGCCACAGTATGTATCTTCCGTCAGCGGTTCCTGAAATGGCCACAGGATTGCCATCGGACCCGTTGTGGACCCAACAAAATGGTGTGTGTACAGGGATTCTACGAGGAGATCCCGCTCACCGCACCTCAGGGAGTCAACTTCTGGCAAACCACCAAGCCTCCAGGTGCAGCAGTGTAAGGAGCCCAGCAGATTCACTTCCGAGAAAAATTGTGGGTGGGGACGGATTTTCCAGCGATGGTCGTCGCCAGGAGCAGGAAAACTTGTGGCAACAATTTTTCCTGGACCCTACCGTGTGGTGGGACAACAGACGAGATAAGAAAACCTCCCGTTCGCCTGACTTCTGGCGTAAGGGGTCCGGCGAGGTCCTGTGGTTAAGCAGCATGTTTAAGCCAGCTTGGGTTGATGAGCAGCTGGTTTCCTTGGATACGCAGATGGGTAATGGTGCCTTTCCTTCCAAGTGGAGCTCTCCGGATAAGCCTGAACCTGGGAGGCGTGCAGGATCGGAAATGGGCGTCATAACGGCTGGAACCGTGAGCATGTTTTGTCAGAAGGGGAAGCTTTCTGAGGCCGTTGGAGCCCTGGAATCTCTGGCGCACACAGACTCTACTATTTCTCAGTCTCTGTTTTACACTGTGCTCAAACTGTGTACAGCTAAGAAGGATGTGGTTCTGGGCCGACGAGTTCATGATCTCACAGTGAAGCTTGGGCACGAGTCGAATTCATACTTGGGGAACCATATTTTGCGAATGTATGCATTTGGTGGTAGGCTGCAGGAGGCCATGGATGTGTTCACCAGGGTAGGCAAACCAAATGTCTTCATGTGGTTTTCCATAATCTCTGCACATGCTAAGCACGGGAGACCTAATGAGGCCATACAACTGTACCATGAGATGCGTAGGTCAGGAGAAGGTGAATCATGCTCATTGTAGCTGCCCTTCAGGCTTGCGCCGACTTGGAATCTGGCAGTGCTGCTGTGATGTGCACAGTGGCATTCCTACTAACTTGTTTGTTGGCAACTGCCTGGTGGACATGTATGCAAAATGTGGTGAACTGAAAGATGCACGCCAGGTTTTTGACATGGCCACAAAGGATGTGGTGACATGGACGCTATGCAGGTGCTTATGGCGCAGCATGAGGCGCTTGTTGTGTGGACAAATGGAGCAGGAGGGCCTGATTGTGGCTGACCATGTTACTTTTGCTTGCCTTCTGAAGCGCTGCCTTACAGAAGGGCAGGCAGGCACTCACACAGATTGTGGAAAGAGGACTGCTGGATAACGTACTGGTGGGCAACTGCCTGTTAGACACGATGTCCCGAGATGTCATGTTCTCGATGGCCAAGGAGAGCCGTTTCTTCCCTTTCAAGGAGCGGTAGTATACTATGCACGGCGCCTCTATCGAATCGACCTTTTCGACGGGGGGACGAGGTCTCGCTATGACGTGGTTGTCATTGATCCAACCAGATTCTCGTTAGTGACCATGTCATCATCAACCTCTAGGTTGAGCGCGAAGGGAGCGCAACTAAGAAAATTTACAGCACAAGCCCATGCGAAGGTCACATTTTCATCCCCATTGCCATTGCAACCCATGGGGCCTTGCAAGGTTTTTTCATTTTATCAAGGAGTGCAAGGGCTCACCACAACGACAGGGGCGGGGTTGGCCTCCCTTCCAGTGTCGTGACATATTTTAGGCAAAGGGTTTCCATCCTTTGCAAGGATGGAAACCCTGCCACACCCCTCCTCCCTGCCCGGTATGGTGCCACGTTGTGGGTTGTCCCCTTTCGCCTCGGGGTAGATGGGATTTCATCTCGTTCTTTTATAAAGTCCAGATTGGTATACATTTCGAACGCAACCATATTTGCGTTCCAAATGTTGTGCTTTGGTGTCTTTCCCCATTGGTACCGCATTAAAACCGTCCCACTTTTATTCACGGTGGTGTGGTCGTAAACAGGATGTACCTGCCACAGTATGTATTCTTCCGTCATGGTTCCTGAAATGGCCATGTGGATTGCCATCGGACCCGTTGTGGACCCAACAAAATGGTGTGTGTACAGGGATTCTACGAGGAGATCCTGCTCACTCACCTCAGGAGTCAACTTGGGCAAACCACCAAGCCCAGGTGCAGCAGTGTAAGGAGCCCAGCACTTCCACTGAGAAAAATTGTGGGTGGGGACGGATTTTCCAGCGATGGTCGTCGCCAGGAGCAGGAGCACTTGTGGCAACAATTTTTCTGGACCCTACCATGTGGTGGGACAACAGACGAGATAAGAAGAGCTCCCGTTCGCCTGACTTCCGGCGTAAGGGTCCGGCGAGGTCCTGTGGTTAAACAGCATGTTTAAGCCAGCTTGGGTTGATGAGCAGCTCGTTTCTTGGATATGCAGATGGGTCATGGTGCCTCTCCTTCCAAGTCGAGCTCCGGATAAGCCTGAACCTGGCAGGCGTGCAGGATCGGAAATGGGCGTCGTAACGGCTGGAACCGTGAGCATGTTATGTCAGCAGGGAAGCTTTCTGAGGCCGTTGGAGCCCTGGAATCTCTGGCGCAGACAGACTCTTTATTTCTCAGTCTCTGTTTTACACTGTGCTAAACTGTGTACAGCTAAGAAGGATTTGGTTGTGGGGCGACGAGTTCATGATCTCACTGTCAAACTTGGGTACGAGTCGAATGCATACTTGGGGAACCATATCTTGCGCATGTATGCATGTGGTAGGCTGCAGGAGGCCATGGATGTGTTCACCAGGGTGGCAAACCAGATGTCTTCATGTGGTTTCCATAATCTCTGCACATGCTAAGCATGGGAAACCTAATGAGGCCATACAACTGTACCATGAGATGCGTAGGTCAGGAGTGAAGGGATGCTCACGTCTTTGTAGCTGCCCTTCAAGCTTGTGCATTGCCGCCGACTTGGAATCTGGCAGAAAAGTGCACTGTGATGTGTTGCACAGTGGCATTCCTACAACTTGTTTGTTGGCAACTGCCTGGTGGACATGTATGCAAAATGTGGTGAACTGAAAGATGCACGCCAGGTTTTTGACAGCATGCCACAAAGGATGTGGTGACATGGAATGCCCTGATTGCTGGGTATGTACAGCAAGGGCTCATGAGAGGCGCTTGTTGTGTATGGACAAATGGAGCAGGAGGGCCTGATTTTGGCTGACCATGTTACTTTTGCTTGCCTTCTGAAGGCCTGTGCAAGCACTGGTGCCTTACAGAAGGGCAGGCAGCTGCACTCACAGATTGTGAAAGAGGACTGCTGGATAACGTACTGGTGGGCACCTGCCTGGTGGACATGTATGCAAAATGTGGTGAACTGGAAGATGCACGCCAGGTTTTTGACAGCATGGCACAAAGGATGTGGTGACATGGAATGCCCTGATTGCTGGGTATGCACAGCAAGGACTCGCCAAGAGGCGCTTGTTCTGTGTATGGACAAATGGAGGAGGGCCTCATTTTGGCTGACCATGTTACTTTTGCTTGCCTTCTGAAGGCCTGTGCAAGCACTGGTGCCTTACAGAAAGGCAGGCAGCTGCATTCACAGATCGTGGAAAGAGGACTGCTGTATGACGTAGTGTTGGGCAGCTCCCTGGTGGACATGTATGCAAAATGTGGTGAAGTGAAAGATGCACGCCAGGTTTTTGACAGCATGGCCACAAAGGATGTGGTGATATGGAATGCCCTGATATCTGGGTATGGTAATTGTGATGAAGGTCAGAAGGCACTAGCTTGTTTTGAGGAGATGTTAGGTGCGGGTATTCAGCCTGATGATGCTACTTTACTTGCCTTTTAGTAGCATGCAGTCATGAGGACTGGTCCACGAGGGTCGGCACTTTGATTCCATGGCTGAACAGCATGGCATCAAACCTACTATTGAGCATTACATTGCATGATTGATCTTCTGTGCTGCAGGCCATTTAGATGAGGCAGAGAAGATGCTATTATCATGTGAGGCCAAAGTAATGTTGTGGCTTGACGTCTTTGTTGAATGCCTGCAAAAGTCACGGGGATATAGAGAGGGCGATGTGGTGTTTTGAAAGCATTGTTAGGCTGGACCTCAGGAGGCGTCTGCGTATGTGCTCATGGCCAATGCCTATGCAGATGCAGGTAGGTGGACCGATGTAGACAGGATTGAAACACAGAGAAGGTAGCAGGAGCTAACAAGAAACCTGCAGTGGCGACCATTGAGGTGAATAAGCAGGTACATAGATTTGTGGTGGGAGAAAGAGAGAGGATATTGTGCGGTGAGAGCACGAATGCACGTCTGAAGCAGGAAGGAGGCCACGTACCTCACACAAGTTGGTGTTGAAGCCACTGTGTGAGAAGGAAAAGGAAGATGCTTTGTGGGCATGCTGAGAAGCTAGCTCTGGCGTTTGGTCTCTTGAACACTGAGTGGGACACCTCTGGTGGTAACGAAGAATCTACGCATGTGCAGTGACTGCCACAGTTCCACGGAGATCATGTCAAGGCTTGAACAAAGAGACATTGTTGTAAGGGATGGGTACCGTGTGCATCGATTCGCAGCTGTGTAAGTTGTAAGGGTCGACCATGAGAATGAGATCTTGCCAGAATGCAGAATACCTTTCTTCAGAGGTGCGTGCTTGCTCAGGCCATCCTGTTGAAACTGAGAGGGCATACAGGTCGCTGAGAGGGCAACACAGGTCTTATAATGGATCCTCACCTTGACTGAACGGAATTGAATGGTCTCCTCGTGCAGATAACTGTTGTGGAGAAGGCTTGAACTGAGAGAGCAGCCATTGTGAAGTTCACTGAGATGTTGGGAGATCTGAGTGAAGGAGGGATGTTTATCAGCAGGAGAAATCTGGCGAGGCCTGGCATCTGCAGGGGTTCTGTAAGGAAGGCCTGAGCCTGTTGTGCCTAGCCATGGAGTATGTTGGGAAAAGAGTGCCGAAAGGAACACTTTGAAAGTTCCAATCTGAACCTCTGCAGCATGTGTCACCAGAGCGACCCTAAACCAGCAAGAATTGGTGTGCAGAGGTGTGCCATCAATGTTAAGGTCTACCAGCCTCGTCTTATCCATGGAGATATGGATGGGGTGGATATGGATTGAACCCATGGATGGGTCCATGTGAGCGGCCCCGTCTCTGCAAGGGAGAGGGAAGGATGAACGAGAACAAAACACGAAGGGTCATATAGAAAGGGCGATTTGGTGTTTTGAAAGCATTGAAGCTGGACCTCAGGCGTCTGTATGTGCTCATGGCCAATGCCTACGCAGATGCAGGTAGGTGGACCGATGTACAGGATTGAAACACAGAGAATGGTAGCAGGAGCTAACAAGAAACCTGCAGTGGCGACCATTGAGGTGAATAAGCAGGTTCATAGATTTGTGGTGGGAGAAAGAAGAGAGGACATTGTGCAAGGTAGAGCAATGCACGTCTGAAGCAGGAAGGAGGCCGTACCACACAAGTTGGTGCTGAAGCCACTGTGTGAGAAGGAAAAGGAAGATGCCCTTTGTGGGCATGCTGAGAAGCTAGCTCTGGCGTTTGGTTTGCTGAACACTCCGAGTGGGACACCTCTGGTGGTAACGAAGAATCTACGCATGTGCAGTGACTGCCACAGTTCCACAGAGATCATGTCAAGGCTTGAACAAAGAGACATTGTTGTACGGGATGGGTACCGTGTGCATCGGTTCGCAAATGGTTGTTGCAATTGTAAGGGTAGACCATGAGAAGGGAGATCTTGCCCATGTTTAGTTGCCTACGTCAGGGAATATCCCTTTCTTCTGAGAGGTGCGTATGCTTGCGTCAGGCCATCCCTGTTGAAACTGAGAGGGCAACACAGGTCGCTGAGAGGGCAACACAGGTCTTATAATGGATCCTCACTCCTTTTTGACTGAACAACGGAATTGAATGTGTCTCCTCGTGCAGATAACTGCTGTGAGGATATGGCTGCTTTTGAACTGAGAGAGCAGCCATTGTGAAGTTCACATCCTGAGATGTTTGAGGAAGAGATCTGAGTGAAGGGAGGGGATGCTTCATGGCATGTGAGAACCCTCTGGCGAGGCCCTCGGGTATCTGCATTATGCATGTTCATGTAAGGAATCTGGCCTGCAGCCTCCGTTGTGCCTACGCCGTATGGAGTATGTTGGGAAAAGAGTGCCGAAAGGAACACTTTTGAAAGTTCCAATCTGAAACCTCTGCAGGCTCCGCGTGTCGGGACTAGAGCCGGACCCTAAAACTCGTCAAGTATGAATTGGTGCGTGTGTGCAGAGGTGTGGCCATCACCCCCACCCCGTTAACCGGTCTACCCAGCCTCGTCTTATCCATGGAGATATGGATGGGGCGGATATGGATTGAATCTCCATGGATGGGTCGTGCATGCGAGCCGGCCCCCGTCTCCGTAAAGGGAGAGGGAAGGATGAACGAGAACAAAACACGGAAGGGTTACTGCCCATAGATAGATGAACACGCATTAACATAATGAACGCACGCATCTTGGAGGAGCAGGTCCTGAGCTGCGTCCTCCAATCTGGTACATATGCTAGGAATACATCCCGATGATGTCGTTTGCAAAGAATGCGTCCGAGCCCAACCCAAATTGTACTGCAAGAGCATGCACTCGCTCACCACTGACGACATCTTCTTCGCCATGCCCGTCTTGAGGACATCATAAAAGATCGTGTCGGAGACATGGTATCCTCGCTGCACCAGGGTGTCCATCTTTTTGGTAACCATGTTAGACTACGTTCCAATTGCTTGTTTTGGTGTCTCTTGCCGTGGGTACCCAGTGAAAATCAGTCCGCACTATCCTTCAGGGCGGTGTGGTCATACACAGTGCCTGGCCATCCTGCCATAGTCTGTTGTTAGACTCATCTTCCGACAGCGGTCCCTGAACGATGGCCAAAGTGTGGCAACCGGACCTGTTATGGACCCAACAAATTCGTTTGTGTTCAGGGATTCTACAAGGAGATCCGGCTCACCTCACTTCAGGGAGTCAACTCCCGGCAAACAATCAGGCCTCCAGGTGCAGCAGTGTAAGGAGCCCAGCACTTCCCCTTCCGAGAACATGTGTGGGTGGGGACGGGGTTTTCAGTGATGGTCGTCGCCAGGAGCAGGAGCACTTGTGGCAACAACTTTTCGTGGAACCTACCATGTGGCGGGACAACAGACGGGATAAAAAGAGCTCCCGTTCGCCTGACTTCCGGCGTAAGGGGTCCGGCGAGGTCCTGTGGTTAAACAGCATGTTCAAGCCAGCTTGGGTTGATGAGCACCTGGTTACCTTGGATACGCAGATGGGTCATGGTGCCTTCCTTCCAAGTCGAGCTCTCGGATAAGCCTGAACCTGGGAGGCGTGCAGGATCGGAAATGGGCGTCGTGGCTGGAACCGTGAGCATGTGTCAGCAGGGAAGCTTTCTGAGGCCGTCGGAGCCCTGGAATCTCTGGCGCAGACAGGCTCTGCTATTTCTCAGTCTCTGTTTTACACTGTGCTGAAGCTGTGTACAGCTCGGAAGAATTTGGGTGTGGGGCGACGCGTTCATGACCTGAGTGTTAAACTTGGGTACGAGTCGAATGCATATTTGGGGAACCACATCTTGCGCATGTATGCATTTGGGGGTAGGCTGAATGAGGCCATGGATGTGTTCACCAGGGTGGGCAAACCAGATCCCTTCATGTGGTTTTCCATCATCTCTGCACATGCTAAACATGGGAAGCCTGAAGAGGCCATACAATTGTACCATGAGATGTGTAGTTCAGGAGTGAAGGCAAATGGTCACGTGTTTGTAGCTGCACTTCAGGCTTGTGCATTGGCCGCGGACTTGGAAACTGGCAGAAAAGTGCACTATGATGTGTTGCACAGTGGCATTCCTACCAACTTGTTTGTTGGCAACTGCCTGGTGGACATGTATGCAAAATGTGGCGAACTACAAGATGCACTCCTGGTTTTTGAAAGCATGGCCACAAAGGATGTGGTGACATGGAATGCCCTGATTGCTGGGTATGCACAGCAAGGGCCAACAGGCGCTTGTTGTGTATGGACAAATGGAGCAGGAGGCCTGATTGGCTAACCATGTTACTGCTTGCCTTCTGAAGGCCTGTGCAAGCACTGGTGCCTACAGAAGGGCAGGCAGCTGCACTCAGATTGTCAAAAGAGGACTGCTGGATGACATACTGGTGGGCAACTGCCTGGTGGACATGTATGCAAAATGTGGTGAACTGGAAGATGCACGCCAGGTTTTTGACAGCCACAAAGGATGTGGTGACATGGAATGCCCTGATTGCTGGGTATGCACAGCAAGGCTCACATGAGGCACTTGTTGTGTATGGACAAATGGAGCAGGAGGGCCTGATTTTGGCTGACCATGTTACTTTTGCTTGCCTTCTGAAGGCCTGTGCAAGCACTGGTGCCTTACAGAAGGGCAGGCAGCTGCACTCACAGATTGTGGAAAGGACTGCTGGATCGTTGGTGGGCAACTGCCTGGTGGACATGTATGCAAAATGTGGTGAACTGGAAGATGCACGCCAGGTTTTTGACAGCATGGCCACAAAGGATGTGGTGACATGGAATGCTGATTGGGTATGCACAGCAAGGCCAAAAGTGTATGGACAAATGAGAGAGGGCCTGATTTTGGCTGACCATGTTACTTTTGCTTGCCTTCTGAAGGCCTGTGCAAGCACTGGTGCCTTACAGAAGGGCAGGCAGCTGCACTCACAGATTGTGAAAGAGGACTGATAACGTAGTGTGGCAACTGCCTGGTGGACATGTATGCAAAATGTGGTGAACTGGAAGATGCACGCCAGGTTTTTGACAGCTTGGCCACAAAGGATGTGGTGACATGGACAGCGCTGATTGCTGGGTATGCCCAGCAAGGGCTTGGACATGAAGCACTTGCTGTATATGGACAAATGGACCAGGAGGGCCTGATCGTGGCCAACGATGTTACTTTTGCTTGCCTTCTGAAGGCCTGTGGACTGGCTGGTGCCTTACAGATGGGCAGGCATCTGCACTCACAGATTGTTGAGAGAGGACTGCTGGATGTAGTGTTGGGCAACTGCTTGGTGGACATGTATGCAAAATGTGGTGAACTGGAAGATGCACGCCAGGTTTTTGACAGCATGGCCACAAAGGATGTGGTGACATGGAATGCCCTGATATCTGGGTATGGTACTTGTGATGAAGGTCACAGGCACTAGCTTGTTTTGAGGAGATGTTGCCGGTATTCAGCCTGATGCTACTTTTACTTGCCTTGCAGCATGCAGTCATGAGGGACTGGTCGACGAAGGTCGCAAGCACTTTGATTCCATGGCTGAACAGCACGGCATCAAACCTACTATTGAGCATTACATTTGCATGATTGAGCTTCTTGGGCGTGCAGGCCATTTAGATGAGGCAGAGAAGATGCTATTATCATGTGAGGGCCAAAGTAATTTTGTGGGCCTGACGTCTTTGTTGAATGCCTGCAAAAGTCACGGGGATATAGAGAGGGCGATGTGGTGTTTTGAAAGCATTGTGAAGCTGGACCCTCAGCGGGCGTCTTCTTATGTGCTCATGGCCAATGCGTACGCAGATGCAGGTAGGTGGGCCGATGTTGACAGGATTGAAACACAGAGAATGGTAGCAGGAGCTAACAAGAAACCTGCAGTGGCGACCATTGAGGTGAATAAGCTTGTACATAGATTTCTGGTAGGAGAAAAAAGAGAGGATATTGCGCAAATAGTGGAGAGCACGAATGCACGTCTGAAGCAGGAAGGAGGCCACTCCACACAAAGTTGGTGCCACTGTGTGTGAGAAGGAAAAGGAAGATGCGCTTTGTGGGCATGCTGAGAAGCTAGCTCTGGCGTTTGGTCTGTTGAACACTGAGTGGGACACCTCTGGTGGTAACGAAGAATCTACGCATGTGCAGTGACTGCCACAGTTCCACGGAGATCATGTCAAGGATTGAACAGAGAGACATTGTTGTAAGGGATGGGTACCGTGTGCATCGATTCGCAAATGGTTGTTGCAGTTGTAAGGGTCGACCCTGACAGTATGGCAGAACTAGCCAGTGCGCAAGTATGCATCCCAGAGAATATTGCTTTGTTTTGGGTGGTGAACGTGCTTGCCTGCCTCCTTCCTTTCCAAACTGAAACAGGGACATAGATCGGCAACACTGATGTGCCTCTTCTCGCAATAGCGATCATCAAAATCGAATGAGTCTCCTCTCACACACAAGTACTGTGAAGACAAGGGAGAAGATAACAAGTGTATTATAGTCCACTTGGAGCGAGTTTTTCTGTCATGGCACTTGGTACTTAGCAATTTGCACCATGGTGTCTAAGCTACTTGCACCAAGGGCATCCTCGCCGTCTAGGCACCCCATTTAAAGTTTCGATCCAAGCGGATGATGCCTATCAGCGGCGTTCTTAGCGTTCTTACAAATGTGTGTCCGTTTGGCCTAAGCCATGGCCATTTGGACCTACATCGACAGAAACTAGGCAGTCCCCGGCACCGAGTGTGTAGGTACGTCGTCTGTCACCCTTAGGTCTCCCAAAACGAAGCCCCACAAGGGATCAGTCCCCGTGGATTTCCTGGCTTCCATGCCTCAAACGAAGTCCTAGTCATACATGTATACTACACGCATGATGAACACGAGAGATGGGAAGCGGAGACCGGAAGGTGCGGGCTGTTCGGGTGCCTCGGAATCCTGGGTGGGTGATGAGAGCTGCGAGCCTGCCAGCACCGGAGACCGGAAGATGCAGGTTTCTCTCGGGTGCCTCGGAAATAGCGCCCAATGGTTCCCGTACTAAGAGCCTGTGTCTCTGAAAGAGGCCCAGCCTGCCATTCTGGGAGGACATCCCGATGATGTGATTGGCATGACAGAGCATGCAGGCACGCGCTCGCTACACTGACATCTTGTTGGGCTTCCTCTGCCATGCACCGTTTGAGGACATAGTAAAAGAGCGTATCGGAGACATGGCATCCTCGCTGCTCCACGCTACCCAATCTAATTGGCAAGCATGTAAGAAGACCAAGAAGGATCTATTGTTCTGTTAGACTACGTTCCAATTGTTCTGTTTTGTGTCTTCTTGCCATGGGTAGCCAACAGAAAACCGTCTGCACTCGTCTTCAGGGTGGTGTGGTCATGCACAGCACCTGGACATCCAGCCACAGTCTGTTGTTGTACTCATTTTCCGACAGCGGCCACTGAATGATGGCCACAATATGGCAACAGGAACCGTTGTGGGCCCAACCAATTGGTCTGTGTCCAGGGATACTACGAGGAGATCCTGCTCACCTCACTTTAGGGAGTCAGCACCCGGCAAACAACCAAGCCTCCAGGTGCAGCAGTGTAAGGAGCTCATCACTTCCACTTCCGGAAAAATGGATGGGTGGGGACTGGGTTTCCAACGATGGACGTCGCCAGGAGCAGGAGCACTTGTGGAAACAATTTTTTCTGGACCCTACTATGTGGTGGGACACCAGGCAAGATAAGAAAAGCTCCCATTCGCCTGACTTCCGGCGTAGGGGATCCGGCGAGGTCCTGCGCTTAAACAACTCGTTTACGCCAGCTTGGGTTGATGAGCAGCTCGTTTCCTTGGATGTGCAGATGGGTCATGGTGCTTCTCCTTCGAAGGGGAGCTTTCCGGATAACCCTGAACCTGGGAGGCGTGCAGAATTGGAAATGGGCGTCGTGACGGCTGCGACCGTGTGCATCGATTCGCAAAGCTTGTTGCAGTTGTCGACCTTGACAGTATGGCAGAACTAGCCAGAAGATGCATCCCAGAGTGTTTTGTTTTGGGTGAACGTGCTTGCCTGCTCCCTTCCTTTCCAAACTGAAATAGGACATAGATCGGCAACACTGATGTGCTCTAATAGCGATCATCAAAATCGAATGAGTCTCCCCTCACACACATACTGTGAAGATAAGGGAGAAGATGTGTATTATAGTCCACTTGGAGCGATCTGTCATGGCACGGACTTAGCAGGCACCATGTGAAGCTACTTGCACAATGGCATCGCCGTCTAGGCAATTTAAAGTTTGATCCAAGTGGATGATGTATCAGCGGCTTAGTTCTTAAAATGTGTGTGGGGCAAGCCACCATTTGGACCTACATCGAGAAACTAGGCAGTTGGCACCGAGTGTGTAGAATGTCGTCTGTCATTAGTCTAAAATGAAGCCTGAAGGATCATGGATTTCCTGGTATGTCAAACGAAGTCTAGTCATACATGTATACTACACGCATGTGAACATGAGAGAAGAGACCAATGGGCTGCTGGGTGCCTCAACTGTGGGTGATGAGCTGTAGCACAGCACCGGAGACCGAAGATGCAGGTTTCTGGGTGCCCTCATGCGCCCATGGTTCCTGCACAAGAGCCTGTGTCTCTGAAAGAGGCCCGCCATTCTGGGAGGACATCCCGATGATGTGATTGGCACCAGAGCATGCAGGCACGCGCTCCACACTGTCTTGTTGGGTCTGCCATGCATCGTTTGAGGACATAGTAAAAGAGCGTATGGAGACATCATCCCTGCTGCACACTACCCAATCTTTGGCAAGCATGTAAGAAGACCAAGAAGGACTATTGCTGTTAGACTACGTTCCAATTGTCTGTTTTGTGTCTTATGGTACAACAGACCGTCTGCACTGTCTTCAGGGTGGTGTGGTCATGCACAGCACCTGCATCCAGCCACAGTCTGTTGTTGTACTCATCTTCCGACAGCGGCCCTGAATGATGGCCACACATGGCAATGGACCGTTGTGGACCAAATTGGTGTGTCCAGGGATTCTACGAGGAGATCCCGCTACCTCACTTTAGGGAGTCAGCACCCGCAAACAAGCCTCCAGGTGCAGCAGTGTAGGAGCCACACCCACTTCAAAAATGGACGGTGGGGGACGGGTTTCCAACGATGGACGTCGCCAGGAGCAGGAGCACTTGTGGCAATTTTTTCTGGACCCTACCATGTGGTGGGACAACAGACGAGATAAGAAGAGCTTCGCCTGACTTCCGGCGGGGTCCGGCGAGGTCCTGTGGTTAAACAACGTTTGCCAGCTTGGGTTGATGAGCAGCCTGTTTGGATATGCAGATGTGGTGCCTCTCCTTCCAAGTCGAGCTCCGGATAAGCCTGAACCTGGGAGGCGTGCAGGATCGGAAATGGGCGTCGTAACGGCTGGAACCGTGAGCATTATGTCAGCAGGGAAGCTTTCTGAGGCCGTTGGAGCCCTGGAATCTCTGGCGCAGACAGACTGCTATTTCTCAGTCTCTGTTTTACAGTGCTAAAACTGTGTACAGCTAAGAAGGATTTTGGGGCGACGAGTTCATGATCTCTGTCAAACTTGGGTACGAGTCGAATGCATACTTGGGGAACCATATCTTGCGCATGTATGCATCTGGAGGTAGGCTAGAGGAGGCCATGGATGTTCACCAGGTGGGCAAACCAGATGCCTTCATGTGGTTTTCCATAATCTCTGCATATGCTAAGCATGGGAAACCTAAGAGGCCATACAACTGTACCATGAGATGCGTAGGTGGGAGAGTGAAGGTCACGTCTTTGTAGCCCTTCAAGCTTGCCGACTTGGAATCTGGCAGAAAGTGCACTGTGATGTGTTGCACAGTGGCATTCCTCTAACTTGTTTGTTGGCAACTCTGGTGGACATGTATGCAAAATGTGGAACTGAAAGATGCGCCAGGTTTTTGAAAGCATCTGGATGGTGACATGGACTGATGTTGCACAGCAAGGGCTCAGCCAAGAGGCACTTGTGTATGGACAAATGGAGCAGGAGGGCTCATTTTGGCTGACCATACTTTTGCTTGCCTTCTGAAGGCCTGTGCAAGCATGGTGCCTGACGGGGCAGCTGCACTCACAGATTGTGAGAGACGGATACTGGTGTCTGCCTGGTGGACATGTATGCAAAATGAACTGGAAGATGCACGCCAGGTTTTTGACAGCATGGCCACAAAGGATGTGGTGACATGGAATGCCCTGATTGCTGGGTATGCACAGCAAGGGTTCGGACATGAGGCGCTTGTTGTATGGACAAATGGAGCAGGAGGCCTGATTTTGGCTGACCATGTTACTTTTGCTTGCCTTCTGAAGGCCTGTGCAAGCTGGTGCCTTACAGAAGGGCAGGCAGCTGCACTCACAGATTGTGGAAAGAGGACTGCTGGATAACATACTGGTGGGCAACTGCCTGGTGGACATGTATGCAAAATGTGGTGAACTGGAAGATGCACAGGTTTTTGACAACTTGGCCACAAAGGATGTGGTGACATGGAATGCCCTGATTGCTGGGTATGCACAGCAAGGACTGGGCCAAGAGGCTTGTTCTGTATGGACAAATGGAGGAGGGCGTGGCTAACCATGTTACTTTTGCTTTCTGAAGGCCTGTGCAAGCACTGGTGCCTTACAGAAGGGCAGGCAGCTGCACTCACAGATTGTCAAAAGAGGACTGCTGGATAACGTAGTGTGGGCAACTGCCTGGTGGACATGTATGCAAAATGTGGTGAACTGGAAGATGCACGCCAGGTTTTTGACAGCCACAAAGGATGTGGTGACATGGAATGCCCTGATTGCTGGGTATGCACAGCAAGGACTGGCCAAGAGGCGCTTGTTGTGTATGGACAAATGGAGCAGGAGGGCCTGATTTTGGCTGACCATGTTACCTTGCCTTCTGAAGGCCTGTGCAAGCACTGGTGCCTTACAGAAGGGCAGGCAGCTGCACTCACAGATTGTTGAAAGAGGACTGCTGGATACGTAGTTGGGCAACTGCCTGGTGGACATGTATGCAAAATGTGGTGAACTGGAAGATGCACGCCAGGTTTTTGACAGCATGGCCACAAAGGATGTGGTGACATGGAATGCCCTGATATCTGGGTATGGTACTTGTGATGAAGGTCACAAGGCACTAGCTTGTTTTGAGGATGTTAGTTGCCGGTATTCAGCCTAATGATGCTACTTACTTGCCTTTAGTAGCATGCAGTCATGAGGACTGGTCCACGAGGGTCAAGCACTTTGATTCCATGGCTGAACAGCATGGCATCAAACCTACTATTGAGCATTACATTGCATGATTGATCTTCTTGGGCGTGCAGGCCATTTAGATGAGGCAGAGAAGATGCTATTATCATGTGAGGGCCAAAGTAATGTTGTGGGCTTGACGTCTTTGTTGAATGCCTGCAAAAGTCACGGGGATATAGAGGGCGATGTGGTGTTTTGAAAGCATTGTTAGGCTGGACCTCAGGGGCGTCTGCGCATGTGCTCATGGCCAATGCCTATGCAGATGCAGGTAGGTGGACCGATGTGGACATGTATGCAAATGAAACTGAAAGATGCGCCAGGTTTTGCATGGCCAAAAAGGATGGGACATGGACACGCTGATTGCTGGGTATGCAAGGGCTCAGCCAAGAGGCACTTGTTGTGTATGACAATGGAGCAGGAGGGCTCATTGTTGTGAACCATGTTACTGCTTGCCTTCTGAAGGCTTGTGCAAGCACTGGTGCCACAGAAGGGCAGGCAGCTGCACTGATGTAAAGAGGACTGCTGGAACGTACTGGTGGGCACCTGCCTGGTGGACATGTATGCAAAATGTAGTGAACTGGGAGATGCACGGCGTGTTTTTGACAGGCCACAAAAAATATGGTAACATGGACGGCCCTGCTTGCTGGGTATGCTCAGCAAGGGTTCGGACATGAGGCACTTGTTGTCTATGGACAAATGGAGGAGGAGGGCCTGATTTTAGCTGACCACATTACTTTTGCTTGCCTTCTAAAGGCCTGTGCAAGTGCTGGCGCCTTACAGAAGGGCAGGCATCTGCACTCACAGATTGTGGAACGAGGACAGCTAGACAACATACTGGTGGGCAACTGCCTGGTGGACATGTATGCGAAATGTGGTGAACTGGAAGATGCACAACATGTTTTTGACAGCCGACAAAGGATGTGGTAACATGGACGCCCTGATTGCTGGGTATGCAGCAAGGCTGGACAGAGGCACTTGTTTTATATGGACAAATGGAGCAGGAGGGCCTCATTTGGCTAACCATGTTACTTTTGCTTGCCTTCTGAAGGCCTGTGCAAGCACTGGTGCCTTAGAAGGGCAGGCAGCTGCACTCACAGATTGTGAAGAGGACTGCTGGATAACAGTGGTGGGCAACTGCCTGGTGGACATGTATGCAAAATGTGGTGAACTGGAAGATGCACGCCAGGTTTTTGACAGCTGTACAAAGGATGTGGTGACATGGAATGCCCTGATATCTGGGTATGCACAGCAAGGACTCGGCCAAGAGGCGCTTGTTGTGTTTGGACAAATGGAGCAAGAGGGGCTGATTTTGGCTAACCAGGTTACGTTCGCTTGCCTTCTGAAGGCCTGTGCAAGCTCTGGTGCCTTACAGAAGGGCAGGCAGCTGCACTCACAGATTGTTGAAAGAGGACTGCTGGATGACGTAGCATTGGGCAACTGCCTGGTGGACATGTATGCAAAATGTGGTGAACTGGAAGATGCACGCCAGGTTTTTGACAGCTTGGCCACAAAAGATGTGGTGACATGGACCGCCCTGATATCTGGGTATGGTAATTGTGATGAAGGTCACAAGGCACTGACTTGTTTTGAGGATATGTTAGTTGCTGGTATCCAGCCTAATGATACAACTTTTACTTGCCTTTTGGTAGCATGCAGTCATGAGGGACTGGTCCAGGAGGGTCGCAAGTACTTTGATTCCATGGCTGAACAGCATGGCATCAAACCTACTATGAACATTACACTTGTATGATTGATCTTCTTGGGCTGCAGGCCATTTAGATGAGGCAGAGAAGATGCTTTATCATGTGAGGCCAAAGTAATGTTGTGGTTGACGTCTTTGTTGAATGCCTGCAAAAGTCACGGGGATATAGAGAGGGCGTTGTGGTGTTTTGAAAGCATTGTTAGGCTGGACCTCAGTCTGCGCATGTGCTCATGGCCAATGCCTATGCAGATGCAGGTGGAGCGATGTAGACAGGATTGAAACAGAGAATGGTAGCAGGAGCTAACAAGAAACCTGCAGTGGCGACCATTGAGGTGAAGCAGGTACATAGATTTGGGAGAGAAGAGAGATATTGCGCTTAAGGTAGAGAGCACGAATGCACTTCTAAAGCAGGAAGGAGGTCATGTACCTCACACAAAGTTGGTGTTGAAGCCACTGTGTGAGAAGGAAAAGGAAGATGCGCTTTGTGGGCATGCTGAGAAGCTAGCTCTGGCGTTTGGTCTCTTGAACACTGAGTGGGACACCTCTGGTGGTAACGAAGAATCTACGCATGTGCAGTGACTGCCATAGTTCCACAGAGATCATGTCAAGGCTTGAACAGAGAGACATTGTCGTAAGGGATGGGTACCGTGTGCATCGGTTTGCAAATGGTTGTTGCAGTTGTAAGGATCGACCATGAGAAGGAGAACTTCCCAGTGCCCAAGTGTGTACGCCAGGGAATATTCATTTCTTCAGAGGGGTGAATATCGCCATCCCTGTCGACACTGAGACAGCCAAATATGGCCCTACAACGCTGAATGTGTCTCCTCTTGTGCATTGCTACTGTAAGGAAGGGCTGATTGCAGGCGACAGTGCAACCTTTATGTTTCTAACTTCACATCTGAGATTCTGGGGAAGAGATCTGAGTGAAGGGAAGGAGATGTCTCATGGCAATATGGCATGTCAGAACCTTTTGGCGAGGCCCTCGCGTGTACACACATGTGCATACATTTGTAGTGTAAAGGACCTGGCCTGTAGCGTACATTTCAGATGCAACATGTTATTCACTTGTGTCGGTAGGGTTTTTAGGTGCACATGTTGTGGCCTTGTGGCGATGGGGACCGGCCGTGTTTTTCAGTCGGGTCCTCAAGCGTACCCTCTTCGTGCTCGTGTTTGTTGTGGTGAGCGCAGCGATGGACACAATTCTGCCAATGTTGGTGGTACCCAGTCATTGCTGCACTTCCCAATCGACTTCTGAGAATGCCAGATTCTTATTGCCTTGCATGTGATTTGGTAACCCAAGAAAGACAGGCCACAAATATGGAATTGCAACAACCACCGTAACTACCTTTCCAGCGCCACTAGAGTTAGATTTATTCATATCCATTTCTTTCTCGCCTGCTGGATCTGGACTCTTCCGAGTGGAGTGGGCGGCTTGGTTCGACGTCGCCTTCCAGCTCGATCGCACCACACGCAGCGGCAGGCGGTTCCTGCACCAGAAAGAAACAAGTGGGCTCAGCCACGGTGCCCGCTTTCATTGCCGATGCTCATGTCGTGTTGATGACAAACACCTGGGTATATCACTCACCATTTCGTCGCAAGCATGGACTTCTGTTGCAAACCAGAGAACGAGGGCATGGAAGCAACCAGGTCAGAGCTGCGGGACAGACGGGGACGGATTGGTGCATAATTTTTTGGTTAGAGATATGAAGCATCCCCAAGAGTGAAGCAGCGCTGAGACACTTGACTTCCAAAATGAAGGATTTCCAACATCTGGGCTCGTCACCGCCACTCACATTTGATGATGGCATGCTTTGTTTGCACACAACGAGAAACTGGGTATAACCTGTACCGTATTTGAAAGCAGTCAGCCCGTGGTAATAATCTGAAAAATCTGCGGGCCTGTGTTGCTATGTCAAACTGCCACCGTGGTATACAAGGACGTGGAGAGGGAAACTCTAATTTGCTCTACCTTACATTTGTACAAGGATGCATGCTCCTGTAGTAGGTAGTGGTAGCGCACCCTAGACGTTCGCTGGCGGATGAGAAACCGGCTTACTCCTGAGAAGCTCCCCTGTAGAATAACAGGGCATTCAAGGCCAGCTTCACTCTCTCATCTCGAACAACAGATTCTACCATAAGTGCCTGGCTGTGCAGCATCTGAGGAGTGCTCTTCAAGGCAGGCAACAGCTTGAAGTCCAAGCAACTGGTCCGGTAGGCATCGACATGGGAATCTCATCCCATTAGATGTACATAAATAGAGGATTCAGTTGTGATCTGACGGCTGGAGATTGCTGTCACACTTTCTGGGATGTGGGAAATGCCATAGCCACTCCTTGTCCCTCTCTGTACTTCCATTGGGACGTAACAGTCTTTATCTGTGTGTAAAAGTTCACTCCTGCCTTCCCATAGAAGTTGAGGTCCCCTGCGAAGGAAGCTTTTGATCCCGTGAAGGAGAAAAAGGGCAATGGTACGGGGATGGGCACGTTGATGCCCACCTGCCCCACCTCAATCTCATGCTGAAAGGTTCTGGCGGCCACCCCCGAGTTGGTGAAGATGGCAGTGCCATTGCCGTACCTGTTGGTATTGATAAGCTCGATGGCATCCCTCAAACTGCTTACCTGCAGGCACACCAGAACTGGACCAAAAATCTCCTCCTGGTAGCATGCCATGTCAGTTTTCACATCAGCGAGGATGGTAGGACCTATGAAGTTGCCTTTCTCATAGCCATCCACTTGAAGGTTGCGGCCATCCAGAACGAGCCTGGCACTGCTTCTCCCGCTCTCGATGAGGGACAGGATTCGTTCCTTAGCTTGCTTGCTGATCACCGGTCCAAGGTCTGCACCATCCTCCGTCCCGGCATTCACCTTCAGCAACCTGGCCTTCTCCTTCAGCTTCTCTTCCCAGGGCTTGGAATCACCCACGAACACGGCAGTAGAGATGGCCATGCACCTCTGTCCAGCTGCCCCGAACGCAGCTCCTACAAGGGCATTTACCGTGCTCTCCGGACTAGCATCCGGCATGATGACAGCATGGTTCTTGGCCCCATGTTGCACTGCACACGCTTCCCTGGCAGATGCCCGCTGGTAGATGTGCATCCGGCCACATCCGAGCCCACAAAGGAGATGGCCTTGATGTCCGGGTGGTCGCACATGGCATCCACAACCCCGTGGGTGCCGTGCACAATATTCAGAACCCCAGGTGGCAGCCCGGCCTCCGACACCAGCTCTGCCAGCATCGCAGCCCCTGGGTCCTTCTCGAAGGCTTCAGGATAAATGTGTTCCCGCAAGTGACTGCAAAGGAACATCCACAGCGGAATCATAGCCGGAAAATTGAAAGGGCAAATCCTGCACACTCCCAATGGCTGCCTGATGCTGTACGTGTCTATCCCGCTGGACACGTTCTCCACAAACTCCCCATCTGAAAATTGGCCATGGCTGCCGCCTGCTCCACCACTTCCAGCCCTCGGAACACATCCTCAGCATCCGCAAGAGTCTTCCCCTGCTCCAGAGTCACGATCCTGGCCAGCTTCTCCATGTCCCGCCGGATCAATTCCTGGAACTTGAGCATCACCTCTGCCGGGAGGTCACAGGAGTGTCCCTCCACTTAGGTAAGCCATCTGGCAGCTACCACGGCCGCATCAAACCTGCAGAAGTGGTGAGGGGAACTTGGGACACGCTCTCCTGAGTAGCAGGATTGACCACATGGATCCACTCATCGGAGCGGGAGTCGATGAATTCCCCGCCGATGAACAACTTCACCTTGGGAGGAGAAGATGCCGCACTCTCAGGACTCTCTTGAAGGGCAGCTCCTCCGGAACAAAATCTGGTCAACAGTAGAGGAGGGAAGGTGGAAAAGGAGGACACGGAAGGAGCAGAAGATGCGAGGCTCCTCCTGCTCCATAAGCCTATTTCCCTGCCACCATCTCCACCCGTTGCTGCAGAAGCCTCTGCCGCTACCACTCTCCAGGAATAGAACCGATTCAGAGCAGATCGGTGACGGAGGCTCCTTCCCCGGCTCACCGCCCGCCACAATTGCCTTGCTGCAGGCATCTCTGCTCACCCCGGCCGCGATTCTTCCCACCTCAACAACAAGACAACGCACGTTAGGAGACACTCGCAAAGCACGTTAGACTCTCCAGACAAGAGAGTTCTCGCCTACTTGATGTCGTGTTTGCCATTCCCAAGTTACTCCTCCTTCAATGCAAACTTAGCAGCTTGATATGATAGACCCAAACCCTTTTATCACACCTCCTGGCACGGCAAAGCGGTTGCTGGTCTCCCCCCCAAACCTATCAGCCCAAAGTGCCCATGCAAGGCATGGCCTATGCCCAACCTGGTCGATGCTGCCCTGCCTTGGCCACCCGCACCGATAACCGATTCCGACCACCGCGATGGCCCCATGCCCTGCTGCCGTCGGCGGCATTGGGCAACCATGTTAGACTCTGTTCCACTTGTTTCGTTTTGTGTCTTTTGCTATGGGCACCCAAAACAGAACCGGCTGCACTCTCCTTCCTGGACATCCTGCAAGAGACTGTTGTTAGACTCATCTTCCGACGGGGGTCCCTGAACGATGGTCACGGTGTGGCAACCGGACCCGTTGTGGACCCAACAAATTGGTGTGTGTACAAGAATTCTACGAGGATCTCCCGCTCACCTCGGTTTTGGGAGCCAACCCCTGGCAAACAAAGCCTCCAGGTGCAGCAGTGTAAGGAGCCCAGCATTTCCACTTCCGACCACATGTGTGGGTGGGGATGGAATTTCCAGCGATGGCCGTCGCCAGGAGCAGGAGCACTTGTGGCAACAGTTTTTTCTGGACCCTACCATGTGGTGGGACAACAGACGAGATAAGAAAAGCTCCCGTTCGCCTGACTTCCGGCGTAAGGGGTCCGGCGAGGTGCTGTGGTTAAACAGCATGCTAAAGCCAGCTTGGGTTGATGAGCAGCTCGTTTCCTTGGATATGCAGATCGGTCATGGTGCCTCTCCTTCCACTTCGAGCTCTCCGGATAAGCCTGAGCCTAGGAGGGGTGCAGGATCAGAAATGGACGTCGTAACGGCTAGAACCGTGAGCAAGTTATGTCAGCAGGGGAAGCTCTCTGAGGCCGTTGTAGCCCTGGAATCTCTGGTGCAGACAGACTCTGCTATCTCTCGGTCTCTGTTTTACACCGTGCTAAAACTGTGTGCAGCCAAAAAAGATTTGGTTGTGGGGCGACGAGTTCATGACCTCACTGTCAAACTTGGGTACGAGTCGAATGCATATTTGGGGAACCATATCTTGCGCATGTATGCATCTGGAGGTAGGCTGCAAGAGGCCATGGATGTGTTCACCAGGGTGGTTCAACCAGATGCCTTCATGTGGTTCTCCATGATCTCTGCGTACGCTAAACTTGGGAAGCCTGAAGACGCCATACAACTGTACCATGGGATGCGGAGGGCAGGAGTGAAGGCGAATGGTCACGTGTTTGTAGCTGCCCTTCAGGCTTGTGCATTTGCTGCTGACTTGGAATCCGGCAGAAAAGTGCACTGGGATGTGTTGCACAGTGGCATTCCTACCAACTTGTTTGTTGG
The DNA here is from genome assembly GCA_010909165.1 of Anthoceros angustus. NCBI lineage: Eukaryota > Viridiplantae > Streptophyta > Anthocerotopsida > Anthocerotales > Anthocerotaceae > Anthoceros > Anthoceros angustus. Next base: position 772,002 of record MU008160.1, read on the forward strand.
CAACTCCCTGGTGGACATGTATGCGAAATGTGGCGAACTGAAAGATGCGCGCCAGGTTTTTGAAAGCATGGCCGAGAAGGATGTGGTGACATGGACTGCGCTGATTGCTGGGTATGCACAGCAAGGTCTCAGCCGAGAGGCGCTTGTTGTGTATGAACGAATGGAGCAGGAGGGCCTGATTTTGGCTAACCATGTTACTTTTGCTTGCCTTCTGAAGGCCTGTGCAAGCACTGGTGCCTTACAGAAGGGCAGGCAGCTGCACTCGCAGATTGTGGAAAGAGGACTGCTGGATGACATACTGGTGGGCACCTGCCTGGTGGACATGTATGCAAAATGTGGTGAACTGGAAGATGCACGCCAGGTTTTTGACAGCTTGGCCACAAAGGATGTGGTGACATGGACAGCGCTGATTGCTGGGTATGCACAGCAAGGGCTCGGCCATGAGGCACTTGTTCTGTATGGACAAATGGAGCAGGAGGGCCTGATTTTGGCTAATCATGTTACTTTTGCTTGCCTTCTAAAGGCCTGTGCATGCACTGGTGCCTTACAGAAGGGGAGGCAGCTGCACTCACAGATTGTTGAAAGAGGACTGCTGGATAACGTAGTGTTGGGCAACTTCCTGGTGGACATGTATGCAAAATGTGGTGAACTGGAAGATGCACGCCAGGTTTTTGACAGCTTGGCCACAAAGGATGTGGTGACATGGAATGCCCTGATAGCCGGGTATGGCACTTGTGATGATGGTCACAGAGCCCTAGCTTGCTTTGAGGAGATGTTAGGTGCCGGTATCCAGCCTGATGATGCTAGTTTTACCTGCCTTCTAGTAGCATGCAGTCATGAGGGACTAGTCCAGGAGGGTCGCAAGCACTTTGATTCCATGGCTGAACAGCATGGCATCAAACCTACTATTGAGCATTACACTTGCATGATTGATCTTCTAGGGCGTGCAGGCCATTTAGATGAGGCAGAGAACATGCTCTTATCGTGCGAGGGCCAAAGTAATGTTGTGGCCTTGACGTCTTTATTGAATGCCTGCAAAAGCCATGGCGATATAGACAGGGCGCTGCGGTGTTTTAAAAGCCTTGTTAGACTGGACCCTCAGCAGGCGTCCGCATATGTGCTCATGGCCAATGCCTACGCAGATGCAGGTAGGTGGTCCGACGCAGACAGGATTGAAACACACAGAATGGTAGCAGGAGCTAACAAGAAACCTGCAGTGGCGAGCATTGAGGTGAAGAATCAGGTACATACATTTTCTGTGGGAGAAAGAAGAGATGATATAGCGCCTAAGGTAGAGTCCACGAATGCACGTTTGAAGCAGGAAGGAGGCCATGTAGCTCACACAAAGTTGGTGTTGAAGCCACTGTCTGAGATGGAAAAGGAAGACGTGCTTTGTGGGCATGCTGAGAAGCTAGCTCTGGCGTATGGTCTCTTAAACACTCCGAGTGGAACACCTCTGGTGGTAACAAAGAATCTACGCATGTGCAGTGATTGCCACAGCTCCACGGAGATCATGTCAAGGCTTGAGCATAGAGACATTGTTGTAAGGGATGGGTACCGTGTGCATCGATTCGCAAATGGTTGTTGCAGTTGTAAGGGTCGACCGTGAGAATAATGAAGAATTAGCCAGTACTCAACATGTTTACGCCTGAGAATATTGTTTTTTCTCTTGGGGTTGAACGTGATTGTTTAGCTTTTCATCCATGTTCAAGGTGCGACCTGGACATAAATCGCTAATACTGAGCCACCTTGTAGCAGAGTTTGTTTGTACTCACAATCGAACTTATCTCCTCCCGTATGTAAGTACTGTGAAGAAAGAGTTATGATGGCAGGTGAGAACGGAGCCATTTTCAGTGGATACTGTTAAAATACAACTCAACCGAGGACTTGAACTGCCACCTAGAGGCTGAAGTGAGTGGGGCTCCTGGTGTCTCTTCCCTCCTCATAAACCATACATCTCAAATTACTTCTAGCTTTTGTGTAGGCTGTTTTTTCTTCTAGTGTATGACATTGTAGGCATAGTCACTAACTTCGGGTGGAGAGCTTTGTTCCTCCTTTTCAACTTGACCCTCAGGTCAAGGAAGATGGGCTTCTCCCATCAATGTTTTCGCGTCAATAAAAATTTTATGGTAATGCTTGTGTGATAGTATATGCTCAAACATACAATCAGGTAAGGCATACATATATATATACATACACACACTTGGTATCTATGTATGTGAAATATGCATTATTTGCTCTTTGTTGCCAACTAGGACGGTTCCTAAAACTCGTCAAGTTATTAATGTGCATTAATGCGGGGGGCCCCACCACTCATACTGATTGCCCGTTACCACACGGGATGCGGTGCATCCCCTAATGCTATGGCTATGCATCCATCCAAGCATTGTATGTAAGCCCTCACGACCGTAATTTCATTCACGGATGGCTCACTATGCCATGAACACTATTAGGTTTATTGCGTGTACATTACATGCTCAAACTAGCAGGAGCTAACAAGAAACCTGCAGTGGCGAGCATTGAGGTGAAGAATCAGGTACATACATTTTCTGTGGGAGAAAGAAGAGATGATATAGCGCCTAAGGTAGAGTCCACGAATGCACGTTTGAAGCAGGAAGGAGGCCATGTAGCTCACACAAAGTTGGTGTTGAAGCCACTGTGAGAAGGAAAAGGAAGATGCTTTGTGGGCATGCTGAGAAGCTAGCTCTGGCGTTTGGTCTCTTGAACACCTGAGTGGGACACCTCTGGTGGTAACGAAGAATCTACGCATGTGCAGTGACTGCCACAGTTCCACGGAGATCATGTCAAGGCTTGAACATAGAGACATTGTTGTAAGGGATGGGTACCGTGTGCATCGATTCGCAAATGGTTGTTGCAGTTGTAAGGGTCGACCGTGAGAATAATGAAGAATTAGCCAGTACTCAACATGTTTACGCCTGAGAATATTGTTTTTTCTCTTGGGGTTGAACGTGATTGTTTAGCTTTTCATCCATGTTCAAGGTGCGACCTGGACATAAATCGCTAATACTGAGCCACCTTGTAGCAGAGTTTGTTTGTACTCACAATCGAACTTATCTCCTCCCGTATGTAAGTACTGTGAAGAAAGAGTTATGATGGCAGGTGAGAACGGAGCCATTTTCAGTGGATACTGTTAAAATACAACTCAACCCGAGGACTTGAACTGCCACCTAGAGGCTGAAGTGAGGTAAGGGCTCCTGGTGTCTCTTCCCTCCTCATAAACCATACATCTCAAATTACTTCTAGCTTTTGTGTAGGCTGTTTTTTCTTCTAGTGTATGACATTGTAGGCATAGTCACTAACTTCGGGTGGAGAGCTTTGTTCCTCCTTTTCAACTTGACCCTCAGGTCAAGGAAGATGGGCTTCTCCCATCAATGTTTTCGCGTCAATAAAAATTTTATGGTAATGCTTGTGTGATAGTATATGCTCAAACATACAATCAGGTAAGGCATACATATATATATACATACACACACACTTGGTATCTATGTATGTGAAATATGCATTATTTGCTCTTTGTTGCCAACTAGGACAGCGGTTCCTAAAACTCGTCAAGTTATTAATGTGCACGTGTGTGCAGACGTGGGCCCCACCACTCATACTCTGATTGCCCGTTACCACCGGGATGTCGGTGCATCCCCTAATGCTATGGCTATGCATCCATCCAAGCATTGTATGTAATTAAGCCTACGAAACCGTAATTTCATTCACGGATGGCTCACTATGCCATGAACACTATTAGGCTGTTTATTGCGTGTACATTACATGCTCAAACTAGCATGTGTCTTCACCAACCACGCACTCACTGTGAACGCCGATCCATCGGGTGTCGAACATTTCAAGCTATGAGTGTAGAAGCATCATCTTGTCTTGACCTGCCGATCGGGTGGGAGGTACAGGAACCACCGCAAGGTCCTTTCAAAATCCTTGATTTGACATTATCTTCTGTTATTATCAGTAGAAAAGTGTTGACTGAAGGGAAATGCACTCCGTTGTTGTCTAATGTCGCCATCATTGGGATAGAGTGGAGGACTTGCTTCACGAGACGATAGACCACTCATTTCCTACCTGCTCGGAAGGAGACCGACAAAAAGGCAAGGGGAACTAACATCATACGTAGACAAAACATGTGGTCTTGGCTCAGGCACACCAAATATTAGTGTGTCTTTGGACAACAGATTTCGCAAAGAACGACGAAATGTCTGTGTATCTCAAAGCACAGGAAACATAAAGGCAAGATATTAAGACTCTCTAGTGTGAAACATGCTTGTCAATACCACTTTGATGTCAAGCAACTTGCTTGTTGCGCCATCTTGCATTGTGTTTATTGTCCATAACTAGCATGTCGACAACTCCGACCAAATTTGTCATGGCTTCAAGACAATGCAAACCCACAAGGTTTGCTGCTCATTTAATCTTGAGATACGTGCATGGGTCCAACACAAATTTTTGCGAGCCACTAAAAGATGATCCGTATGGAGCACGCTCGTAAAGTGGATTTGAAAACATGCTTATGGTCATGACAGGTGACTTCCTCATGATGACCATCTTCCTTCAACCTCATGACATTGATAATATCGCATCAATCGTCACCACATGCTTTACCAGCACCATACGAACGATGAGTTGTGCGGATGTGGATAGAAGCTCTAAAACATCGATGGTACCATTCCAATTTAGGCCCTTTACTTTGGGGTGCAAACACCTTTAGAGGTCTATGATGCTTCAATTTGGAAACAATAGTGTGATCTCCTTGATGCCACTTTTGGCACCAAGTACAAGTTCCACTCGTACACCTTGATGGTCTTTGATACTTACTATAGCGGAGTCCTCACCGCTTGGATTATCACGACAAAAGGCAAACCGGAGGATTTGCAGGAAGTTGTATGCATTTCAAATGCATATGCAGCAACATAGTCCACTATGGCACTGTTGCTTTCCTTGTGGATGATGTCACAAATAGGTGCTGGGCCACATGGGAGATGCTGCCAATCTTGCTATGTTTATGGCATGTTAGGAATGTTGGCCGCGCCACCTCTTGCTTAAGGTTAGCTGGAGGACAAGAGTGGCAATCTTTAGTCGCCTTGGTGACATCATGTATGTTTTCGTTGGCGTAACCGAGGCCGGAAGATGATGCAACAAATGTACGTTTATTATGTACATTACATGCTCAAACTAGCATGTGTCTTCACCAACCACGCACTCACTGTGAACGCCGATCCATCGGGTGTCGAACATTTCAAGCTATGAGTGTAGAAGCATCATCTTGTCTTGACCTGCCGATCGGGTGGGAGGTACAGGAACCACCGCAAGGTCCTTTCAAAATCCTTGATTTGACATTATCTTCTGTTATTATCAGTAGAAAAGTGTTGACTGAAGGGAAATGCACTCCGTTGTTGTCTAATGTCGCCATCATTCAGTGGGATAGAGTGGAGGACTTGCTTCACGGAGACAGTATAGACCACTCATTTCCTACCTCGTTCTGGAAGGAGACCGACAAAAAGGCAAGGGAACTAACATCACACGAGACAAAACATGTGGTCTTGGCTCAGGCACACCAAATATTAGTGTGTCTTTGACAACAGATTTCGCAAAGAACGACGAAATGTCTGTGTATCTCAAAGTACAGGGAAACATAAAGGCAAGATATTAAGACTCTCTAGTGTGAAACATGCTTGTCAATACCACTTTGATGTCAAGCAACTTGCTTGTTGGCGTCATCTTGCAGCTGTGTTTATTGTCCATAACTAGCATGTCGACAACTCCGACCAAATTTGTCATGGCTTCCAGTACAATGCAAACCCACAGGCAAGGTTTGCTGCTCATTTGAGTACTGAGATACGTGCATGGGTCCAACACAAATTTTTTGCAGGAGCCACTAAAAGACAGATCTGTATGGAGCACGTTCAGAAAGTGGATTTGAAAACACAGGCTTATGGTCATGACAGGGTGACTTCCCTCATGATGACCATCTTCCTTCAACCTCATGACATTGATAATATCGCATCAACTGTCACCACATGCTTTTACCAGTACCATACGAACGATGAGTTAAGTGTGCGGATGTGGATAGAAGCTCACAGAAACATCGTATGGTACCATTCCAATTTAGGCCCTTTTACGCTAGGGGTGCAAACAGCCTTTCAGAGGTCTATGATGCTTCAATTTGGAAACAATAGTGTGATCTCCCTTGATGCCACTTTTGGCACCAATAAGTACAAGTTCCACTCGTACACCTTGATGGTCTTTGATACTTACTATAGCGGAGTCCTCACTGCTTGGATTATCACGGACAGTGGCAAACTGGAGGATTTGCAGGCGTAGTTGTATGCATTTCAAATGCATATGCAGCAACATAGTCCACTATGGCACTGTTGCTTTCCTTGTGGATGATGTCACAAATAGGTGCTGGGCCACATGGGGAGATGCTGCCAATCTTGCTATGTTTATGGCATGTTAGGAATGTTGGCCGCGCCACCTCTTGCTTAAGGTTAGCTGGAGGACAAGAGTGGCAATCTTTAGTCGCCTTGGTGACATCATGTATGTTTTCGTTGGCGTAACCGAGGCCGGAAGATGATGCAACAAATGTACGTGGATTATGAAAGAGAAGCTCCAGAGTTCATTCAGTACTTTAAGAATCAATGGGAGGGAGTGCTACCTATATGGCTAAAGTATTCCAGGACCATGCCACATGTTGCCCAGGATAACAAAATCAGGGAACGCTGGATTTGTGTCAAGGCAGCTTGATATGGTGCAAAGGCACACAAGGACTAGAAAAACACACAAGCTCAAAGTGCTGGATTGTATATACGAATGTATATGATGAAAAGAGTCTTAAGTTGTTTATATAATGTAAACCTAAAAAGCAACATTGTCATACGCCTAGGTTACATACATAACAAACACATATATTTTTCATACTCCCACATAAGCTAGGCAGTATACAAACTGGAAAGCGGAGCGTAAACATAACGGACACATTCTCCTTAGCATAAAAACTGGGAAGTGGCGGCGGCGCAATGTCTCAGTTACTCGTTGTAGTGGCGATCATCCTCGCAACCTTCTGTCTCTTAATCCAGTTGCAGCAGCAGATGACGACGAGAGGTGGGGCTCGCTACAGGCCTGAAAACTACGGGGAAGATGCTGTGCCGAGGAAGAAAAGGACAAGCAGGGAGCAGAGCACTGCGCTGCGTATAGGTTCCGGTGCGAAGAAATAGAGAGCCTTCGACTTGCAGCAGTTTGCTAGGGGCTTTGGCTGGGAGGTGGAGGTGTTGGCCAAAGTGACAATGAAACGGGAAGAACGAGCTGAAGTTGGCACCAAAACTGAGACCGGGCATAGACCTACTAGTGACCCGCTACGGAATGAGGTCGATGGGAGCGTCAGGACACGCGCCACAGGATGAGGATGTGGAGAACACAAAACAAGGCGAAAAAGGGAAAGGAGAAGAGCTCCCGCTGTATGACTCCAAGAAGCCATGATTAGGTGAATTCGCGATTCATCCATGGGCGCATGACCTCTAGGTTGACTAAGCGACTGAACGTATTGTGTGCCGCAGAGCAAAGAGATGGACAGATAGGATGGCTAGCTACTTGTGGGTCTTTGCTCAACTCTTGTTGATTTCATATGCAATGTATTTCATTTGCCCATCCACGATCATTTGAAGCTAATTGCCCCTAAGTCTCGAGCACCATAAAAGTTTGAGTCGATTGCAGGAGCCACTAAAAGAGACCAGATGAGCACGTAAAGTGGATTTGAAAACACAGCTTATGGTCATGACAGTGACTTCATGATGACCATCTTCCTTCAACCTCATGACATTGATAATATCGCATCAATCGTCACCACATGCTTTTACCAAGACATATACGAACGATGAGTTAAGTGCGGATGTGGATAGAAGCTCAGAAACATCGTATGGTACCATTCCAATTTAGGCCCTTTACGCTTAGGGGTGCAAACACCTTTCAGTCTATGATGCTTCAATTTGGAAACAATAGTGTGATCTCCTTGATGCCACTTTTGGCACCAATAAGTACAAGTTCCACTCGACACCTTGATGGTCTTTGATACTTACTATAGCGGAGTCCTCACTGCTTGGATTATCACGGACAGTGGCAAACTGGAGGATTTGCAGGCGTAGTTGTATGCATTTCAAATGCATATGCAGCAACATAGTCCACTATGGCAGCCCAGTGCTTTCCTTGTGGATGATGCTGCTGCTCAAATAGGTGCTTTGCGGGCCACATGGGGAGATGCTGTGCCAATCTTGCTATGTTTATGGCATGTTAGGAAATGTTGGCTGCGTCACCTCTTGCTTAAGGTTAGCCAGTGGAGGACAAGAGTGGCAATCTTTAGTCGCCTTGGTGACATCATGTATGTTTCTCGTCGTTGGCACACAGAAACTGAGGCCAGGAAGATGATGCAACAAATGTACGTGGATTATGAAAGAGAAGCTCCAGAGTTCATTCAGTACTTTAAGAATCAATGGGAGGGAGTGCTACCTATATGGCTAAAGTATTCCAGGACCATGCCACATGTTGCCCAGGATAACAAAATCAGGGAACGCTGGATTTGTGTCAAGGCAGTTTTGATATGGTGCAAAAGGCACACAAGGACTAGAAAACACACAAGCTCAAAGTCTTTGGATTGTATATACGAATGTATATGATGAAAAGAGTCTTAAGTTGTTTATATAATGTAAACCTAAAAAGCAACATTGTCATACGCCTAGGTTACATACATAACAAACACATATATTTTTCATACTCCCACATAAGCTAGGCGATACAAACCGGAAAGCGGAGCGTAAACATAACGGACACATTCTCCTTAGCATAAAAACTGGGAAGTGGCGGCGCAATGTCTCGGGCCATTGCCAGTGGCGATCATCCTCGCAACCTTCATCTCTTAATCCAGTTGCAGCAGCAGATGACGACGAGAGGTGGGGCTCACAGCCCGAAAACTACGGGAAGATGTCAGGCCGAGGAAGAAAAGGACAAGTGGAGGCGAGCATGCTGCGTATAGGTTCCATAAGAAATAGAGAGCCACTTTGAGGCTTTGCTGGGAGGTGGAGGTGTTGGCCAAAGTGACAATGAAACGGGAAGAACGAGCTGAAGTTGGCACCAAAACTGAGACCGGGCATAGACCTACTAGTGACCCGCTACGAGGAATGAGGGTCAGATGGGAGCAGGCTGTCCAGACACCGCTGCCACAGGATGAGGATGTGGAGAACACAGCAAACAAGGCGACGAAAAAAGGGAAAGGAGAAGAGCTCCCACAGAAGGACTGCTCCTAAGAAGCCATGATTAGGTGAATTCTGTGACGATTCATCCATGGGCGGCATGACCTCTAGGTTGACTAAGCCTGACCTGAACGTATTGTTGTGTGCCGCAGAGCAAAGAGATGGACAGATGGGTAGGATGGCTAGCTACTTGTGGGTCTTTGCTCTGAACTCTTGTTGATTTCATATGCAATGTATTTCATTTGCCCATCCACGATCATTTGAAGCTAATTGCCCCTAAGTCTCGAGCACCATAAAAAGTTTGAGCTGATTCCAGCGAGTCGTGCAAGTCTTCAAACAAGGCAATTGGCAAGTCATTGTGGCTTGTACATATGCCCATACAAAGTATGTATGTATGAAACAACTGTATGAGGTGGCTCTGATTTTCTCAAGTAATGCCTTATATTTATCCTCTTTTTTGGTGAATGGACGGCTAAGACAAATTGTTGGGTTTACATGAGTTGTGAATGGACGGCTAAGACAAATTGTTGGGTTTACAATACAATCAACCATCTCGCAAGCAATTTCATATTGTGAATAATGGCTTCTGGATGGCAAATGCCACCAATAAGCACATCCTGTAAGAGCCGGACAGCTGGTTGTGACGGATGCGCCCGCCCTTCCCAACAATACCCAGGTTTAGGGTTTAGGGTCGGCCAAAACCCTAAAGCCTAAGGAGTCGACCTTGATTCGAGGATTTGTTGAGTGTGTGATTCAAGAACACACCAAAGTGGTGGTGTTGTCTTCCAATCAGCAACACACCAAGGAGGTGATTCAGTCCAATAATCACCAATGCACCAAGGCAATTAGCTCGAGAATGCTGAATCTATTTATATTGTGTCATTCAGCTCACTCGTTTGGCTCTTGAATTTCTTTCACACATGGGTTCCACTCAAAACCTTCGAGCAATGTCCGCGGACAGGGTGGGCAGCATGTCAGATTTTACAACACAAAAAACACACCTCCATAAGCACGTCTAGACCACATCGAGCACAAAGATTCTACAAGATGCTTCTTCACCACGGCGTCTACGTATGGTTTTACTGAATTGGAGGTGCTCGCACTGAGCTTCCTCTCCATGACCTCGGCCAATGCAAGGTCCGATGGCCCCCTATCCACCAGCCGTTTTGTCGATGGCCGCCTCACCGTGACTAGGCAATCTACAGCATATTCTCCGAATATCCAGCTTGTGGCCGGTAGCGTTGTTAGGCGGTTGGCCAAAGCAAGTAGCAACAAGCCAATTTTGGAGACTATGCGAAGATAGTTTGGCCTACCGCTTTGTAGCTATGGAGCTTTGGAAATTTATTGCGGCCGCTCTGAAAGTCTGTTTTGTTTCAAACTTGGCGAGAAAGTGCTTTGTGGTGTGGTGTTTTGGTGGCAATGTTTGCTCAACGTGGGTTGTTATGAGGCGACTACACTGAGCATAGATGCTCTTCCCTGTTGTTGTGAGGCAACCACACTGAGCATAGATGCTCTTCCCCGTTGTTGTGAGGCGACCATACTGAGCATAGATGCTCTTCCCCGTGCACATGGCTATGGAGTTTGTGTAAGACATTGAAAAATGTGACGGGAAGCAATGAGGGCCCACATGTTTCCAGAACACATGAGTCGGTAGAGCAAGACACACTTGTAATTGTGTAGTTGAGAACAAAGTCCTCGGATTTTTCCTTGATTACTTATCGTTAAAAATTGGTAATGAACTCAAAACAAAGGGAAACCCCCTTAGCCGTTCTGGGGTTAAAGGGCACGTTATTGCAGCAGACGCAGCCTTGTGCAGGTTTCAATAGAATTTACATTCTAGAAATCTCTATTGAGATTATCAAAGCTTCGTGAGTTTGTTTAAGATTGAATTTACGTTCTACAATCTCTATGGAGATTATCAAAGTTTCGAGAGTTTGTTAAAGATCGTCGTTGTAACAAAGTTCACCACAATTCACAGATTGGAGAGTGTTACAATTTAAAACCCTACTAAGGAGTTTTTAGTAATCTAGAGTCGAAACACTACACAGGAGTTTATGAAGTATGACACATGGTTTTCAAAATGCTGATAATGAGCAAGAAATAGATATGGATAAATCTAACTCTAATGTGAATGCAACTGGCGCTGGAAAGGTAGTTACGGTGGTCATTGCAAGTCGAGAAGAGAGCTGTAATAACCCTGCCTCTTCTTATATAATCAAAGAAGGACATGGACACAAACTTCATGCCCTATAAGACTACTTCGATGCCTGGGACAAACTCAAGCGGGAGAGTGAGAAATTGAAAAGCTTGAAGAACGTGGAGGATTATCTGCTTGAAAGATTATTAGCCAAAGTGGAAAAAGGTAAAATCAAAGTAAGTTAAAAGTTGGTGCTAAATTAAACAGTGCTACCAAAGACATGCCATTTCGAATTGCATAGCGCTGTGGGGCACGTTGTCCTTTCGAGAAATGCGCTCGGCTCTCATCAACAAAAATTCGCTTGTGTTGGTAGGCAAGGGAGGATCGAGATGTGAAGCTTCCCGTGGAGCAGAGCGCTCAGCTCACATCCACAAAAATGCGGGGAATTTTGGTAGGCATGTTGGAGGATCGAGATGTGAAGCTTGCCATCGAATGGCTTAAGATACTTTTATGCAGCCCGAGCCCTGTGATTCTCCAGGGACACTACCACAATGCATGAGGTAAACTAACGTAAAGGTAAAGCGTGGTTTCTTCGTCATAATTGCACATAGCAATCCCAGCAAATTACACTTAGCGACATTGAAAAAAACAGCCCATCCCAGCACTGATCCAGGCATGGGGTGCTTAATCCCTGGAGGTCTTAGAAAGAGTAGAGTAGCTAGCAACACCCAACTGCTGGGAGCACTAGCACAAAATGTGACGGGTTCTTGCTACGCTCCGCTTGCTCTTCACTCTTGCTACGCTCTGCTTGCCCTTCACTCTTGTTACGCTCTGCTTGCTTTCACTCGGTCAAAAGGACCCAAACGCGTCTTGCGGGCGAATCACTGCTGGGATGGGGACAGTCATGTTAAGCGTCTGATGTTTCACCGAGAGGAATGCTTCCCACGCTCTGCTCTCCACTCGCTCCAAAAAGGCCAGCCGCCGGGGCCTGATTGGTCTCAGCCGGCACGAGCTAGAACTCCATTGGCCCACCGAGAGAGTGAGCCAGAGTTCCAACTCTGTACACGAGGTAGCCCACCAGTCTGAGGGATCCTGGAGGAATGGGTGCCAAAGACTGATCCTGCCGATCTTTCTTCATCCCGTTGGCAGACGCTCCCGACATAAAGATCACAGCCAAATTGCCTAATGCTGTCGTTTGGCACACCCTGTTGGGTGCTTGTCGAATGCGGAGAGGAGCTCAGTGCTCTTTGTCTTATACTTCCTGTTGGAATGAGTCCCGACTCACACATGCCACAGTTCACCTTCGGCAGACTGGCTAGTTGTTCTTCATTATCACGGTCGACCCTTGCAACTGCAACAACCAGCTGCAAATCGATGCACACGGTACCCATCTCGTACAACAATCTCTCTCTTTTCAACTCTTGACATGATCTCGGTCGAACTGTGGCAGTCAATGCACATGCGTAGATTCTTGGTTACCACTAGAGGTGTGCCACTCGGAGTGTTCAAGAGACCAAATGCCAGAGCTAGCTTCTCAGCATGCCCGCAAAGCACATCTTCCTTTTCCTTCTCACCCAGTGGCTTTAACACCAACTGTGTGTGAGGTACATGGCCCCCTTCCTGCTTCAGACGTGCACTAATACTCTCGGTCTTGAGCGCAACACCCGCTCTGTTTTCTCCCACCGCAAATGTATGTACCTGCTTCTTGACTTCAATGCTCGCCACTGCAGGTTTCTTGTTGGCTCCTGCTGCTGTTCTCTGAGTTTCGATCCTGTCGACGTCAGTCCACCTACCTGCATCTGCGTAGGCATTTGCCATGAGCACATATGCCGAGGCACTCTGAGGCTCCAGTCTAACCAGACTTTCAAAACAACGCGCTGCCCTTTCTATATCCCCGTAAAGTTTGCAGGCATTCAGCAAAGACGTCAACCCTACGACATTGCTTTGGCTCTCACTTGATAATAGCATGTGCTCGGCCTCATCTAAATGGCCTGCACGCCCTAGAAGATCAATCATGCAAGTGTAATGCTCAACAGTAGGCTTGATGCCATGCTGTTCAGCCATGGAATCAAAGAGCCTGCGACCCTCATGCACCAGCCCCTCATGACTGCAAGCTGCTAAAAGGCAAGTAAAAGTAGTACCGTCAGGCTGAATACCAGCAACTAACATCTCTTCAAAACAAGCTACTGCGTTGTGACCTTCATCAAAAGCACCACACCCTGCTATCAGGGCATTCCATGTCACATCCTTTGTGGCCAAAAACCTGGCGTGCATCTTCCAGTTCACCACATTTTGCATACATGTCCACCAGGCAGTTGCCCAACACTACGTTATCCAGCAGTCCTCTTTCAACAATCTGTGAGTGCAGCTGCCTGCCCTTCTGTAAGGCACCAGTGCTTGCACAGGCCTTCAGAAGGCAAGCAAAAGTAACATGGTTAGCCAATATCAGGCCATCTTGCTCCATTTGTCCATACAAGAGCCTGGAGTCCTGCTGTGCATACCCAGCGAGCAGTGCATTCCATGTCACCACATCCTTTGTAGCCAAGCTGTCAAAAACCCAGCGTGCATCTCCCAGCTCGCCACATTTTGCGTACATGTCCACTAGGCAGTTGCCCACCAATAGATTATCTAGCTGTCCTCTTTCTACAATCTGTGAGTGCAGATGCCTGCCCATCTGTAAGGCACCAGTGCTCGCACAGGCCTTCAGAAGGCAAGCAAAAGTAACATCATTTGCCACAAGCAGGCCACCTTGCTCCATTTGTCCATACAGCACAAGAGCCTCTTGGCCCAGCCCTTGCTGTGTATACCCAGCAATCAGAGCCGTCCATGTCACCACATCCTTTGTGGCCAAGCTGTCAAAGGCCTGGCGAGCATCTTCCAGTTCCCCACATTTGGCGTACATGTCCACCAGGCAGTTTCCAACAAACAAATCGGGAGGAATGCCACTCTGCAACACATCACAGTGCACTTTTCTGCCAGATTCTAAGTCAGCGGCAAATGCACAAGCTTGAAGGGCAGCTACAAAGACGTGGGCATCTGCCTTCACTCCTGACCTACGCATCTGATGGTACAGTCGTACGGCCTCTTCAGGTTTCCCATGCTTGGTGAATGCGGAGATTATGGAAAACCACATGAAGGCATCTGGTTTGCCCACCCTGGTGAACACATCCATGGCCTCCTGCAGCCTCCCTCCATATGCATACATGCGCAAGATATGGTTACCCAAGTATGCATTCGACTCGTACCCAAGTTTGACACTGAGGTCATGCACTCGTCGCCCCACAACCAGATCCTTCTTAGCTGCACACAGTTTTAGGACAGTGTAGAACAGAGACTGAGAAATGGCAGAGTCTGTCTCAGCCAAAGACTCCAAGGCTCCAACGGCATCCGAAAGCTTCCCCTGCTGACATAACATGCGCACGGTCCCAGCCGTTACCACGCTCATTACTGATCCTGCATGCCTCCCAGGTTCAGTGTTATCTGGAGAGCTCCACTTGGCAGAAGAGGCAACATGACCAATCTGGCTATCCAAAGAAACGAGGTACTCATCGACCCAAGCTGGCTTCAGCATGCTGTTTAACCACAGGACCTCAGTGGAACCCTTACGCCGGAAGTCAGGCGCAAGGGAGCTCCTCTTAGCTCGCCTGTTGTCCCACCACATGGAAGGGTCCAGAAAAAATTGTTGCCACAACTGCTCCTGCTCCTGGCAACGACCATCGCTGGAAAACCCGTTGGCACCCACACATTTTCTCGGAAGTGGTGGTGCTGGGCTCCTTACACTGTTGCACCTGGAGGCTTGGTTGTTTGCCGGGGGTTGACTCCCTGAGCTGAGATGAGCGGGAGCTGTTCGTGAATGAGCGGGGGCTCCTCGTGGGATCCCTGTACACACACCAATTTGTTGGGTCCACAACGGGTCCAATTCCCACACAGTAGCCATCCTTCAGGGACTGCTGTCGGAGAATGAGGCTAACAACAAACCATGGCAGATGCCCAGGTACTGGGCATGGCCACACCACTCTGAAGAAAAGTGCATGCGGTTTACTGCTACATTTTGGCCAAACCCGTCTCGAGATTTGGGCCGCGAGCCCAGCCCCGTCGGAGGCTGCGACATCGAGGAACCCAGCCTCGTCCAAAGCCAAAAGAATCCAGCCAAGTCCTCGTCGAAGGCTAGTGGTCACTGGGAAGATGTCACTTGGATGCAGTCCCCAGGTCGAAAACCAGTCCGTGGGACCGAGAGATGATGTACATATGTAGCCGGTCAAAATGACACCCTGTAATAAATGCAGGACGTGTGCATACCTATGTATGTGGAAGGGAAGGTGTACATGGAGAGCTCATGCCTTCTGGCTGAGAGTCTGTGAGTGGCCAGAGAATGAGCGCGGATTCAGCCATGCCCATCTAGTGGTTGTCCGCCTCATCTTCCGACAGCGGTGTCTGTAACATGGCCACAGTTTGGCAAACGGATTCGTCGTGGACCCAACAAATTGGTGACTGTGCAGGCATTCTACGAGGAGCTCCAGCTAAACTCATGACCTCGGGAAACAACCAACCCTCCAGGTGCGGCAGTGTAAGGAACCCAGCACTTCCAAGTTTGAGAAAATGTGTGTGTGGGGAAAGATTTTCCAGGGATGGTCGTAGCCAGGAGCAGGAGCATGGGCTCTTGTGGAAACATTTTTTTCTGGACCCTAGCATGTGGTGGGACACCAGACGAGATAAGAAGAGATCCCATTCCCCTGACTTCCGGCGTAAGAGGTCTGCCGGGGAGGTCCTCTGCTTAAACGTATATAGGCCAGCTTGGGTGGATGAGCATGTCCTGTCTCTGGATACGCAGATGGGTCATGGTGCGTCTCCTTCCAAGTCGAGCTGTCCGGATAAGCGGGAGCCTGTCAGGCGTGCAGAATCAGAAATGGGCGTCGCAAAGCCTGCAACCGTGAGCACATTATGTCAGCAGGGGAAGCTTAGTGAGGCCGTTGGAGCCCTGGAATGTCTGGCGATGACAGACTGTTCTATTTCTTCGTCTCTGCTGTACGATGTGCTAAAACTGTGTACAGCGAAGAAGGATTTGGTTGTGGGGAAACGAGTCCATGATCTCATTGTCACACTTGGGTGCGAGTCGAATACATTCTTGGGAAACCATCTTCTGCGCATGTATGCATGTGGAGGTAGGCTACAGGAGGCCATGGATGTGTTCACCAGGGTAGGCACACCAGATGCCTTCATGTGGGGTTCCATAATTTCCGCATATGCTAAACATGGGAAACCGAATGGGGCCATACAACTTTACCATCAGATGCGTAGGTCGGGTGTGAAGGCGGATGCTCACGTGTTTGCAGCTGCCCTTCAAGCTTGTGCATTGGCTGCCGACTTGGAATCTGGCAGAGGAGTGCACTGTGATGTGTTGCACAGTGGCATTCCTCTTAACTTGTTTGTTGGCACCTGCCTAGTGGACATGTATGCAAAGTGTGGTGAACTGAAAGATGCACGCAGGGTTTTTGACGGCTTGGCCACAAAGGATGTGGTGACATGGACGGCCCTGCTTGATGGGTATGCACAGCAAGGGCTCGGCCAAGAGGCGCTTTCTCTGTATGGGCAAATGGAGCAAGAGAGGCTGATTTTGGCCAACGATATTACTTTTGCTTGCCTTTTGAAGGCCTGTGCAAGCACTGGTGCCTTACAGAGGGGCAGGCAGCTGCATTCGCAGATAGTGAAAAGAGGACTGCTCAATAACACACTGGTTGGCACCTGCCTCGTGGACATGTATGCAAAATGTGGTGAACTAGAAGATGCACGTGAGGTTTTTGAGAGCTTGGGCACAAAAAATGTGGTGACATGGACGACCCTTGTGGCTGGGTATGCAAAATGTGGCGTACTTGAAGGTGCACGCCAGGTTTTCGACAGCATGGCCACAAAGGATGTGGTGACATGGACGGCCCTTATTGCCGGGTATGCAAATCATGGGCTCGGTGAAGAGGCACTTCTTCTCCATGGACAAATGGAGCAGGAGGGCCTGGTCGTGGCTGACCATGTCACTTTTGCTTGCCTTCTGAAGGCCTGTGCAAGCACTGGTGCCTTACAGACGGGCAGGCAGCTGCACTCACAGATTGTGGAAAGAGGACTGCTAGATAACATGCTGGTTGGCACCGGCCTGGTGGACATGTATGCGAAATGTGGCGCCATGGAATCTGCACGCCAAGTTTTTGACAGCTTGGCCACAAAGGATGTGGTGACATGGACGGCCCTGATTGCTGGGTATGCAAATCATGGGCTCGGTGAAGAGGCACTTCTTCTCCATGGACAAATGGAGCAAGAGAGGCTGATTTTGGCCAACGATATTACTTTTGCTTGCCTTCTGAAGGCCTGTGCAAGCACTGGTGCCTTACAGAAGGGCAGGCAGCTGCACTCACAGATTGTGGAAAGAGGACTGCTAGATAACATGCTGGTTGGCACTGCCTGGTGGACATGTATGCAAAATGTGGTGAACTAGAAGATGCACGTGAGGTTTTTGAGAGCTTGGGCACAAAAAATGTGGTGACATGGACGGCCCTGATTGCTGGGTATGCAAAATGTGGTGAACTGGAAGATGCACGCCAGGTTTTTGACAGCATGGCCACAAAGGATGTGGTGACATGGACGGCCCTTATTGCCGGGTATGCAAATCA
Source organism: Anthoceros angustus (assembly GCA_010909165.1). Classification (NCBI taxonomy): domain Eukaryota; kingdom Viridiplantae; phylum Streptophyta; class Anthocerotopsida; order Anthocerotales; family Anthocerotaceae; genus Anthoceros; species Anthoceros angustus. Next base: position 790,058 of record MU008160.1, read on the forward strand.
TGGGCTCGGTGAAGAGGCACTTCTTCTCCATGGACAAATGGAGCAGGAGGGCCTGGTCGTGGCTGACCATGTCACTTTAGCCTCCCTTTTGAGGGCCTGTGCGAGCACTGGTGCCTTACAGACGGGCAGGCAGCTGCACTCACAGATTGTGGAAAGAGGACTGCTAGATAACATGCTGGTTGGCACCGGCCTGGTGGACATGTATGCGAAATGTGGCGCCATGGAATCTGCACGCCAAGTTTTTGACAGCTTGGCCACAAAAGATGTGGTGACATGGACGGCCCTGATATCTGGTTATGGTACTTGTGATGATGGTCACAGAGCACTAGCCTGTTTTGAGGAGATGTTAGTTGCCGGTATTCTGCCTGATTACGCTACGTATACTTGCCTTTTAGTAGCATGCAGTCACGAGGGACTGGTACATGAGGGTCGCAAGCTCTTTGATTCCATGGCTAACCAGCATGGCATTGAACCTAATGTTGAGCATTACAGTTGCATGGTTGATCTTCTTGGGCGTGCGGGCCATTTAGATGAGGCAGAGAACATGCTATTATCATGTGAGGCTCGAAGTGATGTTGTGGGGTTGACGTCTTTGCTGAATGCCTGCAAAAGTCACGGTGATATAGAGAGGGCAAGGCGGTGTTTTGAAAGCCTTGTTCTGCTGGACCCTCAGCGGGCGTCAGCGTATGTACTTATGGCCAATGCCTATGCAGATGCAGGTAGGTGGACCGATGTAGACAGGATTGAAACACAGAGAATGGTAGCAGGAGCTAAGAAGAAACCTGCAGTGGCGAGCATCGAGGTGAAAAAGCAGGTACATAGATTTCTAGTAGGAGAAAGGAGAGAGGATATTACGCTTAAGGTAGAGACCACGAATGCCCGTCTGAAGCAGGAAGGAGGCCACATACCCCACACAAAGTTGGTGTTGAAGCCACTGTCTGAGAAGGAAAAGGAAGACGTGCTATGTGGGCATGCTGAGAAGCTAGCTCTGGCGTATGGTCTGTTGAACACTCCGAGTGGGACACCTCTGGTGGTAACAAAGAATCTACGGATGTGCAGTGACTGTCACAGTTCCACGGAGATCATGTCCAGGCTCGAAAAGAGAGACATTGTTGTAAGGGACGGCTATCGTGTGCATCGATTTGCAGCTGGTTGTTGCAGTTGCAAGGGTCGACCGTGAGAAGGAAGAAGAACTAGCCAGTGGCCGAGTGTGTACTTGCTTTCTTCTGAGGGTTGAATGTGCGGGCTTAACTCCATCCCTGTGCTAACTGAGACAGCGACATAGGTCTCTCCACGGATAAACCTCCTCTCATGACAGGGAAGATGATCTGATTATGGAGCCAGGGATCGTGCTTGTGTACGTAAGCACCGTGACGCAAAGACAGCTTGGAGCCCATTGTAAGCTACAATGCAGCCGTGATCAAGTTGATATGCAGGATAATTGAAGAAAGGGATGCTTCATGACATCAATGGCAATGTCAGAAGCTTTTGCCCAGGCCCTCGGGTGCAAAGGGCCTGGCCTGGAGCGCCCGCAATTTCCATGAGGAACTTGTTTGTGCGCATGTTGTAGCCTTCTGCTGGTGTTGAGCTGCAGTGTTTTCCAGCCGCCATGCTGACCAGGAAGACCGGTTTGCTGAATCCAGGGTGGACCTAAAACGTAACGTTAACCTAACGAATTGAAACGTGCCGTGAACGATACGTATCGTACGATACACTACGATACGAAGGGTGAATGATACGAAATGAACGTTAACGAAACGAACGGCTGTACTCGCCAGTCGGCAGGTGAGTTGGGCTCTGTCCTGTCGATGTGCCCGACATGAACCATCGAAGCATCTGGCTTCTTTGAGTGATGCGTCTCTGAGGAGAAGCCGCAGATTGGTCTTAGTTGGTCTTCAGTCGGTAGCTATTCTCGGTTGAGAAAGCTCCAGAGATTGTTCCGCGAAGACAAGGCTTCAGGGTATGTGGATTTGGACGGAGAAAGAACAAGAGGAATTGTTCCTTGGTGCCGGGAAGCAAAGCACAGGTTCCTTGGATCGGGGAGTCCCTGATGCTATGCTGTACAGTGCGGGGGTTATTGATGCCAATATCTCCACTTGCCGCAAATGAGGAGAGGTCGCCGTGCTTGCGTCCGTGCTGCTAACCTTGAGTTCTACTTCACCATTAAGACTTAGCAGGATGGCTGGGTTGCAGTGCATTTGGAAGGAAGGTACACATGAAGATAATAGGTGTCCAGACTCCAGAGAATTAGGGTGAATCCTGCCACCAGTTCCACCTCCTGAAGAAGAATAAGAAGAAAAGTTTGTTGTGTGCATCCTCTCCTGAGGGGGGTGCCGGTAACATGGCCACATTGTGGCAATCGGAGCCCTTGTGGACCCAGCAAATTGGTGAGTGTACAGGGATTCTACGAGGACCTCCCGCTCACCTCACCTTCGGGAGTCAACCGCTGGGAGACAATCAAGCCTCCAGGTGCGGCGATGTAAGGAACCCAGCATTTCTTGTTTTGAGAAAAAGCGTGGGTGGGAAAGGATTTTCCGGGGATGGTCGTCGAAAGGAGCAGGAGCACTTGCGGCTACAATGTTTGCTGGACCATGGCATGTGCTGGGACAACAGGTCAGATAGGAAGAGCTCTCGTTCGGCTGACTTCCGGCGTAAGGGCTCTGGTGGCGCGGTCCTCTGGTTAAACATGTACAAGCGAGCTTGGGTGGATAAGCAGCTCGTTTCTTTGGATATGCAGATGGGCCATGGTGAGTCTCCTTCGAACTCGAGCTCCCCGGATGAGCCTGAGCCTGGCAGTCGTGCAGGATCGGAAATTGGCATCGTATCGGCTGTAACTGTGATCACGTTATGCCAGCAGGGGAAGCTTACCGAGGCCGTGGGAGCCTTGGAATCTCTGGCTCAGACAGACTGTCCTATTTCTACGTCTCTGTTTTATACTGTGATAAAACTGTGTACAGCTAAGAAGGATTTGTTTCTGGGAAAACGAGTTCATGAGCTCACCACCAAACTTGGCTATGAGTCGAATACATACTTAGGGAACCATCTGTTGCGGATGTATGCAAGTGGAGGTAGGCTACAGGAGGCTATGGATGTCTTCACCAGGGTACGCAAACCAGATGCCTTCATGTGGTCTTCCATAATCTCCGCATGTGTTAAACATGGGAAACCTAATGAGGCCATAGATCTGTACCATGAGATGCGTAGGTCAGGTGTGAAAGCGGATGCTCACGTGTTTACAGCTGCCCTTCAAGCTTGTGCATTTGCCACAGACCTGGAATCTGGCAGAGAAGTGCACTGTGATGTGTTGCACAGTGGCATTTCGCTTACCTTGTTTGTTGGCACCTGCCTGGTGGACATGTATGCAAAATGTGGCGAACTGGAAGCTGCACGTCAGGTTTTCGACAGCTTGGCCACAAAAAATGTTGTGACATGCAATGCCCTCATAGCTGGGTATGCAAATAGTGGCGACCTGAAAGGTGCACGCAGGGTCTTTGACATCTTGGCGACAAAGGATGTGGTAACATGGACAGCCCTGATTGCTGGGTATGTAAAGCATGGCCTTGGCCAAGAGGCGCTTGTTCTGTACAGAGAAATGGAAAAGGAGGGCATCATTGTGGCTGACCGTGTTATTCTAGCGTGCCTTCTGAAGGCCTGTGGAATCGCCGGGGCCCTACAGAAGGGCAGGCAGCTGCACTCGCAGATTGTGGAAAGAGGACTGCTAGATAACCTACTGGTTGGTACCTGCCTGGTAGACATGTATGCAAAATGTGGAGAACTGGCAGATGCACGCAGGGTTTTTAACAGCTTGGCCACAAAGGATGTTGTGTCATGGACGACACTGATATCTGGGTATGGTACTTGTGATGATGGTCACAACGCACTAGCCTGCTTTGAGGAGATGCTGGTTTACGGTATTCAGCCTGACGAAGCTACATTTACTTGCCTTTTAGTTGCTTGCAGTCATGAGGGACTGGTGCATGAAGGTCGCAAGCACTTTGATTCCATGGCTGGCCAGCACAGCATCCAACCTACTGTTGAGCATTACAATTGCATGATTGATCTTCTTGGTCGGGCAGGCCATTTAGATGAGGCAGAGAAAATGCTATTATCATGTGAGGATCAAAGTAATGTTGTTGGGTTGACGTCTTTGCTGAATGCCTGCAAAAGTCACAGGGACATAGAGAGGGCGGCACGGTGTTTTGAGAGCCTAGTTAGACTGGACCCTCAGCGAGCGTCCACATATGTGCTTATGGCCAATGCCTATGCAGATGCAGGTAGGTGGACCGATGTAGAGAGGATTGAAGCACAGAGAATGATAGCAGGAGCTAAGAAGAAACCTGCAGTAGCAGGCATTGAGGTGAAGGAGCAGGTGCATACATTTGTGGTAGGAGAAAGGACAGATGACATTGCGCTAAAGGTAGAGAGCACAAATGCACGGCTGAAGGAGGAAGGAGGCCACATGCCGCAGACAAAGTTGGTGTTGAAGCCACTGCTGGAGAAGGAAAAGGAAGATGTGCTTTGTGGGCATGCTGAGAAGCTAGCTCTGGCGTTTGGTCTCCTGAACACTCCGAGTGGAACACCTTTGATGGTAACGAAGAATCTACGCATGTGCAGTGACTGCCACAGTTCCACGGAGATCATGTCAAGGATTGAAAGAGACATTGTGGTAAGGGATGGGTACGTGTGCATCGATTTGCATCTGGTTGTTGCAGTTGTAAGGGTCGCCCGTGAGATGAAAAACGACGTGACAGTGCTAAAGTGGGTACGCCAGGAACATTACTTTCTCTTAAGAGGTGAGCATGCCTGCTTAATTCCATCTCTGTGTAAACTGTGACAGTGACAACGATTCTCACACGTTTCCTTGACAGGGAAATCTGGGTCAGTTTATCTCTTCCCTGTATGTACATAAGTTCCGTGAGGAAAGGGCAGCTCAGGACTGATGGGAAGTGAGAATGCAGCCATGATCAAGTTGATATCCGGAATATTCGTCCAAGAAATGGATGGAGATGCTTCATGGCGGATGACATGTCGGGAAGAAGCCTCACCCGAACTGGGATGATTGCCACCCTGGCAAATATCGGACACCTGCTTGGGTAACGGAAGTGAACTATAGAGTAGGTACTCCAACAACCATGGTGGCAAATATTGGTGGCCTGCCTGGGTAACGGAAGTGAACTAGAGAGGTACCAACAACCATGGTGGCAAATATTGGTGGCCTGCAGGGAAACTAAATTCACTGGGAGTACTCGAGGAACGACACCCGGGCACTGGCGGTCCGCTAGGTGTATTAAATAGATTGGGGCATTTTAGTAACGACTGCCGGGTGTTGGTCAGTTAACGACGGTCAATTATATTTTATTTATTCTGAATTATAATAATCGAATGTATCTAAATAAGTATATCTGAATAATAAATAATTTTAATCTTACTGGTTATCCATTAAAGCGTAACGCTTTCGAAGAGGGTAATTATACATATTTATGTGTAAAATAAACCTTCGAGGCCCAGTCATAATATAAAGATCATGCTTGGCTGTGGACATATGAACACCGAGTGGAACACCTTTGATGGTAACGAAGAATCTACGCATGTGCAGTGACTGCCACAGTTCCACGGAGATTATGTCAAGGATTGAAAGGAGAGAGATTGTGGTAAGGGATGGGTATCGCGTACATCGATTTGCATCTGGTTGTTGCAGTTGTAAGGGTCGCCCGTGAGATGAAAAACGACGTGACAGTGCTAAAGTGGGTACGCCAGGAACATTACTTTCTCTTAAGAGGTGAGCATGCCTGCTTAATTCCATCTCTGTGTAAACTGTGACAGTGACAACGATTCTCACACGTTTCCTTGACAGGGAAATCTGGGTCAGTTTATCTCTTCCCTGTATGTACATAAGTTCCGTGAGGAAAGGGCAGCTCAGGACTGATGGGAAGTGAGAATGCAGCCATGATCAAGTTGATATCCGGAATATTCGTCCAAGAAATGGATGGAGATGCTTCATGGCGGATGACATGTCGGGAAGAAGCCTCACCCGAACTGGGATGATTGCCACCCTGGCAAATATCGGACACCTGCTTGGGTAACGGAAGTGAACTATAGAGTAGGTACTCCAACAACCATGGTGGCAAATATTGGTGGCCTGCCTGGGTAACGGAAGTGAACTAGAGAGGAGGTACTCCAACAACCATGGTGGCAAATATTGGTGGCCTGCTTGGGAAACTAAATTCACTGGGAGTACTCGAGGAACGACACCCGGGCACTGGCGGTCCGCTAGGTGTATTAAATAGATTGGGGGCATTTTAGTAACGACTGCCGGGTGTTGGCGGTCAGTTAACGACGGTCAATTATATTTTATTTATTCTGAATTATAATAATCGAATGTATCTAAATAAGTATATCTGAATAATAAATAATTTTAATCTTACTGGTTATCCATTAAAGCGTAACGCTTTCGAAGAGGTTGTAATTATACATATTTATGTGTAAAAATAAACCTTCGAGGCCCAGTCATAATATAAAGATGGGTCATGCTTGGCTGTGGACATATGAACACCGAGTGGGTCGTTTAGATAAGGTCCGGTTTCCGTAGCCAGCCTAAGCTACATATGTACACGGAAATTAGCCCTTACCAAAAAGGCTGGGGAACTTGGCGGAGGCGGCCGAGGTTGGCTTTCTCCCTTCGATTTTGTGAATACTCGAACCTGGCAGGAGAACCGGCTGGAGCCTGCGAGGACTCGGCTCCAGCATGCGTGCCATGACTCGACTCCAACGTGTATGCAATGACTCGGCCACAGCATACCCATGAATAGAAGAAGAAGAAGAATTTTATTGAAGTCCACTAAGGACGGATTTCCGTCATGGGACTTGGTACTTAACAACTTGTACCATGGTGTGCCTAAGCTACTTGCTGCACCAAGGGCATCCACTCCCTTTAGGCACCCCATTTAAGTACCGATCCAAGCTCAGGATGCTTAATCACGGCGTTCTTATAAATGTGTCCATTTGGCCTAGGCCATTTGGACAATAGGCTGGGAAAGCCAACCTCGCCTGCCCCTAGATTGGTCACCGCGATTCACGCGCCACATCATACATGCTGGAGGAACAAATGCGAGGGCTTAGAACAAAATTGCTGCAGGAAGGGCAGGTCCTTTATACCCGACATGCCAGAGGCCATTGAGCATCCCGTCCCCTCGTTCACAGTTCTTCAAATGTCCCGGATATCAACTTCATCATGGCTGCATTCTCGCTTTCGATCAGCTCCGAGCTGCCCTTTCCTCATGATACTGTGTACACAGAAGAGATTCATTAAACCAGATTTTCCCTGTCAAAGAAAAGGTGACAATCCGTTTCAGCGACCTATGCCGCTGTCTCACCTTGAACAGGATGAAATACGCAGACATACTCACGTCTTGAAAGACAGCAACATTCCTTCCGTCCAAACTTGAGCACTGGCACAACGTTTTCCGTTCTCACGGACGGCCTTTACAACTGCAGCACCCAGCTGCGAATCGATGGACACGGTACCCATCCCTTACCACAATGTCTCTCTGTTCAAGCCTTGACATGATCTCCGTAGAACTGTGGCAGTCACTGCACATGCGGAGATTCTTCGTCACCACCAGAGGTGTCCCACTAGGAGTGTTCAACAGACCATACGCCAGTGCTAGCTTCTCGGCATGCCCACAAAGGGCATCTTCCTTTTCCTTCTCAGACAGTGGCTTCAACACCAACTTTGTGTGAGGTATGTCCCCTTCCTGCTTCAGACGCATTCGTTCTCTACCTTAGCGCAATATCATCTCTCTTTCTCCCACCAAAATATGTACCTGCTTCACCTCAATGCTCGCCACTGCAGGTTTCTTGTTAGCCCCTGCTATCCTTCTCTGTGTTTCAATCCTGTCTACATCGGTCCACCTACCTGCATCTGCATACGCATTGGCCATGAGCACATAGGCCGGTGCCCATTGAGGGTCCAGCCTAACAACGCTTTCAAAACACCACACTGCCCTCTCTATATCCCCGTGACTTTTGCAGGCATTCAACAAAGACATCAAGCCCACAACATTACTTTGGCCCTCACATGATACTAGCATCTTCTCTGCTTCATCTAAATGGCCAGCACGCCCAAGAAGATCAATCATGCAATTGTGATGCTCAATGGTAGGCTTGATGCCATGCCGTTCAGCCATGGAGTGAAAGTGCTTGCGACCCTCATGCACCAGTCCCTCATGACTGCATGCTACAAAAAGGCAAGTAAAAGTTGCATCATTAGGCTGAACACCGGCACCTAACATCTCCTCAAAACAAGCTAGTGCCTTGTGACCTTCATCACAAGCACCATACCCAGATATCAGGGTCGTCCATGTCACGACGTCCTTTGTGGCCATGCTGTCAAAAACCCGGCGTGCAGCTTCCAGTTCACCACATTTTGCATACATGTCCACCAGGCAGTTGCCCAACACTACGTTATCCAGCAGTCCTCTTTCAACAATCTGTGAGTGCAGCTGCCTGCCCTTCTGTAAGGCACCAGTGCTTGCACAGGCCTTCAGAAGGCAAGCAAAAGTAACATGGTTAGCCAAAATCAGGCCTCCTGCTCCATTTGTCCATACAGAACAAGCGCCTCTGGCGAGTCCTTGCTGGGCATACCCAGCAATCAGCACCGTCCATGTCACCACATCCTTTTTGGCCAAGCCTTTAAAAACCTGGTGTGCATCTTCCATTTCACCACATTTCACATACATGTCCATGAGGCAGTTGCCCAATACTACGTCATGCAGCAGTCCTCTTTCAACGATCTGTGAGTGCAGCTGCTTGCCTTTCTGTAAGGCACCAGTGCTTGCGCAGGCATTCAGAAGGCAAGAAAAAGTAACAGGATCAGCCAAAATAAGGCCCTCTTGTTCCATTTGTCTACACAGAACAAGCGCCTCTTGGCCCAATCCTTGATGTGCATACCCCGAAATCAGGGCATTCCATGTCACCACATCCTTTGCTGTCAAAAACCTGGCGTGCATCTTTCAGTTCGCCACATTTTGCATACATGTCCACCAGGCAGTTGCCAACAAACAAGTTATTAGGAATGCCACTGCAACACATCACAGTGCACTTTTCTGCCAGATTCCAAGTCGGCGGCAAATGCACAAGCTTGAAGGGCAGCACAAAGACGTGAGCATCCGCCTTCACTCCTGACCTACGCATCTCATGGTACAGTTGTATGGCCTCCTTAGGTTTCCCATGCTTTAGCATGTGCAGAGATTATGGAAAACCACATGAACATCTGGTTTGCCCACCCTGGTGAACACATCCATGGCCTCCTGCAGCCTACCTCATGCATACATGCGCAAGATATGGTTCCCCAAGTATGCATTCGACTCGTACCCAAGTTTGACAGTGAGATCATGAACTCGTCGCCCCACAACCAAATCCTTCTTAGCTGCACACAGTTTTAGCACAGTGTAAAACAGAGACTGAGAATAGCAGAGTCTGTCTGCGCCAGAGATTCCAGGGCTCCAACGGCCTCAGAAAGCTTCCCTGCTGACATAACGTGCTCACGGTTACAGCCGTTACGACGCCCATTTCCGATCCTGCACGCCTGCCAGGTTCAGGCTTATCCGGAGAGCTGACTTGGAAGGAGAGGCACCATGACCCATCTGCATATCCAAGGAAACGAGCTGCTCATCAACCCAAGCTGGCTTAACATGTTGTTTAACCACAGGACCTCGCCGGACCCCTTACGCCGGAAGTCAGGCGAACGGGAGCTCTTCTTATCTCGTCTGTTGTCCCACCACATGCCCCTCTCTATATCCCCGTGACTTTTGCAGGCATTCAACAAAGACATCCCACAACATTACTTTGGCCCTCATGATAATAGCATCTTCTCTGCCTCATCTAAATGGCCTGCACGCCCAAGAAGATCAATCATGCAATTGTAATGCTCAATAGTAGGTTTGATGCCATGCTGTTCAGCCATGGAATCAAAGTGCTTGCGACCCTCATGGACCAGTCCTCATGACTGCATGCTACAAAAAGGCAAAAGTAGCATCATTAGGCTGAACCGGCAACTAACATCTCCTCAAAACAAGCTAGTGCCTTGTGACCTTCATCACACCATACCCAGATATCAGGGCGTCCATGTCACCACATCCTTTGTGGCATGCTGTCAAAAACCTGGCGTGCATCTTCCAGTTCCACATTTTGCATACATGTCCACCAGGCAGTTGCCCAACACTACGTTATCCAGCAGTCCTCTTCAACAATCTGTGAGTGCAGCTGCCTGCCCTTCTGTAAGGCACCAGTGCTTGCACAGGCCTTCAGAAGGCAAGCAAAAGTAACATGGTTAGCCAAAATCAGGCCCTCCTGCTCCATTTGTCCATACAGGCAAGCGCCTCTGTCCGAGTCCTTGCTGTGCATACCCAGCAATCAGGGCAGTCCATGTCACCACATCCTTTGGCATGCTGTCAAAAACCTGGCGTGCATCTTCCACCACATTTTGCATACATGTCCACCAGGCAGTTGCCCAATACTACGTCATCCAGCAGTCCTCTTCAACAATCTGTGAGTGCAGCTGCCTGCCCTTCTGTAAGTGCTTGCACAGGCCTTCAGAAGGCAAGAAAAAGTAACAGGATCAGCCAAAATAAGGCCCTCTTGTTCCATTTGTCTACACAGAACAAGCGCCTCTTGGCCCAATCCTTGATGTGCATACCCCGAAATCAGGGCATTCCATGTCACCACATCCTTTGTGGCCAAGCTTTCAAAAACCTGGCGTGCCTCTTTCAGTTCGCCACATTTTGCATACATGTCCACCAGGCCGTTGCCAACAAACAAGTTATTAGGAATGCCACTGAGCAACACATCAAAGTGCACTTTTCTGCCAGATTCCAAGTCGGCGGCAAATGCACAAGCTTGAAGGGCAGCTACAAGACGTGAGCATCTGCCTTCACTCCTGACCTACGCATCTCATGGTACAGTTGTATGGCCTCCTTAGGTTTCCCATGTTTAGCATGCAGAGATTATGGAAAACCACATGAACATCTGGTTGCCCACCCTGGTGAACACATCCATGGCCTCCTGCAACCTACCTCCACATGCATACATGCGCAAGATATGATTCCCCAAGTATGCATTCGACTGGTACCCAAGTTTGACTGTGAGGTCATGAACTCGTCGCCCCGCAGCCACATCCTTCTTAGCTGCACACAGTTTTAGCACGGTGTAAAACAGAGACTGAGAAACAGCAGAATCTGTCTCCGCCAGAGATTCCAGGGCTCCGACGGCCTCAAAGAGCTTCCCCTGCTGACATAACGTGCGCACGGTTACAGCCGATACAACGCCCATTTCCAACCCTGCACGTCTGCCAGGCTCACGCTTATCCGGAGAGCTCGACTTGGAAGGAGAGGCACCATAACCCATCTGCATATTCAAAGAAACCAGCTGTTCATCCACCCAAGCTGGCTTGAACAAGTTGTTTAAGCAGAGGACCTCGCCGCCTGACCCCTTACAGCGGAAGTCAGGCCAACGCGAGCTCTTCTTACCTCGCCTGCTGTCCCACCATATGGTAGGGTCCAGAAAAAGTTGTTGCCAGAAGACCTCCCGCCGCTGGTGACGACCATCGCTCGACAATCCTTCCCCACCGAGACATTTTCTCACAAGTGCAAGTGATGGGTTCCTTACACTGCTGAACCTGCAGCCGGAGGCGGGCTTGTTTCCCACCGGTTGACTCCCTAAGGTGAGGTGAGCGGGAGCTCGTCCTAGCATCCTTGTACACTGACCAGTTTGTTGGGTCCACAACGAATCTGGTTGCCATACTGTGGCCATGTCACTGCATCACTCTCGGACTACCTAGGTTGAGGCAGAATTCGGGCTATTTCTCTGGCATCAGCCAGAGAGCATGAGCTCTTCATGCACTCCTTCACTTCCAGACAACCCAACCACCCGACTGCCTGTTATTATTCGTGGAGTGAAACTCCATCCCAGCAGCAGCGAGGCGGGCGAGCTATTCCCTGATGGACTGGTTTATCGCTTCTAGGATTTTCACGTTCTTGACCCTCCTCCGCACGCTGTAGGCAGTATCAGAGACCTTCCTTGTCAGGTTACGTAGTTAGTGCAGTCCTCGCTTGACAAGTGCCAGTCCGTCCTTTCTTGCATCCCAGTCCCTAGGCAAGACCTCAAGGTAATGCACGATACGGTATCCACGATTATTAAAGGATTAGTTGGTATCGTATATACCATGAAATACTACCTAATACTTAAACGACTATGATCTAAACTAGAAAAAGATAAGAAGTTAATATATGATGTGTGTCGGTCACTTCACGTGTGTGTTGGCCCGATCACTTCACATGTGTGTGGGCTTGTTCTAAGAAGTGCCAAGATCAATACACTTAGCTTGATACGAACAACACATCAACAACAAAATAAAGTGGGTCCTTGAACCCGGACTTGGACTTGAGAAATTTGTACAGGTCTATATTCTAATGTTTGCATGCGTTTCTCGAACAGTCATATCTTGGTTTCGATAAATAAGAAGCGAGAGAGTATTTAATTTTTATGAGTCAGTTTAGTATTCTTAAGCCCTTTTTTTGAATGATTTTGTCGATAATTATTAATATTAATAAATGCTCAGGTCGAGATAGCCACCAAACTTCTAGGGAGCTCGTTCCAGTATACCCTTTGCATATAGTGCAGGGATACAAAAACTCTACACCAGTATCGGGACTAGTGAAACAAGATCAAAAAAAAAGATGAAAAGTTAAAAGAGGTAAAAACTAATTAAATAGCTACTATGTTAAGAAGATGCATGTGTTGCATGCTTCATGCAATCTCTTAGTAGAGAAGAATTTCCGCATCCATTAATAAAGAGCTGCCTAGAGAGGACTCTTAGTGATGAGTGGTTTGCAAGAATTCCCAAAAGTAGCAACTGCCTAGTAGAGGCGAGCTTACAACCTACAGTATATATATAAGGGCTAGAACAAGAGTTTAAAGGTATTCATTCTACATTGCAAGCCTTGTATTGTGTGAGAGTTGTGAAGAGCCTAGCTAGTGAACGTGTCCTTAAGTCAAGGGTAGTAGTCAGTTGGGCGGAGATGCCCAAACTCAAGTGTGTATTCTGTGAATTAAGAGCGGCGCCTTGAGTATGTGGTTTTCGAGTTATTAGTTAATGGTGGGCTAACTGGAGCCTGGTGCTACGTTGTGAGGTTGAGAGTGCTGAGAGTTGGTGCATGTCTCTAAACAAGAGTGAATTGACGAGGTCCTAGGCCACACGGAAGCTAGTCTTGTCGCTTAATCTTTACTAGCTGCGTAGTAAGGGGCGTTACTAGACTCCTTACTATTGCAATATTACCTAATTCTCATATTCTTGACGGTAATCAGTTTATCTTGTGGAAAATTGATCTTTACTATATATGCTACATAGGGATGAGTGCAAAATATAAACACATCAATCATCAGCTTATCTTGTGGGAAACATTTCATAGAGCATTCTAGGTGTTGGCTTCCCTATACATGGCTAGTATGAGGTCTATTGCGCGTCATCGCTTGTATTGTAATGATATTGACCTTTGGCCAACTTTTTCCATCGAACCCATGTGCCAAAATCAAGTCTCCCAAGTTGAAAGACTGTGGGAAATTGAATTTGGGGTCCACCATGAAATTCCATATACATCTTTGTCCTCAAGTCCTATAGAGGACCATATGAAAGAAGCACAAGGAACACTTACCCTCGTGGCTCTAGAGAGATTTGGACAAAAGCAACACAGTTTGCTCATGGGTGCCATTCAAGTATTGTTGCCAGGTGGCTTGCACATAAACTACGTTCGTGAGATGTTCTATCTAGCTGTCCACAAAAAATATCGTGGAAGTAGTGAGGGAAAAGAACTCATCGATTCCGTGAATGGATTGCTGCTAAGTAGCAAACGAGTAGAAGAAAATGACTCGGAAGACTACCTTCCTGAGATCTGCTATCTAGCTGTGCATGAAGAATATCGTGGAAGAGGCATAGGAAGACAACTCCTCGATGCCATGGAAACAAGGCTTGGTAACCTTGGACACTCCAAAGTTTACTTAATTTGCGAATCTCGTAATCTAAAAGCTTTGTGCCTATATTTGAAAACAGGCTACAAAATAATCGAATGTTTCGAAGAGGATGGTGAAGGAGGCTACATAATTATAAAAAATAACTCAAATTTTGATGAAGAGACAGGTGAAATATTTGTTTGGAGGGGAGAGATGAATGACGTAGGCCAACAGGATGAAGATACAAGTGAAATAGGCGAACATGACGAACATGCAGAAAAATCAAAATATTTTTTGTTTAAGAAAATAATACATTCAACTGCAATGCAAACAGCAAACTCTATAGATTGACACATTTTTATATCATTCCTTAGTTTCCAGCACATCTAGACACAACGTATTTTGTACCATTGGAGTCAAAAATAAAAGTTTATAATTATAAAGTTGAACACAATTGTAAACAGTGTGACTATAATGGATTCATGTGCTTAAAACGATCGAGGACGGGATGAACAATTGAACAAACGATCCAGATGGATGAATTGTCCACACCAAGAGATTAAGATCAGTATCAAGGTGAACACTTATCATGTTATAGGTTGTTGTATTTGATAATACCCATAGATTGAGGTATTTAGTCGAGAGTGTTTTATTGAGAGAAAAAAGTGATGGATTGTGGAGTGCAGATTGGCTCCTCCAGTTGATTTGTGTTTTTGTGGTATTTTCCTTTCTCTTTTAAAAGGACTGTATGTGAAAAATAAACAGCATAAGGAGCGAACACAATGTGGATTAGCACAAAAGCGCATTTAGTGGACATGATGCCTGGTGGTGACATCATGATGGGGTGATGATGTCTTGTGGTTGATGAAATATTTTATTAATTAAGGCACCTAGGAATCCCTAGAATTAAAAATCATCTAATTTTTAGGGCTAGAAGTAGTTACTTTATTTAGTTATTGGTGATATTAGTTACAACTACTTATAATCACCTCTACTTATAAACACTTGTACTTTTTATCATTCTAAGCAATGCTACAAACATCTTTGAAGAAGTGTGTGATTTTCATCATGGTATGAGAGCACCTTGCTCTTGATTCTTGAGCATACCACTTGTTGCCTATAAAGGCATCAAATCCATAATGCATTTTCCACTCTAGATTATCTAATCTTCACATATGCACTTAGGAGATTTGTATTTCGGCAGTAATTGGATCATGCTCAATTTCATATTTATATGATGCATAATTTGTGCATCCAATCCTTATCAATTCACCA
The DNA here is from genome assembly GCA_010909165.1 of Anthoceros angustus. Classification (NCBI taxonomy): domain Eukaryota; kingdom Viridiplantae; phylum Streptophyta; class Anthocerotopsida; order Anthocerotales; family Anthocerotaceae; genus Anthoceros; species Anthoceros angustus. Next base: position 805,337 of record MU008160.1, read on the forward strand.
TGGATTCCACCAATCCTGGTAGACAAGGATATTGGAGAAAATTCAAGACTGCAAAACATGAGAAACAATGTAAGGACCACACGATTAAACTCCAAAAGAAATTGGGTTCACGTGTTGAAGAAATAGAAGAAAACACGATAATATTTGAAGCGGCTGAATATACGAAGCCGCTTTCAGAAACCCGGGACCAATTTTAGATTCATTGTACAGTCCCAAAACCCATGATTCTTAATGTTCTGCCACGAATTTGAGTCATTCTGTCATAGCTTGGTCCGCTTTGGACAAAATTTTGCCTCTAGGTATGGTGACACATGGTGTAAGGCCGCATGCCGTCGCCCTAAAAGAAACTCAACTTAACTAATATAAAAACTATAATTGGATCTGGAACTCGCGACCTATGCCGAGTTTTTTACCACTTTACCAACTTTAGGAGACAACAAAACTTTATGATACGCAAATAATATATACTAACGAAGGTGCCAATATGCTAGCACCCTATGGTCTTATGCTCCTCCATAGGGCGCCGGCATGCCGGGCCCCAACACGTTTATGAGTTGCAGCGGTCGCGATTAACACTAGGGCTACAACCACTTGTCGTGCACCCATGCACATTATGACTTACATATATTAGGCCACGCATCGCTTGCTTGCGCAAGAGAATGAGAGAAAACTTACCACCTTTCACACTTCTGATCACGACGCAGCCTTGGTCGCTCACAAAGATGGTGTCCAACATACAAAAAACGTATTCAATTGCTATGACCTCCGTAGAAAGATAGTCGCGGCCTACACGGAGCCTGAGAATAGGGAAGAAACTTGGCCTTGTCATGTCTCTTTTCACTGTTCCGATTCAAGTGAAATTTGCGATCATGAATATTAGGGCATGGATAATTTCAAACAGCGTGCTTAGAAAACCGTTGAAATTTGAAAATAATTTCCATGATTTTGAGTTCAAGTGTACAAATTATTAGAATAAGGGAATTTTAAACCAAACCAATCATCTATCACTTTTACAACACAAACTATGCTCACATTTCAACCCATATTACCTATTCCCTACACAATATGAAAAGTTAAAAGAAGACTTGAATCCAAGACCTCTAATTTCCAACTTTCAAAGCTTACCACTCCATTAACTTTCCCACACATGAATGATTGGAAGCACAAAGTATATGTTGAATGAGAGGCTGCATGCCATGCCCTCATTCTTCTTCTTCTTCTTCATCATGCCCTTATGCTCCCCATGCTCCTTGTTTTGATAGCCACCGAGAAGCCATCACGGTTCGTGGTTTCTTAGCCACTAGCCTAGGGTGTCTAACCGATGTTGAGCAACCGAGAAGCCATTACAGTTCGGTAGTTTCGGCGGAAGGAGGGTGTTTGTTGACGTAGCCCAAAGGCCATGAATCTTGCGCGCGCGCCCAAGGCACGTAGCCTTTGAGCATGACTTGGGTGCAGGCATGCCGGCGCCTAGGTTTGTCACTTACGGTGTGTTTAGGTTCTTCACGCCCTCGACTATTGTACACAATGACATCGACCGTGTCTGGATTGGATGTATAGCACGCATATAGAAATAGCCGTATGCATTCCCTTCGATGCTGCGGCAGAGATGGTCGCCCATGTTCATTTACTGTTGTTTAACGAATGGCATGCACTAACGACATGGGCATCTTGTCCATTGAAAACAATGGTCTACCTATAGGTCAGACCCTTTGTCTACCATTCTAAGCCGCTAAAAGATATAAAATTCTCTACGACACCCTAATTGTGTGCCTTCTTCTGCAGGGTATGCTCAAATACACATTTCAATGCCCATCGAAAACCCCGTTTCGCGTATATTCACGTCAAAACCCGCTTGATGTATATTCAGCCGCTTCAAATATTATGCTGTTAGAAGTTTCAAAACAGGTTTGTAATTCCATTGGATCAATTTTGATTAAATCAACTTATCAAGCAAATCTAATCAAAAGTGCTAGACAACGCTTGCTTACATCTTTTAGTCTAGTGCAAGTTGAGTACATCGAATTAGCTCTTCAACATATTCCTAATCCAAGTGCTGGCCCTATATAGCTCCTAATTTTAACACAAATCAGCATAGCATCAATTCCATCAAATCAAATATAAAACAAATTCAAGTTTTTCCTGAAGACAAATTTGCTTTACTAATAAGTGAAATTTGTGATCTTATGAGGGTGAGAGGGGGGAGGGGCGAGGTGGGGGGAAAGCCTTGGGTTTTGCTCTCTATCCTCGGTTACTACCAGGGTAGCTTAATGTCTGTATGGGTCTGACCGTAGCCTGGGTGGCAAGGCTTGGCCTGGCTTTGTATGCGAAGTGTACGCGGGAAGTACGATGCAAAGGGATGTAGTGGGACTGAGACCCAAGTTGAGGTGTGAGGGGAGTGGATCTAGGAGAGGACGTGGGCTCTAATGATGCGGAGGATTGTGGTGCATGCCCTGTACGTGGGAGAGGAGAGGGCTTAGGTGAGAAACTCCTCAAAAGGGTGAGCTCCTGAAACTCCACTACCGAGTACGGATCTTGGGGAAAAGGCTGCACGAGAGGTGTGGGAAGTAGGTTGGGGATGGCCTGAATTTGGGCAACGTGGCACCTTGGCTGTCATAACAATATTGTAGATTGTAAATGTGTCTCGGTGGATTAATGGAAGATGATGAAATGTTTGTTGAGTCGGAGTGAGTTGCTCTAGTGAAAACTCCCAAAAGGGTGAGCTCCCAAAACTCCACTACTGAGTATAGATATGGAGGAAAAGGTTGCACGGGAAGGGGCACGGTGAGTGCTGAGTAGAGATTAGGGGTAATGTGTGTGCGAAAGTTGTCGGGCACTATGTGTGCAGAGAGTTATACGACATGGTACGGCTTCACTAACCTCCTCTGGTTTGTGTCACCTTATGATGTAACTGCAGGTGTGAGCCACACCTGGAATGGTACATCGGTAATAACTCCAAAGACGCCTCACCTTGTCGGCAGCGTCCCTAGCGGCCCCCCTAAGGACGTCCTAGGAAACAACGTCGTGGGGTGTGTGATGGGAGGAGAGAGAGTAGTTAGAGAGGAGTCACCCCCTTCCCCTCCCTTAGGTTAGGAGCTGAGTAGATGTTGTGTGTGTGTGTATGTGCTTGAGATGGTTTGTTGATATTTTGCAGAGAATGGTCCATAGTAGGCACAAAGTACGATCCCCTAGGAACGAATACTACAAATACACCGACATGGGGATCAATGTGACCCCCACTATTGGCAAGGGATCCAATTCGTGACTTCACATGGGGAGAGCCCATCCACCAGAGGATGAGACCCCGAGAGTCGTGGCCAAAAAGAGCAACTAAGCTCCCCACCTGAAATCTCTTTTTGCACTAGCAAAATGGCCCTACCAGCCTAAATACCTAAATATTTAGTTAATTTCATTAATTATTTTTCTACATTAGTAACTACATGACTCATCGAGAAACAAATCTAATTATTATTAAGCAAGCAAGCTCGGTAGATCTGTTGGAAATAAAGCCAACATTAAGTATAAGGGTTTCTTTAGGTTAAACATACGTGAACCATTTTTAGGGTTTAGTATATAAACAATACACACATACAATTTTGTAACCATTATTTCATTATTTGAAATCAAGCTTTGTCGAGCCAAACTGCTCTCCGCAAATTTACATGGTATCAGAGCTCCAAATGCTCTCTATTTTTCTCAAGACATAATGCCTCGCCGGGGTAGATCCCGTGCAGATCGACGTCAACAGAGGAGGCTACAAAACTCAAGTCGAGTCCCTGCTGCTAGCGTTTTGGATTTGTACGAGGCCAACTACCCCGACGTCATTTGACGGTGGGTTGCTAGAAACTCGAGTGCAAGTTCCGGGCTGATTAGGCTACGGCCTTGAGAACCTCAGGAGTAGATTCTCTCTACCGGGCCTGGTGCATTGCTAGGAACCAGCCTGATCCTCGCTCACAACCACTGGTCAATTGTGCTGAGAAGGAGTCAACACTTTCAGCCTCTTCTCCTGGCACCCCTGAATTTGGTCCTATTGCTGATTGGGAGTTGCGAGCCTTTGAGAAATGCAATCACCCAAATTACAAGAGGGGCGCTTAGGTGGTCAAGGAGAAACATCTGCGAAGACGCAGCGAATTCGCGGAAAATCTACTTCATACAAGAAACGAGTAGAGAAATTGGCTGCAGAAAAGCAAATTTCAGTTGAGGTTCCTGTTGGGACGTCCATTGAAAAACTCCTGTTCAATCAGCACATCTTGAGAGACGGTGTTGCTCGCCTGCAAGTCTGCATCGACACACAAATTTCCAGAATTGATAGAAATATCCCCGAGATTGCTGGAATGATGCGTGCGATGGATCTTGGTCAAGGATTCTCCACAGAGTTCTTGCCAGTGAGACTCCATCCACAGCCACACTTCGGCGGGCTGGAGATGCGAAATGGCGTACAGGATCAGCAGTGACTTTTGGCGTTGATCTGAAGCGTCACAATTGTGTTGCTGACCCTTGGCTTGCTTGCGTCTCTTTGCATGAGATTGGTCCGTCAACTGACATGTCTGTTCATAAACCCAAGAAATGTCGGTTAGAAACCCTAAGTAAAGAACTCAAACGATACTTTTGAAAGGTTGTGTCCCTTCTCACACTTACACCCTTTCACGTATCCAGGAAGTTGGATGAGGGAGCTAGCCTGTGAAGGATTGAATACACTTGTATCCATCCCCTCTCAGGTTGTCTCCCCCAACTAACCCCCTGGACACGCATCGTTAGTATCACATGAGCATCTTCTAGGAACAATTACATCGGAGCATAACTAACCTCGCTATTTTTCCTCTTGAACCATAGTTTTGAAAGGGACTTAGCTGGTTTACGCATGTCCGATACCGAAAGTGCACATAGTGCATCTGACATCAGCCTAGGTGCAGTCTTAGATCCATTAGATCGTAGCTCTACCTCGTCGGAGGGGGAAGAGGACCTGCAGGCTGCTAATATATCCAATTTCTGGAATTTTCTGCCAATAGTACCTGTCACAAGTACACAAACCATGGCTACAGGTCCCTCTTTCACATCAGAATTGAAAGAGAAGGATAGGTTTAATGGGAAACTGTACCATGTGTGGAAGGTACGCATGAAAGCTCTCCTGATAGCTAGGGGAGTCTGGAGTGTTGTGGGTGGAGTTTTCCAGAGCCTAGCTCTCAAACCGGTACCCAAGCTGATATAGATAAGTGGACAGCTCACAATGAAGTTGCTGTTGCTGTCATTATCAATGGCTTGGATACCCTTCTTGTTCCTGATGTGGACTACCTGAACAAGGGCATCGAGATCTGGAATCAGCTCGAGAAAACCTATCAGGTCACTAATATCATGACCAAATGTGTTGTGTGGCAAGAGTTTTATGCTCTTAGGATGAAAGACGGAGAAAATGTGGGCGGATTTACCAGTAAATTTCGTCACCTCCGTGCTCAGCTTGCTTCCTACAACTACAAGATTGAGGAGGAACACGCTGTGGTTCAGCTGTTGAGCAGCTTGCCCGCCTCACTCCAACAGTTTGTCAATTCCTACAATGGTCCTTTGTGTACCTCACAGGCTGCTGTTACTGCCGGTAATGCAAGCACCCTCACTGACGACATAGTGGCGGCGTTGCATCAGGAGGAGCAGAGCCGGTTGTTTTCTACAACAAACACAAAGACCAAGGCTGACGAGTGTTAGTGGCTAAGGTCAGACCCAACAAATCGAAGGGGAAACCCACCACTAACACAGGTCACGATACGTCCACAAAAAGGACTGGCAATTGCAATTGGTGTGGAGCTCCCGGCCATTGGGCATGGGATTGTCGCAAGAAAAAGGCCGGGGAGCCCCAACGCCAAAAACAACCGCCAAAGGTGGCGTGAAGGAGAAAGTTGACAATTCAAAAGATACTGTGAAGATTCTCACTGTCTGCCTGACCAGCACGTTGCATGATGCTGGAGAGTGGTATCTCGATTCCGGAGCTACCACTCACATATGCAACGACAAGAATTTGTTCTCCAAGTTGACCCTGAGTCACATGAAGGACAAAGTGCTGTTAGGGGACGAAAGGAGTGACACCAGCCTTCGAGTTGAGGGACATGGCAGATGTACCTTCTTTTTCAATGACGGCTCCAGAGCAAGATATCGAGGGAGTGCTATATGTGCCGGATATGGCGAAGAACCTCTTGTCGATGAGTAAGCTCATGCAGATGCGCATGTATGAGATGCGTATGGTTGATGATGCCTGCTGCTTCTATAGAAAATCTTCACCTAACATCTGCGCATTTAGAGGTGTCCTCGATCATGACCTGTACAGGCTAGAGCTGAAGTGTTCTTCTGCGTCCACAAGCCATGCAGCGTACACGGTCAACATGAATGCTAGTCAGCTTGCATCTTTGTGGCATGCTCGCCTAGGGCATGCTAACCGCAATAAACTGATTGACATGTCCAACCTCGGCTGTCATAGGGAGCCCTTACCTAGTTGTTTTAAAGAGTTGCCCGTATGTGAGGCATGTATTCTTGCAAAACAGAAGGAGCTTCCTTTCCCGAAAACTGCACATAGAGCCACACGAGTTTTAGAGCTTGTACATGCAGATATTTCAGGAAAAATCCATACACCCTCTTTAGGAGGAGCCCTCTATTACCTGACTTTGACAGATGACTTTAGCCGGTACTCTTGGACCTTCCCCATGCACCTGAAAAGTGACACCGTTAGTTACTTTAAGGACTGGTTACCCACAGCACAACGTCAGTCCGGTTGTACGCTGAAAATCCTTCGCAGCGATAATGGCACTGAATTTGTTAACCATGAGTTCGATGAGTACTTATCTGAGCAGGGTATCCAGCGGCAGCTAATTGTTCCTTATACCCAACAGCAGAATGGTGTAGCTGAGCGCAAAAACCAGACCTTGCTAGGGATGACTAGGAGCATGCGCTCTGGGAATCTGGGCAGGTCTACCTCAGGAATACGGGGCAGAGGCAGTGGTCACTGCCACGTACATCTTGAATCGAGTGCTGACCAGTTCTGTTAAAGGGAAGACACCATTTGAAGTATTCTGGCATAGAAAACCCAGTCTGCTTCACTTGCGTGTTTTCGGCTCCAAGGCTTTTGCATATATCCCTGCACCAAAGAGGAAGAAGTTAGAGAATCGAGCTCGTAGACTGATCTTTATCGGCTACAGTGAAAATGTGAAGGCCTATAAGCTGTATGACCCTGATACGACAGACATTGTCCTTGCACGGAGTGTTACCTTCCTAGAGGCTATCAATCTTGTCACAACCGACCCCCAGCAGGCTTCATTTTCAGAGGGAGATTCTGGTGAGGAGGCACCGGATACTGTCACCTTCCCGGCTGATGACACACAACCCCCAGCAATTGTTCCTCCAGCGCCAGCAGCTCCCCATCCTCCAGTTGCCCCTGCAGCAGACCAGGGTGACATCCTTCATTACGATCCTCCCTCGGATCTTGAAGACCCCGCTTACGAGGACGCATCGACCGGATCCCTGATGGCCCGCCGATCTTGTTACGATGATGTTTCGATCGATCTGCCAGGAGCTCGCCTCGCTGCGCTTGTCAACACGTCATGTGCCACCTCCGATCAATGGCGTGAGCCGTTACACGCCTCGTGGATTTTCACACCTGCTGACATGGAGCCACTGTTGATATTCTTCCTGCAGAGGAACCTTCTTCCTACCAAGCAGCACTTGATGGCCCCGATTGCTCCAAATGGCAGGCAGCAGTGGAGGAGGAGTATCAGTCTCTTCTTAAAAACAAGACTTGGACACTTGCTGACCTACCACTAGGGCGTAAAGCCATCTCGTGCAAATGGGTTTTCAAATTGAAGCTGAATGCCAAAGGGGAAATTGCCCGATACAAAGCCAGGCTTGTGGCTAGGGGCTTTACCCAAGTGGAGGGTCTATCGTGGAAACTTTTTCACCTGTCCGTTCGCCTATTCGCTCCCGGCCCTCGCTGCAGAGCTCGATCTTGATCTCCAGCAAATGGACGTATGCACTGCATTCTTGTATGGGGATCTTGATGAGGACCTGTACATGTGCCAACCAGAGGGCTATCAGGATCCAGAAACCCTAACAAAGTCCTAAAATTATTAAAGTGCATTTATGGACTTAAGCAGAGCGGGAGGGTATGGTATATTACCATGCATGTTTACCTCCTTAGCATCTCTTTTGTGCAGAGCACAGCAGATTCCAATGTATACAGGCTGAGCAGAGGAACCGATTTTGTCGTGCTTGCCCTGTATGTGGATGATGTTATCCTCGCAACTAACGACGTTGTTAGAAAGGTAAAGCACATGCTCAGCACAAAGTTTGACATGAAAGACATTGGGGAGCTGAAATATTGCCTAGGAGTAAAGATTATTAGGGTCAGATCCGAAGGCCTACTCATCATATCGCTAAATATATAAATGATATTTTGAAATTTAAGTTGGATGAGGCTAGGCCCGCTACAACACCCTACTCCACAAGGATGAAACTCACCGCCTTCATTGCCCACACCGAGGAAGAGTCCCGCTGAGCATGCGTACCTTATATGCTGCTGGGAGCCCTGATATTTGCTAATCGACACGCCCGACATTCTGCATTCCGTTAGCACAAGATTCAGCCTCGGAAAACCCCGCGTAATGCATTGGTCACCGTTAAGAGAATCTTCGATATCTCAAAGGCATCATTATGGGCTCACATGTAGGGAGCGGAAAACAAAAGCTTACCTTGACAGCCACCGAGGACCGGCATCCGAGTGATTCGAGGAAGAGCTTATCCACTTATTGTTTTTTGCTCGCCTCTGTTGCAGTCAATTGGTCGTGTAAGAAACAATCTTCTATAGCCCTGTCTTCCACAGAGGCGGAATACAAATCACTGACAGATGCATCTAAAGAGGCAGAGTGGGAGAGGAGCTTCCTACATGACCTGGATCAAGCACAAGAAGGACCTACCTCAATATTGTGTGACAACATGTCAGCCCTGGCCCTAGTAGCAAATCCCAGATTCCACGCCCGCACTAAACACATTCCCTACTAGAAAAGGCAGCCTATGTTACGTGTTATTGCAATTTCATGTAACACTTCCAGATTGCAACATGTTATTTAGGCTTGGTATTAAGATTGACACTATTCCTTCTCACACACCATCTTAACATGAACCTCGCTCTCTCATCACCTCACCCTCCTAAGTACAACATCCCTCTGCTAGCATTGTTTATGATTTCAAACATATACAATGAAAACTTGCTTATGTTATAGTCCTTTGTTACAATTTCATGTAACACTTTCCATGTGGTACACCCAAAAGTTAGGTGGCTTGGTGTTAAGTTTGTGATTTTCCCTCCACCTTCTCTCACCATCTTAACAACATGCAAGTGGTCTCTTGACCTTACACCTCGCCATTAAGAGCTTGTCATCAAGTTTGTTGGTTTGGTGTTAAGTTTGTGATTTTGTTTTCCACTTTCTCTTACCATCTTAACAACATGCTCTTGGTCTCACCTTTCACCTCACACTCCTAGTTAATGCTGGATGATGACACCCATTTCTTTATTGTTTCCTCTTTGTGTTGCCATATGATTGTGACAATGAGCTCCCTCTCCCACCGTATTTTATTCTTGCCTTCTTGCTTTTCCTACATAGCAATTACCAAGAACTCTATCTCTCCTCGTAGGTATCATTCTTTCCATCTTCCCTCTTCAATGCACCCTATGTCCACACCGGTTTTCTTTTCAAGCCCCATATACACAAACCCTTGTTATCGCTAATTATGTATAGTAGGATTCTACATTATTTATATGTCCATTTATATATACGGTTGGCGCCGATGTATTCGTGATAATCCTACATACATGACATGAACGTATATATACCTTCCCTTGTTGTGAGTCAACATCAGCATAGATGCTCTCCCGCTGTTGTGAGGCACCACACCGAGCATAGATGTGCAGGCTGCAGTGTGTAAGACATTGAAATGTGACGGAAGCAATGAGGGCCACATGTTTGAACACATGAGTGAGAGCAAGACACATGTAATGTGTTGAGAACAAAGTTGGATTTTTCCAACTTATCGTTAAAATTGGTAATGAACTCAAAACAGCAAACCCCTCATGCTCTAAGTTAAAGGGATTATGTGCAGACGCATCTGTGCATGCAATGAATTTACATTCTAGAAATCTCATTGAGATTATCAAAGCTGAGTTTGTTTAAGATTGAATTACGCTACAATTCTATGGAGATTATCAAAGTTTCGATTTTGTTAAAGATCGTGTATAAAGTTCACCACAATTCATTGAGAGTGTTACAATTAAAACCCTACTAAGGAGTTTTAGTAATCTAGAGTCAAACACTACAGGAGTTTACGATGACACATGGTTTTCAAATGCTGATAATGAGCAAGAAATAGATATGGATAAATCTAACTCTAATGGAATGCAATATGAAAGGTAGTTACGGTGGTCATCAAGTCGAGAAGAGGCAATAAGCCTTCTTATATAATCAAAGAAGGACATGGACAAACTTCATGCCCTATAAGACTACTTGGGTGGAAAACTCAAGGGAGAGTGAGAAATTGAAAAGCTTGAAGAACGTGGAGGATTATCTGTTTGAAAGATTATTAGCCAAAGTGGAAAAGGTAAAATCAAAGTGTTAAAAGTTGGTGCTAAATTACCTACCAAAGACATGCCATTTCGAATTGCATAGCGCTGTGGGCACGTTGTCCTTTCGAGAAATGCGCTCGGCTCTCATCAACAAAATTCGCTTGTGTTGGTAGGCAAGGAGGATCGATGTGAAGCTCCCGTGGAGCAGAGCGCTCAGCTCATCCAAAAAATGCAAATTTTGGTAGGCATGTTGGAGGATCGAGATGTGAAGCTTGCCATCGAATGGATGTAAGATACTTTTATGCAGCCTGAGCCCTGTGATTCCAGGGACACTACCACAATGCATGAGGTAAACTAACGAAGGTAAAGCGTGGTTTCTTGTCATAATTGCACATAGCAATCCCAGCAAATTACACTTAGCGACATTGAACAGCCCATCCCAGCACTGATCCAGGCATGGGGTGCTTAATCCCCGGAGGTCTTAGAAAGAGTAGATATTAGCAACACCCAACTGCTGGAGCACTAGCACAAAATGACGGGTTTTGCTACGCCCGCTTGCTCTTCACTGACGCCTGCTTGCCCTTCACTTTGTTAGCCTCTGCTTGCTTTACTGGTCAGGACCCAAACGCGTCTTGCGGGCGAATCACCGCTGGGATGGGGACAGCCGTTAAGCGTCTGATGTTTCAGAGGAATGTTCCCACGCTCTGTCTCCACTGCTCCAAAGGCCAGCCGCCGGGGCCTGATTGGTCTCAGCTGGCACGAGCTAGAACTCCATTGGCCCACCGAGAGTGAGCCAGAGTTCCAACTCTGTACACAGGTGGCCCACCAGTCTGAGGGATCCTGGAGGAATGGGTGCAAAGACTGATCCTGCCGATCTTTATCCCGTTGCAGACGCTCCGACATAAAAGATCACAGCCAAATTGCCTAATGTTGTCGTTTCAATGTTCGCTTGTCGAATGCGGAGAGGGTCAGTGCTCTTTGTCATACTTCCTGTTGAATGAGTCACCATACATGCCAGTTCACCTTCGGCAGACTGGCAATTCTTCACGGTCGACCCTTAACTGCAACAACCAGCTGCAAAATCGATGCACACGGTACCCATCCTCACAACAATGTCTCTCTGTTCAAGCCTTGACATGATCTCCGTGGAACTGTGGCAGTCACTGCACATGCGTAGATTCTTCGTTACCACCAGAGGTGTCCACTGGAGTGTTCAAGAGACCAAACGCCAGAGCTAGCTTCTCAGCATGCCCACAAAGCACATCTTCCTTTTCCTTCTCACACAGTGGCTTCAACACCAACTTGTGTGAGGTACATGGCCTCCTTCCTGCTTCAGACGTGCATTCTTCTCTACCTTGAGCGCAACATCCTCTCTTTCTCTCCCACCAAAATGTATGTACCTTATTCACCTCAATGCTCGCCACTGCAGGTTTCTTGTTAGCTCCTGCTGTTCTCTGTGTTTCAATCCTGTCTACATCGTCCACCTACCTGCATCTGCTAGGCATTGGCCATGAGCACATATGCAGGCCTCTGAGGTCCAGCCTAACAGCTTTCAAAACACCGCCGCCTCTATATCCCTGACTTTTGCAGGCATTCAACAAAGACGTCAACCCACAACATTACTTTGGCCTCATGATAATAGCATTCTCTGCCTCATCTAAATGGCCTGCACGCCCAAGAAGATCAATCATGCAAGTAATGCTCAATAGTAGGTTTGATGCCATGCTGTTCAGCCATGGAATCAAAGTGCTGCGACCCTCATGGACCAGTCCCTCATGACTGCATGCTAAAAGGCAAGTAAAAGTAGCCATCAGGCTGAATACCGGCAACTAACATCTCCTCAAACAAGCTAGTGCCTTGTGACCTTCATCACAAGCACCATACCCAGATATCAGGGCATTCCATGTCACCACATCCTTTGTGGCCAAGCTGTCAAAACCTGGCGTGCATCTTCCAGTTCACCACATTTTGCATACATGTCCACCAGGCAGTTGCCCAACACTACGTTATCCAGCAGTCCTCTTCAACAATCAGAGTGCAGCTGCCTGCCCTTCTGTAAGGCACCAGTGCTTGCACAGGCCTTCAGAAGGCAAGCAAAAGTAACATGGTTAGCCAAATCAGGCCTCCTGCTCCATTTGTCCATACAGAACAAGCGCCTCTTGGCGAGTCCTTGCTGCATACCCAGCAATCAGCATTCCATGTCACCACATCCTTTGTGGCCAGCTGTCAAAAACCTGGCGTGCATCTCCAGTTCACCACATTTTGCATACATGTCCACCAGGCAGTTGCCCACCAGTTATCCAGCAGTCCTCTTCACAATCTGTGAGTGCAGCTGCCTGCCCTTCTGTAAGGCACCAGTGCTTGCACAGGCCTTCAGAAGGCAAGCAAAAGTAACATGGTTAGCCACAACAGGCCCCTTGCTCCATTTGTCCATACAGAACAAGCGCCTCTTGGCTGCCCTTGCTGTGCATACCCAGCAATCAGGGCATTCCATGTCACCACATCCTTTGTGGCCATGCTGTCAAAACCTGGCGTGCATCTTCAGTTCGCCACATTTTGCATACATGTCCACCAGGCAGTTGCCAACAAACAAGAGGAATGCCACTGTGCAACACATCACAGTGCACTTTTCTGCCAGATTCCAAGTCGCGGCAAATGCACAAGCTTGAAGGGCAGCTACAAAGACGTGAGCATCCGCCTTCACTCCTGACCTACGCATCTCATGGTACAGTTGTATGGCCTCTTAGGTTTCCCATGTTTAGCATGTGAGATTATGGAAAACCACATGAAGGCATCTGGTTTGTCCACCCTGGTGAGCACATCCATGGCCTCCTCTAGCCTACCTCCAGATGCATACATGCGCAAGATATGATTCCCCAAGTATGCATTCGAATCGTACCCAAGTTTGACAGCCAGATCATGAACTCGTCGCCCCATAACCAGATCCTTCTTAGCTGCACACAGTTTTAGCACAGTGTAAAACAGAGACTGAGAAATGGCAGATTCTGTCTGCGCCAGAGATTCCAGGGCTTCAACGGCCTCAGAAAGCTTCCCCTGCTGACATAACACAGTCACGGTTCCAGCCGTGACGACGCCCATTTCCGATCCTGCACGCCTCCCAGGTTCAGGCTTATCCGGAGCTCGACTTGGAAGAGGCACCATGACCCATCTGCATATCCAAAGAAACGAGCTGCTCATCAACCCAAGCTGGACATGCTGTTTAACCACAGGACCTCGCCGGACCCTTACGCCGGAAGTCAGGCGAACGGGAGCTCTTATCTCGTCTGTTGTCCCACCACATGGTAGGGTCCAGAAAAATTGTTGCCACAAGTGCTCCTGCTCCTGGCAACGACCATCGCTGGAAAACCCGTCACCCACACATTTTCTCGGAAGTGGAAGTGCTGGGCCCTTACACTGCTGCACCTGGAGGCTTGGTTGTTTGCCAGGGTTGACTCCTCTGAGATGAGGGTGAGCGGGAGCTCCTCGTAGAATCCCTGTACACACACCAATTTGTTGGGTCCACAACGGGTCCGCCACACAGTGCCATCCTTCAGGGACTGCTGTCGGAGATGAGGCTAACAACAAACATGGCAGATGCCCAGGTACTGCATGGCCACACCACCTGAAGAAAAGTGCATGCGGTTTACTGCATTTTGGCCAAACCTGTCTCGAGATTTGGTCAGCCCAGCCCTGTGGAGGCTGGGTGACATCGAGGAACAGTCGTCCAAAGCCAAAAGAATCCAGCCAAGTTGTCGAAGGCTAGTAGGGAAGATGTCACTTGGATGCAGTCCCCAGGTCGAAAACCAGTCCGTGGGACTGAGAGATGATGTACATATGTGCCGGTCAAAATGACACCCTGTAATAAATGCAGGACGTGCATACCATGTATGGAAGGAAGGTGTTTGGAGAGCTCATGCCTTCTGGCTGAGAGTGTGAGTGGCCAGAGAATGAGCGCGGATTCAGCCATGCCCATCAGTGGTTGTCCGCCTCATCTTCCGACAGCGGTGTCTGAACATGGCCACAGTTTGGCAACGGATTGTCGTGGACCCAACAAATTGGTGACTGTGCAGGATTCTACAGAGAGCTCCAGCTCTGGACCTGGAAACAACCAACCTCCAGGTGCTGCAGTGTAAGGAACCCAGCACCCAAGTTTGAGAAAATGTGTGGGGAAAGATTTTCCAGGGATGGTCGCCAGGAGCAGGAGCATCTTGTGGAAACATTTTTTCTGACCCTAGGTGGTGGGACAACAGACGAGATAAGAAGAGCACCCTGACTTCCGGCGTAAGAGGTCTGCCGGGAGGTCCTCTGGTTAAACGTATATGGCCAGCTTGGTGATGAGCAGTCCTGATACGCAGATGGGTCATGGTGCTCCTCCAAGTCGAGCTGTCCGGATAAGCGGAGCTCAGGCCAGCTCATGTCTGGCAGACAGACTGTTCTATTTCTTCGTCTCTGCTGTTGATGCAAAACTGTGTGAAAGAAGGATTTGCTGTGGGGACGAGTTCATGATCTCATTGTCAAACTTGGGTGCGAGTCGATGCATTCTTGGGAACCATCTTCTGCGCATGTATGCATGTGAGGTAGGCTACAGGAGGCCATGGATGTGTTCACCAGGGTGGCACCAGATGCCTTCATGTGGTTCCATCTGCATATGCTAAACATGGGAAACCAATGGGCCATACAACTTTACCATCAGATGCGTAGGTCAGGGTGAAGGCGGATGCTCACGTGTTTGCAGCTGCCTTCGCTTGTGCATTGGCTGCCGACTTGAATCTGGCAGAAGTGCACTGTGATGTGCACAGTGGCATTCTCAACTTGTTTGTTGGCACCTGCCTGGTGGACATGTATGCAAATGTGGTGAACTGAAAGATGCACGCCAGGTTTTGACAGCATGGCCATAAAGGATGTGGTGACATGGACGGCCCTGCTTGATGGGTATGCAGCAAGGGCTGGCCAAGAGGCGCTTTTCTGTATGGGCAAAATGGAGCAGAGAGGCTGATTTTGGCCAACATATTACTGCTTGCCTTTTGAAGGCCTGTGCAAGCACTGGTGCCTTACAGAGGGCAGGCAGCTGATGCAGATGTGAAAAGAGGACTGCTCAATCACGGTTGGCCTGCACATGTATGCTGTGAACTGAAGATGCACTGGTTTTTGAGAGCTGCACATGTGGTGACATGGACGTGTGGCTGAAAAATGCACTGAAGATGCACGCCAGGTTTTGACAGCATGGCCACAAAGGATGTGGTGACATGGACTGCCCTGATTGCTGGGTATGCAACAGGCTCGAAGAGGCACTTCTTGTATGGACAAATGGAGCAGGAGGGCCTGTGGCTGACCATGTACTTTGCTCCCTTCTGAAGGCCTGTGCAAGCACTGGTGCCTTACAGAAGGGCAGCTGCACTCACAGATTGTGGAAAGAGGACTGCTGATAACATGTGGTTGGCACTGCCTGGTGGACATGTATGCAAAATGTGGTGTGGAATGCACGCCAGGTTTTGACAGCTTGGCCACAAAAGATGTGGTGACATGGAATGCCCTGATATCTGGGTATGGTACTTGGATGATGGTCACAGGCACTAGCTTGTTTTGAGGAGATGTTAGTTGCCGGTATTCAGCCTGATGCTACTTTACTTGCCTTTAGCATGCAGTCATGAGGGACTGGTACGAGGGTCGCAAGCACTTTGATTCCATGGCTGAACAGCATGGCATCAACCTAATGTTGAGCATTACATTGCATGATTGATCTTCTTGGCGTGGGCCATTTAGATGAGGCAGAGATGCTATTATCATGTGAGGCCAAAGTATGTTGGGGTTGATGTCTTTGCTGAATGCCTGCAAAAGTCACGGGATATAGAGAGGGCAAGGTGTTTTGAAAGCCTTTTGTTCTGCTGGACCTCCAGGCGTCAGCGTATGTGCTCATGGCCAATGCCTATGCAGATGCAGGTAGGTGGACCGATGTAGACAGGATTGAAACACAGAGAATGCGAGCAGGAGCTAACAAACAGCCTGCAGTGGCAAGCATTGAGGTGAATAAGCAGGTACATACATTCCTGGTGGGAGAAAGAAGAGAGGATATTGCGCTTAAGGTAGACAGCACGAATGTTCAACTGAAGCAGGAAGGAGGCCACCCCACACAAAGTTGGTGTTGAAGCCACTGTCGAGAAGGAAAAGGAAGATGCTTGTGGGCATGCTGAGAAGCTAGCTCTGGCGTTTGGTCTGTTGAACACCTGAGTGGACACCTCTGGTGGTAACAAAGAATCTACGCATGTGCAGTGACTGCCACAGTTCCACGGAGATCATGTCAAGGCTTGAAAAGAGAGACATTGTTGTAAGGATGGTATCGTGTGCATCGATTTGCAGCTGGTTGCAGTTGCAAGGGTCGACCGTGAGAAGGAAGAAGAATAGCCATGGCCGAGTGAATTTTGCTTTCTTCTGAGTTGAATGTCGGTTAACTCCATCCCTGTGCTAACTGAGACAGCGAATAGGTCTTCCACATAAAACCTCCTGCGACAGGGAAGATGATCTGATTATGGAGCAGGATCGTGCTTGTGTACGTTCACCGTGACGCAAAGATAGCTTGAGCCCATTGTGCAATGCAGCCGTGATCATATGCAGGATAATTGAAGAAAGGGATGCTCATGACATCAATGGCAATGTCAGAGTTTTGCCCAGTCTGCCTGGCCTGAGCGCCCGATTTCCATGAGGAAACTTGTTTGTGCGCATGTTGTAGCCTTCTGCTGGTGTTGAGCTGCAGTTCCAGCCGAGCTGACCAGGAAGACCGGTTTGTTGAATCCATGGACCCAAAACGTAACGTTAACCATCGAATTGAAATTTGTGAACGATACGTATCGTACACACATGATACAAGGGTGAATGATCAAATGAACGTTAACGAAAGAATCTGTACTGCCAGTGGCATGAGTTGGGCCTGTCCCGTCGATTGACATGAACCATCGAAGCATCTGGCTTTTTGAGTGATGCGTCTAGGAGAAGCCCAGATTGCTTAGTTGCTTCAGTCGGTAGCTATTGCTGAGAAAGCTCCAGAGATTGTTCCGCAAGACAAGGCTTCAGTATGTGGATTTACGGAGAAAGAACAAGAGAATTGTTCCTGGTGCCAAGCAAATCAGGTTCCTCATGAGTCCTGATGCTATGTTGACACTGGGGTTATTGATGCCAATATCTCCACTTGCCGCAATGAAGAGAGGTCGCCGCACGTGCTGCAACCTGAGTTCTACCACCACAAGACTTAGCATGGCTGTTGCAGTGCATTTGGAAGGAAGGTACACACTGAAGATCTGTCCACCCAGAGAATTAGGTGAATCCTGCCACCAGTTCCACCTCCTGAAGAAGAATAAGAAGAAATTTGTTGTGTGCATCCTCCTGAGTGTCACATGGCCACATTGTGGCATGGAGCCCGTGGACCCAGCAAAAGGAGTGTACAGGATTCTAGAGACCTCCGCTCACCCACCTGGGAGTCAACCGCTGAGACAATCAAGCCCAGGTGCGGCGTGATGTAAGGAACCCAGCACTTGTTTTGAGAAAAGCGTGGGTAGGATTTTCCATGGTCGTCGAAAGGAGGATAATTTTTGGCTACAAATGTTGCTGGACCATGGCATGTGCTGGGACAACAGTCGATAGGAAGAGCTTCGGCTGACTTCCGGCGTAAGGGCTCTGGTCGCGGTCCTCTGGTTATGCTACCTGGATAAGCAGCTGTTCTTTGATATGCAGATATATGGTGAGTCTCCTTCGAACTCGAGCTCATGAGCCTGACCTGGCAGTCGCAGGATCAAATTGGCATCGTATGGCCAACTGTGATCACGTTATGCCAGCAGAAGCTTACTGAGGCAGCCTGGAATCTCTGGCTCAGAGACTGTCCTATTTGTCTCTGTTTTATACTGTGATAAACTGTGTACAGCTAAGAAGGATTTGTTCTGGACGAGTTCATGAGCTCACCACCAAACTTGGCTATGAGTCGAATACATACAGGGAACCATCTGTTGCATGTATGCAAGTGGAGGTAGGCTACAGGAGGCTATGTTCACCAGGGTACGCAAACCAGATGCCTTCATGTGGTCTTCCATAATCTCCGCATGTTAAACATGGGAAACCTAATGAGCCAGATCTGCACCATGAGATGCGTAGGTCAGGTGTGAAAGCGGATGCTCACGTTTTACAGCCTTCAAGCTTGTGCAGGCCAGACCTGAATCTGGCAGAGAAATGTGATGTGTGTACAGTGGCATTTCGCTCCTTGTTTGTTGGCAGCCTGGTACATGCAAAATGTATAACTGGAAGCTGCACGTCAGGTTTGACAAAGCCACAAAAATGTCATGATGCAATGCCCTCACAGCTGGGTATGCAAATAGTGGCGACCTGAAAGGTGCACGAGGGTCTTGACATCTCACAAAGGATGTGGTAACATGGACAGCCCTGATTGCTGGGTATGTAGCATGGCCTTGGCCAAGAGGCGCTTGTTCTGTACAGAGAAATGGAAAAGGAGGGCATCATTGTGGCTGACCTGAAGATTCTGCTGCCTTCTGAAGGCCTGTGGAATGCTGGGCCCTACAGAAGGGCAGGCAGCTGCACTCGCAGATTGTGGAAAGAGGACTGCTAGATAACCCATGGTTGGTACCTGCCTGGTAGACATGTATGCAAAATAGAACTGGCAGATGCACGCACATTTTTAACAGCTTATTAAAGGATGTTGTGTCATGGACACACTGATATCTGTTGGGTATGGTAATTTGTGATGAGGTCACAACGAGCTGCTTAGGATGCTGGTTACGGTATTCAGCCTGACGGTTACATTTACTTGTTTTGTTGCTTGCAAATGAGGGACTGCATGAAGGTAAGCACTTTGATTCCATGTTTGCAGCACAGCATCCAACCTACTGTTGAGCATACAATCTGATTGATCTTCTTGGTCAGGCCATTTAGACAGAAATGCTTTTATGATCATAATGAGTCTGCTGATGCCTACCAGCACTTTTACAACATGTCACCTATGCAGATGCATAGGTGGACCATGTAGAGAGTTGAAGCACAGAGAATATCAGGATTGAAGAAACCCAGAAGCAGGCATTGAGGAATAGCAGGTGCATACACATGTGGAGAAAGGACAGATGACATTCAAAGGTAGAGAGCACAAACGCTGAAGGAGGAAAGGCTACATGCCCAGACAAAGTTGGTGTTGACTGCTGGACAAAAGCATGAGCATGCTGAGAAGCTAGCCATGGCTGGTCTCCTGAACACCCAGGGACACCTTGATGGTAACAAGAATCCTTTGTGCAGTGACTGCCACAGTTCCACGGAGATTATGTCAAGTTGAAAGGAGAAGTTGTGAAGGGATGTATCTGTACATCATTTGCATGTTGTTGCAGTTGTAGGTCGCCCGTGAGATGAAAAGTGACAGTGCTAAAGTGAGCATTACTTCTCAAGAGGTGAGCATGCCTGCTTAATTCCATCCTGTGTAAACTGTGATGAGACAACGATTCTCACAGTTGTAGGAAATCTGGGTCTTTATCTCTTCCCTGTATGTACACAAGTTCCGTGAGGAAAGGCAGCCCAGGACTGATGAAGTGAGAATGCAGCAGGATGGTTGATATCCAATATTCGTCCAAGAAATGGATGGAGATGCTTCATGGCGGCATGTCAAGAAGCCTCACCCAACTATGATTGCCACCCTGGCAAAATATGGACACCTGCTTGGGTAATGAAGTGAATCCAGAGTGTACCCAACAACCATGGTGGCAAATATTGGTGGCCTGCCTGTAACGGAAGGAACCAGAGAGAGGTACCCAACAACCATGGTGGCAAATATTCAGGCCTGCTTGGGAAACTAAATTCACTGGGAGTACTTGAGAACGACACCCGGGCACTGGCGGTCCGCTAGGTGTATTAACAGATTGGGGCATTTTAGTAACGACTGCCTGTTGGTCAGTTAACGACGGTCAATTATATTTTACATTCTGAATTATAATAAGAATGGCCTAAATAAGTATATCTGAATAATAAATAATTTTAATCTTACTGGTTATCCATTAAAGCGTAAGCTTTCGAAGAGGTTGTAATTATACATATTTATGTTAAACCTTCGAGGCCCAGTCATAAAGATGGGTCATGCTTGGCTGTACATGAACACCGAGAATGTTTAGATAAGGTCCGGTGTGCCAGCCTAAGCTACATATGTACGGAAATTAGCACAAAAGGCTTGAACCGCTGAGGCGGCCAGGTTGGCTTTCTCCTCGATTTTGTGAATCCCAACCTCAGAACCTGGCTGAGCCTGCGAGGACTCGGCTTGCATGCGTGCCAGACTGATTCCAACGTGTATGCAATGACTGGAGCATACCCATGAATAGAAGAAGAAGAGAATTTATTGAAGTCACAAGGAGGATTTCCGTCATGGGACTTGGTACTTAACAACCATGGTGTGCCTAAGCTACTTGCTGCACCAAGGGCATCCACCCTTTAGGCACCCCAGCGATCCAAGCTCAGGATGCTTAATCACGGCGTTTTATAAATGTGTCCATTTGCCCAGCCATTTGGACAAGGGTAAGCAAGTGCCCTAGATTGTCACCGCGATTCACGCGCCGATCATACATGCTGGAGGAACAAATGCAGGGCTTAGCAAAATTGCCGGACAGGTCCTATACCCGACATGCCAGAGGCCATTGAGCATCCTGTCCCTCGTTCACAGTTCCAAATGTCCGGATATCACATCATGGCTTGCCTTTCGATCAGCTCCGAGCTGCCTTTCCTCATGATACTGTTACACAGAAGATTCATTAAACCAGATTTTCCCGTCACAGAAAAGGTGACAATCCGTTTCAGCGATGCCGCTGTCTCAAACAGGATGAAAGTGCATACTCACGTCTTGAAAGACAGCAACATTCTCTCCGTCCAAACTTGAGCACTGGCACAACGTCTTCTCACGGACGGCCTTTACAACTGCAACAACCCAGCTGCGAATCGATGCACACGGTACCCATCCCTTACAACAATGTCTCTGTTCAAGCCTTGACATGATCTCCGTGGAACTGTGGCAGTCACTGCACATGCGTAGATTCTTCGTTACCACCAGAGGTGTCCCACCGGAGTGTTCAAGAGACCAAACGCCAGAGCTAGCTTCTCAGCATGCCCACAAAGCATCTTCCTTTTCCTTCTCAGACAGTGGCTTCAACACCAACTTTGTGTGAGGCATGTGGCCCCTTCCTGCTTCAGTGCATTCGTGCTCTCTACCTTAGCGCAATATCCTCTCTTCTCCCACCAGAAATATGTACCTGCTTCACCTCAATGGTCGCCACTGCAGGTTTCTTGTTAGCTCCTGCTACCTTCTCTGTGTTTCAATCCTGTCTACATCGGTCCACCTACCTGCATCTGCATAGGCATTGGCCATGAGCACATAGGCGGTGCCTTGAGGGTCCAGCCTAACAATGCTTTCAAAACACCACATGCCCTCTCTATATCCCCGTGACTTTTGCAGGCATTCAACAAAGACGTCAAGCCCACAACATTACCCTCACATGATATAGCATCTGCCTCATCTAAATGGCCTGCACGCCCAAGAAGATCAATCATGCAATTGTAATGCTCAGTAGGTTTGATGCCATGCTGTTCAGCCATGGAATCAAAGTGCTTGACCCTCATGACCAGTCCTCATGACTGCATGCTACAAAAGGCAAGTAAAAGTAGCATCATCAGGCTGAACACCGGCAACTAACATCTCCTCAAAACAAGCTAGTGCCTTGTGACCTTCATCACAAGCACCATACCCAGATATCAGGGCGTCCATGTCACCACATCTGGCCATGTCAAAAACCTGGCGTGCATCTTCCAGTTCACCACATTTTGCATACATGTCCACCAGGCAGTTGCCCAACACTACGTTATCCAGCAGTCCTCTCACAATCTGTGAGTGCAGCTGCCTGCCCTTCTGTAAGGCACCAGTGCTTGCACAGGCCTTCAGAAGGCAAGCAAAAGTAACATCAGCCAAAATCAGGCCCTCCTGCTCCATTTGTCCATACAGAACAAGCGCCTCTCCGAGTCCTTGCTGTGCATACCCAGCAATCAGCATTCCATGTCACCACATCCTTTTGGCCAAGCTGTCAAAAACCTGGCGTGCATCTTCCAGTTCACCACATTTTGCATACATGTCCACCAGGCAGTGCCACCACACGTCATCCAGCAGTCCTCTTTCAACAATCTGTGAGTGCAGCTGCCTGCCCTTCTGTAAGGCACCAGTGCTTGCACAGGCCTTCAGAAGGCAAGCAAAAGTGGTCAGCCAAAATCAGGCCCTCCTGCTCCATTTGTCTACACAGAACAAGCGCCTCTGGCCCAAACCCTTGCTGTGCATACCCAAAATCAGGGCATTCCATGTCACCACATCCTTTGTGGCTGTGTCAAAAACCTGGCGTGCATCTTTCAGTTCGCCACATTTTGCATACATGTCCACCAGGCAGTTGCCAACAAACAAGTTATTAGGAATGCCACTGCAACACATCACAGTGCACTTTTCTGCCAGATTCCAAGTCGGCGGCAAATGCATGCTTGAAGGGCAGCTACAAAGACGTGAGCATCCGCCTTCACTCCTGACCTACGCATCTCATGGTACAGTTGTATGGCCTCCTTAGGTTTCCCATGCTTAGCATGCAGAGATTATGGAAAACCACATGAAGGCATCTGGTTGCCCACCCTGGTGAACACATCCATGGCCTCCTGCAGCCTCCACATGCATACATGCGCAAGATATGGTTCCCCAAGTATGCATTCGACTCGTACCCAAGTTTGACAGTGAGATCATGAACTCGTCGCCCCACAACCAATCCTTCTTAGCTGCACACAGTTTTAGCACAGTGTAAAACAGAGACTGAGAAAGCAGAGTCTGTCTGCGCCAGAGATTCCAGGGCTCCAACGGCCTCAGAAAGCTTCCCTGCTGACATAACACGGTTCCAGCCGTTACGACGCCCATTTCCAACCCTGCACGTCTGCCAGGCTCACGCTTATCCGGAGAGCTCGACTTGGAAGGAGAGGCACCATAACCCATCTGCATATTCAAAGAAACCAGCTGTTCATCCACCCAAGCTGGCTTGAACAAGTTGTTTAAGCAGAGGACCTCGCCGCCTGACCCCTTACAGCGGAAGTCAGGCCAACGCGAGCTCTTCTTACCTCGCCTGCTGTCCCACCATATGGTAGGGTCCAGAAAATTGTTGCCACAAGTGCTCCTGCTGGTGACGACCATCGCTCGACAATCCTTCCCCACCGAGACATTTTCTCACAAGTGGATGGGTTCCTTACACTGCTGAACCTGCAGCCGGAGGCGGCTTGTTTGCCGGTTGACTCCCTAAGGTGAGGTGAGCGGGAGCTCGTCCTAGCATCCTTGTACACTGACCAGTTTGTTGGGTCCACAACGAATCTGGTTGCCATACTGTGGCCATGTCACTGCATCACCTCGGACTACCTAGGTTGAGGCAGAATTGGGCTATTTCTCTGGCATCAGCCAGAGAGCATGAGCTTCATGCACCCTTCACTTCAGACAACCCAACCACCTGACTGCCTGTTATTATTCGTGGAGTGAAACTCCATCCCAGCAGCAGCGAGGCGGGCGAGCTATTCCCTGATGGACTGGTTTATCGCTTCTAGGATTTTCACGTTCTTGACCTCCTCCGCACGCTGTAGGCAGTATCAGAGACCTTCCTTGTCAGGTTACGTAGTTAGTGCAGTCCTCGCTTGACAAGTGCCAGTCCGTCCTTTCTTGCATCCCAGTCCCTAGGCAAGACCTCAAGGTAATGCACGATACGGTATCCACGATTATTAAAGGATTAGTTGGTATCGTATATACCATGAAATACTACCTAATACTTAAACGACTATGATCTAAACTAGAAAAGATAAGAAGTTAATATATGATGTGTCGGTCACTTCACGTGTGTTGGCCCGACACTTCACACATGTGTGTGGCTTGTTCTAAGAAGTGCCAAGATCAATACACTTAGCTTGATACGAACAACAACACATCAACAACAAAATAAAGTGGGTCCTTGAACCTGACTTGACTTGAGAAATTTGTGTGTCTATATTCTAATGTTTGCATGCTTTCTCGAACAGTCATATCTTGGTTTCGATAAATAAGAAGCAGAGAGTATTTAATTTTATGAGTCAGCTTTAGTATTCTTAAGCCCTTTTTGAATGATTTTGTCGATAATTATTAATATTAATAAATGCTCAGTCGAGATAGCCACCAAACTTCTAGGAGCTTGCTCCAGATACCCTTGCATATAGTGTGGATACAAAAACTCTACACCAAAGATTCGGACTAGTGAAACAAGATCAAAAAAAGATGAAAAGTTAAAAGAGGTAAAACTAATTAAATAGCTACTATGTTAAGAAGATGCATGTGTTGCATGCTTCATGCAATCTCTTAGTAGAGAAGAATTTCCGCATCCATTAATAAAGAGCTGCCTAGAGAGGACTCTTAGTGATGAGTGGTTTGCAAGAATTCCCAAAAGTAGCAACCGCCTAGTAGAGGCGAGCTTACAACCCATGATATATATATAAGGGCTAGAACAAGAGTTTAAAGGTATTCATTCTACATTGCAAGCCTTGTGTGTGAGAGTTGTGAAGAGCCTAGCTAGTGAACGTGTCCTTAAGTCAAGGGTAGTAGTCGCATGTGAGATGCCCAAACTCAAGTGTGTATTCTCAGGAATTAAGAGCGCGCCTTGAGTATGTGGTTTTCGAGTTATTAGTTAATGGTGGGCTAACTGAGCCCGTGCTGCCAGTGAGGTTGAGAGTGCCAGAGTTGGTGCATGTCTCTAAACAAGAGTGAATTGACGAGGTCCTAGGCCACACCGAAGCTAGTCTTGTCGCTTAATCTTTACTAGCCGCGTAGTAAGGCGCATTAGACTCCTTACTATTGCAATATTACCTAATTCTCATATTCTCTGACGGTAATCGCTTATCTTGTGGAAAATTGATCTTTACTATATATGCTACATAGGGATGAGTGCAAAATATAAACACATCAATCATCGCCTTATCTTGTGGGAAACATTTCATAGAGCATTCTAGGTGTTGGCTTCCCTATACATGGCTAGTATGAGGTCTATTAAGGCGTCATCGCTTGTAAATGATATTGACCTTGGCCAACTTTTTCCATCGAACCCATGTGCCAAAATCAAGTCTCCCAAGTTGAAAGACTGTGGGAAATTGAATTTGGGGTCCACCATGAAATTCCATATACATCTTTGTCCTCAAGTCCTATAGAGGACCATATGAAAGAAGCACAAGGAACACTTACCCTCGTGGCTCTAGAGAGATTTGGACAAAAGCAACACAGTTTGCTCATGGGTGCCATTCAAGTATTGTTGCCAGGTGGCTTGCACATAAACTACGTTCGTGAGATGTTCTATCTAGCTGTCCACAAAAATATCGCGGAAGTAGTGAGGAAAAGAACCCATCGATTCCGTGAATGGATCGCCTAAGTAAAACCAGTAGAAGAAAATGACTGAAGACTACCTTCCCGAGATCCGCTATCTAGCATGCATGAAGAATATCGTGGAAGAGGCATAGAAGACAACCCTCGATGCCATGGAAACAAGGCTTGGTAACCTTGGACACTCCAAAGTTTACTTAATTTGCGAATCTCGTAATCTAAAAGCTTTGTGCCTATATTTGAAAACAGGCTACAAATAATCGAATGTTTCAAGAGGATGGTGAAGGAGGCTACATAATTATAAAAATAACTCAAATTTTGATGAAGAGACAAAAGAAATATTTGTTTGGAGGGGAGATGAATGACGATAGGCCAAGGATGAAGATACAAGTGAAATAGGCGAACATGACGAACATGCGAAAAATCAAAATATTTTTGTTTAAGAAAATAATACATTCAATCGCAATGCAACAAAGAACTCTATAGATTGACACATTTTTATATCATTCCTTAGTTTCCAGCACATCTAGACACAACGTATTTTGTACCATTGGAGTCAAAAATAAAAGTTTATAATTATAAAGTTGAACACAATTGTAAACAGTGTGACTATAATGGATTCATAACAGGCAGTTAAAACGATCGAGGACGGGATGAACAATTGAACAAACGATCCAGATGGATGAATTGTCCACACCAAGAGATTAAGATCAGTATCAAGGTGAACACTTATCATGTTATAGGTTGTTGTATTTGATAATACCCATAGATTGAGGTATTTAGTCGAGAGTGTTTTATTGAGAGAAAAAGTGATGGATTGTGGAGTGCGAGCTCCTCCAGCTTGATTTGTGTTTTTGTGGTATTTTCCTTTCTCTTTTAAAAGGACCATGTGAAAATAAAAGATAGGGCGAACACAATGTGGATTAGCACAAAAAGCGCATTTAGTGGACATGATGCCGGTGGTGACATCATGATGGGGTGATGATGTCTTGTGGTTGATGAAATATTTTATTAATTAAGGCACCTAGGAATCCCTAGAATTAAAATCATCTAATTTTTAGGGCTAGAAGTAGTTACTTTATTTAGTTATTGGTGATATTAGTTACAACTACTTATAATCACCTCTACTTATAAACACTTGTACTTTTATCATTCTAAGCAATGCTACAAACATCTTTGAAGAAGTGTGTGATTTTCATCATGGTATGAGAGCACCTTGTTTTTGATTCTGAGCATACCACTTGTTGCCTATAAAGGCATCAAATCCATAATGCATTTTCCACTCTAGATTATCTAATCTTCACATATGCACTTAGGAGATTTGTATTTCGGCGAATTGGATCATGCTCAATTTCATATTTATATGATGCATAATTTGTGCATCCAATCCTTATCAATTCACCATGGATTCCACCAATCGTAGACAAGGATATTGGAGAAAATTCAAGACGCAAAACATGAGAAACAATGTAAGGACCACCCATTAAACCAAAAGAAATTGGGTTCACGTGTTGAAGAAATAGAAGAAAACACGAATATTTGAAGCGGCCGAATATAATGGGCCGCTTTAAAACCCGGGACCAATTTTAGATTCATTGTACAGTCCCAAAACCCATGATTCTTAATGTTCCTTGCCATGACGGAGTCTTGTTATCGCCTCGCTGCAATGGTCCGCTTTGGACAAAATTTTGCCTCTAGGTATGGTGCAGGTGGGCGCCGCATGCCGCCGCCTAAAAGAAACTCAACTTAACTAATATAAAAACTATAATTGATCTCGAACTCGCGATTCTATTAGCCGAGTTTTTACCACTTTACCAACTTTAGGAGACAACAAAATTTTATGATATAAATATATATCAATGAAGGTGCCAATATGCTAGCACCCTATGCTCTTATGCTCCTCCATAGGGCGCCTACGGCCCCTTAAATAGGTTTTCTATGAGCCGGTGCTGCTCCGCATTAACACTAGGGCTTACAACCACTTGTCCCGCACCCATGCACATTATGACTTACATATATTTTCGCTTGCGCAAGAGAATGAGAAAACACACCACCTTTCACACTTCCGATCACGACGCATTTTTGGTCGCTCACAAAGATGGTGTCCAACATACAAAAACGATTCAATTGCTATGACCTCAGAGAAAGATAGTCGCGCTACACGGAGCTCGAGAATAGGGAAGAAACTTGGCCGTGTCATGTCTCTTCTCCTCCGATTCAAGTGAAATTTGAGATCATGAATATTAGGGCATGGGTAATTTCAAACGCGGTTTAGAAAACCTTTGAAATTTAAAATAATTTCCATGATTTTGAGTTCAAGTGTACAAATTATTAGAATAAGGGAATTTAAACCAAACCAATCATCTATCACTTTTACAACACAAACTATGCTCTCATTTCGATACATATTACCTATTCCTACACAACATGAAAAGTTAAAAGAAGACTTGAACCAAGACCTCTTCCAACTTTCAAAGCTTACCACTCCATTAACTTTCCCACACATAAATATTGGAAGCAAAGTATATGTTGAATGAGGGCGCATGCCCTTCTCATTCTTCTTCTTCTTCATCATGCCCTTATGCTCCCCATGCTCCTTGTTTTTGATAGCCCGAGAAGCCATCACGGTTCGTGGTTTCTTAGCCACTAGCCTAGGGTGTCTAACCGATGTTGAGCAACCGAGAAGCCATTACGGCTCGTAGTTTCGCGAAGGAGTGTTTGTTGATCCAAGATTGCCAAAGGTTATGAATCTTGGCGGCATGCCGCCCAATGCACGTAGCCTTTGAGCATGATTGGTGCGATGCGCCTAGGTGTGTCACTTACGGTGTTTAGGGTCTTCACCCGCTATTGTACACAATGACATCGACCGTTCCGGATTGGATGTATAGCACGCATATAGAAATAGCCGATGCATTCCCTTCGCCGCGCAGATGGTCGCCCATGTTCATCATCGTTGTTTAACGAATGGCATGCACTAACGACATGGGCATCATTTCCATTGAAAACAATGGTCTACCTATAGGTCAAACCTTCGCTACCATTGTAAGCCGCTAAAGATATAAAATTTCACGACACCCTAATTGTGTGCCTTCTTGCAGGTATGCTCAAATACACATTTCAATGCCCATCGAAAACCCCTGCTTCATGATATATTCACGCCAAAAGCCGCTTGATGTATATTCAGCCGCTTCAAATATTATGCCGTTAGAAGTTTCAAAACAGGTTTGTAATTCCATTGGATCAATTTTGATTAAATCAACTTATCAAGCAAATCTAATCAAAAGTGCTAGACAACGCTTGCTTACATCTTTTAGTCTAGTGCAAGTTGAGTACATCGAATTAGCTCTTCAACATATTCCTAATCCAAGTGCTGGCCCTATATAGCTCCTAATTTTAACACAAATCAGCATAGCATCAATTCCATCAAATCAAATATAAAACAAATTCAAGTTTTTCCTGAAGACAAATTTGCTTTACTAATAAGTGAAATTTGTGATCTTATGAGGGTGAGAGGGGAGGGCGAGGTGGGAAAGCCTTGGGTTTTGCTCTATCCTGCTACTACCGGGTATGTCTCGTATGGGTCCGACCAGAGTGGTGGCAAGGCTTGGCAGGTTACGAAGTGTACGCGGGAAGTACGATGCAAAGGGATGTAGTGGGACTGAGACCCAAGTTGAGGTGTGAGGGAGTGGATCTAGGAGAGGACGTGGCTCTAATGATGCGGAGGATTGTGGTGCATGCCACTGACGTGGGAGAGAGAGGGCTTAGGTGAGAAACTCCTCAAAAGGGTGAGCTCCTGAAACTCCACTACCGAGTACGGATCTTGGGGAAAAGGCTGCACGAGAGGTGTGGGAAGTAGGTTGGGGATGGCCTGAATTTGGGCAACGTGGCACCTTGGCTGTCATAACAATATTGTAGATTGTAAATGTGTCTCGGTGGATTAATGGAAGATGATGAAATGTTTGTTGAGTCAGGAGTGAGTTGCTCTAGGCGAGAAACTCCCCAAAAGGGTGAGCTCCCAAAACTCCACTACTGAGTATAGATATGGAGGAAAAGGTTGCACGGGAAGGGGCACGGTGAGTGCTGAGTAGAGATTAGGGGTAATGTGTGTGCGAAAGTTGTCGGGCACTATGTGTGCAGAGAGTTATACGACATGGTACGGCTTCACTAACCTCCTCTGGTTTGTGTCACCTTATGATGTAACTGCAGGTGTGAGCCACACCTGGAATGGTACATCGGTAATAACTCCAAAGACGCCCCTCACCTTGTCGACGACGTCCCTAGCGGCCCCCCTAAGGACGTCCTAGGAAACAACGTCGTGGGGTGTGTGATGGGAGGAGAGAGAGTAGTTAGAGAGGAGTCACCCCCTTCCCCTCCCTTAGGTTAGGAGCTGAGTAGATGTTGTGTGTGTGTGTATGTGCTTGAGATGGTTTGTTGATATTTTGCAGAGAATGGTCCATAGTAGGCACAAAGTACGATCCCCTAGGAACGAATACTACAACAGAACATGGGGATCAATGTGACCCCACTATTGGGATCCAATTGGTGACTTCACATGGGAGAGCCCATCCACCAGAGGATGAGACCCCGAGAGTCGTGGCCAAAAAGAGCAACTAAGCTCCCCACCTGAAATCTCTTTTTGCACTAGCAAAATGGCCCTACCAGCCTAAATACCTAAATATTTAGTTAATTTCATTAATTATTTTTCTACATTAGTAACTACATGACTCATCGAGAAACAAATCTAATTATTATTAAGCGTAAGCAAGAAATGGCTCGGTAGATCTGTTGGAAATAAAGCCAACATTAAGTATAAGGGTTTCTTTAGGTTAAACATACGTGAACCATTTTTAGGGTTTAGTATATAAACAATACACACATACAATTTTGTAACCATTATTTCATTATTTGAAATCAAGCTTTGTCGAGCCAAACCGCCTCTCCAAATTACATGGTATCGAGCCAAATGCTCTCTATTTTTCTCAAGACATAATGCCTCGGGTAGATCCTGCGATCGACGTCAACAGAGGAGGCTACAAAACTCAAGTCGAGTCCTTGCTGCTAGCGTTTTGGATTTGTACGAGGCCAACTACCCCGACGCATGCCAGGTTGCTAGAAACTCGTGCAAGTTCCAGAGGCTGATTAGGCTGCGATTGAGAACCTCGTGGAGTAGATTCTCTCACCGGCCTCGGTGCATTGCTAGGAACCACCGATCCTCGCCACAACCATCGGGTCAATCAGCCGAAGGAGTCAACACTTTCAGCCTCTTCTCCTGACACCCCTGAATTTGGTCCTATTGCTGATTGGGAGTTGCGAGCCTTTGGAGAAGTCTGCAATCACCCAAATTACAAGAGGACGCTTAGGTGGCTGAAGGGAGAAACATCTGCAGAAGACGACGCAATTGCTGCAGAAAAATCTACTTCATACAAGAAACGAGTAGAGAAATTGGCTGCAGAAAAGCAAATTTCAGTTGAGGTTCCTGTTGGGACTTCCATTGAAAAACTCCTGTTCAATCAGCACATCTTGAGAGACGGTGTTGCTCGCCTGCAAGTCTGCATTGACACACAAATTTCCAGAATTGATAGAAATATCTCGGAGATTGCTGGAATGATGCGTGCGATGGATCTTGGTCAAGGATTCTCCACAGAGTTCTTGCCAGCGAGCGGAGACTCCATCCTGTGACCTCGCTCACCGGCGGGAGCGCTGGAGATGCGAAATGGCGATGGATCGCATGACTTTTGGCGTTGATCCAAGCGCCAATTGTGTTGTCAATTCTTGGCTTGCTTTGGTGCCTTTGCATGAGATTGGTCCGTCAACTGACATGTCTGTTCATAAACCCAAGAAATGTCGGTTAGAAACCCTAAGTAAAGAACTCAAACGATACTTTTGAAAGGTTGTGTCCCTTCTCACACTTACACCCTTTCACGTATCCAGGAAGTTGGATGAGGGAGCTAGCCTGTGAAGGATTGAATACACTTGTATCCATCCCCTCTCAGGTTGTCTCCCCCAACTAACCCCCGACACGCATCGTTAGTATCATGAGCATCTTCTAGGGACAATTACATCGGAGCATAACTAACCTCGCTATTTTTCCTCTTGAACCATAGTTTTGAAAGGGACTTAGCTGGTTTACGCATGTCCGATACTGAAAGTGCACATAGTGCATCTGACATCAGCCTAGGTGCAGTCCTAGATCCATCAGATCGTAGCTCCACCTCGTCGGAGGGGGAAGAGGACCTGCAGGCTGCTAATATATCCAATTTCTGGAATTTTCTACCAATTGTACCTGTCACAAGCACACAAACCATGGCTACAGGTCCATCTTTCACATCAGAATTGAAAGAGAAGGACAGGTTTAATGGGAAACTGTACCATGTTTGGAAGGTACGCATGAAAGCTCCCGATAGCTAGGGAGTCCGGAGTGTTGTGGTGGGAGTTTTCGAGCCTAGTTTCTCAAACCGTACCAAGTATAGATAAGTGGACAGCTCACAATGAAGTTATTGTTGCCATTATCAATGGCTTGATACCCTTCTTGTTCCTCGGCGTGGACTACCGAACAAGGGCATCGAGATCCTGAATCACCGAGAAAACCTATCGTCACTAATATCATGACCAAATGTGTGTGGCAAGAGTTTTATGCTCTTAGGATGAAAGACGGAGAAAATGTGGGCATTTACCAAGAAATTTCGGCCACCTCCGTGCAAATTGCTTCCTACAACTACAAGATTGAGGAGGAACACGTGGTTCATTGAGCAGCCTTGCCCGCCCCTCACTCCAACAGCTTGTCAATTCCTACAATGGTCCTTTGTGTACCTCAAAGCTGTCCATCGCCGGTAATGCAAGCACCCTCACCGTCGACGACATAGTGGCGGCATCGAGGAGCAGAGCCGGTTGTTTTACAACAAACACAAAGACCAATCGTAGAGTGTTAGTGGCTAAGGTCAGACCCAACAAATCGAAGGGGAAACCCACCACTAACACAGGTCACGATACGTCCACAAAAAGGACTGGCAATTGCAATTGGTGTGGAGCTCCCGGCCATTGGGCATGGGATTGTCGCAAGAAAAAGGCCGGGGAGCCCCAACGCCAACAATCTGCAAAACAATCTGCCAGTGTGGCCGTGAAGGAGAAAGTTGACAATTCAAAAGATACTGTGAAGATTCTCACTGTCTGCCTGACCAGCACGTTGCATGATGCTGGAGAGTGGTATCTCGATTCCGGAGCTACCACTCACATATGCAACGACAAGAATTTGTTCTCCAAGTTGACCCTGCGTCACATGAAGGACAAAGTCCTGTTAGGGGACGAGAGGAGTGACACCAGCCTTCGAGTTGAGGGACATAAGATGTACCTTCTCTTTTTCAATGACGGCAAGATATCGAGGAGTGCTATATGTGCTTGATGGCGAAGAACCTCTTGTCGATGAGTAAGCTCATGCATGCGCATGTATGAGATGCGTATGGTTGATGATGCCTGCCGCTTCTATAGAAAATCTTCACCTAACATCTCAGATTTAGAGGTGTCCTCGATCATGACCTCGTATAAAGCTAGAGCCGGAAGTTCTTTCAAGGCCCACAAGCCATGCGCTGCATACACGGTCAACATGAATGCTAGTCGCCTTGCATCTTTGTGGCATGCTCGCTTAGGCATGCTAACCGAATAAACCGATTGACATGTCCAATCTCGCCTCGTCATAGGGAGCTCCTTACCTAGTTGTTTTAAAGAGTTGCCCGATGTGAGGCATGTATTCTTGCAAAAGAGGAGCTTCCTTTCCGGAAAACTGCACATAGAGCCACCAGAGTTTTAGAGCTTGTACATGCAGATATTTCAGGAAAAATCCATACACCCTCTTTAGGAGGAGCCCTCTATTACCTGACTTGATGTATGACTTTAGCTGCACTTTGGACCTTCCCATGCACCGAAAGTGACACCATTAGTTACTTTAAGGACGGTTACCCAAGACAACGTCCCGTTGTACCGAAAATCCTTCAGTGATAATGGCAATTAATTCAACCATGAGTTCGGAGTACTTATCTCGAAAGCAGGTATCCAATGGCACTCATTGTTCCTTATACCCAATGCAGTAATGGTGTGAGCGAAAAAACCGCACCTTAGGGATGACTAGGAGAGCGCCGAGGTGTCTAGTGAACAGGTGTTTACCTCTGAATATCGGGCGAGGCAAGTGGTCACCCACGCACTATCTTGAATCGTGTCACCAGCCTGCTAAAGGGAAGACACCATTTGAAGTATTCTCGCATAGAAACCCACCGCTTCACTTGCGTGTGGCTCCAAGGCTTTTGCATATATCCCGCACCAAAGAGAAAGAAGTTAGAGAATCGAGCTCAGATCGATTCATCGGCCAAGTGAAAATGTGAAGGCCTATAAGTCAGATGACCCCGACACGATGTACATTGTCCTTGAGTGTTACCTTCCTAGAGGCTATCAATCTTGTCACAACCGACCCCTCAGCAGTTTCATTTTGGGAGGAGATTCGTGAGGAGGCACCGACATCACACCTTCCCTACCGATGACACACAACCCCAAAGAATTGTTCCTCCAGCAGCCCCATCCTCCGAGTTGCCCCTCGCAGACTGTGGTGACATCCTTCATTACGATCCTCCCTCGATCTTGAAGACCTTCCGAGGACGCATCGACCGATCCTCGCCGATGGCCGCCGATCTGTTACTGATGATGTTCTCGATCCAGATCCAGCCAGGAGCTCGCCCGCTCTCGCCGGTCAACACGGCTGTGCCACCTCCGATCAATGGCGGAGCCCTGCCACGCCCGCGGATTTTCACACGCCGGGCCGCATACGGAGCCACTGTTGATATTCTTCCTGCAGAGGAACCTTCTTCCTACCAAGCAGCACTTGATGGCCCTGATTGCTCCAAATGGCAAGAGTGGAGGAGGAGTATCGCTCTTCTTAAAACAAGACTTGGACACTTGCTGACCTACCACCAGGGCGTAAAGCCATCTCGTGCAAATGGGTTTTCAAATTGAAGCTGAATGCCAAAGGGGAAATTGCCCGATACAAAGCCAGGCTTGTGGCTAGGGGCTTTACCCAAGTGGAGGGTCTGGACTATCAGGAAACTTTTTCACCTGTGGTCCGTTCTCAGTCCATTCGCGTTCTGCTGGCCCTCGCTGCAGAGCTCGATCTTGATCTCCAGCAAATGGACGTATGCACTGCATTCTTGTATGGGGATCTTGATGAGGACCTGTACATGTGCCAACCAGAGGGCTATCAGGATCCAGAAAACCCTAACAAAGTCCTAAAATTATTAAAGTGCATTTATGGACTTAAGCAGAGCGGGAGGGTATGGTATATTACCATGCATGTTTACCATAGCATCTCTTTGTGCGAGCAGATTCAATGTATACAGGAGCAGGAACCGATTTTGTCGTGCTTGCCCTGTATGTGGATGATGTTATCCTCGCAACTAACAGCCAGACGTTGTTAGCAAAGGTAAAGCACATGCTCAGCACAAAGTTTGACATGAAAGACATTGGGGAGCTGAAATATTGCCTAGGAGTAAAGATTATTAGGGTCAGATCCGAAGGCCTACTCATCATATATCAGCACAAATATATAAATGATATTTTGCGCAAATTTAAGTTGGATGAGGCTAGGCCTGCTACAACACCCTACTCCACAAGGATGAAACTCACCAGTCTTCATTGCCCACAGTCTGAGGAAGAGTCCCGCGATATGCAGCATGTACCTTATAGGCCGTTGGGGAGCTGATATTTGTTGCTAATCGACACGCCCGGACATTCGATTCTAGCACAAGATTCTCGCCTCGGAAAACCCCCGTAATGCATTGGTCAGCTGTTAAGAGAATCTTCAGATATCTCAAAGGCACTCATTGCTATGGGCTCTGCTACAGAGGGAGCGGAAAACAAAAGCTTACCTTGACAGGCTTCACTGATGCCGACTGGGCATCTGATAGTGATTCGAGGAAGAGCTTATCCACTTATTGTTTTTTGCTCGCCTCTGCTGCAGTCAATTGGTCGTGTAAGAAACAATCTTCTATAGCCCTGTCTTCCACAGAGGCGGAATACAAATCACTGATAGATGCATCTAAAGAGGCAGAGTGGGAGAGGAGCTTCCTACATGACTTGGATCAAGCACAGGAAGGACCTACCTCAATATTGTGTGACACCATGTCAGCCCTGGCCCTAGTAGCAAATCCCAGATTCCACGCCCGCACTAAACACATTCCCTACTAGAAAAGGCAGCCTATGTTACAGTCGTTATTGCAATTTCATGTAACACTTCCAGATTGCAACATGTTATTTAGGCTTGGTATTAAGGTTGACACTATTCCCTTCTCCTGCTGTCACCATCTTAACATGAACCTGGCTCTCTCTCTCATCACCTCTCCCTCCTAAGTACAACATCCCTCTCGCTAGCATTGTTTATGATTTCAAACATATACAATGAAAACTTGCTTATGTTATAGTCCTTTATTACAATTTCATGTAACACTTTCCATGTGGTACACCCAAAAAGTTAGGTGGCTTGGTGTTAAGTTTGTGATTTTCCTCCACCTTCTCTCACCATCTTAACAACATGCAAGTGGTCTCTTGACCTTACACCTCGCCATTAAGAGCTTATCATCAAGTTTGTTGGTTTGGTGTTAAGTTTGTGATTTTGTTTTCCACTTTCTCTTACCATCTTAACAACATGCTCTGGTCTCACCTTTCACCTCACACTCCTAGTTAATGCTCCAGATGACACCCATTTCTTTATTGTTTCCCTCTTGTGTTGCCATATGATTGTGACAATGAGCTCCCCTCTCCCACCGATTTTATTCTTCCTTCTTGCTTTTCCTACATAGCAATTACCAAGAACTCTATCTCCCTAGGTATCATTCTCTTTCCATCTTCCCTCTTCAATGCACCCTATGTCCACACCGGTTTTCTTTTCAAGCCCCATATACACATCAAACCCTTGTTAACCTAATTATGTATAGTAGGATTCTACATTATTTATATGTCCATTTATATATACGGTTGTGGCCGATGTATTCAGATAATCCTATACATGATCATATATATATATATATATATATATATATATATATATATTGAATACATACTTTATGTATAGGTACAAATTCATAGATATCTAACCATGCCATAGTTATAAGTATACACCTCATAGATTAATAAATACCTCATCACATTTACCACCAAATGCATACGCGCATGCTTTTCAAACGCCCCATTTGTGCGTTTTCCCTATCTAGACTTCAATACGAATACGCGGCTTGCAAGACATATGCCATAGTTTTCGGGTTCATTCCACAACCTAAAACATATCAAGGACAATGTAAACGCTACGTAACTATGGAATGCCGCTCTGTGTGGCGGTGCTATGAGGCCGATCTCCTTCATCCGCTCGCGGATCGACCGACCCCCTCGACGCACTACCAATCAAGCGTGTTGCCATCGCCCACAAGCACTCTCCACCAGCCACGCTACGCGATGGCGGCGATTTGTGAATGTCCTCGCATGCGCTTGCGCGTGTTTCATTTGCCGCTTGCTCCCGCTTTGCACAACCGCAAGAAAGGAACTGCATCAAAATCCACGAGCGTCCACAAAGACAAATCAATCCAGCTTATTGCCGGACATGGACTTGCACATACCACATGTCGGCAAGACCATACTCTTCACCATCCGAGTCTCGACCTCCTCGCATCTTCAATAGCTGCCTTTTGCTCGACCTTTGGCCTAGCACCTCGCCTGCTTTCTCCCGCTCATGTCGACCTTTGAGCGCCGGCATTCGAGCCACTAACCTCCACGCTCGTGCCTTGCACTCCCGGCCCCATAGGCTGCATATTCACCGTGAAGTTACATTAGGCAAAATGATCCGTGCATTCAATTCATCCCCGCCATTGCCACCAAACTCACACTTTTGGAGATCTTGTGATTCGCCTTGTGGGTGGCAACACACTCACGCCTCCACCTTCCACACCATCCCCACCGCCTCCGACATCACGAGTGTGATGCCCTCCTCGTTCCACCTTCCCTTCCCTTCCCCTGGGACATGCTATGGTTCCTTCCATCTTTTCGTGCCCTTCACCGCACATTATTTTCCTTCTCCTTCGACCGCAGCCATGCACACACATCGCCATCGCTCACAGCCTTCATGTCCTACATGCGCACTTTTTGACCACTAGCTATTCAACCAAGGCCCCGATCTATCGCCATACCACTCGAGTCCCGCATGCTCCAATCCATGTTTCGCAGCCCATTTCAACTCTTGTCTGCTGCGCCCTTCCCCACCTGAACATACCTTCTCTCGAACTCTTTTGCTCCCATGGGACCAAATGGATTGGTCCCATGCTCGTTTTGCAAGTCGAGTTGCCCGCTTGTTGTGGGGTTGGCCACACACCACCGTGTGCAACGCACCACCGCTTGCTCACCGCCTCCACGCCTTGGTGCCGACGTCGGAGGTGCAGCCATTTCGCATCTTTCCCTTCTCCTCCAAATAACCGCACCGCACCTTCTTGCCAACGCGGTTTCTTGTCCGCCAAGCCCCTGCAAACCCGGACACGATATCCTCGCGATCTACACTAGGGAACTGTACTCTACCTTCCTCACCTGTCCCTCAAAGTCTCGCCGTGGTCGGACCATGGTACCATCAATTCCGACACTAGCTCCAACACGCCACCTGGAAGGCCTTCCGACCGCCTCCTCGTCGATGGGCTCTTCCTCCTCATCTTCATTCTCCACCCACCCTCCATCACACACTGCTCACCATGTAAACCCCACGACCATGCATGCACAACACGGCAATGATGTCGTCAAGTGGCTTACCGCCAACTTTTCTCGCTCCCCTATCTCTCCCGCTGTCAATGTTGTCGGTAGGTCCTCGCCCACCTCTTCACCAGCCATTTCCCCTCCGCCTCCCTCCGCCACCATCCTCGGCCGGTGGTGTCCTCTCGCCTCGGCCTCACCCCATGTGTGGTGTTTCGTGGCCTCCCTCCTCCCCGGGCCGCTCAGCAATATCAACTCCAAAGGCCGCACTTTGCGCTCTTCAAAAGACCCTCCGCCCGCCTCCTTGAGTCCTCCATGGTCACAAAAATAAGCTCTTCTAGAAGAGCCCTATTCTCCTCCCGCCATCCGTGAGGTGCGTCCTCGCAAGCTCCCGCCGCCTCCACATGCCCGCTGTCCGGGCCAAGGCCTCACCTCCTGCAATTTGCACTTTCACGCGTGAGGGCCTCCTTTCAAAGTCCAGGTCACTGGGCAGGCCTCCCCACCCACATTTCCCTGCACCGCCCACGGCAGCGCAATGAGGAACGGTTGCCGCCTCCTCCTCATCCAACACCTTCCACGGCCAAGCAGGCCCTCCCTCCCACAAGCCTTCCATGTCCATCGCTCCGAAGGACCCTCCCAAGTCCACTCCCGCCGGGCAGAGAGGCGACATACTGCTGGTGCCTCCTGGTACCACGAGCCATGCGGACATGCCACGGCTCCTCCACGGTTCGCCCGCGCACCCACCTGTGTCCGCATGGCATGCCCCATGCCGCTTTTGGCGGCGGACACCCGTCACCTCTTTGAACGAAGCTCCCATGTCCCCATGCTTCACATATATAGCCCGCAATGTGCAATACCGTGACCCAAGGACGAAATTGGTAACAATGCTCGGATGCCCATGTGCCAAGGATGTTGTATGGTCATTCATGCCGCCATGGCCCGCTCAACATGCGCCACACGGACGAACAACACGTCCGAATCGTGGTTTTACCTTCATGTCGAGCCATAATGCGTGCCACCGGCTCCAAAGACGCACGCCGCCCCTGCGGCGCACACCCGACCTACCTGCTCAAGCGCCATGTCCCCTGCTTCATATATAGCGGCAGATTTGAACGCCTTCGTGACCGGCGGACAATTTGGCGATGCTTTGGATGCCCATGGGTGAATGGTGTTGTCCGTGTGTCGGGCCATGGCTCGCACCCTAGCCATGCCGCCTTTTCCGGCGCACACCTCGTCTTTTGTTCGTTGGCATGTCCCCATACTGTATATATAGGCGGGCGATGAATGATAATTCGACCCCAAGGACTAATTTGGCAACTTGCGGATGCCCATGGGCCATGGATGTTGTTGGTTTGTGAGTTGAAAAGACCATGGTCCAAGGATGGTTACCATATGTGGTCAAAGTGTTGACTACTTATTCGAGATCCAAGGAGCATTGTTCGCAATGCACCTAATGACCATGTTCCAAGGATGGTTAATGCATGTGGAAGCGTGACTACTTTTCGAGATCCAAGGACCATTGTTTAATGCAATGAATGACCATGGTCCAAGGATGTTAATGCATATGTGTTAATGTTGTTGAGTACTTTTCGAGCCAAGGACCATTGTTCGCAATGCAATCGGAATGACCATGGTCCAAGGACGGTTAATGCATATGTGTTCAAACAGTGTTGAGTACCTTTTCGACAGCCAAGGACCATTGTTCGCAATGCAATCGAAATGACCATGGTCCAAGGATGGTTAATGCATATGTGGGTCGAACAGTGTTGAATACTTTTTCAACAGCCAAGGACCATTGTTCGCAATGCAATCGGAATGACCATGGTCCAAGTAGTTATTTCACTCCCCGTCGTAACCTTGTGGTGACGGGTGGAGGAGGGAAAGAGTGGGGCGGAGATCATCCGAGCCACCTACATTCAGTTTCCGCCTTTTGCGGACATTATAACCACAATGGCAATAAACATCGCCCATCTGCCTATTATGATCCTTGCAAGTACATGGCCCGCATACAATATGCCATGACAAAAGGACAAGTGGTAGGTCGAACCCTATGATGTATCCTACTTGAAACCCACTTGACTTGGTTGCCTTCATCAAAGTGAAGATACCGCTAATGTCGACACGCCATTGCCAATAAGTGATGGTGACGGTAGCATTTGTGCCATGTCCCGTGATGTAAGGAAGACCGTGATCATCATTTCGCACACGGCATGGCACTTGTCGAGCTCGCTCCTCTTTGACCAGCCTAAGACAGATGTGAACCGAGATACCGCAATAAGATCCCAGATCGCCATCCACCGCGTGGGCTCGTGAGTATAATGTCTGTTGAGCATCGCGGCTCCGACCATCAACTAGGAGACATGGCAGGAGGATGACACATGGCTGAAATTGTGAAAAACTGCAATGACGACAACCCTCACGTCACTGGGAAGACGGACGTTTGTGGCCTTTTTTTTTCATATCACGCAGTAGAGCACTGGCATTGGAATCCGCGCCACTCTATGCCCGCACTAACCGACCGCCATCCTCATTGCAACTTGCAATAGTGGTCATTCATGGAAATCGATAGCCGGGAAAGCCTGCCATGCCTGCGTTTTCCCTTTACAGGAACGGTCGACATGAAAGATTCCCTCGACCGTTCCTCCATTCGCCATGACGCACAATTTGCCACGGCCCCTCATCTGCATGCACGGTTTAAATGACCTTGCCGGGCCTCCGCTTCATGGTTGTGGCGATCTGCTCCTCCAAGCATGCGCCCTTGTGGAATAGTCGAGGAGGTGCAACTCCCAACCCTTGCCCTCTCCTCCTCTCTTCATCCCCGAATTGCCATGGGCATGTAGGAAACCAACTTCGTTGGAGGGCCTCGTGATCGAACCGAACCACCATTGGTTTGTTGTTCTCTCCATCTCCGGTGCACACCCCATCGCCGATGGCCATCAAGGACCCCAAGCACCGAGGGCGTCACTCGCCCATCTTAGGGGCGGTCTCGTGTGCATGCAACCGGGAATCCGCCATTGGGGTGGCAATGTGGAAGTCGCCAATGGTCACGAGTGGCGATGGTATCCAACCTCATGTGGCATGGAAGGTGTCGGGCACAAATCAAACACCTCGTTTCACAAGCCGTGACCGTGTGGCGATCATTTCTTTGAACCTCGTGGATGTTTGGATTTCTCTTTATATGTTGCAAACGTTCATTTCCTCACCTTCGATGTTGCTTGCAACATTGCGTGATTGTGTGTGGATATTGCTGCCACACGGCCGCGAATCGACGATGGCCATCGAGGAAGAGGGCTGCAGCTCGCTCACGCGATGGCCATCGGCGATCGGAGGTTGCTCGCCCCACGCCACGGGACGAGGCAAGCTTGGCCGTCCCGGCTTTTGCCGTCTCTTGGGCATGACAATGCCGTGTTCGGGGCCGTTATACCTCACATTCGGGTATACTTCACCATTCTTAAAGGCGGCGTTGGGAAATGTGATTCCTCCATTTGTACCACGTGTACTACTCATCAACACTGCAATAAAAGTCGATGACTGTCATGTCCACTTCGGAATGGATGGATAGGGGTTGGTGCCCATCCATACCGTGGAGCACATGACATGTCACCGCCACCCACGTCACTTATGTTTGACGTGTCAATCGTGCACCGTGTGCCGATGGATGCCATATGGATTCACAAACTTTGGGATCCTTTGCCATCGCGCGTTGCCCTCCTCCGGATAGTGCGCCCGACAAACTATACAAGTGTCCGCCTCCAAACCGTGATGGATCGAGGTGGAAACGAAGGCGGGACTTTCGCAAGCCTCGAAGTTGAAGGCGAAAGGGAGGTTGAGAGGGAAGGGAAGGCGACACAACACTCCCCGCCTTCACCGACCATGCATACGCGGGAGAGGGAAGCGGGGAGGATTCTGCTTTGGGGGCGGCGCCGTCTCCCCCCACGCCGCGCGAACTCGCAGTAATTTCCCAATGGGAGGAAGAGGCAAGTCGCATGGAGCTACACTTTTGCAGGCCACGATCCAAGGAGGTCGAACTTGAGTCGATTGTTTCGGATAGAACAAATCGCCGCTGGGGCTTCACATCCAAGCGGCCACTATGGCTACACACCTCAAGAATGGACTTGGGGGCGTAAGAGACGGCATGGAACACGCTGTGCCACCGGGTGCACCGCCTTCACCGCAATGGCGCACGCAACATG
The DNA here is from genome assembly GCA_010909165.1 of Anthoceros angustus. NCBI lineage: Eukaryota > Viridiplantae > Streptophyta > Anthocerotopsida > Anthocerotales > Anthocerotaceae > Anthoceros > Anthoceros angustus. The sequence continues at coordinate 848,298 of MU008160.1, forward strand.
GGAGTTGTATAGAGACTTTGAGAGCATGAGCTCAACACTATCCTCGCTATGGACGGTGCAAATCAAGGAGGTGGCTGCAGAAAGGATGGGCGCCTCGTCGAGCATCTTCCGCCTTTCAATGCAACCGCTTCCCACGGGTTTGAATGTAAAATTGTGAAGGAGGTGGGGCATCTGTTTAGCCTGAACACATGTTTGCAAGTGCAATGACTCATGCATGTAGACATGACGTTGCTGCCCGCCCGCTAGCCGTCGCTCATCTCCTCCCTTTCAACCACCTCACCACCTACCGACGGTGCGCTCAATGTCGGAGTGTTTATTCAGGCCCGTGACATCCCGCCAATGCAATGATTCATCCCATCCCGCCGCTCTCACCACTGGGATGAACATGGCGTGAATCCACAACCGTACTTCCTCTCCGCGGCCATCGACGGACTCCATCGCCCGAGGTGCTCTAATGTTGAAGGACCGGTTCTCGATTTGGAGACGCGTGCGCTGCGGCGTGATGCCCGCACCGGCGGTGCATGAGGGTCGTTGAATTGGACATGAATTCGGCGGTCATGATTCATAGGTTGCCCGTGCGTGCCGCCTCGATTGCTTGTCCGACACCGGTCGGGACCACGTGCAAGATGCCCCGATTTGCAAATGAGGTTTACATGTTTTGTCCATGCCGTGCGGTGTGGCGACCTCTGGCGGATTCCAGCGCACATCTCAAGATCGCACTGCTTGGCGGCTGCACGGCTCCGCCGCGTAAGCTCAAGGCGTGCTGCATGACCATTGCTCTCTAATTTGCATTAATCGAGGTTTATCCGCACTGCGGAGCCAAGTTTGGACAGCGGTGGCGGAGGCCTTGAAGGCGCCTCTCCACCGCAGACGGACACGGAAACGGGCTCGAGGAGTATGAAATGCGACAACAAGGCAATGGGGCGACCAAAGTGGCAATGTGGAGAGCATGGACGAGGAACGGGATGCGGTACCTCATATGCACTGTGGACGACTTGCCGGAAGCAATCGATCATGCACTTGGCACGGAGGGAACCGCGCGACGTAACCGCCGCTTGTCGCGGCGAGACGCCTTTATACCAGGTGTGAACAAAGGGTGAAAGCGAAGAGAGGGCTAAGCGCCACATCGTTGTTGTCTTGGCAAACCATGTTTGACATCGACGCCGTGACAGCCCTCTTAAAGATCTTAAGTGTGGATTTTTGCCGATCGAACGAGTTACGAAGGACATGTACGAGGCCAAGTCATGCACCTATTTGGCCCCGATATGAGAAAATCCATGCTTGTGAGAAAGATCGCTGCTGTGGGCGAGTACGGGACGCAACCATTGCCCAAAGTGTGGACGCGGTTCGTGGATGGGTTTGATGAACGCCGAGTCCTCGGAAGGTCCTCCGGCATTGAAACCGCGATCAAACGCATGTTTGAATGGCGGAAATAGCACGATTGATGACTTGGTATGTCGGGAGGCAAAGCGAGAATGGGGACATGTCCATGATGGCGGATACCCGGCATGGAGAGCACTAGATGCGCTTGACGGTTTCGGCGATGAGCCGAGGAACTTGAGGTTAGCATTATCCACGACGGTTCAACCTGCTTTTGTGTCCGCAAACACGTCCATATGGCGGTTTTGGTATTTGTGCACAACATGCCACCTTGGGCCAAAGACAAAGGACGCGATGTCATCATGCCTCCGATTGTGCCGGGATGGTTAAAATTTCGATGTGTACATGGCACCCGGTAGATGAACTCAAGAGTTATGGAGGGGGGTGGACATGGAAGATTTCTCAATGCCGGTAAACCATCCTAAGAGGCATTTCAAGTTACGCGCAGCGGTTCTGCACATCATTGCCGATTACCCGGGGTTGGGTACCCTCACCGGATTGCAAGTGAGAGGGAAGCGAGCGTGTGTCGATTGCTGGCTGGACCTTGATTCTCGCTATTCCAGAGATTTGAAAAAGCCCGTTTATGTCGGATCGCGTCGGTGGCTACCAGCTAATGACAGTGGACGGTGGAGGATGATTGGTTTGATGGATGGACCTCGACCCAAACCAAAGCCGCCGCCAACGCTCGATGATATTGTGACGGATATGGCACGCAGAAGAACACCGCAGACGCGTCCGGGGCAACTTTGGAACCGTGGAGAATGTCGCCCTTGTTCGTAGTCCGCCATATCGGCCACATGCTTGTGTGGGCGCCAAAGGATGTGATGCACGTGGAAAAAACAATGCAGAGGCCATATGGCACACGGGGAGAGCGAGATGACATTGCTTCGCGCATGGACATGGTAGCAAGCGGAGGGAAAAGATGGTTGTGGCTCAGAGGACGATGGCCAATACCCGCAGCGCCAGACGCTTTGTCCAAATCGAGACTTGAAGATTGAGGGCATTAAACGCATCAAGCGCCCAGGCTATGGGTCCAACATATAGCACTAAGGTGGAAAGCGGGAAGTTGGCTGAAATGCATGCTGAGTGTGGAAGACCACATGTGAACTAACCCCGCCTCTCAAGTGTCGGTGAACGATTTTTTTGTTTTGGGTGTGTTAGAATAGCGAGTGCTTTGAGAATCGCCCGAGTCGTCTTTTATACGGAATGGTCCTTGGCCCTTGGAGATAATAATTTTTCGACCCTTAGGTTTGACCCGGAGGGTGGGGTAGAAATAGAGTCCTTGGGTATTGGGAATTTTTAGAATAAAAGGTGTCTATATATGCTAGGGATGCTCACAATATGCCAGCTTGTAGTCAAGTGGGGTGGTGGCTAGTTCCACCACGGTGGCCGAGAACGGACGCATGCACTGTGGGGAATTTACAACCCTAGTGGCGGAGCGGGACTACCCACGGAGAACCGGGAGAAGGCACACCCAAGACCGCGAGGTCGCGACTTTCCGTGAGGGGCGGAGCGGAGTCAGAAGAGGGGCGCTGCATACGACGCCAGCCAACCACCGCCTCGGCAGGAGGAAAAGGCGCGACGATCGGCAGGCGGGCGGCGGAGGAGAGAAATCGGGCGCCGGCAAGTTCGCGAGGAGGCGTGGAAGGAGCGCGCGAGGGCGGTCGATTTTTTTTTCTCTTCCACTGTGATCCGCAGGGTAGTCGAGGTTTTGTTTTTGGGAGACAACGAGAGAAGGAGATGGCGCCCCGAGCTGCGGCCGAAATCCCCACCACGCAGTGGCCCAACATGGACCACTGGAAAGTGAGAGCTGGCAGCCTGGTGCAGGAGCTGGGTCTGAAGTTCATGGAGAAGAAATGGTGCTACGACAGCCCTGCATTGGTGCAAGAGTGCGCCCGGCAATTAAGGACCAAGTCGCAAGAGGGTGACGCGAGGAAAAGGCCGCAGAATCTGGATTTGGCCTCTTCGAGCAAAGAATGGGCGAGAAGCATCGAGGATGGGAGCTTGGTGATTGACCCCAGAAAGAAGACCTTGAAAGCGCAGCCGCGCCATGAAGCCTGGGAAGTGAGAGTGAACAATGGTCGGGTGACTCGCCAACTCGTGGTTCATGGTGGGATTGGCCAAATGGATTTTGTGTTCCTGTAACCGGAAGTCGGATCATATGGCGGATCACTTCTTGGTTTTCTTCACGAGGTGGTCAAGGGTACACAAATTGATTGGGGAGGATGATTAAAGAGCCTGTGAGGAGAAGGCGATTTACTCTTCTTCCCTCGGCCCTCCTTGATTTCGCTTTTCCGATTCATGTATTTCGCATTCCGGTGTTTAACTGAGTTGAAGTCGGGTCCGCCCGCATGGTTGGAAGCCGGGGAACTCAAGGTAGAAGAGGAGGAATTGAAGGAGGATTCGCAAGGATTCCAAGCGGGGAGTGCGCTCGAAGGTTCAAGAGGAGGGGAAGTTTCAAGGGTAAGAAGCGAAGGGCGGCAACGGTAACGGGGATCAAGAAGGGGAGGGCAAAAGAAGCAGAGGAGAGGAACCCACAGCCACACCTGTGGTCACCAGTCAAGAGGCAGCAGGAACGCGGGTAAAGGAGGAAAAGTAAAGGGAATGGTAAGTTGCTCCCTGTGGGATGAACCGCTAGGGGAGAATGAGCGGGGAAGAGGCAGGACAACCTAGGAGAGGAGGGTTAACTTCCCGAGACCGCAACGGAGCTCCGGACATTTTGACATTTCACCGAACCGTCTGCCGAGGTGGGGATAGAGACACCGCTAAGAGAATTGTTGGAGGCGGATGGGCAAGGGACAGCCAATTTGGGGATTTGTGGTTTGACTTGCCATGGGCACGCAGCGGATCTCTTGATCAAGACCATGCTCACTTGGCGAGTGCAAGGCTGTCAGGAGAAGTTGCTCAAGGAGAAGTTGGAGAGCCCGGAAGAGAGAGGCGGCCGAGAGAGACGGAGGGCGGGCCATCAAGGCACAGGAGGCAAGGCACATGTCCACCAACAGAAGAGTAAATCAGTCAAGAGCTACAATTGAAGAGCGTGATGAGTCCCAGTGGGGAGTGAGCGGAGAAATTCAGAATCATGGAGAGGTGTTGTCCGGAAAGAGAGCTAGGCCAGTCAAGAGAGAGGTGGCAAACCGGATCCGAGCTGCCCACCGCAGAGCAAACAACCACCGTGGGAGCCACCACGGTGGCTAAATAGCCACCGGGCCGTGGAACGGGAACCCGAGGTGGGGAAGCACAATGGAGTGTCAGAGGAGGGACGGACATAGACAAAGCTGAGGATTGTCCACTGAGAGAGGAGGGACCTTGATGGCGGGCGAGGCAGGCGTCCTGGCTGAGGAGCGCGTCTGGCGGTTCAGGTGAGGGGAGTGCTCATCAAAGAGATGTGGTTGATTGGGAGAGGGGCGTCCAGGCAGATTTGAGAGTGTAGGGTTCCCAGTAGAGGGTCATCCGTGGGTGGAGTGAAGCCGAAGAGTGAGGGGATTGAGTGGAGAGGAGACCGGTTGGCGTCCGCCAAGAAGGCCGGGAGGATGGTCGAGGCGGGTGGGCTCACGCCGGAAGGAAAGGCGAAAAAAGAGGTAGGAGGCCGAGGCGAACCTGAAGGCTTTTCCAACCGCCCTGGTCCTCCCAACCATGTGTGGTCCAGAGGTGAGGGGTGAAAAGGGTCGGCCCGGAGACGAGAGAGAGTTCATTGGGAAGGGAAAGGTTCCTGAGGTAGTTGTGTGCGCTACTGGGAGGGATTGTGAGAGTGAGGGAAAATCAAACGCTGAGGGGAGTGGAAGGTGGATCGCAGAAATTCCTAAGTAAGGTGAGGCGATATAGGTGTCCATAGCCCCTAGGTCCGTGTTAGAGAAGTCTGATAGACTCGAAGGCGGCAGGTGGGGCCCGCCAGGGCCGAACTGCCACCGCGGGGTGGCCGAGTCTACCACGGTGGTGGGTTTGGGCAAGGTAGCTGGAGAAGGTGGGTAGCGACGGTGTCTAGAATCCATAGATTTAGCACCTTGACACAACACCATTCCCTTGGGATCGAATCCTACGACATAGAGGGTAAATGTGGCCTCTTTGGCCTTCGATGCAAAACCCATTCCACATTTTGGCGCCGGAATGAAATCACAAGGTTATAGGGGACTAACCATAGCTTAGGTGTCTAGTTTTGGAGTGTATCTAGTTAGGTAGATGGATGCCACGGTTGAGTCGAGGGTTCGAGTCAAGTCGGACGGAAGGCCACACGAGAAGCGACAACGCCAAGCAATCGGAAAGGTTAGGGTTGCAAACCGCGAGTTGAGGAGGGTCCACAAGACGCACCCGCTGGAAGGGTGAGCAAAGGAGATCGTTGGAGATCAATCGACCCCGCAGAACCGTTGTTGACCAACCACCGAATCAAGAACGATAGTCATGACCACCACCACACGGTGGTGGTCACCACCAAGCAACCTTATCCGTCAGTATGGAGAGGGAAGGGGTATGAAGACCCGATGAATTTGTTGAGCTTTTGAGGACATTTGCAAACCAGAAGCGGAGATGCACAGATTCATTGTTCTATGGAGTTCTTCGGGGTCCAAATAAGTGGTATAGGCGAATACCTCAAGTCACCACACCTCCAAAGAACCTATGAAGAATTAAAACCGCCTGTGAAAGGTTGGGGGCTTGACGAGAGGGATACGTGTTGTCCAAGCTTGGCTGCAGAGAGGAAAGAAGGAAACCTTGCAGCGTATGTGGAGAGGTTTCACACCACGCGATCAAGTGGCCCTCACTGAGTTGCAGCAATACGGTGGTTCGCTAAAGGCCCGGGTTCTAAGATGGGGAGACACGTAAGGTTACAAGCGGAGAAGAATTTGGGCAAGGCTATCAAGGCGGCGCTAAACTATGAGGAATCCAACCCGCAAGGGAGGAGGAAGGCTAAGAAGGAGAAGAAGAAGCCGTGGATCGGAAAAAGAAGGGATTCCTCATCCTCCTCGGAAGGAAGTTCATCGTGAAGAAAGCTCCACGAAGATTCCACGTAAAGTTCCTCGAGGAGGAAACGAGTGCGCCTGAGGAAGGCCATCGATGAGGAGCGCCAAATGGAAAAAGAAAATGAAGGGTCGCACGGACAACAAGGAGGGCAAGGGCAAAACAGAGGCGATGTACGCAAAGAAGGACGCGAATAAGCGAGAAGGGAGGCCGAGGTAGCCAAGAAAGTAGAACAACAGGGGAACAAGATGGAGGAGATGATGGCAAAATTCGAAATTCCATCTTAATGCGGTCAAGGAACATGAGAGGCGGAGAGTCACGAACCCACGAGCCAACCTCTTCGCTCAACGTGGGGCGCAGGGACACTCCAAAGCTAATTGTCCGACGACAAGGTACACCCGGGATATGAGGAAGAGGAGGAAGAGGGTCCGTGGAAGATACATACGATCCGGAGGTTCAACAACCCAAGTGTACCCAAAGACCATGTACCCGCCAACCTACGTAATTCCACGGGTAGGCGTCAGAATCAGGGTAACAATCCAATGGGCACCGCTTGTGCTATAATTGTCAACCTTGGACACTATGCGCACCTTATCCAACTCGTCAAGGCAATGGAGATTTTGATAAACTATGTCAAGATTAGCAAGGGCATTTGGGTGAAGTGTGCTCCAAAGCCCCAAAGACGGTGAGGATCACAGCCCACCAACGGAGTTCACCCAAACCCAAGTCCTGTCCGCCATGCATGTTGAGGACGACTTATGGCGGTATGGGAGGATGCCGAGATTGGAACCCCGAGGAGCTTGGAGGATTAGACGAGGAAGCGATTATTATGGGGAAGCCTCCGCCATGGTCGTAGAACAAGGAGCACAAAAGCAAAAGAGAGCGACGTGGGGAAAAAAGAAGAAAGGAGGCGGATACGACCACGGATCGATGAGGGAGAGAGTGTCGCCACCAGGGCGGAAATACCAACACCGAACGCTAAAAAAGAAAACAAGTCCTGGTGACTTGGCGGATGGACCATATGTGCAAAAGAGTGATGCAAATGAGACTGAGTGTTCCAATGCGGAAAGGTGAATGAAGGTCACGACGAAGTAAGGGGTGGAACCCTACCGATTTCGAGAAAGTTACCGAACCGGAGTTAGGGTTTCCACGACGGGCGAAGTCATGGATATGATACAAGAAGAATTGGCAAGGAGGCTACGGGGAAAAGGCGGGTGTCGATTTCCACCACCCTGTGGGAGTCCACCACCCCACCGGAAGGGCCACTGCACCAAGTCATGACGAACCGGGAACCCAACCAACCAAACTCGGATGGTAAGGTCGGGCCACCGCTTCTTTCAATCTCGCCGAGGCCATCATGGACCAACATTTCATGATCACATTCGGACAACCCTCCGAGACAATCCATGTATAGGCAATGATCGAGGGCGTTAAAAGAGGCGCAACCCAAAAAGAGGCGCAATGTTCCTATACCAGGCCGCCGCGCGTGAACTTGGTATCCATGGTGGATCAAGGCCCACCAACCTGTGGAAATTTCGGATGTGTCATCAAAGGAGTGCCTCTCACGGGTCGGTGTAAATATTATGACGTAAGACACGGCTAGGAAATTGGGCTTGGATATTGAACATACTACCAAGGTTTTGAGGCTAAACATGTCCGTAATGGTGCCCGGGTGCTAACGACCATTGGAACCATCCCTACTTGATGGATTATGTAGTCATCCAAAAAAATCGCTGTGACGACGCCCTAATTGGCCGAACATGGATGTACGATCGCAATGCACGCCAAGTGGGCGGAAGGAAGTTTTTAAACCGCTGGAATGGGATCCCAAGACCAAGGAGGGAAGGATGTGCCTATCGTGGAGTAAGGACATGTATGCAGTGAAACTCCAATCAAAGAGGGTACACCTCGGCAGAGGACACGCGGAGGGGGAAGAGGAAGATAGGTTCCGTCGCACACATCTCATGGTCCGATGAGGAGCGACTACCGCAGAGATATCCATATACAATTAACCCAGGGTCGTTACGGGTAACCGAATGCTCCGGAAGGGGTCCGGCGGGATTCGAACAGCAGTGGAGAAGTGGAGGAGGCGCCACGCAGCTCACGCCGGAGGATTTGTTTAGGGAATGGGGCATGAGAGAAGAGGAACCGCGGAGCCGTAAGAAGGATTCGGGGTTAGCACCGCACGAGAGCGAGTGGCACAGTGAAGTCAAGGACGTTGAGGTTCTTCCGGAAGGTGCTCAAATTCTCCGAACAATGGATGCGGCGTTGGAGGAAGGAATGAAGCAACCGCTTAATTTATCGATGTTTTCGCCTTCGAGGTAAGACATGAAGGGATCCCAAAGAATGGGCGAGCATAGGATTGACTCGGAACCGTGGAGCAATCCGAAGGATTCCACAAGACAAGTTAAATAAGTACTCCTCAAGGTAAAGGATCGCTTGGAGATGTACCTCAAGGCGGACGTGATCTATCCTATAGTCAATACCGAATGGGTGGCTCCAATAGTGGTAGTACCTAAGAGGCGCCAGCAAAATCCGAGTTTGTCGACCGGAGAAGGTTGAATAAGGTCACCAAGAAGGATCACTTTCCGCTACCCTTCATCGATAATATCCTCGGATCCGTCGCAGTGTAATGGCGATTCATTCCTAGACGGTACTGGGTATAATCACCGCACCTTAGGGATTGGCCTCGACCGCTTACAACCGACTGGGGACATATGCTTACAAGCGCAGCGACGGGTTGACGGAGCACTGGGTCCTTCGCGAGCCATCGTCAAAATTTTCAAGGACTTCGCGACTTTATGGAAGTTTTCCGACGACTTCGCAGATTCGGGTGGGACCATCCGTCCGGAAGTGCCCGAGCGCCGCCGAGCAACGCAATTATGCGCATCCGAAAAGTGCTACTGCATGTCGAGGAATTGCAGCATCAATTTTCAAGCCGAGGTATAGAAGTAGATCCGGACAAGGTAAAGGTCATCGCCACCCTTAGAGCACCAACAACGCTAAAGGAACTCCGCGGTTCCCGGGATGGTCGATATGACGCTTGCTCCAAATTTCGCCAAGCGCCCCACTAACGAGCTTGTTAAGGAAGGATCGAGGGAGGACGACGAACGGAGGAAGCAGTGACTTACGCACTACACGCCACAGCCCCACGCTAAAAGGACCGGATCGAGTAAGAAGTTCCACGCTGTTGATGTTTCATTTGCAATTGGGTCCCAGCTGCCGGATGAGAAGAAGAAGGATTTTCCGATCTACTGCCGGGAGACAACTAACGGACGCGAGCAAAGTATATACCACGGAGCGCAAGCACTGGAATGGTTTACTCGGTCGAAATTCGACACTACCTCCTCTCGTATGAATTTGTGTTCCATGTTGACCACTTTGCCTTGAAACACCTTGTGAATAAACTCGACCTTTCGGACGATAGCACTGGATCTTGTGAGTTTACCTTCACAAAGGAAACGAGAGAGGGTAGGAAGCATATCAATGCCGACTTCATATCTCGATTGAAAACAGGAAAGGTGGAAAACCACCAGAAGACGACTTTCGATGAGACACTGCTCGCAGGAGTTGCAAACCAACCAGTGAAGCCTGGAAGGAGGGAGCCAAGATCGATTGAGAAGGGAGGGTGGCTTCAAGACCAACATATCGTGAGATATACGATTATCTTGGCACAGGCCAAATTCCTCCACCTATCCAAGACATGATTCAAAGGCTTGTCCACTACTCCACCATTCACACGGCACAACATGAATTTATACCGAGTCACCCCGACGGCGTGGAGCGGTTATGGGTACGCATCGGTGAGCGGAGTCCCGAGCTCTTTACAAGAAGAGGCGGAGGTCATTATGCCGCGCATGTCACATGCAGAAAATTTTGAGGTCGCTTGGTGGCCTACAATGTACAAGGATGCCGGGGAGTTCGTGAAGCGCGGACGCTTGCCAAAGGGTCGGCAAGCCAACAGAACAACCCAATGGCCCCTTGTCCCCATACTTGCACCGCACCATTCGAGAAATGGGGAATCGATTTTGTCCCCTATCCAAAAACCAAGGCTCGCCAAAACCAATACATCCCGTGGCCACAGACATCGACGCGATGATGGTAGAAGCACGCATCGCGTAGATTCGACGCCGTAGCGGCGATTCTGCTCGAGCAAATCATCACCGATATGGCTGCCACCGGAGCGGTCGCGATGAGGAACACATTTCGTCAATCGTAATCTCCAACATGACCAACCACTTCAACGCCGCCACGTGAAGTCCACGCCTTTATAACCCAAAAGCCAATGGGACGGAAAAGGCAAATGGCTTGTTGTGCAAGATCCTAACCAAACTCACCGCGTATGCGATGATCGATATGAAATCGCATTCAAGACTGCATCGGACCGCTGGAAAAGTGACAACGCAAAGAAACCTCAGATTATCTTACTTACGGCATTCACCATGCCAATAGAATTCAAGTTCCCACCGAGAATACAGGAACCAAGTCGAATGGGAGGAAAGTCGCTTGGAAAGGTTGGTGGGTTTCAACGACACGGAGGAGAGAACAAGCCCTCCAAGTTATGCGGATGTCCAAAGAGGAGGAAGGAGTGGCACGACAAGAGATTGAAGCCAAGAATACGTTGTTCGGGATCCGCTTTACTATACGATAACCGATACATGCACTTTCTGTAAATTACATCTCGATGGATGGGGCCCAGTTTCGTGGCCGGAACCGATCAATTCAACTCATTTTAGTGGCTCACCCTTGCCAACGCACAACGGTTGGCGGGTCAAGAAATATTACCAATAAGTTGGCGAGGACGCCAACAAATGAGAAGGGAGTATGTGGAAGACCACATGTGAACTAACCCCGCCTCAAGTGTCGGTGAACGATTTTTTTGTTTTGGGTGTTAGAACAAAGAAGCAGAGAATCGTCTCACGGAATGGTCCTTGGCCCTTGGAGATAATAATTTTTCGACCCCTTAGGTTTGACCTTGGGTGAGAAAATAAAATATGTCCAAATATACATGTACAATATTTGTGTAGTCAAGGTGGTGGCCCCCACCACCTGCCCCAGAAAGTCGGCGCCCAGTGAAGAGGGGCGCTGCTGCACACGACGCTGTGCCAAATCACCGCCTCGCGGGGAGGAGGAAAAGGCGCGCGATCGTGGAGCGCGGCGGGCGGAGGAGAGAAATCGGGCGCCGCAAGTTCGCGAGGAGGCGTGGAAGGAGCGCGAGGGGCGCTCGATTTTTTCTCTTCCGACCGTGATCCGCAGGTAGTCGAGGTTTTGTTTTTGGGAGACAACGAGAAGGAGATGGCGCCCGAGCGGCAAATCTCACACGCAGGGCCCAACATGGACCATCGGAAAGTGAGAGCCGGCACTGCGTGAGCCGGGTCAAGTTCATGGAGAAGAAATGGTGCTACGTACCGCATTGGTGCAAGAGTGCGCCCGCAATTAAGGACCAAGTCGCAAGAGGGTGACGCGAGGAAAAGGCCGCAGAACTGGATTTGGCCTCTTCGAGCGGTATGGGCGAGAAGCATCGAGGATGGGAGCTTGGTGATTGACCCCAGAAAGAAGACTTGAAAGCCGCAGGCCGCGCCATGAAGCCCGGGGAAGTGAGAGTGAACAATGGTCGGGTGACTCGCCAACTCGTGTTCTACCGGTGGGATTGGCCAAATGGATTTTGTGTTCCTGTAACCGGAAGTCGGATCATATGGCGGATCACTTCTTGGTTTTTCTTCACGAGGTGGTCAAGGGTACACAAATTGATTGGGGAGGATGATTAAAGAGCCGTGAGGAGAAGGCGAATTTACTCTCTTCTTCCTCGGCCCTCCTTGATTTCGATTCATGTATTTGCATTCCGTGTTTAACGAGTTGAAGGTGGTCCGCCCGCATGGTTGGAAGCCGGTCAGGAACTCAAGGTAGAAGAGGAGGAATTGAAGGAGGATTCGGGCAAGGATTCCAGCTTGGGAGTGCGCTCGGAAGGTTCTAAGAGGGAGGAAGTTTCCAAGGGTAAGAAAGGGGCGAAACGGGTCGAACGGGATCGGAAGAAGGGAGGCACCAGAAGAGGAGGAACCCACACACCTGTGGTCACCAGTCAAGACGCAGCAGAACGGGTAAGGAGGAAAAGTAAAGGGAAATGGAAGTTGCTCCCTCCGTGGGGATGAAACGCCGCTAGGGGAGAATGAAGGGGAAGAGGCAAGGGCAACCCCTAGGAGAGGAGGGGTTAACTTGGCCGAGACCGCAACGAGCTCCGGACATTTTGGCGACATTTCACCGAACCGTCCCCGAGGTGGGGATAGGAGACACCGCCATACACGAGAATTGTTGTGGAGGCGGATGGGCAAGGGACAGCCCAATTTGGGATTTGGTGGTTTGACCGGCCATGGCGACGCAGCGGATCTCCTGATCAAGCCATGGCTCTCACTCGAGTGTGCAAGGCCAGGAGAAGTTGCTCAAGGAGAAGTTGGAGAGCCTGAAGGCGAGAGCAAGGCGAGGAGCGCAGACGGAGTGCGGCGGCCTTATGCAAGGCATGTGAGCGCTTAAGGCACATGTCCACTCCAGAAGCTTTAGTAAATCAGTCGGGGGCGATGCTACAATTGAAGAGCTTCAGATGAGGTCTCATGAGTCCAGAGTGGAAGGCGCCTTGGAGAAATTCAAGAAGCGGAGAGGTACAAGGAAAGAGACGGTTAGAGTCAAGAGAGAGGTGGCCAAACCAAGAAAGGCCGAGCAATGCCCACCGCAGGAGCCGTGGAACCACCACGGTGGCTAAACCAGCCACCGGGAACGGGAACCGAGGTGGGGAAGTCACCGACGGAGTGTCGCAGATGGAGGGATGATCCCCGGAGAATCCAGCCGCCTGTGATTGTCCACGGAGGAGAGGGTAAGGACCAGACGAAGGGCGACAGTTACGCGTCGGATGAGGATGCTCATGTCCCCGGCTTCGCCGCATGGTGAGCGGTGCTCACTCTAAACGTGTATGTGGTTGTTGGGACAGGAGGGGCGTAAACCACCGGGTCAGACATCTTGACACAGCGCTACGCTGGTTCCTTCGAGTAGAGCGGCGCCTATCCTCCGCAAGTGGTGTGGAAGAGATGAGCGAGGCGCAGCGAGCATGGAGGGAGGAGCACATATGGTTGTCCAAATGAGGAGGAGCGGGACAATGGACATAGAGGTCACAGCGCGCAACGTCCGCTGGAAGGCGCGAGGGAAATTCAAAGGAGAGCGAGGTGGAGGTTGTGGGGAAAATCGCCGGATCGAGAGGCGAGGCCAAGAGCGAGAGGGTCCCCATGGGCCGAGGGCGAGGCAAAGAATCGGAGGCGGCGCTGATTTTAGGGGAGTCGCGATAGCCTAGGACCGGGTTTTTCAGCGAGGATAGGGAGTTCCATCACCAGAGTCATGTTGCTTAGATTGGTAAGGCGCGTGGTAGGAGAGCTACAATTTTAGACACTAAAGAGAAGTGAGTCGTGTTGGACCACAGATGTATAAGAGACCCTGGGTGTCTCTCAAGGCGACGATTTCGTGTGAACTTCCGTATCGAACCGCCGAGTGGGGTTGATTGGAGACGTCCGTCAAGATCAAACGCGCGACCGCCTTCCGTCACAAGAAGGCCGGAAGATCTCGGATGGTCGAGAGCGGAGTGGCCAAGCTCCACGCCTGGGTAACGGAGAAGCGCACGAAAAGGTAGAGGAGCCGGCCGAGGCGGAACTGGAAGGCGACCCAAGCACCGATCGGGTTTTCCCGATCCTCTTTCCAACCGCTGCCACTGTGTGTTCATTCCATGAGAGGGGTCTGTGTGGCCCAAGGAGGGTCTGTGGCCCAAGGAAAAGGGGTCTGTGTGGCCCGTGAGACGAGGGAGAGTTCATTGGAAGGGAAAGGTTCCGAGGGTAGTTGTGCTACCGAGGGATTGTGAGAGCGTGTGAGGGAAAATCTAAACGCGAGGTGGAAGCGGTGGTAGGATCGCAAAAGGGGCGGTGAGGCGATATAGGTGTCCGATAGCCTAGGTCCGTGTTAGAGAAGCCGCGACGGTAGACTCCGCGAAGGCGGGCGCTTGGGGGCCCGTGTGCCGAACTGCCACCGCGGTGGCCGAGTCCCACGGTGGTGGGTTTGGGCAGTGGAGAAGGTGGGAAGTGAGCGACCAGGGTCTAGAATCCATAGATTTAGCACACCTTGACACAACACCATTCCCTTGGGATCGAATCCTAGGACTATAACGACATAGAGGGTAAATGTGGCCTCTTTGCGTCTTCAGATGCAAAAACCCATTCCACAACTGGCACATTATGTTGGAAATCATATTCCCCATTGTCCTCCGGGGGTGCATAGAGCCAGAGGTGTACAAGGCGGTTGTAAAGCTAGGACGCCTTTACCGGTGGATTTGCCGGTAGACGATACCGGTCGGGACATCCAAGCAGTAGCGAGAGGCGATGAGGGTAATGTGCTCTCTCGAGAAGCAATTTCCCCAAGATGTTTGATATATCAACCCACCTCATATTACACTTAGTGGACGTGGTGGCGCTTTGGGCCCTTCACTAGGTGGATGTACCCGGTGGGAGGTATTTAGGATCCGAGCGGACGGTCTGACGGTAGACGAGTCCAGATAGCGGTGGGGTACATGCGTGAGGAGAGTTTGCATTTGCATGACATTTCTCCGCGTTTCGCTCACGTGGGAGAAGCATGGACTGCGATGAGCGTATGGGGAGAAGGTCTTTGGGTGTCGGCCGTGCGTACATTATGGATGCCGTGGAGGCACGCCAGCACATATGTGTTGTATCACACGGTGCGGCCGTTCTTGGACATGTCTGAGGAAGAAGTTAGGACAAACGGTGCAGGATGGTCGACGGACTTTCGGACGGTGGATATGGAAGAAGGGCTCGACGCATGGGATGGGCATCCTTGCATGACCCGCAGTGACCGCAATCATGGATGGGCTGCGTTGCAAGCGGTGGCATATAGCCACATGTGGAACAAAGGCAGCCACCTCGAGCAGTGGAGGCGGACAAAGCGTCGCGGAGTACAAAGGATAGTCACGGTGGCCAGTTTCTCATGGTGGGGCGGCGACATTGAAGAGGGCGCCCGTTCTACGCACATAGAACAAATACTCCGCTGCGGTTCTATGAGTTTAAGCCAATTTTGTTGAAGGTTAGATGGTACAGTGTCGGCCGGGAGGGACAAGGCCATCGATGCGAAAGTCGTACGGTTGACATTGTAAATACGGAGAAAGTTTGTGTGTCTGGTGCGCTCAATAGATGGTCCGTTTGCCATCGCCATCGCGTAATGATGCATCGCATCCAGACGGGGATGAAAACTAGGGTTGGCCATCTGGTACCCCCGGCGAGGGATGGAGGGACACGGAGGCAGTGGGCGGAGCCATATAGCGCATGGCATGTGGCCTATGGACGTCGAGGATGGGCGTAACCTCCGGACCAGCGACGTAATGTAATGTGGCTCCATTGGAAGACACGTAACCAAGCGTGACACTACGAAGATGGGGGTAACCTCCGGACTAATGACGTAATGTGGCTCCAATGGAAGACAATCACGTGACATCTAAATACCGTGGTCTTGATGGCGGTGTTCACATGACGACACCGATTATCGGCAATATGCAATGATGAGCTCTTCTAGATCGCACTCAATTGTGGGCAAGGGACTACAAGTTGTCGTAATATAAAACACTAGTCATTATGGCGAAGGAGAAGGGCACGGTGAGGATTTGCGCGATAATAATGACGGCCGACGAGTTTGCAAACAAAGGCTTTCCATATGAAGAGCTTTGAATTTTGGCAGTGGCGACCCTTGGCTTGGCAACTATCAGGAAGGGGGCAAGCCAATGCCTTCAGCATGGCGCGGTGGCGTCCGCCGAACGGGGCAATGGACAGGAAGGGAAGGGCGTGGAAGCTGAGTTTGCAGACATCGTATACCCCCGCTAGGAGCACCACTGTCGGCAGGCGTCGCCGACGCCGTCGCCGACGCCTATCCGTAGGTGGGTGGGGAGGATGAGAGGGCAAGCTCGTCTCGAGCTACCTCGCTCATCCACCCCAGCCACCTAACACCTCTGATCCGAGCCGCGCGCGCGCCTCACCAGGCCACCGCGTCCTACATAGACACACGAGAGTTGTGAGGGACAAGGGAACATGGCAGCCCGAACCAATGGCAGATTTGAGGACATGGAGACGTGGAATATCCCAGCCCCGACAGACGCGGACTTGGAGCATTGCGTTCGCGAATTGAACGCAGGGTGACGATGCTTTGCTATCAGATGAGGTGGGTGTTTCGAGACTGGATTGACAAGAACGTCTTGTTCACAATTTGTACACACGTTGATGCGGTTGCTGCGGGCGTTGCAGTGCACCTGCTTGGCATCTTTGGCATTCATGCGCAGACATGTGGAGGCAGCCCATGGCAACACGGGAGGTGGTTGGGAATGCGAGAAGGCAAAACCGAGGGGGAGGAGCGGGTAAGAAGCCGAGCATGGTGGGGCGGGGTCCCTGCGCCGACACAACGGATGAGGAATGGCGGCGGCGGTTTAAGGGGAGGTGTGATGACAAGGGGTGTGCGAGGCGGATCTTGATGGAGTGGTGTCGAGGTGGACAACGATGCACTTGTGACCTTGATAAAAGGAATGGCGTGAAATGGCTGAAGGAGGCAATGCAAAAGCAAAGGACAGGAAGGGAAGGGAATCCGATGTTGTTCGAAGTCAGCGAAGCAAGGCCTGTTGAACTGTGAGGACAAAGGTTGTGAATGAACTGGGGAACATGGCAAGATGGCGCGACGTTCCGAGAGGGGAGAAGGGACGGTTAGTGAAATCGGTGTCGGAAGCCTTCCCCGACCTGGTGGTGAAGTCCAGCATAAGCCGACACTTTGCGCAGATGACTCGCACGCGCAATTCTCGATGTGTGGAGGCCGCAAAGGCAGCGGCATTAGAGGAGAGGGAGCAGGAGGGGGGAGGAGCAGGTAAGAAGCCGAGCATGGTGGACGAGGAGGAGTGGGAAGATGCCCTTGCACAGGCTCGGATGGAGCTGCAAGCAGGAAGTTCGAGCCATCAAGTATGAACTTACTGACAAGAGAGGCTGGCCAAAAACGGAGGGTGGGGCCAAACCCTTGGGGCAAGGGGAGGCGTCTTTGGATGGGTGCTTGGTTTGAGAAGAAGCATGGAGGTACCCAAATCAAGAGGAGGCTGAATTTGGGAGATCAAGAGGACGATCTCCATGCAACCTCTCAGGCGGTTCGCGGTGGCGGTCATCCCGAGTTCATACAATGGTAAGACATGGAATAACCGGAACCACCCCAGAGGTTCAGGCTATGGCCAGGAGGACAAGGGAGATGACAATTTTGTTGAACGACATGGAATTGGAGATGGATCCAGATCTGGTGGCATTTCCGAGACGAAGGATGGAAGACAGGGCAGGCACTGCTGCAGGAGGTGGTGGTGTGGATGTGGGGGGGATAAGTAGGAGGACGGTGGGAGTAGAATGCATTGGGAGAGAGGAGGGGAGACAAAACACGAAGAGAAAGGGGAGGGGGCTTGGTCCGAAGGTGGGATGGTGCGATGGTGGAAACAGTGTCCGAGTGAGGCTATGACGGGCAATGTGATCGTGGTGCCGACGACGCCACGATCACCAAGGTGATGGAACGTCCATGCCCGGTGATAGTGTGAATGCCGAGTGTGAGAAGATGTGTAGGGAGAGGCGGTGGCGAATGGAGGAGAGGAGGGTGTGCCGTCACCGTCAAGTTGCGGCCATGGCCGTAGGCAGGGGAGGGACTTGGAATCAGCTGTAGCGGCCATGCCGGTTCACGGAAGGAGGGGTGTGTCAAGAGGGCAGCCGGCTGGTAAAGGGCGTGTGTTGGGAGGGTGCCCGTCACTGCCTAGTGACGGGCAGAACTGCACATTGTGGACGGAGATGGGGTCAGAGGGAGTGACGAGGGCCGTGAAAGACATGAGGGATGGAATCGGAGGGCCGGATGAGAATTACATTCCGTGGGGAGGCAATTGTGTCTCAGCAAGGCGGCATGTGTCAGCGTGGCAGAACAAATGGGGTGGGAGAGGAGGCGGTGGCGAATGGAGGAGGCGGGGTCCATGGCGAAGCCATGGTCGTGGTGGGGCCAAAAGGCGAGTGGCAGCCATGAGGGAATTCGAGGGGAGGGAGAAAGGCGAGGCAGCAAAAATGTTGATGGCAAAACGTCGAAACAACGATGGCGCAGAGTATGAGGAAGGGGCGACATTGAGGGCGTGCCTAACCGTGCTGCATACATACCGGGCGACCCGATGCGAAAGCATGGACCTCCAATGAGGCCCCATTGGAGGCTACGCCACTGTGACAAAAGGTGGAGGCCGAAGAGGAAAGCGGGGAGGTGCCTGGAGGCGGCAGCGGGGCCGCAGGGGCACGGGCCGCCACAGTGAGCGAGGATGGAAGGAGTGATATGGGCAAGAGGTACATAAGAAAGCAGTATGGGGTGCGGGAAGGTAAGCAATTGAAGGTCGTTGTGCACACTATATCTGCACATGTCTTGAAGGGCATGCTGCGATGTTTGTACGTGGTGCGTGCGAGGAGGAAGGGAGGTGGATGCGATGGAAAGGGAAAGCTGGTCGTGAATGACGCAAGAGGAAGGGAGGAAGAAAATCGCAAAAGCAGGGGTTGTAGGAGGTTTCCTTCTCATGCATACGATGAGGAGTAGGAAATTAGAAATGAAGAAGCATACTGTATGGAGCGAAAGAACCCAGCGTATGAAAACAAACTCCTAGGCAGAAGGACAAAGTAGTAAATACTGATAAGAAGGGCTGGGCGAGCCATGGCAAGAAGCCGATGGGCATGGGGGACAAGCCGGGCACGTAACGCCCGCTAGAGAAGGTAGGTTGCGCGACACCGGATACACAAAAATAGGCCGCTGGGGTGAAATGTGGGATGTATGTATCCGTACAGGTTTTCAGGAATGATGAATACAAAGTATAGTATCCTGGACGTGTACAATTTACGTACGTTAGCAGTATGTCGTATAACTGTGTTTTATACAAAATGAAATATAACCGTATGTCACAGGAAATTATCGTATATGGCATATTACCAATACCAGTATTCTACGAAGGCTGTATGCATACATGTATTTATTTATATGTATTCATACGAGGTAATAAGGGAAACCAAGTATTCTATATGGTAAATGTAGTAAAGGAGGAAGGTAGATGGGGAGGAGGTTCGGTACCAAGCCTCCAAAAGTGTTACAAGACTTTTCTTGTAACACTTTATATGTTGCAACCGTGTTGCAATCTTGAGAGAGGACAAAAGCGCCTCTCACTTCATCTCAACAAAATTGCAACACCCTTGCAACATGGTTGCAACAAACACTCCGGTTTGGTTTCCAAGCCAAAGTGTAACAAGCGGCCCAAAAAGTGTTACATGACCCCAAAATTGCAACATAAGTGTTACATCCGGGGGTCCAAATCTTAACATAAAGTGTAACATAGGCTGCCTTTTCTAGCTGGGATTGAAATCCAACACCACTATATTAGAGATGTGGTGGAACGAGGTGCTGTTAAAGTGGGATATGTACATACAGATGAGAATGTGGCAGATGTGCTGACTAAGGGCCTGGTAAAGCATAAGCATTACAAGCACCTTTCAGGTTTGGGCCTGGAAGACTACACAAGATATATGGACAGCAGCCAGTGACTCATCTGGTGTTGGTGGGGGCGGAAACCCGAAGGTTTCCAATTTGTTGATGAAGAGTGTCCACAATTTGCTTGTGGACACAGATAACTGTACACGCTCCCCACAGGCACGAGGTCGTCACCGATGAAGGTAAGTGCAAAATGCGAGAAGGACCCACGCCCGCCGGAGGATGAAGCTCACCTTACATTCATCCGGTGGCTCAACGCCCATGGATGGCTTGACGCCTTCCTTGGCGCCATCAGTAGCACGTTTCGCAGCAAAGGATGTGTTCCAGTCCGATCCCGCCTTAGCTAGGCGTAGGCAAGCGAGTGGAGTAGGCGTATGAGCCCGAAGCGAAAGTCGCCGCCGGGTTCGTGACCCAACACGAGGTGCCCGAAAGTTGTTCCTGGTATAGGTCCTGGGTTGCCGGGGCAGTTGCTCATGAAGCGAGCCAACTCCTCCAGTGACCCACACCTACTCCATGGCAACCTTCCCAGCGGCGCTTCCGTCTCTGTTGCTGCGCTGGATTTTGCGTTGGGCTGTTTCCTTCTCCTTGGCGTCTTCACTGGGCCGGCGTATGTCTTGCCGCTGCGCGTCTGCATCGTTGCTAGGCGATGGTGGGCTTGGCAGCTGAGCTTGATAGCAGCCAGGAAGGTGAGGGAGATGGTGGCGGCGGCAAACGCTTGCGCTATGATTAAGTCCGTCGCTGGCGTAGGGGTTTACGCTGGGTTTGTGCACGCTCCGTTCTGCGTTCTGAAAGGATCCCGTTTTTTTTTATGACTAGAAGATCGTCGATGATGGTCATAGTTGCGCAAGTCATATACCTAAAGTTGCTTTAGAGGGAGTGTTGGAAATAAAGCCAACATTAAGTATAAAGGTTTTTTAGGTTAAACATACGTGAACCGTTTTTAGGGTTTAGTATATAAACAATACACACATACAATTTTGTAACCATTATTTCATTATTTGAAATCAAGCTTTGTCGAGCCAAACTGCTCTCCGCAAATTTACAAGATCATAGGGATGTGTGCACATTAAGGCATCCACATGCGGGCTGTCAAGTAGACATAAGCAAGGATTTCCAGCATTAAAGACGGTGAATTCCAACGTGATAGTGAACATAGGTGATAAGCATTCACTACTCTCCGAGTTACAGTTTTTAGCAAGTCCTCAACGTACTTCTGGTTTAGACGGACCTTTGTATTGCCAGCTTTGCCTTTTGAAGAATGCAATCTTATGCTAAGTAATTTCTACTTTGTGTTTGATGCATGGGCGAGAGCGTGATGCAATTCTCTGGTTTTAGAATTGTGCCGTACTGGACTTCGTATGCAAGGTTTCGCTCGCAGGTAGTGTGGGTTTTGCTAACATTTTAGAAAGCTTTTATAAGCAGGGGACCCTTTTTAGGATGAAACTAGGACACTAAGCTAGTAGCAAGCTGCAAGCCAAAGTCTTAAGTTCTTCGTTAGGTTTTCTTTCTTTTTCTATATCTAATTACACTAGGCTAGTAGCAAGCTGCAAGCTGAGTCTTAAGTTCTTCGTTAGGTTTTCTTTCTTTTTCTATATTTAATTACAGGTGGGAATTACAATACTTGTCCACTGCAATATCCGATATCACGACTTCGGCCATGCATGTACATAGAAACCTAAAGGCCTATAGCGGTATTGTACAAATTGGCCATTTATTTCCTTTGTGTATCAATGTGTGGAGTTAGATGTATGTCATTACATAATTATCAATAATCTAATATATTTTTATTAAATTGATAATATTATTCAATAATAATCTGATACGAACATCGCCGCCTAGCTTACTCCAATGGCATAGGAACAACGCCATCAACATAAGTATATATAAAAAAGCTTCATAATATTTTGGATAAGTCTTTCATTAAATGTGAAAACTGAAAACTATAACCAATCAGTTTCGTTAATTCTCTCTTTTTCACCTTAATCCTTGAGGTCTACTTTTATTTTCCTGTGCTGGATGGGTTTTTCCCCATCGTCTTTCCCCTCAATAAAACACAACATGCTTATGTTTGGTTAACGTTAGGAACAAATTCCTTTAACCAACGGTCCATAGTTTCTAAGAATGACTCTTCAAATAACACTCGCCTAAAGCCAAGTTTTAGGTGACATGATCGGCCCAGGCACCTTCGAGTGTGCGGTGGATCTTCTTGCGGCGTTCTTTCCCATCGCTTTTGGGCTTGGTTTGCAGCCACGGCCTCCAGCTGTGCTCTTAAGGAGTTGGGCCTCTTCCCCCATCTTGTCCTCCCGTTTCTTAATTCGGCATTCACATATCATGGAGGCTTTTGTCGCGGGCGTTGAGGAGGGGACTTTTCCCATGTAGGCCTCACTAAGATTAGCCAGGGACTCTTTATCCTCCGAGGCGAGGGCTGCCATGCCGTCTTTTTCCTCGCTTTCTGAGGTTGGACTCCGGAGGCTTCAGGCGTCCCTCTTGGAGAAAGAGTACGGGCAGGCGCAATTGGCCCTCCTCCGGGATTTGTCATGACACCCTGGTGTTGTGTTCGGTGAAGGGGTATGTGGGTGCATGCATGTGCATGAATGTGGTATGTATGTCCGCTTATGGACATGCATGCATGGTGGGCATGCATGATGGATGTGCATGCAATGCTGAACATGCGTCTGTGAGTTCTGAGGATGGCCACAAATCGCGTGTGGGTAGCGGGTGTCAAAATCGTGATCACCCGTAATTGCGGCAGAATTATTGAGAGCCGCGTTACTGGAGGCACCGCCTTTTCGTGAGGGTGTCAAGGCGCCGCGAGGCACCGTGATTCGGCGAGAGAAGGCGCGCAAGCATTTAGGCGATAAGATAGGCAAGTGGAGGCGGATTGCCGATGTTTGTTCTGGGAGGCACGCCCGTCTTTTCGGGAGGGTGTCAGGCGCCTGGCTGTGATTCGGCCCGAGCACTTGCGGGCGGATAAGATATGGCAATCGGGCCGAGGCGGATTGTCGATGTTTGTTCTGGGAGCAGCATACGGATCCCAACGTAGCATAACGAAGTTTCCTGACATGACGACTCTTGGGAAGTGTGGATGAGCGATTGGATCCTACATCCAAGTCGAAATGAAATTTTGCACATCACAATCCCTTGATTTGGATCTCGGCGGCGTGACAAAGGTGGTCTTGACTTAGCGGTGAGTGCTGTGAAGGGAACTCAAGGACATCAGGAAGGACGGTGGAGCATACGAGATAAGTCCATGGTGGTGATGATGAGGGTCTGTAGACTACTCGTGTTGTTTTATGCGGTCGGTCCATTACGCATTTATGCCTAGCGTAACTAGAACCCGCATATTTGTGGCGGAGGTTGTGGGATGAAGTGATTGACAAAGCTGTCATGGTTGGGTGATTGAATGGAAGGGGCCAACACTAACTTTGATGACATGCCATACATAGTTTCGCAGAGGAAGGGATTGTAAGGTAATGGTGTTTCTGATGCAGGTGGACAAACGCAGTTTACTCCTACTCGGGAAGCTCGCATCTGTCACACAATATCCCTCATCCATAAGCCAAGTGGTCGGATTGAGAGGGTGTATAGTCCCATCCGATCCATAGCATTTGAAGAGTGGTAGTGGAGTCGGAATGGAATGAGATAGCGCCTAGTAAAATGATGTGTTCACCGGAGACATGGCGCATGTTGGGCGATTTTGAGGAAAAGTTCGTGGGCAATCGATGAGATGGTGCTCAAGTACAAGTCAAATTCACCAGAAATGGCACTAAGGAAGATGAGCACGTTTCTTGCGGAGAGGCGACTTGCTACCTGGAGAGGATCGAGATCTTGCGAGGATCTGCGCGGGCTGGCGGCAAGAATGGCCAAGAAGATGTTGAAAGCGAGATGGAGGAGGAGTCGGTTCCACTGGCGATGCCATCACGTACTGGTAGGCGAAATGTTCTCCAAATTGTGAAATGTTTCCGGTAGCCTCTATAGAGAAGATTCAGGGCTGTCAAGTTCACCATCAAGCCCAGAACCTCTCGGATCCGCCTATTTGAGGTGAGGCAATGGTGAAAGACACGCGTGTGAAGGCGATGCGAAGCCGCCCGGATCTACATAGCGCCCTTGGGAAGACAAAGAAGAGTGATTGCTAATTTCACACGCATGCATGGTGCCGACTACGAGCTAGAACAAGCCTATGAGATGGCGAGCGGGTCATGAAGGGCGGCAGTGTGCTTCGGGAGGAGCACAATCGGTGAGAGGACGGCGGCATGCCATGAACAACCCAAGGTTTCAAGGAAGAACCACTGCCGCACACTCAGTGAACAGCTGGGAATTCCCAACCAGGAACACGACCAGCAGCGCCACCAACAAAGCCACGGTGAAATGTCTTTGTTGGGGCCGCACAAGGCCTTCAGTGTGAGTGTCGGGTTGGGGGACGAAGGAGAAGGAAGAGCAATGCCGAGCGTGTGCCAAAACCGGACATACAGGCGGCATGTTGGCGGCTCATCCGAATTTAAGCCAAAGGGGTTGTGGAGCGGATGTCGCCAAGGCAAAATCAAGGAGGTACACGGGCGCTCGATGAGGTGCAGTGCAAGAAAAGCTAGCCATGAGTGTAAGCAGAGCTCGGTTGCTATCGAGGATTATGATTCGGATCCAGGTGTATGCGCTAATGGCCACGTCGAGGATGAACGGACTAGCGTCGACTGGGTGGGCGGTGCGAAGAAAGAAGGTGAGGAAAGGAATCTCAAGATGCCCAAATCCTTTAGGCGTTATGAAGAAGACCGGGAGGCAGATACGAGAGAAATCACCCATCTTGAACTTATGCTCGAGAAGGTGATGGATGTGCCGTGATGAGCTTGCGTGATCAAAGTCAAGACAACCGTTTAAGCGAGCCATGAAGGCTGGATACAAAAGGTGCGGGGCGCGACCAGTGTGGATCGTCGACCTCGTGGGGATCACTGAAGCCAGCAGCAGGGCAAAGGAGGCATTGCCATGGTCAATAATCAAGGTCGGGAGGTAACGGTCAACGGCTTTGCTCCGAATATGTGTTGGTGGATACAGCGACCCGGTGTTGCTCGGACGCAGTGCAGAAGGCTCTCCACTATCTGGGATAAGCTTAAGCCATGTGAAGTGCACATTACCACATGCGGGAACCAAGGAGCGGGTGATGGGAATGACTCGTGAGCCGATCGCATAGAGTTCAAGCCGCACAAAGATGCCTCTATCAAGTTCATTGCTTGGTGTCTAACGCAAGGAATTACGATGTGCTACTGATGCCACGCCGCAATGAATGACCCGTTGCACTCGAAGCGTTTATAGGCAGCGGTGGCGGGATGGGGACTTCACACAAGTGGCGGGATCCCGCTTGATATGAGGCGACATCTTTGAGAGATCAAGCATGATTGCATTCACGGCTGTCTGGTGACATTGTGCACAAGTGGTGTGGAAGAAACTCGGGAACTCGTGCGGGAAGAGGCAGGAGGCGTCAAAGCGTGGGTGTATGTATGTAAAAACCCCTTCTTTGGCCGAAAACTTTGGCCGAGCTCACCCGACAAAGCTAGGCTAAGGTGTGGCCCCGATGTGTGTCCAAAATGTTTGCCGGGTTGGGAGCCTTAGGCAGCGCTTTGAGGATCAATACGGATGTGATTCGTGGCAACTGACGAAGCGAGGTATACACCTCATGGAGCGTGTTCGAGGATCGATGGCGGGCTTGAAGCGGTATTGAAGAGTGGAATACGGGTGAGGAAATACACGTGTGTTGAAGTGGGAGAAGGCACGTCAGGCAATCCGGATTATCGGGATGCAAAGGCGTATCCGGACTACTAAGCATGGAGGCGGTGAAGGGATGTCGAGCAGGTTACCCCCTGTCGATTGGTAGGGAAGCGGTCAGTGCCCGGTCGATATCTTACAGGATGGGAATGCGGGGCGTTTTCCGGGCGGTTGTGGAAAGGGTGTGTGTGGAAGTGGCTGCGAAGTAATCGGATTGAGGAAGTCAATCAATCCCACTTGCGTGCTTGCGGAGAATGTGGGCATTCGATAAACGTGAACATGTGAGGAGGCTGGCAGCTCGAAGTTGGATAGGAGAGGAATTCATTATTGATCTTTGCAGCGGGCTCATACGCCCACCGGGTCTGAAGTTTTTGGACAAACGTGACCGGTGTAGAGGTTCTCGAGGCAACATGAGTTGACCAACCAGAGAAACGATATGTGGATGACATCTTAGAAGAGGCGATCACGGTGCGGAAGATGGACAAACCTCCACGATTTCCGTAAATAAGGTTGGGAAGCCGAAGGGCTGGCCCACACTCGTAAGGATGCCCAATCTTATGCCTTTCGGAGGGGGCGGCACCGTGGTGGATCTCTGGAAATGAGGTAGGTGAGCCCAGTGATGGAGCGAAAGGGCCATGGGGTTTGATCGACGGACCATCACGGGGCATTTCTAAACATATCGATGCAAGTTCTTTGGGTCAAGCGTTTGATCGACTTGCATGGCAATGGTTGAGCGTGGGTGCACACAAATAGATATGTGCAAGGCGGGAGGTGATGCATCTATCGATTGAAGAAGGCGAGTTTCCAATCACAAAGGAGGTCATCTAACACTGCAGGGGCTGACGACACAAGAAGAGCAGGCAGTAAACTCAACACATGAGTGGCGATATGCGAAGAGTTAGAAGAAGCCGATCAACGAAGATTCGGGATATCTGCTGAAAAGCACACCGCGTTTGAAAGGCGGTATGATATCAAGTTCAAGATCACCACTACCACCAATGAACCGATGTTGGGCGAAGGCAGGTGAGTCCCATGGAGTGGGACATTGTGGATAGGAGATGCAAGGCTGGCGGCTGGACTAATCAGAAAGTCTACCTCGCAATATCTTTGCGGCAAGCTGTGTTGCGTTAAAAAGGCGAGAATGGCGAATGGAAGAAGGATGTGTGGAGACTATCGCTTTGAATGAGGTGACACCCATGGAGCGATATCCCATGCCAACGCCGGATGAAATCTTTGATGCCATTGGAGGCCAAGTATTTCACTACATTGGATTTCGGTCGATTCAATCAAATAGTCATCGAAGAAAGAGACAAGTGCAAGACCGCGTTTTGGGGTAAGGACCAGGTGGGAGTGGGAAACAATGCCATTTGGTTTGAAAACGCATCCATTTATTTTCGCGGTGGTCGATTTGGAGTTACAGTGGATGCGTTTGAAGATGTTACATCGATGACATCTTAGTGTTCGATGTGACTGGAAGAACATCTCCAACACCTTGAGATTTTCTTGCAAAGATTGGCCAAATCGGGGTTGAAGGCACACCCAAAGAAATGCAAGTTTGCTTACAAGGAGATAGAGTACTTGGGGCATAAGATAGTTCGGTGGGGTGTTGCCTCGGTGGCCAAGGTGCAATTGATCTCATGCCCGCCTAGAGACATTGCCTTAAGGGCATTTGGGACTTGTCAATTACTACACCGGTTTGTCCGAAACATGAGCACATATGCAAGGTCTTGTATGAATTGCTCAAGAAGGGAGTGGCGATGGGGACAAGCATAGCAGGCTTGGCGAGTTGAAGAACCGGCTAAGCGGAAGGCCAATGCTCAAAAGGCTGATTTTGATAAGCCGTTTGTCTTATATCACGAGTCGGCGGTCTTGGAGGCTGTCGCCCAGACAGTGAAGAAGGAAAGGAGCGAGTTATCGCGTATGCAAGTAGGTCCAACAATGCTGGAAGCAAACTACTCATCGTATGAAGGGGAATGCTTGGCTACAGTTTGGGCGGTTTTACATTTCAGAGTGTATTTGTTTGGTCGAGCTTTCAACTTGTCACGGATCATCAGCCCTTCAGGCTGATGACAAATATGGCGAGTGGAAAACTTGCCGATGGCTTTTCTTGTCGAGAATATGACGTCTGATTATTAGCGGGTAAAGTGCATCTCAATGCCGGGTCTCGGTAGAAACCCAATGTGCGACAAAGAAGATGTGACTGGAGCAAGGCAGGACTTTAAACTCATTCAAAGCATGCCCAGTTATTACATGGCCCTGATGTCTACAGAACAGGAAGATGGAAGGCAACTGGCTGAGGGAGGAAGAGACATATGGAAGAATGAGCAAGCTATACAGCTGCTACGGGATGGACAGGTCACTGGTATGGATGCCTCAGCGCTGCAAAAACTACAACGGAAAATCGTTCGTTACACTTATGAAAACGGTAAGGTGTGGGTCACGGATCGTGGAGTGCTCAAGGAAGTACCACCCATAGGAGAGGAGGCAATTGGTGACCAAGGTACATGTCACGCTTGGCCACTTTGGAGTGAAGCGGACTCATCATATGTTGAAAATGCGTACTTTTGGTCGGGTATGTATGCGAGACGTTGAAAAGGTGGTGGCCAAATGTGCAGCGTGTGATGCGATAAAGGCCGATTCTCAGCCAAGATGTGGTGTTGCATTCGCTACCCATCAGGGGACTTTTCTTGAGATGGTCTGCCGATCTAATGCGAACTACGTCACGAGGAGACAGACATGTTGATGATCGAACATTTCTCGAAGTGGTGGAGTTGGCCTTTACGCCAATCGAAGTTCGCAATAATACCGCCGCAGGCGTTTTGCAATGTGTTCTCGTGTCTGAGGTGTCTTTGAGGTGTTGACGGACCAAGGCAATGAGTTTCGAGGAGAGTTTCAAGCACTTTGGATCAAGTCGATAGATCCAGCGAACCTCCCGGATCACCCGGTGATGGGTTGGCGGCGTTTAGTCGAACCTTCAAGGACTCTGCAAATATTGTATGGAGATAGAGCCGATTCTTTGGGGCGAGCTATTGCCTTATGTAGCTCTAGGATCGAATCGTGTGCAAGCGGCTTGGTAACCATCCTACTACATCATGTTTGGCGAAATGCAATCATGCCAAACATAGCGCACTTACTCAAGCCCGTGGGTGGGCAGGATCCTATGGGATGTTTGTCGGATTGCAAGCAAGAGCAAAACATTTCAGCGTGTGATGCCATGGATAATCTTGCTA
The DNA here is from genome assembly GCA_010909165.1 of Anthoceros angustus. Classification (NCBI taxonomy): domain Eukaryota; kingdom Viridiplantae; phylum Streptophyta; class Anthocerotopsida; order Anthocerotales; family Anthocerotaceae; genus Anthoceros; species Anthoceros angustus. The sequence goes on from MU008160.1 coordinate 877,211, forward strand.
TAGCCCAACATGGGACCAACTTGATATGCATTCACGAGGAGGATCACGGAAACCCAAAGCAAGGAAGTTTGAGGTGACCGTTTACTGCACGCCGACCCTCAACTACTTTAGATGTGAGCACTGGACGTTTGATCTTGCGAGTAGTCCACGTCGGTGAGCAAGGGTGATTGAGTTGGAAGGGCAAGATGGGCGTCGGTGCAAAGCACATGAGACACACGGCGTGCCACTTGCCCAATCTTGACACAAGAACGCAACCGCAGCATGGAAACCACCGATTGATGCGCCTTGTGAGTTCTGGTCACGTTCGATCACGGTGATGTTGCTTTGTGACAAATGCAGCGGAGGGTATCACGTTTTTGCTTGCCACTCGAGAACAATTCCAGGGCGGTGAATGGTTACGCCACGGTGCTCATCCACAAGCAAATCAAGTGGTGGGGGCGGGTGCCTCATGAATGTTGCAAGTTCTCAACCACGACCCAATAGGGTCTATACGTACAAGAGCCCGTTCGCAAGCGGCGGCACGAGGAGCATGAGTGTAGTAACAAAGATGTTTTGGATGATGGCAATACAACGGATATGAGTGTTTGAAGCCCTACATGCAGGGTCATACTTGTTCGTGCAAAGGGTTAGGTTATCAGTGTAGAAATAGCCAAGAGAGGTTCCGCACTAAGGCACTGGTGAGGCACACGTGATGGACAGGGGGCGCAAACTAAGCATCGCGGCGAATTGGGCCAACAGCACAAGGTGGGCGGCGTTGGCGATAGGAGGTCATCAGGACACCTGTGGGCACAACAACGGCGCGCGACTGAAGCATCTGGCATCGTGAGGAACTGATCGCAAGCGTGGCATCCCTGCATCAAGGTGATTTGCTGGTCATCTGTGGATTGAGGTCGCGCTTCCGATTCTGATGAGAAGACAAGCTCATAACCCTGGTGGAGTTGAGAGCCTCTGCCGCACGACAATCGCGCCCTTGTGAGCACGGTTGTTCCCGGTGATCGAGGTTGGCCGACACCAACGGGTTGGATGCCAGAAAAAGCCATCGACAAGTCTTCACCGCATGCCGCGAGCGGGTGGGAATTGTGACATCGTGACTAACGGCAGGAGACCGTGGTGTGGTGTAGAGCTTTGACAATGGATCCGGAAGATCACATGTAAGACTGCCCAGGATGCATCATAGTGTGCCCCACCCCGAGCGCCATGGGAAGATAAGTGGCGACCGGGTTCGCAAATATCACCGTAAACCGTAACGGCCAGAGACATTCCTGGAATTACAGGCATTTTTGCTGTATGTGGAGTCTCATCATGAGACTTGCAAGGTCAAAAATTTTCCATATGACCACAAGGATTTGTTTGAACTTGCAGGGAGGGGAATGAATAGGCAAACGTTCGTGTGGACTAGCTACTGTGAAGGGGCATTTCGCAAATTGGAGCATCACCTCTTTATGCATCACGTGTTTGATCACTGGCCCAAGGAAGGGTTTCGTGTATAAGCAGGAGAAACCCGCAGATTTGCTTTTGAAAGTGTGGCTTAGTCATTTACATCGGGAGAAAGCAGACGACGCCATAGGCTACCCGAGCTTTTACCGCTTGCTTGCTGATGTGAATTCTAGAATGGGATGAGCCTACAACCGAGGCCGGTACTTGCTCAACAACAACGCCGGTGATTATTTACGCACCCAAAGGTATCGAAAGCATTACGTGAATGGCTTGAATGGGCCACAGATGGCCGAGTCAAGACGAGCTTGATGTGATGAGGAAGAAGAACTTATGGCTCGCCACCAGCCGCAGAACGGCAGAGGCCGGAAGGCACAAGTGGCCGCGCACCTTGTTGGGCAGCATCGCATCGTGAGGAACGGATCGCAAGCGTGGCATCCGCATCAAGGTGATTTCTTTGGTCATCCGTGGATTGAGGTCGCTTGATTAGATGAGAAGACAAGCTCATAACCTCGGTGGAGTTGAGAGCCTGCATCACGACAATCGCGCCTTGTGAGCACGGTTGTTCCGGGTGAGTGGGTTGGCCGACACCAACGGGTTGGCGATCTTGAAATGAAAAAGCCAGACAAAGTCTTCACACGCATCTTTGGCGGCGGGTGGGAATTGTGACGCGACTAACGGCGGGCGTGGTGTGGTGTAGAGCTTTGACAATGGATGCAGGCGGATCACATGTAAGACTGCCTGCAGATGCATCATAGTGTGCCCCAATTTCGAGCGCCATGGGAAGATAAGTGGCGTACTCTGGTTCGCAAATATCGGCTGGTAAGCAGGCGGAGGAGACATTCACGGAATTACAGGCATTTTTGCTGTATGTGGAGTCTCATCATGAGACTTGCAAGGTCGAAAATTTTCCATATGACCACAAGGATTTGTTTGAACTTGCGGAGGGAATGAATAGGCAAGCGTTGTGTGGACTAGCTACGTGAAGGGCATTTAAAATTGGAGCATCACCTCTTTATGCATCGTGTTTGATCACCGCCCAAGGAAGGGTTTACGGTGTATAAGCACAGGGAGAAACACTGTGACTTGCCATTTGAAAGTGTGGCTTAGTCATTTACATCGGGAGAAAGCGGGGATGATCGCCATAGGCTACCCAGAGCTTTTACCGCTTTGTTTGCTACTGACGGGGAATTCTAGAATGGGATGAGCCTACAACCGGTCGTACTTGCTCAACAACAACGTCGGTGATTATTCGCACCGGTGTATCAGCGATTACTACGTGAATGGCTTGAATGGGCCACGGATGGCGAGTCAAGACGAGCTTGATGATGAGGAAGAAGAACTTATGGCTCGCCAGGCGAGAAGGGTGGGAAACAAGTGGATGAATACCCGAAGAGGCGGGTGGCGACTTTATTGGCCAGGGGCCACGCGAGCATGAACGCCTTCTCACAACTTCGTGATAGTATGTTTTGTTCTATAGAAGGTTTTATGGGATATGATGCCCAAGTGCTACTTGAGCAATGGCAGCCGCTACTTTGGCGGGGGCCATTGGCGATTTTGATCTTAAGATGAGCATTGCGTGTGTGGGTTTGTTTGGGTGCGGGTCATTATGAACGCTCTCCACATAATTTTTCCGTGTGTCTTGAGCAGCTGTACGGCCGATGTGACGTTGTCGCGACACCACAGTGTTGTGTTCGTGAAGGGGTATGTGGGTGCATGCATGTGCATGAATGTGGTATGTATGTAAACATGGACATGCATGCATGCATGGTGGGCATGCATGCTGGATGTGCATGCGATGCTGAACATGCGTCTATGAGTTCTGAGGATGGCCACAAATCGCGTGTGGGTAGCGGGTGTCAAAATCGTGATCACCCGTAATTGCGGCAGAATTATTGAGAGCCGCGTTTACGGGAGGCATCGCCCGTCTTTTCAGGAGGGTGTCAAGGCGCGCCGCGAGGGCACCTGTGATTCGGCGAGAGAAGGCGCGCCAAGCACTTAGGCAGTATAAGATAGCAAGCAGTCGGAGCAGCGGGCGGATTGCTGATGTTTGTTCTGGGAGCAGCCATACGGATCCCAACGTAGCATAACGAAGTTTCCTTGGACAGCGACAGCTCTTGGGAAGTGTGGATGAGCGAGTTGGATCCTACATCCAAGCTGAAATGAAATTTTGCTCATTGGCAGTTTTGAACAGTCTTAAGATGAGCATTGCGTGTGTGGGTTTGTTTTGGGTGCGGGTCATTATGAACGCTCTCCACATAATTTTTCCGTGTGTCTTGAACGCTATGCAGCCAGTAGCGCGACAGATTCCTCCATTCCTAGGCCCACTCGAGCTCGTCTCCGCTCTTGCTCAAGGAAGGGGGCAGGTTCCTGGCTTCTGGCTCGACCTAGTATTCAGGCGTGCGTTCCGCATCGCACCAGCAACTTTTTCCACCGCGATGCGTTTTCGCCTTGGCTTGGTCCGTCCTCTGGCTTGCTCTCTTTCTACTACTTGTAGCTGCGGGGCTCCCCCAGATGACTCTGGGACGCATTTGACTCGCTGTCCCGCGGGTGGGCAGCGTATCACTACACATGATGCCGTCCGGGACGTCATGTTCTCTATTACTAGGGAAGGTGGGTTTCTTCCATTTAGGGAGCACCCTTACACCTTGCTCAACGGGGTTTCGCTTAGGATAGACCTATTTTTGACCCGGGGATCAGGTTTCGGTTGCTAATGTGGTTGTAACCAATCCCACCCGGGAGAGTGTCTGCGAACATGTTATTCTTAACCCTCCACGTTGAGCGGCGGAGGGATGCGCAACGGCTAAGGTCCACAAGTACTCTCTTATGCAGGACGGCCATGCCTTCGTCCCCCTTGCCATTGAGACTCACGGAGCCATGGGCAAGGATTTCTCTAGGTTCATCAAGGCCTGCGCAGGCCAAGGTTTATCATAGCCGCAGGAATGAGGTTGGCCTCCCTCTTTCTTGTATTATTGCTTTCTTCCGGCAGAGGGTTTCCATCGCTCTGCAGAGGGCGTTGGCTAATACAGTATATAGAACGACAGCGAGCGCGGGAGATGGAGCTTCTTCGACACCGGTGGTATGTAGGCCTTTTCACATCCTTGACCACGAAGTTCTTCGGGTGGTTGATAGTTTTGAAATGCATGACCGTGGGGGCTAATCCCCCTAGCATTGGGTCCTTCGTTGGGTTTTTCCCCCTTTGTGTTTGGGTGGATAGATTTTTCCCATCTCTTTTATAATAAAGTCTTCTTTTCCGAATAAAGCCAATTCTGCCTCCCGTCCTCACGAGAAATGTTCTCGTCACTGTCCACAGCCGGGCACACTAGTGGGGTACGGGGGACTTACGGAAAATGGGTGCCACAAGACAAACCGTGCGCACCATATCATGAAAATTCAAAAATCTCCAGAAGCGGCAAATCAGTGCATCACGGCATAGCTCGTCCGCCTCCCTGCTGCTGACATGGAGCTTTACTTCACGAATTATAGGCAGTTGGATGGCCGAGTTGCAGTATATGTGTCTGGAAGGGGAGGAGGGCATGAAGCGGATTAGAGCAAATCCTGCCTCAATCTTGATAGAATCTTGTGCGGGTCATCTTCAAAGAGTGGTGGCTGTGACATGGCCATTGTATGGCAACCAGATTCGTTGTGGACCCAGCAGACTGATCAGTGTACAGGGATTCTAGGAGGAGTTCCTGCTCACCTTCCCCTAGGGAGTCAACCGGTGGGAAACAAGCCCGCCTCCGGGTGCAGGTGCAGCAGTGTAAGCAACCCATCACTTGCACTTTTGAGAAAATGTGTGGGTGGGCAAGGATTTTTGAGCGATGGTCGTCACCAGCAGTGGCAACAGTCTTTTCTGGATCCTACCATGGGGTGGGAATACAGGCGAGATAAGAAGAGCTGGCAGTGGCCTGACTTCCGCTGTAAGCGATCCGGCGGCGAGGTCCTCTGCTTAAACAACTTGTCGAAGCCAGCTTGGGTGGATGAGCAGCTGGTTTCTTGGGATATACAGAGGGGTTTTGGTGCCTCTCCTTCCAAGTCGAGCTCTCCGGATAAGCTTGAGCCTGGCAGGCGTGCAGGATTGGAAATGGGGGTGGTATCGGCTGTAACCGTGCGCACGTTATGTCAGCAGGGGAGGCTTTCAGATGCCGTTGGAGCCCTGGAATCTCTGGCGGAGACAGACTCTGCTATTTCTCAGTCTCTATTTTACACCGTGCTAAAACTGTGTGAAGCTAAGAAGAATGTGGTTGTGGGGCGACGAGTTCATGACCTTACAGTCAAACTTGGGTACCAGTCGAATGCATACTTGGGGAACCATATCTTGCGCATGTATGCATGTGGAGGTAGGCTGCAGGAGGCCATGGATGTGTTCACCAGGGTGGGCGAACCGAACGTGTTCATGTGGTTTTCCATAATCTCTGCTCATGCTAAACACAGGAAACCTAAGGAGGCCATACAACTGTACCATGAGATGGGTAGGTCAGGAGTGAAAGCTGATGCTCACGTCTTTGTAGCTGCCCTTCAAGCTTGTGCATTGGCCGCCGACTTGGAATCTGGCAGAAAAGTCCACGGTGATGTGTTGGACAGTGGCATTCCTACTAACTTGTTTGTTGGCACCTGCCTGGTGGACATGTATGCAAAGTGTGGTGAATTGGAAGATGCACGCCAGGTTTTTGAAAGCTTGGCCAAAAAGGATGTGGTGACGTGGAATGCACTGCTATCTGGATATGCACAGCAAGGGCTTGGCCAAGAGGCGCTTGTTCTGTACGGACAAATGGAACAAGAGGGCCTCATTTTGGCTGACGTTTTTTTGCTTGCCTTCTGAAGGCCTGTGCAAGCACTGGTGCCTTACAGAAGGGCAGGCAGCTGCACTCACAGATTGTTGCAAGAGGACTGCTGGGTAATGTGTGGGTGGGCAACTGCCTGGTGGACATGTATGCAAAATGTGGTGAACTGGAAGATGCACGCCAGGTTTTTGACAGCTTGGCCAAAAGGATGTGGTGACATGGACTGCTGATTGCTGGGTACCCAGCAAGGGCTTGGCCAAGAGGCGCTTGTTCTGTACGGACAAATGGAACAAGAGGGCCTCATTTTGGCTGACTATGTGACATTTGTTTCCCTTCTGAAGGTCTGTGCAAGCACTGGTGCCTTACAGAAGGGTAGGCAGCTGCACTCACAGATTGTTGCAAGAGGACTGCTGGGTAATGTCGTGTTGGGAAACTGCCTGGTGGACATGTATGCAAAATGTGGCAAACCGGAAGCTGCACGCCGGGTTTTGGACAGTCTGCCCACAAAGGATGTGGTGACATGGACCGCCCTGATATCTGGGTACGGTGCTTGTGATGAAGGTCACAAGGCACTAGCTTGTTTTGAGGAGATGTTAGTTGCAGGTATTCAGCCTAATGATGCTACTTTACTTGCCTTTAGTAGCATGCAGTCATGAGGGACTGGTCCACGAGGGTCGCAAGCACTTTGATTCCATGGCTGAACAGCATGGTATCAAACCTACTATTGAGCATTACGTTTGCATGATTGATCTTCTTGGGCGCGCAGGCCATTTGGATGAAGCAGAGAAGATGCTCTTTTCATGTGAGGGCCAAAGTAATGTCGTGGGCTTGACGTGCTTGTTGAACGCCTGCAAAAGTCATGGGGATGTAGAGAGGGCGCTCTGGTGTTTTGATAGCATTGTGAGGCTGGACCCTCAATGGGCGTCTGCGTACGTGCTCATGGCGAATGCCTATGCAGATGCAGGTAGGTGGACCGATGTAGACAGGATTGAAACACAGAGAATGTTAGCAGGAGCTAACAAGAAACCTGCAGTGGCTACCATTGAGGTGGAGAAGCAGGTACATAGATTTCTGGTGGGAGAAAGAAGAGACGATGTTGCGCTCAAGGTAGAGAGCACGAATGCACGCATGAAGGAGGAAGGAGGCCACGTACCTCACACAAAGTTGGTGTTGAAGCCATTGCGTGAGAAGGAAAAGGAAGATGCGCTTTGTGGGCATGCTGAGAAGCTAGCTCTGGCGTTCGGTCTATTGAACACTCCAAGTGGGACACCTCTGGTGGTAACGAAAAATCTACGCATGTGCAGTGACTGCCACAGTTCCACGGAGATCATGTCAAGGGTTGAACAGAGAGACATTGTTGTAAGGGATGGGTACCGTGTACATAGATTCGAAAATGGTTGTTGCAGTTGCAAGGGCCGACCCTGAATACGATAAACTAGCCACTGCTGAAGTCGGCCCAGCTACCAACCTGAGTAGTTAAGCAGACCCGTGGTCAAGAACCTGGGGTCAGACCGGACCGTAGCCGCGGGTGTACAAGAACACAGGGCCGCCCGCGACGGCAGACTCTCTTCAATGCACATCAATCTCAGCTATGGGCCTCTCGCCTCTGGGTTGTGGCTCTATTAGGTGTCAGAGCTGCACAGACGATCGGCATGGGAGGATGACGGCACGACACCGCGCTACCTCGGAGTGGAGAGCTGGCCGAAGCGGGAGCATGGGGACTTTGGAGCGAGAGCGCAGTGATTCTCCGTTGGTTCGGGATCTGGCTGGAGACTCACCGCGATTTTGAGGGCGCCCAGGATTTTGTCAGGGAGAAATTCATATGGCGAGCCGCGATCCTCACCCCTGAATTTCTGCTTGATCGCCGGAAGAGAAGGGGAGCCGTGCAGCCGGGGTCCTCGTGCCTGCAATGATGGGCGAGTCGGTCTCCACGTGGCGGGAACAGTGCTCAATTATCTTCGCAAGAAAGTTGGCTCTCACATTTGCAATGGGAACTTCCAGTAAGCCATGGTCTTCGCCCGCCGGGAACATGCAAGAACACCTCCTTCACGAGTGGAATATCGAAACAATGCTTGCCCACTGCGTTGTGGCTAAAAAAAAAAAAAACGTTGTTGTTGTTCTCCCCGAAGGCGCATCTTGAGTTGGGTATCGGAACAATGACTGAAAGCAATGCTTCCTCATTGCCTTTACTTGTGACTTTCTTCCCGCAAGGATTTCTTGAGTTAATGATGATAGATGATAGTATTGGAATCTGGGGGCAAATATCTTTACGTCTTCAAGCTTGTGAGCGGGGTCTGTTGATTGCTTGAGCTATCTTTTTTCACATGAGGATAGTCCCCTTATTTAATGATGACGCTCATCTGTATGTCATGAGATAGCAAGTTGTTAAGTGTGGTGTGCTTTCTGCTTTCTATAGTGTGACTGGGGCTGAGGATTGTATACAACATGCTAGTATAAAAAAGGCAGAAAATGGCAGCTATATTACACTTTATGATTGTATACAGCATGCTAGTATAAAAAAGGCAGAAAAAGGCAGCTATATTACACTTTCTGATTGTATACAGCATGCTAGTATAAAAAAGGCAGAAAATGGCAGCTATATTACACTTTATGTTAAGATTTTGACCCCTGATGTTGCAATTATATTGAAACTTTCGGGTCTTGAGCTCCTTGTTACATTCAGGTTTGGAAACCAACCCTCCACCTTGTTACACTCTTGTTACAATTATGTTGTAATATGGTGAGAGGTGGTATGTGTCCCCTCTCAAAATTTCAACATAATTGCAACAACCAAAGTTACATGGCCTCTTGTTACCGATTTGCAGGCTTGGTGCAGCACCACCTCCCCGTCTACCTTAACGGTTCATCTATCTTAACCATTGTTCCTTTTACTCTTGGACTTTTCCGTTGTAATTATTGTAATACGTGTACGGCCTACACATATATTTTACATGTACATTTTTATTGCTATATTTTCTAGATATGATTGTTCCAATACCTATAAGGGGTCTTTCACTTATTTCACTTGTATACTTTCTTACTGCGAACGTCATAATGCTTGGTGTCCATTGAGGATTTTGAGTCCTTGAGGAGGCCTCTCGTTGTGTCTTCGAGAAGTAGCCAGATTGAATGGTCAGTTGCATGCCAAGTATATTGGTCTCGCATGAGATCATATATCTGGTTGCACCAAGTTTTTGCCGGTATGGAGGCGATGCGAGTGGATGGGTCTTGTTTCGACTACACTCGCTCCTCCAATCATGCGGACCTGCTTGCTCGGTTGGTGACACTGAGAGCTTTTGGAAGATTTAGGGAGTATTCAAGCTGGCACACCTTGCAGGATCCCTTTTTGACAGTTCTTAAGAAGGATGTTATATACTGGCGTTGGTCCCCAAAGTGTGTAATTTTTGGAATTGGTTGAGAAGTTCAGGGGAAAATAACCCGTCCTCTAGGGCACACAAATTACAGCTTGTGAATTGTGCAGGGATCCCTCTAATACCAGTCGTCTCAAAGGAGTATAAGGATGCAGATATGCCTGAGGGACTGGTGAGAATGATGAAGAAACTTGTGAAGGAATGGAGGGAGGCTCTCCCTACTCTTTCCCCGCCCGAAGAAGGAGAATCGAGCAGTAGCAAGAAGCCTGTGTAAGGCCTTGGAGTCCAAGCGGTGAGAAGTCTCACGAGATGTGTGAGAGTGGGTTTGGTTTGAGGTGCAGTAGGTCGTGAGTCAAATTGTGTTTGAACCGAGCAACTGTGCAAGTTTTTTTTGAGCTTACGCTTGAGTCCCGGGTTGAGTTTGAGTTGAACAATTTTCCTAGCACTTGCTCGGTGTGCACAGGGTGAATAATGGAGTACCATGCCCTCTTAGTGTAAGACGTCCCTACTGGAACTTTATGAGGAGTAGGATTTAGGGGAAACCTCGGAATGTGTTGTTTCCTTCCCATCTGCTCTTCCTGGTTGTATCATCAGGGAACTGAGGGCCAAATCGAGGGCCAAATCGAGGGCCAAATCGCAGCCAGGGGCGTGCCACTGTTAGAGAAGAGGGGCTGCTTAAGCTAACTACCTTGGTGTACGCACTATGGAGGCACAATGCTAAAGATAGGAGGTTGACGAGCACGCAACAGGCTTTTCAGCAAGTGAAGACCTTGGGAGTTGGATAGGACCGTAGCACTACATAAGCACTTTTGAAGTTTGAAGTAGGCCTTGCTATAAGATAGCGGCTTTTCGTTGTAAACACAAGCCTGGTTCCAGTATGCAACTATGGCCCTTTGCTCCAACAAGCTATCCTTTGGTTGAGTCCGCTTCTTGGTCTATCTGTAAGAAAAGGTGTCCGGCGTACGAGTGAAGAGGTGTTGAGAAGAAGAAGAAGAAGAATAATTTTATTTAAGTCCACTAAGGAAGGTGTCCGGCATACGAGTGAAGAGGTGTTGAGAAGAAGAAAAGAAGAAGAGTTTTATTGAAGTCCACTAAGGACGGATTTCCGTCATGGGACTTGATACTTAACAACTTGTACCATGGTGTGTGCCTAAACTACTTGCACCGAGGGCATCCACTCCCTTTAAGCACCCCATCTAAGTACCGATCTAAGCTCAGGATGCTTAATTACTACTTTCTTATAAATGGGTGTCCATTTGGCCTAAGCTATTTGGACACAACCCGCTGAAGGACCCTCTTGGTAGCCACAAAGTCATGAGGTTTTGTCTCAACCCGCTTGAAGCTGGGAACTGCGATAGCGCTGGTCAGTACGGTGCATACATGCAGCCCTTGCAGGTAGTGAGTTACCACCACATCGTGACACAAAGCCAGAATACTGTGCAGAGACGGCATCGCACTTTGAGGCAGACTGCCTGGTGGAATCCTTTGACGCACTTTGAGGCAAACTGCCTGGTGGAATCCTTTGACAAATCATAGTAAGAAAGAACTCATACATTCGCTGCCCATGTGTATGCAAGTCGTCCCGGTCTGTAGCCGTACGTTACACGTGTGTGCAGGTTTATCTAACAGCCCATCTGGCCTAAGCCATTTGGACACACGTTCTTCACAAACCACATGCTTTTAATAAAGGGCTTTGATGTACACATATCTAGCCGAATAAAATACATCACAAGTGCACCTCCACAACTACTCGGGTGGATGCTACATCTTGGCGCTACAAAACTGACTGGACAACTACGTGAAAACATCTTCCCGGTCGGCTTCAGCATGTTCCGGCTCCTCCAGATTGCTGAACTCCAGAAAGTGTGTGGGCCGATGGTCTTCATGGTAAAACTCTCGAGGAGTTGCCAAGTTGATGCCGTACTTCATACCTACAGAGTGCCTAACTCCCATGAAGTTGTAATTCCAAGGGCCATTGTTCGGGACCTGCAGCGGAAACACGGGTAGGTCAGTAGCAAGCACTTCAGCCGGTTGATACGAGCCACAAGGAAGCAGACTGCGTGTTTGAAAGACAGTTCCTCACCATGTAAAACCCGAGAAAACGGTCACTGAGAAGCATTTGCACTTTCTCATAATGAGTAGGCGCATAGCCATGCGGGTTGTTGCCACTGTCTTTATTCGCCCTTCCCCACTCATAACCCGTTGGCGTTAATTTGTAGGCAGTCAGTGAACACGACCCCGGAGTGAAGCTGCATGTCAAGATGATACACTTCTCACCATCCCATTGCTTGTTAGCTTCCAATATCCTTGCATGACACGTCAGATCCTGCACGGCACACACGGCTTGTTAGGGACCTAGTAATTCACTACCATCACTCCAAACTGAGACATGCCCCAAAAGCAAGAATCACCTGTGCCGACAGCTGAGGAAGCTCGTTGGGTTGCGTATGTAGCCACCCAAGTGGCTCCAAATCATTCAAAAACTCATGCTCAGGCAGAGCAGAGGGCAAATGCACTTGCTGGTGAGTACCCCACTGTGGTGGCATCACAATGCATCGTATCTCTTTCACTTGCGGATTATCTGGGGGGCTCACTCCATACATGTAGCCTGCAATTTGTGTCCGCAAATCGGCAATGCAAATGAACTTTTTCAAGATGTTCTTTGGCATGATGTAGGTATATCCTGCTTCCTGCACAAGCAGAAGGACCACAAACAACTATTAGAATCTGCATTCGGCATGTAGATTAAATCAACTTGTAAAATGCCATCAAGCACAACACAGTCACGTTTCAGATGTAAACCTTGATATCATCTGAGTTGACGTATATATGGTTGACACGCAGGTAGAGATTTGTGGCAGAGATGGCTCGAACTCGCCAGTCTGTCTTAGAGCCGAAGGCAGACTGCTCATAAGGACTTGTGGTAGTAACGATCAGATCATCACCATGCACATTCGTCGTCTTTGTGGTGACAGCAGTAAGCTGGCTTGCTTCCTTGGCCTTCAGCACAGCATAATATAGGAACAAAAGTGACTACACTGTCAAAGCAAAAAGCAACAGAATTTCAAGGCTGGCCCTTGCAAAAATAATCTTCTCCCCAGGGCATACCTGTTTTTCAATCTCCGCAATTTGCTGGCGCTGCTGTGATGGGGGTGTAATCTCAGCACCCAAAATGATGTCCCTAATTTCTGACTGTGTCAATGCTGACGTGTTGACATTATTCTTCTTTGCATAGTCTGACAAAATCAAATCCCTGAGGGCAACCTCAACCTTCATCCACTGATCATCATCAAGAGCTGGCCATATATGATGAGGCTCTGTGACAACAGTCTTGTCTGGCTTCAGAAGCATCTTCGCCTTCTCGTTGTTGACATGAAGGGCCCTCAAGATCAAAATCAAACGAGAAAATGCCGTGAAAGACGAGATTGACTTCAACCAGTCATCGTAAATGTTGAAAAGAACCATCTGTGGCTCAGTCGCTTTCAGAATCAAGTCTCCAAACTTTTCAATTTTCAAGCATGCTTGAAAAGGCAGTTGAAGCTCACTTCCTTTGATCACAATATTTGGAAAGTCGAGCAAATGAACCTCCAAGGGATCCAGCATACCCTTCCTAGTAACAATAATCTGCTTGGGCTGCTCCTCCACAGGCAGTGAGCGCACCAGTGCTGCAACCTCCTCTGCAGTTTTCCATTTGGCCAACTGCCCGAGACGCTTTTGCCCTGCCCAGACACTTGTATGGATAACCTGCACATCACAGGATGTGTGTTAAGAGTCACAGAGGCAAGGCCCCATATAAACCAGTGCAGTGTTGTTTTCAGCATACCAAAAACCACGCAGTGAACCTCTCTGGTCTTACTTTTAAAAACAGCTGGCCGGTTCTAGGATTGAAGATGAATATGGCTCCGTTGATAGGCTTAGTCGTCAGATTTCCTTCAAATGTCTTGTGAATTGTCACCCGATACACATTGGTATCATCCACAAACCAAATAATTTGGTTACTGAACAATTCGCCATAATTTTGAGAAGACAGATATGGTTCCGTAGGTTCGGACGAATATAATTGCAAACCCTTCCTTACACGCTCCCGCAACACATACAATGCAGGATTGGCCTGAAACGAGAACAGGCGTTAGACTGAACCCACAGGCAAAAGTGGAGGCACAACTGTTCAATGCTGCCATAGAACATGTGACAAGCATTACCTTCATAATTTTGTTCATTGCCTGGGCAAAGAGAGGTTTAGAACCTGGGAACCAATTACCAAAAGCGGAATGGAGGTTGTATGCAAGGTCAATTCCTATCATAACGCCTACATAACCGGGAGCACAACACATCGATTGTGAGTTACAGAGAAAGCCACTACCAGTGAAGAATCAGTAGCATTGCTCCAAACCTCACACATACCTGTTGGGGCAGGGTAGATGGACATGTTGTCCGTTGTGTAATCTAGAAACTTTGCTCTCGTGTATCTTTCAATATCATGTGAGTCATAGTCTCCCCACCTCAGCTGAACATCAATCCAGTACTTGTTACTGGCCTTTTGGTCAAACACATCCTTCGACTCTGCAACCAGGCTGGGTTTGCTCATAGGCCACTTGTATGCAGCAAACAGTAGAATATCAGCGCAGGAGCTGTTCATTTTGTAACTTTTCCGCGGATGAATAGTCTCCTTCTGGACAGTCTCAATCTCCAGAGCATCTAATTCTTGATCCAGGACCTGGCACAAATCCATAACCACACTCTCGTGTACCTTTTGCCAGAGATGTGCCCTGAATATCTGGATCAGCGAAATCTTGAGCGTTGGAATCTTTCCATGCATGAATATACCGGTCAGATCAAGCTGCACCTGGAAACCAACGTAGACATTTGCTCGATTGATGGTAGGTGACCACCACAATGTAAATCGTCTGTTTGGAATCTGATTCAACCCAGACCGTTGAGCATTGGTTAGCTTCTTATATTTCATAGACTCCTCAAACCCAGAAGCTTTCTCCCAAAACAGACCTTCCCATGTTGGAAAATATGTCCCCTTAAACAAAGTGTGCTCTAAGATGCCTTCCACACCACCAAGTGCCTGAATGACATCAGTTCGATAGTTGTTGAGATTCCAAAGTTTTCCATCATGCCTTTGGTGAGTCCACCAGAAAGGGTTCTGCTTAAGGACTTGGAACTGCTTGAAGTCTGTTCTTACTCTCCAACCCTTGTCATAAGCTAATGTGTGCCGGTCCTTTTGGAACAGGGTATTGATGCGAGGTATACCTCGATCCCAAGAGTCCTCCAAATCTTCCAGGGTAAGCCTTCTGTTTTGAGACTGGGCCTCTTGCCGTTTCAGGGCATATTCAGCCCATACTCGCTGTGAATCAATGAACTCACTCTCCCATGGTTGAATATAGCGGTACAAGTTCGGAATAAGCTGCTCATCTTCGTGGCTCATACCACTCCGGAAGTGTGTTACTCCGACATCTGTTTGCTGACTGTACCGAAGATCGCTCTGTGGGATCAAAATATGTCCCATAGACAGCATTCCCAAGCCTCCAATCTCCTTCGGGGTATAGAAGATAACAGGTGGGAACCTGCTTGGCATCTTAGAATTCAGACCGATCTTGATGCGAGTCTGGATCTTATTTTCACACTTCACTAAAAGATCGAGGAGCTCTTGTGTGTGAACTGTTGCCTCACGGAAGTATGTCATAAGCCCAATCAGTGCAGTATTCCACTTGTTCACTATCTTTGTGAAAGTGGTAGACCCAGATGACATCAGAATTTGTCGTACACGATTCTCAAACACTTTCATGTGCTCATCATCCACCCGGAGGTAAGCCATTGCTGTTCTTTCTTTAGTCTGCTCATTTTGAAGATTCCAGACACCATCTTTACTCCCGAAGGCTTCTTGGGACATCCGGCATTTGGGAAGTATCCTGACTTCAAACCCACACATGCTGAAGAGAAGGTTTGGATTGTCTTTGCTGTACACAGAAACAAAACTGTTCTCCCATTCCAGGGTGGTGATACTCCGGGGCAATCTGTTCTTGATATCCCAGAAGACACTCCTTCCAAGATTAACTGCCAAGACCAGAGACACACATTAGCAAAGCATGCTAAACAAACTTGATAAGGGAAGAGCAGGTTCATAACTAACAGTTACAAACTCGCTTATAACTAACTAACTGACTAACTAAGTTCCCTAAACAAAATACGATCTCAGTGCCATACCATCATGTTTCATGAGCCGCATTCGAGCATCCCGTGGCCAGCATTTCTTATTATTATAGCCGACGATGTTTTCATTGTTGGGGTCTGGGTGCTCAGTTAGATACCGCTGGATAAGATCCCTTGCCTCTTCATGGGTAAACCGGAACAGAATGTGCACCTTATCAATGTACCTAGAATACAATCGAATAGGATGTCGAGTCTCCACTTTCACATCCCAAAATGTGATGAACTCATTTGGCATCTGTGGAGGTCCTGCTATTTCACTAGCACGGGTAAGACCCAGCACCAACAGGTCAAGCACGAGACCATAGTACTGAACCACAAATGATGCAAACTGCAGGCCTCTTAAAAGACCATATGAATTTGTGTGGCTCATGTCCTTGTAAGATAGCACCACATTGTTCTTGGCAGTCACATAGTCCGCAATATTGTGGTCAAGCACCAATCGCAACAACCTAAAACAAGGGCACAAATCAGTGGATAGCAGCACCAACCAAATTACCAGCCCTTTTCCAACAAAAACTTGCAACAAAACCAAACTTGGCACTGAAATGCCAGCATACCTGTTCAGCATTGTCAAGTCAATCTTATCAAAGAACTTCTCAAACTTTGTCTGAAGCATAACCACACACTCTCCCTCGTTTGTATCCCAAATGTCTTGCAGGTTGTTGATACCTTGGCACCACTTGTACACAAGGAGTGGTGGAGGCTCAGAGTCAGCCGGCTTGATCCAGTTTGGGAAAAGGTGACGTTTGTCCCCCTCATACCACAAGTACTGATCAAGATATGCATCCGTAATCTTCTCCAATGGCTCAATCTCGTAGACAGGAATCAAGTGACTGTAGAGGTCCATGAACTCAATCCCCACCTGTCAGAAAGACAATGTACATCAAGCCAGTTGCAAAAGACATGGAATTTCAAGCAGAAAAAAGTGACTGGCAGAAACCTTAAATTCCACATGAGAACAAAAAGTACCTCCTTGAATGCTCGTTGAGTCAACAGGTGTCTTTTGATACGAGAAAGTGCCTCATGAGGGTTATCATAAGCCTGCCAATAAACAGGACACTGCCAGTTAGATCACACCCACACGGAGAAAAGAATATGCCAGGGACAACCCCTTGACCCTGGTCCATACCTGCTCAATAAGGCCAAGCTCTTCTCTCTGCTGCTGGTTCAGCCTCACAGCCACACTGTAGGATTCCTTCAAGCGTTCCAATGCAAGAATAAGAAGTTTTGTGTCATGTTTGTACGAGAGAGGTGGAAAAGGAACTGGCGAAAACTTGCGCGACTCCAACCAGTGCACAGTTGTGGTATATATGGCAACGGCTTCTTCTGGAGTGACGTAAGGTCCATCCTTCAGATAGTTATGCTGCCTTTCCTGCTCAGCCTTGAGCCAAAGACGGGTAAGCCTACCGAGATTCTTCCTGCAGACAGTCTTGTCCACAGTAGCACCTCGCCGAATACGCTCGCGATTGTAATGGGCAACATTTGTCCACCAATCTGCTTTTGACTTCACATAACGGAGAATCATGTTCTCAATCGGGACCGGAAGACCAGGAACCTTCCAGGGAATATTTGCTTTCCAACATCGCCATGCTTCGCTCAGGTGTTGGAGAATGGTCCGTGCTTTGTTCTGCTTGATACCCTCTGGAGTTCAAAACAAAAACAGTGGATCAGAAGAGCCAGCATTCAAGCAATAAAAAAAGCCCACGGTTATTCCTGATCAAGACTAGTGAAAATCCACGAGAGCATGAGGGACAAGTAATCTTGCCTGGCATGGCATCAAGAACGTCATGCATGACTGCTGCCCGCAGTTCAAGGTCAAAATGACTTTCCACCCTCTGCTTTGTCACAGTCTTGGCCACCCCCTTTGAATGGCGTCCCTCAAACTGGCGAGCAAGCAGGTTCCCCAACCACCTTTCAAGCAGAGGGACAACTCCCCGGAGAAAGAACAACCATACTCGCCACATGGGTGCCCAGAAACCACAGCCAGGACCTTTGCCAACAGGGCCAGTGTTGAAACGATAATATATCAGATGCTTCAAATCTTTGCACATACGTATCTGCCGCATAAGCCTATACTTGTACCTGTACATGCCGGTAAGCTGGCCAACGTGAGAGAAGGTGTACTGCAACCCGTCAGCCAATTGGTATGCATCCACATTGCCCAGTCGAAACTGTATATTTGCATCAACCACCAGTTTTGTCAGACGAAGAATTTCTCTGCATAGGTGGAAAGCATTGCCGAATCTGGACTTCTTTCGCTCCTTGGTTGTCAAGGTTTTCACTGGCTTCAGGTTGAAGTTGTAATCAAGATGGAGGTAGTTCAAATTCTTCCGATGAATCAACAGGTTCAACATGTTGTATCCCTGTTTGCACACTTGTAATCCAGCTTCAGCCCAGTCCAGCTCAGTTGTTTGGAAAAACTTAGTGGCACGCAAAGATCTGAAGAGATATTTCTTCTTCTGCCCTTTCGGAGGCCTGTGATGAAGCTCATTCAGAACATAACACTTCAACAGCTTTTGGTAGCTCACACGCACCTTCACTGGATAAGTAGGAGGGCTGTTTAAGGGAGGAAAAACAAGGAGTTAATCAATCAGACATTGGGAGGATATAGATTGTAATCAATACGTCAGCACCTAACTGTAGACTCACCAGTGCTCCTTGTACCAGTCAGACACGAGAGGAATGTCCTGCGCTCGACGCATTCTTCCGAAGCGCATGTTGAAAGGCCGAGGGGCGAAAAGCAGAGCTATTCCTGCAGCTGTTGTATCAGTGTATAAGGAGGTGTTTGGAAGCAACGGCTCTACTCCTTCAGGTAGTACAAGCCCATCGTCGTCCTCATCCTCATCTTCAACAGGCTTCCTTTCCCTACGCTCTGTCTTGTAAAAGGCGATGGGGTGTATCAAGGGATCAAAGTAAAACGCTGGAAGATCAGGATCTTCAGTCTTTATGTACATCACCATGGGGGTGTGGTAGATTCCAAGTCTCACCTTCCGCGGCCTGTTATTGTACAGGTGAGGGAAAGCAATCTTGTACTCTGTACGCAAGGGTGACCTGATGATAAGCTTGTTGATGTCATTGAATTCATTCCAATCCTCATCACCCTTTTCCATGTCTCGATACAAGGGCTCAAACTTTGGCCCACCTGGACGTGAAAGAGTGGAAGTCAGATAGCCCCCAGAGAGATAAACACAGAAAAGAAAAAGGATCAGAGACAAAGGGCATCACATCCCTACCTGGAATGCACATATTGAGTGCCTTTGCAGTGAAGAAAGACTCCATGTCAAAAAGATAAAAATAATTCCCATCTGTCAGATCACTTAGCAATTGACCAGCAAGTCGATGCAATGCAGCCATGATTGGCAACGACAAGTGCCATCTCTTGTAGCTTGGCCCATTAATCAACTTTGTCTTCACTAACGGCTTGTGATCATAGAACCAGACATGAACAGCTGAATCCTCATCCTCATCTAGCTCAAGCTGAATGGGCTCCAGAGGATCCACATCGAGAAGATTGTCTGCATAATCAAGTGGCGGCTCTTCATCATCAAAGGGAGGAAACCTCATTCGCTTGAAATGCCTCCTATCCCTTTTCTCACGCCTCATCATAATCCACATGGTGCCCCACTGCTCACACATCCAAGCAATTCACAACAAGTCAAGACCTAGGGCAAAACTGGGCAGGACACAACCCCTTTGCCACCAGATAAATCAGCACAAAAAGCCATACCTGTGCCAAAAATATAGGCTCCACAACCCACGGAATCTCATCAACAAAAGTGATAGCTCCAGTAATATGATACAAAACCTTGACCTCGCGAACCTGCAGAGGAATGCAAAACCTTTAGACCCTGGACAAGAGGCAAGACCTACAGGTTTCCATTGCAATTGCAAGAGCCAATAGAGTACCTGCTCCCAAGGCATAGGCATATTCTCTAGCAGCTTGTAAACTGCATGGGGTACAAATTTCAGAGCTCCCAAATACACACGTTTGTCATGTCGGTACTTCTTCGAGGACATATCCCCATGATCCCTGCCACCAATGCAGCACGAACTCAGCACCGAAAACCCTAATCGCAGCTACACTGCCGACTGAGCAGCAAGACGGCAGAAACGTCATCAAACACGCCATTCTTTTGCCTGCCAAGCCCCCAACCCGAGACCAGGACAATGCAGATGCACAACACCGACACCAACCAAGCTGTGACTTCCACGAGCCCGCTCCCACCTGATGATTTTCCGAACATGTTCAGGAGGCATTTCCTCCTTCTGCGTCTCCACAAAGCCGAATTTGCGCTTCTCGCCATAGCGTTTAGTATTGAGCTGCATCCATTTGCGTGCCTTCTCCTCCAACCTGGCCTCGGCGTCGGCCGGCCCGGACGGCCCAGCTGGGCCTGGAGGCGACGGCACGGGAGCCACGGGCGGTGGAGGTGGCGGTGGCGGCAATGGAGCCATGGCTGCCATCGGAGAGCCCGGAGGGCCCGGCCGGCCCATCATCGTGACCTCACGGGAGCTCAGAGCTTGAGCTTCGCCTGTCGCTGCAACTTGGTCGCGCGAACATACAGCAGATCGAGCGTTGGCGGCAACTCCGCCAGCAGAGAACGCGATGAATGTCCGTTTCGCGAACCCTACAGTAAAACAAAATGCCGAAGCAAGTTTTCCCTCCCGTGGGTTTCGGCACTTCGAAGCTTCGACGCACGTTCTCGCCGGTCTGTCTGCAGCGCCGCCTCATCTTGCGCCTTGTTGCTCAAGGCAGTTGCAGCCTGCAGAATGGACATTTCTTTCCAAGCATCTTTGCCCGGATTTCTTCTCGTAGCTGCAGGCGCCACACCTGTAAGATCGTTCAACCTGCTAGCAAGAAATTTCGCAGAAGCTTCTGAACATCCTCTCGCCGCCTCATGATCCTATTGCCTGCAACGTTTTCTTGAAAGAACCAGCGATTCCTGTTGTGCAGACTTTTTTAGGAAGGACACGGTGATGAGAATTGCGCTTCTTTCTCCAGCCAGTAATGGCTTGTAATTTTGCTCGAGATAGCAGTCCTGCCGGCACGGAGTTTTGTGTGTAGAGCTTACAAATTCAGCACGCTGTGCAAGTTGATTGACTGATCTAGCCACTGGTTGCCCAAAATGCCATGTTATTGGAGCAACTCTCACGTTACTCAAACAAGCTAGTAGAACACTCACATGCAGCTCGTCGGCATACCATAGCTACCAGGAAGACGATTGATTCAGGGACTTTTCGCAGTGCCAAACGTACAGAGCTGTGGCAAGACACATCGAGAGACAAGATGATGCCAGTATGCTGATTCTTTCTTCTGTAATGTCCTGAAGTTGGGAAACACCCTTCCAGGTAGCTAGGATGTGAACGATCTTGGTGCATTCCGCATCTTTGCAGTCTTCTCGGCTTCAAACTCTGTTCGGCCTCAAAGCTTGCAAACCGGCTGAACAGAAGTCGGCGGAGGGGAGATGGCAGTCGAGGACCTCGAACGTAGAATGTTTTTTAGTGGAAAAACAAGTCACCGGTTCTACGATTTACCCGAAGCACCAAATCACTACGCGCATGGATAGAGATTCGAACCCGGGTACGTACCGTGGCGACACATTACTCTACCACTAAGCTGTGCAAATAATGAAGGAGTCCCGCGTGCCCACTGCCGCTCGCTCCCGCGCAGGATATGTTGGACGTGACATTTGCGGCCTGCCCAAGCCACCGTCCCCGCCTTCTCCCTGAGCCCCCTAGAAAAAAGAAGTTGACAATGTGAGTACGAGGCTCTTCACACGGTGCCGATACAAATCAGCTTCTCATCGGATATTCCTCCGATGACGAGTCCAGGAGGGACATATGCCCCTTTTCCTTCATTTCGGATACAAGCTCAGAGAGCTTTGAACGTGTGTTGTCACTCTCCGGATGTTCTTTATCCGCAACCAAAAAGCTGTGAACCAGTCCGTGCATGTCTGTCCACCAGCTCTGGCCTGGCAGCTTCCACGCCCCGACTCCTTTCCTTCTTGCTTGGATCTCCTGAGCCTCCTCCCACATCTGGGCACCAGTGTATATGTTTGACATGGACACATATGCTGCAGCGTTTTTCTTGTCTCGCTTTAGTGCTTCATCAAAAGCATGGCGTCCCACCTCCACATTGCTCCACGTTCGGCAAGCACCCAATAGGGTGTGCCAGACTGCATCTTGAGGCTGCACAGGCATTATCTGCACCACTGCTAGTGCGTTTTCAAGTTGGCCTGCACGTGCTAATAGGGCCACCATGCACGAGTAGTGCTCTGAGGTGGGGGCGATGCCGTAGCATCTGCTCATAGCTTCAAAGTACTCTTGCCCCTCTGTCACTAGACCCACATGACTGCACACCGTTAGTACACCGATGAACGTGATGTCATCTGGCTGGAAACCATCCTCTTGCATGCTGTGAAGCAAGACGAACACCACTTCAGCGTTTGCTTGATGGGCGTATCCAGCAATCAGTGCATTCCAGGCGACTAGGCTTCTCTGGGGCAATTCATCAAACACTTGCTGTGCATCAACCATGCTCCCACACTTTGCATACATGTTTATCAAACTGATGGCTAAGAACACATCAGCTTGAAGCCCTTGTTTTCGAATCTCAACATGAAGCTGCCTTCCCAGATGCAAGGCTGCAACATTTGCGCATGGCTGCAGGAGGCAAGCAAATGTCACAGAATCAGGTGCCACGGCGCCTTCCTGCTGCAAAGCTTTGTAGAGACCAAGAGCTTCCTGACCCATGCCCTGCTGGGAATACCCTGCTATCATAGCATTCCAAGTCACCACATCCTTCGTGCCGAGTCGGTCAAATACGCCCTGAGCATCCTCGAGGCTGCCACACTTTGCATACATGTTCACCAAACTGTTGGCCACAACAACATCAGCCTGAAGACCTTGCTCTGCGATCTGTGCATGAAGCTGCTTTCCCGTCTCCAAGGCCAAGATACCAACACTCGCGCATGCCTGCAGGAGGCAAACGAATGTCACAGAATCAGGTGCAGCGATGCCTTCTTCCTGCATGGCTCCGTACAGGCGAAGAGCTTTCTCACCCTTGCCCTGCTGGGAATATCCTGATATCAAGGCATTCCAAATCACCACATCCTTCTGAGGAATCCCGTCAAACACTCTTTGAGCTTCTTCCAAGCTGCCGCACTTTGCATACATGTGCACCAAGGCGTTGCAGACAAACAAACCAGGCTCCACCCCAGTGCTCAACACATGAGCATGCACATCCAGCCCACTTGTCAGGTCTGCTTCCCTCGCACAAGCCTGTAAGACTGCCACAAACACATGGCAATCTGGCCTCACACTTGACGCCCGCATCTCATGATACAGGTGTATGGCCTGCTTGGTTTGTCCGTGCTTGACATGCGCAGAGATGATGGCAGACCACGTGAAAGCATCAGGTTTGGAAACCATGGTGAACACATCCATCGCTTCTTGCAACTTGCCATGAGAAGCATACATCCTCAGGAGGTGGTTGCACAGGAACGTGTCCGAATCATACCCCTTCCACACGACCAGACCATGGACAAGGCGCCCCAGAACCAAATCCCTCGTAGCCACACACTCTTTCAACACAGTGTACAAGAGAGGCTGAGATACAGCACACCCTGCCTGCCCCAGAGCTCCCACAGCCTCAACAGCCTGTCGGACCTTCCCCTGCTGACATAGCTTGCACACAACGTCAGCCGTTACACATGTTCCGGCCCCTGTGCGCCCCTCATGATGCACATCATCCAGCAAGTTGCACTTGGATGCACGACCCAACTGCACATCCAGAGCAGACAGCTGTTGCCGCCCCTTCTCCACAGCTTGAAAACATCCTCTTTCACGGGCTGCTTTGGTTGCAACACCGCTGCCTCTCCAGGCCTGCTTGTTCCCTAGCTCAAAGCTCGAACACAGATCAGCACTACAGCTCCTCCTACAAGGCAACATGAATTGTCCCGAATGTGTCTTTGTCGCCGACTCCACCAGAGCTGTCGCCAAAACGGGCCCTCTCGCCCTCTGCGTGAACCACGTGCAACCATGATTCTCAGAAGCACGCCTTGAGCCGAAGGAGTGAAGCCCGAACCCAAAATCCAGCTCCACTACTCCAGCTGCCCTTGTTGCGCAATTCATACAGCGCAGAGCACATCTAGGACTGAGCCCTCATGACTCGGCTGTGCCGATTTCTTCCTCCTTGTAATGCACAAGCTAAATCATGTCATTTGTTTGTATTGGTCTGTCAGGGAGCCCCTCTGCCTCAAGTTCTGAACCATCCCCGCCAGCCAGCTTGGGTGGATGAGCAGCTGGCGGCCTTGGACAAGCGCATGGGCTTGTTGGGCGATTCAGATCCGTGCTGGGCTGAAATCGTGAGCGCACTCTGCTGGCAGAGGCAGGTCGGGGAAGCTGTGGACTGCTCTGGAAGTGCTGGTGCAAAGGTGCTGCCGTGTTTGTGCGTCGCTTTTCTGCACCGTGCTGAAGGAATGCGTGGTGGGCGATGGGGGTCTGGTGTTGGGTCAGGTACGGGACGGACACACTGTAGTGCAACCATGTGGTGAGGATGTACGCTTCTCACGGGAGGTTGCAGGAGGCGACGGATGTGTTCACCGTGGTTGAGAGACCGGATGCCTTCACCTGGTCTGCCATCATCTCTGCGCATGTGCGGCCTGGAGATGCCAAGCAGGCCATAGAGCTGTACTTGGAGAGCGGAGGTCCGATGTGAAGGCAGAAGGTAGACAGGCAGCCCTGCAGGCTTGGGCGAGGGGGAGGAGACTTGAAGGCCGGGCAACAGGTGTTGGCTTGTGGGTTTGAGCTGGGTTTGTTTGTATAGAACTCCCTGGTGGACATGTATGTCAAGTGTGGAAGCTTCGAAGGGTGTCCGACGGCCTTGCTGAGAAGGATGTGGTGACATCCTGGAATGCTTTGATTGCAGGGTATGCTCAGCAGGGCATGGGTGGGGAGGCCCGTCGACTGTTCGGTGAGATGCAGGAAGAAGGCATAGCTGCATCCACTGCAGTGGCCTATGCGTGCCTGCTGCCGGCGTGTGCGCGTGGGGGTCCTTCGGGTTCGAAGAAGGGGGAGCAGCTTCATGCACGGATTCGACATGATTTGCTCAGGCTGATGCGGTGGTGGGTTGCAGCCTGGTGAACAGCATGGTTGACGGATAGCAAGTGCTCGCTGCATTGCCAGATAGGGGCCTTGTCACATGGAATGCTCCGGTTGCTGGATACACCCGCCAAGGAGACAGTTAGCTGGTCTTCCACTTGCTGCACAGTGTGATCGAAGACCATGTCATACAGCCCAACGGCATCACATTCCCTCGTGTACTGACAGTATGCAGCCATGTAGGTCTGGTGCAGAGGGGGCGAGACTTCTTCCAGGCAATGAGCTGACAACATGGCATCACTCCCACCACAGAGCACTACACATGCGTGGTGGATGAGGCACTCGCCGTGGTAAGAAGCATGCCTATGCTGCCTGATGCGGCAGTCTAGCACGCTGTTCTGAACTCCTGCAGAAAGTGGAACATGGCACAAATGGCCAGCCAAGCTTTCAATGAAGCTGTGAAGCTGGACCAACAAGATGAAGCAGCGCATGTGTGCCTCATGTCAAACATTTACACTGATGCTCATATGTGGAAGGAGGCCCAGGATATGCACAGCTGCAGAAAAGAAGCCCGGGCCTAGACGCAGGCAGGCCAGAGCTGCTGGACAGACATGGACGGCCATGTGCACGTCTTCGTGGTCGGCGATCTAAAGCATTCATTCAGAAAGTGAAAGTATGTATGCAAGGCTGAGATAGCTCCGCTTTTGAACTCAGCTCCAGAAATGTAGCCACACCCCCATGGAAATTTCTCATCGCCGGCAATCCCAATGACAAGCAAGCCCATCTGGAAAGGACAAATAAGTTATCCGTTCCAACAAAAATATCCTTGTACGGCAAACCAGAAATCTAGAAGCTACGCATCCTGTTGCAGCACAGATCTAGCTTTCGAAGAAAAAACAGCACTCTACTGTGAAAGTCCCCCACTGGACTGAACACGAACTGGTTGACATCCATCGTCACCGAGACGGGCAGCAACCTGACATCCCACCGTTAAGCGGGTCGGTGAGTGTCTATGTCGGAGTGCTTACCCGCTAAACTGGTGGATGGGTATCCAAACAGCTGGTTTGTGCTTCACTCTATGACCCAAAGCTACCGTTCCCGAAGATTGCCCCCTCCTTTTATCTCCCCACTAAACGGTTGGATGGGCGTCTAATAACCTGCTTCTTTTGTGCTGTACATGTGATATGAAAGCTACCCCTTCTTGGACACTTCACCGCTCCCAAACCTCCCATCCAACCTCCGGATGTGGGCGTCCGACTATGTAGCTATCCCAATGCCCTAGGCCAGATGGACACACATTTATCAACTCTGAAGTATTTTATCCATGAATTGGTCCTTAGATGGGGTGCCTAGAATGCCAAAGTTGGGCAAGGAGCTTAGGCACATCATGATGCAAGTTGTCGAATACTAGGTTGCATGATGGAAATCCCACTTCCAAGATAGAGAGGTATGCACACCTTCCTTGAGAGATATATATTGTGCTATCCATTCCACGAGAGTGAATGGGTATCTAGCCTTCATTCTCCATCCTACATTTTAGCCCATGAAGGAGTACTTAGCTAGAGCCCCTAGAAGCAAAGGATGCCCTCAAAGGAAAGGAGTAGCTTAAGCACACCATTGTGCAAGTAGCCTAATCACACCATTGTGCAAGTTATCAGGTACCCGATCTCATGAAGGAAATGGTGTCCTTACTAGACCTACACTAGATTCTTCTTCTTCCTTCTTCTTGTTCTAGCATGTGCTATATATATAATAGAGAGGTATGTGGTATCTAGCCTTCATTGGTTGGCTCTTATGAATTTGAAGGAAGATGGCGCATCTAGCCTTCATCCTCTCCCTTCTTGATATGTAGTAAGAGGTAAAACCTCCTCTTTTAAAGATAGCTTTCATTGTATTGGGATGGGGTACCATCTTTTGCTCTATTGCTATCGTCCCACTTTGTGGACACGTCGACCTCTCTCTTGTGAGATCACCCATTCAAATATAATACAAGACAATACTATTAGTCTGCATTCTTTCGGCAGCCCATGTCTATTGCATTCCAAGTGCAAGGGACGGTGGGGTGGGCGATGACAGCTGGAGATGCATCTTGGACAACCTCAATAACATATAGGCCATTCAATTGGTCACGACATGATTGGGCTGTAGGCGATTTTCGACAATGCATCTTGATTGCCCTTTTTACTGTCACCCTGGAATCTCCGATTCTATATGTACCCTCTGGGTGAGCACTTTTGTGGACCAGGGAGATACCATGGCTCCAAGAGCTGTTGTCGTATCCACGTCTTTATATAGAAAGTTTATATGGAGCAAGTTGCCATTGTAGCCTATAGCTTGATCCCAACTGCCATTGTGGAATGCCCTTCTTTACAGAGAGAGTTAAGTGTGGTGGGGCATGATGAGTAGAAGGTAGTCGTTTGTGAGGTTCTAGGAGTCGTTTTATGGTGTCAGGAACAGGGAAATGACAGAGCCAGGCCAATGAAGGAAGGAGGCAAATAAATGAGGGCGTTAAGGAGCCGCCGTCGTAGTCGCTGGACGCTGGATGGCCGGATGGCTGGATGGCAGAATGGCAGCATAGACGAGCGAATAATGGTGGCAGAAAGGATTCTGCGCCGAGGCTCTGCTCTGCCCTGCCATAGACGCTGGCATCGCCTCCCTTACACGTGTCAGACGCTGTGCCATGGTAGCCCGGATCCCGCACCCCATGCGCCTCGCCGCCTCGTGGCGCCTACCCGGCCCCACTGCCTTACCCGCTTCCCGCTTACGGTACGTTACGTACAAACGCATACAACATCCCGTGGAAGGGAGGGCCGCAGCCTGAAGAAGTGACCCGTGGTGGACCCTACCCGGGGCCCGCCCGGCCCCGGGTTGGCCGACGCCGGGTAGCGCGGGAGTAGGCACTGTAGCGGCCCGGGTAGCTGGTAGGCCGTCGCCACAAAAGGGAAAGGGACGTCTGCTGGCCTGTCTCCGAGGAAGGAGCTCGACCGCATAGCGGGTGCGGCTGCGGCTGCGGGTGCGTCGCGTGCCGCCTGGCCTCGCCTTCTCATCATCATCGCCTCCGGTCGGCACGCATTCCGTTCCGCCTCCGCTGCCCCCGCTCCGCCTCCCCCCCGATCGTCGATCGTCGCTCTTTCCCGCGCTTTTTCTCCCATCCCGGTTTTGTGGGCGATTCCCGAGCTCACGATCGGACTCTGCTGCTGCTGCTGCTGCTGCCGCTGCCGTAGCTGTAGCTGTAGCTGTAGCTGATTGTTGTGGAGTGAAGGTGACCCGGATCAAGATCGTTCATCCTCTGTAGCTGGCGGAGCTGGTTGGAGTTTGGAAGTGCATCGACAGTGTGTGAAGGGTGTGGAAGGTGGGTGTGTGTTTGTGTGACTTGTGGCTCTGTTCTGAGCTTTTGGGTGCTCGTTTTGTAGCTGAATACCTGTTGGGTGTCTGCTGTTTTGGAGGTTACTGATGTGGGTGTTACGGTTTCTGTGGCAGTGTGTGGTTTGGTTTGGAGGAATTAGCGTGGAAGGGGCAGTGGTCTGGTGGGTTTCGGTGCATTTGAAGGTTGGTGCAGCTTGTTGGTTCTGGGGGAGGAAGGTTGTGCTGGAGACAGGTTTAGTTTGAGCTGCCTGAGCTGGAGAAAGGGATCGTGGTGGAGATGATAATGCGGAGTGTGGGTGCATTGGGGAGGGGATGATGGAGTGGAGACGGTGGCTGTTTGAGCGCCAGAGGTTCAGTAAGGATGCGCGGTAGCAAGTGGTAGAGAATTTGGGACTCCTGTTGGTGGTGGGTCAATTGCGAGGGGTGATGTCAAGGTAGCCAGGTCTATAGGAGAGAGGGACGAGTGCGGGGAGGAGGATGGCGGCAAAGCACTCCAAGAGGCTTCATGTCGAAGTGTGCAACGCCCGTGGCCTTATGCCGAAAGATGGCCAGGGGTCCTCTAATCCCTACGTTGCGGTAAGCTCAGTGTGTGTCATGAGCGGGGGTGATCGGCCTGGCTCCAGTGGGGAACCTGTTGCTCACTCTGGTGGGTTTTGCAGGTGGACTTTGAGGGGAATCGGCAGAAGACGAAAGTGAAGACGAAGGAGCTGAGTCCGACATGGAACGAGAAGGTTGTGGCTGATGTGGCCTTGGGTTTAGGTGGCAATGCTTTTGCATATTTTGGGATGTTTCTGAACGTCAGTGGTGTGTGATGCAGTTTGTCTTCAATGTCATGGACCCTGGAAACCCGAACCTTGTGCTCGAGGTGAACGTGTTCAATGAGAGGAAAGTCAACAGACGAAGTGGGTTTCTCGGGCGGGTTCGGATTCCCATAGCTGAGGTACCTCCGAGAGGCAGGGAGAGTTTGATGTACTACCGATTGGAGAAGAGGAGTTTGTTCTCGCACATTAAAGGAGAGATTGGGTGCGTGTCTCCAACGCTTGCTGCTGCTGAGGCGTCTGGCACTCTCAACTTTTTCGTGTTTGCTTGCGAGTTAACACTGGTGTTACGGATGATGGTGGTGCTGCAGGCTTAAAGTCTTTGTAGATGACAATATGATGATGCCAGCGGGGCCTCCCCCTATGGTAGTGGATAAGAAAGCACCTCCTGTGGTGATGGCAGCAGCAGCACCACCACCAATGCCCATGCCTCCAGTGAACGTACCCATCGCTGCAGCACCGATGCCTCCCATGCCTCCTATGCCTCCTATGCCTGTAGCAGCGCCAATGCCTCCTGAGCCCGTTATCGCCAGACCTCCGGATGTCCACAAGCCAGTGGTGATGGAGCCTTCGGTGCTTTCATCGGTACCGGAGGTAGAGTTCTACGTGAAGGAAACAAACCCAGTGTTGGGTGGAGTGATCAGTGAATTTAGGCAGCATCAGCACGCCTATGACCTTGTGGAGGAAATGCCCTTTCTGTTTCTCAGAGTCGTCAAGGCGAGGTCATTGGCAGCGAAAGATGTGAATGGCAAGAGCGATCCTGTATATATCCGACTTCCCACCTCACCTGTTGTGCAATGAGCGATAACACTGAAAGGTACGCTCACTTGTCCTAACCGTGCTTGTGTGGCTTTTGACATGCAGTACGTGAAGATCATGGTGGGGAGTCTTCACGCCAGAACGAAAACTATACCGAAGAATTTGAACCCTGAATGGAATCAAGTTTTCGCTTTCTCTAAAGGCAACCTTCATGGAGGGTCACTTTTGCTCGAAGTGTGGGATGAGGTATGTGGGTCCCCAGGACATCTGAAAGCTGTGAGGCATGTGAAAGCTGCGGGGCCGATGAGGGAATGGCAGCACACTGATCTGTTCCCTTACCATCGTTCCCTGCCTACCAAACAGGATACTGTCAGCAAGGATGATTTCATCGGATCCGTGGTGCTGAATATATCGGAAATTCCGAGGAGGGTGCCTCCAGAGAGTTCTCTCGCCCCTCAATGGTACCCACTGGCAGACAAGACAGGAGAAGGGAAAGCGAAAGGTGCTGTCCGCTGCTGCTGTTGTCTGAACCGTTTTGGGGAAGTCTCTTTCAGCTGTTATGCAAAAGCTTGTTGTGGATAAGGAATTGAGGTGGAGACTTGTTCCGAATCGTGACTTTGCAGGCGATATCATGCTGTCTGTATGGATGGGCACTCAGGCGGATGAAGCTTTTCAGGAGGCCTGGCAATCAGATACGGGAGGTCAATCTCATTTCCGTTCGAAAGTATACATGTCACCTAAGCTTTGGTACTTGCGAGTGACTGTCATTGAAGCTCAGGATCTTCATCCACATGACAAAGGGCGCTTTCCAGAAGCGGTATGGATGCTGTGAGCAGACTTCTTGAGAGTTTGGTTGGGTGTCCCACGTAATTGCTCACTCTAGCATTGGCTGGTCCTTCTCCAGATAGTCAAGGTACACATGGGATTTCAAACCTATACAACTAAGCCTTCTGTGACTCGGAGTACCAGTCCATTCTGGAACGAGGAGTTGATTTTCGTTGCAGCAGAGCCTTTTGAGGATATTCTGCATATTCTCGTCGAAGATTTCCACGGACCCAAGAAGGTGTGGAGCAAGCCTTGATCAGGTTAACTGTAGAGCTTCGACTTCGACCTTTGTTTGTGACGCTTAGATGTGTTTTTCTCCTCCTGACAGGGGGACATCCTTGGTCAAGTGAAGATTCCAGTCAGGACTATCGAGACTCGCCCTGATGCTCGTCTAGTCGCTTCCAGGTTTAGCACGTCAACCGGAACTGAGTGTGTATATCTGAACTATGTCGTGTGCTGTGGAAGGACTGAGGTGTCCGTGGGTGCTTGTGCAGGTGGTACGTCTTGGACACTGAGCGTGAGAAGGGTACTTACAGAGGGCGAGTTCATCTGAGGCTTTGCTTTGATGGTGGCTACCATGTCATGGACGAGGCCTCGAATCACAGCAGCTGCATGAGACCCACCGACAAGCTGCTGTGGAGACCATCCATTGGGGTGTTGGAGCTGGGTATACTTGGTGCAACTGAGCTTCTTCCTATGAAAACAAACATCCATCATAGAGGGAGCACTGATGCATACTGCGTGGCCAAGTATGGACAGAAATGGGTGCGAACACGCACAATCACTGAAAACTTCAATCCCAGATGGAATGAGCAGTACACATGGGAGGTTTATGACCCTTGCACCGTGTTGACCGTAGGAGTATTTGACAACCGGTATGTGCTCGATGGTGCAGCTGTCTTCATATTGAGCACACTCGGCTAATGTTCTCAAGGTTCTAGATTATCGCTGGATTCAGTTGAATTTTTGTTTGATGCAGGCATCTCCACAACAGCTTGTTGGAAAAGGTCGATGGGCAGATGGATACGATAATAGGGAAGGTCCGCATTCGTCTGTCTACTCTCGAGAGCGACAGAGTGTACACCAATCTTTACCCTCTCCTGTTGCTCACACCACAAGGTGTGAAGAAACACGGTGAGCTGGAGCTAGCAGTCCGATTTTCTGTTGTATCAGTTGTGAACATGATGCAGATTTACACGCAGCCACCTCTTCCTCGAATGCACTACTACCACCCTCTGGATCCGATCCAGATGGAATTTCTTCGCAGCTCTGCAATGAAGATGGTGGCATCAAGGCTCGCACGGTCAGAGCCTCCTCTGCGGCCAGAAGTTATCCAGTTCATGCTGGACACCGAGTCCAGCATGTGGAGCATGCGCCGCAGCAAGGCTAACTTCTACAGGATCATGGTAAGTCCTCTACTTGCCTGCTGACCGTGTCTGTTCAATCCATGGAGCTTGAACTGCCTTTCATCTCACCGCTGCAATGTACCTCTCTCTCTGCAGTCAGTGCTGTCCAGCGTCATCGCAGTCGGCAAATGGTTTGATGACATCAGCATGTGGAGGAACCCAATCACAACCGGTCTTGTACACGTCCTGTTCCTCATCTTGGTCTGGTACCCGGAACTCCTATTGCCCACCATCTTCCTCTACATGTTTCTCATCGGAGTGTGGAACTACCGCTCCCGCCCTAGCTCCCCACCTTTCATGGACGCCAAGCTCTCTCAAGGCGATCAGGCGGGCGACCCGGACGAGCTGGAAGAGGAATTCAATCTTCTTCCAACATCCAAGACTCAGGAAGTAAGTAAAACAACAAAATGTTCATCCTTCTCTCTTTCCTCTTCTCCTCCCCCCATGATTCACCAATGCTTCACCTCGTTACAGGTGCTCTTGGGAAGATACGATCGACTCCGGAATGTGTCTAGCCGCATCCAGAATGCCATGGGTGACCTAGCCACCCAGGGTGAAAGAATCCAGTCTCTTCTCAGCTGGAGAGATCCCAGGTTTGGATGCTGCCCTGACTTCCTCCCAACTTGATGAAGCTTTCAATACATCTGGGATCCAGCTGACAAAACCGATTTTCGTTGCTTTTTTTTGTATCAACAGGGCTACAGGAATCTTCATCCTCTTCTGCCTGATCGCGGCTGTGGTTCTCTATGTTACTCCGTTCAGAGTGGTGGCCGTGCTCCTTGGCATGTATGCAATGCGGCACCCAAGATTCCGAGAGCCTTTGCCACCCGCGCCCTTGAACTTTTTCCGCAGGCTGCCATCTCTGTCGGACAGCATCCTGTAACTGACAGTACCCGCCTCTGCGAGCTAACCCGGACTAGTACACACTACCTTACCCGGACGAGTATACTACCTTACCCGGCATCATCAGCACACCCAGATCACTTGTGTGCCCCATTTTTCTTTTGTACATGCCCATTTTCCTCGGGGTTCCACCGATGTATCCTGTTTCTAACATTATTTTGGCCTGATGCAGTAGGCTACCTGTAGGTACCTTGCCGTGAAGTACCCCAGCTTCCTGCACATTGTTTGGAATAGGGTACACCTAGAAATATGTCTCGCAAATATTTTTTTGGAAGCGGGCATAAAATTTTAATTAATTACGTACGCGATTCGCTTGGTTCTATGGTTAGCATGACAATTGTCAGAAGTTATGGAAATTTTTATACAATATGCCCTTATGGGAATGGGAAGATGTAAGGAGAGAGTGGGAAGAACCCTTGAAGGATCCTAGGCCAAGGGGGCCACCTCCGGGGAAGAACTCATGAAGGACCCTAGGCCAAGGAGGCCACCTCGAGGGAAGAACCCATGAAGGACCCTAGGCCAAGGGGGCCAACTCCTGCATTTAATGTTGTCCTGAAAATTGCCGCAAGAAAGCAACCACACAACAAAGGGGGAGACCTATCCCATTCTTACGGGTCTAGTAGGCCTTAGCTCAACCCTTAATAAACTTTGGAAAATCCTTGCCCATGGCCCTATGAGTCTCGGTAGCAAGAGGAATGAAGTAGCAAGAGGAATGAACACATGGCCTTCCTGCATGGGGGTGTACTTGTGAGCCTTGGCTGTCGTGCATCCCTCCGCCACCCAGCCAGAGGAATGAACACATGGCCTTCCTGCATGGGGGTGTACTTGTGAGCCTTGGCTGTCGTGCATCCCTCCGCCACCCAGCCAGAGGAATGAACACATGGCCTTCCTGCATGGGGGTGTACTTGTGAGCCTTGGCTGTCGTGCATCCCTCCGCCACCCAGCCTGGAGGCTTGATGATGACATGCTTGGAGAAGGCGCCCCACATGATGCGCGAAGCAGGAAGAGAGGATACCAAATGCCACCTATGGGTCCCCTATTATAGAGAGGTCGCCAATGTGAGCCAAATCCTCCTTTAGAACAGCATCCACATAATCTTGAATAAAGTCCGGAGGCCCCACCGAGACCCCTGAAACGCGTAGTCCCCGCAAAAAGCAATATCCCCATTGGGATAATGAAGAGATGGCGTAATTCCTGACGGAGACCAAATCTTGAACTTCAGAATCTTGACATTCAAATCGAGGCGGGAGAGCTCCAGGGAGAATATTTCGTAAGCTTCCTTGACCTTGTCCCCCGGCCCTATGATATGTATGAGTGTCATCTAACACTAACGGAAAGAGACCTTTCCACAACGAGGAGGTAGCTGTGGACAGAGCCCTGAAGTGCGTCATGGCAAAGAGGGCACCCCCCATGAGATCCCTTTTCCTAGTGCCTGTCGTCGAGTCAAGCATGACGACCCCATCCAATGAGGGACCCTGCTGATAGTAAATGTTAGATAGGGAACTATAAAAAGAACGGACAAAAAGGATACGACTTGCCAGCTGCCCGCCCACATTTTTTAGCTCGTTCAAAATGGCCGTTTTGGAGATGGTATTGAGGCATTCTCCACATCAGCCTGCAGGGTACCCCAGTCCGGATGTGACTCAAGAACTGCTTCGACGCTTAAGGCCACCGACTGACAACCCCTTTCCCCCCTCTCTCCTCCCCATATTGATGAAGACCAAGATGAGCTCGGAACTACTACCGGAGCTGGAGGGCGCTGCTAAGGCTTACAAGCCATAAAATGCCTCCCCCATGGCTTTAGGGCGCACCCCCGAAGTAGGCTTCTTTATAGCCAATAACCTACTAGTCCCCAACACGTGGAAAATTCGATGGGGGGTCTCCTCTCTTTTGCCACAGCTGCCACCGGTTTAAAAAGCTCAAAAAAACCACTAAGAGGATCCTCAGGAGTAAAATAGTCTCGGAGGTGGTAAAAAACTGTTCCCGACAAACCACCCAAGGAAAGTCGCGAGGCGGTGGTTAGAGCCTGGCGAAAACCGCCCTGTCCAGACAAAACTGCTCTTCCACTACAAACTTTGAGATATCCTGTGAAATAGGGACACATGGATCCGAATGAAGGGTATGAAGAGCAGCGATGGTCTCCTCCAAGGCTAGCACATAATGGGGATGGACTTGGACATAACGGTTGGCCAAGCCGCCATGGGGTGTCCAGGTGCATTCACAGGGAAGTGCGGCAGCTTGTCAATCTTGATGACTTGCTGGGCATGCCCTCCCAATGCTAGCACGTCCTTCATAGCATGATCAGGTCGCTTGGTGAACGACCTTGCACACTTCAAATGTTCCAAGGGAGCAAGGTTAGTCCACATGGACCTCAACCTATGAGCCCTCGAACCAAATTGAGCTGCATCCAATAGTAGCTCCTGACCCAACACTCCTCGGATCGTGCCAAAGTCCTCATGGACTTGCTTCTTTACGCTCATGCATGCTGACACATTCTTCAACATGTATCCACAAGGCCTTTCTTGCCCTTTCTGGATCAAGCACAAGATCCTCATCAGGTCATAGAACAATGTTGTTCGTGGATCCTTCACACCCTGATCCTTGCCTGCAGAGGATAATCCTTGACACTCCCAACCTGCGATGACAAGGTCCACCGGTTGCCCAAGACAAGTCAAATGGGACAACCCAATCATGCGAACATCCATCGGCAGTGCCTTCTGGTAACCCTTCACTGACTCCCACGTCAGGAGGTTAGGGTATTCCCCCATCAAGTCCTTCACGCGCTTCTGTGACACAATACTTGCTTTTGGATTCAGATCACAATGCACGTATCTTCGTACTTTGATGCCACACTTCAGCATTGCTTCCAAACCGGTACTAATGCCTCCAAAGAGTTCCATCAGCACTATGCCGTCTTCGTGAGGTCGCCATGTGATCACCTGGGTGTTTAGATCACAAACAGGCTCAACCCTAGGCAAGAACTTACAGCAGTTCTCCGGCTCATAGGACACTGGTCCTTTTGCACGGCTCATTGTTGCAATCACCAGCTCCGTCCGGCTGACTTGAAGAACCTCCTCTGAGGGTGGTTGCAACTCTAGCTTGTCTTCCTCCTCCTCGTCGAAATCCTCCATCAGGTCAGCTGCGGTTGTTAGACACACCCCAAGAGGTTCAAGCACGTATGGCGTGTCCGTCACCACGGTGCCAAACACTGGGTAGACGCTATTGGCAATGAGGTTTCTCATGATCCTTGCCATGCAGCTACAAAGGGATGCGGGCAATTCATTCATCGGTTTTGCTCCAGCTTCTCCAGCCTGGTCGATAGTAGACTGTCTCCATCCACAAATCCACCATGACTCCATGTTTGTACAAAGCGTCCGCTCCCAACAAGACATTAAATGTGTCTGCATCAATAACCAAGCAGTGTACCTCGACAAAGGTGAAGTTAGCTTGTTGGTTTCAATCACAACAACGACAGGTTTGTTGGTTTCAATCGCAACAACGACAGGTTTGTTGGTTTCAATCACAACAATGACAGGTTTGTTGATCTCCACTCCGATGTATTGTGTTGGGGGCACTTGCCTATACAATGACTACATAAGAAAATTGGCTCCCCCTGTTTTTGATCCCCAAGCTCACTCTTGAAGGAAAGAAATGGGGTGTCCTTTGACAATCCATCTTGTGCCAATTGGGTCAACAATTTCAAATGATGTAGGTAATTTCGGGCATGTGATACCTCGTTAGAAGTAGAATCCTCAGTGCAACCTTTTTCTGCAATTTAAGTCATGATTTTGAACCCAAAAAGGTCTTAAATTAAGTTTCGATGAGTTTCTTTCAAGAAAATAGCACAGAAGGGACCGTCGTTGAGGAGTCAAAGCTTTGGGGCTGATGTTCAATCCAACGGGATAGGCGGCAGGCATGTGGTTGGCGTGCACATAAAAGTGGAAAGAAACAAAGGATCGTCGCCGGATTCACAAAACGCGAGAGGATAGCGTGCAGCCAAAGGCCTCACATGGCTAGTGTACTAAGCGTGTGCAGACGGAATTTGGGTGATTACATTTGACGTGCGTCAGTGCCGATCCCCACAAGAGCACGCACCATTCAGAAAACGATGTACTCGGTGTACATCTCTTACTATGATTTCTCGATGCTCCACATGTGACATAATCTTGGTGCTGCTGTGGCAGTCATGGCACATGCGCAGGTTTTTTGTCACTAGCAGAGTTGTACCATCTGGAGTGTTGAGCAGACCATATGCCAGAGCCAGTTTCTCGGCATGTCCACACAAAGCGTCTTCCTTCTCCTGCGCAGAGGCTCCCTTCAGGACCAACCATGTTTCCGGAACATGGCCGCCCAATTTCAACTTCGTACTCACATCCCTCAGCATCGATGCAACATCAGACCTCTCTTCACCCACTGTGAACTCATGCACCCTGTTCTTCACCTCGATGCAAGCCTTGGCTGGTTTCTTTCTAGCACCTGCCCCCTTTCTAAGGCTTTCTATGTGATCTAACTCCTCCCACCTGGCAGCATTTGCATACATGCTACCTAAGAGAACGTACGGTGTTGCTACTTCAGGTTCTATTTCTACAAGGCGTTGGAAGCATCGCTCTGCACGTTCCACATCACCGTAGCTTTTGCAGGCACTTAGCAGGGACGTCCACCCAACCACATAACAATCCAGTGGCATGGTCAGCAGAATATCTTCTGCCTCATCCAAACAGCCTGCGCGCCCAAGAAGATCAACCATGCAGCTGTAGTGATGATCATCGGGGACAATGCTGTAGTCATCCACCATCATCCGGAAATATTGCAGGCCTTCAAGGACGAGCCCTGCATGACTACATGCCACGAGAAGACTACTGAAGGTAGTCCCATTAGGCTCCACGTCTTGCTGAAGCATCTCTCTGAAACACTGGAATGCCATGTGGCCATCACTGTGCTCAGCATAGCCATTGAGCAGAGCGCTCCATGCGACCACATCCCTGATGGGCAAGGCATCAAAGACGGACCGTGCATCTTCCAACCTTCCACATTTTGCATACATGTCCACCAGGCAGTTGCCCACCAGCACATCTGTTTCCAGTCCTCTTTCACGGATCTGAGCATGAAGCTGCATTCCCTGCTGCACAGCGCCGACAGTGGCACATGCTTGAAGGAGAGAGAGAAATGTGACACGATTAGGTGAAGTGATGCCCTCCTGCAGCATACTCTCGTAAAGACACAGGGCTTCTTCAGCCATTCCCTGCTGTGCAAACCCTGCAATCATGGCAGTCCACGCCACCACATCTTTGGTGGACAATCCGTCAAAAACTCTGCGAGCATCCTCTACACTCCCCCATTTAGAATACAAGTCTATCAAGCAGCTCCCAACTACAAGATCACCTTCCAGTCTCCTCTTCTGAATCAACTCATGAAGCTGCTTCCCCTCCTGTAAAGCCCCGGCACTTGCACACGCTTTCAGGAGACACACAAATGTGGCTTGGTCAGCTGGAGCAATGCCCTCCTGCAGCATCCTCGAATACAGAGCCAGAGCTTCCCGACCCATCCCCTGCTGTGTATACCCTGTGATGATGGCATTCCATGTCACTGAATCCCTAGTTTCCAAACCGTCAAACACTTCACGAGCATCGTCCAAGCTCCCGCATTTTGCATACATGTTCACCAGGCTGTTACCAACGAAGACATTGGGCCGCACACCACTGGTCACAATATCCGCATGCACCTGCTTGCCTGAAACCAAATCCGCTGCATTGGCACAAGCCTTAAGAACTGCCACAAATATATGGTTGTCAGGCTCCACACCCGATTCTCGCATCTGCAGGTAAAATCTGATAGCTTCAGCTGGCTTTCCCTGTCGAGCAAAAGCCAAGATCATGGACGACCACATGTAAGCATCTGGAACAGGCACCTTGCCGAACACTTGCACAGCTTCCTCCAATTCCCCGTGGCAAGCGTACATACAGATGATATGGTTGGCCAGGAATGCGCTAGACTCGTACCCACTTCTAACAGCCAGAGCATGCACCCGCTTCCCTACACCCACATCCCTCAAAGCCCCGCATTTTTTCAAAACCAGCCTGAAAACAGACAGGCTTACAGAACATCCTCTCTGCACCAAGAGCTCCAACACGTCAACAGCCTCGCCCATCGACCCATTCTCGCAGTGCCTGCTCAAGGTCTCAACCATGCTAGATGTGAATTTGGACAACTCAACATCCCTCCTGGCCAGCTCCTCATCAACCCACTCAGGCTTATACAAATTGTTGAGCCACAGTGCCTGCTTCGAGGTCTTGTGCCTGAAGTCAGGATACTGTGGGCTCTTGACATCCGCCCTGTAGTCCCACCACTGCCAGGGATCTGAGAAGAAGTCTTGCCACAAGACCTCCTGCCGCTCCTTCTGCCCCTGCCCAGCCTCTGCTGCTCCCCGAGCCACTGAGGACGTTCCTGCTATTGCCCCCAACTGGCACATGCGGTTGCCAACATATCTACCATCCACAAACCAGGCTTGGCTGGCGGACAACATACTGGGCTGTTGCAGAAACGTACATCCTTGAAGCTTCATAACCACAACACGCGTCTCTGGAAATCGCAGATTACACGTACACATCTCATGTGGAATAGCCATGGAAACCCAACCCGGGTCGAACAAGACAAGAAGAGATGTCGTCGCCCTTCTCCATCTCCTGGTTCCTCGTTTTCTGAGCTGCTTTCGCCTTGCAAGAGATCTCCTTTACATGAACTCCTCAGCGTTTAAAAGAACCGGATCCACTTCATAAGTAGTCGCTCAACTTAGATGGCCCTTGTATGCGGGGTGTTCTAAAATATTTCCCCCTTTTGTCCAACTTAGATGGCCCGTGTATGCGGGATGCTCTAAAATATTTCCCCCTTTGTCCTACGGGACCTACGGGAAGTCGTTTTCGATCCCCTTGGTTATTGTGGATTTTTTATGTTATTAAAACAATGGAAAGTCGCCACTCCGGCGCGCACGGCCGCGGGCCGCGGACGGGAAGCGGAAGAAATGGCTAACACGGAGCCTGGGCGCGATTGTCCCGCTCGGTGTGGTGCGGACCGACACGCTCTGCAAAACCAACGGCCTTGGAGCACGCAGTTTGGGGCCAGGCGTCTGGGTTACCCAAGCAAGGTCGGGGCGTCTGGCTGTGCCAGATTGCTGTGGTACCAAAGAATGCATGTCTTGGGTTTTCTCTTCTTCTTCTTCTTTTTTTTCTTTTTTTTTCCTTTTCTTTTTTTAATTTTATTTAATTCTTCGTTTTGTCCTTTATTTTTTTCTTTCTTTCTTTGTTTCCTTTTTTATGGGACCCTCTTCCTCCACTTCCCTCAGGGACACTCTTTGTCGTGTGAGTGGGAATTTGTTTAAGCCCAGGGGGTGAGTACCCCAGGATTCACAAGGATTTAGACAAGACTAGTTAGGAACATTATCAGGCACAGGTCAGGCTTGCATCATCCAATGCTGCTATCCCCTTGACACCGCGTCAGGCTGCCCCCCTTGAGCCCCATCGGAATCTTGGCAATGGTTGCGGGTGCGGTCCGATCACCTTCTGGCTCTGTATGAGACACGTTTCCCAGGACCTCGTCTTTTTTGGCGTCTCCTATGGCGACTGCATGAAGACGTTCGCCTTGCCTACCAGCTTCCCTAGGAGCGCCTCGCGCAAGACCCTAGGGATGAGGCGGCTTGGACTTTGTTTTTCTTTCTTCCTCGATGGTTCTTTCATTGCCCAGGGGTGGTCCTTGGGGTAATAGGGAGGTAGCCTTCCATCTCCGGAGCGTCAGGGCGGGGGACGAGGAGGCCCTGCAAGAGGAGGGTGTGTTTGCAGCGAGATCTCGGTTGGAGTCGGCTAAGCGGGATGTCATGCCGTGTGATACTAATCTCTGCACTTGGGTTTAGTGTTTGATTAACATTAACTAATCTAATTATCTTTAAGTAAGTAATTAGTGTTAATTAATCTAAGGTGCTTATGTTAATTAAGTATTGATTAGGGTTAATTAAACATTATTAGCAATAGCTAAGTAGATAAGCTCAAGTTATATGCTTTAGCATATTCCTTGCATATTACAATGCATTCTTAGGATATTTCCGGCATATGATGATGCCAATAGGATATCTTAGGAATATGCCATGCTGGTATATATACAACCCTTCATCGAGAAGCTCGGATCATAGCTTATCCTTTAGATATGCAATGCAAGGGTGTTGTGAGGAGGCCAAAGATATGACTCCGAGAGTGATGTGTGAGAAATTTGCGGGTTGTTCTCGTGGGGAGAGTGTGTTTGTGCCATGTAATGCTATTCTCCTCTTGTTAAGCTATGATCTCGTGTGTACGCTATAAAGCGTGCTATTGATGGCTTGAAAGCTTAGTGTGTTAGGCGATGCTAGGCCGTGCTAGGCTTAGTGTGCTGCTAGGCGACATTAGGCAATGCTAGCTCTTTAAGTAAGTAGGCAAGGGACCCTCTAAAGTGTGCCCAAAGCCCAAGTCCAAGGAGAGGAGGAGAAGAAGCCCAAGTCCAAGGAGAGGAGGAGAAGAAACCCAAAGTCCAAGGAGAGGAACGAGACCTGCACAAGGGGGTTTGGCATTTTAAGGCCAACCAACCAAGGGATAAACAAGAGTATTTTACTCTTGGGTGCCAGATTTCAAGGGATAAGGGAGGAGTGGATAAGCATGGAGGACAAGGGAGAAGTGGATGGGCATGGGTATGTCATCAGTCCATTTGATTCAACTTTATCTTCAAAACTATTCAAGGGATAAGGGAGGAGTGGATAGGCTTGGGGGATAAGGGAAGAGTGGATAGACATGGGGATAAGGAAGGAGTGAATAGGCATAGATATGTCATCAATCCATTTGGCTCAACTTTCTCTTCAAAAATCTTCAAGGGATAAGGGAGGAGTGGATAGGCATGGGGGATAAGGGAGGAGTGAATAGGCATAGATATGTTATCAATCCATTTGATTCACCTTTCTCTTCAAATCTCTTCAAGGAATAAGGGAGGAGTGGATAGGCATGGGTGATAAGGGAAGAGTGGATAGACATGGGGATAAGGGAGGAGTGAATAGGCATAGGTATGTCATCAATCCATTTGATTCAACTTTGTCTTCAAAACTCTTCAAGGGATACCGAAGGAGTGGATGCGCTTGGGGATAAGGGAGTGAATAGGCATAGGTATGTTATGAATCCATTTGATCCACCTTTCTCTTCAAAACTCTCCAAAGAATAAGGAAGGAGTGGATAGGTGTGGGGGATAAGGGAGGATGAATAGGCATGGGTATGTCATCAATCCATTTGATTCAACTTTCTCTTCAAGGGATAAGGGAGGAGTGGATAGGCTTGGGGGATAAGGGAAGAGTGGATATGCATGGGTATGTCATCAATCCATTTAATTCAACTTTCTCTTCAAGGGATAAGGGAGGAGTGGATAGGCTTGGGGGATAAGGGAAGAGTGGATATGCATGGGTATGTCATCAATCCATTTGATTCAACTTTCTCTTCAAAACCCTTTGTTGGTTGGCACCTCATTCGCGTTCAACTTTCTCTTCAAAACTCTTCGTTGGTTGGCGCCTCATTCGAGTTCAACTTTCTCTTCAAAACCCTTCGTTGGTTGGCATCTCATTCGAGTTCAACTTTCTCTTCAAAACGCTTCGTTGGTTGGCACCTCATTCGAATTCAACCTCCTCTTCAAAACCCTTCGTTGGTTGGCACCTCATTCGAGATCAACCTCCTCTTCAAAACGCTTCGCTGGTTGGCACCTCATTCGAGTTCAACCTCCTCTTCAAAACACTTCGTTGGTTGGCACATCATTCGAGTTCAACTTTCTCTTCAAACCGCTTCATTGGTTGGCACGTCATTTGAATACTGATCCAACTGAAGGGTGCTTAACCTAGGAGTTCTTATGTCTTTGCTATCCAACTCGCTCATCTCAAACTCTTGAATTGAAGAAGAGTATTTATATGCAATTTAGAAATGCATAGATACTTAGAGGTTTCACTAATCACGATCTAAGCAAGCGGGGTGTGTTAACCTTGATTAAGGGTTTTGACCAAGCCACTAACCACCTGGAGTGCATGCCTTGATACAATGGATCCGGATGGAACTATCAACTAGCAAGTCCATCGGAGCGAGTTCGAAGTCCCGATCAAGAGAGAGAAGTACGAACACCTCAGTTCGTGTCTTATGTGTTGCCATTCACAGATCCTTTAAAGATTGTTGATTGAGTCGTTAGGTTCCTCCGCGGATGTTGATAACCTTTGAAGACGAAGCAAGTGTCCACGATTTGCCGCAACAGGTAGCAATGATGTCATTGCTGACCTCCCTATCAAGCATCTCTGTGGAAAAGCGGAATGCTGCACAAAAGGGGGTGGCTTTGGTCAACAATCGAGAGAGGCACACTGAAATCAATGGATTCGCACCAAGGAGGGCGATGATTGACAACGAAGCACAGCCGGTGATTGTTGGAAGAAGAGTGAAGGAAGCATTGGGTCT
Source organism: Anthoceros angustus (assembly GCA_010909165.1). Taxonomy (NCBI): domain Eukaryota; kingdom Viridiplantae; phylum Streptophyta; class Anthocerotopsida; order Anthocerotales; family Anthocerotaceae; genus Anthoceros; species Anthoceros angustus. Next base: position 920,685 of record MU008160.1, read on the forward strand.
CCACCAAGAAAGGTTGAAGGAAACCAAGTGAAAGATCCAGACCACAACCGGGACTACAGATCATGTGTTTGGGGTGACGAGGTATGCGGTGCACGGTCATTGGGGAAGAACCGGAACACACGCCCTCTCTCTCATAGTCTCCAATTTTGAGGTCAACAAAGAAGCGAATATGGCATTTGGGATGCATTCTTTCCTTGATTCAAATATGCATGCGATGCCCAATTTTTTGAATGCTGGAGATGGGAGGAGGCAACAAAGCATGCCGCACAACCGTGGCCCAAAACAATGACTTTTGGAACAAGACTTGCCCGCATGAGCCTAGGGAGTGATGGATTAGAGATGGGGTGCACCCATCTACCTTTGAAAGGCCAAAACAAGGAACCCTAAGTATGTGTAAGAGGGAACAACTTTTTTTTTTCTTAATGAATTTGGAGACTAACCTTCGAATCTAAAATCGCTTATGGCTCCTACCTTACAACTACCTTACAAAATGAATGCAGACCTTTCAATAATAAAGAGTGAGACACGCACCGCCTTGGCGGCGATCTACGGTCCATGGTGTCCAACAAGTCCATGTGAGAGAAGGAACAGTAGTAAACAATGGGTCCCACCCACCATTCGGGCACTCGCCTCCAGTCCTCAGCATCCATGTTCGTCGACAAGTCCATGCCATAGCTTCATGTCGCTTTTAGCGAACAGTAATAAACGATGAGACCCACCTTAGGGGCACCGGCCTCCAGTCCCCATTGTGAATGCTCGTCAACAAGTCCATGCCATAGCTTCATGTCGCACGTAGGGAACAATAGTAAAAAGTGGGACCCACTTTTAGGGCACCGACCTCGGGTCTAGTGTCCGTGCTTGTCAACAAGTCCATGCCATAGCTTCATGACCATGTCCATGCCCCCATGTCCCCATCCATCATCCTAAGGCGTGGTGGCTTATTAAACCCTACCATGGCTTAAACCCAGGTATAAGAGATGTTGAAAGTTAAAAAGATTTTACTTTAAGAGCGGAGTATGATGTCCACATGAATTGAACTCGTGGCTGATGGATGAACAAGAAGGAAAAGTTTGTTTTAGTCCATTTGACATTTAACACTTTTCACTAACAACAACAACTTTATTGATGTTCGTTAAGGGTGGAAAGACCACTATGGAACAGAGATAACTAGTACAATGTGAAAGAGGTAAAAACTCAGACTACACATGCGTACGTTTAATCTAGAAAGACATAAAATATTTTTAAGATAAGAAAAAAAGGAGGAAAAAGATATAAGAGATAAAAAAAAAAGAGGCAGCGCTTTAAGGAATCCAACAATGTCTATCAATGATTAAGAAGCTCCGAAGCACAAAAGCAGAGAGCTTAGCGATATGAAAAGAAAAAAATCTACGCAAGGAAAAAGCAGCACATTACAAAAGAAGAGTGCATCGAGCCTAAATGCGGATGGTTTGCAAGTCGTTAGTTAACGGCGAGCTACTTGAAGCATAATGTTGCGTTGTGAGGTTGAGAGCGCTGAGAGTTGTGCATGTCTCTAATCAAGAGTGAATTGGCGAGGTCCTAGACCGCTAGGAAGACAATACTTGTCGCTCCTCTACTGGCTACGTAGTAAAGGGCTTGAATGTTGGAGATTTTTTCGGGCCTAAAATATACTAAATTAAAAGGATAATTAAGGGCTAACTGCTTGAGCAACTTCCAGCGCAATCGAAAACAATGCTGGAAACAATGATGGTGGAGGTAGTGATGGCGCAAGCGGCTGAGGGAGACATCTCCATCTCTATTTTCCATAGAAGTCCCCTCCCAGGGAATCGCATGCTGGTAGAAAGTTTGGTCACTGATGGTGTTCTATTCTCTTCGCCACATCAATTGAAGCGCAAGGGCTTCGACATCCCTCTTTCACCGGGATAGAAACATACCATTTGGATTCATTCGAGAGAAGGTTTAGCTTCATCACCACTAGCTTTGGATGCTATGGTTGCAATTGTGCTTTCGCTCTGGTCTACAGGAGATAGGGAACCAAGAAACTAGCCATGTGCCAAAGGCCATGTACAATGTTATATTGCATATAAGAAGTTATATGAGCTTGAGGGAAACATCGACTGATTCACCACTGCAAAGTTTGGAGAAGCAATGCTTGGGATTGGAGATGAGCTTAGAGATTCGAAAGTTATATTATCTTGAGGGAAACATCGACTGATTCACTACTACAAGGATTGGAGAAGCAATGCCTTGGATTGGAGACGAGCTTAGAGGTTTGATACTTTTAACCCTCTCAGAATTTCTTAATTCACTCAAATAAAGAATGCCGGAGAAAACAGGGCATCTGTGGGAAGACAACACTTTCGAGGACATGCAAGCAGGTAGAGCTTCTAGTTGTGTCACATCATGCTCGAGTCTACAACTATCAAGGTTAGGGCACGATGCTTGTGGCACAACTTTTGCAATCAGACTAGCAGGGTGTATAGTTTTAACCCAACGTTGATGTAGTGATGGGTTTCGTTCCAGAGGGAATGAACTCGTACTTATTCTGCCTGAGTTCCAAAACTTATTGCCTGAACGGACTTCATCATATTGGGTTCAGCAGACTCCACAAACCCTAGGCGTGTGCCACTTTGCAACTAGACGAACCGGACGCGAAACCCACCGGATCTTCCCACAAACTTTGCTCAGGGTGTCTCAAAACACTGATTAGGGTCCGGCAAACTGAAACAGGTTAGCAACGTCCTCCGTCAGTCTCCGTACCCTAGCGGCTGTGCGCAGCTAGTTTCTGGAACACCAACACGTCGACGCATTCACATCGGACCCCCTTTGCTCCTTTCAACTGCTTCGCGTTCCGTGAGGTAGTGGCTTCTCAGCCTACAACCCCACGGCCTCTACCCCAGCAGCCTCCAGGGGTGGTCTCCACACGAAGGGATCACTTCCAAGCGCCTCCTTATCCTTTCCAACTTCTTCACGTTCCGCGGAGTAGTGGCTTCTCAGCCTACAACCCCACGACCTCCATTCTAGTAGCCTCCAAGGTTGGTCTCCCACTGGGGAATCACTCCCGAGCACCACCTGAGCTCATGTCCGATTCTGGTTTGCACTCACCAAGTGTGTTAGCGGAGCTCATCATCAGAGCTCTCGACACATCCCCCTACCACCAAGGTAACGCAGGGACACACTCTGCTCCTCGAGCACGGAAGGGCAATCGAGGAGCGGAACATGAATCAATAGAGCTAGTGTGCTTTATCGATTCATATTATTTGAAAAAATAGCAGAAGACATTGAAACGTTGTCCAAAGACATAAGATTAGGCCAGTTTCACGGCCTTCAACGAAATTGGTTGTGTTTTATCAAATACACTTAACTCAAGAGCTGCGATGTCACTCATCTGACCGGAATTTGTCCTTCATCCGACAAGATTCTAGCACTTATACGACATTGTAGAGTGCCAAATCCGATGTTCATACCCCCGGCGGCTTGTTTTAGGCGTGTTTTGTTTTTTTTTTTTTGTTGCTACTTTTTAATAGGGATAGGGAGGAGTTAGCTAGTAAGGGAGTTTTGGCCAGTTTGCACTTAGAGTGCAATCCCTAGACCCTCGGTCGTTGATGACAAGTGTCTTGGGCCGATCCGTCGAGATGGGTAATCCGGCGAGGGGGAGATGTAGTCTACTAAAGAGAAGCTTGCCAGAGTAGGTCCAAGGAAGTATGCGTCGACGGGTTGGTCTGGCCGGGCGGCGTAGTCCGGGCGACATAGTCCGGTGAGGGATCCGCTGTTTGGTAGGATAGTCCGGCCGGCGGCGTAGTTTGGTAATGGATCTGCTGCCTGGTGGGGGTGTGGCCAGTGGAAGAAGTCTGGCAAAACGATGAGTTACAGCCTGGTGATCGCAACGACCTAGAGTTAGGGTACATACAAAGGGGGTTAGATTAGGGTGTGGAGGAGTATTACAAGGAGGCCTGGGCGCCCAAGACCGGGAGACTATCCCTTGTGCCAACTTAATGCTGGAGAGCACGCCCTCAAATTATTTTTTTATAATTAGTTATGGGCAGAAAATGGTTTGTACCCTTTAGGCGATCAAGAAAAAATCCCTTTGGCGATCAGGGATTAAGATGTAGTTACAAGAGTCTTATGGTAATTTGATTCATATTCAAACATACTTAGTATCCCTATAAAACTGGAGACCATAACTTCGCTCACGCGGACCCTATTAGATACACACTCAAACGTGTAAGACATACAGACTCAAACATGTGTTGTTTAACACAAAGACATATACATACAGTGAACAATTTCGTGGGCTCGTTCTTGCTATCTCCTATCAAAGGATTCCACCGGTCACGCTGCCTCGAACATGAAGTCTTATGAGATGTTGTTCCAACACATCTTTGGACCATGCGGTGGTAAGCTAGTACACAGAGGGCCCGCGTGCACCCACTCTGAGACCAGTACACCGACCTCCAACTTTGAGCATATTGAAACAAATCATTATGAAGATGTGGCTACCGGAATGCCTCCCCAGAGGAATGCAGGAGAACTGCCTCAACACCTCTTAGCTCATACACTATACACCTTTTCCCACAAACCAACCAAGGAGAGGACTCAACAATAAAGATAACTTGATAGAGCGAAGGGCCATAGCTCCGCACACGAACTGGCTTGTGATTACAGTCAAAGGCTGCTTTCTTATAGGAGGGCCTACTTCAAACTTCAAAAGTGCACACCTAGTGCTATGGTCCCGTCCAACTCCCAAGGTCTTTATTTGCTGAAAATCAATTGTGCGCCCATCAACCTCTATCTTTAGCGGTCCGACTCCATAGCACGTACACCAAGGCAGCTGGCCTAAACAGCCTTTTCCTCTAACAAGCCCCTGTCAAAATTAAGGATATGTTTTGATTATTTTCTCCAGGGCTGCTTCCCTTAGGTGCTGACGTGAACGTGAGGCTTAAGGATTAAAACATGAAGACTAGGTAGGTACATCAAAAAGTATTTCGTACATCAAGTATTTTGCACATGAACTAGGTACATATTTTGAGTTGTGGGAAGGGGAAGAGGTGGCCTTGCGCCGCGACGACGAGAGTCCCGGCGTGTTCCCGACGAAGTGACTGGGGGAGCAGCGGGGCAGAGTCAGACAAAGAGAGAGAGAGAGAGAGGGGGGCAAGGCAAGCAAAGCAAGCTCGCGCCGCAGGCAGAAGAAGCAGGGTCAGGGAGGGTGGCCATGGCGGGAGCCGCTAAGCAGGCGCTCGGAGACGAGGCGCCGTCCTCGTTCAGCTCCGACTGCAGCAGCACCAGCAGCAGCAACCGCAGCAGCACATGGATGGCGGCGATCGCTCCAGCTACGGCACCGGCGCTGGCGTTGGCGGCAAGGCCAGGTCCGGCGCAGCGCCCAACCGGCGCAAGACGCCCTACGATCGCCCCTCCCAGGGCCGCCACGCCTCAGCAGGCCCGCACGCCGCCGCGCAAATCAATGGAGCGGCTCCAGGCCCCCCCTCCTCGTCCTCCTGGCTCGGCGCAGGCCTCGTCGGCACCGCCTCCAAGTTCTTGACCACTAGCGCCTCCTACCTCTTCTCTTCCGTTTTCCGGCGCCGCGAGAATGCCGACACTCCGTTGGCTCTGCCCCATGGCGGCGACACTAGTCCAGGTACTGCTCCGAATGTGTTGATCCACTACCTGCCTTCCTGTTTCTCGCCTGCCCACCTGCTTTGTCTTGCTGCTGGAATGGCTAGGTCACCGCTCCGGCGCCTCGTTCAGCTGTCCTTAGGGGTCGGGTTTCGGCCGCGGCAGCTGCCCAGCTGCTGCGTGCTGCGGTGAGGCAGGCTGGCCCTCTCCAGCATAGTCTGTCGTGAACTGGCCCTGACTGTATTTTGTGCGTGACTCCTGTGTGGGGGTTTCGTTTTTATGTGACAGTCGAACGGGAAGATAATGGCGACCATGTTGTACAAGTTTCGCAATCCAAATCTATGGTAGGTTGGTGTTGCTTGTTCGTTACGTTAGTCTCAGTTTTGGTTCTGGAACCGCGACCTAGGTTATGCGGATTTGGAGGCGCAGCGCGGTTTCTTGTTCATCCTCAGCAAGAAATGGTGGTCACACTGGTTCCTGTCTCTTTTTACAGGAGGTTGGCGATGGGCAGGGAATACCGTCACATCAGCAGCACATCACCGAAACATCTAGGTCGCCTGAATTGTTATGGAGAAAACCGACTCTAACCAGGTGGGGTGGCGCCCATTCCTCAGGCAGTCCAATGCAGTTGCTTTAGGTTTCGTGTAAGTGAGTGGTGAGCTTCTGAGTTAGGTCTTGGCCCATTGTTCCAGCTTCTTATGCTTGGGTTTTTTGACTACCAGCGAGGAGTATATCCGCCTGACCCAAGTACTGCAGTCAAGGCTTGTTGACAATGGGGCTGGTAAGGATCACGTGAGTGGGGACCATGAGATGAAGGGCACTGCGGATGGGTCTGAAGATGTGCTCGAATATGGGACACCAGTAGGGACCATCAGATGGAGGGATCATGTTGATGATTCTAGGCAAAATGGAAGTCCGCATAATGGAGCTGTGGAACCTTTCTTGGCTGCGGCTGGTGGTCGTGAGGTGAGCTTTTTGCCTTCTTGTTTTTGGTTTACTTGAGTTTGAAATCAAGATTAGAGTCCGCACACTCTTTCTCTAAGAAGCTATCTATTTGATTGTCCTCCGGACACTAAATCATGTCATTCACCTGTACGCAGTTGAATAATGGATCTGATTCGCCTGTTGAGATTGCAAGGGCCTTCATGGGAGATCGTGTGGCACGAGTACCTGGTTCTTTGTCACCCGCACAAGCACCGCAATTGGCTCCAGCAAACTCTGCTGATCCAGGCTCCTCTTCCTTACCTGTCAGCACCAGTGTCGTTGTTAAGAAGTCAGCAACAAATGAGTATTCTCATAATATATTCCAAACACCTGCAATAACTTGGTCTTCCAGACCTATCGCAGGGCTTTATGGTACTCCATATAGCAGGCCAAGTCATGGGACGGCTGCAAGAGAGGTAGTATGGTTGCCTTCTCATAGTTTTGAGTTGATGTGATGTAGGAGTATGCGATTGTGATTTATTTTGAATTGTCTGGGTGCAGCTTTCGGTTAGACCATCACTAGATGGTTCAGCACCTACAAGGTGGACTCCTATCAGGGCACCCCTTATTAGTGGTCCCCAGGTAAGATTGGTCGCTCTCAGTGTATCATCATGATTTCTACCTGGGAGCTGCAACATACTGATGTTGTATTTGCCTATGGCTTGCATTTTTGACTGCAGAGTTTGAAACGGAGGAGCAATGCTCTGGATGATGGCTGGGCTTCAGTGGGTCCCATCAGAAGAACAAAGCGAAAGTCGACAGTGGCACCCTCTGTAACTGGCTCTGGTCTGTCGAGATCTTTTGGGGAACCGTTGGATAATAATGCAGGTGAAGCAAGACTGTCGAAGACAACTTTGCTGGAATCGGACAATAGGAGCAGCCTTTTTGGGGAAAGCTTTTCTGGTAGAGGGAAGACTATTGCTGGCAGTAGTGGTTTGAAAAAAATAGATGACCGGAAGAATGTGTCAAGTGCAGTAGTACCTGCTCAATCAACTGAGACTGCTCGTAAAATACTGGAGACGTTGGATCGAATGGTACCATCCCCTGAGCAGAAGAAGCTGGATGATGAGCTGGCCTGCGTCCGTCGAAAGCCACCTGGTCGTTTGACTGACGATATGCTTAATGATCGGGCCCGGAGGAGCATGCAGGACTCTGGAGATTTAGATTTAGGGACCCCAGAACTCCAGAGAACAGCAGGTTATTTTTCAGGACAAGCTGCACAAAAATCTACACTAAGTGCAGCAAATGGGAAAGGTAAAGGTAAAGCGAGTTCGTCTAGCGCGCTCCCTTTTATCTCTGACGAGGGAGCTGCAAGGGTGGAAATGTTCAACTTTGGTCCTCATGCGGCACCAGATTCTGCAGAAGGTTTTTCAAGGAATCTTAGGTCTCTGGCCCAGGTTGATGCGTCTACTCCTAGCGAGCAGGGTGGCTTTCGGATGAGTATTGATTCTGATGTAAGTACTTGAGGCTTGAATGCATGTCGTTTGAAAGTTGATTCTGGCTTGTAATTTCACATGATGAGGTTTGGCTTTGTAAATATGCTGGTGTAGATCATTTATATACTTGATCAGTTGCAGGGGTCAGACTCAGATCGTGAAGGGGCAAGGAATGTTCAGAAGGCAGTTGGAGGTGTAACAGTTCCTTCAGCATCTGTTTCTGGTTTAGGAAGGCCATTTGGTGAGACAACATCATTTGCATTTGATGTCTCGAAAAGCTCCAGCCCAGCCCAGATCCCCATCAGGTCTGGAATCTCTGGTGCACTTGGTTCTAGTTCGGTCAGAGCTTCAGCTCTGTTCCCTGGTGGAGCACCAGAGTTTCAGAATCCTCAGAGCCCTGATTCTTCCAGGGGGAAGAGCTCGGGTAGCTTCTCTTTTCAGACTACACCAAGTTTTAATTCCAATCCATCAGAGCCCCCACCAACGCCTAAAGCAATCCCATCACCTGCTATGAATGGGGGAGCAGCAGCAGGCAGTATTTCAGAGCTGCCTCTTTTCCAATTTGGTACTGCTACCGCTGAAAAGCCAAGGGTCGTGTTTTCAGCAATTCCTGGAACAGGACAAACAGGTTCAGTTGGCGATAACAAGAAGCAAAGTCAAATCGTGATCAGGTTGGTTTTTGGATTTACTGCAAAAGATCTCATTGTTTGTGGACTGTGCACGGGTAAGAGGGTCCCATGCTTTCATGCAAGTGATGTAGGTGGAAGCTCACTGCAGATGAGGGGCTCGGAGGGTATGGTTTTCCTGATGTGTGTCCTTGCTTTGTTTTGTGTGCAGCACTGCCACGTCTGCTGCTTTTCCTTCTCTGGCTCAAGTTCCCTTTGAATCAGGAACGTCAACTGCAAGTGCAGTCAATGCTAGTGTTAGGGCCATTGAAGGGTCCACTAGCACAGCTGTTTCTGTACCAGTTTTGCTGCAGCGTTCTGCTCCTGTCAGTGATCAAACTACAACCCCAGCACCTGAAAGCAGTCCTGCAACCGGGTGTTTTGGGGCCTCTAGTGTCAGCACAAGCACCTTTGGGCTGGGCACACCACCCTTTGGTGGTGCAAGTACATCTGGATTAGGGTCAGCAACCAGCACTTCCAATATCTTTCAAGGTTTTGGTAAGGATGTGACTAATTTGTCAGCTGCCACGGGAAGTGGGTTCGGCTCTGCTTTGGGAGGTGCTACAACTTTCACAGTGCCAAGCCCTGGGTCTTTGTCTAGGCCACCAGCGGCATTTGCCGTTGGCTCTTCAGGATCAGGGGTGTTGGGTAGTTCATTTTCATTCGCTGCAAGCACAAGGACCACATCTGGTAGCACTCCTTTCTTTGGCGATGCAGGGCAGCCGATTACAGCAGGAATACCCACTGACATGAAGGACAGCCAACCTGTTATCAGGTTTGTGTTAGTGCTCGCACAAGTTGTGGAAACTGTTTGACAGAAAAACTGCTGCTAAGCTTTGTTATATCGAGGACCTGTTCAGGGCCATGCTGTTGTCTGCTTTGGAGTTTTATTGTTGTTTCGGAGCCCTAACCTTCTTGTTTACTTTTGCAGTAGTGTAGGATCATCAACTGCAGTTACTGTTTCTGTGTCAGCTGTGCCTAAACTGGAGACGGGAGAAGTAAAGACCAGTATGCCCTCCGTGAGTACGTCAGCAGGAGCAGCATCATCAGCAGTACTTCCTTCGAGTACGACATTGAGCAGCTTTCCTGTGGCTGCTGGCACATCACCTTTCTTTGGAGGCACCCCATCAGCTGGTATGTTTGGAGCTCAGAATGCTAGCTCTGGCAGTTCTGGCCTGGGATCTTCGGGTTTTGATGCTAGCACCTCAGTATTTGGGTCAGCAGCTACTTATACACCAAGCTCTCACGCTATTAAGAAGGATATGGTAACTGCAGCACCATCTACGGCGTCAGCTTTTGCTACTGCTTTTGAAGGGGCTTCCTCATCTCTGGCACCAAACTCCGTCTTTGGTGAGAGTTCATCCAAAACACAAGCACCATTTACTTTTGGGTCATCTGCAGCGGGATCATCAGCAAGCTTATACTCATTCGCAAGCAAAGCTACAGCTACTAGTACTGGCTTTCCTTCTACTGTTAAGTCTCCAGAGGCAACAGGGACGAGTTCACAGCCTACCTTTGGAATGGCCAATCCGAGCCCAGCACTTGTGGCCAGTTCCGTGAATGGAGTTTTGCCGACTGATACAGGTGGTGAGCATACTAGCATGGAAGAGATGGCTGAAGAACCGTCTATCCCAGTATCTGGTCAAGTATCCATTTTTCAGCATCCTTCAACACCATCCTCCGGTTTTATGTTTGGCCAGCAGGGTACATCTTCGGTGCAGTCGCCTCTGTTCGGGCAGCCACCTGCTCCCACAGTTCAAGCTCCTCAGTTTGGATCGGCAGCATCCTCAGGACAAGCTTCTCTCTTCAGGTCATCGTCAGTGTCTGCAGGACAAGCTCCTGTGTTTGGGCAAGCAGCAGGTTCCACAGGACAAGCTCCTGTGTTTGGGCAAGCATCAGCTTCCGCTGGACAACCTCCAGTTTTTGGGCAAACATCAGCTTCCACTGGACAAACTCCAGTTTTTGGGCAACCATCAGCTTCCACTGGACAAACTCCTGTGTTTGGGCAGCCAACCGCAGCTACGGGGCAAGCTCCATTTGGCCAGCCTACTGCTCTCACGGGACAAACTCCTTTTGGCCAGGCTACTGTTCCTACTGGACAAACTCTGTTTGGCCAGGCTACTGCTCCCACTGGACAAACTCTGTTTGGCCAGGCTACTGCTCCCATTGGGCAAACTCCGTTTGGCAGTGCTCCTCCAGTGCAGCCCCCTGTATTTGGCCTGCCAAATGCTCCTTCAGGTCAACCTCCTTTATTTGGTCAGCCCAGTACTTCATTATTTAGCCAGCCAAGTGCTCCTAGCGGACAGTCAGAAGTCTTCTCTTTCTCAGCCCAGTCTAGTTCCTTTGAAGCAGGGGCACAAAATCCTTTTTCAGCTGGTTTCTCAATGGGAGCCGGTGGCCCTGACCAGAGGCAGGGTCGCAAGTTCGTTAAGGCTAATAAGAGGATAGGTGGTCAGAGGAGAGGGAGGTGACATCACTGTTTGCTTGCTTAGCCTCTAGGTGTCCTTATTGGCACGTAACTTGCAAGCAGTGCTGTTCAGTGACTTGCGGATCCATTAGGTCTTGGAGGTTGAGCTGTATGAGGTGCATTGCCTTGCATTAGATGGCTCAGGTTAAGTGGAAGTCGCTGCTCCTTGAAGGCATTCCTCAGGGTTTGTGTCCTCTGTATACTGTCCCTGCAAATGCTTGAGATGCTCCGGGTGAAGATTATGCTCATGCCCATGCCTATTCATGATCAACCAGACCAAGGACAATGCTGGCAGCATTCCTGAGACAATCTGGACTGCAACGACGTGAGCTTTTGATTCAGCCCACCTAAATTGGTATCAGGGACATGCACTGCCCAGGGATTCGGCAAGGCAGTAGATGGGCTGGCGGCATATCTGTTGCCGGTAGTAGGAACACCGTACTCGGCCTGTTGTGGCATGTCATGAGCTGCTTCTCAGGTAAGGCAATCTCATCCTCGTTTGCCTTCGTGAGCCAAGCAACTTCTGTCTGTCGTGGCCTGTGCTTTCTGAGCTTTCTGGTTGACACATCTCACGGAATTTAGACCTGCTTGTTTCCAAGTGTCTGGAAGTCCGCATATGTACTCACATTGTCAAAGTCTCGTACTTGATCAGATTCATGTGTTTCCTCATCACCGACCAGCTGTGAAAGCACATGGTCTTTTGCGCAGTCTTATTTCGTGTCTGTCTCGTTGTGGCTACACTCTTTCATTGTCTCCATCCACGCAAGCCCGTCCCGGGGTGTGGATCATGAGATTTCTCAGTGGTATGAAGCAGTGGTGTACTGAGTGTGGTCACGAAGCGGAATTGCTTCGACTTTGTATTGGGACATCTGTCGACCTGGTTTTAAGCTTATAAGCAATTGAGATTTTTGGATACACATTTGTGAACGAGTGAAGAGCGTGAATATGGAATTTGTGTGTGTGCAGATTACTTTGTAAATCGTTCGAACTATGTATCGCTCTATCTCAGCGATTAATTTTGTTCTTTTGTTCGCTCGGTGGAATTGTTCTTGAGGACAGTCGTGATGGATTTGTCAGCTTTCGTTTTGTTTCGCGAGTTTGAAGACAATTGTCCCCATAAAGCCTGGCCTAATGATCCTGGTACAAGCCTAGGATGCCCCACAGCTTAAACTGAACTGAACTAAACTAAACTAGGCACTGGCCTGAACTTGGATGTCCCAGACGATGGGCTGCTGTGGGTCAGAACAACCCAACCGTCACAAGACGGAATTCTAGCAAACTATGCTGGGCTTTGCAACCAGGATGTAGCAGCTATGCTATGCAGCTAGACCCTGAATGGAGATAGTTGCCGTCCATTCTTGCAGGGAAAATAGGCTGAGCTTGGCAATCAAGGCATCTCTGGGGACGGAGATAAGGCTGAGGTTTGCAACCAAAGTATCTCTGGGGAGGGAGATTAGGCTGAGCTTTGCAACCAAGACATCTCTGGGGGCGGGGAGGTGCAGGGGAGGGGAAATGGAGGGGGTGATAAAGCTGAGCTTTGCAACCAAGGCATCTGTGGGGAGGGACTGTGGTAGAGATTATAGCATTGGATCGCGAGTGGTTTAGACCTGGGCAGCAAGGTAGTTCAGCTTCTTCGTTCAAGATCTGCTGCACCCGCTTAGTAGAAGGCCTCAAGCTGGGATCCGGGTGGGTGCACAGCAAGCCCACATGTAGCACACAGGTTAGCTGCCTAGCATCGAACTGTACGTTCAGAGCTGGATCTGCCACATCCAGGGGTGTGCCATATTATTGCCACACCCACTCCAGTAGCTGAACTTCCTGGTTGCGGATCAGGGGCCTCCTGCCGCACGCCACCTCCAGCAAAAAACCTCCAAATCTGCACACATCCGACTTGACCGTGGCTTTTCCAGATGGGGAAAATTCCGGCGCCATGTACCTTGATCCCAGCTAACCCTGTGAGGGTGGGGCCAGAGCTGATCGACTCCTCCACCAAGTGGGAGAGGGAGGGGCCGAAATCTCCAAACCAGGCTTCCATTTTTGAATCCAGCGGCACGTTGCCCGGCTTGATACCCCAGTCCAGGACGCATTTCTGCCACTCCGGGTGGACGCAAACCAAAGCCGCTGCTACCCCTCAGACAACACGAAATCTCCCGAACATTATCCAGGACATTCTTCCCGGAAGATCCTGCAGATGTGCAACAGCCACACGCAAACCTCTGGTAGTTGCTCTTGGCTGTGGCCACATCCAGGGGTGTGCCAGCTTATTGCTCTTGGCTGCGGCCCTCTACATGTAGTGTAGCCTAGGTCTTTCAGAGATCATTGCCTGTCAAAGACTGATATCCCAATCACCTCATTCGGCTTGCTTGCTAATAGGCCCGCGGCCGCACAACTTCATCCGCCTGTTTGATCGTCAGTCTCCTGGCTGTTGCACGAAACCAGTTTATTTTGTTTCATTTCAGTTTCGGTGCCCTTGCCATCGGCAAAGCGTCTGCACAGCGGGTACCTAGGCATAGTATCGTAGATGATGCATAGTACCTAGGTATGCTGCGTAGTTTGTTGTGAGTCTCATCTTCCAATATGGCCACAGTATGGCACCCGGATCCGTTATGGGCGCAACAAATTGGTGGGTGTACAGGGATTTTAGGAGGGGCTCCCGCTCACCTCACCGGAGGAAGTGAACAGCTGCCAAACAACCAAGCCTCCAGGTGCAGTAGTTTAAGGAATCTAGCACTTTCGAGAAGGTGGATGACTGGAAAAGGATTTTCCAGCGATGGTGGTGCCCAGGGCCAGGAGCTTTTGTGGCGGCGATTGTTTCTGGAACCTGCCATGTGGTGGGATAACAGGCGAGGAAGGAAGAGCTCTCGTACTCCTCACTTTCGGCGTAAGGGGTCCGGCGAGGTCCTCTGGTTAGACAACATGGAGAAGCCAGCTTGGGTGGATGAGCAGCTTGTTTCTTTGGACATGCAGATGGGTCATGGTGCCTCTGCTTCGCAATCGAGCTTTTCGGACAATCCTGAGCCTGGCAGGCGTGCAGGATCCAAAATGTTGAGCACGTTATGTCAGCAGGGGAGGCTCATCGAGGCCGTGGGAGCCCTGGAATCTCTGGTGCAGACAGATTTCCCTGTCTCTCCTTCACTCTTTTATAATGTGATCAAACTGTGTGCAGTTAAGAAGGACATGGTTGTGGGGCGACGAGTTCATAATCTCACTGTGAAACTTGGGTACGAGTCAAATACGTACTTGGGGAACCATATCGTGCGCATGTATGCCTGTGGAGATAGGCTGCAGGAGGCTATGGATGTGTTCACCAAGGTGGGGAAACCAGATGCCTTCATGTGGTTTTCCATAATCTCGGCACATGCTAAACATGGGAAGCCTAATGAGGCCATACAACTATACCATGAGATGCGTGGCTCAGGTGTGAAAGTAAACGCTCATGTCTTTGTAGCAGCCCTTCAAGCATGTGCATTTGCTGCGGACTTGGAATCTGGCAGACATGTGCACTATGATGTGCTTCATAGTGGCCTTCCTCCTAACGTGTTTGTTGGCAATTGCCTGGTGGACATGTATGCTAAATGTGGCGAACTGGAAGACGCGCGCAGGGTTTTTGACCGCATGGCCACAAAGGATGTGGTGACATGGACGTCCCTGATAGCTGGGTATGCAAAGCATGGGCTCGGTCAAGAGGCGCTTCTTCTGTATGAACAAATGGAGCAGGAGGGCCTGATTGTGGCTAACCATGTCACTTTTGCTTGCCTCTTGAGGGCCTGTGCAAGCGCTGGGGCTTTGCAGAAGGGCAGGCAGCTGCACTTGCAGATTGTGGACAGAGGACAGCTTAATAACATACTGGTGGGTAACAGTCTGGTGGACATGTATGCAAAATGCGGTGAATTGGGAGATGCACGCAGGGTTTTTGATAGTTTGGCCAGAAAGGATGTGGTGACATGGACGGCCCTGATAGCTGGGTATGCAAATCATGGGCTCGGGCAAGAGGCGCTTGCTCTGTATGGACGTATGGAGCAGGAGGGCTTGATTGTGGCTGACCATGTTACTTTTGCTTGTCTTCTGAAGGCCTGTGCAAGCTTAGGTGCCTTACAGAAGGGCAGGCAGCTGCACTCACACATTGTGGAAAGAGGACAACTCGGTAACGTATTGGTGGGCAACACCCTGGTGGACATGTATGCAAAATGTGGAGAACTGAAAGAGGCACGCAGGGTTTTTGACAACATGCCAACAAAAAATGTGGTAACATGGACGTCCCTGATTGCCGGGTATGCGCAGCAAGGGCTTGCACAAGAGGCCCTTGTGCTGTATGGACTAATGGAGCACGAAGGCCTGATTGTGGGTGACGAGGTTACTTTTGCTTGCCTTCTGAAGGCCTGCGCAAGTGCTGGTGCCTTGCAGAAAGGCAGGCAGCTGCACTCACAGATCGTTGAAAGAGGACAGCTAGATAACATAGTGCTGGCCAACTGCCTGGTGGACATGTATGGAAAATGTGGTGAACTGAAAACTGCGCGCCATGTTTTTGACAGCTTGACTACGAAAAATGTGGTGACGTGGAATGCCCTGATCGCAGGATATGCAAATCATGGGCTCGCTCAAGAGGCGCTTGTTCTGCATGAACAAATGGAGCATGGGGGCCTGATTGTTGCTGATCATGTTACTTTTACTTGCCTTCTGAAGGCCTGTGCAAGTGCTGGTGCCTTACAGAAGGGCAGGGAGCTGCACTCACAGATTGTGGAAAGGGGTCAGCTAGATAACCTGGTGGTGGGCAACTGCCTTGTAGACATGTATGCAAAATGTGGTGAATTGGAGGATGCTCGCAGGGTCTTTGAGAGCTTGGCCACAAAGGACGTGGTGACATGGACGGCCCTCATTGCTGGGTATTCACAGCAAGGGCTCGGGCAAGAGGCGCTTGCCCTGTATGGACAAATGGAACAAGAGGGTCTGATTGTGGCTGACCATGTTACTTTTGCTTGCCTTCTGCAGGCCTGTGCAAGTGCTGGTGCCTTACAGAAGGGCAGGCAGTTGCACTCACAGATTGTGGAAAGAGGACAGCTAGATAACAAACATATGGGTGCTTGCCTAGTGGACATGTATGCAAAGTGCGGCGAGCTAGGAGATGCACGCAGGGTTTTTGACAGCTTGGTTGTGAAGGATGTGGTGACATGGACGGCTCTGATTGGCGGGTTCGGTGCTTGTGATGAAGGTCGCAATGCACTAGCTTGTTTTGAGGAGATGTTAGTCGCTGGTATTCAGCCTGATGATGCCACTTTTACTTGTGTTTTAGTAGCATGCAGTCATGAGGGACTGGTGAATGAGGGTCGCCAGCACTTTGATTCCATGGTTGAACGACATGGCATCAGACCCAGTGTTGAGCATTACAATTGCATGATTGATCTCCTTGGGCGTGCAGGCCACTTGGATGAGGCTGAGAACATGCTATTATCGTGTAAGAGCCAAAGCAATGCTGTGGGGTTGACATCTTTGCTGAATGCCTGCAAAACTCACGGGGACATTGAGAGGGCGACGAGGTGTTTTGAAAGTCTCGTTCGCCTGGAGCCTCAGAGTGCATCCGCATATGTGCTCATGGCCAATGCCTATGCAGATGCAGGGAGATGGACCGATGTAGACAGGGTCGAGACACAGAGGATGGTAGCAGGAGCTAACAAGAAACCTGCTGTGGCGGGCATTGAGGTGAATAAGCAGGTACATACATTTCTGGTCGGACAAAGAAGAGATGATCTTGCGCTCAAGGTAGAGAGCACGAATGCACGACTGAAGCAGGAAGGGGGCCATGTACCACAGACAAAGTTGGTGTTGAAGCCACTGTCTGAGAAGGAAAAGGAAGATTCGCTTTGTGGGCATGCTGAGAAGCTAGCTCTGGCCTTTGGTCTCTTGAACACTCCTAGTGGCACACCTCTGGTGGTAACCAAGAATCTGCGCATGTGCAGTGACTGCCACAGTTCCACGGAGATCATGTCAAGGGTTGAAAGTAGAGACATTGTTGTAAGGGACGGGTACCGTGTGCATCGATTCGCAGATGGTTGTTGCAGCTGTAAGGGCCGACCGTGAGAATAAAGAAGAGGTCGGCAGGTAAAACGTTGCGAGTGGGAGTAGGGGACTACTCAGTTGCAAGTGGGAGTAGGGGACGAATCAGTTGTGGGTTCATGTAGGAGCTGAGCGCTGTGAGACATGTGCCGGTCCGTTGTAGTGTTCACGACACTACAAGCGGTAGTCTTTGGGCTGGAGAGGATTTGGGTGTATGTATAGACGAGCGTAACCTAGCCATTCACGGTTTTCGGTGTTCCTAGAGAGGGAAAGGCTGTTCCTACGCACCGTGATGGGGAGGCAAAGTCCTTCTGACTTTCTTTTCGTACATATTGAGGAAATGCCCTTATCAAAATCGCACCTTAGAGGACACTTGTTTGTCAAGACTTTTTGCCGGCGGACCCATTTACTGTGCTTTGTACACAAAGTACATATATAGGTAGGTATTATCATATGTGCAGAGAGCATATAGCAATTGATGGGTTGTATATGATTGCTATATTATAGAATGTTTACTTTGAAATGCAACCATGCAAGCTGTAATACCTACCATATATACAAGAGATCATAATTACCCAAATGACGTACATCTTTCATTAAATCTCTCCGGACTTAGATGAAATGTCTAGAGGGATTAGATGACCCTGATATTATAGCTTAGACACACCATGATACTTAAGAACCAAGTCCATGATAGGAAAATTTCATGCAAGTGCACTATAATACACCACTGATACTATAGCTTAGACACACCATGGTATAAGTTGTTAAGAACCATATCCATGATAGGAAAAATTCATGCAAGCGCACTATAATATACCACTTCTTCGACTTATGCCCATGACTCTGTAATTTGATATAACTGCTGTTGATGCTGCCTTGCGGCCTCAGCGGCTGCAGGGGCGAAGCGGTGGCGGCGGCAGGAAGAAGAAGAAGAAGAAGAAGAAGAAGAAGAAGAAGAAGAAGAAGAAGAAGAAGAAGAATTTTACTTAACAGGCATGCGCGTGATATGAAGAAGAAGAAGAAGAAGAAGAAGAAGAAGAAGAAGAAGAAGAAGAAGAAGAAGAAGAAGAATTTTACTTAAGCGCGTGATATGAAGAAGAAGAAGAAGAAGAATTTTACTTAACAGGCATGCGTGTGATATGAAGAAGAATGAAGAAGAAGAATTTTACTTAACAGGCATGCGCGTAATATGAAGAAGAAGAAGAAGAAGAATTTTACTTAAGTTTACTAAGGACAGATTTCCTTCATGGGACTTGGTACTTAACAACTTGTACCATGGTATGCTTAAGCTAGGAACCCCATCTAAGTACCGATCCAAGCGTAGGATACTTAATAACGACGTTCTCTTAACAACTTATACTATGGTATTGCCTAAGCTAGGCACCCCATCTCAGTACCGATCCAAGCGCAGGATGCTTAATAACGACGTTCTCATAAATGTGTGTCCATTTAGCCTAAGCCATTTGGACTGGCCATCCAATAACCACATTAGGCTGTCCTCCGTGATGACGTGGAGTTATAGGCCGTACCCGTAGCATTAATGAAGAAGAAGTAAAAGAATTTGGCTGTCCTCCCTGATGACGTGGAGTTATAGGCCGTACCCGTAGCATTAATGAAGAAGAAGTAAAAGAATTTTATTGAAGTCCACTAAGAACGGATTTCCGCCATGGGACTTTTGGTACTTAACAACTTATACCATGGTATGCCTAAGCTATTTGCACCAAGGGCATCCATTCCCTTTAGGCATTCCCTCTAGAACGCTTAATAAGCACGTTGTTATAAATGTGTGTCCATTTGGCCTAAGCCGTATGGACACATTTATGGCTGTCGGGTATGGATGGGAAAGCAACGAACTCCAGCAAACGATCTTCGGTTGTATTTGGCATTGGCAAACCAAGTCCAGCAAACGAATCTTTGGGTGCATTTGACATTGGTAAACCAAGTCCACTCGGTTGGCAAGTGTAGTGTAGCGGCTATCCATGCCCAGAACTTAGGCATCCTGCCCCTGCCCGCACATTTCGCACCCTTCTTGTGCGTCTCATCTTCAGAGAGCGGGTGCCTGTAAGATGACGGCATTTTGGCAACCGGATCCCATGTGCACCCAGCAAATTGGTGGGTTTACAGGGATTCTAGGAGCAGCTCCCGCTAACCTCACCGTAGGGAGGCAACCGCTGGCAGACAACCAAGCCTCCAGGTGCAGTAGCTTAAGGAGCCCAGCACTTTCAATGTGGACCGCTGGGGAAAGTGGTGTTTGCCAGGAGCTACAGCAGGAGCAGGAGCACTTGTGGCGACATTTTTTTCTGGACCCTGCCATGTGGTGGGATAACAGGCGAGGTAAGAAGAGCTTTCGTTCGCCTGATTTCCGGCATAAGGGGTCCGGCGAGGTCCTCTGGTTAAACAACATGTTCAAGCCTGCTTGGGTGGATGAGCAGCTCGTTTCTTTGGATATGCACATGGCTCATGGTACCTCTCCTTCCAAGTCAAGCTCCCCGGATAAGCCTGAGCCTTGCATGCATGCAGGATCGGAAATGGGCATTGTAACTGATGTGACCGTGAGCACGTTATGTCAGCAGGGGAAGCTTACTGCTGCCGTTGGGGCCCTGGAAGTTCTGGCTCAGACAGACTATCCCATTCCGAAGTTTCTCTTTTATACTGTGCTGAAATTGTGCGCAGCTAAGAAGGATCTGGTTCTGGGGCGACGAGTTCACGATCTCATCGTCAAACTTGGTTACGAGTCAAGTACGTACTTGGGGAACCATGTCTTGCGCATGTATGTATCTGGAGGTAGGCTACAAGAGGCCATGGATGTGTTCACCAGGGTGGGGAAACCAGATGCCTTCATGTGGTTTTCGATAATCTCCGCATATGTTAAACATGGGAAACCTAATGAGGCCATACAACTTTACCATGAGATGCGCAGCTCAGGCGTGAAGGCAGATTCTCATGTCTTTGTGGCAGCCCTTCACGCTTGTGCATTTGCTTCGGACTTGGAATCTGGCAGAAAAGTGCACTCTGATGTGTTGCACAGTGGCATTCCTCCTGACTTGTTTGTTGGCAACTGTCTGGTGGACATGTATGCCAAATGTGGCGAACTGGACGATGCGCGCAGGGTTTTTGACAGCTTGCCCACAAAAGATGTGGTGACTTGGACGGCCCTGATAGCTGGCTATGCAAATCTTGGGCTTGGCCATGAGGCGCTTGTTCTGCATGGACGCATGGAGCAGGAGAGCCTGATTGTTGGTAACCATGTCACTTTTGTTCTCCTTCTGAAGGCCTGTGCAAGCGCTGGTGCCTTGCAGAAGGGCAGGGAGTTGCACTGTGAGATTGTGGAAAGAGGCCAGCTAGATAACATACATGTGGGCACTTGCCTGGTGGACATGTATGCAAAGTGTGGCGAACTGGAAGATGCATGGTTTTTGACAACATGCCAGCAAAAAATGTGGTGACATGGACAGCCCTGATTGCCGGGTATGCACAGCAAGGGCTCGGGGAAGAGGCGCTGGCTCTGTATGGAAAATTGGAGCAGGAGGGCCTGATTCTGGCTGACCATGTCACTTTTGCTTGTCTTCTGCAGGCCTGTGCAAGTGCTGGTGCCTTACAGAAGGGCAGGCAGCTGCACTCACAGATTATGAAAAGAGGAAAGCTAGATGACAAGCTTGTGCATTGCTTCGGACTTGGAATCTGGCAGAAAAGTGCACTCTGATGTGTTGCACAGTGGCATTCCTCCTGACTTGTTTGTTGGCAACTGCCTGGTGGACATGTATGCAAAAATGTGGCGAACTGGAAGATGCACGCCAGGTTTTTGACAGCTTGCCCACAAAGATGTGGTGACATGGACGGCCCTGATGATAGCTGGCTATGCAAATCTTGGGCTTGGCCATGAGGCGCTTGTTCTGCATGGACGCATGGAGCAGGAGAGCCTGATTGTTGGTAACCATGTCACTTTTGTTCTCCTTCTGAAGGCCTGTGCAAGCGCTGGTGCCTTGCAGAAGGGCAGGGAGTTGCACTGTGAGATTGTGGAAAGAGGCCAGCTAGATAACATACATGTGGGCACTTGCCTGGTGGACATGTATGCAAAGTGTGGCGAACTGGAAGATGCACGCAGGGTTTTTGACAACATGCCAGCAAAAAATGTGGTGACATGGACAGCCCTGATTGCCGGGTATGCACAGCAAGGGCTCGGGGAAGAGGCGCTGGCTCTGTATGGAAAATTGGAGCAGGAGGGCCTGATTCTGGCTGACCATGTCACTTTTGCTTGTCTTCTGCAGGCCTGTGCAAGTGCTGGTGCCTTACAGAAGGGCAGCTGCACTCACAGATTATGAAAGAGGAAAGCTAGATGACAAGCTTGTGCATTGCTTCGGACTTGGAATCTGGCAGAAAAGTGCACTCTGATGTGTTGCACAGTGGCATTCCTCCTGACTTGTTTGTTGGCAACTGCCTGGTGGACATGTATGCAAAAATGTGGCGAACTGGAAGATGCACGCCAGGTTTTTGACAGCTTGCCCACAAAGATGTGGTGACATGGACGGCCCTGATGATAGCTGGCTATGCAAATCTTGGGCTTGGCCATGAGGCGCTTGTTCTGTATGGACAAATGGAGCAGGAGAGCCTGATTGTTGGTAACCATGTCACTTTTGTTCTCCTTCTGAAGGCCTGTGCAAGCGCTGGTGCCTTGCAGAAGGGCGGGGAGTTACTGTGAGATTGTGGAAAGAGGCCAGCTAGATAACATACATGTGGGCACTTGCCTGGTGGACATGTATGCAAAGTGTGGCGAACTGGAAGATGCATGGTTTTTGACAACATGCCAGCAAAAATGTGGTGACATGGACAGCCCTGATTGCTGGGTATGCACAGCAAGGGCTCAGGAAGAGGCGCTTGTTCTGTATGGACAAATGGAGCAGGAGGGCCTGATTTTGGCTGACCATGTTACTTTTGCTTGCCTTCTGAAGGCCTGTGCAAGCTGGTGCCTTACAGAAGGGCAGGCAGCTGCACTCAGATTGTGGAAAGAGGCCAGCTAGATAACATACATGTGGGCACTGCCTGGTGGACATGTATGCAAAGTGTGGTGAAATGGAGGATGCACGCCAGGTTTTCGACAGCTTGGCCACAAAAAATGTGGTGACATGGACGGCCCTGATTGGCGGGTTTGGTGCTTGTGATGAAGGTCACAACGCACTAGCTTGTTTTGAGGAGATGCTTGTTGCTGGCATTCAGCCTGACGATGCTACTTTTACTTGCGTTTTAGTAGCATGCGGACATGTGGGACTGGTGAGTGAGGGTCGCAAGCACTTTGACTCCATGTTTGCACAACATGGCATCAAACCTACTATGGAGCACTACAATTGCATGATTGATCTTCTTGGGCGTGCAGGCCACTTAGATGAGGCAGAGAACATGCTATTATCACGTGAGAGCCAAATGAATATTGTGGGGTTGACGTCTTTGCTGAATGCCTGCAAGAATCATGGAGATGTAGAGAGGGCAGCGCGGTGTTTCGAGAATCTTGTTAGACTGCAGCCTCAGAGTGCATCCCCATATGTGCTCATGGCCAATGCCTATGCAGATGCTGGTAGGTGGGCCGATGTAGACAGGATTGAAGCACAGAGAATAGCAGCAGGAGCTAACAAGAAACCTGCGGTGGCAACCATTGAGGTGAAGGAGCAGGTACACACATTTGTGGTAGGAGAAAGGACAGATGACATTGCGCTCAAGGTAGAGAGCACTAGTGCCCGTCTGAAGCAGGAAGGAGGACATGTACCAAACACGAAGTTGGTGCTGAAGCCACTGTCTGAGAAGGAAAAGGAGGATGCACTTTGCGGGCATGCTGAGAAGCTAGCTTTGGCGTTTGGTCTCTTGAACACTCCGAGTGGCACACCTTTGGTTGTAACCAAGAATCTGCGCATGTGCAGTGACTGCCACAGTTCCACCGAGATCATGTCCAGGGTTGAAAAGAGAGGCATTGTCGTGAGGGATGGATACCGTGTGCATCGATTCGCAGATGGATGTTGCAGTTGCAAGGGTCGACCGTGAAACGAAGAGGAGCTCAGGATGTGGAATTTTGCACTCGGTTTCAAGGGACCTGGCCCCTGCAAGACACGATTTGAACTTCGTTTCCTTCATCCTTGCAACCATGTAGGGGTTATGACTCGTTACCGGATCGGTTGGGCCGGGCAGGATTGGAGCGGGCCCAGGTAACTGCCATCTTTGCAAAGCCCCCGACGAGAAATGGCCCAGCACCAAGGACCCGGCCCATTACAGCCGGGCTGCCCAGATTTGACTGCAACTTGCGAGGTCACACGAGTGTGCCCCAACCACTAAACCACCACCAATACCACCTTTATTGATCTCCATTGAGGATGGAAGAACTAGAGAAGAAGAAGTCTACTAAGAGTCCAATTGGACGGAACGTTTTGTTATAGTACTTCAGAATTTGTACCATGGTTTCCCTAGACTACTTGCACCAATGGCATCTACCTTCTTTCCAGAATCCCATCTAAGTATCGATCTAAGCGCAAAAGTTTAATAATAATGCTAAAAGTTTAACAATTATGTTCTTATAAGTGTTTGTCCGTTTGGCTAGAGTTTGTTAACCTTGTATAGAAAGAATGAATATACGATAGAACCTGTATTATAATAATTTAGTAGAAGGAAATTGTTTCACGCTTATTATTTAGTAGGAGGAAATCGTATACAGATGTAGGTTTGGAAGTTAGTGAAGAATTATTTGGGACAAGACTTCTATACCTAATAGTAATATGGTAGAAGCAATGCGTATACATAAGTAAGTTCAAAAGAAGAGCGACACATCTATATCTGAACTAGAACATAAGCATAGAAAAGAGCAAAGAAAAAGCCTCTATCATAAGAAGCATCTCAAAAAGACAAAGAGCCGAGGGCCTAAGGATATGAAACCTACGGCCAGCGAACTATCTCAACTAGAACATAAGCATAGACAAGAGCAAAGAAAATTTTACATTAAGGCCTCTATCATAAGAAGCATCTCAAAAAGACAAAGAGCCGAGGGCCTAAGGATATGAAACCTACAGCCAGCGAACAGGATAAGTTTTTTTCTTGCTAAAACCATTCCTATAAGTTGCAACTTTGAGGATATTATAAAAAAAGAATTTTAAAACTTCCTGTCTCGGTGTCTATTGTTAATGTATATATGACTGGCCCTTGGTCGTGGTGGACTAAAAAATATTTCTTCTTCTTGATCCTTCCATGAGGTATCACTGGAGACGAATATAAATCGAAAGTATAGAAAATCAAAAATTTTCCAATGAAAACTAAATCAACCTTTAGTGGTCAAGCCGGTCCCTCAGTATCACTCGAGACGAATATAAATCGAAAGTATAGAAAATCAAAAATTTTCCAATGAAAACTAAATCAACCTTTAGTGGTCAAGCCGGTCCCTCAATTTTGATGGTTCCTGCAGGCTAGGTGCTCCAAAATACCTTTTCCTCCTTTTGATGGTTCTTATATGCTAGGTGCTCCAAAATACCTTTTTCTTTTTTCTTACGCGATCTTCAAGTTCTTTTGGACGTATCGCCATTTGTCGGATTGTGGATCATATTGAAAGATTTAAACAAATAAATAAATGAAAGGACATAAGAAGGCCCTGCTCCCGTTCGTATTTGATTCCATATCGCTTAACCCTGGACCTGGCATTGGGGCATGAAGCAGGGCATGGTTCGAGACCGAACCGCCGGGTGGTGAGTGAGGTGTTTTGCCCTGGTCCGGCCACCGGGCTGATGCCTGTGTTGATCGTCTCTTCCACCAGGCCACAAGGGCGGAAGTCTCCCAACCGGCATTCCATGTCTGAGTCGAGCATCACGTTGCTGGGCTTGATGTCCCCGGGCAGTAAGCACTTCTTCCACTCCGTGTGGATGTAAACCAAGGCCGCTGCAATGTCGCAGACACGAAATCGGTCTGCGGATATCACTGCGAATCGGATTAGAGGTGATGATCCAGCTCGACGGCATATATGTACTCGTACACCAGCAGAAGGTCGTCCAGGTCATGGCACCAGCCACGGAGATGCACCGTGTTCTGTGCAGCGCCCTAAGCTCTTGCGCCTTCGATCTCTCGATCCAAATTTGAATCGCGAGATCCTTTTGATTTCCATGAAAACCCCTGTTAGTAAGAAGCGCCAGGGACGCTGTGGTTGCAAAGCTGAGCATCCCCTATGTATGACGTTCCCTGCCATTCTAAACCCTATGTACGTCGTTTCCTGGCATTCTAAACTGCGCACTCTTTAAAAGGAACCTTTCAAGACCAAGAAAAGAATTCGACAGGCCTCTTGCATATTCCTTTGGACCAATTGGTACAAACATATGGAATACCGATCTCGTCACACGGGAGTCTCGTGGTGTGACTTTTCTTTTTCTGCACGCCACGAGGATATGCCACGGAATCTTTTCGATACTCACGATAATACACGATAATACGTGCACACATCACCACGGGTTCGACGGGAAAAACATTCTATCACACGTTCATCGGCACGGTGTTCAGTGTCACTGATGTTTTGATAGCGGTGTTAGGGTTTCATCGGTCTACACACAAACATGGCGGGCAACACATACACACATGGAACTTTTGTTGTATGGCCGCGTTCGCCCGGCGCTGCCGTCCTCCGCTTACATCGCTTTCACTATATATACGGAAGGGCGAGGATGTGGGAGGCGATCCCTACGTTTGTGTGCTTGCCTACTAACATGCTTGTGTTGTGCTTGCGATTGGATGTATGGGCGACGGACGAGAAGATGATCGTAACTTCACCTTTCAAACCGAACACGGTTGCCGAAGGAAACCGATTGCAATGCGCATTACGGTCGAACATGCTTCACACTATCCCTCCTCAACCTCATCAAGCAGGCAATGTCACTGCGTCCTACAAATCCACTTCAGTCCTACGAGACTGCCGGGCGCATCGCCGTTCAACCAAAAACATCCGAACATGTCTGCGCTCACACCTCATGGTGGGGCGCTCTAAACAAAAAACACCTCCCTCGCCCACGGTCGATCGCGGAAGAGCCTCGAGCGGGCCCCTCCATCCTCTTGTGCTCGAACTTGGCTCCTCCTCGGACTTAGTTCGCCCCCTGCTTGTGGAGGGGCGAATGTCCTCACGGACATGGGAGGTGCACCGATTCCATGGCGGGCAGTGCACCGGCTGAGGTTGGGGAGGCGGGTTCATCCCGGCACCAATGGGAAGGGGACCCGAGCCCGGAAGGCGTGGCGGGGGCGATTGGGGAGGTGGTCCACCACCAGCAACCGCGCACATTGGCCCGATGGCATGGAGGATGCGGCCATTCTTTGCGTTCATGTATTCCATGAGCAGCGCAGCGATTTCCAGGCTGCGTTGTCGGCGATCGTGATCATCCATCACTCCCTCCATGTCGGTGCGGTGGACCTCGGGTTGCGCACCTTCTCCACCACTTCAAGGAGGCGATGGCGCCCGTCATGGCGTCGATTACTGCATTGGACTTGGCGTTGCTACCATACTCGGAGCTCCATTGGGTGGATGCCCCACCTGTTGCGGCCTTGGGCGGTGGCCCCTCCCACAGTGCTGGCCCCATTCACGCCTCGGCGGCAGGGGTTCGCCCCTCGGCACTCTGCTTGCATCTTGGCGCCCCGCGCCCGGCTGATGCACGCCTTGCACCCTCTTCCTCTTCCGGGTGCCCGCGGTGCCTCGAGCTCAGCGATGAGCTCGGCCAGCTCTTCTCTCGGCCTTGCGCCTCCTCGCTCCGCGCCGCGCCGATCTCGTTCGATCTTGGCGGCGCTCACGTCCAGTATACGGATCTGAGCGAAGTTCCGTTTTCGTCGTAGATGACCACCAGGGCTGGTCGTCCACTCCGTCCACACACCGCAAACCCGACATATGAGTACGGGCATGGCAAAGTTCACCACTTGCAACCCGGCATTACGAGGCATGACAATGACAAGCGAACCCACCGGCATTGTCAAACACATTGCGATCCACGGATTGTGCGTCTTCACTTACCATCGAGTCTTCCGATTGTTGTCCGGTGGCGCTCCCTCGCCCGCCGTTCGCAACCCGGTCCACGTCTCCGTCGTCGTGGCGCCTCCTCTCCCTCCTCGGTTTCGTTCTCCTCCACTCTCCGGGCGCCCCCGAGCTCCTTCCCGGCACGGAGCCTTGCCCCATCCTCATACGCCTCGTCCCACCTCCTCCGCCCGCCCCCCCAGGCACGTCACGAGAAGGCGCAAATCGGTCCTCCGTCACATGCGCCTGTGTTTGCGACCTCCGCCTTGGGCAACCACATGGGTTGCGATCCTTGGCCGCCTTGCGGTGGTGGCCAGGCGAATGTCCGGCTGCGACTCGAAGGCTGCCGCTGTCGGCGGCGCATGCGGCCATCACTGCGCACCATTGGCGGCGCATGCGAGCCACTGCGGCCATTGGCTGCGATCGGCCCGATCCTTCCCTACAGGCGTCGGCTGCAGCGCCCGGCCGTCATCCTCCACTGCGGCCGGGCTGCATGCAGCAACCCGGCTGCTGCTGACCCTCGGTGTCTGCCTTCAAACCCCTCATGCATCCGGGACTTCGCGGCTGCATGCAGCCCTCTGCGCCCTCCGGGTTTGGGCGGTGACCGGCATCCGCTGCCTGACCCTTTGTGAAAGCAGCGGCCTCGGCTGCCGCTTGAGCGCCCCAGGTGCGCCACGCGGAGGGCTCCACCAAAGCGGCATCGGGATGCACGCCTCCGCATCGCGGCAGGCCGAGCCTCACTTCTTTGCATGCTCGTCCTGGGGCCTGTCTTCAAGCATTACTGCGCGCCCCTCATCTGCAGCCCTCGCCACACCCTCCGCTCTGGCCGCCAGCCGGGCGAGCGATTCGCCGCCCGGCATCGGCCATTTCCTCATCGCCGCCATACGTGCGGTGCGCTCCATGCCCCGGCCGCCATGCCTTCGTCGCCTCCCTCCTCGTCCCGGCGCCCGACATGGGTGTGTCGAGCTCCATGTCTTCCACCTCGCCGCGCCGCCCGCGCAAAACGCCTATGCTCGTGAGCTTCCACTTTGAAAAGTGGCACTTGGAGTTCTTGGTGAAGAGCTGCCCCAACTTGCGCCCCAAAGAAAAACGCCTGTTTTCATGGCATTTGGCAATGCATCACGTTGCCACCAGGCGCGACTGTTTGGCCGCTTCGCGCCAATGCACTTCGGCTATTCGATTTCAACACCACGCGTTGCCATTCTGCATGTTGCCGCTTTCGATTCGTGCGGTTCCAACCTTCTAGCGTACTTCTGACTTGCTTGGAGTCCGGACGATCGTTGACCGCTAGTCAACCTACCACTTCCGCCTTTTCCGATGTGTTCTCGCCATCTATCCATGGCATCTACGGTGCCTTTCACCTTTTTGCCTATAAATAGGAAGAAAAGTCCTTCGCATTTGCACCAATGTCACATGTGCATTGCCTATGGATGGCATCCACATGGTATGTATGGATGATGGCTGGTTGTCATGTGATGCATCGAACATTTGTACCTAGATGCTGTGCCATGGCACAATCCATGTATGTGCACCGTCATGCATGTCAGGAAGGGTACCATGACACATATAAAGGTCACGTGCGATTATATAGAAGACATAAAAATCAAAACCCAAGGAAAAGGTGCCCCCACGCATCTACGTAGACATGGTCACATGCATCACACGTCAACGGGCATCATGCATACATACCATGTGCATGTGCATCGTGATATATGTTCGACACGGTACTCGACACATACATCGTCAGAATCTATATAGAAAGACCTAAAAATCAAAACCCAAGGAAAATGTGCACATGGAAAGCACATGGTATGCATGCATGTGGATGGATGGTTGACATGTGAAGTATGTGAACATGTATACCTAGATGCTCATCATGGGCACCTTTTCCATCTATGTGCATCGTGATGCATGTTCGGTACTATGACACATATATAGGTCCGCATCTATATTCAAACTAAAAACACCATAACCCAAGGAAAAGGCGATCGTTCTTGATTGCATGAATATCAATTGTTCGAAGGCCAAGGACAAGTGGGATTACAAATATACCTAACGCCCATCGATGTGAGGTGGCACTCCATCAACGTTCCGGTTTTTGCCTATATGTGGGCTACCCAACCATGGACTACCAACTACACGCTACTTGCCTATCCACCCTACGCCTATATATAGGAAGAAACGTCCTTGGCCCCTTGGCCTTTGGACCACGTCATGTGGTGTATGTGAACATGTCTACCTAGATGTGTGTCATGGCACAATCAACCTATGTGCATCGCGATGTTTGTAAGGCACGACTCGACACATATAGGTCACCGCACCTATATAGAAAATACTGAAAATCATAAACCAAGGAAAAGGGCTAGTAGGTTGTTAACGCATAAATATCATTTGTTCAAAGGCCAGGAGAAGTAGGACTCTAAATAGATCTAGTCCTACCATCGGTCTGGTGGTGCTTCATCGAGAGTCCCGGTGGTTTTGCCTATATATGTGGGCTACCCAACCTATGATTCTTCGATTGTACATGTTTGTCATAAAGGATAGGCAGCCATACTTCCCTTCTTTTCTCTTTTCCCTCTTCTCACCTTTGGGAACCGCATTGTCTAGTGGGACGTCGGTTCAGTTGTCTTGTCGCAATGGGCGCACCTATCGACGCAATGCTCACTAAGCGTCGCAATGGTCGCATAGGCGTTTCATTTGGTGATTCTCGGTTTGGTCCAAAGGCCAAGGTCTTCCTTCCATTCATTGATTGACATATTGGTGCAAAGGCCAAGGAGTTTTGTTCCTTCATTGCCAATGTAAGCTCCAAAGGCCAATGAGTATTTTCCCTTTCATGGCCGGTCGGATGGTCCAAAGGGAAGGCCTTGTCTTCGATATATAGGGGCGGGGATAGGCAAGTACCGTAGTTGGGAAATGGATTTTCTTCCTACACATGAATCGGACCTTACATTCGGACCATTCGTCAATCCGAGTTACATTTTAGTCCTTGGCCTTTGGGCGTCAACGAGAAAATATCATGTCATGTACTAGTCTGATGCGAAAACTGATGTTGTTTTCGTCATTGGGCCAATAAACAGGACTAATTCCGACATGAATCTGACACATAACGAAACGTTGTGCTTTGGACCGACCACTACGAGCAAATTGTCGAGGCTTTGGACCGATTACAATTCAACTGCGGCTCGCCCCTTCTATTCCACAACCACTCTTCCACTCGCGATCGCGGCCATTCCCATTATATGAGCAAGCGCCATCACCCAGGCAAGTTCACGCTACCTCCGGTGATTGCGGCGGTCAATGCACCTCCCTTTGGAGGCCATTCCCTGCGCCTCTCGCGGTCCGATCGCCGCCGCCCCTCCACAGCACATTCGAAGGACCTTCCTCCCACCGCATAAGGCGGCCGCACTGCGACGGATGGTGTGCGCGTGCGAGTGGGCTCACCATCGATGATGCACCAAAGCGCCTTCCCTCCGCCCGCGACCGCGCGCATCCCGTCTTCCACACGCGGTCAAACTCCTCGGCGTCATGCCCGGCCTCGGCGGCACGGAATGCATACCGCTGTCTCATCGGCGAGCACCCTGACCGCGACCGCACTTCCACGTCACACTTCTGCGATTGTCTTCTTCGGTGACGTCGCTCTCGCATCCGATGTCTGCAAAAACTTTGAGCTGTCCACCCGGATTGTCGCAGACAACAACCTTGCTCGTCGGTATGCACCACCCTCGCGATCGCCATGCGTACCGGTGACGCTCCATGGAAGACCTTCCGCCTCAAAACCCGCACCTCTTTCCATTTTTGCCCATTGTGATTGTCGGCGGCGGCCGATTGGAACCTGGCGGTGCACTTAGTTCGCCATTCGACTGGCCCAAATGCCACCGCCAACCCTACGGTTTCCGTATTATTCGCCCTTGTTTGATCCATTCTCAATTGGTGACGGAAAGCAATTCACGTCGAGGCCGTCTGTTCCACTGGTGCATTGCCTCGATTTCGTGTCCGGTCGCCATACCAAAGTGAGTGCGGACGCTCAAAGTCTCTTCACATTAGTGCCCTCTTGTGCGGGGCCAGACAAACACAACCGAAACCACTTGCGGTCTCTAATGAAACGCAGTCCGACTCGGCCTTTCGTTCCCATACACGGAGTTCATGCGGATGGCTTCATCACCGCGTGGCCATCACGAGCTTGAGCAGGCGCCGGCGGGAGAGTGCGAGCACGTCCTCGCGAGGCGGTGCCAAACGCCGGAGGAACTTGCTGACCACCATTGGCCTTGCCAAGTAAACTCGGTGATGAAGGTGAGCAGTGCTCTATCGAATGACATCTCTGGCGATTTCACGAACATTTCTCTAAAGCTGCGGCGGCGCCTCGAATCTCACTCACTCGAGCAGCGTCGCCTGCATCCATGCGTGGCGGTGAAGAACTTGTGACACTCTCAAAGCGTGCACTCCCTAGACACTCCAACATGGCCCTCTTGTCCAGGTACACCACATGCGGAACCCCTCTCCACCGCCAACGTCACGGGCACTCGGTGAATAAAAGCGGTGCACCTTCTTCCGAATCGCCACGCCGCCCCGGGACATGCGAGGGCTTGGTCGGCCACATGCTTGAAAAACCGGAGCTGCGCCCATCGGACCAGCTGGCGATGCTGCCTCCTCCCCCGAGCCCCGTTTGATTCTTGGAGGATGGCCATCAGGGTGGGTTGTCAACATATCCGTCTTAAAAGCCCTCTTCAACGTCCTCTGTGCCCGCATCCTTCCACTCCTTGTGCACGCCATCCTTTTGGCTCCCTAGTGCGTGTGAGTGTGGCAAATGTCATGGGACGACTCACCTCAATGCCATTTGCCGGCATGTAAAGCGGTGGCCAAGAACATGGCTCTGCACAAGGAGGCATCTGCCGTCGTCGGCGCACATTTTGCATCAATTGGGCCAAATATCTTACCATGTTGTAGGGGTCGGATGCACTCACACGATGTGGTAATGTGTAGCACCGACGTTGCGTTCGAACACGCCGTCCACAAATGCGACTCAGTACTTCCGAGGCCTCGTGATGCCGTCAGGCCGCACCGCTGTTCCAACCTCGTGGACTACATCACCGCGATGTCCCGTGCAGTGCGATCGCACTCTAAGCGGTGGGAAAGGTCCCCCCTCGGCCGCGGAAATTGTCGAGCGATTGTTGGCACTCCATGCCCGCCTCAACCGCAATCACCAATCACCGTCGTTCAACCCCATCGAGGCACCAGTGCAAATAATGGCATCGGTCGCTCACGGAGGGTTAGGAGGTCCTCGAATCGCCGCTCGCTCGTTCGGACGGCATCTGAGCCTTCTCGGTCACGCAACCGCAGCATGCGCGGCACGTCGTCGCTCCCTACGCGCGGAATGCCATAAGCGCGCGTCTGCGCCGTCCTTTCCTCCGCCGCCTCTGCATACTCTGGCGACCCAAGTGCGGTGGGCTGCGGTGCGGTCGGAGCATCTCCTCCTCATCCATCGCGAACCTCAAGTTGGTGCTATTCGCGTTATCTGCAACTCTTCCGTCATGGATCGAAGGTCGGTCGTCCATCCGCGAAGGCGGACCAGCGGCGGAGGCGCTCTGCGTCGAAGAACCCGGATGGTGGCGGTGTCGAACATTTCAGCCGTCCATGCCACCATCGGATGCGGTGCCCTTCGAGTTCGTACTGCGCCGTCTCCACAAGATGTTGCAGCCTTGCAAGCGGCACCCGCATCGGTTTCGATCGCCATTCTGCCTTCTCCAGTGACCCAAAATTTGAAGAAAAGAACCTCCTCTGGCGATGCTGCCTCCTCCCCCGAGCCCCGTTTGATTCTTGGAGGATGGCCATCAGGGTGGGTTGTCAACATATCCGTCTTAAAAGCCCTCTTCAACGTCCTCTGTGCCCGCATCCTTCCACTCCTTGTGCACGCCATCCTTTTGGCTCCCTAGTGCGCGAGTGTGGCAAATGTCATGGGACGACTCACCTCAATGCCATTTGCCCGGTGAGAGCGGTGGCGAAGACAACTGCCTGAGGAGGCATCTGCCGTCGTCGGCCCGCACATTTTGCATCAATTCAAATATCTTACCATGTGTTGTAGGGGTCGGATGCACTCGTGGGCGATGTGGTAATGTGTGTAGCCGGCGACAGCGTTAACGTTCGCCACAAATCGGCGACTCCCAGTACTTCGAGCCTCGGCGATGCCGTCGCGTAGGCCCGCCTGCGTCCACTGTTCCAACCTCGTGGACTACATCATGTCCCGTGCAGTGCGATCGCACTCTAAGCGGTGGGAAAGGTCCCCCCCCCCCCAGCCATCGGCGGAAATTGTCGAACAGTTGTTGGCACTCCATGCCCGCCTCAACCTGCAATCACCAATGCCGTCGTTCAACCCCATCGAGCACCCACCGCAATAATGGCATCTTCGCTCACACGGAGGGTTAGGAGGTCCTCGAATCGCCGCCTCCGTTCGGACGGCATCTGAGCCTTCTCGGTCCGCAAACGCGCATCGCGGCATGTGCGTCGTCGCTCCTGCCGCGGAATAAGCGCCGGTCTGCCGTCCTTTCCTCCGCCGCTCGCTACCTGCAGGCCCACGGTGGGCTGCGGTGCGATCAGCATCTCCTCCTCATCCATCGCGAACCTCAAGTTGGTGCTATTCGCGTTCTCTGCAACTCTTCCGTCATGGATCGAAGGTCGGTCGATCCATATCGCGAAGGCGGACCAGCCGGCGGAGGAGCTGCGTCAGAAGAACCACGGATGGTGGCGGTGTCGAACATTTCCGGCCCGTCCATGCCTTTCGGATCGGCGAGCCCGCCGAGTTCGTACTGCGCCGTCTCCACAAGATGTTGCAGCCTTGCAAGCGCCCGCGCCAGTTTGCGATCGCCATTCTGCCTTCTCCGCAAGTGACCCAAAATTTGAAGAAAAGAACCTCCTCTGGCGATGGCTGCGGATTCACCCGGCCGCGCCTTCCTTCCCACCCTGCGGTGGTGTGCGGAGCTCTTCCACAACTAAAAGGTCCGTTGCCATGCCGTTAGCGAGCCTCTTCCGCTCCGCGCGAGGCGCTTCCATGAGCAGGCGTGCACGCGCGGCCGTCCGCGCGGGGACTTCTGCGCCCGCCTCGTGCGGGCAGGCAGCCTGGCGCGCTGCCGTTGGCCTAGGGAGAGGAAATTGCCTCCTCCCACATGTCCCGAGGTCGAGGCGGGTGGGATGCGCGGTGCCTCAAGGTCGGGGATGCCGGACGTCGGCGTTGTTGAACTCTCCCTCCAGGCCACGACCACCGCCCGCGCCCGCTCTCCATCCCATCGGTGACATCCACTTCTTCCTCCTCCGGCACCCAATCGTAAACCTCCGGGCGCGCTCGCTCCCATACCTCGCCCTGCGAGGTGTAAATTACTCACGTCCCGGATGTATACGGCATTTGCATCGACTGTCGGCCTCTGTGTGTCTTCAGAAATTGGCGAATGTCCACCGGACTTGTGTGCAGCCAGCCGGCATCACGGACCTGCGGCCGGACGCCGCTTGTCGAATAGAGCCTCGCACCCCTCAACAATGGCTGCACGTTCCTTGGTGACGCGTTAGTTGTCGTCGCCCCGGCATGCGGCCGTAGCTCCACTGCGTGGTCGGGACACGAAGACAACCGCCTTCTCCATCTCCCAAGTCGACCTTGGGCAAAGCCTTGTCGGTGTACTTGTACCGAGCTTTGTGAGCCAACGCCCCTCGCCATCCCACGGTGCGCGCGCTCTTTTGCTTCTTCCGGGCCTATACCGCGCCGTGATTCCGGGCTGCGTGAATGGGATTGTCCGGCGGCCGCGAGGCGGCCTCGCTCACTGCGCCGTCTCCTCCTCCCACCGGGCGTGGCGTGCGATCCGCCCACCCATTCTCCGCCATATGTGGATGGGCCACAGGGGCACGTTGAACCTCCGGCGATCCGGCGATGGCGGCTTGGGCGGCAGCGAGGCCGTCGCGGGCGATATTGGGCATCGGCGCCGTGAAGTGCGGTCGCCCCTCCGGGCGCAATTGCCGCGCCCGCTCCGCGGCGGCGCGATGGCGGGCGTCCGGACGTCGCATCCGTGGAGGCGAGCACGGATCGATGACCTTACATGGGGCATATTCTTGGCGATCATTCGTCTTCGCCGTGCGTCGAGCAAGAATTGTGTACAATTTCTTCCTCGTCTGCCGGGTTGAGAGGTGTGCGCTCACGTTGTCTTAGACGCCATGGTGCTGTGTGGAAGACCGCGCTTGTACCTTATCCACCGC
Organism: Anthoceros angustus; assembly: GCA_010909165.1. NCBI lineage: Eukaryota > Viridiplantae > Streptophyta > Anthocerotopsida > Anthocerotales > Anthocerotaceae > Anthoceros > Anthoceros angustus. The sequence goes on from MU008160.1 coordinate 956,118, forward strand.
CCACCCGAATGCGGCGCCTCGGTGTGGGACGGCAGAGGCCAGGAGCGGATCGATGGCGCAGATGCACGCAAGCATTGCGCGCCCGGCGTTGAAGTGAGTGGGTCGCGAAAGCTGAAATCATTGGCATATTCTCCGTGGCCCGCCGACATGCTTTGAGCACGCGGCGTAGCGGTACGTTGATTATGGATGGCCGTGCTTGCGGCCAGTTTTGGCTCACGATATGCGTGCTTGCATTGCGCTATGTGTGCAAACTCTCCACGTTGTGCGCGCCCCATCTTGCGGCCGATGCATCTGCGGCCAAACCACTCAACACCCTCATCGCGTTGCCGCGCATCCTTCCTCTCCCGCTGGTTGCGGTGGACATGACATAGTGGATCGCCGGCGTTTGACTTCCGCTCGTAGCCAAACATGCGGTATGCGATCATGGTTCCTTCCGCGTCACACTTGCGAAGATCTACATGTGTCCCAATAACATATTGGGTCCGATATGTTCGGATAAACTATTGGGTGGGAAAGTGCATGATGCGCTATCAACTGCGCGCCTCGAGCATTGGTGTCCGGACCGCACACCAATTTTGACGCGTTGTGAAACAATTCATTGTGCCTTGCTTATTCAATGCAATTGGCATCCGATGTCCATGGGCTGCGTTGAGGTGCGAGGTGGGAGGATTGCGAGAAAGGCAGCGTTGCTGCCGTGCAGTTGCACAACCATCCGGACATCCTGCCATCATGCCTTTTAGGCATCCGCCATATTCTATGCACCATCGGCTATGCATTAATATCCCTTGTAGTCCGCCATATTCTGCGATCGGTGTGCGGCTCATGAAGTCCATCCCATATTGCTTGCCATAAAATCCGTGACCATGGCCCATATTGGCACCCAGCGCCATCTCACATTTTTCGATGGCATGGTTGCCTTGGCCTTCCGGCCTCATGGAGATTTGTCTGGTCACTCCCACATCCCGCATCCGGATGGTCCTCCCGCCCTTACCGGCCCGCTCCACGGACAGTAGTCTCAGCGAGCCACCGCCGCCATCGCCCCGCCCGCCGAGGCCGCGGCTGCCGGCGGCGAGCCCGCCCGGCATGCCCCACCCGCCAAGGCCCGCCCACCAACCCGCCCCCAACCCGCCCCAGCCGCCCAACCCAACCGCCGCACCCACCCAACAAACAAATGCCACTGAACCAACAATGCCTAAAATGCGAATACCACAAGAACCCAAAATGCCTAAAAATTTCGCGCACGCCTTACATTGGTGAAATGCATAACATGCGGTGGTCCGGCGATCATGGTTCCTTCCGCGTCACGATCGTACGGATGTGTCCCAATAACATATTGGGTCCGATATGTTCGGATAAACTATTGGGTGGGAAGTGCACATGATGCGCTATCAACTGCGCGCCTCCGAGCATTGGTGTCCGGACCGCACATGACGTTGTGAAACAATTCATTGTGCCCTTGCTTATTCAATGCAATTGGTCCGATGTCCATACTGCGTTGGAGGGCACGTGGTGGTTGTGCTTTGGAGGCGAGGCGAGCAACGTTGCGGTGTGCCGTCTGCATGCACAACCATCCGGACATCCTACCGCCATCATGCCTTTTAGGCATCCGCCATATTCTATGCACCATCGGCTATGCATTAATATCCCTTCCGTAGTCCGCGCCATATTCGTCGTGTACGGCTCATGAAGTCCATCCCATATTGCTTGCCATAAAATCCGTGACCATGGCCCATATTGGCACGCCAAGACCATCGCCACTTCACATTTTTCGATGGCATGGTTGCCTTGGCCTTCCAGCGCCTCATGGAGATTTGTCTGTCACTCCCACATCCTCCCCATCAGTGGTCCTCCCGCCCCTGCCGGCGCTCCGCACGGCCGTCTCGGGCGAGCCTCCGCGCCATCCGCCCGGCCGCACGGAGGGCCGCGGCACTGCCAGCGGCGTCCCGCCCACCCACCCGCCCGCCCACCAACCCGCCCAACCCGCCCCCAACCCGCCCAACCAGCAACAACCCCACCCAACAAACCCCAATGCCACCACCAACAATGCCTAAAATGCCCCACAATGTGCAAATACCTGCGAAAATGCCTAAAGCGAAATTTCCGCACAATGCCTTACATTGGTGAAATGCATAACATGCGAAAAGTGCATATTGAATGTGCAATTGGACGAGGTTGAATGTGCAAATGGACAGATGACGCCATATAACACAATGCACTTGCGATTCACGAAGATATGACGTTGCGGGGCTTGCCTCTCCGGCACTCCTCGAATGACAATAATGAAGGAGGTGCATATTCGTTATATGAACACATGAACAATGGTCCATTCATGAGACCAAAATGAAAGCATTTGACCAAGGGTTGATCAAGTTGGTTGCCTAACGCACTAGATCCCAAAGGTCAAGAGAGAAAGAAGCCGGTGCATGGTCAAGTATGGATGCCTTTCCATGCACAAACTTCTACAATCGAATGAATGGGTAGGGAAGCCACATATATAGACATGTTTAGTGTCATGTCAAGACCAAGGAAGCAGTTAATCACGTGCCACCTCTCACTTGGTAGGCACTATAGGTCTATTTAAAACCTACTTGTCCTTGGCCTTGAACAAATGATATGTAGTAAACAACGTACTCGCCCTTTTCATTGGGTTATGTTGTTCATGTCAGATATATTCGCACTATATATGTGTCATGGTGGTCACATGCATCACGATGCACATGGATTCATTGTGGCATGACACAACATCTACCTAGGCATGTTCACATACACACGCCAACCATACATCATGCATACACCATGTGCATGCCATACATTCAATGCACCATCACATGCACCCCTACAAAGGACATGGCATATGGCAAGTGGTATGACAATGTTAAGCTAAGTCGAAGACCAAGGAAACACGTCGCCAAGGGTTGGACCGAGGCTCCCAGGAAAATGCGGATCCCAAAGGTACATAGAGAGAAAGAAGACAAGACCTTGTCTCGCACCTTTGCGCAGTATGATCTTGCGTTCCATGCAAACAAACTTACAATGGAATAATGAATGGGTAGGAAGCCACATATATAGACATGTTTCGGTAGCGTGGGTCGAAGACCAAGGAGGTTGAATCACGTGCCACCTCACACCGAACGTGGACACTTTGGGTTTATTTATTATCATACTTGTCCTTGGCCTTGAACAAATGATATGTATGCACTTACAACGTGCGCTTTTCCTTGGGTTATGGTGTTTAGGTTTTTCTATGTAGATGCGATGACCTATATATGTGTCATAGTACCATATAGACATGACGATGCGAGATAGATGGATTGCGCCGGACACGGCATCTAGGTAGACATGTTCACGTGCATCACATGCAACCATGCATCATGCATACATACCATGTGCATGCCATGTGGACCTTTTCCTTGGGTTATGGTGTTTAGGTTTTTCTATGTAGATCGATGACCTATATATGTGTCATAGTACCATGCCAACATGCTTCACGATGCGAGATAGATGGATTGCGCATGACATGACATCTAGGTAGACATGTTCACGTGCATCCATGCAACCATGCATCATGCATACATACCATGCATGCCATGTGTACCTTTTCCTTGGGTTATGGTGTTTAGGTTTTTCTATGTAGATGCGATGACCTATATATGTGTCATAGTATACATTAACATGCTTCACGATGCGAGATAGATGGATTGCGCGCATGACACATCTAGGTAGACATGTTCACGTGCATCCATGCAACCATGCATGATGCACATACCTTGTGCATGCCATGTACCTTTTCCTTGGGTTATGGTGTTTAGGTTTTTCTATGTAGATGGGATGACCTATATATGTGTCATAGTTGAATGAGAGGTTGCGATGCAAAGATGGATTGCGCCATGACCACGCATCTAGGTAGACATGTTCACGGCAGTGTGCGAGTTGGGTTTGAAGACGGTGCACCATGAAGATCGCTCGGCGGTCAAGTGCGGGCGGGAAGGGGCGGTTGCAGCGGTGGTGGAAGGAAGCAGTGCGCGTGCCACGTGCAAGGAAGGCGCGGCCGGTGGCGGTGGGTGGAAAAGGTGGGCAGCGCCCGCCCGTGCCGTGGAGGAGGATGAGGAACACAAGATCGGCGCGGCGATGGCGGAGGCGGCGGCCAGTGGGTTGGTGTGTTCCCGCGGGCTGGCTTGAAGAGTGGAAGCGGCGGTGACGAGTAGGTAGGCCCATCGTGACGCGCAAATCACGGTGCCGGATGCGCATGTTTGCGTGTGGCGCCGCAGCCTTGTCAGGCGTGGAAGGCGGCGAGGAATGGGAGATGCAAAGCTCGGCGAGTACATTCTGCGTGGCCTATGGTTCCCATCAACTCGGGGCTGTCCGAGTTCTTGGCATTTGTGGAGGACCATCAAAGCGTGTCTGCGCATAGAGGGCTATCCAGAAACTTGCCGTCTGTCGACTGCCGGCGAGGGGAGGCCGGATGGAGTGGCGGTGGACAAATTCTGCGAGAGTGCCTCTGGGCGGTGGAGTGCCACATTTTCATGCACCAAGTGTTCGGCGTTGGCGTCGGATGGAAGAGGTACCGGAAAGGAGAGGTGCGAAGCGTGCGACCTTAGGATTTGGTTTTCCAGTGCGCGCAGTGCCCGACCTGTGGAGAGGTGGCCTATGAGGTATTATGAATTGGTTGATTTCGCGGTATGGAGAAATGGAATGGAATGAGAAGGAGGCGTTGTTCCGGGATATCAACCCGGCGAGAACCATGTTATGGCGTACTTGGCGAGATCACGAGTGCAGGCGGTGGAAGCGAACCATGCGGCCGTGAAGGCACAAAATTGTAATGTGGTTGCGGTTGGGAATGGCGTGATGGTGCGGAGCGAGGCGATGGTGAGCGGCCATCAACAAGTAAGGGTTGGGAGGCGGCGGGCTGCGGATTCTGCGGCCAGCGTCCGATAATGCAGCCGCTAAGTTGCGGATCGTTGTAAGGTGTGCGATGCGTGCGATGCACATTCAATGTTTGCTGAAAATGCACGGTGTGGCGAGTAGCTGCGGTCGCATGGCGCCGCAATTGCACACGCTTGGCGGAAGGGTGCGGTGGCGCGCGCATATGCTGCGCGTTTGCGACGGATGCGAAGAATGGCGTAAAGGCGTGTCGATGGGGATCTCGCGATCCGAGGCGTGCAAAGACCTATGATTCCGTGCACATTCAATGCGCCATGATGGTGCGTTGACGGGAGGCGATGGAGGAGGAGGCGCGGGAAGGAGCGCGCGGCGAAGGAGGCGGCGGGGAGGAGGAGAGTGGGGGGCCATGGACAACCCGTGGCGTCGTCCGAGCGGAAGGTGGAGTGGAAGCCGCGGTGGCGAGATCAGCATTGGCGCACCACCTTGGGAGGCGTTTCGACGTCGATATCGTGGAGGTGCACCGGAAGTGCGGAGGTGGTGCCCGTGTCGCGATCTGCGTGGTCGACCATGAATTCTCAAACCTCGCTGATTGCGAGGTGGATTGCACGGCGTCTCCATTGCCCAGCCATGCTTGGGTACGGCTCAAGGAGGCGTCACGCCCACAACGCCGATGTGCACGAGCGGGCTATGTGGCCTCGGTGCGAAATGTAAGCTATGGCATCCGGCGAAATGTGCTGGGGCATCCGGTGGCATTCGGTCGTGAGCCTCACAAGTCTTGTGTGTGCGTGTATGATCCATTCGAGTTTGCGGCGCCGACGTGAGAGCGGGCGCGTGGACGCCGCCATCGCGGCACGATCCAGGAGGCGGCGAGTGGATGGTGGCGCCGGGCAGCAGCGATCGGCGAAGTGGAGGAAGGCGGGCGCACGATGCCGGCGCGGCGCCAATGTTCGCGGGCGGAGGTTCGTGGCGTGGTCGCCAGCGGTTTGGTGTGACCGGGCGGGCGTCCTCGCGGGCGCTCCAACGGCGATCGGCTTTGCGCGGGCGGGGGCGGAGGCCGTGGGCGCGGTGGCTCGAAGCTCGGGCGGCAGTGGGCGGTGTGGGAGTGGGAGAGCCCGGCAAATCCACTCCACCGACTCCGCATGTGCGAGGCGTACATGCACGGGGGAGGCGAAATGTGGCACGATCTGGTCGGGAAATGGGTACTCATGGTATTGGAGGTTCAGCATTGTCGCAATGCACAAAGATTTCATTTTAGGTGGAAGGCAGTTGGCCCACATTGAGGTCAGGTTGGAGGTGGTGAAGGTGCCTCGGTGGGCGGTCATGCATGCGCATGGGCGGAATCTTTGGAAACGCAAAAAGCGGCATGGCACGTTGGTGCCGTTGTGGATGCAATTCGCGAAGAGCGGGATTGCAATCTGCGTGCTGACCATCGAGATAGGAGCGCCGGTGTGACCATGCTCGTGAAGTCAATGGAGGCTTACGTGGAGTTTTTGAGTAGAGAAGGGCGCCTTTTCGGCAATCACCGTCGTTCGAAAGTGGAGGAAGCGGGTTGGATGGCACCTATGGTCGCGGTGGAGGGAATGATAGCGATGGATGTTACGCAATCGGAGAAGTGGAGTTGGAAGCTAGTGGTGGCGGTTGGGCGGAATGGGACGGCGTCACATGTGCTGTGGACGGGCCGGCGGCATTGGAACATCGGTGAGGCTCGTTTCGGCGGTGGGACATTGAGCATCCTCCCGAGTTGGATCAACACAATTTTTGTGGGCGCGTCATTGCCGTTCGTGTACAACAGGCGGAGCATTTCATATGTTACTTGGACTTGAATCGAGCGAGGGAGTATTCAAACCTGGAAGCATGTGACGATCATCGGGGCATGCCACACAATGAAAGTCGCGGGATGCCACGATAGCTGGAAGATCCCATGCCTTTTGTTCGCGGAGGCCGTCGTGGAACCCTGCGCATTGAGGTAAGGCGGCGGTTACATCGTTTGCGGGTTTGCGGCGGCGCTGAAAAGAGGAGAGGAAGGCCATCGACAATTGTCGATGGCACCGCAATGCGGGGAAGTGTGTATGCACTGCGGCGAGAGATTGTTCACAAGCAGACGGTGTGTGGTGCGTCTGTTGGTTTGGAAGTGTTGGCGCGTGCACTTGTTCTGCACTTCAAACAATGAATGAAACGGAAGCAAAAAGCGTGATAGCTAGGCGCTTTCACGAACTTGCTGCGATCTACCTGCGGATGACATGCGGTGCAACCCCGCATAGCGCTTCAAGCGGCGGACCGTCCGTGGAACAAAAATCGATCATCGCTAACGGTAATGCAGCCGTGCACTGAAACCCTTGGCGGCGGACATGCCATTACTCGGGCGGAAAGTGTTAGGAGGATCGAAATCGCCGGTGTGGAGAGGCATTTGGGGTTTGAGCGGGAGGAAGGCGCATGGGCAAAAAGCGCTCCATTTGGAAGTAGGCGGCGCGAGGTGGGAGGTGTTGAGGCCACAGTCACCTTGCCATCACGTGGGCGCGTGAAGGGTGCCCATGGGCCTTGGCTGGCGGCCTTGAGCGGCGAAGGAAGGAATGGTGGGCGTCGCCGGCATCGAGGAGGTCAGGCCATCATCATCGAGACGGTGAAAACTTGAGGCAATTCCGTGCGAGCGGCGGGGATGAGGGCTGGAAGGTGGAGAAGGGATGCATAGGAGGCAGGCGGGTGGCGCCTTACACCATAAGCTGTATGATTTGGGTGCGGCAAAAGCGGGGAGGCCATTGAAAGGCCCTAGCTAGGCAGGCTTGAGCTGCGTGACGAGGCTCTGCATCGGCTGCATGCATGGCGCGGTGTATGGGAGGTTGTCCGTGGAGGAGGTGTGCCGGTGCCACGCACATCACCCGGCACGTGAATCTTTGGAATCTGATTCGTGCGGCTGGCTGGATGGAATCGAAATCCCAGGAGGCGAGGTCACGGAGGCTGCGTTTGATGCGGCCGGAGCACATGTACGGCAGTCGCGGCGCATCCGCGTCCGATACACCAATCGACACCCATGTACATGTGGCATATGGATTGTAAGTGCGTGAGAGGGGGCATGCGAGTTCGCGAGTTCGGTGCATGGAAGAAGTGATTGCGAGAGTTGTGCAATCGGTGGCGTGCATGGTTGCCTTGTCGACTTATGACAAGATGTACCAATTCTACTTGAGTGCAGGGCCATAGATGGGGCAACCCATTCGTCCCACAGTTGGTCTTGGAGGATAACAAGCAGCGATTTTCAACGCCTATGTGGAAGCGGTGAGGAAGTTTGGGCATCCGCGGATTCGGTCGGACTACGCAGCACAACCTAATAGAGATGAAAGCGAGGCCAAGGGCACATGGAAGCAACTTCATCCGCCCCTCTGCACAACCGGTAAAAGTTAGGAGGTTGGTGCGTTTTCCTTATACTGCGGTGGTGGTGAAGTCGATGCGGATGGTTGCGAGGATTGAGCATTTGGCGGTCCTTGGGAGAGAAGTGGGCATTCCTCTACAAGGGTACATGATGGATATGGTGAGGCGTGACGACATCACCAACCCAGCACATCCATTCCACGTGACCTTCATGCCCGATGAGGCGGAGCTCGGCGTTGGAGGCGGTATGGAATAGGCACGGGTGCGGAAGATCGAGGCAGCGGGGACATTCCGGCCATGTGCACGCTATCGCATTCAAGAAGAAGGTCGACTACAAGGGTGGGTGCACCACCGCATATAGAGTGAGGAGGGCGATGGCGAGGAGTTCGATGTGGGTGGCCCTCGGTATGCACGTGGCGTGGCCCAGATGCCACCACTCGGTGACGCCGGTGCTGGGGTGAGCAAGCTACGTTGCTGTCCATTTATTTTGTCATGAGTTCTGACATTGTGGAGGGAGGCGCGCCAGCGCCATTTGTGCGAGCACGGGGCCCGGCTTCGTATGGGCCGCTGCGTGGGTTGTCAGAAGCTGCGATGGCGAGGACAATGCATATGCAAAGGGATTGCGGACATGGACTTCCTCCGGACATGTATCGGTGCACATGGCACTAACACTCTGCGAGTGCGAGAGCCGAGGGCGCATTGCCCGAATACCTCCACCGGTGGGACGGGTGAAGCCACCCGTGGGCGTGGGCGGCCATCACCCTGCTGTCTATGGTGCACGAGGTGTGAGGCGTGTGGCCCAGTTGCGCCTTGGGAGTGAGCTAGGTGTAGGCTGGAGAAAATTGATTTGTCGCTCACCATGACACAGGGCGGTGACATTGTCGCTCACCATGACACAGGAGGCGGTGACAATTTGGATTTGTTTGTTACGGCGTTTTGAGAGTTGAGCCCGGTGGTGGCTTTGTTGTGGTGCAATGTAAAGGCCGGTTGTGGAAGATGGTGTGCGCCACCGAGGCCCGTATGGCTGGCCCCTCAGCGCACGACGCCGGATGCGATAGCAGCGCGCGAGGCGCATGGCGCCGTGACGCTATCAGTGGGCCTCGATGCCGCAGCATACAGCCCTTGTGCCCTCCTCCACGCCATCTCCCATAAAGCCCGTGACGGTTCCGTGATGGCAAACCGACGGGCAGACGCGATGGTCATGCGAAGGATGTCCGATGGCCCATGCCCTCCTAAAACGAAAACATTGTGTGTCACACACCACAAAAGATTCTCGACACAAACACCATTAGTGACGAGATCGACACGAGGGCGCGAACGACCGATGTCGCTGGGAGACTGGAAGTTTTCCGCCGTATGCGGCCGGAAAACTTCTTTGGTCACAATGGAAAAAAACCCTAAAGGGCCCGTGTGACGAGATCGGTATTCCATACAAACATCTGTGGATAGTCATAGTTCATGAATTTGTTAGTGGCACGTTTATGAGGGAATCTGATGAAACGAAACTACTCCAGTCCTCACACTTCTGTCAAGATATGTACATTGGAGAAGGCTGAGGCTGTGCTTCACTGTGATGTTTTGAGGGAGTGGATGACAAATTTTTGCTCATTCCAAATTCCAAGACAGATTCTATCTGTGCCAAGTTGTGATGCAATCCAATGAAAGGCTGGCTGTTGGCATCACAGATAAAACTCAGGCCGTTGAAAAGGAAGTTTCAAGCCAATCTGTGTGATATGCTAACCATTGGCGAAGAGAAAAGAACTGATGTGATGTGCAATGCCGTGCCCTGTAAAACCTAGGTGAGGCCCTAAAATACCACTGCACTCGACACGAAAAAAAAGCTTCGACCTTCCTGGAAAAACTTCAAAATGGGGCTAGTCCCTAAGCTTGGCTTGGCCCCTCTAAAGGTGTTCCCATCGCTGCCGTGTAATAGGACTTCCATCTCTGCATATTCATAAAGTCTCCACGTTCTCTCTACACACGAAAGAAACTTCAACTTCCTTAGCGAGAGGGCAATGGCACGTTAAGACAGCTAGACAATCAGATGTTGATGCGAATGGCACGTTTAGAGAGCTAAACAATCAGATGTTGATGCGACTGGTGTGTTTCAGACAGCCAGGCAATTTGATGTTGATGCGATTGTTATGAGTGACAGAAACTTCGGGGATGGTGACCGGGAGAAGCATTCCGTGTCCGGACAGGCGGACAGCGTATGAGAAAGTGCCCGTTGATGACAGATGAGATTGGAGCGGCTTTCCTGGCGAGTGCAAGGCTTGGCTGGCTGCCAGTAAGTTCCGCGCTCTACCGCTGCTCGATCAGCTTCGCGCCGGGGACAGCTTGCTTCCCGCGCCTTGCTTGCCTGCCTGCCTGCCCTTAAGGCGCCATGGCGGCCTCCCTCAATTCCATCCACAGTTGCTCGCCGTCCTTCACCTCTATCGCCACTACTTCCATCGCGTCCATTGCTACACTTGCTACATTGCTTCAGCGACTGCCCCTCGCGCTCCCCCCGCATTCGGCACCTGCTACCAGAGCCGCTCTTTCTCCGCCCGCGGCGAGTCTCACACATTTCGGAAGGCATGGCTGGATCAGACGTCCGTTGCATCGGCATTCTCCTCCTGCTGGCACTCACCGCAGCGCAGGCGCAAGGCAGGGTTCTGAGCAGCACTGAGGAGCAGCCTGGAAGGCGCGCGCTCAAGGCCCTGGTGCCGGATCAGCCCCTGGTCCTGGAGTACCACGGTGGGAAGGTGCTCGGGGCCGGGGCCGGCATCAATGTCTACATTCTCTGGTACGGCGCCTTCTCCCGGGCGCAGAAGAACATCCTCAACGACTTCATCAAGTCCATCGAGCTGAGCGACGGAAGGAACCCTAGCGTGACCAGCTGGTGGAAGCTCACGGCCGGCTACAAGGAGGCCAGCGGCGACGCCGTTCCCGCGGCCGTGAAGCTGGCAGGGCAGGCTGCGAACACGGGCTCCTTCGGCAAGAACCTGAAGCAGGCGGACCTGGAAACCCTGGTGCAACAGGCTCTGGACTCCAAGAAGCTCCCGGTTGACGCGCACGGCCTCTACTTCCTCCTCACCGCGGCCGACGTCGCCGTGGAGGACTTCTGCACGAGCTCCTGCGGCAGCCACGCCGTGCTCAAGGGATCCGCCAAGCTGCCCTTCGCCTGGGTCGGGAACTCTGGCATCCATTGCCCCGGAATGTGCGCCTGGCCCTTCGCCGCCCCGGCCTTCCCCGGCGCCCCCACCACCGCCCCGGCCAAGTCCCCCAACGGCGACGTCGGCATCGACGGCATGGTGATCAACGTTGCCTCCATGCTAGCCGGCGCCAGCACCAACCCCTTCGGCAACGCCTACTACCAGGGCGACGCCCTCGCTCCCTTGGAAGCCGCCACCGCCTGCACCGGCATCTACGGTGCCAACTCCTTCCCCGGCTACCCCGGCGACCTCCGCACCGACGCCACCACCGGAGGTAACTTCAACGTCTACGGCTTCAAGAGGAGACGCTACCTGGTGCCATCGCTGTGGAATCCCGCCACTTCCGCCTGCGCAATCTCCACCTGAGGCGAAGTCGTCTCGAAGGCGCCTTGCTGTTGCGACTCCAAACTCCAATTTTGTTAACGGTATGAGAGTGTAAATATTTATTCGGAAAACCATCATTCTTTGTGTACACATTGTACACAAATTCATATAGGTAGCAAACCCGCAGCCCCGTTAAGAGGCGCGGCGGGCTCCACACTTCGATTTAAACAGAACGTGGGGGCTGAATGTCTCGAGGGAGGAATTATATTATAATGAAATATTATTCATATATATTAAATATAAAAATATTACAGTCTATCAAAGGATAAACTAAAAGGTCTCAGCATATTTATAGAATAAAATCATAGCCCATGGATAAAAATATAGCATATGATTGGGAAACATAGCACAAAACAGAAGAAAACATAGCATAGAGCGAACAAAACTAGATGATTGCCTCACTTGAAAAAATGCACAATTGCACATAGTGTAATTGTAAATGCATAGTGCAATTATAAATGCACAGCACAATTGTACCAATTGAACAATAATGACGAGCAACGAGCAACTCCCTGGGAGTCAATCACTATCCGACACCTGTCCATAGCACATGCCCATAGAGTCCACCATTCTCCGACACATGCCCATGAAGTCCACCATTCCCCGACACATGCCCATAGAGTCCAAACCGAAACCTGTTACTTCAGGGCTTAGCTTTTATCTCTTTTAACTTTTCACCTTTCTATCTTATTTCATGAGTGCCGTTACTTCAAGGCTGGAAGAGCGGGAGCGTGATTTCAAAAAATAGAAAAAAAGAAAAAAGTGGAAAGGCATCAAATCTGAAAGCCGCGAAAGGATGTGGCAAAGTGGCCAAAGCTGGAAAGGAGGAAGGTTTTGAAAAGGTTCTCATCAGAAGGCTGTTGTAACCGTTCGTGAAGAAGTGGCATCAAAATTTAAAACGACTAAGATAGTTGTGATGGCTTCAACCATTCGTGAAGAATCGGGATCAAAATTCAAAACGACTGTCGTAGTTTTTATGGCTTTGGGAGATCACGTTTATGTTGTTTGGCATTCTTACATGCTTGAGGTAGCTATGGGCATAATGACGAGACCGACAAGCGGAGGGCACGTGGTGAGCGTCTCCTCAGAACGAGCGATGAATTCACTCTCTGTGGTGGGTTATTATTTTTTAATGCAAAGAATATGGTATATGAATATGATATGGTATATGAATATGGTATACATAAACAAGGGAAGAACACGAATCTGCAACTATAAACAAGGTGTTCGTCTTGGATTCTGGAAGGCAAGCTGGTCATGCATGCTCGTCATGACTTCCTTGCTCAGCGGCTATGCATACCCACACGGAGCAGCTAAGCCTGCACGTCGAAGTCCATCGATCGAAACCACAACTTTTCGGGGATGGCATTGGCAGCCCTCGCCGCTCCCCGTTTGAACGCTACCGAAATGAGAAGATTCGATACTTCTCGCGACAAGGCTCGGAGAAGATGAAGATTCGATACTAGCATTGGCAAGGTTGTATGGATCCTGGCTGCTGCCTTGGCTGACGGGCTTTTAGTACTTCATAACGTTGTTGCATCCTGCAACCTATCTCCCACGCGGAAAGCTGAAATTTCCCCGAAAAGCTTGCGAGGAGCCTGGAAGATCAGAGCTCGGGAGATCGATGAATCGGACATTACCCATGGCTGGTGCCATGAGAGGGACGAGCTCCTGCTGGTGTACGAGTACATGCCAAACCTGAGCTTGGATCGTCACCTCTACTCCAAACCCTAAACCCTAATCTGACTGTGTAGATGAAATCCTCAGAAGATCTGCAGAATGGCAGGTGTTTGCAGCACAAAAATCTACGATCATATCCAGGAATGAGTGAGGACACAAGATCAGAAGGTGCAGCATTCACCATGCTCGGATAGAATTGCCACAAGCTTCTAAAGGCAAAGTATTTGGCGGTAACCTGTCAACCACAATGACCTCTAAACCACCCCATGTCCGATGGGCTTCCTCTGTATGAGCCAGTATCTGTAAGATCATGGTGGCCATCCTCACCGTCTCTGCCAAGGGCGCCATCAACTTGCAGCGACGGGGCCGGTTTAGGTGACGAACTTGTTCAGCGACGATGTTCTTCTTGGTTTGTTGGTAGATTTTTAGGAAACGATAATTGGCTAGAGTTTTTCTCGTAGTCAATCTTTTATTCCTTAGTTTTGAGGTACGTTTTCCCACAATTCTGGCTCTCTCTCTCCTCCTCCCCTTCCCCACTTCACTACCATATTTTACTAGTAATGCTAGGAATAGTGTTACAAAGAGGCATCTCTCGATGATGCATAAGGCATGCTGCGAGAAAGAGCGAGAAGAAGAAGAATTTTACTTAAGTCCGCTAAGGACGAATTTCCGTCATGGGACTTGGTACTTAACAACTTGTACCATGGTGTGCCTAAGCTACTTGCACCAAAGGCATCCACTCTCTTTAGGCACCCCATCTAAATACTGATCTAAGCGCTAGATGCTTAATCACGACGTTCTTATAAATGTGTGTCCATTTGGCCTAAGCCATTTGGCAAGAGCTGCAGCGTGTAACAAACCTATCTATCTATCCATCTATCTAGTTTGAGAGACTTTTACACATGTTCCCAATTCTATGAGCGTTATTCTTGGGATCAGCACCTCATCCCAATAATCTTCTGTTAAAGAACGTGCTTCAAAGTGGAGTTCAAAAGAACTATATGTCTAAGTTATCTTTTAGTTAGAGTTTGAGTCTATCAGTTGCAATAAACTTATGGAATGCTACTTCGCCAGAAAGCAAAATCATAGAATAATAAAAAGTAACTACATAACAAAATTAGTCTATGCATAGAAGTTACTATCAAAAAAATAGAAATAAAATTTATTCAGATATCACGTAACTTTTTAACACATGTAATATGATATATTGCTTGAAAATTACATATCATTTCAGCTTACTTGTCAAGGTCCAATTGGACATGAATTTGGACGTTCGGTCGAATATGATAATTGACAATAAAGCCTCTGGCAAATTGCTCTTTTTCTTCGTTCACAATATATTCCTAGGCACTCTAACCTTGCAATTTCCAAGCAAGTCAAACATTCATGTATTGTGTCTTCCGTAATTAGGCCATAGGACTTACATTCTGATGAGCCTTGAAAGTAGAGAGGAGTTGTCCATGTCATTGTGTATGGTTCTCCATGAGCAAAGTATTCTGCACCTTTTTCTACCAACAACTCGGCACCAATAGCTATCACGGCAACATAAGGATCAAGTAACCATAATTTCTCTGCCTCGGGTCCACATATATAATTACTATCTTCTGGTGGTAGTTCAGGCGCACATTGTAATGAACTTGTTTGTAATAATAATAAAATAAATATAACAATCATTGGTTTTGGTAGCTTAATACTTTTTTCCTATAATCTTTCAATGTGCAAAAAATAAATTTGAACACTATTTTATATTTTGAATCAAATAAATAGTGACAATTTGTAGCACAATGTAGGGAGCCGCTTATCAATGTGAGGAGTATACCATTATATTATAAATCCATCTCTGATCAGGTCATCATTAACCACCGAGGTTGGGCTATTGCTGGAGCAATGGCTCAAGGTCAGGAAATACGGCGGGATGCAAGTGGGCCACCTCTTTATTTCACTCGCACTTGAAATGCATGGGCGATGGCCAAGAACTTCGATAAATTTCTGAAGTCCTACGCCAAAGCTTGCCACGCCCGCAAGTACGATGCGGGGCTGTCTCTTTCCTACTTCACAACATACTTTAAACGGCGAGTCTCAGTTGCCCTTCACAGAGACCTCTTGATGGCAATTCTTCTCAAGACGCTGACTGCAGGTGACGCTTCTTCCTCTTCCTCCGTGGTTTGCAGGCCGTTTGTTCTTCCTGCATATTACATTATGGGAGCAATAGGTGACTATAGGTAGAGAGCTTAGTCCCTCCCTTTCACCTTGACCTTTGGGGTCCTCCTTGGTTGTCCCCTGCTGGATGGGCTTTTCGCATCCATTTTTTCCCTTAATAAAAGACTTTCTATCTTTATAAGGACATACTTTGAAGATGGATTTGCTCGTATGAAATAGTTCACGAAGTTCCAGATTTAGTAGAAAATCTTCAATTATAAGTACCACATGCGATTGTTGAAGAAAAGATAGTGATGGTAAATTTGGAGTTTCATTTATGTTTAGTTCATTCCATATTTATAGAACTATTGTCAAACATTTATTAATAGAAGAACCAAATGCTGCTACAGAATTTATGATTGTTGGAACACGAAAGAATAAAATATGCTAAATGTGGTCAACCTTCAAATTTGATACAATTTGGTCAATTTTCAAACTTCTAAAAATTCCAGATTCAATTTGCACATTTTTCTAGGGAAATTATTGATGCTTTTGTCGCACCACCTAGCACAATGGAATTCCATGAAATTGATGAACATGATATGATGAAGATAAATGTAATCAATGTCAATCTTGTTTATGTTCACATGACTCCAAGAGCCAATGGAGCTCCAAACCTTGAGATATCTTTTATTTCCGTAGCGGATACCAAGGTTTGAGTTTTTATGTTATAGACTCTCTTACGTACAGATTTTACAAACTAGAGTGTCATTATGAGATATATTTTATTGGACTAGAAAGGGTAAGGCCCACCCACTACTACCCAAAAACACGCAAAAACAAATGTCTATGTAGAAGAAAGTCAGAGCTCTCTCAATATGGCGCAATGAGAGAACTATTGATCACTACCTCTTCAACATTGTACTATCTCTTTCTTCTTGTGATCTTAAATTGTATTGCTATATTTGTTTTTCAAACGAGCATAAGTGGAGGAAATCCACAAGTGCAAGGAAGATCGCGAGTGTTATATCGATGTGGACAATTATGTTTGTTCATAAACAAAGTTCCCTTTGAAAGTTTTGCAACATCATAAACCGGAAAATGAAAATATATTATATTATCAAATAATCAAATGAACATCAGTTATATTTATATAATAATATATCCATCGTAAATCTATTTTAAATTTGATCTAGAAATATGAATAATCTAAAATCTTAGATGGAATGAAAGACATTCTAATTTCAAATCCCATGAGAACAAATAAGGGTTCTACAATATATGTTGTCTACTTGTGCCTAAAGCCTAGCCCTATACACCGTTATGTAGGAGAATAAGCTGCACTAATCAAAAACGTCATATGATAGACCTAATATAATACCCACACATATAGTACCATGAAGTTAGATATAATATAATGAATTTATTTATATTTCTGAACCTAAACCTTTAAGTCGACTATCTCCGCTCGTATAAGATCCAATAAAGGCTCGCAGTTGGTTATATCCAGTGTCGCAAGGGCCTTGAGGTTCTGTAAATTAGGTTAGGGAAATATTAATACCCGATCTATTCACAAGAAAAATGGATGGATTTTATTTTAGTTTTAACCCTTGCACTATTATCATGGGGGCGTGCAAGTAATATAAAATTAGAAGATAAATTCCTATCTTACCCGCTTGGCCCGTCGCGATAGCGCCGGTACGCAAGCGTTGTCGCCCAGGTCGTGGGCAGTGCTGCCGCGGTTTCATCCGATCAACGCGTTGTTGACCCTTGCCCGGCGCATCACAGGGGATCGGAGAAGCCGATGACGGCATCTCTCTTCACCTGAACTAGTGCCTCGGCAGCACCAGACGAGCGAACGAGCGTACGTGGCATCAAGTCCAGGAGATCATCAATGCCCGTACCACTAGCACCCTATCCGGCTCAACAGCATCAGTTCCATCTCCCGCCTCCCGGTTCTTCCCCTCACAAAGTCTTCATTGCGAATATCTGGCATGTAAACACATGGTCGTATGCATTATTTGGTTGTGTCAGGCTTTTGTCAATTGTGTTGCCATCCGTCATTCGGGCTGCTACTCTAAGCCAAGTCTTAAGGCATGTCAGGGCAGTCCTAGGTCCGCAAGGGGTGGCCATAACAACGTAGCAGCTAGAGTTGTGTCTCGAGCCGACGGTCAATTAACTGGCCGGCAGTGAGGACAACGACTGGGCTTCTTCACTAGGCTGAAAACTGCGGCATGATTTGTGGTGATGGCTGTGGTGTCTTGGTACCCTACTCTATTGCTGAGGAGATGGAAAGCGTGAAGAAACATTCGGGGCCTGTACCCGAATTTTTCATCGCTCTCTATCCAGCCGTGTTCTAAACTGTGTGAAAGCAGCTCTAATATCTTATTCTGAAATTTGCAGGTACCCAAGGCCAACTGATATGCAGTGGATGTAGGACACTGCTGGTGTATCCTCAGGGGGCGAATAATGTTAGATGTGCTCTCTGCAGCTTTGTCACGGCGGTTCCAGCTCATGGTCTGTTTTCCTTCCCAATTTATACTGTCTGTAGGTGATTTCAAACCTAGATGAACAAGTTTGTTCCCATTGATTGATCTTCTACGGAACTGTTATGTGAGATCCGCGGCATCTGCATTGTTTCGTGTTTGACACTCAGGTGTCACGTCTGTGTGTTTGCTGCTTGGAGTTACCTTCCATCAGCCCCGCAGATGCTTTAGAACAGATACTTCAATTAGTACATGAATGCATCTGTTTACAGCTGTTTGCTGAAGCCGGTTTGGGCTACACATTCCAGCTGTTGTGAAATAGTTGCCATGACGCAAGCATTTATCTGAAAAGCATAGGAACTGCTGGGTGAGGGCTTGACCGTTTGCTAGTTCAGTCCTGTGTTCTGGGGCCCCCTCTAATGTAATGGGATAGTTCACTGTCACAGGAGCTGAAATGGCACAACTTGTCTGTGGTGGCTGTCGAACCTTGTTGATGTACGTCCGCGGTGCATCAAGTGTGCAGTGTTCATGCTGCAATACAGTAAACCTGGCCATGGAGGGTACGTTCTCTGAGAGTAAAATGATAACTCCAACAAGTCCATCTCAATAGCTTCAATTTTGTAAGCCTAGTCTGAAGGGCAAAAAGCTAAGGTTCTTTTGTTTTTGTCCTGCAGCACCAAATCAGGTTGCTCATATCAATTGTGGAGGGTGTGGCATGACCCTCATGTATGCATATGGGGCTCAATCTGTGAAGTGTGCATTGTGCCAGTTTGTGACTACACTTGCGGTGTGTTTGCTACTTAAAACTTCTGTGTACATTCCATGTCCAGATTCTTGTATGCTTTTGTGAGATTGCAACCGACCGAACTTTTTCTTGTAGGGTCAAAAGCAGCCTTGCTGTAGTACCATGCATAGCAGTAGAGAAATTATGGTGCAGAAAATTGTGAGTGAGAGGGTTTTCCGGAGCTGTGGGTGAATTGTAGTCGTGTGTGCCAGATGGGATCGCTGCGAATGCCTACAGGCAGCACAAGACCACATTTGTCAGCCCCTACCCAGGGCAGTTTGCAGGTAGGTGGTTTAAATTGGTTTGCTCTACAGTTGTATCATAGCCTGTTCTCTTTTATTTGGCATTGTGCCTGCAATTGATTGACAATGCTTGCTGCATGTTGTCAAAATGGTTGACCTTGTTGCAGACGCATCAGATCTGATGCTTCATAGTTTAGAACATGTACGAAGCACAGTATGGACTGGGGTGCACACTTGGTACATGCTGACATCTCATGAGTCATTTGTCACCATTGTCACATGTCCGTCCCTGGAGTAGTCTGTGTTGCAGCAGGAAATCAAGCTCCTTGAAACATGCAGGAGCTTGTCATCACATAATGTTACAAATGATTCACGGCCATGACACTTAACTTCCTTCTGGTGTTTACTATTTGACCTTCAGGCGCAAAATCAAACGGTTGTTGTGGAGAACCCAATGACGATGGATGAATCTGGAAAGCTGGTACACTCAAAATGATGTGTTCCCTGTCTTAATTCATCATCTATGGCTCACTCTATGCATTGCCACTGGAAATGTGACACGCATTTGCTGAAGTCTTTTTGGTTCTTGCAGGTGAGTAATGTGGCTGTGGGTGTGACTACGGACAAGAATTAAATGTGGAGCATGGGTTGCAATTCCGCAATCTGCCAGAGTTCAAGCCATGACATCCCTGTAGAGATGACCTGCAAAGTGAAAACATTATTTTGCATTGCGTGTCAGTGTTGTACTTCCAACTGAAATAAAAGCTCCTCTTCTGTAGGTTTTGCATAGACATATGATGTACTGTAGTGGACATTCTTAGCTTCCATGAGTTTGTCACAGATTTTAAGGTGGGAGTGGTAGTGAACATTTCCCGGTTCTGGTGTGTACACGTTTGGTTCTTGGGAAGTGACTTAGCGGTTGCGTATGGCGTACCGATCTGATCTCCATATTTTTTTCAGGGTTGTGTTTAGAAGTCCTCCCGCCGCATACGGTGAGACAACATGCCTAAACACTACCTTGACGACATCGCCACCTTCGGCCCCCGTACGTGTCATGCGAGAATGTTTCTATGATAAACATTTTCCTCATTAGGATTTGGAGTTGTGTGATGCGCAAAGGTGCGATCATTGTTCGCAGGTTGCGACAGGCGGACCACCGCTCTCCACGGGCGTGGCCTCAAGCCTGCTCAAAGCCTCACGGGCGTGGCCTCATGCGTGCTCAAAACCTCACGAGCGTGGCCTCAAGACTGGTCAAAGCCTTGAAGGCTGCCTCATCCCTCCCAAAGCCTAGAAACCCTCGTGATGCTGCTCTCTTGAGCACGTACGTACATCGGGGTGCACTAATATCACAGCCAATTCAGCCTCCTCCATAACCATCCCAACATATATTATACATATATATGGGTGTTAGGGCAAAACGAAAACATCTAACGTAGACGAGGGTTAGTCCCCCATGGTGCCCTCCTAAGGGTTGTTCCCTTTGTCTTGGGGTAGATGGTTTTCCCATCTCTTTTTCATAATAAAGTCTTCAATTCACGTAGAGAAGATCGATGCATGAGGCGGACATTGTGTGATCAGAAATGTTTCTGCGGCATACGGTTGTGTTCGAGCTTGTGTGATCAGAATTGTTTCTGCGGCATACGGTTGTGTTCGAGCTTGTGTGATCAGAAATATTTCTGCGGCATAAGGTTGTGTTCGAGCTTGTGTGATCAGAAATGTTTCTGCGGCATACAATTGTGTTGGAGCTGATGTGGCCTGGTAAAATACTAAGGAATCTAGAAGATGCCCTTGAAAAGAGGCATATAGTACATGGAAAATTTCCCTTGACACACACCCATCGCAAGGTGACGAGAACAATATGCCATAGTTGCGGGTGCATTAGCCTTCATTTATGTTATTGAAGCATGTAAGAGCCTCGTATGAGTTCTCCATATTGATCCAAGCATTTTCCTAACATAGAATTCCCGCATCAAAATTAACCAGGGGTATCAAGCCCCAAGGGTCCCACAGTTTCAGGGTTGATGGCAATACAATTGCCCCGCTGCTCCGCCTATGCTACACCACCTCCTACGTACCCGGCCGAGGTATGAGACATAGATTGGCATCTTGTGAGGCCATACCTCGGTAGCCAAATCACCTTGATGGAGTTGTGAAGGAAGATTCACTGGGGAAGAATATCAAGATTCTACAAATTAGGTTTACTAAACAAACCGAGGCTTCTGACAAGCATCCTGACCAAGGCTTCAAGCACCCTATGTAAGTTTACTAAACAAGCCGAGGTTTCAAGCACCCTAACCAAGGCCTCAAGCACCTCGTCTGAGGCCTCAAGCATCATGTGCAAGTTTACTGACAGACTGAGGCCTCAAGCATCCTGACCGAGGCCTCAAGCATCCTGTGTAAGTTTACTAAACAGATTGAGGCCTCAAGCACCCTGACCGAGGCCTCAAGCATCCTATTCAAGTTTTCTAAAAAGACTGAGGCCTCAAGCACCCTGACCGAGGCCTTAAGCATCCTAACCGAGGCCTCAAGCATCCTGTGTAAGTTTACTAAACAGATTGAGGCCTCAAGCACGCTGACCGAGGCCTCAAGCACGCTGACCGAGGCCTCAAGCACCCTGACCGAGGCCTCAAGCATCGACCGAGGCCTCAAGCATCCTGTAAGTTTACTAAGCAGTTGAGGCCTCAAGCACCACAGAGGCCTTAAGCATCCTATGCAAGTTTACTAAGCAGACCAAGGCCTCAAGCACCACGACTATGTAGAGTTGCTTGTCTTTATGCATCTTGCCATAGTTGGCATCAAACCATATAAAAATTCTCATGTATCATACCATGGTTGTCGCCAAACCATACAAAAATTGTAAGTGGTTGCATTCTAATGTCGAATCTTTCTCCCAGCATATGTCAAAACTTTCTTCCAGCATATGTATCGATAAAGGAGAGCAACATGGTAATTGTGGTGGTAAACACGTCAATCATTACTTTAAAAAATTATAAATAATAAATTCAGCCGAAAAATGGTTTCGATTAGGCCATTCAAAGTTTTGTAACTTGTTAAGATGACAAAGTTGCAAAAATTGAGAATTATACAAACCGAGGCCTCAAGCATCCTGTAAGTTTACTAAGATTGAGGCCTCAAGCACTGACCGAGGCCTCAAGACGCTGACCGAGGCCTCAAGCACCACCGAGGCCTCAAGCATCCCGACAGGCCTCAAGCATCTGTAAGTTTACTAAGCAGTTGAGGCCTCAAGCACCTGACCGAGGCCTTAAGCATCCTATGCAAGTTTACTAAGCAGACCAAGGCCTCAAGCACCACGACTATGTAGAGTTGCTTGTCTTTATGCATCTTGCCATAGTTGGCATCAAACCATATAAAAATTCTCATGTATCATACCATGGTTGTCGCCAAACCATACAAAAATTGTAAGTGGTTGCATTCTAATGTCGAATCTTTCTCCCGATATGTCAAAACTTTCTTCCATATGTATCGATAAAGGAGAGCAACATGGTAATTGTGGTAAGCACGTCAATCATTACTTTAAAAAATTATAAATAATAAATTCAGCCGAAAAATGGTTTCGATTAGGCCATTCAAAGTTTTGTAACTTGTTAAGATGACAAAGTTGCAAAAATTGAGAATTATACAAACCGAGGCCTCAAGCATCCTGTGTAAGTTTACTAAGCAGTTGAGGCCTCAAGCACGCTGACCGAGGCCTCAAGCACTCGAGGAGGCCTCAAGCATCGACCGAGGCCTCAAGCATCCCGTAAGTTTACTAAGCAGTTGAGGCCTCAAGCACCAGAGGCCTTAAGCATCCTATGCAAGTTTACTAAGCAGACCAAGGCCTCAAGCACCACGACTATGTAGAGTTGCTTGTCTTTATGCATCTTGCCATAGTTGGCATCAAACCATATAAAAATTCTCATGTATCATACCATGGTTGTCGCCAAACCATACAAAAATTGTAAGTGGTTGCATTCTAATGTCGAATCTTTCTCCCAGCATATGTCAAAACTTTCTTCCAGCATATGTATCGATAAAGGAGAGCAACATGGTAATTGTGGTGGTAAGCACGTCAATCATTACTTTAAAAAATTATAAATAATAAATTCAGCCGAAAAATGGTTTGATTAGGCCATTCAAAGTTTTGTAACTTGTTAAGATGACAAAGTTGCAAAAATTGAGAATTATACAAACCGAGGCCTCAAGCATCCTGTAAGTTTACTAAGCAGTTGAGGCCTCAAGCACGAGGCCTCAAGCCGCTGACCGAGGCCTCAAGCACCACCGAGGCCTCAAGCATCGACCGAGGCCTCAAGCATCCTGTGTAAGTTTACTAAGCAGTTGAGGCCTCAAGCACCACAGCCAGGGGCCTCAAGCATCTGTGTAAGTTTACTAAGCAGTTGAGGCCTCAAGCACCTGACCGAGGCCTTAAGCATCCTATGCAAGTTTACTAAGCAGACCAAGGCCTCAAGCACCACGACTATGTAGAGTTGCTTGTCTTTATGCATCTTGCCATAGTTGGCATCAAACCATATAAAAATTCTCATGTATCATACCATGGTTGTCGCCAAACCATACAAAAATTGTAAGTGGTTGCATTCTAATGTCGAATCTTTCTCCCAGCATATGTCAAAACTTTCTTCCAGCATATGTATCGATAAAGGAGAGCAACATGGTAATTGTGGTGGTAAGCACGTCAATCATTACTTTAAAAAAAATTATAAATAATAAATTCAGCCGAAAAATGGTTTCAGTTAGGCCATTCAAAGTTTTGTAACTTGTTAAGATGACAAAGTTGCAAAAAATTGAGAATTATACAAATCTAATTCGATACAATGTCGGTCTAATTGTTCAATTGAGTGTAAGGCATGTATGATGTGCTAAATTATTGGAAACTGTTTGCGGGCTGCGAGCACAGCGGTGGGCGTGCCGGCTTGCAGGTTGCGAGCATAGCGGTGGGGCGCAAGCTTACGGTCTGCGAGCACAGCAGTGGGCGCAAGCTTGCGGGCTGCGAGCACATCAGTGAGCGGATAGAAGCGGGTTGCAAGGCAGGCAAGCTTGTGCTTCGAGCACAGTGGCGGGCTTCAAGCACAACGAGGGGCTTCAAGCACAGCGGCGGGCCTCGAGCACAGCCGCGGGCTACGAGCGTTTTCAAATCAGGAGCCTAGGAGGTGGGAGCGCTTTGTTGCTAACATTGCTGCTACCATGTTGACTCGATGCTGACATGTTGAATTCCGAGATTTGAATTGAACAATGGTTTAAATTTGGTGGTACATCCCTAATCACGCCTGAAGGAGAATCGAGCGTGATAAGGGGTGTACGGGCACCTATCGACTAAGGAAATTTGAGCCCTAATCTTTGCCCATGTCCCCCTCACATGGCAGGGTGTCAATTGGGGAGCACGCTTGCAGAAATTTGCACGATTGGAGGTTCCAAGATGGCGGGTAAATGAGGCATTGCGTGAACTACAGCCAGAGCATTTGGTGAGGAGAGCTCATATATGCATCCGGCGTGTCCAATACATGAATCTCGGGCACATGGACTATGAGTCGAACATTGGTGCTAACTTGTTGACAAGGTGACATGCTTGGGATAAGTTGTATCGATACTACATGAACGTGCACACGTGCATAGATGGGGTAACCCACTTTGTCACCTGGTGCGTGTTGGAGGATAACAAGCAAGGTCTGACCATTTTCAATGCCTATGCTTAGTTTGTGAGACAGTTTGGGCACCCTCTGAAGCTTCGTTCGGACTTTGTGGCGGAACACAACCTCATTGAAGACGACATGAACAGAGCAAGGCCTCAGGAACGAGGCAGCAGCTTCATCCGTGGTCCTTCTATCCACAACCAGGTAGGCTTGGTGTGGGCAATCGCTAGCCTACACAGGGATGGGAGCATCACTAACTTGTGAAGGCGTTTCATCGAATGCAACGGATTGAGCACTTCTGACAGTCGCTGTCTAACAAGTGGGACTTCCTATTAAGTCCTACATGGAAGAATTGGAGGAGAGCGAGGAACTAGATGTGACAAACCCCCAGCACATGCACTCGCTGCATGCAACGTTCCTGCCCACCATGAGGGTGGAGTTGGAAAGGATGGTAGGCGGTGCAACCCCCTCTTACTTGAACGGTGCGCAACGGAGACCGGTGCCCAACTTGCGGGGACACTATGCTTAGAACGTGGCTCCCGCAATGCCGCCACTTCACAACATCCAATTGCTAACGGAGGTGCGAACAAGCAGCTAGGATCCATTGGGGTTTTGCATTTGTTATTGGTCTTTAGTTGTTATGGACTATACATTTGGTGAGGATCTGATATATCGAGCGCCTGCGGTTTTGCATTGTTAGCTTGTTGACGTGTTTGCATGTCACATTGTTGACATGTTTGATTGTCACATTATTGACGTGTTTGCATATCAGCTTGTTGACATATTTGCATGTCACCTTGTTGACGTGTTTGCATGTCACCTTGTTGACGTGTTTGCATGTCATGTTGGTACGACACACATTAGGTACATATTTGAATAAGGTTTTTATGCTCAATCACAAGTCGCATAGCTCGAGAAACATTGCTTAAGTTGTCAGGCTCGTGATTCGAGTGTTGCATGAGTCACTTGTTTTTTCAACACACAATGTGGTATACCAAACCTCGCTTTAACCCCTTTGTCAATCTACGCAAGACCAAGATTATGCAGTTCCCTAGATAAGAAAGGTAAGTGCAAATTCTATTATGATGGTCAAGAGGTGGAGATGGTCTGCTCCTATACGTATCTAGGTGTCACTATTTTTGGCCCCAATTTCAACTGGACCTCTTCTACCTCTTCTCGTGCTACAAAGGGGATGAGCTATGTTTTTGCTTTACGCCATGCTTTATACATGATGAATATTCAGGATATCAACCTTTGGAAGTAGCTTTTGTCCACGTTGGTCATTCTGTTTGCATTGTATGGTGCTGAAATATGGGGTCCGAATCTCTCTCCATCGTCTTTGGCAAAGGTGGAAAAGGTTCAAGCTTCCTTTATTCGAGCTCACATTGACTAGAAGCGCTCGACCCCTTTACATATCCTCCTTTCTGAAATTTGTCACCTTTCCCCTTGAACTTGAGGGCCTTTTTTGCCTGTCTTCTTTCCTCTACTGCCTTCAGTTCTTTGACATTGCCAACCCCAATCTTTCCCCGTACCGCCTACTGACCTATAGGTCTTCCCGTTCGCTTTGGCTCAATACTGATTCTCAGGCTTCCTTTTGTTGGCTCTCTCAAGTCTCTAAACTCCCAACTTAGCCTACTCCCTACTCCATGCAAGACCATTGCAAGCTCCCTACTTGCAATGGTCTAGAGCTTGCAAAATGGCAAACTCTAGACTCTATCTCTTCTAGCTTTTTGACCGTCAGTAGGCTTTGTCAGACTCCTTATAGGTTTTGCCTCTTTTTTTCCTCTTTTTCCTCCTTTATCACTTCTTAAAGAGTTCTTGTTTTTCTAGTTTAGACGTACATATGTGTATTCGGTTTTTCCCCTCTTTTACGTTGTACTATCTCTGTCCCATGATGGTCCTTCCATCCTTAGCGGACATAATAAAGTTGTCGTTGTGGTTGTTGCCACTCCGAAACATAGTTCATGGTGGGACCGTGTGTCTAGAGAGATTATTTTAGTACAGAGTGATCGATACACCATATGAGCTTTCCTTTTCACTGTCTGCTTGGTACACCATAGGAGCTTTCCTTTTTGCTATCTGCTTGGTACATCATAGGAGCTTTCCTTTTTGTTGTCTGCTGGGGAGGTTTGAAGACCTGGTGTCTCATGTTGTAACAGAAATATGCTGCACATCGAGAACTCTCGTTACCAGCTCAATGAAGTCATGATTGTAGAAATCTCCAATTAGAGATGGTTGAACACAATATGCATACGTTCAAAATACAGATGCCATGAATATCGAGATAACACCCCATCTAAAAGAAAGGTGGAGACTTTATAAAAAAGAAGAGATGGAAAAACCCAACGCCGAATGTCGATCCCAAAACTACCAACCGTCCCAAGTATGTTGTGGTCAGAGACAAGAAAAGGCCTACCTACGACCAGTGTCGCTGATGCCGCATCTCCACGCTCGTTGCCATCCTACAAATAGCGTTGGCCAATGCTTCTGCAAGGCAATGTCAATAAAAAGAGTTTAACCCCGCCCTTGGGTTGTGTAAGTTAGGGCTAGTTATTTGTAACTTAGGGTTACACATACAATTTTGTATTTAACGGACACTTGTGTTTAATTTATTCATTTCGCTTCTTGTGCACTTGTGAGTGTTTGTGTACGAGAGCTTCCGCTTTATTTATTCTCATGGTATCAGAGCAGGATACAATTTAGTGTTAATATGCTGGGTCTATAGATCGCATTATGCACATAATCTAGCGCACTCTATTCTAGAGTAGGCTACGTTGTGTGCATAATGGGTTGTAGACCCTGCATGCTGAGCACTAGGTTAATTGATCCTGGAAAAATTCTAAACTTCTAATTAATGATGCTTTTGGAAGTCACTAGAGAATCTTGTCGATATGACTCGTAGGAATTCCAATCGTCCTCAGCGGGCTGTTGGGCATTTCTGCAATCACAGGACTAGGTGTCACTCACCTAGTGAAAATTCACATAGCTATTTGGAGGAGGCAGACTACTCACCTAGTCTGATTCGGTCTCAAAGGCCTGCTGAATTGATTCTTGAGTCACAGCCCAATTTTCACCTCAACAGAAGTCAGCGCAGAGCTGAATTTAGGAGGAGTACGGCTGCGCATCGACGAGAGAATCCAGTGTTAGAAGACGATCAGACAACGAGACAATCCATTTCAAGTCTACGTGCAGAGATTGCTGCTAGATTCTCAGTCCAGGAGGAGGCCGTCGCAAGACTGAATTCCATTACTCTGCGATCTTGGCAATTGACCTCTACAATCTTACAAGCAGTTCAGCGTGCTGATAGCCACGTCATTAGGACACACGACTGCCTGGTTGATGTTGGAGGAGCGGTGATTCTCCTTGCCGCTCATCAGGGGTTGACGCTAAATACCTGGCCTGCCGTCTTAAGAGGATTGGATCAGATCACATTGAAGTAGCGAGACGAGACCAACCAACCTCGCTACACCGCAAGGAAGGCAGGAAACAGAGGCGGCTTGATCTGTGCTGGATTCAGCGCTGGTGGGCGCTCCAACGCAAGCGCAGGGCATGAGCCAACGCCTGGCGACGGGGGTCTTCAGCCAGCTACCAACCGTCGTGGTCATCAGACATGACGGTTGGTTATTCTTGACATCTGTCACCGAACGTCACTTGTGAGTAGGCATCTTGCCCTAAGAATAGCGTTTCATATCATGGTGAGTTGTGAACGGGTGCTAACCTAATGAAACGTTACCTTCGCATTTTACCTATCGATTCATGTCGTTTTGGGGCTATTCCGACAGAGAGGTAGATGAGTCTTCAGATGTAGAGTAAGACTTCTTACAGTCACTTGCATCACAGTTTCCAGTGTTTGCTCTTCTTGCTTTCCTGGAGAATCAGACACTTCCATTACCTCACTAATATAGCCCACATGGGTACCGTTGTAGCTGGTCAGTCCACCTCTGTTGGTTCCTCTTACTCTGGGGAATTCAAAGAAAAGGACAGGTTTGACGGGAAGCCTGCCAGATTCGAGAGCTGGAAAGCCAGAATGAAGGCAAACTTGAATGCACGTGATGTCTTGGAGTTTGTGGATGGAACGATTCCGAATCCACACACTGTTCCATCAACTGCAGCACAACAACCCACAGCTGATGATATAGCAAAGTGGAACAAAGGAAATAAAGTTGCATTTGCTATCATTCTGAGTGGGCTAGATGAAACCACTGTCACTGAAGTGGAATTTCTGGAGACGGCAGCCGCTGTTTGGACCCAATTAGTGGACACGTACCAAGTTCAAAATGTCTGCACCTTGATTCATGTTCGAGAACAATTTCACAGTCTGAGGATGAAGGAAGGGGATCCAGTTGGAGCCTATGTCACAAAGTTGAGGTACCTCCGGGCACAGTTGTCTGCGGTTGGTGCCAAGACGACTGATGTGGAGATGGTTGCTCAGCTGTTGACCGGCTTGCCTCATCGGACTTTTATCTCGAGCGTCGTCTTATGCGCCTATGCCGCAGCAAGTGGTCAGCCGACCTCCCTGAACTTGAATGAAATCATTGGTGCGCTTCTGCAAGAGGAGCAAAGCCGTCATAAGCCTTATGGCACTCGTCTTCGAGGCGAGAAGGTCCTTTTTGCAGCAAAAGGCAAAGGACCTTGGAAGGGCAAAGGGAAGAAGGGTGCTTACTCACCTCACATCCAAACCTCCTCGATGCCTGCCACACCCAAACGGCAAGGCAGCTGTAATTGGTGCCAGGTGCCAGGCCACTGGGAACGTGACTGCCGCAAAAAGAAAGCCGGTGAAGCCAAGAAGGAAAGCAAACCTGAGGCCCATGTCACATCCAATGAGAAGAATTCGACTCAGCAGAAACATAAGAGCAGCAGTTCTGTACTAACTGTGTGCTTTACTTCATACAGGGGAACTTCATCATCCTGGTTTGTTGATTCAGGTGCTACTGCACATGTCTGTAACAACCGCCAGCTTTTCTCTACCTTGCACAAACAGAGGTCACCTCAGTCTGTCTACGTTGGTGACTCTAGAGGTGTTGAAGTCAAGGGCTGTGGAGTTGTAGTTATACCTTTGCTAGGAGGTGCTTCCTTGCGCTTAGAAGATGTGTTGTATGTACCCGACATGAGCAAAAATCTTCTGAGCATTAGGGCTGTTGCACAAAGTCAGCAATATGGCTTCCGTTTTGAGGATAGAAAATGCTACATCTATGAGCTAAGTTGTCCTCAAGACTATGTAGCCAAGGCCATACTAGTGGATGACCTATACCAGCTAGTCACAGTTTCTAAGTCAAAAACTAGGGCCTTAGTTGCTGCATCTTATGCACAAGCTAATCTCTGGCATGCTAGATTGGGTCATGTCAACAAGTTTAAGCTTAATGTCATGGCCAATTCAGATTTGTATAGGGAAAAATTACCTTCCTGTTTCAAGCTTTTAGAGTCCTGCAGTTCTTGTATTCTGTCCAAGCAGAAAGAGTTGCCTTTTAAAAACAAAGCGCCTAATCGAGCTAAGGCCTTGCTTGAACTGATCCATGCTGACATTGCTGGGAAAATCCAAGTAAAGTCGTTAGGTGATGCAGAATACTATCTAACATTGACAGATGATTTCTCAAGATACACGTGGACCTTCCCTATCAAACACAAGAGTGATGTGTATGAGCAGATTGCTTCCTGGATCCCTATGGTACAACGCCAGACAGGTCATTTGGTGAAGTGTTTTCGGACTGATAACGGCGGAGAATTTACAGGCCAGAAGTTTGATGATCTCTTCCAGCAGTGTGGGATTATACGCCAACTCTCCGTACCTTACACCCAGCAACAAAACGGGGTTGCTGAGAGAAAAAACCAAACTATTATGGGGATGACCAGGTGCATGCTATCATACACGCAGGCTACATAAAGTTATCAAGGGCGCGTTACAGAATTACCTATTAAAATACAGCATCCGCCTATCGGAAAACACCCTATGAAGCTTTCTGGGGTAGGAAGCCAAGCTTGGTCCATCTGAAGGTGTTCGGATCTCCTGCTTTTGCATTCATACCTGAAGCAAAGAGGAAAAAGTTAGATGATCGCTCTCGACAGTTGGTGTTTGTTGGATATTCAGAAGAGTCAAAGGCCTACAAGTTGTTTGACCCAGCTACGTCCAAGATAACTCTGTCAAGGAGTGCAACTTTTAAGGAGCTTGTCTTCCCTCATAATGAGTGTGCACAGACGCTCAGCCGTTCTTCTCGCCTGATTTGTTGGTGGACGATCAACGTCAGCCCTGCTCACTACCCCACCCGACGGAGAGTCACCAGATGCTGGCGATCATGCAGCTGTGAACGAGCTGATTGATCCTGATCCCCGCTTGGCCACCGACTCCTCACAACCTTCACCGCCACAGACATGATCAAATTCGTCGATGCAGTCCCGCCAAACAAGAGGAGAGTGATGAAGAACGATGCGATCTTGAAGTGTAGCGATCACGTTGATGATGGGTCTCAGATAGCTGTGTTCAAAGTTATTCGAATGAAGAGGAGCACCATCTCGCAGCGGGGATTCATCCCAGGTACCGCTCGCGAACGTGCAGGCGTGATTGGCACGAACCTCCATATCAGGCCATTGACTTTCGCAGGCCATCTGCCCATGTTACAGATGTCCATGTTCCTGAGGTTCGACCTGACCCTCAGAGTTATAAGGAAGCACTTGAAGGGCCTGATGGTCATCACTGGAGGACTTCAATTGATGACGAATATAATTCGTTGATCAAAAACAACACCTGGGAACTTGCAGACTTGCCACCTGGACGAAAGCCGATCACGTGTAAGTGGGTCTTCAAAACTAAGCTGAAGGCAGATGGCTCTATTGCCCGGTATAAATCACGACTGGTGGCTCGGGGTTTTTCACAGATACCTGGCATAGACTATGGAGACACGTTTTCTCCTGTTGTGAAGCCGTCTTCCGTCAGAATTCTACTTGCCATGGCTGCTCAATTTGACCTCGAACTCCATCAAATGGATGTGTGCACCGCCTTTCTCCATGGCGAACTCGAGGAGGTCTTGTATATGGTTCAGCCTGAAGGGTTCGTTGATAAGCAGTTCCCGGAGAAGTTCTGCAAGTTGCTGAAAACTTTGTACGGGCTTAAGCAAAGCCCCCGTGCCTGGTACAAAAGAATCATGAAGTTCCTCAAACAACATGGTTTTGTACAGTCCCCTGCGGATTCAAATGTGTTTTACCTGGATACTGATGGGCTCTTTGTCATCCTAGCGCTCTATGTTGATGATGCGATCTTGCTTAGTAATCATCCTGAGCAGCTTGCTCAGGTAAAGGCCCTTCTTAGGTCTGAGTTCGAAATGACGGACCAGGGCCCCCTTGCATTCTGTCTTGGAATCCAGATTCTACGGGATAGGTCACAAGGCATCATCATACTACATCAGACCAAATACATTAAAGAGATTCTGAAGAGGTTTAACTTGGATTCTGCTAAGCCCGTCTCAACACCTACAGCGGTGGGGGAGAAGTTGACCTCGGAACAGTCACCACAGGATGCTGTTGATGAGACTTTGATGGCTGGTATTCCATATGCTCAGGCTGTAGGATGCTTGATCTTCCTTGCTAACTGGACACGCCCCGACATTAGCTACTCTGTCAGTGTTGTGTCACAGTTCTTGAAGGCACCTGGAAAAGCACATTGGGGTGCGGTTAAGCGCATATATCGATATCTCCGAGGCACCATACGATATGGTCTACACTATACCAAGACTGGTAAGAGGGAGTTTGACTTAACTTCATTTGCTGATGCCGACTGGGCGTCGGATGCAGACACAAGGAAAAGTCTTTCAGCTCATGTGTTCTTGCTAGCTCAAGGTGCAGTGAATTGGTCTTGTAAGAAACAGACCTCCCTTGCGCTTTCCTCGACTGAAGCCGAGTACAAGGCCCTGACAGATGCGTGTAAGGAGTTACAATGGGAACGACAATTTCTAAATGCTGTTCACTTACCTCAGAAGGGCCCGACTTTGCTTCTGTGTGATAATTTATCAGCTATAGCCTTGGTTTCCAATCCCCGCTTTCATGCTAGAACCAAGCACATAGAACTTTATCATCATTATATCCGAGACGTGGCTGAAAGGGGCATAGTCAAGGTGGAATATGTCGATCTTGATAATCATCGGCGATGTTCTTACTAAGGGCCCGAGTGTCAAACACTACAAACATCTTTCAGCTTCCGAGGGTGTTCCTATACCTCTGAAAAATTCACCTACCTATGGCAGCAGGTGTGGCAGCTGAAAGGAAAATTGACATGTCCTCGCAGGGACTACTTTTCAGTCTAAGTTCCTGGGCCGTTGTGGACAGGACATGTCCCTATGCCGTCTCTGTGCTGCATACAGGTTGAGTCACACAGTTGGCACGTTTAGTGGATGAAGCAGATTTGCTAAACCTAGTCGTGAATGTTGCCAAGCACGTGAGTTTACAAATGAGCTCACCAAGTTAGGACGTTGGCCGATGAACATAACCCAGGAGCTCCAATTCTCTGATAACAGCTCTACACTCAGCTGGAGTCAGAGGATGAGCAAGGATGTCCTTGGGCTGTGACTGCTGTAGTAGCTCCTCAAGCTCCTTCGTCCTCTCTCTCGCAGAATTAAGGACAGTCTTCAATTCGTCACACTTCTCTAACGTTTTATGGAGATGCCACAAGAGGTTCCGCTCAGTCTGACTTGACCACCAGGAGCTAGGGCTGGCATATTGAGTTGCGGCAGAGGGAGCTGACTGTTAAGTTGTTCTCCGTTGAGAGGAAACTCTGGTCTTTCCCTTGCTGTTGTGATGCTCAATCTTGGCCCTAGGTTGGTGAGTTCCCAGGTCACTGTCTTCCTCGTCTGTGCTGTAGCGTGAAGCTTCCTTCTCCTTTGGTGGTGATCGTGGTCTCTTCTGGCTAGGGAGCTCACAGTTCTTGATGCGGGCCATTGTTCTCTTCACCGCAATCAAACCTAAGAGGATCAAGGCGGTGCCGGCTATTAGTAGCAGGCCCCATGGCGCAGGTGTGTCTTCCATGATGCGTACGAAGGTATTCGAAGAGACTACCGCGGGGAGCACCCCCGCTCTTGGAAATAATGTTCGCACGATACATGATGCTCTGCTGTCATACCCCTACGGACGGGTTAAGAGGGAGTGTCAATAAAAAGAGTTTAACCCCGCCC
The DNA here is from genome assembly GCA_010909165.1 of Anthoceros angustus. Taxonomy (NCBI): domain Eukaryota; kingdom Viridiplantae; phylum Streptophyta; class Anthocerotopsida; order Anthocerotales; family Anthocerotaceae; genus Anthoceros; species Anthoceros angustus. The sequence goes on from MU008160.1 coordinate 990,071, forward strand.
TTGGGTTGTGTAAGTTAGGGCTAGTTATTTGTAACTTAGGGTTACACATACAATTTTGTATTTAACGGACACTTGTGTTTAATTTATTCATTTCGCTTCTTGTGCACTTGTGAGTGTTTGTGTACGAGAGCTTCCGCTTTATTTATTCTCAGGCAATGGAAACCCGTTATCAAAAGAAAGCCACCATGGAGGAAAGGGGGAGACCCACCACATTCTGTTCTCGATGGCCAAGGAGAGCAGATTTCTTTTGTGTAGGGAGCACATATATACCCTACGCAATGGCGTGGTGCTGAGGGCGGATCTATTTCAAACCAGGGGGAGATCAAATCTCTGTTACAGATGTCATCGTAACGGACCCAACCCGAGACACCGTTTGTGAGCATGTCATCATCAACCCTCCAAGTTGGGCGGCGGAGGGATGCGCGACATCCAAAGTACATAAGTACACGCCTATGCAAGATGGCCCTGCCCTCATCCCCCTCGCCATCGAGACCCACGGGACCATGGGCAAGGATCTCGGACGGGTCATAAAGGATTGTGCTAAAGCCTACCACGGTCGACCGAGGGCTCGGCCGTGCATCCAGGCTTTCTGAATCGCACCAGCCTCTTTTTCTACCGCGATGAGGTTTCGCTTGGGCTTGGTTCAGCCTTTGGCCTGTTCTCTATCATATTGTAGCTATGGGGCCCTCCTCGACGACTCTGGGTCCCACCTACCTCGCTTTCCAACTGGAGGGCACGGTGTTGCTACGAATGATGCCGTTTTGCTACCCAAGCCAGATGCCAGGAGCCCACTCCCTTCCCCACGCAAGAGTGGAGGCGAGCTCAAGTAGGCCGAAACAGAGAATCCAAGAAGGCCCTCTACCGCCTTGCTTCTCCCGGAGAGAGGTCTCAAGGTCAGTAGCCTGGCCCACGTGGAGCGTGGAAAAAAGAGGCATGGCCGCCCTGGCCTCCGAGGATAAGGAATCCCTAGCCAACCTTAGGGAAACCTTCAAGGGGAAGGCCCCCTCCTGAATACCTGAGATGAAGTCCTCTACGATGGGGGAATCCCGGATTAAGAACTAAAAGACCAAGACGGGGGCAGAGAGGCCCTAGCTTCCACGGAAGGCCATCGACGTCAAAGCCTCCATGGCTAGCAGACCAGTGCTCCCAAAGGCAATAGGTAAACCCAGAGGCTTGTGGTACACTCGAAGGTGCCTGGCCAATGATGTCCCTAAGCACTTGCATAACTTATTTATCGAAGTTCCCCAAGTTTATAAAAAATTGAGAGGAAGTTACTATTCTAGTAGGATATCTTGGCCCGATGCACGAACGATGCTAACCCAAGATGTCCCAAGGGCTTACATAACCTGCCTAAAACCTGTTTATCGAACTTTCCCAGCTCGATAAAAACTGGAAGCTCGATAGAGAGACTGGATAGAAGCAACCTTTCTAACAGTAGGCTCAAGATGTCACGCTTCGCAGAATTTTGAGGCATTTACCTCCTCACATCGTCACTGAAGAACCGCGTGACCTCAAGGTCCTCACCATGCTTGCGAGAAGCTGCAAGCTGTTGGCAGAGACGGGGAGGATGGCCATCATGATCTCACACGTACTGGCCCAAATAGAAGAAGCCCATCGAACATGGGTAGATTTTAAGGCCATTGTGTTTGGCAGGTTTGTCCCGAAGACTTTTCCTCAGAAGCTTTTGCCAATTGTATCCCTGAGCGAATGCTTCCCCCTGATCTTGTATGAACACTAATTCCTGGATATGTCCGGTAGATCTTGTGGACTTCGTGTCACAAACACCTGCCATTCTGCACTTCTTTTGAGGATTCCAGCCACACGGCCGGCAAGCTCCAGGGAAAGCCACGGGCGTAGAGCTGGAAAAAAACATGCAGCGCTGGAAATCGCAAGCGAGCCATGGTCGGTGGGGTAACTAGTGTTCTAGGAAGAGCTTCAGCACGTCTGCCTGCACCTTTGCCCCACAAGCAAGTGGGAAGGTGGTGCAATCTTGCCACACAGCCAGCCCGTCCAAGAGAATGTGCGGCTCCTGCTCCTGCTCCTGCTCCTGCTGCTGCCCCTGCTGGAGACAGATACTCTAGGGAGAGTCATGACCAGGAGAGGTTGTGGCTACAATTTTTCAGGACCCAACACTGTGGTGGGATAACAGGCAAACTAAGAAGAGCCGTGGTTCGCCTGACTTCCGGCACAGGCAGTCCCACGAGGTCCTCTGGTTGAACAACTTTTACAAGCCAGGTTGGGTGGATGTGCGGGTTGCTGCTCTGGATATGCATATGGGTATAGTGAAGGATCTATGTCACGAGGGCCATGTCGCAGAGGCTGTTGAGGCTTTAGAGCGTCTGGTACGCACAGGGCATTGTATTTGCAAGTCTGTGGTTTACAGTCCTGAATAGATGTGTGGTGAAGAAGGATCTGGTTTTGGGTCGCCGTGTCCACGCTTTGACAGCTATGGCTGGGTATCAGTCGGACACGTTCTTGGCTTCCATATCCTGCGGATGTATGCTTCTCATGGCAGGTTGCAAGACGCGATGCATGTTTTGTTTTGGTTGCGAACCAGATACTTTCACATGGTCTGCCATAATTTCTGCGCATGTTAAACAAGGACAAGACAAGCAGGCCATACAACTGTATCATGGGATGTGCAGATCTGGTGTGAAGCCAGATTGCCATGTCTTTGTGGCGGCCCTTCAGGCTTGTGGAAGGGAGTCAGACTTGAGAACTGGGCAGCAAGTGCATGCGGATTTGCTGGCCAGTGGCGTTGAGCCTGATTTGTTTGTCTGTAACTCTGGTAAACATGTATGGCGCGGCAGCTTGGAAGATGCTCGGGAGTTTTGACAGACTTAGTCAGAAAAATGTGGTGACGTGGACTGCTCTGATAGCAGGATATTCTCAGCAGGGCATGGGGCAGGAAGCCTGCCTCTACAGTGCTATGCAAGAGGAAGGCTTGGGTACCCAATTCTGTAACATTTGCGTGCCTCCTGCAGGCATGTGCTGTGGGCACCCCAGCATTGGATGAGGAAGGCTTCTTCATTCACAAATTAGAGAACGAGGACATCAGGCTGATTTGTTTGTTGCCAACTGCTTGATGAGCATGTACGCAAAGTGTGGCAGCTTGGAAGATGCACACAGGGTGTTTGATGCTCTTGGTCACAAGGATGTTGTAACATGGAACACTATAATTGGGGGATATTCCCAGCAAGGCATGGGGCAGGAAGCCCTGTGTCTATACAGTGCTATGCAAGAAGACGGCCTTGTGGCACCCGACTCTGTGACATTTGTATCCCTGTTGCAGGCATGTGCAGGTGTGGGTGCACCGGCATTGATGCAGGGAAAGGAGCTTCATGCACAGATTACAGCACGTGGACTTGAAGCTGATGTATTTGTATCCAATAGCATGGTGACCATGTATGCTAAGTGTGGCAGCTTGGAAGATGCGCAAAGAGTGTTTGACAGACTTGGGCAAAAAAATGTGGTGACGTGGACTGCCATGATATCAGGGTATTCCCAGCAGGGCATGGGGCATGAGTCCCTCCGGCTGTACAGTGATATGCAAGATGCAGGCGTTGCTGTCCCCAATTCAGTTACATTCTTGTCTCTTTTGCAGGCATGTGCAAGTGTGGGCGCCCTTGCATTGGAAAAGGGGAAGCACCTTCATTGGCAAATTGGGGAACAAGGATATCAAGCTGATGTGTTGGTAGCCAACAGTGTGGTGAACATGTATGCAAAGTGTGGTAGTTTGGAAGATGCGCAAAGAGTGTTTGATGCACTTGTTCATAAGGATGTCGTGACGTGGAATGCTATGATTGGAGGATATTCCCAGCAAGGCATGGGGCAGGAAGCCCTCCAGCTTTACAGTGTGATGCAAGAAGATGGCATTTCTTTCCCTGACAACATAACATTCATGTGCCTCCTGCAGGCATGTGCAATTGTGGGCACCCCAGCATTGGAGAAGGGGAGGCAGCTTCATAGCGAGATCAGAGAACGAGGGAATCAAGCTGATGTGTTTATAGTGAACAGTTTGATTAACATGTATGCTAAGTGTGGCAGCTTGGAAGATGCACGCCAAGTGTTTGACAAATTGGGCCCAAAAAATGAGGTGACCTGGACTACCATGATAGCTGGATATTCCCAGCAGGGCATGGGCCAGGAAGCCCTTCGTCTCTACAGCAATATGCAAGAACAAGGCATGGCTTCCCCAATTCTGTGACATTGGCGTGCCTCCTCCAGGCATGTGCTGCTGTGGGCACCCCAGTATTAGAGAAGGGAAAGTGATTCATGCACAGGTGAGAGATCAAGGATATGAAGCTGATGTGTTTGTAGCCAGCAGTTTGGTTAATATGTATGCAAAGTGTGGCAGCATGTCAGACGCCCAGAGAGTCTTTGATGGGCTTGACCAAAGAAGTGTGGTGACCTGGAATGCGATGATAGCGGATATTCTCAGCAGGGCATGGGGCAGCAAGCTCTTCATCTCTACAGAGGTATGCTGGAAGGGGCACGGCTGTACCCAACTCCGTGACATTTGTGTGCCTCCTGCAGGCATGCAAACCTTGGCACCCCAGCTTTGGATATTGGTAAGCAGCTGCACTTGCAGGTTACGTGAACAAGGACACCAGGGTGACTTGTTTGTAGCCAACAGTTTGATTAACATGTATGCAAAGTGTGGCTGTTTGGAGGATGCCCATAAAGTGTTTGACCGACTAAGCAGAAAAGATGTGGTGACATGGAATGCTTTGATAGCAGGATATTGTCAGCAGGGCATGGGTCAGGAAGCCCTTCTTCTTTACAGGGCTATGGAAGCAGAAGGAATCGCTATACCTGATTCCGTGACATTTGCATGCCTCTTGCAGGCATGTGCAAGTGTACCCAGGCATTGGAGATGGGAAGCAACTTCATGCTCAAATTAGAGAACAAGAACATGAGGATGATGTGTTTGTAGCCAGCAGTTTGGTAGACATGTATGCCAAGTGTGGCAACTTGCTAGAGGCTCAGAGAGTGTTGGATGGGACTAGTCACAAGGACGTGGTGATGTGGAATGCCATGATAGCAGGATATTGCCAGCAGGGCATGTGCCAAGAAGCCCTTCGCCTCTACAGTACTATGCAAGAGAATTGTACTGCTGTACCTGATTCTGTGACATTCGCGTGCGTCCTCCAGGCATGTGCAGATTTGGCAGCTTTGTATCTTGGAAGGCAGCTGCATGCACAGATTGTCGGACAAGGGCTGCAAGCCGATGTGCTTGTAGCTGGAAGTTTGATCAACATGTATGGAAAGTCTGGGAGCATGGTTGATGCGCAAGAAGTGTTTGATACAACGCCTGAGAAAAATATTGTCACCTGGAGTGCACTAATTGCAGGCTACACAAGTCAGGGAGACAGTGAAGTGGTCTTTGACTTGGTCGAGAGAATGAGAGAGGATGGCTTACACCCAGATGGCATTACATTCTCAGTGTACTGACAGTGTGCAGTCATGCAGGTCTCGTGAACAAGGGGCTTGAGTACTTTGAGACCATGAGCAGACGCTATGGCATCACTCCCACAGAGGACCACTACACATGTATGGTGGATCTCCTAGGTCGTGCAGGACAATTGGATGAGGCACTTGCTTTTGTAAGTACAATGCCTGTATTGCCTAATGGTGCAGTTTGGCACGCCGTGTTGGGTGCTTGTCAAAGTGGAGCAACTTGGAGTTGGGGCGCCATGCTCGATGAAGCAATCAAGCTTGATGATAAAGATAGTGCAGCATATGTATTGATGTCGAACATACACCGGTGCCCAGATGTGGGAGCAAGCAGAAAGATGCAAGGAAGCAGAAAGACAATTAGGGCATGGAAGCAGCCAGGTGAGAGCTGGTGGACAGACGAAAATGGAGCGGTGCATAGTTTTGTGGCTGGGGACGAGAAGCATCCACGGAGTCTAGCAACGCTTAAGTAAATCCTGTCCAAAATGAAGACAGAAGAATGTGTGCCGGAGACACCCATAGTGCTTGTGAAAAGTGAGCGATCGTGCCAAACTAGGCACTTGAACACAAAGGGCTGGCTCCTTAAGTGTTTACTTACGTTACGCGTTGCAGCATTTTATAAAACTTCTGAAAGTTAAATATTTGTTTCGATTTAATGGAAAAAAAGATTTTATTATAAAAAAGAGATGGGAAAAACCCATCCACCCTAAAAACAAAAGAGAAACACCAATGAAGGGTACAATGCAGGACTAGTCCTAGGATCATTTCAAGATCACGCATTTCAAGATGCGGGACTAGTCCCAGGATCACGCATTTCAAGATGTGGGACTAGTCCCAGGATCACGCATTTTAAAACTACCAATCATTCGAAGAATTTCGCGGTTGGGGATATTAAAGTCTAGCATCTCACGCTCGCTGCTCGTTGAGCTTTGCATTGGCCAATGCTCTCTTGCAGAGCGATGTAAACCCTCACGGAAGAAAGCAATACAAGAAGGGGAGGCCAACCCCCATTCTTGCGATTGTGATAAGCCTTGGCAGCCTTGATGAACCTAGAGAAATCCCAATGACTCGTGAGTTTTGGCGTGGGGGGAAGGCGTGGCCGTCCTGGATAGGAGACCTACTTGTGGACCTTAGTTGTCGCGCAGCCCTCCGCTGCCCAACCTGGAGGGTTAAGGCTAACATGTTCGCATACACTATCCCGAGTGGGATCGGTTATAACCATCAGCAACTGAAACCTGATCCACTGGGTCAAAAATAGATCAGCCCTAGGCGAAACCCGTTGAGCAGGGTGTAAGGGCGCTCCCTAAATGGAAGGAACCCGCCTTCCCTAGCAATAGAGAACATGATGTCTTGGACGGTGTCATGCACAACGATATGCTGCCCAAGTGCGGCGCGGAGTCATCGGGAGGGGCCCATAGCTGCAAGTTGAAAGAGAGCAAGCCAGACTTTGCACGAGAGTCATCGGGAGGCCCATACTGCAAGTTGAAGAGAGCAAAGACTTTCTTGCAGCCCAAGCGGTGAGTCATCGGGAGGGGCCCATAGCTGCAAGTTGAAAGAGAGCAAGCCAGACTTTGCAGCCCAAGTGCGGTGCATAGTCATCGGGAGGGGCCCATAGCTGCAAATTGAAAGGGAGCAAGCCAGACTCTGACTTTGCAGCTTGATATTTGATTAGCATGCAAGATTTCTCGAGTAACGGCGATCAAGTCAGAGCAGCTCTGAAAGCTGTTAGCGAGGAATGGCAAATGGTGTTCTCGTCTTACACCCAGCTAAACATGAAAGGCCAAAGATATTTGAAAGATGCTTGAAATTTTTTGTTTTGATAGGTGTGGAATTTTTTTACTGGGGAGAGAACGGAACTGGCCCAACCCTACGAAACATCACCTAGCCGGTCTATTAGCTGGGGAGCCAATAGTGCGTTTTCACCTGTGGGAATCGCAGCCCGGTGTATGATTCAACCTATGGTTAGCAACCAAGCAGGTGGGTTGCAAACTCAGTACAGGATACGGAAAACTAGACAATACCCAATAAACTTTTGCTAGATTTTGCATGCTCCTAATGGTGCATTTTGGCACTGTGTTAGGTGCTTGTCGCAAGTGGAGCAACGGGGAGGCTGGATGCCATGTTGAGCAGTCGAGCTCGACAAACAAGATACCAATGCAGGAGATGCAGTGGCGTCATGAAAGTCGAGTGGATCTCAGTCAGATTCGATTTTTTGAGATCAGTCGCAGAGTTGAATGGTCCAATCTGCTGAGAAATTCAGAGGCTCGTACTCGGAATTTTTTGGTACTGTTCCCAGTGCTCTGCTCCTGGGCTACATAGATATGTACACCCTGCGAAAAGCGTGCAACCCTGGCACTGCTTGGCATAGTTCAGACACTACTTCTGTACATACCACAAGGCCTCCTTTGTCTTCCTCCTCCAACCCGCATGTGTCCAATGCCAAAGGTGAGCCGAATTGCTTTCTTCTCCAGGGAGGCTCCTTTCGGAACAGTGCGCAAGCAAATATACGATTCCAGGAAACGACACAGGGAAACGCTCAGCTTTCCAACCAGGGCATCTCTGGGGATGGTATTATCGGTTCCTAGTGAGTGTGCTGGAGATCAAAGCCGTACATCGCAACTGGTCTAGACCTGGGGAGCGGAGGTGGTTCAACATCTCCGATCAAGATCTGCTGCATGCGCCTGGTAGAAGGCCTCACGCTGGGATCCGGGTGGGTGCACAGCAAGCCCACATGTAGCACACAGGTTAGCTGGCTGGCATGGAACTTGCCGTCCATAGCTGGGTCTGCCACATCCAGGAGGGTGCCAGCTTCGTGCATCTGCCACACCCACTCCACTAGCTGAGTTTCCTGGTCGGGGATTTGCGGCCTCCTGCCACAAGCTACCTCCAGCGACAGAACCCCAAAGCTGAAAACATCCGACTTAGACGTGGCTTTCCCAGCTAAGGCAAGCTCCGGAGCCATGTAGCCCTTGGTCCCAGCTAACCCTGTCAGGGTGAGGCCCGTGGTGAAGGTCTCCTCCACCAGGCGGGCCAAGCCGAAGTCTCCCAACCGACCTTCCATATTCGAGTCGAGCATCACGTTGCTGGGCTTGATGTCCCTGTGCAGGATGCACTTCTTCACTCCGTGTGGATGTAAACCAAAGCAGCTGCTATCCCTTGGACAATATGAAACCTGTCCGCCCAGGATAGCACCTGCCTCTCTGGAGAGAGGTGCCGATCCAGGCTCAGATTTGGCATGTACTCGTACACCAGCAAAGCTGGTCCTGCTCATGGCACCAGCCATGGAGGTGCACCAGGTTCCTGTGCCGAAGCTGCCCCAGGCTCTTCAGCTCCGCTCGAAACTCCTTCTCTCCCTGCCTTGAATCCTGCGAGATCCTTTTGATGGCCAGCTGGACCTCCAAGTCTCCAATCCGCATCACTCCCCGGTACACACTCCCGAATCCACCTTTCCCCAGAATAAGTGACTGGCTGAACCCTTGAGTCGCCTTCTTCAGCTCCTGGTACGTGAAGGTCCGAGTCCCGTAGTTCACATCCACATCCTCCATAAAACAAGGGCCTGAGGGCTCGGAGCTCCTTCCCGTGGATGAAGTTGGTGCTTTGTCTACCATCATGAGACCACGGAGGTGCTCCAGGCCATTCTTCTCGGAAGACCTACCAGATCTGCAACCAAAGAACCAGCCAAGAGCAACTACCGTAAGAGTTGCCCCAATTGCAACCCCTGCAACCAAGCCAGTGCTGCTACCTTTGCTGTTCTTCTTGCCTGGCTGAGGCTCAGTCGGAGCCTGAGGCTTAGTCGGAGCCTGAGACTCAGTCGGAGCCTGAGGCAGAGGAGAGGGAGCTTGTGGCAGGCCACTGGTGGAGAAGCTCCAGTCGTAGACGTAGTTCTCCTCGATGTAGAAGCCTGTGCTAGCCGTGAACCCGACATAGGAATGCTGTCGCACGATGCTGGAGACGTTCAACCCGCTGTACGAAAGCACACGAGAGGCATTTGCTTTCTGGGCTCCAGCCACGGCCATGTGTACCACCAGCTCCTGCCTGTCCGCAAAGTAGTCGATCCAAGCCGACAAGGCGGGAGTGTCCTCAGCACTATTGTTGAGCTGAATGCCGTAGACTGACAGGTTCTGGGTCGTGACAGACACATAGCTGTTGATGTCCAGCCCGACGTGGTTGGAGTTGTCCACGGGATCACCCTCATTGTAATTGGTGTCGAACTCCACGGCCAGGACTTGAATCCTGGGATCCCCGGGAGCGTAATTGGGGTTGTAGAGACCGAGAGCATCACCAGCGCTCTTCTGGGGGACGTCGGGGATGGGAGCGATGATGAAGGTCATCCCATCCCCCATGAAGTTCCCCGGCACCGCCTTGATCCTGAAGGTGAAGAAGGTGTTGAAGGAAGCTTCCGCACCAGAACTCACATCGTAGAACTGCACCAGGGAGGCAAACACCGCTCTGGACACCAGATACTGCGCTGCATTCTTCTCCGGGTCGCTGGCGTTCACAGTGAGCTGCAAAAATCCTTCCTCTCCCACAGTGCAGTTGCCGCTCAGCAGGATGCCCGCTCCTGAGAAGTTGCTGAAGGAGAACTCCACATTCTGCGCACGGCAGCAGGTGAATCCCACGCCCAGTAGAGGAAGCAGCAGGAGGGCACAGATGCAGAGCTTGGACAACATCGCGTCTTTCTCTTTGTCCGATTCATCGATCTCCCACAAGGCGCGTCTCTCGCTTGGTCCGATTCATCGATCTCCCACCAGGCGCGTCTCTCGCTTGGTCCGATTCATCGGTCTCTCTCGAGGTCCTCTAGAAACATTTTGGGGTTGAAGATATCTGGCAGGAGGGAAGGTGGCAAGAGCTTAGGGAGGAAGGTGTCCAGTACCAAGGACGGTTATCCAGCGAAGCAGCTGCGATGAGCCTTTGCTTGCTAGTCTCGATTTCGATGAATATGGTAGCTGAAAAGCTTTGGATTCGAATCAAGTGGTGGGCGCGACAAACGTAGGTCTGATAGGACGTCCATGTTCGGACGCAGGTCTGATAGGACGTCCATGTTCGGACGAAGCTGCCTCAGTGCGTCGGAGCTGGTGAAGGAAGTCGTTGCTGCCTCAGTGCGTCGGAGCTGGTGAAGGAAGTCGTGCTGAGCAACCTTGACTTTGTGTTGTTAGTGAATTCGGAGTCCCACGATGGGATTTTTTTATTTGGAGTAACCCCGTAGGCACTAACAACTTAGAGACCCCGTACTAACAACTGCCCCGTACTCACAATCACAACTGGTGGCCGTGCACGAGCAGGGCCATAATGTTTACAACAGGTGGTTCCGTCAGACATAAAGGCATGTTATTTAGAACAAGTGGCCCCGTATAGCTCGAGGACGGGTGACGCTAGGATTATGGTCGTAAGATGTTTTAATGCATATTTGGATGTCAGCTTCAAAGGTTCCTCAGGACAAGTACACGTGATTTCATCCTTCTCAGTATTTCAAGGCAAATATCGTACAAGCATACTTGACTTCATCCTTTGAGTCTTTCAAGGTAAATATCGTATTCCCTGGGAGTGTTCAAGTATAAGGTGGACGCTCATGTCATGTCACCTTTATTTTAGGGAATGCGAGAATTTATAGATATTTGAAAGTACACGTCCAAGTCCCACAAGGCAAACACGGTACGAACACACTTGACTTTATCCTTCGCATCTTTCAAGGCAAATATGGTGTTCCCTAGGAGTGTTGAAGTGTAAGGTGGACCCTCATGTCATGTCACCTTTTTTTTTAGGGAATTCCGAGACTTTAGAGATATTTGAAAGTATACATCCATGTCCCTCACTCAGACTCTTTATAGATATTTCAAATTATACATTGCTCATGTCATGTCACCTTTTTTGTACTTATCATGTCACCTTTTCTTAGTGAATTCTGAGACTTTAGAGATATTTGAAAGTATACATCCATGTCCCTCACTCAGACTCTTTATAGATATTTCAAATTATACATTGCTCATGTCATGTCACCTGTTTTGTACTTATCATGTCACCTTTTCTTAGTGAATTCTGAGACTTTATAGATATTTGAAAGTATACATCCAAAGTGCCAAGTATACATCCAAGTCCCACACGCACTCATATTCTTAACAAATATTTGAAAGTATACATCCAAAGTGCCAAGTATACATCCAAAATGGCTTCAACTTCTCAAATGACCGTTGCCCTACTTGTATTTCTGGGTGCTCTTGACAAAAGCGAAGATAGAACTCCGTCTGGACATGCAATAGAAGAACGAATACATCAGCCATATCATTAACTCCAAGTGACAAGTGAGCAGGTGACAAAGTGTACTGCAGTGCCATCAAGTGGACATGTGGACATGTGGTGCATAAGTAAGTGGCAAAGCAGCCATATGACCGGCTAGCCACATGTCCACAATCAAGTGGAGCAATTGAGCAAGTATTTAGGTTGCCACATGCATAGTGGGCCATTATGCCATGGCCCAGAGGGCACTTTAGCGACCAGAAGAGGTAACCAGGTGGCAAGCACCACCACCTATGGCCAACAATACCACATGTGGCCACCAGGACCATTGGTGGCCAACATTACCACATGTGGCCACCAGCACCACTTGTGGCCAGCAACCCGGGAGGTGGCCATCAGCACCACTGGTGGCCAGCAACCTGCGAGGTGGTCACCAGCACCACTGGTGGCCAGCAACCCGGGAAGTACACAGCTGGAACACAAACAGGTAGAACACAAACAGGAGGGTGGCAACCGTCACCAAGATCTCACTGCATAAATAGTTCACTAAAATCTCACCACATTCAACAAGGAAGTGAAGACATCAACATCCACCACGTACAATAGGCCACGTTCAATCCCATCTCCCAAATGAACCAGATGACTGCATTTTAATGATACAAATGCCCAAGTATACGCTAAAACTTCATATGCACCATAGATGTCGGTGCACACGCACCTGCGACATGTCCAGAAAGTGGGTAATGTGCTTGATGAAAGTTTTTGGTGCTGTCCGCTGACGCTTATGTCCTTCGTGTTCGACGATGGACGAGAAGCTAATTCCCAGAACTGGACTATGGTGGCTTTGACATGCGGCGAAAGAATGTCAGATCTTGGTTTCCTCCCGGCACCCAACCAAGTTTTCTCACTTGGAACATGCGCTTCTTGCCTTGTACCCAGGGCTCGATGGATCTGCCTCCTACTCATACCAATGTGCCGCGAAAGCGTTGAAACCAGGTGGTTGCCTTGGATATCCTCTCACAAGATGATGTTAAATAGGGTGTCCTTCTGTGGAAGACCACATGTGAACTAACCCCGCTCTCAAGTGTCAGGGTGAACGATTTTTTTTGTTTTGGGTGTGTTAGAATAGCAGAGTGCTTTGAGAATCGTCTGAGTCGGGTCTTTTATCGGAATGGTCCTTGGCCCTTGGAGATAATAATAATTTTTCGACCCTTAGGTTTGACCCGGAGGGGGGTAGAAATAGAGTCCTTGGGTATTGGGAATTTTTAGAATAAAAGGTGTCTATATATGCTAGGGATGCTCACAATATATGCCAGTTGTGTAGTCAAGTGGGGTGGTGGCTAGTTCCACCACGGTGGCAGCAGGGCCTGGGGGAATTTACAACCCTAGTGGCGGGCGGGACTACCAGTCGGGCCTGGCAGGAGAAGGCACACCCGGCCGAGGTCGCGACTTTCGGGAGGCGGTCGGAGGCGGCTGCAGCAAGAAGGCGCGCAGCCTTGAGCCAAATCAACATCTCGTCTGNGTTAGGTGAGCATGTTCATCACCTTGAACGCTTCCTCACTCCCTGTCCGACAAATCCGACATCAACGGCCGTTGGTTGTTCGGCGTCCTCGACGCTTCACATGGAGGCCTTTGCCGCCTCTATCTTTCCTACGGCCTTGGGGGTTCCGGAACTTCGCCCCAATTTCCTCCGGGCGGTTGTAAACGCCCTAAGGACCTCACGGTCCACTTCCTAGGGTCTCTCGAAGGCTCTTAGATCGAACCTCCTTGTTGGCCGCCAACATCTTGCATACTCCGGACTAGAGCACTTGTCAAAGGTCAGAACCCGGCTTAAAAGCGTCAGGTGCAACTCCTTGACCAGCCTCGCCTCCTCGACACGGCCCGAAGTCAGGTAGCTGGGTGATGATGTTGCGCTCCACCAAGCACCATGGTTTCAACCTGGCGCCTTGGGTCCATCCTCCCGCTCCCTCGCCCATTTCTTTGAGGCGTAAGCTCCACAATCTTGCCTTCCTCGGCCGCCAGTGTTGCTTCCCGCCAATTATTGCTAGAAGGATCTTGGGCTGATCAAAGACAACGCCAGAGCCGGGGCAAAGCACGAGAATGCGTCTGGCTTCATGCATGAAGTTGTTTGGAAGAATGACCTCAGCCTCACCTCTCTCCGCGGAAGTAACCGCCATGTAGAAGGCGGTTTCTTGTCCGTGAATCGCCGGGAGCATGGCTTACGCTCGCCTGCGCCTGCAGCTTCTCGCCTTACTGCCGCTGGTGCGTGAGCGTGAACACCGCTATGCGCAATGCTACTGACTGGCTGCAACGCCTGCCTTCCATTGATGGGCCATCATCGCGGGCGCCGGCTCTGTCTAACTCACGCCCAACTTCTAAATTACCTTATTGGGCGACTATCCCATTCGGCACTGGGGTCCTTGAGTGGCACCGGGTCAGTTACCTACCGAGTCCGGAGTGCACTCCGAACCGCCCGGAGTTGGTCGCGTGCTTATTCCTCCTTTCAGCCTTATTTTACACTCCACACCTACGAAAAAAAAAGACAAACCCCGCTTATTTCCCAACCCCAAGGGGAGTCCGTTGTCCACACGCGGCCATGGTCTGCGAAGGCATGACCGGCCACCCGACGCCATGGTCTTCTTGTTTGAGGAGCTCGTGCTTCTTCTGCTACAGGGAGGATCGTGCTTCTTAATGTTTCCAGCATCATAGGTTCCCTCACAAAAACACAATTCCATTGTTCACAGCTAAGACGCTTGACACAACTGGGCGTGTGCCGAGGTTCAATGTTCTTTGGAACATGGAAGCCGCCTTCAATTGGAACAAGAAACCGGGAACATGTGGCACCCGGTTCGTGGTGGGATTTGGGGAATCCTGTGCTGAAATTCGTTCTACCACTCCTCCGATGCCAGCGATTTACGGGTGTAGCAGAGATCCTTCTCCGTTGCGCGTTTCTTCAAATGCACACAAGTTGACCCTCAAGAACAGTTAGGCAAGGCCAATTCAGGAGATGCTCCTTTCACATTGCACTGAGCACATCGTTTCTTCTGATGTCTTTCAGGAAAAGGTTCGAACAGGCCCATCATGCGAGTCTGTCGTGGACTGCTTTCATACACGCAGTGCACTGCAATGGGCTATGGTAGTCCACCAAACTCAATTCTATGGGGCTGGACGGCCATTCTGTCCACGTTCATCCATACTCTACATCAACACTCATCAACTCTTCTGAGTCTGTTGTCACAATGGCATTACTTCTAATCTGTTAGGTGTCTATTATGGGGTGACCGTATAACCGGCTTTCACTTTGTGTGCCTGGCCGCACGCGGCTAGAAAGCGGTGGAGGAAGTGCATCGCAGTGCTCACTGTCGGGCCATTGTCCTACTCTTCGAAACCATCCCCGCGGCATCTGGAGGAATCGCCGAGATGGGCGAGGTGGAAGAGGTGGAGGCTTTGTTGGGGGGCATCCATATCCAGAGCACCCGCCTTACACAAGCCGGATGTTGCGAGAATGTATGGGTGTGGGCATCGCGATTTGGATGTGAAGCTTTGGGAGGCCTCGCTGGGCACTTGCAGCCCACGAGTTGAGTCAGAGGGTCGACCAGATGCTGAGGAGGTTGGGGAGGTGAGCGACGCGCCGCCCCACTCGGCGCCTCATCTGGACTGTCATTCAACCATGTGATGACATGGGTACTGGACAATAAGCGGCGTTTGCTCGCTCCCGGTGTTTGCCCCTCCTTCCATGATTTGAACATTGCGGGCCTCGTCTGGACTTTGCAAGATGGGAGAATAATCGGCAAAGCCTTGGCCAGGAACATCACCTTGCAAGGGTTGCACATTGGTGGTGTGCTACATTGATATGAGGGTACGGGGGAATTGCTTCGCACCGGATTGGGAGAAACCAGCACCAAGGGACATGTGACGGTGGGCAATAGATGTGTCACTAGGCTCGTAATTCATGTAATTCAGAGATTGTGGCAAATCAAGATTTGGCACACGCACAAAATGTCTTTGTAACGCGAGAAAGTGGAGTTCTCAGTTGATATCTGCCAAAGCGGGACTCAAAGTAGACAAGGCCAGAGCCCTCAAGAATGCGAGAGAAAGTGGAGTTCTCAGTTGATATCTGCCAAAGCGGGACTCGAAGTAGACAAGGCCAGAGCCCTCAAGAAACTGAGTATGGGAGGATGGTTTAGCACAGAGTTTAGTGATACAGTTTTTACATCCTTAGGGGGGAGTACAACTATAGAAACTCTCGATATTCGTGAATATAGCGAATTGACTTCAAAAGTAAGAAGCCTTGCATGAGAAGCATGCAGCCCTGGATCTAGTTAGTAAGTTGTAAGTAGTGGTGGTAAGACTTAGCTTAGGGCTTAAGGAAGAAAGTCTGCTTTAAGCAGTTACTTTGGAAATGTTGTAAGCCTCCCTATAAAAGGAGATGAGGCTAGCCCTAGTGAAGCATCTTGTGATCCTAGCATGGGGAGCTACACTCTTGAGGATAGGACTTTGGAGCCTAGAGGCCTTGGGAGCCTGGAGTGTGAGCATGTCTAGAAGGATCCTAGTACTTGGGAGCTACACTCTTGTGAGGATAGGACTGTGGTGCCTAGAGTGTGAGCGTGCTAGAGGAGAGTTGTTGAGGAGGAGATCGGGGAGAGCTAAGCTCCTAGCAGGCAAAGATGGGGAGCTCTCTCGATCTCTCATGTATTCTTGTTGACTCTTGTTGGAATAAATAGCGCGCAGTCTTTGCGAGCGAGTCGTCCGTGGAAGGACGGGGGCTACTTGGAGGCCTAGTGTGGTGATGTTTTTGTCACTAAGCTGCGACGCCCACCTCATTGAAAGGGGGTGTTACTTCAAATATATTTACAGATCTTATGGGAAGCTTAGATTCAAATGAATCCTTGGTAACTATAGAAATAAATAATCAGCACTGGAAAATGGAAGGAAAAAGAGCATTGTTTAGTGAAGCTCCGCGACGAAATCGTCGTCAAGTTGCATATTTACCGGCAAGTTATAGAAAATGCTTCAGATTTGTACTTCCAAAAGTGGGTAGATTCTTTCTTCATGAATCATGAGAGATTATGTCTTACAAAGATATGAAAAAAAAGGTTTGAGGATGAATTGAAGTATTGGCTAACATTTATTGCATCTAATGTCAAGTAGGGAAGTGTAGTGAAACCAAAATTATTGGTTATAATTACGTACCTAGATAAATTTGAAAAAGAGGAACAACTTAGAGAAAGTATACAAATGAAGTATGTAACAAGAGAGTTTTCAGATTTAATAGATATAATTCCAAAAATAGAAATGATCAAGGCTTATTCATTGAAATGCATAAAGAACGTATCACGTGAGATATTTAAAATCTTAAAAATTGCATGTGAGAACTCAAAATTAGTACCTAAGGTATGTGAGAAATTGAGTAAAGCCTTCATAAAGTAGGTATCTAAGAATCAACCTTTATGCAACAAGAGAGATTTGAAAGCTATTATGTGCAACATCTTGAAGAGTTCAAGCGGTTGACGTCTGCTGACCGAGAGAACATAGTATCTGCCATTTCATCCTATCTTCATGATGTTGGAAAAATTATCCAGTTGAAAATTAAAAATGTAATAGTACTTAATCCTAATTGGATTACTCACAACTTTCTAGGTCATTTCATACAATCACATAGTCCACTCTTACCCCCTACTACTGAAGGATTTGTGAAATGAGAATTACTTGAGTCAGTTCTTACTAACTTTTCAAAGGACTATATCGGACTTGAGAAACTTTTCAAAGGACTATACCGGACTTTAGACTCAGGACTTGGTGAATATTATGTTGGAGTTGGAGTTATGTTACGAGGCACCTCTAGATATGGAAAGGGTTTTTCATTCCAACAACCATCAATCGGCAAGTAGGCGCAAGTAGTGAAAGATCTCTACAATGGCCAACTACTTGAGAATGATGTAAACTATGAGAATGATGTAAACTATGAGTTTATAGACTGCCGCTTCCTATGTCAAGATGTTCGAATTTTTTTAACTGACGATTTTTTCCCGAGGTTTCAGGTAAATATTTTTCTTTTTCTGGCAAGTTTTTGAGGTGAAACATCGGGTATGCTGGGAGTTGCAGAGAATGGTAATCCGTTTACCCTTGTGATGGTCGACGGCGTGTCCGCTAGGAACAACGATCTGCATTCAAATTAATCCGAGATGCTCGCTCTTCGGATGTGCATATGTATTTCCGCTCATTCGTATCGAGACCCTGTACATGTCCACCCGTCTACGAAGGAAGCCGGATGAGAAGCCGCTTCCGTGAGTCTAAGACCTCGCCAATTCACTCCACAAGATACTTGCACGATTCTCAACGCTCTCAACCTCACAACACAACACTAGGCTCCAGTAGCCCGTCATGACGACCGCAGGCCACCTCCTCGAGGTGTCATTTTATTGCAAGAATACAACAATGGAATCTGGCTATCTATCGAGGAGGTGCTGCTCTTTATTGCAAGAATACAACAATGGAATCGGCTATGCCTGCCCGCACGCTCTTGATTCCATGACAAGCTCACTAGCCTCTCCAGCCTCTCTCAACACAAAGGCTTGCACAAGACACTGCTCTCTCTCAAAGAATGAGTAACTTGTTCCTCAAAGCTCTCGCTCTAGCCCTAATATATCCCGCAGCCTGACCTCAACTAGGCAGCTGTTAAATCTAGGGATTTTCTCAAAGAGTGAGTAACTTGTTCCTCAAAGCCCTCGCTCTAGCCCTTATATATCCCGCAGCCTGACCTCAACTAGGCAGCTGTTAAATCTAGGGATTCTTACATACCACAGATCACTAAGAGTTCTCTCTAGGCAGCTCTTCATTTATGGCTGTAACAATTCCTCTCTAACAAGAGATTGCATGAAGCATGGAACACATGCATCTTCTTAACATGCCAGCTACTAACTTAGCTTTTTACCTCTTTCAACTTTTCATCTTTCTACCTAGTTCACCAGTGCCGTTCCTGGTAGCGTGGGAGTTGCAGGGAATGATAATTCGCTTTTACCTGCTTGACAGTAATTCTGACAGCAGGTGTCTGTTGTGGAACAGCGGTCTGTCTTTTCTGGCCGGATTGATTTGTCCAAAGCCATCTCGTGATGCTCGCTCTTCCAGATGTGCATATGTATTTCCAGTCCTCATTCGTATCAGAGACCCTGTACTGTCCATGCAGGCTACAAGAATCCTCGCAGCAAGGGTCGCACCTACATCGGGCATACTGGGAGCTGCAGGGAATGGTAATTCGCTTACCTGCTTGACCGTAATTCTGACAGCAGGTGTCTGTTGTGGAACAGATTCACTGTAAATCCGCGCAGGCGTCTGAGGCAGCACAACGGTCTGGTCAAACAGGGAGCATGGCTGACAAAGAAGAACCGGCCCTGGAACATGATTCTTTGCGTGCACGGTTTCCACACACAGGTGGATGCTTTACAGGCGAGTGTGTCTACTTGGACCATGTTGTAGTCGTGAGTGTCTGAGCACACTCTCGATGTTGATCCACCGCTCTGTTCTGTTGTGTTCTGGTGCACAGTTTGAATGGGCATGGCAGCATCCCCTCAAGTCTCTGGCGGTGAGGGAGGCCGCTGCCAAGATACAGATGAGGGGAATCCGTGGCAAGGTCCTTCTGCTTTTCATCATGCTCACATGTCGGAAATGGCAGAGGTAGGCAATGTTGCATGCTTTCTTCTCGTTTTGGTGCTTGCACAAGTCCGTGTTGAAGGCTGAGCAAGCTTCGTGTGCCTTGGCACAAGTGCAGCATGCACCTGAACGCGCAGTTCTTCTCCACCCAGTACGCGCACCTCCGAAACGGTTGCCCTCCTCTCGCACGCCAGATGCGAGTTTCTGTTAACCCCATGGATGATATCCCCTGTTACGGGAGTGCAGCACCGGAGTCAGATGAAATGGAGGTCTCAGCAGAGGAGGAGGAGGAGGAGCAGGATGCAGGCAAGGAGCAAAGCCCTGCTCCGGAGTCACCACCGACACCCACAGCCCAGGCATGAGAGCCCCTGGGCATGTCCTCCCAGGAGATGATGCCATCGGAGAAATCAAATTTGGTGCCCTGCGGTACCCGGACTCTTGAATGCAGCAGCCCTTGGTTGAGGAGACATTGCTCTGCTCCAGATTCACCAGCAGCAGAACCCGAAAGCTCACCCTGCCAGGAGCTGCCTCTGCAGGAATCAAACTGGATGGCTCCCACCGACAGGATCCATTGCAACAACTCATGGCAACCCAGGCAACGGAGGAAAGTGCGCAAGGAGGCAGCATTTTTCTGCCCTCCGAGTAGTTTTGAGGTGATTGTCATTGATGCTTCCCCTTTGCCAGCCCGCAGTGACAGGGAGGTGGTCTATATCGAGGCCTCTCCCCTTCCCGTCTGTAGGGGAGTAATAGTCATCGAGGACTGACCTTGGTAGCGTGCCTGGCGTGCTTTTATGTGGGCCCTGACAAACAGTGTGTTAGGAAGAGGGGTGGCATTTGTGTGGCCTCCTGCGGGGAGCGGAGCATGAGTTCCTCTAGCTGGGCAGGCGACAATTCTCAGCGGCTGGGGCTACAATTCGTCTGAGAGCAACCCTGAACCTTCAGTAGTCCCCAAGCCACTGCGCAACCGCACTAGATAGCTTCCAACAGTAGACTTAGACAGCCTCTAACATTATTCAGCAGACATGCAGATATCGTGGTCCTCATGGTAGAACTCTGGCAATGCGTCCGTCACCTGTCTTCATCATTCAACGACCGCCAGAATGCAAAAACGTTTTGTCTTGGCCGGAATGCATGATGCATGGAGTTTCGGGCATTCGGTGAGCGAGAACGTTCTACAACCTAGTAGTGCACCCTCGCAACATCCTGTACCGCATCAGACCCATCACCACAGAACCGGGCTCTGGACTGCCCGTCTCCGCAATGCACCACGGGCGGGGCCCGAGCACCTGATGCGCGCAAGATCACGACATGCGGTTGGAGTTGCTGCTGCCGAAACACTCTACTGCTGCTGCTTTTGCCGGAGCACTTTGTTGTAACGTGTTGTTGCCACAACACTTTGCTGCTGCTGTTGCCAAAACACTTTGCTGCTGCCGGAACAGGTACACTGAAAAGTGTTGGAAGGATGCTGGCCCTGGTACAGTTGAGGCTATCCATACTGAATTGCAGGTCTGTAAGGTCTTCTCCAAGATGTAAGAAAACGAAGAGCGTGCGACAAGAGAAGTAAACGCAGTGCCGCCATCTGTCTTAACATGTTCCCACGTTTCCTTGAAACACTGCATTGCCATTTTTCCATCCCCATGTTCAGCGTAGCCATGCAGCACAGAACTCCAAGTCACCATATCTCTTGCAGGCAGTCTGTCAATTTCCTTGCCGGTTCCAGGAGGAGCTCGTTCTCGCTATTTTCCTACAGATCATGTCTTGCAAGCCTCTGGTGTTGGGTAGCGCAGTGCATAGGAAGGACTATACAAAGGTCGATAGGAGGACTGTGATCAGCTGTTCTAAACACTCCAATATGAACAAGCCTGCCTGAACTATCATTGGTGCACAGATTTTCTGGCCAGTCTCATGATCCTGCGGTGGAAGAGATATGTAGGTGCAGATACTTACTCTGTCTTGTATCTGTGACGGCAGCTGTAAGCCTGTAGCCATGTTGGTGGATTTGTTGCTCCCGGTGACTGCATTTGTCGTCAGATAGTCACTTGTGGGATTTGGGGAGCCCAAAAGTATCCATTTCATGGTTTCCAATGTATCTCAAGTCACACCAAGAGATGAACTTGAAGGTTTGTGCCCTGCTCCTCTGTGCACCTTGATCTACCGGTCTTGTGAGAAGTATAGATGAGACTTAGTAGTAGACAGGTTGCCGAACTGGAAATCGTTGATTGTGCAGGTTTGGTCTAGGATACGAAACAGGCATGAACCCGGATTTATTTCTCGCTACATTCAGGTAGTTAGATACAAGGGACTTAAGTGCTCATAGTTTGCAGAATATCCACTTTCCTGCTCGTAGGCAGCAACAAGCTGTGAAAGCTCTGTTGGTGGCACTATCGTCTAGCCTTCTACTTTAGGTGAACAAGCAACCATTCACGTTACATCAAAGTTCTTCATTATGCCGAGAATTTTGAAGTGCAGGGTACAATGGCGTTAGTTGGTCAAAAACAATAAGAAACGTTTCTTCAAGTTCAGATTGAAACGGGTGAAAAAAAAGTTTCCAATTCAAGAACCATCCTCATTGACACAGAACCTGTATCTAAGACAAAATATACTCGGCTTGAAGGAGCCGAACAGACCTTTCCAACTGGTGGACCTGGGGCATATTGAATTGGCAGTGCAAAGCAAGCAGGACCCTCTTGTTCCTCTTGGCATAAACTGCCGGCCCTCTGTCTCTGGCGGGGAATGTTGGATCAACATCGAGTGTGAAGCCTCAAAAGCATTTGATCTGAAGAATGTTGTAATCAGCATACCCTTGCCACCTTTGGCAAAGGATCCACCAAGCTTGAATCAAGTTGATGGAGACTGGACGTATGATGCACCAAAGTCCGTCCTGGACCTGGAATGGTCCATCACCTTAATTGATAATAGCAATCGGAATGGGACCATAAAGTTTGTGGTGCCACCAGCAGTTCCATTAGCCTTCTTGCCGATTGATGTGAAATTCACTGCCACCAAGACGTGCTGTGATACGAAGGTCGGCACCGTTAGGACGGGTTTACTTACCGGCAGGGTTTACTTGCCGAGACTGGCTTTGTTCTGAAAGGATGATGCGTGCGGCTTTGTTGTTCTGTTTTGTAAGATGATTTTGGTGTTCGTCGTGTTTGTTGAATTGGCGGTGGTTTTGTTGTGGCAGGGTTAGGTTTGGCTGATGAGCTTGGACGGGGTCTGCATGGGAGCTTGACTACAACGTGGAGGCCACAAATGTGGAAGAATTTTGAGTATGGATCGAACCTTTTGTCATGAAGTTTTGGATTGTCCAAGCAGCAGTTGCTCCAGAGCTGTCGTAACATGTAGCCATCCTTCTGGCAGCTTTATTCCTTGGACTCTGGTTGATGGGATCACAATTGGTGGCTTTCCCTTGTAGGAAGCACGTGCTCACTTGAAGTACATGGTGGTTCCTCGTACCCTGCCTATGACTACCAAGAGGGTCCTGACTATGGAATGGGTGCAAGGTGATCGACCTGGGGACATGCAACTAATTGCAGAGGGGCATCGTCGAGTGGTCAGCTGGCTATTGTTGAGGATCAGAATGAAGCAAAGCGACATCTCATGCCGATGGTAGGTGGCAAAGTGAGAGCGTGCTGAATCTTGTCACACTGGATTTCAGTGTTCAGACGGTTCTACAGCCAGTGCACTGGCTTGAAGGAGCCGAACAGACCTTTCCAACTGGTGGACCTGGGGCATATTGAATTGGCGAGTGCAAAGCAAGCAGGACCTCTTGTTCCTCTTGGCATAAACTGCCGGCCCTCTGTCTCTGGCGGGGAATGTTGGATCAACATCGAGTGTGAAGCCTCAAAAGCATTTGATCTGAAGAATGTTGTAATCAGCATACCCTTGCCACCTTTGCGGCAAAGGATCCACCAAGCTTGAATCAAGTTGATGGAGACTGGACGTATGATGCACCAAAGTCCGTCCTGGACCTGGAATGGTCCATCACCTTAATTGATAATACCAATCGGAATGGGACCATAAAGTTTGTGGTGCCACCAGCAGTTCCATTAGCCTTCTTGCCGATTGATGTGAAATTCACTGCCACCAAGACGTGCTGTGATACGAAGGTCGGCACCGTTAGGAAGGGTTTACTTACCGGCAGGGTTTACTTGCCGAGACTGGCTTTGTTCTGAAAGGATGATGCGTGCGGCTTTGTTGTTCTGTTTTGTAAGATGATTTTGGTGTTCGTCGTGTTTGTTGAATTGGCGGTGGTTTTGTGGCAGGGTTAGGTCTGGCTGATGAGCTTGGACGGGGTCTGCATGGGAGCTTGACTACAACGTGGAGGCCACAAATGTGGAAGAATTTTGAGTATGGATCGAACCTTTTGTCATGAAGTTTTGGATTGTCCAAGCAGCAGTTGCTCCAGAGCTGTCGTAACATGTAGCCATCCTTCTGGCAGCTTTATTCCTTGGACTCTGGTTGATGGGATCACAATTGGTGGCTTTCCCTTGTAGGAAGCACGTGCTCACTTGAAGTACATGGTGGTTCCTCGTACCTGCCTGCTATGACTACCAAGAGGGTCCTGACTATGGAATGGGTGCAAGGTGATCGACCTGGGGACATGCAACTAATTGCAGAGGGGCATCGTCGAGTGGTTAGCTGGCTATTGTTGAGGATCAGAATGAAGCAAAGCGACATCTCATGCCGATGGTAGGTGGCAAAGTGAGAGCGTGCTGAATCTTGTCACACTGGATTTCATCGACTGTTCAGACGGTTCTACAGCCACTGCACTGGCTTGGATTGCAGATATTGAGGATTGTGATATTAGTGAGGGTTAGTGATTGTGTTACAGGTACTTGGACTTTAGCCTGCTTTGTCGCATGGAGAAGATGCATCAGGCTGCCATGTTTGCATCCTTTTCCCTTCTTGTGAATGGAGAATGGCGTTACCTTGCAGACGATCTAGCTGACATGGAAGTCCTGAAACCCACAACGGACCGGTTTGAACTTCAGTTGGTATGCTCCTGTTCATTCTCGGCATGTCAGCTAGGTGGAGTCATCCCTGCACTGATAATGTGATTTGCCGAGGAAAGTTCCACCATTCCCTCTTCCGCTTCCTAGATGATAATTGCTCCAAAACTGTTTGGAGACTGTGCCCGACACTGTTGGACATTCTTGACTCCCTGTTCGAGTAATGTGGTGGTGATGCGCTGGATGGGGTGGGTCCGCGCACTTTGCAGCTCTAGACCCGGGGCCAATCCTAGTTTTAAACCGTTGACGACTGTCACCAGGATATTCTCTGGAGACTGTGGTGCTGAACAGCTGTTAAAGCACGTGGCCAGGAAGGAGGCTGGGGAGCGCTTGGAGCCGGAAAGTGTCCCAGAAGCTTCTCAAGCGCGTGGCGTGCAGGCCTACAAAACGTAGGCTGCAGCACGGAGATGTAGCGAGGCTGTCCACTGATGCAGGCTTGGTGGTGGTGGTGGAAAGAGCGTCTCCAGATGATGCAGGTAGCTGGTCGACTAGTCGCTTTTGCCCTCGCACGCATAGATACGTTGCCACAGAGGTACCTGTGACTGGACATGAGCTCGAGGTGTTGTGATCATGCCAGTGCTGGCTTTGTGGGTTGGTGAGCTGCAGGTGCTTGCACGCGTGAATGGCAGTGTCCGGCCGGGGGGACGTGTGTGAGCGTAGGGTGCGATGGGCGTTGCAGTTGCAGTTGCCGGTGGAAGTAAGTGCCAATGTTTGTGCCCATCCGGATGGCTTTGAGCATGCGAGGGTGATTGTTGTGATGGCAAGCTCGGAGCGTGCATGCTGATCATGAGCTGCAAGTGGTGGGCCTGCAATTGGTGCAGTGCTGCTGATAGTGGTGGCTGGGGCAGGTTGCCCGGCAGTGGTGCTGATGATAGCTTCGTGTTCCCAGGTGCAGGGGCTTGGCATCCTGTACTGTAGGTTCTCGTCGGAAACGCGTTGTGTGAATTCGGAGGTGGGGTACTGGTATGGAGTCGGATCTGGTAGCCCCGTGGGCCGTGTCACAGTGGAACGAATTGGCATGGCGGGCTCGAATTTCGAGGATGCGGCTGAGGAGCCGCTTTCTATTGCGTTGCAGGAGCTTCTGGCCGAGCTTGGCGCCGGCCCATGGCCAGCTGATGCAGCTTCTGCCTCTTCATCCAACAGTCCGCCACTGCGCACTGTTCTTGAAGACGATCTAAGCAATGTCAGGTTCGGGGACTTCTTCTTCCCCCGGCCTTCTGCCGCACCGGTGCCGACAAAGCGGTGGAGGGGAGTGCGGTGGAGGGAAGTGCGACTGCAGGTGCTCTCTGCCATCGGCCATTGTCCTACTCTCGAAATCATCCGGTTGCGGCCCCAGTATAGAATCGGCTTGGATGGGCGAGAGGAAGAGGTGGAGGCTCTGTTTGGGGGCCTGGCATCCATAGCCGACACCTCCGCCTTACACAAGCTGGATGTTACAGGTTGTATTGGGATGGGCAGCGCGGCTGGATGTAAAGCTTTGGGAGGCCTCCTGCGCGTCAGTCGCACGCTCCACGAGTTGATACTGGCAGGGGTCAACCTGAATGGGAACAGGTTGGGGGGAGCTGGTGAGCGCACTGAGCGCTGCCCCCACCTGCGCTCCGCGTCCTGGACCTGTCATGGAACGACGCTGAGGAGATATCGGGGACAAATAGCGGCGCTGCTCGCTCCGGCATATGCCCTACTTGCGTGATTTGAACATTGTCGGCTCTTCTGGACATTGCAAGATGCGAGAATAATCGGCAAAGCCCTGGCCAGGAACACAACGTTGGAAGAGTTGGAAATTGGTAGAATGGAGCTGTGAGATGGGAAATTCCTTCGCACCGGATTCGGAGAAACCAGCACTGAGGGACATGTGACGGTGGGCAATAGATCTGTCACTAGGCTCGTAATTTATTACTTGTCACAGGAATGTGGCAGATCTGAATTTGGTATTACGCACAAATGCTGTGCTGGAAGTCTGCGAGATCAAGGGCGCTGCTGACTGAGAGATCAGATGGGGACCAAGCAGTTACAAGGCCAGAGCCCTCAAGAAATTGAAATTGGGAGGAGATTTTAGCACGGTGTTTAGTGATATAGTTTTTACATCCTTAGGGAGGAGTACAACTATACAACATCTTGATATTAGAGGCTATCGAACATTGACTTCAAAAATATTCACAGATCTTATGCAAAGTATAGTTTCGAATGAATCTTTGATATCTATAGAAATAGATAATGCGCAATGGGAAATGGAAGGGAAAAGTGCTTTGTTGAGGGAGGCTGTGCGACGGAATAGTCAGCAGGTTGCATATTTACCTGCATTATATCGGCAAGTCTTCAAATTTGTATGGCCAAAAGTGGGTAGATTCTTTCTTTGTGGATCGCCAAAAGCAGGTAATTCTTTTGCTACAAAACTTGTATTATGAGTTGCTTTTTGTGAATATCTAATATAATCATAAAATATTTGGGGAAAAGCACAATCAAGTATGGTCCACTATTCTCAAGATGGAGAGGGTGCCAACTTGCATGACAATGCAATGCCGTGGAGATGACAAAAGGGATAGAAATCGAACATATTTTCGACAATGACGAAGATCTGCAAGTAAGCATTTGGGATCCGCCGCCGCTGAATTTCGCATTCTCCATGATTATCTCTTTCCTAATATTCACCAAGCTTGTCTTTTTTCGTTCGTGTTTAGTCCCTTTAACCATGAGTCAGGAGAGATTATGGCTAACAAAGAATTGAAAAGAAGGTTTGAGGATGAATTGAAGTATTGGCTAACATTTATTGCATCTAATGTCAAGCAGGGAAGTGAAGTGAAACCAAAATTATTGGTTATAATTACGTACTAGATAAATTTAAAAGAAAGAAAATTATTGAAAGTCTATTAAACAAAAAATGAAGGATCTAGGAAAGAGTTTTCAGATTTAATAGATGTAATTCCAAGAATGAAAATTATCAAGGCCTATTCCATGAAATATATGAAAAATGTAGCACATGAGGTATCCAAAAGCTTAAAAACTTGCAAAGAACTCAAAAAGTTCCTATATATGTGAGAAATTGAGCCTTGATAAAATGGGTATCAAAATCCTTTTCAACCTTTGATGCAACAAGGAATTTGAAAGCTATTGTGTACAACAAGGAGTTGAATCGCCTGATGACCAAAAGAACATAATATCTGCCATTTCATCCTATCTTCATGATGTTGGAAAAATTATCCAGTTGAAATATAAAGATATAATAGTAATTAATCCTAATTGGATTACTCAAAACTTTCTAGGTCATCTCATACAACCACATAATCTACTCTTAGAGCATGCTACTGAAGGATTTGTAGAACGAGGTACTCGAGTTAGCTCTTACTGACTTTACAAAGGGCTATACCGGACTTGAGACTCAAGACTTGGTGAATATTATGTTGGAGTTGGAGTTATGTTGTAAAGCACCTAAGGATATGAAAATAGAAGGGTTCTTCATTCCAACAACCATCACTCAGCAAGCAGGCTCAACTACAGAAAGACCTCTACAATGGCCAACTACACATGACAATGATGTAACCTATGAGTTTGTAGGCCGCCGCTTACAATGTCAAGATGTTCGCACTATCTTAACTGAGGGTTTTTTCCCGAGGTTTCAGGTAAATGTTTTTCTTTTTCTTGGAAGTTTTTGAGGTGAAGAGGTTGACAAAGGTGGTAACTTATATTTGAACGTTGCACTAACTTTGTTTCTTTTCTTAAGGTGGTCTTGCGAAATCGTCTTTTTTCCAAGGTAGACTTGGGAATGTTATCTCATCAATACATATTCGGCTACAATCTTATTTCCATAGTCTACAATGGCATGGATATCTTTATAGAATACAGCGGAGGAGGAGCGATTGGCGATTTTGTTGACATACTTGTCAAGTCTACACAACGACGTGGTTTTGCCTATGCATTTATGAGACAACACATCCTCGAAGAATTGAGAAACTTTTGTGCTTCACCTAGGGGTTGTCCAGGAGTTGCATTGATAGAAGCTTTCATCAACCTCATCGTGTAACTCGTTTGATACCTTGCAAATTGAGACGGAACCAAGCATACCTTGAGATAGGTTTGACGAAGTTTCTTATAGATGAAGAGCAAACTTTGCAGTGTGGTGAAGGGTATTTTGTTACGAGAAACATATTGGATTTTATACATTCTTGGCCTCCTATTGGCGATGAAGTAAGTGGCATCAGGGTATCTCATAAGGTGGAGGAATTTGTAGATCCAGAATACTTGGCAGATATAGTGCAAAGGAATAGTGAGTATTATGAACGGCAAAGAGATTGTGTATTGAAGATGACAACATATCTTGTGCCAATATCACATATGGTCACAAGCTCCAAGGCTGCAGCAAGTCACAGTGTGTCTACATTTCCTTTACGAAGTCACTCTGACCTCTCCGTGGGAAATAGGAGAACTTGGTTAGACATAATATCTATCAAAAGCTTGATATACAACATTCGCAGTGATGGACAAACGACAAGAATCAAAAGGAGTTAGTGGAGTTGATTAGATCAGTTGAAGCTAAGATGATGGAGTCGAAAAAGGAAACATTGAGGGCTTTGAAACGCAACATGGATGATATTATAGGGTATCATGGTTCCACCATGCCTCGTCGTCCTTTCTTTGGTAGTGATGATGTATCCTTCCGAGAAAGGTTTATGGCTTTGATTCAGGTTGGCAAGGCGGTGCATTTGCATCTCATGTGTGAGGAGAGAGGTGGCAACCATATTGTACAAGGACAACCTGGTTATCCTTTGGTTGTACATTCTAAAAACTACAAGTGGATTCGAAAGCTTTCAGTGATGAGTGCTAACTTGCTTGTGTTTCTAGCCAAGGCAGGCTTGCATGTAGCTGCTGGTTTGGGAAACGCTATACCGGACTTTGCAAACTGGGCAGGAGCCATGCCAATGACAGTGATGGGATTGGTAGGGGAAACATTGTCCAACGACCAGCAATTGCCTAACATGGTGGCCGTGAATGAAGAGGATGTCAATGTGGATGCCTGGTTAGGACTCGAGAACATTCTAAAATCCCTCCATGCCCGTATGTGGGAGATGTTCCAACTCAAACAAGTGAGATACGCACAAGGAAAAGAAACAGCATGGCTCTGCAATAAGTGCATACGTAAGTGCAAGGCAACAGGATTGCTTATGCAGCGATGATGTGAATGTGCTAGGTTTGCTATTGGTTTTTTGTGTTGGAGTTCTTTAGAAGTGTAGGTCTGTTTAAAAGCCGAGGTGTTGGTTGGTTGGTGAACGCTTGGAACCTTGGTGAATGTTCTAAGCTGATCACAGTTTTGCTTTTAAATAATGTAGCATTCCATCACATCTGAACGGATCTGAAGCTTGTAATCTGTTCGAATAAGCTTTGAGTCTGTTCAAATATTTGAGCTAGTGGTCCAACCCTAAGATACTTTTGATATGTTATCACCATACACTTGAAATTATGTTGCCTGTGGCGAGACTTTGTAGATGCGACAGAACTTGGAGCCACTTTTGAGCCTTTTCTCACAAACTTGCAACCAAGACTCACGGGCCGTGTGATCTAGCCGTATGCAGAGACTTATGGACAATGCTTGTAAAAATTAAAAAACAACACTATCTCTACAAAGCAAGAACTAGCATGAGCACAAATTGAGCTAAAAGTTGTACCAAGTGCCACTAGACGAAACCTGTAAAAAAACATCACTATCACGACAAACCAAGAGCTAACTGTGGACTGCGGACTCTCCCCCTTAGGAAGGTAATAAACTATTTTTTTGTTTTTTCGTAGTGTGGAGTGGAAAATAAAGCGGAAAGGAAATAAGGTTGTGAAAAGAGGAAATGGTGATGGGCGATCGGAAGTAATGAGTGCAGAAACCGGCGAGGCCACTCCCGGACTAAACTCAGCCACTCGGATGAACTCCGGAGTAGGCCGCCCGATCGAACTCGGAGTAGGCCGCCCGGATGAACTCCGGAGTAGGCCGCCCGATCGAACCGGAGTAGGCCCGATCGAACTCGAGGCCGCCCGATCGAACTCCGGAGTAGGCCACGATAAGTCCGCCGGGAAAAGTAACTTCGGGAAAGGGAGGGAGCGCAATTGGCAAGGGGGCCACGTGGACGGTGCTGAGAGGAGAACGTGCATGCAGCGGACCAGGACCGCAGGTTGCCGTCATGGGTAGGTAACACTTAAGTACATGCGCCGGGCGGCGTAAGGCTAGAGTACACGATGCAAGACTCGCGATGTAGCGAAGGACGCCTCCACGCTTGCCATTTCGACGCGTTACATCGAGAGAAGGCCATTCTCTCGACCGACTCCGGCGCGATACTTGCGCAGCATCCCGCCCGGGCGCTATCTCTTCCGATGCCCAAGCGCACCCACGCGCCATCGCCCGAACCGAGCGCTCATCGCGCGGAACTTAGCGGAGCATTGCCACCCACCAGCAGACACCCGCGTGAGTATGGGAACCAAGAAGGCGGCGGAGGTTTGGGAGCCCTGGCGCCTAGTAGAGAAGAACATTGTCACCATGCGCTACCCAAATTTCAGACCCAGACATATGGTAGCTCGAACACGCCATTCCGCTGTTGAGAGACGGACATGTGCCTGATTTGGATGAAGTATCTCTCCAGAAGCTGCAGCGAAGAATTGCTCGCTATGTGTACAAGGATGGTAAGGTGCTCATAGTCGATCGAGGGATCAACAAAGAGGTGCCGCCTGCGTGGAAGAAAGGAAACCATTGGTGACCAAGGTGCACAAGATCTTTGGGACACTTTGGTGTGAAGCGAACGATCACATGCGCCGAAAACCGCATGAGGCAGGAGCCGGTAACCGGCACTGGACATCTCTGTGCGGTGTGGACTGCGGCCGCTAGTGGAACGCAAAGTTTGGGCAACCAGCCCAAAAGAGCTCAAGACAAACAAGTTTGATTTTTTTGGCTAGAACGATTGAAGAGGAGCATGCCAAGAAATTTTCGAGAATCTTGAAGCGGAGTTGTAGGATATTGTTAGGAAGATGAAGAGGATATCCCGTGAAGAAGAACGGGTAAACGACCCCGCATTTGGCGGTGAGGGCACCGAAAGGTAGGTTGGCGATCACCGTAGGTCGCCACACCACGCCGTAGGTCGAGAAGGGAAGCGATCATCATGTAAGCGTATCACCGTGGTAGACGAATCTCGCTAAAAGGAAATTTAGAATAGAGGGGGATATCCACTATATATGCTCACCAATAGGGAATAAATATATAGAGTAATTAGAAGCGGTTAATTAGGATAACGAAAAGATAGGAAAATAGGTAGTTTAGATAGAATTAGGATTTTGGAATGATGAATCCAATCTAGGGTTGTGCGCGGTGGCGACATCCAAAGGAGGCAAAGTGCGCCGGGCCGCCTCCACTTCGCAAGAGCTAGAACGAGCTGGAGTTGGAGCGTAAGACGCAGGAAGGAAAGCCGCCATCGCGAGCAAGCCGAGCGAGGCGGAGCTCGGCCCATCGAGAAAGGAGACCCAGCAAAGACGGAGACCGGAAGGAAGAAAGCGCGAGTACCGCAAGCCGGGAGAGCTCACCACGCCGCCGAACCACCGGAAGAGGAAGTGTGAAGCGAACCAAGAAGGCGGAGCACTTGGAGAGCCGTGGCGGAAAATTGAGAGCGGAAGAGCGAGAATTGGTGGCGACACCGGAAGGGACACGGAGAGAATTGGCGCAGAACATTGCCGTGGCTAACGTGGCCGCAGAAGGAGGTGTTACCGCAANATCGCTTTGGCGCAAGCGGAGCTTGTCATTCTCTTGGAGCGAACTTCCTTCCTACAACGACAGGATTGTCTTGCGCCCGGTGGCCGTCGACAAAAGTCGTGCCTGATTCTCAATGGGGTGTAATAAAGATGGGGGCAGAGAGAAGAGAGGGGTCCTTATTACAGTCATGTTGCAATTGCATAAGGGAATTAATAAACAATGCGTATGAGAGAGGGGATGTAGTTAAGAGGGTGAAGTGGTAGGAGAGAGGCAGTTCGATGTTAAGATTGTAGGCCCACTTGGGGAAAAAGAAATGACAAACTCAATACCAAGCCTCCAAATGATGTTGCAAGTTAGAAGTGTAACATAAAATTGCAACAACGACTGTAACATAGGCTGCCCTTTCTAGTAGGGGTACAGGTTCCCGGCTTCTAGCCCGCCCTTGCATCCAGGCATTCCGAATCGCACCAGCTTCTTTTTCTCCCGCGATGAGGTTTCGCCTGGGACAGGTCTAACCATTAGCATGTTCTCTTCCGGCCTGCTGCTGCGGGGCCTCTATCGATGACCTTGGGGCCTACTTAGCGCGTTGTCCAATGGGTGGATAGCGTATTGCTACACATGGTGCCGTCCGAGACGTCGTGTTCTCGATGGCCAAGGAGAGAGGTTTCTTCCCGTTCAAGGAGCATCATTATACTCTGCTCGATGGCATCTCTATCGGAGCTGACCTTTTCTTGACGCGAGGGGACGAGGTCTCGATTGCGGATATGGTTATCACTGACCCAACCAGAGATTCTATTAGCGACCATGTCATCATCAACCCTCTAGGTTGGGCAGCGAAAGGGACTACAACTAAGAAAATTTACAAGTACAGGCTCATGCAGCAACGTCACATTTTCATCCCCCTTGCATGGGGCCTTGCAAGGGCCTACCACAACGATAGGAGCAGGGTTGGCCTCCCCCTTTCCAGTGTCGTGGCATATTCTAGGCAACGGGTTTCCATCGCCTTGTAAAGGGCGTTGGCCAGCGCCATCTTTAGGACGATCACGAGTGCTGGAGACGCGGCATTGGCGCCACCAGTGGTAAGTAGGCCCTTCCCTATCTCAAACGACGACATCTTGGGGGCAGTTGGGGGTTATAGAGTAGATTCGTACGGGGGGCATGGCCCCCCTAGCCTGGTGCCCCGTCATGGGTTGACCCCTTTGGCCTCCGGGTAGATGGGATTTCCCATCTTGTTCTTTTTATAAACTCTCCACAATATCTATCTTTACTTCCCTCGCCTCACCACTAAAGTCTTAGGCATGTCATGTCATGTCTTTTGCCTTTTCTATTTGTATAGATTTAACTCGCTGTTCAATTCGAAAAAGCCTTTCCCGCCAAGACACTTGGGCTCGGGGCTTCAGCTGTACTTCGAGCGTTGTGAGCGCAAAACATCAATGCGCATTGTGTTGTGCAGATTTCCTACCATGCGATTGAGTGCTGGTAAGTGCCCAGCAGCGCATCATCCACCGTTCACCTCCCTATTATGCACATGCTGCTGTCTGGGGTTTGAATCTCGGAATCCAGAAAGCTCCGGATGAGGGAGGGAGGGCCACAATCCGCCGGTAAAAGGACGTGCTGAGAACGTTGCAGTAGAGCGTTTGCTTGGGTCAGCGGCATGGCGGGGGTTTCAGTGTCGGGAATTGAAACAGGGAAGCCCGGGGGAAGGAAGTTTGGTGACTCCTTGTACAACAGCTCCGAGGCGCGGTTCCGCTACGAGGCCTACAGCAAGCTACAGGCAACCGCAGTTGCGTTCGGGGAGAAGCTTCCGATCCCTGAGATTGTTGCACTGGGAGGGCAGTCGGATGGCAAGAGCACCCTTCTGGAAGCCCTGCTCGGGTTTCGGTTCAATGTGCGGGAGGTGGAGATGGGCACCAGGCGGCCCTTGATGCTGCAGATGGTGCACGATACAGAGGCTCTGGAGCCCCGGTGTCGCTTGCAAGTACGGGATTTCAATTCTGCTTCTGGCTGTGAGGATTGCACTGGCAGGTTTTGGAGTCATCACAAGGCATTTTCTGTTTATGTTATCTCCAGAACGAGGACTCGGATGACTATGGTCCTCTGATTGAGCCGGCATCCTCGGTGGCTGAGGCCATCAGGATCAGAACCGAGGAGCACCTGAAGGTTGTCGGGACAGCTGTGAGTGCAAAGCCAATTGTCATGCGTGCGGAGTATGCATTTTGCCCCAACCTCACCATAATCGACACTCCTGGTTTTATTCTCAAGGTCGGTGATCCTGGTTCACTGCCGTATCTCAATGTTCTGGATGGAGCTATGATGTGTGGTTTGTAGTAGCTGTGTTGTGGAGTTCGTACTGTATTTCTCACATGCATTTTTGGCTGGCAGGCAAAGAAAGGGGAACCCGATTCAACTCCTAAGGACATACTTGAGATGGTGAGGGCCATAGCGGCTCCTCAGCACAGGATGCTTCTGTTCCTTCAACAGAGTAGTGTGGAGTGGTGCTCCTCTCTCTGGCTGGATACCGTTCGCTCAATTGACCCATCTCTTCGAAGAACAACGGTCGTCGTGTCAAAATTTGATAATCGCCTGAAGGTGAGACTGTATGGAGATGGAAGCATGATATGGAATGATTTGCCTACCTGCTGAAACTCGAAGGGACAAGCAAAATGCTCCGGGGCTGATGTTAACAGCAAGATCTTGCCTCTGTTTTCTCAGGAGTTTGCAGAGCGTTGGGAAGTGGATCGGTATTTGAGTGCTGGAGGTTATCTTGGGGAGAACGCCCGACCTTTTTTTGTTGCGCTGCCAAAGGATCGCACCACGTCTAATAACGACGAGTTTCGCAACCAGATTTGTGAGGTTGACGCTGAAGTTGTGAAGCACCTCCGTGAGAACATTAGTGGAGGCTTTGATGAAGATCGGTTCGGTCTCCACATTGGCTTTGGAAACCTGAAGAGATATTTGGAGCAGGAACTCCAACGAAGGTACATCATGGATGCCAGTAGGAACAAGAACATCAGTCAACTCCATTTTCTGTTGGTAGTTGTAACATATCTTCTTATGGCAATTTTCAGGTACAGGGATGCCGCGCCAGCGACATTAGCTCTACTGGAACAGCGATGTTCTGAGATCTGTACGGAATTGACAGTTATTGATTCAAGACTTTCCAGGGCTGCCGATGTAGCATCGTTACGCAGAGCTGCAATGACTCACGCGGCTGCTGTGGCCAGTCATGTGGTATGTCTGTCGTGCGTCCCTCAACTTACGAGTTTCTGAAGCAACTGTTTTCAGTCCTTGTACGTACAAGTGTGTTATTTCATTTTTGTCAAACATTCATGTCACATGTCCCTTGCATTTGTTTCCTGAGAAAAAGGCTGCCCTTCTGGATGGAGCGGCTGAGCTAGATCCTTCTGAATGGGGCCGAACCACCGAAGAGGAGAGAGCAGCTAGTGGTGCAATACACTGGCCTGGTCTGAACACTGAAGTCAAGCCTCTAGATGCAGGGCTGAGGTTGTATGGCGGAGCTGCTTTTGAGAGAGTTCTGAATGAATTTCGTTGTGCTGCCTGTACATTGGAATGCCCCATAGTTTCCAAGGAAAAGGTGAGAATTCTGATTCCCTTCACGACCCCGTTTTGGATGTCAGCAACTTCAACACCTTGTAATAACATTCGGACGTCATCAGGTGAAAAACATGCTACTCGCCCATGCAGGAAGAGGTGGCGGGGTCGGAGCTGCAGCAGCAGCAATAGCCCGGTCAGAAGCTCGATCTTGGCTGGGTCCCCTGCTCGACACAGCATGCAACCGCCTTGCTCACGTTCTTCGAAGTCTGTTTGATCTTGCCTTGGAATGCATCCGGCTTCAAGAGATGAGTCCATGTAAGGCATTTCATCCTGTCTGCGATTACCCTGTGTGGCAAGTTGGGCAGCTGAGCAGGCATAGTGGTGATCTCTACGTTGTTCGACGTGACTCTGCAGTTCGCAAAGAATCTTCTGAGCTTTCCGCCTTTGTCACCTTCCATGCCGCCCTAAGAAGGGCTCATAACAAATACATTGAAGAGCTAACCCATAGGTGCAAAGAATTGGTCCGGCACCATTTGACAACAGCCACAAGCCCATACTCTCAGGTACAAGTCTAGAGATTCGCATCGCTTGCAGTCTGCAACAGTTCCTTTGTGTTTGTTCCGGGCCTAATCTGATGGGCACTTCCTGGTACACAGCTATTTGGATTGGAAGGCCAACACCCACAAAGCTACTTCACAGATATCATTGTAGGCGGCACCAAACCACAAAGGTCCAAGCTGCTTGTGGATTTTGTGGAGGAGTGCATCAATGACGACGAGAATGCGGACCCGGTTACAGGAGCAAAGGTCACGGCATACAGCCCAACAAGAGAAGACAGGGAACCTCTCCGTGAGAGCCAAATAACCATCCCCGACACCCCTTCACCTGAAATGGCAGCAAGTGAGGTGAAAGTGGCAAAGAGGAAGGAGTTCGCCATTGTCAGTGGACGTTTGAATGGTGCAGCAGCGGGACTGGATGCAGGTGTAAGGAAAAGGTCCGGTGCAACCCTGACCGGGCGGCTAGCTCAGTATAAAGAACCTCGGCATCACGGCCAGGATACAGCTTTAAGATCATCCTATGAGGAAGTGTGCTCTTCGGCTGCTGACCAGTTTGGCAAAATCCGTGCCCTGCTCGTGGAACGCAGCGTCCCAGCTACCTTGAACGCAGGGTTCCTCAATCCGTGGTGAGTGCAGCCTTCCCCTTTCCATTTGGGTGCCATGGAAGACGAGTATGCCCTAACCTACCTACTCACGCTCACCGTTGTTGCGTTTCAGTCGGGACGGTTTGGCAGTGGCCGTGGGGCTCGAGCTATTTGCTGTCAGCGACGACAAGTTCATGCAGATGTTCGTGGCTCCCGGAGCTGTTGACCAATTGGGGAAGGAGAGAGAATCTCTACAGAAGCGATGCACCATCCTGAGCAACTGCCTACAAGAATTCCGCACCCTCTCCACTGCCCTGTGAAGTCATTAATTGATGAGTTCGGCAACTTCCCCGCTGCTTGTGGCGCAGCATGAACCTATCTACCAATGCGGGTGGAATGAGCGGTTTGCTGACCAGCTAGAGTGGTGGATGAGAAGTGTGGAACAAGACCATCTACTCTGAACAGAACTACGCAGCATCAGATAATACGTGCAAACTTGCCGTCATGGGAATCAGGCCGTAAGTTAGCTTACATCATTTGCTGCATCTCGTGTCCTCAGCACCTAACGGATAGCATCGACCATCCCAAGACCTACCGTAGCACGTCCCTGGGGTCCCATATTCAAGCGAGAACAGGAAAGCCTGCATACACAAACTCTACTCCTTACCCAACTACTCAACACCCAACCAGCAGGGCTCATCACCTCTTGCAACCATCACTTGACACGGAGCCGAATGGGCAGCACTGGAGGTGCATGCCGGCCACGTTTCAACGTGGGACGACACTTGGCAGACCCAGACACTTGTCCCCCTGCAAACCCTTTCTTCACGCAGAGGCTCGCAGCCATGAGGCGGCATCATCGAATCAGGCTTGGGCAAGCAGAAGCGTTAGCAGCAAGCGCACAGATCAGGAGACTACCACTCGCCCCAAGAATCGCATACGCAGCAAGGAAACATGCCGGGCGATGGATGGAAGACGAACGCGGACACTACCAAAATGAGCCCTGAGGAAGTGGAGAAGTTAGGGCTACAGGGTTCCAAGAGGCCGCCAGGCCAGAACCCCGGCGGCGTGCTCCACCAGCGGAGCGGCATGTCCCTGCAGAAGGCAGGGGTTTACCCTGTGGCTCTTGCCGGGGTGATTGTTCTGGCCGGCGTGGCTACCTGGGGCTACTACCACCGCCATCTCACACCTGAGCAGAAGCTTCCCGGAAGAACCTCCACAAGCGAGTGACTCCGGTAAATACAATTCTCGCTTTCCTCCTCCTCCTGCCGCTCTGTCCTAGGGTTTACATGATTTGTTATCGCAGGTTCTGCAAAGGGATGCGTTAAGCAACAAATCTGGCATTGCACACACTTGAGATACCTCTGCATCCAGAACTGCTATCGGAAGCAAGAGGCCGGTTCTTGCCGAGATCATTGTACACCCGTCTTGGAGCCCTGTCTGTTACAACAGCCTGTGCCAAATGTAGACCGCTGAAACCACAAGGATATGTGGAGACTGTTGACCACAAAATGTATATGAATGAGCATGAATTTTGCATGCACGATATGTAATTTGGTAGCTTATCCCGTCAGCTACCCCCCCCGTTCCGTTGTGCGTTATGTCGTCCGTTGGCGTGGAAGTGATATAAATTTGGAGCCAATCTCCGAACCTCGGTTTCCGGCTCCTCGTTGCTCGCAGCAACTTGTATCAGCTGAGTGCGAGATCCGTCTGCTTTGCAGCCATGGGGCGATCAAAGTCTCATCCATATGCAGAAGGTGAGATCAAGGGGGATCAGTTCACGGTCGTGTACGATGAGCCAACGCCGAAAGCGAGATCGCCGCATCTCGGGCCAGCTCTGCCTCAGCTAGGAGAGGACATCTCCCCCGTCCCTGAAAGTGCTCCCAAGGTTTGGCCGCATTGAGAGTGCGATGAGCGTCCTGTGTGCCTGTTTGAGCGCATTTGTGCTGATGTGTGTTGTTGCGCCTGATTTGGCAGAAGAAATGGTACCATCGCTTTTGCAGCTCTCACTGAGCTCCGACTGCCTTCCGCTTGCAATGTTTTCGAGTTGTGAGGGGGCCACATCCGGATGGAGCCAATGTTGCTCCTTGCGACGTTTTTGGTGGATTGTAGAATTTCGGGGTGGATGTGGGACGATCTGGCCTGGAGACTGTTTGTGCTTATCGGTGTTCAGGAATATGGCTCGCGATCCCCGTGCATCGTACTAGTAGTAGGAACGCCGTTGATAATGCTTTTCATGGATCTGACAAAAAGAAAAAGAAAAAAAATGTGCTAAACGTTCCTTGACGTGGTCTTAGAGTCTGTAAAGTTACAAGTGAGTCGGCCCCGTCTGCAAGCTTTCCGCTGGAAATGCTTGGGGATGGTGGACACGATCTGTCTGTCATACGCGTATATTTCTTACACCTCCAGCACGTTCAGGATGGCGTTTGCTACGAGTTGGCACGTGCCTTTATCAGAAGCTTCCGACTAGCCTTCTCGTGACATGGGCGGCTGTGGCTTTACCAAAGGGTCAACAACGGCAAAGCATGAAACAGCTGGAACAAGTCATGTGGCTAACTTCAGCGCTTCCAGGATTGCCGCTGTTGAGAGATGTGATGTACCCCAGGTTGGGTGGCCTTCACATGGTGGGTTCAGTCCTAAAACGGAGGAATCCCAACCTTGGTGGACTGAAAAAAAACTTCTTGTCCTGACAGCTTATGGCTGTTTGCTGGTAGAGGACGAGAGCTGCAATCCATGGAACAGTTGGAGAAATGTCAGTCGAGTCTCGTAACTTCAGGCGGGCACAGTTTGGATATAGAAGCAATACAATAATTCGCTGGATATGAGCTTATAGCCACAGCGACTGCACACAGGCTTATATTCATCATGTCAGACATTACAATTCTTAGATGCCATCCTACAACCACAGGTGAGCTGTAGGAAGACAACCAAGCTTACAGCTAGAATTGAACTGCAACTTGCACCACAAATAGACAAAGCTTGACAGCCTCCGCATCCAACACCGGGCTGGCAAGACAAAATATGACTCACGTATTGAGACTCTGCTTCAAAACATCATGTGCCGGAGGGTGATGACCTGAAGTAGCAAGTGTTATCAATCTACCTGCATCTAAAATGGAGACTTTGCTCCACACCTGATGAGCACATCACATGCTCTCTGGCGCGTGGAAGCTTGAAATGAAACCCCCTCATAAAGCAGGTAGTTAGGTGGGCAATGGCCTGCCCTTACTGTTCTTGCTGACTCTTCGGCGGTCACTCATAAATGTGCGCTGAGCCTGTCCTTCCATGCTTGAAACAGTCCCGATAAGAAGCACCGCCATGTTGTTCCATACAGTACGGGCCACCAAGGCTATTCCTGTGGAGCGACACATGGGCAGAAGCTGTGGTACCATTTTGGCTGCAACAGGGCATAGGGCAAGGTTAATTCACTCACTCAAGACCGAAGTGTAAAACTTGCAAGGCTGTGAAACTCCACGAGACTTACCTCTGGCTTCTTCTCACGGCCAGGAGTCTTGTACAGATCCTCATCACCACGGCGTGCCGGTGACTCTGCCGGGAAGTTCGGACGTCCAGGCACCCCACCAGTGATCTTGTCATGGCGGGCACTTTCAAAGATTACAGTGAAACCATCGGCCTTGCCCCAATCACCAAACTTCGGCACACTTCGGTCCGGCTGGAGCATATCAACAGACGATGCATTAGGAATATGGAAATCTGAGATCAAGATGATGCAAAATCGTGAGACCAAAGACAATGAGCTGCTCCTTACAGTATCATTTGCCCTTCCTCCTGGTCGTAACCTGCTTGGGGTTGGGGGCGCAAGTACTGGATCCCCTGCAGTCCTTGCAGGAGAACTTGGCGACGGCCTTCCAAACCGCTGCTGATAAACTGGAGGGTGCACTGGTGACTGATTTCCATGCGAGCTGCCATGCGCGCTACCATGGGCGCTGCCGTGCCCACTATCCCCATTACTTCGATCACTTCCAACACCTCCAGATCCTGTTCTTCCAGGTCCAACCCCACCTATAACTCCACCTGAGCCAGGGCGAGGAGGCTGACGAAGATCTGCCTGGGGTCGACTTGCTATAGGTTCAGATCCAGCTCGTCGGATTGGGTCAGGAACGGGATTACGACCATCATAGGGGTTGTTGCGACCAGGAGCCTCAACAGGCCGGCGCAAATCACTTTCCTCTACACTGGGCTTCCGATCATGCCGACCCCGCGGTGCTGCAGGCCCTGGGGCAGGGGGATTGCGTATACCAAACGCCTCAGGGTTCTCAGAAGGGTCATTAGGGTTGAACGCTCTCCCTCTCCCAAAAGCAGCAGGATTCTCAGATGGATCATTAGGGTTGAACTGGCCTCGTCCAAACGCCCCAGGGTTCTCAGCGGGATCATTGGGATTCACCGGCTTCCCTCCTTTCCCTGCTCGGGCATGGTCAAACACGGCCGTAAAAGGCATGTGGTCATTGGCATCCCAGTTGCCAAACTTGGGAACATGAGTAGGACGCTTCTGCAAAGCCAAGCAACAAAAAAAAAATGTCAACACCAATGTACACCCCACAGAAACGGATCCTGCCGCAAACATTCACGGCTTCCACTCAACAACGCACACGCCAATGTAGCTAATCAGGCGATCTCACAACCATCAGTAAATTCGACACACTAAACGACGCATGGGCCGCGAAACAACCGCGGACCCTAACCACATTCACACCACAGCCCTGTCCAAGGCATCCACAACACAAACATCCAATCCCTCCCGGGCCTACAGCTCCAAACAGATAAACCTCGACCACATCCGCTTGAAGCAGCCGGTAGTAAACCAAACAGAAGCAACTCAGGCACAAACTCCTTACAGCTGCCATGGCCGAAACTTCTCAACTCCAACTCCCTCAACCTCTGTTCCTGTTCCTCCTCCTCCGCAGAAGCCAGAGTACAGCACACGCCGCTACACCACTCACACGCTCGAACACCGGCTCTCCGGAGCTCTCCTTCCCCAGCTCGATCGGCCTGCCAGTCTCAGCCTTCACATCCCCGTCCAGGAACCCCAACCCGTTGCAGCGCCTGGATCCGGCCCTCACCCTGCGATGCTGAACCCCGGAGCCGCGTCCAGATCCAAGATCCTGATCCTTCCCCCCCAATTACACATACGGCTAGCTGCGGCTCGATGTCTGCGTCTCCGAATTCCAACGCCGGATCCGGCACATTGCACGCAGCGGCAGGCGCGAAGGAGGAAGGATGTGGCGGGAGGGAGGCGGAACACAACCCCACACCACCTGACCAAATAGCTTCAGCTTGAGCTTCCGGCGTCGGATCCGGGGAACGCTCAATAGAGAGAGGAGGAGGAAGCAAGCTAGCCGGCCCCGCCCAGGCTGCGAGCGAGCTAAGATAAAGAGGAAAGCGCCCGCCGCAGCGCCAGCGACTCGACTCATCAGCTCCGCTCGCCTCGACTCGGTTTAGACAGAGCATGGCCATGTGTGCAGAGAGCGCATGGTCCGCACACGGCTTCATCTTGCCTCCATGTTGACAACGGAACCCCACGCAGTTTACACGCGTTAACCTTGTTGACCTCGCACACCTCGGTCAACGTGACGTTGTCTACTTTCTTCACAGAGTCCACATTGATGTGTATGTACATACGCTGTCCACCAGTCTTCCCTTCCATCCAAGGCACGCTAGTAAAGTATTATACGTAGGAAAAATGACCGATATTCTCCGGCCCTGTTTACCATTTTCAACATCTGCTGTTGGGGAGGCACTCCGACAGTTCGATTCGCTTGCCGGCACTCGCGTCTTTCTATCCCGAACTCTGCTCATAGTATATTCACGAGTGCAAGTTCAACGGGTTTGCAAATGTTGTTCGAATGCAAGTTCCACCGTACTATGGTGCCATGTGGCATTGTTATAGGGCATGTTAAAAGTGGACTTTTAGAACGTTCAGGCTGGCCTGGTAGGAGCTTTTAGACTTCCTTTCTTAATGCCAGCATGCTATCCGAAATATATGAAAACAAATATTTTTTGTTCTATTACTATTTTTTAATCCTCGATTAAAAGAACATCATTAGTAGCTTGCTACATGCCTTCCACAGCATGTCAACAATATGTGCCACATCACCAATGCCCTCACATTCGTAATTCATGCCACGTCAGCAATTCAAGACAAACATCAGCAACCCAACTAGGTAGGGCACAGGTTGCACCGCTACAATATGGTGGACAAGTCCCTCATTACAAGGACAATTCCAACGCACATCAGCAACCCAACCAAGTAGGGCACAGGTTGCACCGGTACAATATAGTGCACAAGTCCCTCATTATAAGGACAATTATAACATACGTTTGCGATTTGCGGCACATCAACAATCTATCCGGGTGGGGCACAGGTTGCACTGTTACAAAATGGTGTAAAAGTCCCTCGTTGTAAGGACATGTGCACATGTTTTTTAATCGCACATGTTTTTTAATTTCTGACCCATGTGCTGACATTCACGGGTAGCCTACGCATTTGTGCCACAATCTTCCCTTCTAAAACCTTATACAAAATATGTAAGCTTATAAATTGAAGACACTAACACAATATCCATGGGACTTAAGATGACTTTATCCCCCTTCAAAGGAGGTACTATGGAGTGAAGGTGAATAATCGAGACTTCAGGTCCCCGAGACAACAACTCCTTTTATCATCCGTTGATACCCATTTCGGCACCCCCGTCAGCTCTTCTTAATACAGTCCACCCTCCCTAATTGCTACCTCCATAAATGGGAAACCTCTCTAATTGGGAGCTAAATCCTTGTTCCCTTGAATGTGCAAAGGGCTAAATGGTAAATCAATTGAGAATTTTTTAGAAATTAGGTTAAGACATTCAATACATTTTTTCATCTC
Organism: Anthoceros angustus; assembly: GCA_010909165.1. NCBI lineage: Eukaryota > Viridiplantae > Streptophyta > Anthocerotopsida > Anthocerotales > Anthocerotaceae > Anthoceros > Anthoceros angustus. Next base: position 1,033,714 of record MU008160.1, read on the forward strand.
TAATTGAAAATATTATATATAGTAATTCTAGATTATAATGATTAAATTATGCTAAATCTAAAGTTCATATTTATATCATTGTTGTGTTCACATATGTCTAGTATTGTGTTTTTTCTTGGTAAGTGCTTTCTTGTCTATTTGTCTTTTTCTTGTCTAAGTTGTCTAGTCTTAGTTATTTAAGTTGTCTTCTTGATTATGTAAGTTCCATTCTTCATGCAAGTTGTTTCTTTGTTGTTTATATGTAAGTTGTATTCTTGATGCAAGTTATTTTCTTATTATTCCTTGATGCAAATGTGTTGATCTTTTCTTTTCGTAACGTAGGAATCATGCAGCCTCGTAAACATTACTCCTTATCAAAAAAGCAGAAGAAAGAGATTTGTGAGTATCATGCTTTCATGAGATTTGCGAGTATCATGCTTTCATGTTTCACAAAAAAAGAGTTATGCGGATGGGCAAGTGAGGGGTTTTCAATACTAGTTTCTACAAGTGTCCTGTCTCAAACTCTTATCAATAGTGCACATTTTTTGGCCCTTATCATTGCTCAAACAATTAACTTCATGGAAATGAAGAGATGTTGGGAATAAAGCCAACCTCTAGTTAAAGTAGGGTTGAATGAATCGTTGCGTAGGCTGAGTATATAGACATAACAAACAACCAATTTTGTACTCTTTTTCATTATTAAGCATAGAAGAGTTTTGTGTGTGCATGCGCTTGTGTGACCTCTGCAAAGCAAATATGATATCAGAGCCTCCGATCGCTCTCTTCATTCATGATACCTTGAGAAATGCCGAAGCAGGGCGGTTCTGGTAGAGGGTCAAATAGAAGAGGCAACAGTGGTCGCCGTGGCATACGACCCCCAACATCATCACAGACTGCTCACCAGAGTGAATAGTGTCTACATGTTGACACAATACTAGACCTCTACAAACAGGACCACCCCCACCTTCGGCTAAGAGACCTTGCGGACACACACTTAGGTGGAGAGGAGGTGCAGCGTCAAGCACACCTCTGAGCAGAAAGAAATCGTGAAGTCGATTCTCTGAACAAGGCCGTGCAGCGAAGGACAAAATCCTAACTTGCTCTGTCACGGGACCCTCTAGATCATGCCCGCTTGTTGCTCAAAGACCTTCTTACGCGATCGATCCCCTCACCCTACATCCAGTGAGGGTAGTTAGAGCATTTCTAACAAAATCTATGCAGCAACCATTAGGGTGGAGAAAACTTTGTCGTGTCTACTTTTAAATAAGGAAGTTCTAAAGAGTCAAGTCGACGATCTGGATTATCTTTTAGGACAGGCAATCTCTACAAGCTCCAACACAATTCAGCAACAAATCGGTGAAGTCGCCGACTTCCCCTACACGCGGTGAAGGGGCACAAGACGTCTCAGGGTGATCTACGCATCGCCGGCAAGCTGAAGATGTGTGGGTGACCAGCACATGTCGACCTGACCTCCACCAACTGCGAGCTTCACCACGTCCCTTCAACATCCAGGACCTGCATCGTTTCACCTGAAATGGATGCCCAAGACAATTAGTCTTTGCTCTAGGTCAAAAAATATTGACATATAAGGTGATAGTCATACTTACCTCTTCTGCAATTGTTGCACCCCCACCTTGGCTAAGAGACCTTGCGGACACACACTTAGGTGGAGAGGAGGTGCGTAAGCACACCTCCGAGCGAGAAAGAAATCGTGAAGTCGATTCTGAACAAGGCGCAAGCAGGACAAAATCCTAACTTGCTCTGCGGGACCCTCTAGATCATGCCCGCTTGTTGCTCAAAGACCTTCTTCGAACGATGCGATCCCCTCACCCTACATCCAGTGAGGGTAGTTAGAGCATTTCTAACAAAATCTATGCGAACCATTAGGGTGGAGAAAACTTTGTCGTGTCTACTTTTAAATAAGGAAGTTCTAAAGAGTCAAGTCGACGATCTGGATTATCTTTTAGGACAGGCAATCTCTACAAGCTCCAACACAATTCGAAGAACAAAATCGGTGAAGTCGCCGACTTCCCTACACGCCAGTGAAGGGGCACAAGGCGTCTCGGTGATCTACGCATCGCCGGCAAGGCGAAGATGTGTGGTGACCAAAGACATGTCGACTGACCTCCACCATGCGAGCTTCACCACGTCCTTCAACATCCGGGACTGCATCGTTTCACCGAAATGGATGCCCAAGACAATTAGTCTTTGCTCTAGGTCAAAAAATATTGACATATAAGGTGATAGTCATACTTACCTCTTCCGCAATTGTTGCACCCCCACCTTGGCTAAGAGACCTTGCGGACACACACTTAGGTGGAGAGGAGGTGCGTAAGCACACCTCCGAGCGAGAAAGAAATCGTGAAGTCGATTCTGAACAAGGCGCAAGCAGGACAAAATCCTAACTTGCTCTGCGGGACCCTCTAGATCATGCCCGCTTGTTGCTCAAAGACCTTCTTCGAACGATGCGATCCCCTCACCCTACATCCAGTGAGGGTAGTTAGAGCATTTCTAACAAAATCTATGCGAACCATTAGGGTGGAGAAAACTTTGTCGTGTCTACTTTTAAATAAGGAAGTTCTAAAGAGTCAAGTCGACGATCTGGATTATCTTTTAGGACAGGCAATCTCTACAAGCTCCAACACAATTCGAAGAACAAAATCGGTGAAGTCGCCGACTTCCCTACACGCCAGTGAAGGGGCACAAGGCGTCTCGGTGATCTACGCATCGCCGGCAAGGCGAAGATGTGTGGTGACCAAAGACATGTCGACTGACCTCCACCAGCGAGCTTCACCACGTCCCTTCAACATCCAGGACCTGCATCGTTTCACCTGAAATGGATGCCCAAGACAATTAGTCTTTGCTCTAGGTCAAAAAATATTGACATATAAGGTGATAGTCATACTTACCTCTTCTGCAATTGTTGCACCGCCCCACACCCCACTCCCTACATGAGCCAGGTTAGTGTTATCCACATTGATAGGAAGCAATAGGACGTGTTAGTGGCCATCTTCCTCTGGTCTTACCCACGAGTAGTGGCCCCTACGCATGTCCAAAGGTTCTGTCAATAACCTCTACAAGGACACCCCCACCTTGGCTAAGAGACCTTGCGGACACACACTTAGGTGGAGAGGAGGTGCAGCGTCAAGCACACCTCTGAGCAGAAAGAAATCGTGAAGTCGATTCTCTGAACAAGGCCAGGTGCGCAAGCAGAGGACAAAATCCTAACTTGCTCTATGCAGGACCCTCTAGATCATGCCCGCTTGTTGCTCAAAGACCTTCTTCGCAACGATGCGATCCCCCTCACCCTACATCCAGAGCTGAGGGTAGTTAGAGCATTTCTAACAAAATCTATGCAGCAACCATTAGGGTGGAGAAAACTTTGTCGTGTCTACTTTTAAATAAGGAAGTTCTAAAGAGTCAAGTCGACGATCTGGATTATCTTTTAGGACAGGCAATCTCTACAAGCTCCAACACAAAAGAACAAAATCGGTGAAGTCGACTTCCCTACACGATGAAGGGGCACAAGGCGTCTCGGTGATCTACGCATCGGCAAGGCGAAGATGTGTGGGTGAGCACATGTCGACTGACCTCCACCAACTGCGAGCTTCACCACGTCCCTTCAACATCCAGGACCTGCATCGTTTCACCTGAAATGGATGCCCAAGACAATTAGTCTTTGCTCTAGGTCAAAAAATATTGACATATAAGGTGATAGTCATACTTACCTCTTCTGCAATTGTTGCACCGCCTACACCCCCACTACATGAGCCAGGTTAGTGTTATCCACATTGATAGGAAGCAATAGGACGTGTTAGTGGCCATCTTCCTCTGGTCTTACCCACGAGTAGTGGCCCCTACGCATGTCCAAAGGTTCTGTCAATAACCTCATACAACAACTCCAAGGTCTTACCCTTAATCCTCGTCCCATGGCTACTAATCCTCCACCCGCTCAAACAAATGCTAGCCTTGTTTTTACATCTAAGCTGAAAGAGAAAGACCGCTTTAATGGGACTAAGTACCAGGTCTGGAGGGTGTGCATGAAGTCGACCTTAGTCGCTCGGGGAATATTAGCCCAACTCAATTGCAGTGGCACTTTTAATTGGAGGTCTGGATGAGGTTCTAGTACATGATGTCGAGTATCTCATCAGTTGAACGGAGATATGGGATCTGCTTACCTCCATATATGGAGTAAGGAACATTCTTACCTTATGTGCTCCCCCGGGCCGATTGGAGAGGTACATGGCAGCCCTGAACCAGAAGGTGACGGACCAGCAGCAATGGAAGAAAGAAGAGCAAAAGTTGCTGGTCCATCTGCGAAGGGCAGAAGGAGAATCCCGAGCCTTGACGGGACAGTTGGCCGCCCTACGAAGGGAACATGAGATAGAACGAGCCAACGAGAAGCAGCGGCTTCAGGAGCTAGCAAAAGCCTCCCTAACGGCTTCTAGGGATGCTGCCAAGGCCAAGCTAGAGGGTCTCAGGGATGGAACGGCCTAACAGGTGACTAGGCACGCCCGACTACTAGAGAACCTCCGGAGACGGGAGTACCGAGTTCTCAGGGCCCGCGTGGAGGAGGCCATCCAGCAGGTCGACTCGGACTGGCCTGCGCGGAGCTCTAAGGCGGTGGGTGCACCACGGCCGAGGTTGCGGGGCCACCAGAGGAGTCGGAGGGGACCTGGAGGGAAGAAGGTCTCGGAGAAAACGTGGCGGCAGGGAACTTGGGCGCCCTGTTTGGGGATGAGAGCAGCAGCGAGGAGGGCCCGACGGATGGAAGGCGGCTGAGGGAAGACGGCGGAGCAGCCACGACGGAGCAAGAGGTAGGTCCTCTGCACCCAGTGCCCAGCATGGAAGGTGTATGGGAAGGTGGTCCAGAGGAGGGAAGGCCGGGAAGGGACAAAGAGACGGCGCAGGGGAACATGGGTCAGGGGGACAAGTAGTCAGCAATAGCCTCACCACCGTAGATGTAGATAGGACCACGCCGGGGGCTGGGGCCACTCGCGCGTGCGTAGTTAGCTGGCAGCAGGACCAATTTAGGAATGTAATAAAGGCACTACCTCGGAACGTAGTATAAGAGGGGGGTTGCCATCCCAGTAATGTGATCTTTCTTTTGGGGTTGATGCCGCATTATACTTACAAGCTTTTGTGAGTCCAGTACTAATGCAAGTCCCGAGTCACCAAGCGGGCGGACTACTCTGGAGAGAATTATCCAGGTTCTGGTGACGGACCCTAACGCGTGGTGGTGAGTGCAGGTGTGGAGAAACCGGGACCCCTGCTCTTCTAGGGCGGGATCCCGACGGCCAGCAGACCGGAGCGGGCATAGAGAGCCAGTCACCAGGAGGGCGTGTAGAGCCTGGACTAGACAGACTGGTGGTCGCAAACACGGAGGTGCTGCAACCCACACACCAGGACACGCAAATTCAATTAGGCACCTCTGGGGGCGGACGAGGTCGACAAGAGTGGAACGGCGAGAGAGTCACGAGTGAGAGGGAGAGAACACTGGGACGAGAACGAGTCCTTAAACGTTCGGCCATACCGGGCTTGTACAGTAATGTACCGGTGAGACATGAAGTAAGTTGCGCGGCTATAGCTAGGTGACTGATATGGACGCTGAGGGTGTAGAGGATAATACGAACCTCGGTCTAGTTCCTCTAGCCCTACGCTCTAGTGCTCCGGTGCCCGCCCGGTAGAGTTCGCGCAAGGAAGGCGCGTGAGGCGGACTATGTCGTCCGCAATTGTGGGTTGTGGGAAGGCTACCAAACGCAGCAGAAGGGTAAGTTAGACAAACCGAGTAGGAAACCGCAAGCAGACGGAAAGGTCATTCCCTTGGGACCGGACCCCATACCACAAGGACACGGGATTAGTGTACGCCCGACTGGCCGTCAGCGAAAGTAGTACCACAGCAGTTTACGCTCCTCCTGTGCTACATGGGCGAAGATGATCCGTCCCCAGTCCGCCCGCTTGCCCCTCATGAGGGCATGCAGGAACACCAAGAGGTTATCCCCCAAGTGGTCTACCTTGATGAGCATGTTCCAGTGGACTATGATCTTGGCCACTGCCCTCACTTGTCGGTCCTTTAGGTCCGACGTCAGCCACCCGTTGGAAGACCTCTGGGCGTTCTGCTAAATTGGAAAGTCCGGCCCTCGCCGCCTCCAGCTTCCTCTTCCCCTTCAGGGGCTCCGGCAGCACCCCTCCGACCTCCTCCGCAGGCTGGTTGTACGCCGCCCGAAGGACCTCCACTGTCCGATGCTTAGGGTCCTCCCTCAGGCTCTTCGATCGGGCGGTCTTGTTTGCTGCTGCCAGCATCTTCAGAGCGTACTCCCAAACCAGGGCCATGCTATCATACATCCAGACCGCCTAGAATATGTCCAGGTGCCACTCCTGGACGAGCTCACCCGCCTCCTCCCGCTAGGGGCAAAAATCGGCGTAGCGCCGGGTGATGATGTTTTTCTCTACCAGCATCCAGGGCTCCAAAACCTCCGCCGCCTTCTTGGGAGCCATGCCTCCTCACCGCTCATCTTGCTGCTGGAATAGTCCCGGCGTCGACACAACTTGCCGCGTCCTTAAACTCCGAGGGAAAAAGCACGCCGAGTCGATGCGGGTCCTCTAGAACACTGCGTTCGAGATATGGAAGAAGGAGCGCTAGAGGGCTGGGTGTCTAAGTACGAGACACTGAGAAAACTGCCAAAACGCCGTGTCAGGAGGTGTTCTTTTCTCAGCTTTAGTGTGGCGGGCGTAATCGATGCGTGGGAAGATGTCCTTTCGTTGCCAGTAACTGCCACCTCTTTGCATCTTGTACTGCAACTTCACGCCCGCCGTCTTCTTGGCGCATGTCCTTGGGTCGTGACTACCTGTCTATTACGGTTGCTGACAATTCTGGGGTTTTGGCCCGCTGCATGTTAGACAGGGGCCAGCGTCCACGTGTCACTCTTCCTAAATTACATTCCGCGCTGTCGGGCCACCCAGGGTCCCTCCTCCTGTCCTTCCCCTCCGGAGTTACTCATCTTGCTAATCGATCCGAAGGGGGGTCAAAGCATCCGTCCCTTGTCCACACAAATACCCCTTCGACTTGCTTCATGTTTTCGGACACTTTCCGTTTGCCCTTGCCCTTTTTGCTCAATCCTGCTGCCACATGTTTCTTCTGCTTCGACAAGTCTCAAGCCTCCCACTTCACAAAGATCTTGTTCACGTTATCCCATACCTTTCCTTCTAGCTTTGCTATGCATAAGATGTGTGTCCTGTTGTCTACCTTGTTTTGTTTGTAAGCATCATCTTCTCGTCCTTCATCATCTTCGATGAGACCTAAAACTTTACACAGGTTAAAGTTCTAATTCATTGACATATGCACGGCATCACCCTTGGCAATTAGCAGCTCATCTCTAAGGTATCTCACTTGCTCGATAAATGACATTTTCCGCCATTTGTTCGACATGGTATTGTGATCAATTGCCAAAATCTTATCTCCTGTATGGTCAGCCCACAATACACATCTGCCTCTAGCCATTTGAAATGCTTTTTCACCGATGATATGTCCACCAAATGCTGCATATCCACAAAGGTGTGGTTCCTACCTAACACACCCATAATGTACTTCTTTGTCCTGGCCTTGGCCTCCTGCAAGCTAGATTGTCCCCATGCCACCGTCCACATGTCAACCTTCCGCAATTACGACCCACTCCTTCGAACTTGCCTTTCTCGTCTCCACAGGACCTCCTCTGGACCTCCTCTGGTCCCCTTTTATGGTAGAGTTGTCATCGCGTTGGCGTAGTTGGCCTTATTATCCACACTTATCCATTATTTTAGCAGACAAATCCTCACAAAAAAAACAGAAACTCCTATAAACTGACTTGAAGGGAGGTCGAAGCATTCGTCCCTTATCCGCAGCTGCCTATGCCTTTTGACTACTCTGTCCTCGTTATCAACATCATTTACCACGACATTCGCATCTAGGGTACCCACTCCCTGCATGACTACACCACTTGGTAAAACACCTCCCCCTTGATACAAATTTTGTACGCCATTGTTCTTCTAGCGCCTGTGCACCTGTCGGGGCTTCCCGCTATCCTCGCCTCCCCCCGAACGTTCAATGGTTAAGCCTGTTACCTCTGTGTCCATGGGCCGCAATTGCCTCCACCTCCAATTCCTCTAAGTCCCTGGATGGTGCATGGCGTGACGGGCTGTTACCCTCATCCCCTAGGCCTGCAAATTCCCATTCCCTCCTACTTGCCATTATGATTCTTCGTCTTCCTGCACTTCCACCAGTTGCATGCACGCAAGCCACAGGTACCTATCCAGGTCATGCAGGTGTGGCCTACAGTGCTCCAACTACACCTAGACCACAACGTAAACACATGAATAGCAGAGATCAAGGACTTGCCTGGGGATCGTTCAATGACAAAGAAAAAGCCCCCGAGTGGGAGAGAAATGTAGGGGTAGCCGTGTAGATGTAGGAGTAAATTCACCAAAAGAATTTGGCAACAAGGCAAAGATTGCTTCTTCATATTATTTGAGCATAATACGTTCTAATTTTATTGCTATAAATATTTTGTTTCAACCTACCATAAAAAGTAGCCATCTATATCATATACAAACACCATGTGTTAGGTACCTATTCAATAAAATTTTTAACTTATAACATACCTTAGCATTGTTATGTAACGGATTGGCTAGTTGTTGGTTTATCATGATTATGTTGGTGAAACACGAAGATATTTGGGCTTTTGACATTTGCGGTCACAATTCTGGCTTCGAATGCCTTCCTCGAAGTTCCAGAGTGGTTGCTCGAGTGCAGCGAATTTGCCACTGTGGAGGTGCGTGGTGTGAAGGTGTAATGTGCGTGCGGTATGAAGATGTCAGGGTGGTGAACTGCTTGCTCTAAAGTGGCCAGGACGGGACGACGTTCAGGCTGAGGGTTTGTGACAGTGCTAGAAGAAAATGGGAGGTGCTCATTGTGGTGCGCTGGTGGGAGGAGGGCTGGGAACTGCAACCTCAGCTATGCCTCCCAGGTCAAGGGTACTGCAGTCACTTGTGAACGTTAGGGGATCGTGGAGAGCTGCTCGGAATCCCCAGACGCTTGCCTGCAGATGCACGTACCGGCAGAGCAGCAGCGACGGCAGAAGCCCTCCGCAGGAAGCAGTTCTCAAGGCAATTACAGGTGTGTACGTCTTGTAGGGCGAGCGATGTGCACTTGCTGGTTTGTTTGCTGCGAAGATGGTGGTCCGTTTGCACAAAGCAGGGAAGGGGGAAGAGGTAGGGAGTGGAGGTCTCTCTCACCATGGTGTGCAAAACGGATGCATTGCCGTGCAGAGGTGTCCAAAGCCGAGGGTAGGCTTGCCCAGACCACGAATGTGGTGATGGGCGTCACAGCGTCTGAAGGGTCTGGGAGAGAGGAATGGAGGGTTCTCGATGAGAAGGTGTGCATGCGAGGTGTTATTTCTTGTGCTGAGGAGGTTAGCTCGAGGGGAATCCGGCAGAATGATGTGATGTCATGTATTGCTTCGCAGGTTAACTCGTACCCGATGACACGAGGGTTTACAGCAATCGGTGTTGGAGGGGATGATTTTGTTCAGGCTATGGTGCTGGCCGTCGAGTCTGTCCTCCAGAATCCAGTGCCAGAGGTACCGGCCATTCGGGGTTGATGTATCGTCTTCTAGATTTGTGAGATGATGGAATAGCATGTATTCATTTCGTCCACAAGGAGCGGGTTTGGTCCTGTGCTGACCCTAGCATGCATGTGCCCAGGAATTTGTAAGTCGAAAGGTATCAGCTAAGGGCAAATATATTTCTGTGAACATCGGACCTGTGCTTGTGGAATCCAGTGAGCAGGTAAGGTCCGTCTCTTTGGTGCTTGAGATAGGTTCCAGATGTGTGAAGAGACCGGATACTGCAGGGTTCTCCGAATAACATGTTTCTCGTTCAGGTATGCGAAGTTTATGATGCCATGAAGAGGGATGTGCGGATGAAGTATTTCCTGTAGTCGACCTCGTATCTACGTCCCCACATTCAGTCAGTCTGAGACCTGCTTCGAGCCCAGACATAGCTTTGATCAAGTAAGCAATCCAGTTCTGAACCCCGAGTCAAGGGCCCTGCTATTTTTCTTGGTGAAGTGTACTTGTTGCTCCCCCTGTCTAAGTGAAGGGTTTATGGGTCCCCATGAATTTCACTGATCGGAGTGGTTCGCTGTGCATCAGATTCGTGTGCTACAAGTTCCACCCGGCCTAGATCTGGATTTAAAACGTCTGGTGGCCGGAAAATGCTCCCTTTCACTGCGCTGTACATACTTTTCTCCCTTTTGTGTTGGAAAATGCGCTCGTAGTTTTGGCGCTTGGGCTCTGCTCGGTTCCTTGTCCTCCTTTTAGTCAATAGGAAGTTGCCCGTGATGTTCATTCAATCTCCGCGAGATCCGAGAAGATTTTTGTCTCAACTTAAAAACAAGGCCACATGCAGTGTATCTCGTGTTCTCATGAGATCAGCCCTCCCCGAGCTGTTGGCTGGATAAGGGGCAGCAAGAGGACCAGTGTAACACACAGGTATAACAGTCACCTTCAAAGAAAGTGGCCGCGTGGGACCAGAGGGAGGGTACTATAGTGACATCCTTCAGCAGTTGTGTAACAGTCTTCGCCCAAAGGAAAATCTTGAATGAGACCCATGGGACGGGAGGCTTCAGGCTAGGATCTCCAGTAACTTCTCCCAGCCTCAAAGAAAAAGCTTCGAAGGGAGGCAAGATAGACCGGGAGTTCGCAACCTTCCTGTACCTCCCACCTTCATCGTACTGTACTCTTCTTTTCTCTCTCTCTCCACGGCTCCAAGTTCTGCATGCTTGTTCGCCCTTACATACTGAAATACCCATACTACATCGACACCAGGTGTCTCCCAGTCCCTTACAGCATCTCACAGCAGCTATGTGGGGAGCAAGTCGAGTCGAGTCGAGTCGAGTCGAGTTGAGTCGAGTCGGAGTTTCCAAGCATTCTGTCCGTGTACATATCAGAATTCTGGAGATGGCTGGCTTGAGCTCGCTTTGCAACAATCTGTATGTCGTTACATACCTTGGTGAGGACAAGAACTTTGTGGCAAGGACGAGGATTCAAGGTTCGTATGTCCATGTCGCAAGTTTAGGTACATGAGTGTGGCGTGTACTGTACTGGCTAATGTACATACATGTCTTGCAACGAGTACGTGCCACACGCTTTCGTGTTGATGTTCCGACATACATACTGTACACGGTTGACAAAGTCCAAGGCCTTGGCCGAGCAATATGGATGGAAGATGGAAGTTCAAGGGCGGCAGAGCCAGGCCTTTCCTAATTCAGGTACTACCTGCGAGTAGCCTACTGACACACACAAGCACACACACGCCTTACACGCCTACACCTCTGTGTAAAAGGTGTACTTGTGGGGTCTCTCGCTGCTTGCCCCTAAACCTGGACAGAGGAACCATCAGGCATCAGGTCTCGTGAAAATAATGGTATACACAAGAGACTGGATGACGCAGGCCACCATGAGGCCGACATTGCTGCAGGGTTCGTGAAGAGAAGAGAAGAAGAGAAGAGTCCAACATGGGAAGCTGTAATGCAATCTTGGAGCTGGCAGCCCTAAGGCTGGAGGTGTTGCTGCTCGAGCAGCATCCAGTTGCAGCCGCACAAATCATGGCCCAGTACCTGACGCAGAAAGTGCTATGCCGAGCCCTGGACGCTCCTGACCTAGACAAGCTGCCTCGGATGTGAGCTAGCAAAACTTCCCTTCCTCCAAGCCTTATCCAGCCGGTAGAAGATATCACCTCGTAGCATTCTGAACACCTTCCCTCCTCGGGGAAGGAAGCAGCAGCAAAGAGTGACCTGCCTGCCTCATGTCGTGCTGTGCATGGCGGTCCGACCTGAATCAAGCGAAATGCTTGACTGCGTGCGGCGGATTACTCCAGCCCTCACATCACATGCTCCAATCCGCGGATGCACGAAGAGTACCAAAAAGCACGGCAATCACCGCGGCGAGGCAGGCTGGAAGCCGAGCAATCTTTTGGCCCTCTGAAGTCGGAATTCCCGGGAATCGTCCAACCTCTCAACCGCAAGCCGCTGCCCCTCCTGCGGCTCTCCGTCCCGCGGCTGCTTCGCGTCCTGCTGTCGAGGCCGTTCAAAATCGGCCTCCTTGGCAACCAGGGCCACCTGAGCCAGCACCTGCGGCGGCAGGGCCTCCTGCCGCCGCTGCGCTCTCTTGCCGCGCTTATCAACCGCAAACTGCGCCCAATCCAGGCGCAGCGTGCAGGGCTTGCACATCTCGATTGCATAGGCGCGGGCATACTCCTTGCACACCTTCCGCCCGCACTCCTCCGCCGTCTTGCCGTACACCAGGCGGTGCAGCGCGTTCATGTGACTGCTCTGCTTCACGTCCATCTTGGTGTAGCTCAACCTGGCCTTGAAATTCTTGGGATCCGGCGGCTGATCAAACAGCTGGAAGAGCTTCCAATCCGGCATGGCGTCCCGCTGCGCCGATCTGTGCCTCAAGATGTCCACATTCCCCGAGGGCAATCCCAGCGCAATTGCCATCTCCTTGTTCAGCGGGCCCGCGGGCACGATGGAGGACTCGATCCGCAGCTGCTCGCTGCGCAGATACGGCAGCACCTTGCTCTCCAGCAGCATCTCGTGCTGGTAGCTCACACTCGCAGATTGCCCCGCATGCGCCTTCCCCTCCTCCATCTCCCTCTCCCTCCCCCTCCCCCTCTCCCTTTCCAACTCCGGCACTGCTTCATCTTCATTTTCCGATTCTGATTGCGTCTGCGAAGGCGAGTCGGCCTGAGGCAGAGGCAGCGGCAGAGGCAGAGGGTGAGGAAGAGGCCGATCTGGAAGCCAGTTCGGCAAGCCGCTGCTCTCCCCCGTTGCCGGTGTCCTTGCCCTCGTCGTTGCCGTTAGCGTTGCCATGGTTGCGCAGCGAGCCTCGCGCAAGTCGCCCTCCGCCACATGAACGGGGTGAGCAATCCCTGAGGAGTCGTTGCTTTAGATCCAACGGTCTAACCAGGTCGCTGAGACCTAGCTGGCTCGCTGTCCCCTGCCTATTTGTTTTATCAACAACCCGACTCCTTTCTTTATGCGTTACCGACCTTGATCACCTTTTGCCATCCCCACATTTTCACGTGGACTGCTCTTTCACCGCCCTTCTCGCATATCATTTACGTTCTCCACGAATCAAAAGCCCGCTCTTTCCTCTCTCACACAAGATCGCTCTCTGCCCTCTCTTTCCCATAAGCCATAGGAAAAAGCGCCGTTCCAAAGCGCTTTCTCGCGCGTTGGAACAGCCTCAACGATCGGGTGTCCCTTTATGAAGTGTCTTGGTCGAGCTGACCTAGAAGAACTCTTCTTCTAGGTCTACCACTTTGAAAGCCACCCACCACTACGTGTGTACTATCTTAGAAAGTCTATCCTCCTTATACTTATTGAAGTTTAGCTTACTCCATACCCGAGGCCGGGCCTAGGTCTTTTTGTGCAAGGTCCAGCCAATAAATCACAAGACAGCAAGAAAGGAGATAGATTGAGATAGCTTGGAGCACCTTCTCGTAATAGTAATGTTTCTTCGAGGAAGTAGCCAGTTTGCTTGTGCCTCAAGGACTCTCTCTATAAAACCGGCCGAGTCTTACACTACGAACAAAAAAAACTGGTAAACCCTCAAAAGAGAATTTAGGCTTTCTTTTAAATTATCGATAATTAAACTGAAAATTAATTTTTATTGATTACCAAGGACTGTATGCTATATATGTATGCATGTTGAAACAAGAAAAATTGTAACTTTGACATTCCTTTTTTTCTTACTCTCATGTCCAGGATTAGTACTCTCTCTTTAAAGACGGTTCTACAAAGTCAGAATACTTATGTATATCATGTGCATCATGGGGTTTTGGAAAATGTGTACCTGTAGGAGCAACTCTCGGCAACAACATAAGACAATGCAACATTCACCTCCTCAAATGTTACCTACTACCAAGACCAAAAGACCGGCCGTAAAGTGGTCTAAAGTATGGGATTTTTTAATTTGCGGATGCAAGAAAGAACAAGATAAAAAGATTTGGCTACTCGAAGGTGGAGGTGAAACAGGAGCACGCACTAGGAGCGATACAACAAGGTTGTATGCTGGAAGAGCTCAGCTAAAGTTTTCTTACCTAAGCACTATACACCTCTTGTCTTATGGACCTCTTTCAACTATCCAAGAAGAGGGGGACTCACATAAGGAATACACATTAGAGAAGGCACCATGTTATTATAAGAAAATATGCCTGCAAATGCGTGGGAGCCAAATTTTAACAACTACATATATTCAACGCTCTATGTAGCTGCTCACAATGGTAATGCGCATAATATTTCATGTACGCATCCTGTACAGTAAGGAAAGAAGAATGGAAATTTTCATACAAGGTGGATGTATCAACCTCTTCAACTAGAGCTTAATGGCAATTGTGAGAAAGATCACTAACTCACTGAGCATGCATGTCGGACCACTCTTCTCACTTTAAGTGCATCGTTACACTAAGCATGTTGGCAAGATCATTGACTCACTAAGCATGCATATCCGGCCACTCTTCTCACTTTCACTGTATCAGCACACTAAGCATGTAAGCATATCGACACACTCTTTCCATGAAGTGTTGGTGCCTACCATGAAGTGTTGGTGCATACCACGAAGTGGTTGATATTTCGATGCATCCTTCTAATCAAGAGAACGATGTCTCTGGTCATGTAGTTTAAGGTGAGCAACCCATAAGACAGGAATAAAGATAATAATGGCATTTTCATTATACTAGATAGCTAACTGAATTTAATTTTTTTATTTCTTTTTTTTAAGTTCTTTAATATCGTAGGTAGACATAGTTTGGGGCGCCCTTTAACCAAATAGTTTAATTTTTGGGAATTTTCTTCCAAACATCATGGGTCCCGCAATGCTGCTCGATTTTTGAAAAGACAAACTTATCGTGCCGATGTGTATGTTCCATACTTTCCTTTATTAGTTGTCTCCTCACAGTGCGGGGTACTACAATATGGCTTATTACGCAATGTGAACAGCCCTTCAGCTAGTGTATGTGCACACCCACTCTTGGGGTGTATGTACACGAGTCGAGATAAGACTCGATAAACCGGCCAGGAAAGCAATTGTCTACTCCATGCTTTGTGCTTGCTCCTAATAAGGAGCATTTGAGATGTCATGCTCTTGTTATTGTTGTTGTCTTGTTTTAATGAATTGTGACCCTTAGTAGATCAATCTCACTCACACCTAGTAGATCAATATGACCGTTCATCTACTGTGAGTGGCCGTTTGTTTATGTTATTGAGATTGCTACCTTGTGCCTCAGCTTTCTGGTCAGGGGTACGGTTGTGCATGATTTGTCTTGCTATTGATGCTGTGCTGACATTTTGCTACAGAAATTTTGGCCTAATCCATGGAATTCAATGTCCAGTTTGCCAGCCCACCGAGCCACAAACTTGTTGTTATCAAGACTCGTCATGTGACATTATTATCTCTTTGAATATATGAGAAGCATAAAGGTGAGAATATACGATATTTGAATAAGGGGATTGGAGGTGAGAAGCGAGTCGAGTTGTTTTTTGGCTTAAGAAGAGCCTTAGAATAAGAGAGAGGTTGTAAACTCACCTCCAGATGGACGAAAGATGATAGCCAAGGTGCAAAGGCCTGGATTATCATATGATACTATTGAACAAAGATACCCTTATCTTGAGACAAGGGGAAAGGAGTTGGAATAATTGAATTTATTGAAGGAAGAATTGGCAACCTTAAAGGAGCAAGTCACAGCGTTGAGCACAGATTCTGCTACTAAGAATTTGCAATGCTTTTTGATTGCGGGTGATTCGTGCTCCGAAAGGCTATAGGAAAAAGCAGCACAATGCGCTGTTTTCTCGCCTTTTAGCCGTTCTTCTCCTTGCTTACTTCCATTGCGCTGAAAATAACAAAGCAACAGAGCAGAGAAAAGGATATAGAAATATATCTCCATTTCTTTGTTCTTCCAGGGGAGATGAGAAGACAAAACCTAAAAAATCTAATGCGCTGTAGGTTGTAGGAGAAAGTGCTTTGCGTTTTATTTTAAAAACAAATTTTTTTAAAGCATTTTGAAGAACACATACCTATACAAGGCAATGGACCGTGCTCGCCGTGCTTTGAACTTGAGAATTTCTGGTCTTGGTAATGACATTGTTGCACCACTTGTGGCTACAAAGGAGTTTCTCAAAAGGCTAGAGGTCGATGTGGTCGTTCCTCGAGCCTTTTGGCTGGGAAAGGATCCTGGTAGGGAACGCATATTGATTATGACTTTTCACTCTATGGATGATCGCCTCCAGGTTATGAAGGCTAGGTCTATGCAATGGACAACTCAGTTATATATCAATGAGGATCTTACACCATTGCAATGGAAGACTAAGAAGGAGAACTTACTCGCTTTCAGAGCAGCTCGTGCTGCAGGTCAAGTAGCTTTGTTTCGTGGGGATGAATTGGTGGTGTTTGGCCCTCGTTCATGCAATTTCATTGACACTGTTGATTGATTGAAGATTATTTGTCTTGTTTTAATTTTACCTTTACATTCGTCCAGACAAATTTACCGCAATTTATGTAGTTATCATATTTCAGTCCCATGACGGAAATCATTCTTAGTGGACTTAAATGAAATTTCTTCTTCTTCTATAGCCATCCCCAAGCATTGCGGAATCCACAATTTGGCGGGCGAACCTGGTCATTACTTTTTGAATTCGTGGACGTATTGTAGTGGAATCTATTAATTGCATAAAGTGTTAAACACAAAAAACAAAATTATTTTCTTTTTTCTTAAATACTAAATATATTTTTAATTGGGAGAAGCAAATTTCAAACCTATCCAGAAAACCTTAATGGGACTTAGCATTCCAACTAAGTGGACTATAATATATTCTTCTTCTTCTTGCAATGGACTTAAGATTGAAACCAGAATAAATACATTACACACCTTCAAAGATGCATCAATCAATACTAAAACCTTTGTTCATTTTCCACTCCAAGTCTTGGACCAGTGAGAAGCCCATTTCAGGCCAATGTGGAAAGCTTCTTCGGCTTGTAGAAATATCAGATCCGTGGCTTGTAGAAATATCAGATCCGTGGAACTGTGGCAGTCACTGCACATCCGTAGATTCTTTGTCACCAGGAGAGGTGTGCCACTCAGGGTGTTGAAGAGACCATACTCCAGAGCTAGCTTCTCAGCATGACCGCAAAGCATTAATACCTTGTTTTCTTTAGCAGAAGCCTACCTCTTTGCACAGCTAGTTGAGCTGAAAGATGCCTCCCAGAAAAGATGCAATCTACCTCAGAGTATACACTCATTTTCCCATTTACTTGTACTGTTAACACTACTGTCACCTGTGATCCCCTGTCACCCTCCATCGTCTGACACTCTCGTTGTGCTCACAGAGTCCTGTGCATTCATGGCGTAGTGGGAGGCTCCAAGTAAGTTGCCTCTTGTTGCCAGGTTTCCTCCAGCCAAACAAGCACCATTGCATGTACTTCAGAGATATGGACAGCGTACTTTAAACGTTTTCAGTTGCATCTTCTTGTTCAGATGGTAAAGGATAGGCCTTCTTGAATAACCGTTTACTCCTCTGTTGCCTGTTTGTTGTGGTTGTGTAGCTTTGCTCAGATATACAAGGATGTCAGGGCAGCAGTTGATCTGTGTCATCGTGATGGCACTTTGAAGCTGGCTGTTGCGTCTAATTCTGGCGAGCAAGCAAGTAGATCACCTTAACCTATGTTTGGCAAAGCTTTTTGGCATCTCTGGACTGTCTTGGCATCTCTGGACTGTCTCTGTCGAAGACATGGTACAACATGTTAGAGGTAGCTTGGTGGGGCCAGTAACTAGATTGAAATTTGTGTGGTGGGTATATCCATGAAGATCTTCATTTAGTTCCCATGCTGAAAATAACAAAGCAACAGAGCAGAAAAGGATATAGAAATATATCTCCATTTCTTTGTTCTTCCAGGGGAGATGAGAAGACAAAACCTAAAAAATCTAATGCGCTGTAGGTTGTAGGAGAAAGTGCTTTGCGTTTTATTTTAAAAACAAATTTTTTTAAAGCATTTTGAAGAACACATACCTATACAAGACGGCGGACCGTGCTCGCCGTGCTTTGAACTTGAGAATTTCTGGTCTTGGTAATGACATTGTTGCACCACTTGTGGCTACAAAGGAGTTTCTCAAAAGGCTAGAGGTCGATGTGGTCGCTCTCGAGCCTTTTTGGAAAGGATCACGGTAGGGAGCATATTGATTATGACTTTTCACTCTATGGATGATCGCCTCCGTGTTATGAAGGCTAGGTCTATGCAATGGACAACTCGGTTATATATCAATGAGGATCTTACACCATTGCAATGGAAGACTAAGAAGGAGAACTTACTGGCTTTAGCACTCGTCGCAGTCAAGTAGCTTTGTTTCGTGGGGATGAATTGGTGGTGTTTGGCCCTCGTTCATGCAATTTCATTGACACTGTTGATTGATTGAAGATTATTTGTCTTGTTTTAATTTTACCTTTACATTCGTCCAGACAAATTTACCGCAATTTATGTAGTTATCATATTTCAGTCCCATGACGGAAATCCGTCCTTAGTGGACTTAAATGAAATTCGTCTTCTTCTTCTATAGCCATCCCCCAAACAGACTGCGCCGGAATCCACAATTTGGCGGGCGAACCTGGTCATTACTTTTTGAATTCGTGGACGTATTGTAGTGGAATCTATTAATTGCATAAAGTGTTAAACACAAAAAACAAAATTATTTTCTTTTTTCTTAAATACTAAATATATTTTTAATTGGGAGAAGCAAATTTCAAACCTATCCAGAAAACCTTAATGGGACTTAGCATTCCAACTAAGTGGACTATAATATATTCTTCTTCTTCTTGCAATGGACTTAAGATTGAAACCAGAATAAATACATTACACACCTTCAAAGATGCATCAATCAATACTAAAACCTTTGTTCATTTTCCACTCCAAGTCTTGGACCAGTGAGAAGCCCATTTCAGGCCAATGTGGAAAGCTTCTTCGGCTTGTAGAAATATCAGATCCGTGGCTTGTAGAAATATCAGATCCGTGGAACTGTGGCAGTCACTGCACATCCGTAGATTCTTTGTCACCAGGAGAGGTGTGCCACTCAGGGTGTTGAAGAGACCATACTCCAGAGCTAGCTTCTCAGCATGACCGCAAAGCATTAATACCTTGTTTTCTTTAGCAGAAGCCTACCTCTTTGCACAGCTAGTTGAGCTGAAAGATGCCTCCCAGAAAAGATGCAATCTACCTCAGAGTATACACTCATTTTCCCATTTACTTGTACTGTTAACACTACTGTCACCCGTGATCCCCTGTCACCCTCCATCGTCTGACACTCTCGTTGTGCTCACAGAGTCCTGTGCATTCATGGCGTTGTGGGAGGTTCCAAGTAAGTTGCCTCTTGTTGCCAGGTTTCCTCCAGCCAAACAAGCACCATTGCATGTACTTCAGAGATATGGACAGCGTACTTTAAACGTTTTCAGTTGCATCTTCTTGTTCAGATGGTAAAGGATAGGCCTTCTTGAATAAATACATTACACACCTTCAAAGATGCATCAATCAATACTAAAACCTTTGTTCATTTTCCACTCCAAGTCTTGGACCAGTGAGAAGCCCATTTCAGGCCAATGTGGAAAGCTTCTTCGGCTTGTAGAAATATCAGATCCGTGGCTTGTAGAAATATCAGATCCGTGGAACTGTGGCAGTCACTGCACATCCGTAGATTCTTTGTCACCAGGAGAGGTGTGCCACTCGGGGTGTTGAAGAGACCATACTCCAGAGCTAGCTTCTCAGCATGACCGCAAAGCATTAATACCTTGTTTTCTTTAGCAGAAGCCTACCTCTTTGCACAGCTAGTTGAGCTGAAAGATGCCTCCCCAGAAAAGATGCAATCTACCTCAGAGTATACACTCATTTTCCCATTTACTTGTACTGTTAACACTACTGTCACCCGTGATCCCCTGTCACCCCTCCATCGTCTGACACTCTCGTTGTGCTCACAGAGTCCTGTGCATTCATGGCGTAGTGGGAGGCTCCAAGTAAGTTGCCTCTTGTTGCCAGGTTTCCTCCAGCCAAACAAGCACCATTGCATGTACTTCAGAGATATGGACAGCGTACTTTAAACGTTTTCAGTTGCATCTTCTTGTTCAGATGGTAAAGGATAGGCCTTCTTGAATAACCGTTTACTCTGTTGCCTGTTTGTTGTGGTTGTGTAGCTTTGCTCAGATATACAAGGATGTCAGGGCAGCAGTTGATCTGTGTCATCGTGATGGCACTTTGAAGCTGGCTGTTGCGTCTAATTCCTGGCGAGCAAGCAAGTAGATCACCTTAACCTATGTTTGGCAAAGCTTTTGGCATCTCTGGACTGTCTTGGCATCTCTGGACTGTCTCTGTCGAAGACATGGTACAACATGTTAGAGGTAGCTTGGTGGGGCCAGTAACTAGATTGAAATTTGTGTGGTGGGTATATCCATGAAGATCTTCATTTAGTTCCCATGCTGAAAACGCTTAGAGACTCTGGTCGGATGACGTCCTGGTAACAAACAGGTGAGTTTTATGAAGTCTTGTTGTTTTGCTCCATGTTCTGTAGTGATTTAGGTTATTGAAACGTGTAGATCATCTACCAAGATTGCTGGTGAGGCAGACTTACACACACAGACCTATTGGGTGTATGCAGTCTTTGGGATTACACACCTTCAAAGATGCATCAATCAATACTAAAACCTTTGTTCATTTTCCACTCCAAGTCTTGGACCAGTGAGAAGCCCATTTCAGGCCAATGTGGAAAGCTTCTTCGGCTTGTAGAAATATCAGATCCGTGGCTTGTAGAAATATCAGATCCGTGGAACTGTGGCAGTCACTGCACATCCGTAGATTCTTTGTCACCAGGAGAGGTGTGCCACTCAGGGTGTTGAAGAGACCATACTCCAGAGCTAGCTTCTCAGCATGACCGCAAAGCATTAATACCTTGTTTTCTTTAGCAGAAGCCTACCTCTTTGCACAGCTAGTTGAGCTGAAAGATGCCTCCCAGAAAAGATGCAATCTACCTCAGAGTATACACTCATTTTCCCATTTACTTGTACTGTTAACACTACTGTCACCTGTGATCCCCTGTCACCCTCCATCGTCTGACACTCTCGTTGTGCTCACAGAGTCCTGTGCATTCATGGCGTAGTGGGAGGCTCCAAGTAAGTTGCCTCTTGTTGCCAGGTTTCCTCCAGCCAAACAAGCACCATTGCATGTACTTCAGAGATATGGACAGCGTACTTTAAACGTTTTCAGTTGCATCTTCTTGTTCAGATGGTAAAGGATAGGACTTGAATAACCGTTTACTTGTCTGTTGCCTGTTTGTTGTGGTTGTGTAGCTTTGCTCAGATATACAAGGATGTCAGGGCAGCAGTTGATCTGTGTCATCGTGATGGCACTTTGAAGCTGGCTGTTGCGTCTAATTCTGGCGAGCAAGCAAGTAGATCACCTTAACCTATGTTTGGCAAAGCTTTTTGGCATCTCTGGACTGTCTTGGCATCTCTGGACTGTCTCTGTCGAAGACATGGTACAACATGTTAGAGGTAGCTTGGTGGGGCCAGTAACTAGATTGAAATTTGTGTGGTGGGTATATCCACGAAGATCCACATTTAGTTCCCATGCTGAAAACGCTTAGAGACTCTGGTCGGATGACGTCCTGGTAACAAACAGGTGAGTTTTATGAAGTCTTGTTGTTTTGCTCCATGTTCTGTAGTGATTTAGGTTATTGAAACGTGTAGATCATCTACCAAGATTGCTGGTGAGGCAGACTTACACACACAGACCTATTGGGTGTATGCAGTCTTTGGGATTATACACATGAGGTGATGAATTAGGTGTTCGGCAAAAGTGGCGCAAGTGTTGGTAATCCCCGAGATGACAAGTGGCTAAATTACTTCGATCTTGTGATCTCTGGCAGGTTCTAACCTCCTCACCATATTGACATGGCTTTTACATTCCTCGGGTGAGAGTCCTTGAGGACCACCAGAACTGGTCTGATATATGCTTCTATCCTAGGAACTTGTCGATCTCAAGTTTGAATCTGACTGCCTTGCTGATTACTTATGACAATGCACATTCCAGTGCTAAACCTGCCTTCTTCATGGATGGTACTCGAGCTTCTCTTGTTGAAGTCGATATAAACACAGGAATGCTCTGAAACAGTGAGAACAGCACTCCTATGGTTATCAGGTCTGTCTATATGACGGCCCTGGATGCAGTCGCGGAGATGGTCTACCGTCTGAAGCAATGCTTGATGCAGGTCAGTGATATTGCATCTTATTATCAGTGGCAGTCTCAGGATGAAACTAGTCAGGCCTGCAGAGTATTTCAGGCAAGTGGTTTGCGCTATAGTGTGCATGGGTTCCATCATTTACTATGGGTCCTCGTCAGATTGCAAGTAGCACAGTCCACAATATTCTTGGCAATGCTGTCATCAGGGTGGAAGTGTGGGACACCTTCACAGACTGCTGGGCATTGAGGCAGGGGAAAAGGTGCTCGCCCAACTGAAAGTTGTTGCAATATTTATTTGCTTGTATTCACATTTTCACATCTAATGAGTGCAGTTTGTTGGCAGGTCCCCATGTTGGAGACCACATTTGTGGGATATTTTGCGGATCAAGAAGCAGCTGGGTAAGATGTTGCTTTCTCCATTCACTTACGACATAGTTCTTTGATCGCAACCATCTCTTGATAAGTAATAAGCTGGCTCATCAAGCGCCTCTCATGCAGGTTGGAGGACTATGCTTGTGGTGCCTGAGCTTGCACAAGAGCTTGAGCTGTTGCAACAGACAGCTGCTGTTCGTAAGGTGTGACTCTCTTGTTGAAGTCGATATAAACACAGGAATGCTCTGAAACAGTGAGAACAGCACTCCTATGGTTATCAGGTCTGTCTATATGACGGTCCTGGATGCAGTCGCGGAGATGGTCTACTGATCTGAAGCAATGCTTGATGCAGGTCAGTGATATTGCATCTTATTATCAGTGGCAGTCTCAGGATGAAACTAGTCAGGCCTGCAGAGTATTTCAGGCAAGTGGTTTGCGCTATAGTGTGCATGGGTTCCATCATTTACTATGGGTCCTCGTCAGATTGCAAGTAGCACAGTCCACAATATTCTTGGCAATGCTGTCATCAGGGTGGAAGTGTGGGACACCTTCACAGACTGCTGGGCATTGAGGCAGGGGAAAAGGTGCTCGCCCAACTGAAAGTTGTTGCAATATTTATTTGCTTGTATTCACATTTTCACATCTACTGAGTGCAGTTTGTTGGCAGGTCCCCATGTTGGAGACCACATTTGTGGGATATTTTGCGGATCAAGAAGCAGCTGGGTAAGATGTTGCTTTCTCCATTCACTTACGACATAGTTCTTTGATCGCAACCATCTCTTGATAAGTAATAAGCTGGCTCATCAAGCGCCTCTCATGCAGGTTGGAGGACTATGCTTGTGGTGCCTGAGCTTGCACAAGAGCTTGAGCTGTTGCAACAGACAGCTGCTGTTCGTAAGGTGTGACTCTCTTGTTGAAGTCGATATAAACACAGGAATGCTCTGAAACAGTGAGAACAGCACTCCTATGGTTATCAGGTCTGTCTATATGACGGCCCTGGATGCAGTCGCGGAGATGGTCTACCGTCTGAAGCAATGCTTGATGCAGGTCAGTGATATTGCATCTTATTATCAGTGGCAGTCTCAGGATGAAACTAGTCAGGCCTGCAGAGTATTTCAGGCAAGTGGTTTGCGCTATAGTGTGCATGGGTTCCATCATTTACTATGGGTCCTCGTCAGATTGCAAGTAGCACAGTCCACAATATTCTTGGCAATGCTGTCATCAGGGTGGAAGTGTGGGACACCTTCACAGACTGCTGGGCATTGAGGCAGGGGAAAAGGTGCTCGCCCAACTGAAAGTTGTTGCAATATTTATTTGCTTGTATTCACATTTTCACATCTACTGAGTGCAGTTTGTTGGCAGGTCCCCCATGTTGGAGGCCACATTTGTGAAAATACCTTGCGGATCAAGAAGCAGCTGGGTAAGATGTTGCTTTCTCCATTCACTTACGACATAGTTCTTTGATCGCAACCATCTCTTGGTAAGTAATAAGCTGGCTCATCAAGCGCCTCTCATGCAGGTCGGAGGACTATGCTTGTGGTGCCTGAGCTTGCACAAGAGCTTGAGCTGTTGCAACAGACAGCTGCTGTTCGTAAGGTGTGACTCTCTTTGTCCAGCCATCATTCTAGACATAGATTCGCTGCCCCGGACTGGCTCATTTTCGTCGTCGTATTTCCATCTTGTGGTGCATGTAGGAAATTTGGGAACTGCGACAGGAGAGGGATGGGTTTGAAGATACCTTACATCGCTTGGAATGGGCTCTGATGTATGCCAATGTATTCTACACGGATAGTGTCAGCTCCAAGCTGTAGCTTTTACAGACATGACTTAAGTGGCTGCTGAATCTTTGTTGCGTAAAACAAATGCCCTAACTCTTCGAGTGCCCCAACAGATTTGACGGCTATTCGGAGGAAGAACGTGAGAAAATGTCTTCTGAATTGTATGCTTTGCAGGTGACCTTCTCGCGAGACATCTTGCACTTGCCATACATGTGTTCCAAGCAACTTAGTTCGTTGGTGGGTCCTCTTATCTATTGTGCATGACACTTTCAGGACAAAAGAGGTCAAGTCCGTGAATCACATCGGGAAGCTCAAAGAGAATGTAATCGCCTGGTAGGTGCTGCAAATTCTGGCCCAATGTTATTCCTTTTCTTCTGACGTCAAGATCTGGTAATAAAAACAGTTTCACAAGACATGGGGTCAGCTCATGAGGGCAGGATATCAAAATTCTCGGTTCGCTCACTAGGTGGGGATAGTCCTCCCTCTCCCTCCTCCTTTCCTCCTGTCCGCATTTTCCTTTGCCTCCAAGTTTAGCTCTCACTGTCATGATTTGAACATATTACAAATACTGGAAATGTGCAGGTGGCGAGGTTTGCTTGCCTCTATGCGAGTAATGTGACAAACTTGTGCCACTATTCACCGGACAAGAGCTACGGGACGACCGAAGATTGTATGCCACATGACCTGATCAGAGAGCCCTAAGAATCGGAGGGTCTGGATATCGGCACAACCACCCATGGCGGAGACTCTCGGCCTCCGGTGCTGGAGCTGCTCTCCACACTCTCACTGGACTGAGAATTAGCCCAAGGCCGAATCCGGCCTCGGGCTAATTAAGTTTGTCGAAGATATCCGTTTCATAGAAAATATGACTCAAGGATACTTGCACTTCAGGAAGACACAGTCTGCACCACACCTTCCTTGGTCTGTCATTTCTTCACGATTTCTGCTTTGGACACCACTAAGCTGTGCACGATCCAGCAGATTTCTTCTTCAATCTCACGGTCGACCCTTACTACTGCAACCACCATCTGCAAACCGATGCACACGGTACCCATCCCTTACAATGTCTCCCTTTTCAACCCTTGACATGATCTCGGTGGAACTATGGCAGTCACTGCACATGCGTAGATTCTTCGTTACCTGCAGAGGTGTGCCACTCGGAGTGTTCAAGAGAGCATACGCCAGAGCTAGCTTCTCAGCGTGCCCAGAAAGAGCATCTTCCTTTTCCTTCTCAGACACTGGCTTCAAAACCAATCTGTGTGCGTGGTACGTGGCCCCCTTCCTGCTTCAAACGTGCATTCGTGCTCTCTACCTCGAGCGCAAAATCAATCTCTGTTGTGTCCCACCACAAATGTATGTACCTGCTTCTTCACCTCAATGCCCGCCACTGCTTAGCTCTCTATCCTGTCTACAGCGGTCCACATACCTGCATCTGCATAGGCATTCGCCATCAGCACATATGCGGATGCCTGCTGAGGCTCCAGTCTAACAAGGCTTTCAAAACACCGAGTCGCCCTCTCTGTATCCCCGTAGCTATTGCAGGCATTCAGCAGAGACCTCAACCCCACAACATCACTTTCGCCCTCACATGATAATAGGATGTTCTCTGCCTCATCTAGATGGCCTGCACGCCCAAGTACATCAATCATGCAACTATACTGCTTCATAGTAGGCTTCATGCCATACTGTTCAACCATGGAATTGAAGTGCTTCCTACCCTCACTCACCAGTCCCTCGTGACTGCATGCTCCTGAAAGTGGCATCCTCAGGCTGAATACCAACATCTCAAGACAAGCTAGCGCCTTGTGACCAGATATCACAGCATTCCATGTCACAACATCCTTTGTGGCCCAGCTGAAACCGACTTGCGCCCTTGCTTAACTCGACTTGTGCGCTTAAATTTTTGTAAATATTTTATTAAAATGCTACAGAACATGTACTAGCCCGTCGCCGTTTAAACCGGCACCTCTCATTGTTGTCCTTTTAATGTTGAGAAATTGTGACTCTGGGCTCTGGACTCCAGGACTGCATTGCTTAGGAATGATTAGTGTTGTGACAGGGTAAGTGTTTCTAGTTTGAAGTTCGTCTGATCGCCATGGCCCCGAGAGGTTGTGACTTCGTGGTGTGTAACTACCCGCACCACAACCATCATCCGGCGGCTCACCACTCGCATCCAGCTACCCACCATGAGTCGCACCACCCTGGGTGGGTGGTGGGGCCTTCTTCACGTTTCTGCTCTAATCTGTGTTTCTGGTTGTGTTAATCTTAGCAGCATGTTGTCAGAGATCTTCGTTAAACCGGCAGAGAAAGCAACTGTCTACTCCTGTCAGCTTTCTTAGCTTTGTGAGATTGATACTCTTTGAGATGTTATAGCGTGAAAGCAAAGAACAGGTTGAACAAGAAAAGGTATGCTCTAAAGCTCTCTTTCTACCCACAAAACTGGGCTACCGGCGCACAGAATGAGAATGAGACTGGCATCTCAAACCTGGAAGAAATACAATGCTGGGCAATTTTGGTGTCGTGGGCGGATGTCCGGCTTATCAAGACCTCTCTAACAAGCCTTTGACATAAACCATGCCCTTCTCCATCAAAGCAAGCTCCTTCCGCAGCAGGTCCACCTGTTCGTCATCCCCTTGCACAATGACATCGGTGGAGGTCTCGTCATCGGCAATGAGCATCTTCACCTTGATCTGCTCCTTCCTGGAAGCTCTTGTCCAGTAGTAGGCGCCTCTGTACCGCCCACAGCAACAGGTGAGCAGCTTCCAAGCCTTGAGAGGAACAGCAGCGTGGGGAAAGGGGAGTGACTTACGCGAGAGGACTGAGAGCAATCACAGAGTACCACTTCTCTCCAACATCAGGCACGGTGATGCTGAGCACCAGGGCAACGCTAGCCAGACTGACTGCGGTACAGAATGTGAGGAAAGCTGCTTGCCCCCTGCTGGGCACCATGTTGCCCTCGAACCTGGAAGAGAGAACAGGCAATCAATCCATGACGTTGCCTGACATGTGCAACGGAAGGGAATGCACAATGAAAATGCCCATTACATCATGTCGAAGGATTCTGCAACTCACACAACAGTCTCTCCTCTGTCAGTGACAACAAAGTTGTTCCGGGTGAAGAAGGAGGTGATCTCGCCTGCTATCTGGCTGGGAGCCTTCCCGCTCTCCACAGCAGGCCCAGGCACATTGAACGTCTTCTTCACCACCTGCACCCACAACCCACCAGCATCCCATGCAACATTCATCTCCACCCAGCATTGTTCCCTTCCTTCCATCCTTCCTCACTCACTCACATCCAATCCAATCCAATCCAATCCAGAACAGAGCCTCCAACCTTGGACTTGGCGGACCGCTTGATGAGAGA
The DNA here is from genome assembly GCA_010909165.1 of Anthoceros angustus. NCBI lineage: Eukaryota > Viridiplantae > Streptophyta > Anthocerotopsida > Anthocerotales > Anthocerotaceae > Anthoceros > Anthoceros angustus. Next base: position 1,061,514 of record MU008160.1, read on the forward strand.
CCACAACCCCGGCAGAGAGACGAGAAAGAGCCCCAAGGACGTGTAGTAGCTTGCTTGCGAGTACCCTCCTTCCTCCGCAATCAGAGGGTACACAAGAGGAGCCACGCTTAAGAGAGAGGTCACATTCGGCCCTGGCGACCTGGCTCCTCCGGCATGCCACCTGCTCTCAGGCTTCCCCTCTTCCTGCTCCTCTTGGCTCCTGGCCATGGACATCACCCGCACCCTCTTCCAGCTCCTGCTGCTCCTGCTCCTGGGCAGGGCCAGCCGGGGACAGTCATAGCACCCCAAGGGCAGCCCGCATTGCGCCAGGCAAGCGACTCCCGCCCCAGCCACAGCCATGGTTCCCGCCATGCCTCCAGCCCCGCACAGACATTCCAGCTCAATCCTGCTCCATTTCTGAAAACCGCCTGGCAGCTCCTCAGACATACACTCCGTTCACACATATTACCGAAGCTTATCATCTTTCCACAAATCTCCATAATCACATGCCCAGGGCTATGTAGTATGTATAGAGCCAGGAGGGCGAGGCTGGATTCGCAAATTCCTGTGGGCGATATTAGAAGGGGTAAGTAAAGGAGGCAGGACGGGAAGGGCGTGAAGGAGGCGGCAGCAGCGCCCTGTCCCCCATCGCGTCTCCGGAATGGGGCTGCCTGTGGCAAGCCGGGGCGATGGGGGCGGGGCGGAGGTCGTGGGCTTGCAGCCGGTGGCGCTGGTGGACCATGTGGCACGGGTGGGCATGGCGGTGCTGGAGGCGGTGCCCGGGGAGCATGGGGGCAGCGTGCGCGTGAGCCGGGAGGAGTTGGAGCGCATTCTGGAGGGCGTGAGGGGCCAGGGGGAGCAGGCGGTGCGGACGCTGGCGGGCGGGAGCGTGGCCAACACGATCCGGGGCCTGGCGGGGCTCGGGGTGCGCTGCGGCCTGGTGGGCGCTAGAGGGGACGACGCCTGCGGGGACATGTTCGCGGCCGCCATGGCCGTCTGCAAGGTCGGGCTGCAGAATCTGCGCGTCGGGCGCGGCCCCACGGGGCAATGTGCCTGCCTGGTGGACGATGCCGGGGGCCGCACCATGCGGCCGTGCATGGCGGACGCCGTGGGGCTGGACGCCGGGGAGCTCCGGGCCGAGCACTTCAAGGGGGCCAGGTGGGTTGTGCTCAACGGGTACGGGTTCTACAGGCCCGAGCTGCTGGAGCGGGCTGCCGCGCTGGCCAAGGAGAGCGGGGTCAAGGTGTCCATGGATTTGGGCAGCTTCGAGGTCGTGCGGGCGTTCCGGCCGCGGCTGCTAGGGTTGCTGGAGAGCGGGCTTGTGGATCTGTGCTTCGCGAACGAGGACGAGGCCAGGGAGTTGATGGCGGGGCAAAAGGGTGGGCGGGGGCGAGGCGACCCCCGCCATTGCCTCGACTTCCTGGCGGAGTTTTGTGGAATTGCCGTGGTGATGATGGGCGCGCGCGGGTGCGAGGCTCGCCGCGGGAAGGAGATGGTCCGGGTCGGGGCAATGGAGACGGTGGTGGTGGACACGACCGGGGCCGGGGATTTGTTCGCCGCGGGCTTTATCGCGGGCCTGCTGCAAGGGGGGTCCTTGGAGGAGTGTTGTAGGCTTGGATGCGCTTCTGGCGCGGCTGTGGTGAGGGATTTGGGTGGCGAGATTAAGGCAGAGGGGTGGGATTGGTTGCGGCTGCAGAGCCTCAAGACTTTGCGCAAGTTTTTTCGCTCTCTTGACTAGGTAGTTGGGGACTAGGGGTTAGGATTTAATAATCAGGACATTCAGACATTCCATGAGGAGGGAAGTTGTGATGTTAGCTAGGTACTCTTCCCCTGGCTCTGGAGTGAGCCGGGGAGTAGAGGTAACGAAAATTAGAATTCTCAGGAAGGGAAGAGATGGAGGCAGTTCCAGTAACACACCAGTTCTTGTAGAGGGGAAATAAGCTTCACTCAAAAGAGCAACAAAACACTACATTAAACTCCTCTTTCAGCAGTGTACACTCAACTCCTGTCATGCCCTGTCCTACCCCGTGACATGAGCTGATTCATCAGGGGCATCAGCCTACACACCCTTCTCCTTCTGCCTTCCAGGTGGTGATACCACTTCTTCACCAAACCATAGGGGAGATCCTTTTATATAACAATCAAAAACCAGAACTGCAAGTACTGATTGCTAAGTTTCATCTACCTTACACATCACCACCCTGAGAGATTCAAGTTTGTTGATTAGCATCTAGGAATTACTCACCATCTACAAATTGGTGAAACATAAGAATATTGATCAGAATCTAAAATGATAATGTAAACACTGTAAAAAATGTTTCTGATTAGACTAGCATTTTATAAATTCGCCACAAATACTCGCAACCCCCAACCACCCATTCCATTGGTACATATCACAACCTCGGCCGAACATGCGTGTGTGCGCTCCAGACTTCAGGACCATGTTATATAGTCGAGATTGCCTCCCCCCTATCAAGACTATGCAGCGACCCCTGTACATAGGGCACATTCAGGAAGAAACAAAATTATGCACGAATCAATACCGGTTTTTCAGATCAAAATACAATCACATTGCCTACTCAAGTTCGTTCATTCATTCATTCCTTCCAAAGTTAACATGCCCTATGCTCAGGAGAAGTGCAAAAAAAAGACCTTCCCACAAACAACCACCTGAGGAACACCGAACAAGCATACACTAAAGCATCATACTAAAAAAAAATTGGATCCCTTGTAAGACCACCCTTAGTTTAAGTACTTGAAAAACCCAGCAACTGAACATTTTTCTTAGGTGCATGCATTCCAAACCAGGCCTGCAGCATCTCAGAAAGGTCAAAGACAAGGCTATAGTCCAGCATCAACAACGCCTATACCCTACCAATCCATCCTAAGCACACAGGAATCCAACATTACCTACCATGCTTCAATCCCATTGAAAGACCCCAACAGAATCTGAGCAAGAAGGCTATGTTCTGACATACTAATCATCCAGCTAAAACAGCATCAGACTAGACAGCGCACTCCAACGTTGCTATCACAGCACGAAAGATGCATAGGAATATGGCCTGACCTTTCTAACCTGCCTGACTGGCCTCGGATAACACTAAAACATCACCCTCAAAAAACTGTAGACTGAAAGACAAACTACAGACAACTGCCAAAAGCTTTTATCCTCTTCCCTCACGGAGAAATCTGCAAAAGTGGGATTAGCCGAAGTCCAGAAAAATCTCATCATCTTGCGGGTTAACTTCTCCTTCAAGAAAAAAAAAGCCTCTATACGAACACACTATGTATATTAAAACACTAATGACTCCAGGAGAGATCTACGAAGCCCGTGCATCATCTTTAAACTTTTTTTCTTCGAGACATGCACATCAGCAGTGTTTACTAGCCAGTGCGGTCACCAGCAGCAGGATAGGGCCTGAAGCGGGCATCAGGACCTCGCTGTGTCTGCCTGCCTGCCACTCCATAGCCTCCCCCATAGCCAGCCGACCCGTTCACAGTTGCATCAGCTCCCGATCCACCCCCCATGCTATAGCCTCCACTAGCCGCACCACCTGAGCCCGCAGGTGCTGAACTGTACGAATCGGTTGCCCCGGATCTCCATGTGGAATCAGCGTACCCCGTGCTCCCGTACATATCCGCATACCCCCCTGCATAACTGCCACTACCTGCACCCCCACCTCCTGAGCTTCCATAACCTCCAGCACTACTTCCATACCCACTACCTCTAGCTCCATAGCCAGCAGCATTGGACCCGTACCCGCTGTCTGCACTACTGTAATAGCCTGCACTACCGCCGTAGCCAGCACTGCTACCAGTGGCTTGGCCAGTGCCAGCACCACCTGATCCCCAAGCTCCTGCATTTCCATACCCACTCATGCTCCCCTCCACTACCCCCTGTAGCCAGTAGAGCTTCCTCCACCCCCATACCCAGCACCTCCACTGCCCCACGCATTTCTACCCCCAACAGGTGCAGACCTGTACCCCCACTCCCAGCACCACCGCTCCCATACCCTCCAGCCCCCACCGTAGCCTCCTCCGCCAGGAGCACTCCCGTAGCTGCCGCCCCCACCACTGCCGTAGCCTGCACTACCATACCCAGCACTACCATAGCCGGCACTGCTCCCGTACCCTCCATTCATGCCAGCCCCATACGCTGCACTGCTGCCGTAGCCAGCCGTGCCGTAGCTTCCTCCTCCATACGCCCTGTACCCGCCCCTGGCCCCAGGGCAGGCCCGTACCTATTGTCAGCCCGAGCACCATACCCACCCGGACTGGAGCTGTACCCCTGGCCGTAGCCACTGCCATAGCTCCCTCCCCGCCCGCTAGCCCCTCCTCCGAAGCCGCCACTGCTCCGCCCAGTCCCAGCAGACAGCTCCTTTGGGATGGCCCGCTTCACCTCCACCATCTTCTCGTTGAGCTCGTGGAAGGACTTCTGAAGCACGTTCTCCACCGCATCCTCCGAATCGAAGGTGATGAATCCGAAGCCCCGGGGTCTTTGAGTCGTGTGGTCATACATCACAACCACATCGGTTATTGTTCCAAACTGCTCGAAATACTTTTTGAAATCCTCTTCTGTGACAGTTGAAGCTAAGCCACCCACGAAAATCTTCTTTGTCCTAGTATGACTCGCTGGACCAGGGCCACCGCTGTTGCTCCTAGGCACATTCTGCTGCTCATCCCTCGGAACGGCTTTTTTCGCTTCCACCTAAATAAATTAAGACACAGCTACACTAGTTATAACATGGGACGCCCAGACTCCGACGACCGACCGATGGTCCCACGACCTCCACTCAAGACCCACTCCCTCAACTCACTCCGACCGCACCGCACCGCACCGGACCGGTCGCTTACCTTACCTCGCCTTCTCCTGCCTTCCGTTACCTTACCCTTACCTTTCTTCCTCCCACCGCCTCGGTTAGTCAGTCGCGACCTAGCACGGGACAGAACGCGACGGAACGGGACGCGACACTACGGCACGGGACCAGACCAGACTCGCTACACAAGGGAGGAGAGGGGAACTCGGGAGCCTACCGTACGGCCGTCGATGGTGTGCTTCTCGGTGACGACGCGATCAGCCACGGTGGGGTCGGAGAAGATGACGAATCCGAAGCCGCGAGCCCTGCCGGTGGCGCGGTCCTTCATGATCACGGTCTCGGCCACATCGCCATACGTCTTGAAGTAGTCACGGAGCTTCTCCTCCGTGGTCTCCCACGAGATGCCGCCGATGAAGAGCTTGCCCTGGTCCGAGTCCATTCCTCCCTGCAGACCAGACCTGCAAGAAGCCCCCTCCGAGCTGCGGACTCCCGAGCTGCACACCACTCAACCCCGTGACCCAGGCCACAGATCGGCTCACTCCACGCCCATGGCTGCCGCAGGCCGGCAAGATCTGGATCCGCCCCGCCTCGCCTGCTGCTCCTTCCGCAAGAAGCCAAACCCCAGCCTCGATCGCCCTACGCGGATCAAACCCCAACAGGGCCCTTGAAGCCACAGCCGCGCCGCCCTACCACGGCCCAGCTGCGCCCGTCTAGATCTACCGCCTACGCCTACGAGCGGGGGCCTCGCGGGCCGGTGGCAGGCAGCCGCCGCGGGAGATGGCGCAGCGGGGCCTGCGAAAGGAGAGGAGGAAGAAGAAAGGAGGGAAGGACGTCCGGGGAGGAAAAAGAGAGAGGCATCGGGAGAGAAGAAGGGAAGAGAAGGAATGAGGGCAGCGGGTAGCCCACAGCCCCAGGGGACAGCAGCCCAGGCCCGAGCCAGGCCAGGCCAGGCCAGGCCAGCCAGAGAGAGAAAGAGAAAAGGGGAGACACTCTGGAGGCTCCGGGCCGGGGCCCCGGGTTTTTTACTTCCGACGGCCTCGATGGGCCTCCAACTCTATCTCACGGTCACCCTCTGCGCCTGCGATCGCATCATCTGCACATGCGCATCCCCCCTGACGTCACTTTTGATTCATTTTCCACTTGCCCTTTCTGTCATTCCCAACATTTGCCCCCGGCTATTTCGGCTCCGTGTCTCCACACCCCACCCCTCTTCCTCTCGCCCTCCTTTTTCTTTTTCAGTCTTGAATTCTCTTAATCCTATAATAACCATAATAACCGAGGTGGTGCGGGGTCCATTTTTCCCATAATTCATACAGATTGATTCTTTCATTTTTCACTTCCATACCATAACTTTAAGAAAATGAGCTCAGCCTCCTGCATTTACAGACTTTCCTAGATTTCAACTTGCATTCGAAGAGGAAAAGAAGATTTTATTTTAAAAAAGAGATAGAAAAAACCCATCCACCCCAAAAACAAAGGGGGAAAAACCCAAGGACGGTACCAAGGGGACTAGCCCTCACCATCACGCATTTCAAAAGTACCAACTGCCCGAAGAACTTCGTGCTCAGGGATGTGAAAAGACCTACTTATGTCACGTACAAGGTTTTGTTTCCAGGTCCAGTTTCCGTTCATGGACTCGGGTACCTTGTCTTCGTGAATGAGCCTTCAGGAATGGCTGTTCCTTTCCTCTTCGTCGTCCGTTTTATACAAGCAATGTAGTTGCGGTCTCGTTTCAAGATCCCCGTTTAACCACTCTAACAGTATCTGGCACGTTTTCGGAACGTGCCTCCAGCTTATATAACTGTATATCTACTATTTATCCTACTAGTTAATCAGGTATTTACTATATATAATTATTGTCTACGGTATATTACTGGATTAGGTATTTCGTAAACGGGAAGGAAACGGGTTGTTGCCGTCTCTATGTCGGCCGGCGTCCGCAAGCCGGGCTCCTGCTTGGTTGAGCTTTCTTCACTGATCTCCGTCTCTGCACGAGCGGGTTGGCTCCTACAGATCGTAATATTCTCCCCCACTGCAAGAGGCCTGGTCCCCCAGGCTCTCAAGCTGCTGTCGGAGGTGAGGGAATTGGTGGCATAAATCTTCAGGCTCCCAAGGGGCTGAAGAATCGGGCTCCTGGCTCCACCCAACAAGGTAATCGCGGACAGTCCTATTTCTCAGCTGACGGATGCGTACCTGGAGGATTCTGTCCGGTTGGGAAAGAGGTGCAAGGAGAGGGTGTCGTGGGTGGCGTGTAAGCCTCTATGTCGATGGAGCGGACGCCGTTGGTGTTGTGGGTTGGCTTGGTGTAGGACTCAAGTTGGAGAGTGAAGAAGGGCGCTGAATGACTGGCTTGAGCATGCTCACGTGAAAGGTCCGGCACATGCGGCAATCTGCTGGGAGCTCAAGTCGATAGGCGACTTCGTTGACTTTGCTCAACACTCCGAAAGGTCCTGCAAAACGGTAGGCCAATTTGTGGTTTTGTTGTACCAATGATGGATACCTGTGAGGTCGGATGGCGCCATACGAGTTGTCCCACATCGTAGGAGATGTTTCGATTGTGTTTGTTGCTGGACTTCCTTGCACGGTCTTGTGCTGATAACAGGTTATGCTTCGCTTGTCGTATTTCATGCCAGATGTCTTCAGCGGCTTCAGCTGCACTTCGCCATCGATCATCACTGGCTGGCCACAACCCTGGCGGTGGTGGGTTTGCTCCATATAACAGCTTAAAGGGAGAGGTGCCTGTAGCTGCATGCTTAGAGGTGTTGTATGCATATTCCAGCAGTAACATCTCTTCCCACTTGCCTTGATTGTCTTGTGCATAGCGCCGTAGCATGTCTTCCAAGACTTGTATCTGCCTCTCTGTCTGACCATCTGACTCGAGGTGGCATGTGGTCGACATACTTTGCTTGATGCCCAGAGTTTCGGTGAATGACTTCCAGAACCCTGATGTGAACTTAGGATCCCGATCTGAAACGATGTCTTGTGGGCAGCCATGCAGTCTGAAAATTTCCCTAGTGAATATTCTTGCCAGCTTTTGAGCTGTGACACTGGTGTTCACTGGGATGAAATGGCAACACTTGATGAGTCAATCCATGACGACCCATATGCTGTCCTTGCCGGATTTGGTGCGGGGGAGTGCAGTAACAAAGTCCATAGATATGGACTGGAACCTCCCGTCTGGTACCTGCAGAGGTACCAGCAAGCCTGGTGTTTTCTGATGTTCTGGCTTTGCTTGCTGGCAGGATACACAGCTCCGGACCCACTGGATGCAATCATGGCAAATCCCTTCCCAATGAAAATGTGTCTTCGCACGGGCATACGTCTTATCAATTCCCAAGTGACCAGAGATCGGTGAATCATGAAGATCATGTAAAATATTGCGCTGAATCTCCTTGAGTTGCTGAGGAATCACCAATCTACCCTTCCGGTACACACAGGCATCCTTGAGCTGGTAGGTCTGCATCAGCGCTGTTGGAATTCCGGCCATGGCATCCTGTTCTAACTGCTGGTAAATTTGATGTAGGTGTGGATCGTTTGGAATAGCAGCACGGACTGCCCTGATAGTATCCAATTGTGAGCACATCAAGGTGAGTGCTCTCCTGCTGAGGGCATCTGCCACTGAATTCGAGGACCCCACCACATACTTGATCTCAAAATTGAAATCAGCGAGGTACTCCGACCATCTCCTCTGTCTTGCATTTAAATTCTGCTGGGTAAAGAAATGCTAGAGAGAGTAGTGGTCAATGTGGACAACAAATTTCTGACCAAGGAGGTAATGCCGCCATACCTTGAGTGCATGTACGATGGCAAGCATCTCCTTGTCATGGACCGCATAGTTGACTTGTGCACCTTGGAGTTTGTGTGACTCGTAGGCAATGACTCTGCCTTCTTGTGACAGCACCGCTCCAGACAATAATTATATATAGTAAATACCTGATTTACTTGTAGGATAAATAGTAGATATACAATTATATAGGCTGGAGGCACGTTCCGAAAACGTGCCAGATACTGTTAGAGTGGTTAAACGGGGATCTTGAAACGAGACCGCAACTACATTGCTTATATAAAACGGACGACGAAGAGGAAAGGAACAGGCATTCCTGAGGCTCATTCACGAAGACAAGGTATCCGAGTCCATGAACGGAAACTGGACCTGGAAACAGAGGTGGACGAGTCATTGAAGAAGCTGGTTGTGGAGCTACTTCCAGGCGAGAAGGAGGATAAAGACATCAAGTCACTTGCACGTCGACTCCAGTTAATGAGGTATGAGAACTGGGAGAAGAACAAAGCCAAGATGGAGTCAAGTTTACTAGAAAGAGAGGAGCAACATTTCAAACCCAGAACTCATCTCAACAAGGAGCTTCAAAGGAAGATCAAGACGACTACCTTTGATGGGGCTGCCAGAGATGCTCAAGGGGTGTACGACTGGTTAGACAAGATGGAGAAATACCTGATTTCCAGCGAGAAACGTTCTGGATTTCATCATATAAGGATCAAGGAAGGGGATGAATTCAAGACCGCTTTCCGCACCCGTCATGGCCACTATGAATTTGTTGTGATGTCTTTCGGCCTCACCAACGCACCAGCAACCTTTCAGTGCTTGATGCAAGAAATCCTCAGGGCATTATTAGGCCAAGGAGTTGAAGTGTTCCTAGACGACATCTTGATCCATTCTGCAAACTAAGCGACCCACATTCGGCTGGTTAGAGAAGTGATGTTGCTCTTGAGAAAGCATCACTGCTAGCTAAGAGGAGTAAATGTACCTTTATACGCACTGAGGTGGAGTATTTAGGCCACATAGTGTCAGCTGACGGAATTAGCATGGACCCACGCAAGGTCAAAGCCGTCACAGAATGGCAATTGCCCACAGACATCACTCAACTCCGCGGGTTTCTAGGACTAGCTGGATTTTACAGGAGGTTTATCCAGGGGTATAGCAAAATCGCCCTGCCATTGACTGATGCTCTCAAGCAGTCCACCAGCAAAGCATTCCAACTCGATGCTGCTGCTGGCCAAGCCTTCTCCCAGCTGAAACAGGCTATGAGCTCTGGACCAGTCCTGGCAGTTGCTGATCCCAAGGGCTCCTACACAATCCACACAGATGCTTCAGACTTGGTATATTATTGGATTAGGTATTTCGTAAACGGGAAGGAAACGAGTTGTTGCCATCTCTATGTCGGCCGGTTCTTGGCGTCCATGGCCAAGCTCTGAGTTGAGCTTTCTTCACGTCTCTCTGCGCATTGAAGGTAACTTTGGAAGAATCAAACATCATTGAATATGAAGATTTGTCCTTTGAATTAGAGGGAGATGCTGCTATACTTAAGACTGAGAATTGGGAGATAGAAGCCATAGTTGATGAGTCGTTGGTTCAAATGGCTTTGTGCTCCGTTTCTTCCAAAAGTGGTAAGCTAAGAAGACTCACACCTGGTCATAATAGAGCACTTTAGTAATGGATTGGCTAGTTGCACCACTAGACATGCTTTTCTTCCACGCAAGCTCCCTTCCACTCCGGGGGCGGTTGTGGCATTCCCTCCCTTGAGAAACTCTGTGCTTCCAGCCATCTTCCTACACCAACTCGGTGGAAGATTCTACATTTCTAAATAAATGTCCTCTACTACTATGGAAATATAATAGATATGAAGAAATACACAACTCCATAATCTTGACTTCCCCAATATACACTTGTTCCTTGTGGAAACAATTTTCTATGTCGTCTCTGTATGTTCGAAAACCCATACTCTGATTTTTGCATGTTATGACATTCCCATACTCTTACTTTTGCATGTTATCACAAAACTTACTATAACAAATTAATAATATAAAATAATCTCTATATATTATTCGTGTGAAAATAGCCCAGAAACGGCCATTGGTTCTAGAGTTAACATACACTTGAGTAGGTTGATAAGAACGCTTCAAATAAAATAAATAAAATTTAGCTAATAAAAAATAAATAACTTTGGAAAAGAGGCTCAAAAGTGTCTATCTATTATCCTTGAGGCCTAAACCTTTGCATTAAGAAGAAAGACGCCTCCTCACCGTACCGCTTGTGTGGCACAAAACCCCATTGCACATTCCATGCACTTTGCGGCCGGCATGTCTCTCTTCCCTCTCAGCGACCAACCCTCTGGCAAACGAACTCTCTCTTCTCCATCCATAGAGTTGCAGCAATGGGCTCTCTCTTCACCGACCACAATTCTCAATGCCTATGTCTTGTCCCACGCTGATGTCTTGCCCAACGCCTATGTGTTTATAGAAAAGAGCAGAGACTTTTTAGATATGAAGAATCCATTAAAGGGCCCAAGGCCAAGGAAGACTAGTCCCCAAGATGTCGTAGTTTGGAATAAGAAAGGGTCTACTTGCCAAGGGAGTCGAAAATACTGCGTCTCCTGCATTTGAGGTTATCCTCAAACTTGCATTTGCATTGCCCTTTGCAGCGCAATGGAGAGACGTTGCCGAAAGAAAGCTACCACATAGGAAAAGGGGAGATCTACCTCATTCTTACTGATGTGGTAGGCCTTAGCAACACCTTTGATAAACTTCAAAAAATCTTTGCCCATGGCCCTATGAGTTTCGATAACAAGAGGAATGAACACATGGCCTCTTGCATGGGGTGTACTTGTGAGCCTTGGTTGTCACACATCTCTATGTCCCGAGCCCGGAGGGTTGATGATGATATACTCTTTGACAGTGTTCCGAGTAGGATTTGTTACAACCACTGCAATATATAGACTCGGTACCTGTGATAAAAATAAATCAACCCTGAAACACGCCGTTGAGCAATGTGCATGGGCACTTTGTGAAAGGAAAAGAATCCGCTCTCTTTTAGCCATTAACAACATTACATCTCGAACATCATAACATCTTGCACATCATATGTTGCAATACGCTGCCCGCCGGGACAACGATGGGTTCCAGCATCCTAGTGGACCCCACCGCTGCATGGATGTGCTCATTAGGGTTTACAAGTGTCATAGCTCGACGCCTTATGTCGAGCATATGTCCTGCTTGATGCCTCTCTTTATCAGGAATTGCAAGTGTCATAGCTCGACGCTTTCGTCTTGTTCGACGCCTATGTCCTCCTCGACGCCATGTCCATATTTGCAAGTGTCATAGCTCGTTCACAAGAGACATCCAAGCTCATGCCTGAGCTCTTACCCGTCATGTGAACTGAACGGCTTGTAATGCGGATTAGGTTTGAAACGTTCACTTCCCCAATTACGAACTAGAACACGGGATGGTGAGCACTGTGGACGGCGAAGAGAGTCGCTTGCCGGAGGGTTGGTCGCCGGGGAGGGAGAGAGGCATGCCGGCCGCGGAGTGCATGGGATGTGCATCGGGGTTCGTGCCACACGAGCGGCACGGTGAGCAGGCGCTTTTACTTCCTGATGAGGTTTAGGCGACGAGACCTATTATTTTCTCAATTCCCAGCGCATATGCGAACGCCATCCTGTACGTTTTGGTTGCAAACGAATGCGGTGACCGCATTCAGGTTTGAAATTGCAATGTGGAAATGGTCTTAGTCGATGGCTGCTTGTTTCGCACTGTAGCATAAAACGTCCGCGATCCCACCTCGGGTTTCCGCAGCTGCCGTCATCACCTGAACCAAATTCCTGGTAAAGGCAACTATCCACCAGGTACAAGTGGCAAGCTGAGCCTCTGAAATACTCCAGGGCACCTGCATTGTTGCCAAACTCACAGGCACCACACACTGCTGCTTTGATGAAAAGTAGAAACCCTGATCAGAGTCCCAAGCCCTAATCTCCCTGCGTGATCGATCATTTTCCACCCGAAATTATCCAAGGAAGGCATCAGGATTTTTGCGGGAGAGAGTTGAGGATTCGTGCTATCGGGTGATGGTGTGGGAACGGGGAAGGCTGCATGGGAAGCAAGGCCTGGCCTATGGCCTGCCATCGTCTTTGCTGCTTACCTCCCCCGCTGTTATCCTCCAGGTACCTCATTGCCGTCCTGGCCTCCAAGCATCGGGCCATTTTGCTGCCCTGCCGCTTGCATCAGGGGGCGAGTGAACCGCATGCCGGCGCGAATTGCTACTTGCATTTCGGCACATCCTTGTCCAGGTTTCCAGTTGCCGGGAGTCCATGCTTCCGGCATCAGGTGAGAGGATGCAGAGCCGCTGCGCTCTCCGGGGAGCTGGTGGCGCAAGGGACTGGTGCAGCTGTCGCCGTTGCGCCGGGGAACGTGATCGACATTCTGGAGCAGCGAGGCCTCGTCGAGTCCGTCACGGGAGAGGCGCTCAGGGCCGCTTGCTCCACGCCGCAGACGGCTCCGCTGAAGGTGTACGCCGGGTTTGATCCGACAGCGGAGAGCCTGCATCTAGGGAACTTGTTAGGGATCATCGTGCTGTCGTGGTTCCAGAGATGCGGTCACGTTCCCGTGGCTGTTCTGGGAGGCGCGACGGGCCGGGTGGGGGATCCGTCGGGAAAGAGCGCTGAGAGGCCGGTGCTGTCGGATGAAGCCATTTACCGGAACTCCAAGGGCATACAGGAGGTGATAGCTCGCATTTTGAGACTAGATGGATTTGCGCCGGAAAATGGAGACACCAGGCTGCACACTCCGCTGGTGTTCAACAATTACGACTGGTGGAAGGACTTCAGCATGCTGGACTTCATGCGGGATGTCGGCAAGTATGCCAGGGTCGGCACCATGATGGCCAAGGAGAGTGTGAAGAAGAGGCTGCAATCCGAGGATGGGATGAGCTTCACCGAGTTCTCGTATCAGCTTCTTCAAGGCTATGACTTTGTGCATCTGTTCCGGGAGGAGGGAGTGGCTGTGCAGATCGGCGGCAGCGATCAGTGGGGAAATATCACGGCCGGGACAGACCTCATCAGAAAGATTCTGCAACAGGAGGGAGCGTTCGGGCTTACTCATCCTCTGCTGGTAAAGAGCGACGGGACCAAGTTCGGGAAATCGGAGGGGGGCGCAGTCTGGCTTGCTCCGGCCTTGCTCTCCCCCTACAAATTCTACCAGCATCTGTTTGCTACACCGGACTCGGACGTGATCAAGTTCCTCAAGATGCTCACATTCCTGAGCTTGGAGGAAATCGGGGCGCTGGAGGCGGGCATGGGCAGGCCTGATTATATTCCCAACACGGCACAGACCAGACTTGCAGAGGAGGTGACTCGATTTGTGCACGGAGAGGGTGGACTGGAGGAAGCCATCAGGGCCACAAACGCCTTGGCCCCGGGGGCAGCCACGAGACTGGATTCCCACGCTCTGGAGGCTATTTCCGAAGATGTGCCGTCCTGCTCTGTGTCACGGGACTCTGTCTTAGGCAAGCCCCTGGTAGATGTGTGCGCCAGCTCCGGTCTGGTGCCAAGCAAAGGTGCGGTTCGTCGCCTCATCAAGCAGGGTGGCCTTTATTTAAACAACGAAAAGGTAGAGGATGAAGGCAAGGTAGTAGAGTCCCCAGACATAATAGACGGAAGGCTGTTCCTACTATCAGCAGGCAAAAAGAACAAATTATTGATTAGGGTTGCCTAAGCTTCTGGCGTCAATCGAATGTGCCAATCCATCAGCTGGAATTAATATTCTCATTTGGTCCAGTGCTACATGCATGGTACGGGCAATCCCCAATTGGAAGACTTGGAGTGGTCGCTTCAATCAGATGTTCACCCATGTCTGGTTATGCCAGCAGAGAACGCAGCTTCATACTCCCTCAGGGAAAGAGATCGGTCTGCTCTGACCTGCAAGAAGGTGACAAGGCACTTTAATGAGGATTGCGCCAAAATGAGAAGGATGATGCGCAAATCCTGTGGCACTTCAAGTTGGAGTTTACCTGGAGACGATGGAGGAGGTACATGAGGAAGAGATGGACGAAGATCTGATAACAGTGAACAAGCATCAGTTAGAGACACATGGTCGACATACTCCTCAATGATTCCAGATATTGGTTCCCTTCTTACCACATAAAACACTACAGCCAGACGGGCAAAAGGTCGCCTCCAGAGAAACCGTCCAGCTGTAACGGCTCCAATGTCTATAAACTTGGCCGCCGTCTAATGCAAGGTAATACACGGATATTTAATTAAAACAGACCTCAAAGAAAAGCAATGCAGACCCTACTCATGGAAAATGGCTTACCTGTATACTGGGGCCGAGCCTTCTCTGATGCAGGCCAAACAAACTGCAAACAATCAAGAGACCACGATCACACTCCTGCTGCAGATTTGCACGCTTTAGGTCCTTTCACTTCACATTATGACAGGAAAACTTACTCGAATGACCTCAGAGCATGATCATCGTCATCACCAAAAGGCATAGCTTGTCGCAGGCTCTTACTCCTCTCTACCTCCGCCTGCAGGTAAGGAGTTGAGGCCCGGCCCTGGGCAGCAGATGTAAACTTTAAATGGACTGAAAACGCTAGAGAATCTCAAAAGGCTCTACCTTAGCCTCCCTAACACGCCTCGACTCTTTCTCCAGCTGAAGCACTGCTGCTGCTTTCTCAGTAGCCATTTGTTCCAACTGAGTCTGCTTCAGGTACTGCAGTGTTTGGCAAGAACTATTAGTTTCTTCTTTGCCTCCCATGATTTGTCAGACTTGTACAAACTGGAACTCTGCTGATAGCTGAGCATAATGGACGGTTTATTTCCAGACCAGCAGTTCAGTCAGCTCCCGAAAGCGTTTCTCCAGCTCTGTATTAGCCTGAAACACCGAACACCCGTATTTAAGCCACTTACTGTGTCTTACTTCTCTCACAGGACCATATCATAAGAGGCAGCCACACTAGTCACCTGTAATGATGAGCGTTCCATGTCCTGCTTTGTGCTCGCCAATTCAACTCGAAGCTTTTGAGTCTCTGCCTACAATCCACAAAACACCAACTCAGTTTTCAGGAAAGAATTCCAGAAGTAACCATGAGGTCCAAGGCTCCTGGTAACCTATCTTCTAGCAAGGCTCTGAAGCTAGCGAGCAACTGGACAACTGAGAGATGCATATCAACCACCAAAAAGCATGCTTGAAAACTGCCGTACGGAAGGACCTTTACCTCCATAGCTAAAAGTTTGCTCTCAGCTTCACGTTGAGCCTGTCTTGCCCGTTCCGCCTCCTCTCTCCAGGCCTGTGACAGGGATGCCTCACTGTAAACATACAGGAAGTAATATGGATGCCACAACATGACTAAAACGCCAACATACTTGTACGTTTGAAGCAGCATCCTCAGACGGGCGCTTCTGTTCCCTTCGGTACCTGGCTTCCATTTCCTGCAGCTCTTGATTCAATGTGGCACAATCAACCTACCCAAAGGAACACAAATCATGAGTAGGTTGTTCAAAGAGGACAGCAACTTGAGAACCTTTCCCAAGATACATAAAAATAGAAAGTCCAGAAAGAGCCCTCACTTCAAGCATGGTTTTTTGCTGCTCCAGGTCAGCAACTCTTTGTCCGCGTTCTTCCACTGTTCTCTGGCAACAAAACGAGTCCACCACGACAAGGCTGTCAACCGGAAGGACCAGCAGAGATTTGCCAAGAGGGCAGCCAATGCCTGAGAGAGTCCAGGACACTGCCACTAAACACAGTAAGACCAAATGCAGGTACCTGCATCCTCATCAAGGCCACAGTGTTTTCTGCCATTTGCTGCTCTAACTCTGTTTCCCTTTCCACAGCAGCCTGGGAAAACCACTCCAACTTTAACAATTCATGAAACTTGAAGATTGGCGTAGAAAAAGTCTACAAGAAAGCTGATCAAGATGCTTTTATTTATACCCTCCGTGTGGCATTATGGGCAAGATGCTCCTCTTCTGCCCGGCGTTCAGCTAAAACCAATTCCTCGCGAAGGGCCTGTGAAGCGACAGCAATGGATATCAATTACCATCCACCAAACCTGTGTCGACTGTGCCAAATAGAACCGAAAGAGGCTTCACCTGAACCATTCTACTCTCTGTCATGTCGCGATGTTTGGAAACTGCATCGGTGTTTGCCTGCAGCACCCCAAATGTGAGATGTATGACACTAAGCTTCAGAATAAGTTCCAAGTACACGTATGCAACATAGCATCTGCATTGCCGCCTTGAACTAGACAGGATCCTACATACAGCATGAAAATCTCAAGACGTGCTACGAAAACCACACTGTTCATCAAAAAATGCATTTATCACTAGTATGCAATACATCCACCTCGTCATCAGAAACACTGAGAACTAGCCATAATACCTGCAGGGTGGCAAGTTTCCCTTCCGCTAAAGAGGCCTGGCGCTTGATTGCATCAAACGAGATCCTAAGGGCCTCAATCTCTGCATTCTTAGAGGCTAAAGCTGCCGACATCTCTGCCTCTATGCCAGCTGCTGCAGAATTGGCCGAAAGCAGATCCTGCTGAAGCTGTTTGATAGCAGCCTCGTACAATCCTTTTGCTTCCCTCTGTTTAACCAAACGCCAACATACATCTGGCTCTGAGCTGCAATGGTTCCAAGTTAGCTTGTCACCACGGACCTGTACATGCCTTCTTAGGCACTCTGTCCTACGGTAACAAGCAACTCACAAATACCAACGCTGTGAGAACTGCTATGAGGAAAAAGCACCTCAGTCCGCAACAGCTCCTCCAATTGGGCATTTTCAGCTTTGTACTCCTGGAGTCGAGCTGAGAGCCCAGTGCAGACCTGCGAAGCAGAACAAGCACCTTCAGGAATATGGAGAAGACTTCCACTTCAGACTCTCAAGAATGACAAAATACAAACCTGTTCTGTCTGCCAGAACAGCTCACTTTTCACCGGGCACACACAATACAAGATACAGAATTTGCAGACACCAGCTTGAACATCAAGATACCTTTGCTAAGCGTGCTTCCTTTGATGAGCTGGTTGACACACCAGAGGCAAGCAATCCTCTTGCCTGTGCAAAGAAAATGATGAAACAGATCAGCACAAGACTGTCCTGCATGACATCCCCAACACAGCAGACCAGGCAAATTCAATCACGCACTTCCTCAAGTTGATCCTCCACTCTTGGAACAGCATCCTGTTTCAGGTCACCATGGGATTGAAGGTGTCTGTCGCTGCTTGGTCCTTTTTCGTTTCCAGATTTCTCTTGGCCATCTTCAGAAGCCTCAGGTGCAGAGGTACCTTCCAGAGGCATGTCAACTGCAACCGCACTATTGTCCACCTGGACCTCATGTTTTGCCAATTCACACAACTCATTGTACGAGGCCCTTGACAGATCTGGATGTCCAGGAAGTGGGCTGACTCTTTGAACAGTGTGTTCATCATGAGATGTTGGATCCACTGGCACCACCTCAATCAAATCAAAGTGCTCTCCAGACTCAACGCAAGGGGCCTCTTCATTTTCCATTCGCGTCTCCCTTTCCTCTGAGTCTGGCGATGCCAGGGGCTCCTTTTCAACAGAAGTGACCGACAAACCATTGCTAGGAACAACATCTTCCCTATCCCCAGGCTGTGCAGTTGAAGCAGACCTTGCTACATGATCTCCAGATTTGCTGCCCTTGGGTGCTACACTCTCCTGTTCCTCTGTCTGAAGGCCGCTGCTGGGACTCACATGCGGTAGCTGGCTTTGAGGAACGTCCTTCGTAACTTCATTTGCAGCAGGCACAACTCTGGCAGCTACTTGGGAGATGGACCCACGGAAATGAGACGTTTGTGTTCCAATCTGGCCACAGCACCAAGTAAACAGAAACATTAACAGAACAATCCATTTACACTTGGGACTTCCTCTAGCTGAGTGGAGACAACATTCCTACCCTCTCCCTGCCTGGCGCCTGCCTCCGTGCTGGAACAGGTTCAGCAGCCCCTGTTCATACAAAGGCGGCCACCTCAGCACCACACCTCAAACTGACACCAACTACTATGCAAACACAATGTGATTAACCTAGGCTACCAAAAATGCTGAAACCGCTTCGGCAGCTCTCCAAAAAACCTCCGACATTGCAAACCACCAATTCCGTTTCAGCCGCACACGGGGAAAAAAGAGCATGGAGGCCACCAACCTCCAGGAACAGTAATTGCGTCGGCCACCACTTGCTTAGCTGTCCGATCAACAACCTCAAATAGCTCTACAAATGCGACGACAATCAAAACGATTTAAACCCACGAACGGCCGGCAAACATCTCAACAAAGAACAAGACCGTTGAACTCTCAGATAGTCGAACCCCCGGAAACGGATCCACAGCCACAACCCTTTCCCCTGCCCCTCCGATCCACACTTTCTCCAATATGCAGCCAATGCTAGCCCCAGCTGCTGAAAGCCACAAGCTCACCTTCTGCAGCACGCAACCACGAAGCCATGGCCCTGGTACAGGCAGGATCGTCCCAACTTCCCAATTTAACACCTCACAGAAAGGCAGCCCCGAATCTCCAATCCATGTCCACTTGCATGTTCTTCTCCAAATCCTCTAGTCTGAGAATCAAACCAACTGGCCGGCAACGATTACAATGCTGCAGATCCACGCATTGATGACAAGAAAGCACCGTACTGAGAAATACCAAAAAAAAATGGGCCTCCGTCTTAAGGCTTTTGTACCAGGCAGCGAGAGCCGTCGGGGACCGACGCGCTTCCCTTTCTGGTCGAATTAATAGGACAACCTGTTGGTGCAGCGTTTGGGTCCCGACTGACCTAATTCTGGAGCTTCCTGGGATACCATCCAGTCGTGAAAGACAAGTCCTCTAGACCTATAGGTAGCCTACCAGGAATCAGCAATGGGCGTTACGTAGAACGCCGTTTTCCGCAAGCGAAAGATCCTTCACGAACTCCAGTTCCATGTCGAATGAATGTGGCCATCCATGGTAATTTTCCAGTTTGGCCTAATTACTATAACCGAGGTATAAGCTATTGCTGCATATAATCTACTGGTTAAAGTTTAGGTGTCTTCTCTCTCTACTTCCTCTCTCTATTGGGATTTAGGGCTTTGCTGCGATTCTGTTTGTCTTTCGACCGTGAAGGCTTCTGTGTAGGCTTGCGCTGCGCCCGCGCCACCTCTTCCCCGGAATTCGCACGCCTCGTCAAAATGGTGGCCGCGAAGAAGACGGTGAGTTCTCGGCACCTCTACGATTTTGTGGGAGCTTGTAGATTTCGGCTGAGTGCTAAGGTGCGTTGGATTCTATCTGTGAACTCTGAACAGAAAAAGGCTCAGGAGAGCATCAACAACAGGCTTGCCCTGGTGATGAAGAGTGGCAAGTTCACGCTCGGCTACAAGACGTGCTTGAAGTCGCTACGTAGCGGAAAGGGTAATCTGAACACGAAGCCTCTACGTTTCGTATTCTAGGGCTTTAGTCGGCTGTCGTGCTGGTTTGCTCACTTGAGGGATTTTTTTTTTGACAGGGAAGCTTGTCATCATCTCCAACAACTGTCCGCCGTTGAGAAAATCAGAGATTGAGTACTACGCCATGCTTTCCAAGACTGGCGTGCACCACTACAGCGGCAGTAAGTGGATTACGGGTTTCAGTTTCTCTTCCTTGCGATTCAGTGCTCTCTTGCTTTCGCATGAATTGTGGGAATGCTTAGCAGCATGTCGCCAGCATCTTAGGCCTTAAATCTTCTCTTCTGCATCCGTTTACAGATAATGTCGACCTCGGTACAGCCTGCGGGAAGTACTACAGAGTGAGCTGTCTCAGCATTACAGATCCTGGTATATACTCTCTGGCACACCTTCTTCTGTTAACTTAGTTGCGGAAATCCACGAATCGCCTGCGTACTGACTCATGTTGCCTATGTATGCAGGTGATTCTGACATCATCAGGACAATGCCAGCCGAATGAGAGTACAGTAGTTCTGCGATAGGATTCCCCAGTTCTCATCACAAGCATTTCCGATGAGAGCTTACTTTTCTACAGAAGTAGAATCGTTGTATGAGGGAGTCATGGCTCAAATGAGATCAAAGTTTCAAGGATTTGCTCACTGTTTGTCGGCGCGCTCACTGGCACGGCTGTGAGTAAGTTGTAGCAAGCCTCTGTAAGTTTTAGTACAATACTGTCGGCTTAGAGTTTCTTCAGATGGCCCCCTTGGACTCGGTTTCCTCGGAAGGGTGAAACAAAAGATTTTGGTATTTCGTGTGATTTGATGTCAAATTCCGAACGTTCGCATGGCAGCAGTCAGGGAATTGTGCGCATCGCCAGCGGAAGGCTTGTCCGATCGTTGCAGGCCCGCGTGTTGTTTGCAAAAGTTACCGAGTCCAATTATGTCCGGGCGTTGTACTTGTAAAGTTCAATTAGGTCTGCTCGTTGTTTCTAAGACATTTTTTCTATCACCTCACATTCGTGATTTTTTATTTGTGCTCTTTACTTGTGTTTGTACTTTCGTCCCCTTTTTTTAACAGGGAAACCCGGTTACCTGCATTTTTCTCCGCAAGCTCTTATGTGGCTTGTCACTCGGTGCTCTCTACCGTTCGCATCAATTGGTTTTAGTGTTTCTTATTTCCTAGTATTGTTCTTTATGAGCATGGGGTACTTGAAGAACAAGGAATTATTTTGAGGCTCACATATAAAGTAATGGTTGTCTCAAGATACAGCGGTACGTTTAGGCGTAGAGACAGCTAGGCTGCAGTCTCAAGAAGGTCGGTGCATGGGGGACCTATGTAGGGTTGCCCTACACGTAATTATTCCTATAAAATTGAGTAGGCTCAGAATTATATAGCCTTGATCACTAGTTTAATGAAACAGGTCTCACTTCGATGGGGCAATTGCTCTATTGCTTTCACCAGGTTTTCTTTTTTGTCTAGCAGTATGCTTTGCACGGGCTAGCTAGCAAAGTGAGAAGTTTGCCCATTTCCACTGTTGTGTGCTAACGTGTGCCTTTGTGTGATTGTAAATCGTGTTGCAATCCAAGTGAGACATCTCAGAATCATATGGGGAGGAAGATGCATATTGTGTTGTGCTGTAACGATGCAACCGGTGCCCTACTCGGTCGATGTCTGGTTAGAGATGTAGAAAGGGTGGCTACCGTGGTGCGGGTTGCTGACGTAATGAATTGTTGACATGGTTTTTTTTCTTTTGCTCCCCAACGTTGGTACACAATGTTTTGTGATGGACTTCTGGAAATCCATGATTCCATACTCGTTATGTATGTTGAAAAGCTATTTTGGAACTTCTGTTATTGTGTTTTCATTTGCTTCTCAATCCGTTATAGTGTTTTCATTTGCTTCTCAGTCCGTTACAATGTTTTCATTTGCTTCTCAATTTCATTGTCCACCTCTCACACACACATTGATCATCTATATTGCATTTCATAACTTGTCAACATATAAATAACAATTATTAGCTACTAGCACTTTTCATTTAATGATAAAAACATCAACTAAATGAGTATCAGCTTTCCTAGTGGCTCTTATCCCTCCTCTTGCAGCCTGTACTTCCGGAGAATCTTTGTGGTAACAATGTACACAGTTGTAATTGAATATAACTTCTTCACATGTGAATCTCTAAATACTATTAATGTGCATTTCACATCCTTCAATCTTCATCTATCAAAGATTACAAAGAATAGGAGAAGATCATTGCAAGCCTAGCTGTTGTGATGTAGAATCATACTATTGTTGCTCTTTGCAAAGAAGGAAAAAGTTATCAATTAGATAAAAATCATGCAAAAACGTAGGAAAGATACTATAGACCTTTTAACTTACAGTTGTTTAGCTAGACCTCGCTAGTATCGCCTACAGGTTGTAGCATTTCTAGATGTCGGTTAGTCGTATGTCCCCAATTTGTTGGATAATCTTCCTTCAAGTATTATTTATTACTCTAACTTGGCTTGGCCGATTTTGATCTCCTACTGGCATAAACAATTTCCTCTCTCCCACCACCTACACCAAGAGAGAGTTTAAGAAGAAGAAAAATGAAGAGTCGAAAACCCGAATGGAAGGGAACAAAGGTTCATGGTATTTATCGACGCATCCTTTGAAGGCGTGTAATGTATTCGTCCTGGTTACATTTAAAAATCCATTGAAATAGTGAAGAACATGTTTACAATTAGCTTTTTCCAAGGCTCTTCGTAAACATGTTTGCCTTCCGCAAATCTTCAAAATCGCATTTAAACACTCTATCGAGAACAATATTTGCCACATGAGTTTTCAAATTGCTCAATGATCGATCTTGAGGGATTGATCTTCGTTCTAAAGCATATCTTAACATCGTATGAAAAGATTATAATTACATTACCTACATTTGAAGATATATATGTGTTAGCTCTTCATTGAGCCTGCTTATGATTAATAGATTTTTAATTGAGTTTACCCATAGAGATAGTAGCTCCTCCATTAAAGATTCTTCTCTAGGTTATTACCAGCCTTTCAATACCAATATATTGGACTTGTTATATTGGTACTTGTAGAGTGAACAGTTCACAATAATGAAGATAACAAACTCATCAACTTTTTGAGAGTTCGGAAGAGGATACAATAGCTGATTCTCCTTACTCAGATTCCAAAACCAATCACATACTCGAAGATGGCCAGAGTGGTCCTTTACGTGCACCTCAATGTCTTCCAGACGATTTCCCTCTTCCAACAGTTGAAGCAAAAGAGTCAGGATGTGAGTGACCGTATGCACCCATGCCTTGGCCAGGTCCGAACAACATATGGATGTTGAAAGTTTCTGGTAAGCCTTAAAAAACGTGATCCATATTAGGCGAGTAGATCTTTGACTGCCCCACTAGCGTTTTGCAAAAATAGCGAAAGGAGCAAGACTTTTAAGAGCAAGGAAAGCATTCGCAGATATATGAAAGAAAATTATCCAGCATTAGATGTGGATGATTTTCTCTTATCTTTTCAATGGGATGTGCCTATCAAAATTGAAGTTGACGACTCTATTACTAAAGAGAAGACAAAGATAAAGTCAACATCCAATAAAAAGCATCAGCAAGACTTACTTCGTGTGGACTCACTTCTTAATGAATCGACATCAGCAACTTTGAAAAAGTCATAAGAGGAAGACTTGATGATACAGATGCGGATTTGAAGCATTTCTCAGGTGCGAAGTTCATGTCAACATCCTCATCTTTAAAGAGTTCGCTTCAAGTGTTCAACCACTATAATGATTTTGAGAGCAAGAAAACCATGAAAAAACCTAGACAAGTTGCAAAGAAACCTCTTGTATAGTCATCGCCTTCCCAAGAAGTTAGCTTGCCTCTTGTAAGTCTTGTGCGGGTCGATACAGTGGTGAAGCTGGCATCATACCTTTTTTGCCCTATTTTAAGGAAGCTCATGGCAAAGCCTGTGACCATGGTCTCCGGAGCCGTTTGTGAAAAGAAATGATCGATCCCTCGTCTCGTCCCTCGATCCCTGATCCCCTCGTCCAGTCTGTTTGAGATAAATATATTGTTAGTTATAAAGAAACCTTAACCAAGCATAAATTGACGAAGCAATATGGAAATTAAAAGAAGAAGCATCATAATATGAAAAAGCACCCCCTCCCCCCAATAAAATATAGGTTCTGGCTTCGTATGTTGCTAGAACCAATGCTTTGTTGAAGATAAGTGGGGTGTATAATGTGTCTTCCAAAGATTAAAGATTGCATTTCAAATGCAATAGATGATAACACACATGCCACATAATACAATGTGTTTGGCTATAAAAAGGATGCGCATAGAAGAATGTCATCACGAAGAGAAATTTATTTCAAAACTGAGTGAAACTTAAGTGCACACATTTGGAAATGAAGCTTACAATGAATACTAAAATACAAATAGAAGAAATAGGATACATTGGGCATTACATATAGATATTAGAAAAGTATGTGAAATTAGTTATAAGGACAAAATATTAGGTAAGAATATAGTTGCCATAAGATAGACGCGGCTAGAGGCTCGTAGGACGGCCGTACGCAAATAATGTGATCGAGGAAGTCTAGTAGCTGTGTAGGACTAAATTTAACCACCACTTATCATTACTAACTAGCCTGCTTAATATAAATAGCGAGCCCTATAGAAAGAAAGCACAACGCCCTCTGCAGGACAATGGAATCCCGCTGTCGAAAGAAAGCCACCACAGAGGAAAGGGGAGACCCACTCTGTTTCGTCGAGATCGTGATAGGCTTTAGCACAATCCTTAATGAACCGTCCGAAATCCTTGCACATGGCCCCGTGAGTCTCGATGGCGAGGGGGATGAAGGCATGGCCATCCTGCATAGGCGTGTACTTGTGTACTTCGGATGTCGCGCATCCCTCCGCCGCCGAACCTGGAGGGTTGATGATGACATGCTCACAAACGGCCTCCCGGGCAGATTCCAGTACAACTACATCCACAACAGAGATTTGAAAGTGGACGCAGTGTAACTAAAGTGTGAAAATAAGAGGCAACGAGTGTTGTAAAATTGAGACAAACTCTTGGCTTGTGTGCAACGTGAAGAATAATTAAATGTGAATACAATTTGCATATGAAATCACAATCTCGAACACTAAGAGCAAACATCACAAACACAATCTGTTTACGATGGCAGCACAAAACTGCTTACACTACTGAATCTACCAAGCCTTGCTGACTGCACTAGACCAAGAAGAAGGCTTACAAAGTAAAAGTTAAGATGACTCAAAGGAGTACCTACATGTGTGCTACGATATTTAACTCCTATTTTGTTCCCCTTGGCCTAATGCCCTCCTAGAGGTTGTTCCCCTTCGTCTCATGGGAAGTTGTTTCTTATATGAAGTCTCCTCTTCTCTTCTCTTTTGTGAAATTGAGAGTCCGATTTTCATTTGTTGACAACTCGTCAGTGCCGTTTTGTCGGTCGCGACGTGCGAACGGAGCTCGGAGTGATAACAGGTTTCAAGGTGAAGGCGGTGGACACGGGTTTATCAACATGTCACCCACGGCGAAAGCTGCGATTTCGCCGGCGCAAGCTGTGAAGCTGGGTACCCCCGTAAGGGAGGCCTAAGCCTTTAGTTGAGCCACTTCGCACACTTGCCGGGAAGGGCGGAAGGCATTAAGGCTGCAGGTGCGGCAGCCGTTTGTCCCCTTCTTCTCTCTTCATCAGCAGCCGCGCTGTGGAGTGCAGTGTGCAGCGTGCAGTGTGCCAGTGTCTGCCTACCCGGCCAGCCCGTGCCCGGTCCGGTCCCCGGTTCCGCGTCCTCCCCCTCCTCCTCCTCCTCGTCCGCAGGCCACTGTGGAAAGACGCGAAGCACGCCCTGCTGCTGCTGCTGCTGCTGCTGCTGCCTCTGCTCCTGCCGTGCAGCAGGCCCCGCGAGTGTACGGCCGCGGCCACGCCAGGGCACGGCACGGCGTCCATTTTCCCCTGCCCTCCCCTACCCCCTCCCCTTTACTTCGCATTGCGCATTCCCCAGCTCGTGCCCGATCTGGGACCGCCCCAGGAGCTCCGGCACCAGGATGGCGGCGGCGGCGGCTGCACCAGGACGTGAGCAAGAACAGCGTGCATTGCCCAGCAGGTGGAGCTCGCCCCCTCCGCCCCGCCCCGCCCCGGCCATGGGGCCGCCCCAGTGCCGTGTCCTGGCGCGGAGGTGGAGCTTTAGGTTTGGCGGTGGACGCTGAGGCCAGCCCAATTCGGATGCCCAGCTCGCTGGGGCATTAGGAGAGGCCCAGTGCGTCGTGGGTGGTGGGTTTTGTGGGTGGTTGGGTTTTGTGGGTTGTGGGTTGTGGGTTGTGGGTGGTGGGTTTTGTGGGTTGGAGTGTGGAGGAGAGGAGAGGGAGGGGATGTGAGTCTGAGCTCGGGGAGATGGCGATGGCGACGTACCAAGAGCAGTATTATGTGTCCCCGGATGAGTATTACCAGCGGCTGGCGGAGGGGTCGGATATGTCGGTGGAGAGCATCGGGAGCATGAGGACGACGATGAATGGAGGGGGCTCGGTGTCCATGTCCACAGCAGGGGACTCGAGCGTGGGGTCCAACAACTCGGTGAGGGCGGTGTTGATGCACCCGGACCTGCGGTCTCGGGTGAGGACGCCGAGCGCGTCGGTTTCGCATAGCGTGGTGATGCCCAACCTGTCGGTGCCGCACAGCCTGGGGGAGGACATGCTGGCGGCGGCGCTGATGGACGGGAGGCTGCCCACGGACGGGCTGGAGGGGTACGACGACTGGACAATTGACCTGCGGAGGCTGCGGATGGGGCCGGCCTTCGCGCAGGGGGCGTTCGGGAGGCTGTACAAGGGGACTTACAACGGGGAGGATGTGGCGGTGAAGATTCTGGAGAGGCCGGAGAACGACCTGCCGCGGGCGATGAGGATGGAGAACCAGTTTGCCAAGGAGGTGACCATGCTGGCCAACGTGAGTCACCAGAATGTGGTGCGCTTCATAGGAGCGTGCAGGAAGCCCATGGTGTGGTGCATTGTGACCGAGTACGCTAAAGGCGGCTCCGTCAGGTCCTTCCTCAGCCGCAGGAAGTCCCGCTCGGTGCCATTGAAGGTTGCTGTCAAGCAGGCCCTTGACATAGCTCGCGGCATGGAGTACCTGCATAGCTTGGAAATAATTCACAGAGACTTGAAATCTGACAACCTTCTCATCGCTACCGACAGGTCCATCAAGATTGCTGACTTCGGCGTGGCTAGAATAGAGGTGCAGGCCGAGGGCATGACTCCTGAAACCGGAACATATCGCTGGATGGCGCCGTAAGCTCCCTCCTCCTCCTCCTTCTCCTTCAACTATCTTCGACTCTCCTCACCACAACCCACAACACTCATCCTGCTCTGGGAGTTTTGTGGGTTGTGGGTCCTGTTATGTCTCGTAGCCTCGTGTGTTTTTTTCTCTTTTTGGGGTTTGGCACTTCTTTGAGCAAGCAGTTTTGTACAGGTTCTGGGCAGCTTCCATTCCAGTGTAAGCTAAACCCCATGAGCTGGCGTTGCAGGGAGATGATCCAGCACAGACCATACACGCAGAAGGTGGATGTGTACAGCTTCGGAATAGTTCTATGGGAGCTCATTACGGGCCTCCTTCCTTTCCAAAACATGACTGCAGTCCAGGCGGCGTTTGCAGTTTGTAACAAGGGGGTGCGGCCTACCATACCGCAGGACTGCCCTGTGGCGTTGCAAGACATCATGACTCGGTGTTGGGATAGCAACCCGGAAGTGAGACCCGTGTTTTCCCATATCGTAGCAATGTTGGAAGAGGCACAAGTGGAGATATACTCCACTGTCCGCAGGGCCAGGTTTCGGTGCGGCTGCTTGGCCCGCCCTCTAACAAGTGACTAGCTTCCAGTAGGGTTTGTCATTTTTGTCTTCACACCTTGTTGGGATCAGCTGAAATGTTATTCATGAACACATTGATCTGGCAGGACTTCTATATGGAAGTGGGTATGTATATTGTTGCTTCACCCTACTAAATTAATAATAAACTAAGCACAGGTGTGGTTGGCTTGAATTCTGGCTTTCCTTTCCAGTTGCTGATTTGTCTGCTCTCCAGTAGACACATGCCCTTCCGCTGTCTGCGAGAGCTTGCCCCCCTTTTTTTTTTGTTGTTGTTGTTGGAGTGGTTGTGGTTGTTGTGTTGGAGTTCCTTGCTGGGAGGGTGCAAGGGCCTTGCTGGGGGAGGGTGCAAGGGCCTTGCTGGGGAAGGGTGCTGCTCCATGCAGCACCTGCGCTTTGTCCGCTTATCACAAGCATCACTGTTTTATCCCAGTACTTTGTAGAAATACACACCTGTACTAGCAAATTCTGTAGCAAATTGAGTCTAAGTTTGTTGAAGCCTTCTCAGCAAAGCAAAGTGTGGTTGCTCGCTTTTAGATGTATTTTCATCTATACATTTTTATAATTCAAATATTATTATAATATAATCTTGTCTAAATGATGGTAGTAAGAGAAGTACGTATGATCATAGTTATTTTACTCATTTTGATTGTACCAGTTTGTCTATACTAACCTCCTCATTTTGGTTGGGCCCCAACATCCTCATGGACCTAAATTATACACTCTATCTCAATACATTATATGCACACTACCTCAATAGATTTTACTTGGGACCAGTATAATCTTGGAATTATGAGTTTTGTGTCCCACAAGGTCCTTGGGACTATCTGTCCTGTATTCCATTTTCAGCTTGGAGACACACCAAACATGTCCGATAAAGTCCTTTTAGGACAATTGGTTTCGTACCCCATTTTAACCTTGGATACGCTAAACATGACCGGCAAGTTCATACTAGGACTATGGGTCCCGTGTCTGGCAAGTCCTTGGACTCATGGGTCCCATATTCGAGCTTTAGATCCAGGACACACCAAAAATGACCGACAAGTCCAATCAAATGTGATTCCACGAAAAAAATGATCCGCAAGTTCTTAGGACTATGGATCTTCTATCCGACAAAGTTCTTCCGACAATGGAACTATGGATCCCGTATTCAGTTTTAGAGCTAGGACACACCAAACATCATCGGCAAGTTCTTAGGACTATGGGTGCAAGTTCCTAAAAGACTACGGGTCCTATGTCCGGCAAAGTTCTTGCAACTATGCTCCCGGTGTTCAGCAAAAGTTCTTACCAAGATATGATGGGTCCCTTGTCTGGCACATTTCTTATAATTATGGGTCCCGCTAAGTTTCTTTAAATTATATAGGTCAAGTGTCCATCACGTAAGTCCTGCGGACTATAGGACCTGCATGTGGTACACGACAAACTAAACATGAGCGGATCACTAGATAGTAAGAACTCGTCTTAGAGCTTCGACATATTAAACACACTTGCAATTAGAAATCAACAGGCAAATGAGGATGCCATTTGTTTGCTCTTTGCAAAATGAAGCATTAGTCAGGGATCAGTCCCCATGTCATGGGCGCAAGATCGTAGGGGTCAGTCTCCCTATTTTGGGGCACAAGAGCCTAAGAGAAGTGCATCCCTTTAGAATTTAAAGCATGTGTGGTACAATGCACAGAAAAAAAAGAATCATCCACATCTCATCCAACATCTCATCCAACATTTACGGTGAGCTTGAGCACAATTCAAAGAACGAACACCATTTGCAAACGTGTATTGTACGCAAAGAATGATTTCTTCTTGTAACATCATTACAATAATGCCTATGCCATATATCTATGGTTGCTGGGATTTGAACCCACACGGCCATAACATGGAATCCTTACCACCGTAATCCGCAGCCAATTTAGCTCTAATTTTCCTCTCCTCTCTTAAAAAAACTCACTTCTATTTTTTTGTGGTGACCTTGTATTCTCATGCTCTATATTTTGTGATCTATATTCTCCAAAAACTAATGTAAATTTCGGAGATAAAAGAGAAGCTAAGTATGGAAGATAGATTTCCTTAAGACAACATCATCTATTGGTCGATATATTTTGAAATATGAATGGACTCTTTTAAGAAAAAAAACACAATTACAGTCAATGGATGAGTGGTGACAAAGAGACGCGACACTAGTCCGGGTCCGAGTGCGCTTTGATAGACCGGTCAAATGCTGTACATACATACACATGTAGGGGCCAGCAGAGGTTAGCAGTAATAAAACGGCGTGGTAACGTGGTGGCGAAACGCGTATTGCCACGCAGCAGCTCGGTCACCACAGCAGCGCCCACCACCACCACGGCACACACAAACACGCTCGGCTCGTCTCGGCTGCTCTGCGCATCGCCTGGCCTCGCCTGCCTCGGGCTCGGGCTCTGCGCATTCATTTCCCCCGTCGCATTGCGACGTCCCGGACTACAAGGCGGCTGGGGGAGCCAGGAATCGAGGCACCGGGCATCTGCTGTCCAGGGACAGAGCACGCTCGGGAGCTGCACGGAGCGCGCGGGGCAGAGGAGATGGAGACGGACGAGAAGGGCAGGGGCTGCAGGGACAGAGACAAAGAGGGGCCCCGGCTGCTGTGACTGCCAGCGCTGGATGACGCAGCAACATGGTTGGGGAGAAGCACAGCGAGCTGGTGTGCGTGCTGCAGCAGCGGGCGCGGGATCCCGTCTGCAAGGCCATATTCGATCCGCTCATGGAGCTGCTGTGGACCGCCTCTGCGTCAGTAGGTTCCGGGCGCTGCTCTTCTGCTTCTGCTTGTTGCGTGCCTGCTCTGTGAGCTGTTGCTCCTCCTGCGGTGTGAGGGGCGTGGCGGGGTCGGGGAATTGCTGCGCGGGCTTGTCTGGTTGGAATCTCCCTGGGAGGGGGAATTCGAGCCGTCTGAATTTTGTGTCAGAAGCTTGGTGGGTTTGTGTTTGGATTTTGTGGGTGAGTGGGACTGTGTGCTGGGCAGCCTGCGTGTGTGGCGCCTCGTGGTGGGCCTGGACGGCAGATGGAAATGCGGGTTCAAGATTTCCCGGATTCCTTTTCGCAGGCGATGGGAACTTCAGACTCTCATTCTTGGGTCTCCTCGCATTTCGGTGGGAGATTTGTATGGAGGTCTGGATTCAGTTCAGCTTGGTCAGCTGGTTGCGGACAAGGGATGCCTCAGCTGCATTGCCTGTCAGACATGGCGTGATAGCAATGAAATTGCTGGATTTCTTAGCTTATCCTGATGATGGGCGTCAGGATGCACATCGTTCCTAGCTTTCAGATTAGGGCAGCCCACTAGAACTGTGGCCCTATGGTCTAACTTTTGAATTTCGTTGACACCAATCTCTGACTTCTTCGTGGACACTTTTATCCGCCATGTCATAGGCATCGGTACATTTGATGGTGGCGTTATCTGTATAGTTACCATGGGAGAGCTGGCTATTGTGGTGTTATAGAAAGGTACCTTGCTCTTCAGCATTGCAGTGAGACATTGGACATGCGCCTGCGTGCAGGGAACAGTACACTCTCACATTTGTCCGACAATGCAAAAGTACTCGGTCTTTGGAGCACATAATGGTATTGTAGTCGGGTTGCTGCTCACAACAGAAGGTGTCATTTCTGTGAGTGCCGATGCTCTACGGATGCACACACGAGGTGGTCTCCCTGTCTTGAGCTTCAGGTAAATTAACTCATAGTGATTGAACCGGTTCTAGAGTCATCACCTTCCAAGTTGTCACGTGAGGAACCTGATGCATCTTGTTTGAGTTGTGCCTTTCCAGTGTTCTTCTGACCTGAATTTCTTTGCAGGGATAATGGCGTTGCAGATATGCTATGCTGTGAATGGGAGCGTCCTGCAGCAGCTCGTGTGCTACTAGGTCATGCTTCGAACAGAATCTCTGTGTTCGATATGGCTACATCTTCTATTTCCTCATCGGTACCTATTTTATCCTGCTGTTTGAATAAATTGAAGAGTTGCTAAGTAGTACTGGGGCCTGCTGTCTCTGGTGGTTCTTCCTGTGTGTCACCCCTACTATAGAGCAAGATGAGTTATTACCTTATTTATGTTTGCTCTGGTTCAGGTCCATACGAGTCAAGGTATCTCTGTGATGAGAAGCAATGGTCGTCTTGTAGCATGTGGGGGCACTGCAGGAGAGCTCAGCTTGAAGGATCTCAGAACAATGAAAACTGAGCACTCTGTAGACGCCCATCCAGGTGTGTGTCATTGACTGACCTTCGGTATAGATCACAATATTTTGAGTCTTGGGAGTAATGCTTACGCATCATTGTGGAGTCCTTATGTATCCACGGCTGTGCTTGGTTCAGCTGTATTTATGTTTGTATGTGTGTCTGCCACTCCATAGGATAAAGATCTTGACATTAAGTAGTTCTTTCTCACTGTTGCATTCAAGGTGGGGTTCCTTATGATCCAAGTACACAGGCTCTTGGTTTGATGGCTCATTCCAGGAAAAATTACTTCGCTGGAGCTTAAGGGCGACTTGCTTGTGTCTTGTGGGCTCACCCAGCATATGGGTCGACTGTATTCTGATCCAGTCATAAAGGTCCTTGCCCCCTCAGTTGCTCAGAATAATATCCAACATGTACATTATTGGCTCGTGGAGGGTTCTGGCATTTATTCCAGATCATCAACATTTGAATGTATATTTGCATAACATTGTTTACAGTTTAGAGTTCCCTATGGCAGGTTTTTGACATTAGGCAGGCTGTGCGTCCTTTGACACACATCCCTTTCGTTCCTGGGCCCACAACTCTGCACTTCCAACCCAAATTTTCCAGTATCGTCGTAGCCACTGCGGGAACAGGGGCTATCCTCGTGACTGATGTACAAGGTGGAGGCACGGATTGTCAAACATATCAGGTCGTCTCTGCTGCACGTTTCAGAGAACGTGAGCTTGGTTGTGAGATTTTACGGACACCTCCTCCAGTGAACTATTTGTGACCGTTGCTGGTGAACCTTTCTCCAGGTGGACTGTGGGGAAGACTTTCTGGTCACTTCAGATGTCTCGAATTCTGGCGAGCTTCTAGCATTTGGCGATTCAGGGGGCTTTTTACATTTATGGGGTACTTTCGACCGAGCTCGTGTCAATCTCTTCTCTCAACCCACTGAGGTACTATCTTGTGAGTCGCTTGGTTGAAATGTGATGGACTTGCTTAGCTTTGCCGTAAGTGGGGCTATTTGCGCATCAGCTTCAGGCTCTTTCTTGTGTCACCTTCAAAAACCACGTCTGTCCAGGGAGCCTTGTCTTTTTGTTTCCCTGCTTTAGGCTCTGACATGCTGCAACTGGTAAAAGCAGGAGTTGAATCATTTCGTGGTGTCAACTTCCACTTTTGCTGCATGAACATGGTGGTTGATGCTGGATGGAAGATCACTTCTTATCTCACAATGATTAGTCCTACTGAGTTGTGATGGCCGCCTGTGCACAGCTCCCAGATGTATCAACAGGGCCACAAGTTCACATTAGCGAGAGGGATTCTTTCAGCTATATATATCAGCCGTTCTCCAGCACATTGTTCTCTACTGTGGATTCAGCATTGCCCATCCATGTGGGTTTGCCACCAAGAACAGTAGACCCATCATTGCTAGAGCAAACGCAGTCGGTTGATTTTGTCAAAGTAGTCCAGAATCCTCACTGGCAATTAGGGAGTCCTTATGGTGATGCCACTCGAGCTTCTGTGGGTCTACGCAATACCCGTCGAAAAGGCAAGGTAGGCAGGCTATTTACCTATGCAACACATGTCTGGCAGTCTTCTCTTGCTGACCATGCTGAATCAGTCATTCTGTCTGACAGTAGAGCTAGGATCTTTTTTCTTGGTTGTTACTGGATCATTATGGGTTGCTGTCTGTGATACTGAGTCCGTATGGTGCTGCAGACAGATATCGAAAGTTTACAGATCACTGATCGGAGGTCTTTAGGGGCCTCAGGTGCGAAGGGTATCTTGAAGTTCAGGTGGCTTCCAAAGGGCTATCGGCGAGTTGAAGCAAAGCAGTCACAGTCAAAGCTCAGATATGAGGAGTTTGACTTTAGCTATTACAACAAGACACGCTTTGCAGGTTTGGAGAATGATACCATCAACAGTTACTGCAATTCGCTCTTGCAGGTATCTGTTAGCATTTATGTGACTTCGCTATCCTGATTCGCTGCCCTCTTGCCTGGCAATGTTGGCTTTGTCCTTCTGGTACTCTGCCTTTTTATCACACAGCATTGTCTCGGCAGGTGCTCTATTTTATTCCCCAGCTGCAGTCTAGTGTCACTCGTCACATTTGTGAACGGGAGTTTTGCCTCACATGTGAACTTGGGTTTGTCCTACATATGCTTGATCTTGCCAGAGGCGACACTTGTCAGGTACCTCCCCTTGCTCTCCATTGGAACCTTCCAATTGTCAGCTGTGTTAGTGCAGCCATAAACTGTCACATGTATCCTTGCCCTTGCTTTGGTCTCTCATTCCAACTGGATTTGCAGCCCACCAATTTGTTGCGTGCATTGAGACAAATCCCTGAGGCATCAGCTCTTGGGCTTGTGGAAGGACCTGATGAGTGGGAAAGTAGTAAGGAGAAGTCACTGGCAAAGAGAATTCAGACGTTTAGTAGATTCCTTCTTGAACAGGTGCTTTCACATGAGATTCCTCCTTCGCCTATAATCATTCTAGCATGGATAAAATGTTTAGGAAAGAACAAATCTATAGGCTTGAAGTAAACTGGAAGTCATCTTTGTTTCGTGTGCCCTTCTGTGATTTGCAACATGGTTTCTGAAAATACAGAAAATCTGTTTTCACAGCTGCACAAAGAGGCACAAAGTGGGAGTACCTCTTCTGAACCTACCTCTCAAGGCACACCTCTTAGTGACTACCTCTTTGGGACGACATACCGATTGCGCACAAAGGTGACACGAGGTCTTCAGTTTCAAACAGTTGGATGAGAGTACGCTCACAGGCATGGAACAAATAGCTTATAGTTAGTTGTGCATCCGTCACAGTGTTTCAGAGTCTCACATGAAGATATTGTCCAAGAGAGGCGTTTATTCCAAGTAGACCTGCAGGTAGCCTATGGATACCTTGGCTAGTTAACACATTGGCTGATAGTTGAAAAGGTCTCAATGAATCTGAAAGCATGTTCTTGTGATTGACAGTACACAACAGGAAAGGCTGGAGTACAGCCAACCTTTGCAGAGCTCCTGGAGAGGAGCCTTTGCAAACAGGAAGAAGTTCGTGCCTGGTGCTCAGAGTGTCGAAGCTATCTTCAAGTACAGCAGGTTGACAGCTTCACTGTTGCCCTTCTATCTATTGATCATGGCAGCTAGCTGGTACTTATGCGGTAATGTGTTCCAGATTCGTGCGCCCTGTAACCTGCCAAGGGTTCTCATTGTCAACTGTTGTATCAAGGGGGATGCTGAGCTATCTTTCTGGCTCAGAGAGTCACACCAGGCACGTCCAGACAACAAATCCAGCATTACCGAGAATGGAAGATCCTTCATCTCCAAAGCAATGTATCAAAGTGGGGCAGATATGTGGCTTCCATTCCGTCTTGGGATCACATTAGATCCTCAGTATTCGAGAGTCAGGGTGATTGAGGTGGCAACCACTACTCTATTCCTTGAGCCATAAATTTCTAGGACAAATTCATATTATGTGGTTTACCATCTTGATGCAGGACCGCACACCACGTGGCAGCAATGAGCAATTGAAAACCAAAACATCCAGTGCCAACATTACTGCTGCCATGCATGGTATCTATGAGTTGACAGCCATGATAGCTCACATTCACGACGAATATGATAATGGTGGAAGGCCCCAAGAAGAAAGTGAGGGTCATCTAATCGCACACGTGAAGGTACATTGTAGATACATCTCTGCAATTAGCAACTGCTGTTTCTTGTGGCAGTGTCTTTTTTCTGAGAGCTTCTCATTGGGATCTCTGTGTTTTTACTACTGATAGATTCCCCCACGTTATTTTGAAAAACATGCACCACATTCATCGTCACCAACTGTAGGCGCTTCAGCTGGTATTGCAACTTGTCGTGGATGATTTTGAAACCCTGTTGAGAAACACCATTTCAGCCATCGCTTGCCTTGCTTGTGAGAGTCGGGCTGTATACTGATTCTCTCTTGGCTCATGCAGGCGCTCCAAACCAAGCAACATTATCTCGAGGAGTTTCTTACTCATTTGAGTGGGTTCTATTTAATGATTTTTGCATATCTCCCAGTTCGGCTGCCGAAGTGGTAATGTGATCAGTGTTTTGTTTATGCAAGAGCCTGAATTGTCCCTTTAGGTTGTTGTGATGTGACTGGCCTGACATGGCCTTTCATGGAGTAGGTAACCATGTATGGGAAGCAAAAGGTACCCTGTCTGCTTTACTACACCCGCATTGAGGATTGTGATTGGGAGGGAACGGAGGGTGTGCATGAGCATACTCCGAAGACTTCTGATGGGGATAAATTGCTGTCATCACTTTTCTCTCGGGTAATCCTATTGGACGTGCAAACTGTTTCTTTAATGCGGAGGGCAAGCTTTTGTTCTGTGTGTAAGGGTGTTTAATCTTGCATTCCTGGTGTTACAGAAGGTGTCTTCACCAATTAGCCAAGAGTTATTTAATCGGCTTATCTCTGAACCCTCAAGAGATGCGGCTGACGCAGCCACTTCTAGCTTTGTTGCACTGGATATGGCTACAGAATCTCCGAGACCGGTAGTGACTGGCCCTGCATTTGATGATCTTGTCTGTTTGGGCTTTCTCTTGAGTCCGATCTTCTTGCCTTGTTTAACGACTAAAGAGTTCTCTGTGGTTGGTCATAGGGAATGCTTTTGGGGATTGATGCAGAGTTCGTTGCTCTCTCAGCTGCTGAGAAGGTACCTATGATGACCTAATTTGAAAGAATTGCTTTTTTTGTTTGAAGTCGCTAAGCAAAATTGCTGGTGCTTTCTGACTCGATACGTCTTTTCCAGGGCTCTCGAGGTGATGGTTCAGAGTACATAATAAGGCCTGCTCGTCTTGGACTGGCTCGTGTCAGTGTGGTATGTATTTTTTAAGATTTTCCTGTTCGCAATGTTCCACCTTGCAGAAAGTGTCCACGGGACACTTCAATACAAAGATTGTTATCAGCTGGGACGCTTAACTTTCTTGTAGCGATCCTTTCAAGCAGCTGTCTAAAGGTTGCCAATTCCTGAAATCAAGGTCCGAGGAGGAGGAGAGAAGGCCGGTGTTTGCTGCATAGACGACTACATTTGTACAGTGAGTACTCAATTGGATTGTCTACTGGTCTGACCGGGTTTGCTGCTAAGACATTCTTGGTTCCAGAAACTGCTTCTTACCAGAGGCTCGTTTCGGATTGCTCCAGGTTGAACCAGTTCATGACTACTTGACGAGATACTCAGGAGTGTCGCCGGGGGACTTGGTGAGTCTTTGGGGTCAATGCATGCTTTTCTTTTCTGGCTGTCTCCTTTTATCAATCAGAAAGCTGTATCGTGTGGTGGCAACGGCTCTGTTGCTGACATCAAGTGCCTTTCTCTTTGTAGGATCCCACCACGTCTAAGCATCCTGTCACTACCTTGAAGAAAGCCTACTTGAAGCTACGCTACCTGGTAGCCATAACCTCTCTCCTGAATCTCTTGACTGTGCTGGCAGCATCCTACCTCAGGTGTAATGAGGAGTCTGACAGCTGCCTGTGCTGATGATGTAGGTCGACAGCGGTTGCCTCTTTGTAGGCCACGGATTGAAGAAGGACTTTCGAATGATCAACATTGTCGTTCCTCAGGAGCAGGTT
The DNA here is from genome assembly GCA_010909165.1 of Anthoceros angustus. Lineage (NCBI taxonomy): Eukaryota > Viridiplantae > Streptophyta > Anthocerotopsida > Anthocerotales > Anthocerotaceae > Anthoceros > Anthoceros angustus. Next base: position 1,099,177 of record MU008160.1, read on the forward strand.
TTGTGCTCTTGCTTAAGCCTTAGACTGTCTGCAACATTCTGAAACACTGGCTGGGGTTTTCAACGCGGGCACATGTGCAGATCATTGACACCGTGGAACTATTCCATCTGAAGAAGTCGCGCAAGCTGTCTCTGCGATTCCTGGCATCCTATCTGCTTAACGTAATGCGATTCAATTACGGCATGTTCATCTCTGCTATGATTTTCTCACCGAGTACAATGTGAGAGCGTGGGTTTCTCGTGTGCAGGCAAACATCCAAAACGAGACGCACGATAGTATCGAGGACGCGTGCACGGTCAGTCCGTTTGTCTGTTGGCTTGCTTGCAACACAATCTGATCAGATGCACCTAAATCCTAAACTATGATGCACTAGACCTGATTGCTCCTTGACCGCATCTCTGCAGGCTCTGAGGTTGTATGCAAAATACAAAGAACTGGTAGCTTCGGGGCAGTTTCCCGCCAAGGTATAGACACAGAGTCTAACTAAATGAAAGAACTAGGTCACAGGAACTGGGTGATTGTCATTCAACTTGTCTCTCGTGTGATGCGTATGCACTAACACTCGTATTGTGTGGATCAATCAAGCTCACGGAGATTTACGACTACGGCCGAAGCCATGGCTGGGAGATGTCTAGAGATGCTGAAAGCTCCAAAGATGTGGGCGAAGCTGGCGACCCTGGTGATGCTGCTGTGCAGCGTGGTCCTGCAGGATAGTGTTGGGCAGTCGTATTTAAGGCTCAGATGTAATGTTATCTAGGAGCAGCAACGTAATTACAGGCAGTGAAGATCGGTGTCTCTGTTCCGTCCGGTGTAGGAAGTCTCTCGAGAGCTTGTGAGGAGCTCGATGAAAGGGACATGCGCACAGATTGGAATGTGCAGCCTTGAATGCAGCTTAGCTAGGGCAGGGCACTTGTACATATCTACCTATACGTCAGACCTCGGAGTGGTAACCGGTGTTGAAACGCCTCCTTGTAATCAATGAAGCTTTCTTTCCTTTCTACTCACTCAATGCTGTGTGTGCAGGCAAGCACCTACCCAGCCTCCTTCTCTGGCAGGTTTCCTGTGACTTGTCCTGTGCGCCGTCTCCGTTTTCTGTTTCATGACTGTTGCTGTTGCTGTTGCTGATGCCGATGCTGCCACCATAGCCGCCTCTCTCGCACAGTTCCCAGTCCCACTCGCTCGAGCTTGCTTGCCTGCAGGTAGTAACTGTCCTGCAATACAGCTGGGACTCCTGGGCAAGGTTGGTGCCGAGGATGGTAAGAGGACATCACTCCCAGCAGCTTCCTCCTGTAGGCCTGTCCTTTTCTGCATAGGCTTCTCCTGTTCTCCTTTCCCCGCCTGGCCATCTGCTGAACTGCCGCGTGGGACCTGCTCTGCCCACAAAGATTCTAGAACAAACCGTGTGGGTCAGCCTGGGACATCCACATTTTGTTGTCCTGCTCTTTCTGTTGACGAAGCCAGGATCTGCGGTGGCCATGGCAGTAAAAGTGGCTTCACTCCGCCACCTCATGACACGTCACGGGTTCGAACCCGTCATGCAGGTTTGCCGTTGGGTTAGCCTGACCGCAGCTGCGGTTAGGGAGGTGATAGGCGTGGGCTCGCCACACAGAGGCTTTGAGGAGGCGAGGGCCGGGGTGGAGCGGAGGCCAAAGAGCGACTATACTTGACGGGCAAGGCAGGCGGGAAGGCAGGGAGGCTCCTCCTGCTGCATGCGCCATCTCCTGTACAGATTGGGCAACAGCAAAGCGCAGAAGCTGGCGCAGGGCAAGGAGGAATTTGCAGCGCTTCAAGCAATCCAGAAATCAAAGCAAGCAAGCAGAAGCAGAAGCAGAGGCAGAGGCAGATGCAGATGCCGATGCGGTCATCTCCTCGGGTGTAGATGCATGAAGACGCCGCCAACAGTGAGAACGTGATTCTGGATTGGGGTTTGGCCTGTGGAGAGGGCCAGGGCAGGCCGGCAGTTGGTACGGGGCTCGGGCCGGGCTGCTGTGATATGCATAGACGTATATTTACAGTTTGCATACGTACGGACGGTATGTGTGGATAATTGGAATTGCACGCGTGAGAGTCTGAGTGCTTGATCCCCCGGGCCTCGGGGAGACTCAGATCTCATGAGGAGTTGTATATCGGAGGAGAGGAAGCGCAGGATAATAACGGGATTGGGTTGAATAACGTCTTCCACTGCCGGAGCGACTGTTGGAGCATGATGAGGGTGGGACTGCTCAAGAGTGGGCTGGGGTGGGTCGATACCGTGGAACGCCTGCTGTTGGATCCGTCCCCTAAGTCCGTTTCACGCTCCAGTCGGGCTAACCCAGAAGCTCAGGTGTAATTTCCATCTCGCATATTGTTGTCTGTCTGCCTTCTGCCTGGTCGTGTTGGGGACCGATTGGCGTACGTTGTTTCTGCTGCGTGTGTCGGCTTGTGTTCTGGGCATTTGCATGGGCATGCGCTGTGTGGTGTCCGGGGGTTTTGCGTTGGAGGGTAATTCGTCGAAGTTATCCGCATGGCGATGTTTGCGCGCTGGTTCTGGTTTGTTGTCACCTATTGCACATCGGGTGTGTCGCAGCAGGAGCCACTGCTGGTGAGTTTGTAGTTTCTTTCTCTCTTGAGTGTTGTTGCGAAGCTGGGGTCGCTGTCCGACTCTCTGGCGTTGTAGCTGAGGAGGTGGATTGGGCGGATTGCGGTCCGGTCCAGGAAGGGCCAGTATCGGAGGTGTGTTTCTTTCGGTTAGATAAGGTGGAGCCTCGCAATTCGAGCCAGCTGGGAGGTGTAGTTGGCCAATTCTTTGTCTAGGGTTTGGTCGTGGATGTGTCTGGGGTGTTCTTGCTCTCATGTGTGTGTGTCTTTGGAAGGGGCGTTACAGGTTTGCTGAATGGGTCTGTTTGGCGTCCTAGCCTAGCTTCCGGTAGTGATTCTGGATTTGGGCATCCCTGAATCAGTCTTGGGAACATTTGACGGTGAATCAGGGCACAGTGTGGCTTCACCAGTCCCCGGGCCTTGCCAGAAGTTGTTGCTTGGTTCATGCAGAAGATCTGGTCCGTGTCTCTAGAGAGAGAAAGTGAGATTAGGGTGGGGCATTGTGGGAGCCGTACGTTGGCGATGTAGTTCTGTGCGTGTATGCTGGTATTTGATTGTTGGCTGTCTTGTGAAGTACGGGGAGTTGTTCTGTGTTATGGTACAAAATATTTTTGCATTTGCAGCCTATGCGATCCGAGGCTGTTCTGGAACAATGATAGTGAGGCGTGCAGATGTTATGGAGGCCTTGACAAATATGCGAGTATTGGTCTGTTGATGTTCTTTTTTGGAGAAGTTCTTGGTATGTTGCATTTGGCTTGCGGTCGGCCCATGTGTTTCTCCATATCGTATGGATGGAGGAAGGGCACGAATGATGCAGGAAATGTAGTGAAACCTGACAGAATGGTGTCATGTATTCCCTGCAATGTTCAGGAGAAGCCAGCGGATAGTACGACAAAGGAAGCGGATTCAAAACAGCGCTCTGATGGACCTGATACATCTTCATTGACAGCCTTCCTATTGTCCTTGCTCTCCTGCTCACAGGCAGGTGTAACCTCCTCAGACGACACCGCGTCACAGGATGACTATCATGAAGCAAGGGATGCACCAGCTGAAGCTTCCACCTCAAAAGCCAAACCAAAGGTTAAGAACCCTAAGGCTGGAGATGTCACCAATAAGGAGGTGGTGGAAAATTCTGGTAGTAGAGGTAGAATTGTGGCTGAGGATATTGATGAAAGTGAGTGGCAACTGGTGTCCGAACAGGACATGACGATGACTGTAGGTTCAGACCAGAATAAGAATGCAGTGGTGTTGCCGCTGGGGCCGCTGCCTTCCATGTCTGAACCCTCATGTCTTCTCGCACCTGACTTTCGGTCCCTCATTCACCAAGCTCTTCCTCTTGTATCTCAAGGCCGCCAATGGGTGTTGCTCTACAGGTAAGTCTCGGGATTGGATCTGTTAAGACGGTGCATTCTCTGCTTTATCCAGCAGTGACATGTTTGTTGGTGCTGTGCACATTTTTGTTTACCTGGTTACCACTTATGGTGTATCAGCACGCAAAGGGACGGCATGTCTCTTCAATCACTGTACAGGAAGACTGCACGCTCCGAGGGTCCTTGCTTACTGGTATGAGATAAGCTGCTGTGTTCAGAGATGCCGGTGTGTTTTTTTCTTCTGTTATTTCGAATGGGGCGTTTTTGCTTTAGTCATGGTCGAGCTTCTGTTCCCAGGTGACAGGTGATAGAGAAGGTGCCGTTTTCGGAGGTTTACATACGTCATCTTTTCAAGTGTCACAAGACAAGTATCAGGTACGTATTCGGCTGAAGCGGATCCGTTGGTGGCTTGGTTTTGATATTTGTTCCGGTTGCTCATGGTAGTTTTGTTTTGCATTGCAGGGCACTAACAGCTCATTCGTTTTTACAAATGTATCTGGTAAACTCAAGATCTTTCGGCCTACAGGTTGGTCTCTTCTCCCCTGAAGTCCCCTTCGTTGTATACACTTGTGGGTATGAGGTGTCCATGGATTTACAGCCTTGACGTCTGTGACACTCAACTCTGCAGGAGTGAATTCGTATTATGTCCTCTGTGGACGACAGTCCTTGGCCTTCGGAGGAGGGACAAAGCATTTCGCATTGACTCTTGATGCTGAGCTGTAAGCTGGAATAGTGCACCATGAAATTACCATTTTCTGCTAATTCGCAGCATTCTGATGGTAATATGCCCTTCTGATGCTTTTGTTTCTTCCCTTTTGAAGGTTGAACGGAACTAGTGGCCCTTCTGAAACTTTTGGGAGCTACTGTCTAGCACACTCTCAGGAATTCGTGGCTAAAGATGTGGAGGTATTCTCTTCTCGACGAACCTGGTGTCACGTTCTGTGTTACCTGTTGTTTTTGGAAATACTTGCGGCGGTGTAACCTGCATGTGACTTTCGCAGGTGTGGGGTTTTGAACATGTCTCAAGGTCAGCACATAAGGCAAATCGCGAACCTCCAGGGGTGTGGCGGTTGCATCTCTGATTCTTTGGTGCGACCTTCACTGCTCGGTCTCGGTTGGTCCATGCCAGCATCACTTTTGTGTAGAATGGAAAATCGGTTGCTTCTTGTATTAGTTTCTTGTGTGCACGGATTTGACGCGTCTTCATCCACAAAAGAAAGATGTTTGGGGCTGAATAATTTTTGGACTTGTATATTCTTTGTCAAACTTGAACTGTCGTCTCGAAGAGAAAATTGACTTTGGGAAGAGAATTTAACTCTGTGACCGCGAGGTTTTCTCGGATGTACTTAAAAGTAATACAAGTGGAGACTTTATAACGTAATAAACAGGATATCTTTATGTGATGTAAGAGATCGGACGTATGTGCAAGAACGAGGTATAGGACGCATAATGCCCATGAAAAGTCACACGGTCCATGTTAAAACTATAGAGCAGTCCCGATCCTTTGGCATTTACTTAGCAGCATTTCCACAAACACAGCCTTTGTGGATGAAGTCTAGAGCGTCCAATAAGGAAGATAAAAAAGCAACTTTGCCCCCTCTGCAACCTACCAGCTATGATGCTTAGTGTTTCAAACACATCTTCACATATTTTTATTTTACAATTAAAAAATAAACCAGAAAACGAAACAACACTGAAACAATACTTAAAGAGCGCTAAAACAATAGTGATGCACTACACGGAATTAGTGCAGATTTAATTCCTTTAAACTTGAGGGTATGTTTAGGATCATGGGTTCCAATCTTGGTCCGAAAGTGCGGGTTGGGCCAAGGGTTGGGCCAAGACATTGGAGCCATCGTGTCGCGCGTTGGTGCTTCAGGGTGGTGTTGGGCGTTGGCGCCTCAGTTGGCCATCCGAGGCGGAATGCAGAATGGTTGGGTGAGTTGATACTTAGTTGAACGTAGATGGAGAAATTCATTGATGTGCGCCTCAGTTGGCCAACCGAGGCGGAATGCAGAATGGTTGGGTGAGTTGATACTCAGTTGAACGTAGATGGAGAAATTCATTGCCACATCGATATCCGTATCTAATTGGATCTTAATAAGAGAGAGCTTTGACAAGCCTATCCGGGATCTGGACAATGCTTGAATGTTCTTAGCTCTTAGATATTACCTTCATATATATATATATATATATATATATACACATACATACATCAGCTAGTAAGCTGTGACCATTATTTTCCTATTGTTTGCATTGCTAATGTGGACACAAAACATATTTCCAAATCATAATTGAGCTAGAGCTACCTATGTAACTTATTGGTATATGCAACTGAGTGTGGAATCTACTTAGAGCACCAGTTGGTTAGCATTATTGATGAGGGCACTAAACATGTTTCCATATAATTGATGGGCTTGGACTGCCCATGCAGCTTACTAGTATGTGTAATTTTCCTTCAATACAAGTCTCCTTTAATACAAATCTCCACATTGTTATGCAAAGTTGATCATGTTGTAAACCCATTTTATATAGAACCTTGCATTAAGGTTCTCTAAATATTATTAATCAGTTAAAATATATTAACTAAACGCTGCCATATATCATGATTCCTTGAAACTTTTATGCTTAGAGATGCATCTCACCTATCATTTTTACTTATGGCATATGGCATTTTGAACTAGGATTGCATATTTCAAAATTTTTATTATGTATTTTTTAGAATTTTATTCTTGTAGGTACTATTGAAGCTATGGACATTAGCATTTGTTGAAAAATAGAATTTACAAAAATAAGGCGAGTTAAAATCGGAATAGTATTGGAGCTATGAACATCAGCACGCGCTGTTTGAATGCAACAGCTGAGCGACCCACATACGTGGGCCGGCCAGTAGGTGTTTGGTCAAGCTAGCTACATCAAGGACAGTAGGCCTTTTGCCCCTTCCCTCACAAGATTCAAAGCAACCAAAGCATCCAGAAGCTGGTCCCATCTCTGCTCCAGGGAACCAGTGAATCCAACGGACATCCGCACAAGACCGGGAGAGATTCCTGTCTTCTCCTGCTCCGTCTTCGGCATCTCACTGGCAGTGCTGGAGCCTGAGCAGGACATCAAAGTCTCGTAGTAACCCAAACTTACAGCCATAAGGCCAAATTTGGAATCATTCTGCAAACGACGCATGAAGTTGTTGGCACGCTCGATTGTCTCCAGATCTACGCATAGCATTCCTCCGAACCCGTACCCGTCATTTAGCATACTCTTGAAAAGCTCGTGCTGGGGATGATCTTCGAGTCCTGGGTAGATAATCTTCAAGCCAAGCTTTCTCAGCCTCCTTGCGAATGTCAATGCTCTCGAACAGTGCTCCTTCATACGAAGACCAAGATGAGGCAGGCGACTAGATATGTGGAAAGCCACTACAGGATACATGGTAGGCCCCAGAAGCATGAGCGTGCCTTGCTGCAGACCCATCATGGAATTCACAAACTCATGCGAGCCGCACACCGCCCCAGCAATGATGTCACTGCCACCGCTGATGTACTTGGAAATGCTGTGGACAACAACGTCTGCACCTAAGCGGGCTGGAGAGATGAGCAGAGGGGAAAATGTGTTGTCAACCACAACCTTCACACCCTTCTCATGCCCGATAGATGCAAGCGTAGCAATATCTGCCACCACAAGAGTCGGATTGGAGACAGACTCAAAGTAAAGCACCTTGGTTGATGACTGAAATGCCGCTCGCACCTTCTCCGGGTGCTCAATGTCTACGAAAGTGGTGGTAATCCCAGAAACACGAGGCAGAAACTCAGCAAGAAGAGCGTATGTTCCTCCATACAACCGGCTGGATGCGACAATATGATCTCCGGTACCGCACAGCTGGAGAAGAACTGCGGAGATAGCTGACATACCACTCGCTGTGCAATAGGCTGACTGAGTGCCCTCCATGGCTGCCATCTGCCTGCTCACATTGAGCACCGTGGGGTTGAAATGACGGCTGTAGATGTAAAAATCCCGTTCGGGTCCCAGCTCCCCAGAAAACAACTTCCCCATGGTCTCAGGCTCCATAACCGTGAAAGTTGCGGAGGCCTCAATCGACATATTCACCCCTCCATGCTCCCCGAACTCATGTCGCAAAAGCGCGAGGTCTTCCAGGGGGTCGGCATGCAATCCTCGGACACGACTCCTCTTTGAAAGAATAGCTTTCGCATCCCCGTCTTCCTGATAATCCTCCACGCGGGACCGCTTCGCATACGCTTGTGCGGCCTCCATCCCTCACAATTCCGCTACCACACAATAGATAGAGACCTCCTGCACAACAGCTCGTGCGTCAAATACCGCCTGCGCTTACAAACCACCACGGCTGCAACAAATCCGACAAAAAGCGGCCTCGGAAAACATTAAACAAAGATCAAGAACACGAATGTCAGGTCCCATCACAGCGTCAGCAAGCGCCGGAACCGAAGCCGCGGCCACAGCAGAGAATGCAACGATCAGTACAGACAAAAGTCCACACGCCGAACGAGTCTCAGGTGCAGACTCAGTGAGTCCTTACATGCAAGCAGGGCAAGGCAACGCAACAACGAGCTCCTACCAACGCAACAATCCAGCATCCTACTCTCCTTCAGATCATCCCAGCAATTCTCGTGTGCAAGCATCCAGCAATGGCGCAAGGAAAAATCATATGCAATCGTTCAACACCCTCAGAAGCGATCAAAGCTCCCCTCACACCTGCTACAACGCTAAGCAAGGCAAGCATTCCGTTCCCGCTGTCAGCTACAAGCAAGAAGCAGCCGGGTTGCAGAACCAGCAGCGAGATTTCTCACCTGCAGCTGTCAGCCGAGCTTCCAGACCTTTGCAATTCTCTTCCCTTCAGGCGCAACAAATCGGACCACACACAAAGCACCCTGCGCCGTGTTTCATGCAGCTATTCTCCAACTCTCCCCGCGGAGAGCGCGGAATTCATGCAGGACAAGCCGGTGGACAGAGGACCAGGTGCAGAGTACCTGCAGCCGAGGAGGAGGAGCAGAAGCAGCAGGCGCCGCAGCAGGAAGACTGCAGAGGTGGCGAGAGCGGAAGAAGGCGCATGGAAGGCGTTGGCAAAGCCCAGTAGCAGTTCCTCGGCCTCCCGTTCTCACCGCACTCACCAGCCCTGCGGTCGCCGACTTAAAGTAATCGTTCCTTTTGCCCTAACCCGGGCCCCGACCGAAGGGCGCCAACTCAATCAATCGTTCCGTTTGCTCTAACCGGGCTCAGACCGGCGGGCGCCGACCGCCTGGGTAGTGTTCTCACGGTATCACCTTCCCCGGGCTTCTCGTGACAGCCGTTGGACGCCCTGACAGGGGTGGCTGCTGGCATGGCATGCTCGTCTTTCCGGACCCGCAGATCGAGGCGGTGACACGCAGGAGACGTAGGCCGGTGGGAGACGGTGAGGAGGCGCAGGGCGGCGAGAAGCAGCTGCGGTGCAAACCCCGGTCTGTCTCTTTTCGACCTTGCCTTGACTGGATTTTTCACGTTTTATGCGCCTCCCTGAGCTTCATTGCTTCATCGACAATATCCGCTAGAGGCTGCATTCAAGAAGATTTTCCAAAGGAGCTCAGAGATGTAGTCTAATGCCTTGGAAGTTTCATGAGGATACATATTCGGCTGAAGAAACAGCATCTGTGCCATTTGGATGTTCACTTTTGCCTCGTCGGGATCTAGGTTTGTGGAACTCCATTGCTTTCTAAAGCCATATAAGGTTCCGATGGGATTGGAAGAGTGATGATGAGATTGGCTTTAATTACAGCGTGAAGTGCTTTCCATGTTCACTTCTTTCTTGCTCGGGATATGGTGCTGCCCTACTTGAATGCATGTAGTTTACAGAACTCCATAATCTTGTGAAGCTCCAATGGCCGAAAGTCTAATGGGTAGAGTGCCATACTTTGCCCTTGAGACGTCCTTGCTCTTGCTGTTGATACGGAGTCCTGGAGTCGGTAATGTGTTAGTTGAGGGAGCAAGCCTTTCGGGCGCGTTGAAGGAAGGGGAGGAGAGATTGAATGGACCGAATCTCTTATTTACAGCAGGGAAAATCTGTGCCAAGGGGGCCAAATCCGACACCTCAGCTGGCCGTATCACCTCCAGGCTCCAGCGCCGATCTTGCGTTTGTTGAACACACGTGCCCTATTTATCCGTTCGTATCTCGCGCAGGGGGTACAACACGCCGCAATCGTAACTAGCCGAATGTCTGCCTCGCTTCTCGGTGCTTGGTGCAGTGCTAGGTGTGGCGTTATGTGTAACGCCGAGTACATCGTAGAGAAGAAGAATTATTTAAGTCCAATTTTAGAGGGGCCATTAGCAAGTCCAAATATTACAAATATGGTCATTGTTTCTAACGCTGCCATCAGCATCAGAGTGGCGCAGCGGAAGCGTGGTGGGCCCATAACCCACAGGTCCCAGGATCGAAACCTGGCTCTGATACAATTCCCGATGAACTGACCTGATGCAATTTAGATGCCTCAGCCTGTATTTTCTTTGAAACTTCTATTTTTGTTTCCTACTTGATAGATCGAAGATCTGTTTCTTTCTTAGATAACAGCGGTGAAGTGTGCCCAATGCATACAAATGATTTAGCCTACATTTTCTTTAAAACTTTTATTTTTGTTTCCTACTTGATAGATCCAAGATTTGTTCTTTTCTTAGATAACAGTTGTGGCTGCGGGGTCCTTGGCATCTTGCGGGACTGGCCTGCCTACCTTGCATGCTCGAAGCCTTTAGTGTGCTCCTTACCGATGTCTCCTCATTACGAGAAAGATCTTGTTTCTTCCATATCTATAAAGCTCGGGTTCCCCAAGAACAAGACCAATTGAATGTCACTTGCTCACAACCCTAGGATGCGGCCGTGGCCACGACCGAGGTAGGGTTTGGCAACCCGATGGCCCGGCCACGGCCGAGTTGGAGTTAGGCCTTCATGTAATTGCATTGACCGAAAGAGACTCTGGAAATATAGTGTTAGAGTCTTTGAAACCAGAGTGACTCTTTGTTTTCATGTTGACACTTTTGGAAAAAAGAAAAGAAAGTGTCTCACCTCTTTGGCCAAATGTTCTTATAAATGTGTGTCCAAATGGCTTAGGCCAAATGGACACACATTTATAAGAACGCCGAGATTAAGCATCCTGAGCAAGCATCCTGAGCATCCTGAGCTTAGATCGGTACTTAGATGGGGTGCGTAAAGGGAGTGGATGCCCTTGATGCAAGTAGCTTAAACACACCATGGTACAAGTTGTTAAGTACCAAGTCCCATGACGGAAATCCATCCTTTTGGACTTAAATAAAATTCTTCTTCTTCTTCTTCTTTGGTGCATGACCTATGTAATATATTGTACCGTTCGGGGTATATTTTTATAGATGCCTACGTGGTATATTGTACGATTCTAGTAACACCCCTCACTGCGCAACTAGTAAGGAAGCGACAAGTGCTGGCTTCCCAGCGGTCTAGGACCTCGCCAATTCACTCCACAAGAGACTTGCACGATTCTCAACGCTCTCAACCTCACAACACGACTAGGCTCCAAGTAGCCCGTCCATCGACTGACGACTCGCATGCCACCTCCTCGAGGTGCTGCTCTTTATTGCAAGAATACAACGATGGAATCTGGCTATCTACGCCCAACTGGCTACTACCCTTGATTCCATGACAAGCTCACAAGCTAGCTCTCCACAGCTCTCTCAACACAAGGCTTGCAGCGCACACTTGCCTGCTCTCTCAAAGAGTAAGTCCCACTTGTTACTTGTTCCTCAAAGCCCTTGCTCAAATCACTAAAAGTCCTCTCTAGGCAGCTCTTCATTTGTGGCTGTAGCAGTTCCTCTCTAAAGAGATTGCATGAAGCATGCAACACATGCATCTTCTTAACAGGGCAGCTACTAACTTAGCTTTTTACCTTTTTCAACTTTTCACCTTTCTACCTTATTTCACTAGTGCCGTTACTCTCCCCATCGAAGATCTGTTTCTTTTCTTAGATAACAGCGGTGAAGTGTGCCCAATGCATACAAATGATTTAGCCTACATTTTCTTTAAAACTTTTATTTTTGTTTCCTACTTGATAGATCCAAGATTTGTTCTTTTCTTAGATACTTGATTGTGGCGGGGTCCTTGGCATCTTGGGACTGGCCTGACCTTGCATGCTCGAAGCCTTTAGTGTGCTCCTTACCGATGTCTCCTCATTACGAGAAGATCTTGTTTCTTCCATATCTATAAAGCTCCCCCAAGAACAAGACCAATTGAATGTCACTTGCTCACAACCCTAGGATGCGGCCGTGGCCACGACCGAGGTAGGGTTTGGCAACCCGATGGCCCGGCCACGGCCGAGTTGGAGTTAGGCCTTCATGTAATTGCATTGACCGAAAGAGACTCTGGAAATATAGTGTTAGAGTCTTTGAAACCAGAGTGACTCTTTGTTTTCATGTTGACACTTTTGGAAAAAAGAAAAGAAAGTGTCTCACCTCTTTGACCAAATGTTCTTATAAATGTGTGTCCAAATGGCTTAGGCCAAATGGACACACATTTATAAGAACGCCGAGATTAAGCATCCTGAGCAAGCATCCTGAGCATCCTGAGCTTAGATCGGTACTTAGATGGGGTGCGTAAAGGGAGTGGATGCCCTTGATGCAAGTAGCTTAAACACACCATGGTACAAGTTGTTAAGTACCAAGTCCCATGACGGAAATCCATCCTTTTGGACTTAAATAAAATTCTTCTTCTTCTTCTTCTTTGGTGCATGACCTATGTAATATATTGTACCGTTCGGGGTATATTTTTATAGATGCCTACGTGGTATATTGTACGATTCTAGTAACACCCCTCACTGCGCAACTAGTAAGGCGACAAGTCTTGGCTTCCCCGGGTCTAGGACCTCGCCAATTCACTCCACAAGAGACTTGCACGATTCTCAACGCTCTCAACCTCACAACACGACTAGGCTCCAAGTAGCCCGTCCAATCGACGACTCGCATGCCACCTCCTCGAGGTCGCTTTATTGCAAGAATACAACGATGGAATCGCTATCTACGCCCAACCCTTGATTCCATGACAAGCTCACAAGCTAGCTCTCCACAGACTCTCTCAACACAGGCTTGCAAGACACTGCTTGCTCTCTCAAAGAGTAAGTCCCACTTGTTACTTGTTCCTCAAAGCCCTTGCTCAAATCACTAAAAGTCCTCTCTAGGCTCTTCATTTGTGGCTTCCTCTCTAAAGAGATTGCATGAAGCATGCAACACATGCATCTTCTTAACAGGGCTACTAACAGCTTTTTACCTTTTCAACTTTTCACCTTTCTACCTTATTTCACTAGTGCCGTTACTCTCCCCCTTTGAAGATGTCATTGTCCTCAATGACCTCGGTAACGCGAGATCATCCATGATCCTTGTTGCACATCTTCAAGTGAAACCTAGACAGGTTCCGCATAACCACGAAGCCTTGCAGCATTCTCCTGCATTACCACGCAGAAGGCGCTTCTCTGCCAGGAATTCAACAATCTCCCGCAGACCATGATTGTGTTGAACCAGGATGACATAATCCTTTCTGGGAAGATGTCATTGTCCTCAATGACCTCCAGTGTAACGCGAGATCATCCATGATCCTTGTTGCACATCTTCAAGTGAAACCTAGACAGGTTCCGCATAACCACGAAGCCTTACCAAATACTCTGGTACATTACCACAGAAGGCACTTCTCTCGCCAGAATTCAACAATCTCCGAGACCATGATTGTGTTGAACCGGGATGACATAATCCTTCCTTCATATCTTCATTCTCTTCGAAATCACAAATGGTTTCAAAGAAGAGACATGAAACACATTATGAGAGAAGATCCATTCGAGTAGTTTGTAAGCCACATTTCCAATGCGCTTGAACTACGAAAGGTCCTCCATACTTAGGCCTTAACTTTGAGGTCACCCTTGTGGCGGGAAATTCTTCAATTTCACCCACACCTTGTCTCCTACTTGAAACTCGCCTCTTGCTCGCTCACAAGAAACTTCTTTTGCTGTCCCGAGCCTTGGCCAATATCTTCTTAGCAACTTCATGCGCCCTTAAGCGCTCAATGAATTCACGTGGTTCTCTTGCGTCTCAAACACGCTAGCATTCAACATGGAAACTACGTCCATTGCTTCGTTACATCATCCGAAAAGGTGTGTAGCCGTGGAGCTATGTACGGTTATTATAACAAAATTACGCATCCTCAAGATGATTACTCCGATCTGGTCCATCGTACATAGTGTCGTAAGTATTCTTCTTGGATTACATTCACCCTCTCTGTTGATCCATCATATCGGTGGTACTGCTCATACATAATTGCACTCCTAAGCTCTTCATAATTGCCAAAACTCTGAAGAACTGGGATCTCACTCACAATGCATAGGCGATCCATGTAACACATATACATGCTTCTTGAACAATCGAGCAACTTGAGCTTTCACTCGCTTCTTCGTAGGGATGAAGTGTGCTTGCTTGAATCTATCAACCATCATGATAGTTGTGTCCATTCTTGGTGGCAATGGCATAATGAAATCCATTGATATACTTTTCCAAGGCCCACTTGGAATAGGCGGTTGCAACAAACCTCGGATTTGCTCCACCTTATCCTGCGGCATCTACACAAGACTTAACATACTCAACGGTATGCTTGTACATTCCAGGCCAAGAATTTTCTCAACTTCTCATAAGTTGGGTCAATTCCTCTATGACCGCACTTGGCACATCATGACACTGCAAGCAACTTCCTTCTCAACACATGAGAATCGGGAATCACAATCTGTTTTGCTTGAACATCAACAAGCCATTTCTAAGCTTAAACTTAGATCCGGTTGCTCCACTTCATTGATCCAATCACAGCTAATGGATCTCGCAGATAAGCTTCCTTGATCTGCGTGTGAGTGTCCCTTGGCTCAATCACCATCTGTGTTGCAGCTAGCTTAGGCTTCTTCAGCGTAAAAGCAGTCATCAAACTTAAACTCTGCTTGCGACTCAAAGCATCTGCGAGATTCTCCTTCCCTGGCTTGTACTTGATAAACACATCATACATTGCTAGGAAATCTTGCCATCTAGCCTGTCTTGCGCTTAGTCGTAGCTGATTTGTAAAGAAGCTCGTGCTTACATTGTCTGTGTACAGCACAAAAGATCTTCCTAGAAGATAATGTCTCCAAATCTTGAGACAATTGATGATCATCTCCTTTTCATAAGTGGGGTACTTCCTTTCATATTCATGCAGCTTTCTTGACTCGTAAGCTACTGGCCTACCTTCTTGCAAGAGCACTCCTCCAATTCCAACATCTGATGCATCAATATATACTTCTATATCCTTCTTTGGATCATAGATTGCCAATCTTGGGGTAGTGAGTTTCAACTTAAACTCGAATGCCCTCGACATTCATCATCCCACTTCCAAGCCTTCGCCTTCTTCAAGAGATCGTTAATGGGGCGCAATCTTGGCAAACATCGGTACAAATCTTCCTAGAAGATAATGTCTCCAAATCTTGAGACAATTGATGGCTGATCATCTCCTTTTCATAAGTGGGGTACTTCCTTTCATGTTCATGCACTTCCTTGATTCGTAAGCCACGGCCTACCTTCTTGCATGAGCACTCCCAATTGCAATATCGGCGCATGATATATACTTCTATATCCTTCTTTGGATCATAGATTGCCAATCGGGTAGTGAGTTTCAACTTCACTCGAATGCCCTCGACATTCATCATCCCACTTCCAAGCCTTCGCCTTCTTCAAGAGATCGATTAATGGGGCAATCTTGGCAAACATCGGTACAAATCTTACATACCGCTAGCCAATCCCAAAACATACGCACCTCGTGCACATTCGTTGGCAGCCAACTCAGATAACCTTTACCTTATCGGGATCCATCCCGATACCATCCGAGACAATGAATCCTAGGAAGTCTATCTCTTCCTTAACAAGTCACACTTTGTTATAGCTAAGAACAAAGAATTTGCTCTTAACCTTTCTAACACTTTCCTCAAGTGTTGGACATGCTCTTCAAGGTAGAATCGTATATCATGATGTCATCCAAGTAGATCACAACACACTCATCCATCGGATCTCCGAATATAGTATTCATGAGAGTCAAACGTGGTGCATTAGTGAGTCCAAATGGCATGACAAGGAACTCAAAAGATCCATACCTTGTTCTACAAGCGGTCTTGTATTCATGTCCTTGCGATGCGAATCGGTAATAGCGCCATTAGATCCGACTTGGTGAAATACTTAGCACCTCTCAATCATCAAACAAGTCATCCATCCTTGGCAAAGGATAAGAATTCTTCACATTATCGATTGAGTGCTCGTAATCCAAGCATAATCTCAATCCTCCATTCTTCTTGCGTGAACAACAGCGCACCAAATGGGGACTTTGAGATTCTCACATAGCCCTTGGCTAGCGGGTTAGACATCTGTCTCTTGACTCTTGTAGCTCATCCTGCGATAATCTATATGGCGCTCTTGAAGGCGGTGTACTTCACGGCTTGAGATCAATCTCATGATCTACAATTCTTCTAGGAGGTAAAGGAGGCAACTCATCGGGCATCAAGTCCTTGAACTCATTCAAGACTGCACTTCCTTGGAATCTTTGGCGCCCCGAGACTCCATCTCAAGACCATCTTCTAGTCCTTGCAAGACAAGTAAAAGAGTTCCTCTCCATCCTTTACACAACATTTTGAGCTTTTCTTAGAGATGATATCATCAATGTTGTCTCCAAGCCTCGCTTGAGAAGCACAACTCACTTTGTGCTCTTCATCTCCTAAGATCTGTATGGTGCGTGAGTCCACGTTCACACATACCTTGTTGGCCTTCATCCATTCTAAGCCCAAGATGATTTCATGATCATCCATATCTACAACTTTGAAGCTCACTGCTCCATTCCAATTCCCTATCTACAACGGCACTTCTTGCAATTCACCTTTGTGTTGCAGCATTCCTTTAGCTTGTTTCACTCTACATGGCTCATATGTACTAGCCCATGTCAAACCAAGCTTGCTTGCCTTGCTAGGAGAAATGAAATTATGTGTTCTAAGTCAAGCAACATCCTCGCTCGCTCCATTTATACATCCATGTATGTACATGAGCTCTCCACCCGCCCTCCGAATAGTCTGTCCTCGGCACTGAGACTCACCACATGCGGCCTTCGCAACATGTGGCCGATCCGTCATTTGGGATCCTCGGATCCGCCACTGTAATCCCGAGTCTTGGTGTGGATCTCCTTATACGAGAGTTTGTTCAAGATTCGGGCATTCATTTGCATAATGTCCGGCTCTCCACATGAGTAGCATACTCCTTTTCGAGAACCCATACTTGTTGTTCTCGAGCTCCTCTCGATTCCTCGATTTCTTCATGAAATTTCCTCTTGAATTGCCTCTTGCAATTCCATTTCCATGTCCTTAGCAGCTCCTCTGCTAGCACTACTACAGCTTCCTCTAGTTTGGGCATACCGACCACGGGTACTGCCTCGAAATCTTCTAGAGGAGTTGGATGTACTAGAATGGAAACTATATGGAATGGCATCTGCTGCTGTAATGGCCTCTGCCAATGTAGTTGGACTATGCAACTCAATTACATTAGCCCAATCCTTCAAACCACCATGAAGCGATGCGGTTTGTCATCTTCACTCATGGTAGTGCGATTGCATGACTTCAGAAGGTACTTACATAATCTCGTCTGACTGTTTGCTTGATATTGTCAAGGCTGCCTACTTAGACGAAGCATTCGCAGTTGAACCGCTTCTTGAGGGCTTCTTTGAAGGATGCCCGATGCAGTGATGGTATGTGCTCGGTTACCCTGGGCAACATTAGCACCATAACTCCGCCACCAGACAAAGCATAGCCCTTTAAGAAATTGCCAACAATACCTAAGTAGTACTCGGCTCAACACCAGATGAGGCGAGATAAGTCTCAATAGAATAGATCCAAGAATCAATGACTTGCAGATCTCTTTCTCCCTCATACTTATCTGGTAGGGCTAGCTTCATGCTCGATTTTGAGCCACTTTGAAGATGCTCAATTGGGGAAGATTTCTTGTTGTTCTTCGCATCTTCGCCTTGTTGAGATGGGCTCTGGATTCGCTTTGTCTTCTTCCTTGAAGTCATTACATCGTCCAAGACACTGGAAGAACTTGATAAAGTACTTCCACCATCCGTTCTTCGGTCCTCGACTTCTCTCGATGGGCCTGTGCTCTCGGGCGCTCTCACTTCCTCTTGTTCGACGATGATGAATCTTGGCTTGAGGCGGATGATCGGAGACCGCTTCTTCACCTCTCCTTACGCTTCTCATTGACCATCTTGTGCACTCTCTAGTCACTCGGAGGAATGGACTACGCCCGATACCACTCAAGTAACACCCCTCACTGCGCTGTAAGGAAGCGACAAGTCTTGGCTTCCAGTCTAGGACCTCGCCAATTCACTCCACAAGAGACTTGCACGATTCTCAACGCCTCAACCTCACAACACGACTAGGCTCCAAGTAGCCCGCCGTCCACTGACGACTCGCAGGCCACCTCCTCGAGGTGCTGCTCTTTATTGCAAGAATACAACGATGGAATCTGGCTATCTATTCCATGACAAGCTCACAAGCTAGCTCTCCACAACTCTCTCAACACAAGGCTTGCAGAGCACACTTGCCTGCTCTCTCAAAGAGTGAGTCCCACTTGTTACTTGTTCCTCAAAGCCCTTGCTCTAGCTCTTATATATCCCGTAGCCTGACCTTAACTAGGTAGCTGTTAAATCTAGGGATTCTTACAGACCACTGATCACTAAAAGTCCTCTCTAGGCAGTTCCTCTCTAAAGAGATTGCATGAAGCATGCAACACATGCATCACAGGACAGCTACTAACTTAGCTTTTTACCTTTTTCAACTTTTCACCTTTCTACCTTATTTCATCATTGCCGTTACTATTCTGGCATATTGCACGAGTTTGGTGTGGAAAAATATGCCCCGTCCCTCCTCCGTCCGCTTTGGTATGCCATAGTCACGTAGCCATTTACAGCGTTTTGCAAGTCGAACAAAGTTCATAATGGGCTCCCCTCGGTTCGGGTAGATGAGTTTTCCATCTCCATTGGTCCATAATGGCCCAAAAGTTCCTTATTTCTGCCATGAACGACTCTCATGCGCAAGATGCATACACAATGCATTGAGCTAGGAGCTGAAGAACGGTACCTTCTAATCTGTCTCAGCAGTATGTACATCCCAATGCCCGCAGTTGGAGGAAGGTACCAAGCGTCTGCGTCCTCCATCAGAGTGGCATGGATGATCGTTCCCACGCGTGGCCATGGCCTACATCTTCATCTTCCTCACTGCTGTCGCATCCATTGCAAGAAAAGCTGAGCCCACAACAGTAGATGATTTCCTGCAAGACTTGGAGGAATCTCATCACCAAGGCAGCAAGCTTGATGAGAGCCGAAATCTGCACAATTGGTAGAGTTTCTTGCTCCACGCGGAGGCAGGGGATCATGCTTTCAGCAATTGCAAACAGCAGAGCAGCAAGTCAAGCCCAAGTCAAGAGGCTCGTGAAGTACATGTGTAGTGGAAACTGTCGGGAGGTTCAGAGACCCCAACAACCATGTACCTGCCTGCGTTTGCCTTCTCCCAACGTAGCGCAAGATTTTGGCGGCGAGCGCATACTTATAGGAATTGAGGCATACAAACTGCGGGGAATGGACGAAGCAGCTGACTCGCTCGTTTTCCAGAGCAAGGCAGGGCAAGGACACCACTCAATTCTTCTTGACAGCACGGGGAACAGCTGGAGCGTTCAGGATTGCCTGGTCTCTCTACGCGGCAGAGATGGTGTCATGGGCAGTTTTCGCCCTCCCATCCTACGCTTATGGATATGGTGAGAGGCGGGTGTGCTGGGGCTGGGCAAGCCTGCTCGTCTCTGCTATGATCAGATTTGACTCATGGCTCAACTGTGGGGGTTGTGGAGCTTGTGTCCTACGCAGTGGGTTGTGGCCTTCTCGTGCTGTTGCAGGGTTTCTTTGGCGGCCACATCACAAGGAGGCTGCCGAATGTCATGTCCTTCCCAGACTTCATTAGGAAGGTAAGTTAGCTGTCTTCGGTGCATTGGGAACCACTTGTAGGAACCAATTCTTGAGATGCTGGAGGATGGTGACTCCTGAACTGCTCTTCAGAGATTTGGTGTGGGTCACCCTCATCATGGTGCTCGGCATGGCTATTGCTCTAACTGCCGAGATGACAGCCGCAGGAGACCTTTTCAGTGATGTCATTGGGACCATTCGTGTACCCATGGTTGTCCTGATCGCCATGGTGTCTATGGTGTACACGGCTGGTGGAGGGCTTTATGTGAGCATGATCACTGACCAGCTGCAGGCTGGCCTCACCCTTGTACTCCTGGCAATTTTTATCGTGCTTGTGGCTGTCGCCTTCAGGGAAGCACTTCCCACACCAGTACCCAAGAACCTCGGTGCCACCTACCCAGGTGAGTCACGATCTGTCTATGTCCTTGCTGGCAAAGCTTGCTTGTTCGGCAGCGAAGCCCCTTCTACAGCCCCCTCATATCATGCTGACTGTACAGGGTATGCCTCCATTGCGACAATGCCGATCTCCCTGATATCAGTCTCGGTGTTCAGTGAGGCAGTGTGGCAGCGCTGTTGGGCATCTGCTAGTGACCGAGAATTGAAGCAGGGTGCTTTATGGGGAGCTTGCCAGGTAATGCATATGTCCTCTGGATGGTAATCTGATGTTGGGGTTGAGAAAAGCCGATGTTGAGAAAAGCCAATGTGGTGTTTTAGCAGGACCATTTAAAGGCTTATGCCCCGTGTGCTAGGTGACTCTGGTGTGCTTCTTCTTTGGATTCGGTGGGTACCTCGCAGCCTGGTCTGGGGAGTTTGTGCCTTCTGGACCAGATGACTATGGCAACACCATTTTCTTCTCATTACTTACAAACAGCGATGGAGTCCAGGTATGGCACTGTCCCCATGGTTGTCGTCTAATGTCTGTACATAGTTTAACATATACAGTGTGATTGTGCATTGCACAACCCTATTTTATGTGTGTTCCAGTTGCAGGTAGTATGGGTCACTATCGTCGTGGCTATTCTCGCAGTGGTTATGAGCGAATCAGCTCAAAGATTCTCTACAAAATGCACTCACAAACTGCATTGCAGGTTTGTTTCTGCCAAACCACTCTGTTATGTGGAGCCGTATGTTGATGGCTGTTATAACGATACCATGCCTGCTGGTATCACTCAGGGTAGGCAAACAGTGCCATTGCTTGTTGGATCTGTGTCTGAACTGATGACAAACACTGACTCATATCGTGTCCCTCTGCCTAGGGTTATAACTTAAACAGCCTTTTCCTCATCATCAACATCGTGACATCCACATCCGCGATCCCGATCATGTCAACGTTGTTCACCGGCCACTGGGCTGAGCGCATAGTGACACCTATCTCAACCCTTTGTGGCTGCTTGTCTGGATTGATATTTGTGATTGTCTATGGAGCCATTCGCAGCAACGGGTGGGGTATTAGCGTGTCCAAATCCTTTCATCTTGTAACTCTCCAAGCTCTAGTCCCATACTTCCACTCACAACACCTTGACCCCAACTTCTGTTGCTTGCCCGTCCTGCCACAGGGGTTCTTCGATCAGTATGACTGGCCACCTTTTATTATTGTCTGGGTAGCCTCTGGGTCAGGACTCCTGGTTGCAGCAGCAATTGAGATCCCCACACGCTAATGTCTGGGAATCCCTTTACAGCCCAAGGCCTCTAGAGGCAGAGCTCTCTGACAGACGAGCTTAAATCTCTGACGGCGAATCGAAAGAGTTGGCTGAAAGAAGTGCCATTTCCAAGAAGAGCCTATAATTAGTCCCTCCCCCTTCCACCCAGCTCGATGTGAAATCCAGCCAGCCTGTTGAAAAGCTCCCTAGGATCTCTGTCCGCAATGGGCCTGATGTTGTAAGGCTCTCCAAGATTCCTGCCCACAATGGCCCCTATTATTATAAGGCTTTCTTGGTATAGTATAGTATAGTGGGTTATCTCCCCGGGTATTCGAGGTCCTCTAAATTAAGTGGAATATAAATATTATATCTATTAAAAAAACTTGGTAAGAATTTTTTATTCCCTTACTATCAATTAGGGAATTATATAATAAGATGATTAATCAAATATTTATCTTTTTGGTTGGTTAGTCTATAACATACTAATATTTAATTTCACTCTAGTGATTAGATGATTTATTTGTAAATAAAGTAGTTGGTTAGCTAATGCGGTATTCAATTTGGTAGTTGGCTAGTCAAGTAATTATTATCATTGAGGACTAGAATTATATTTTTATTTGGAAATTCTTCGGTTTATATAAGAAAAATGCTGCACATAATGGTCTCATCGAGACCCATTATTGATATTAATGATAATAATTCATGAATTTCTACCGCTGGATGGAAGCTAGTGGCAGGGACAAAATAGTACAGGAGTTCTATGATGCATAACGAGTGATGTATTGTGTAACTAGCAAATCAACTTGCATTATCATTATTACACATCTTTTTGCAGGTTCAAAGCTAATAACTTACGTGGTTACAAAAATGTTTGGAGAATATTAAAACTTTTCTGGTTTATCATTTTTAGTGTTAAAATTAAGCATAAATTTAATAAGAGGGAGTATAATCAATTTTTCTCCTTTGTTTTTTATAGTGTTAAAATAAAGCATAAATTTAATAAGAGAGAGTACAATTGATCTTGATTTAATCAAGCACAAGCTAAAACAAAACCATCTAAACAAAAGGCTCCTACTAGGATTTGAAAAGCAATGGTGACCATCTAGATTGTTCGCCTCCTCCTACCTAACAATAATCGAAGTTCCTCCGAGTCGTAGCTAGCCAAAACCTAAGATCCTCCTCATACTGAGCAAAACTTTGCATTTCTCCGCACAAACAGCGGAAACCTATGTTCCTTCTTAAACCTGCCCAAATCCCAAGGAGAGCAAGATATCAAAGTGCAATGAGTCGATCACCTTGTGTATTTGTATCTGAGCTAGGATGAAGATTCACCATAAATTCATGGTGAGCTAGGAAGAAGGTCTGCCAAAAATTCATGGTGGTCTAGATTTTGTGACTCTTGATACGCGGCCAAACCTTTAAGGCTGCTTGGCACATTCTACAGTCACACAAAGAAAACAAACTTTCATGAGTGCAATTTGCCATATGCCTATTCTATAAACACCATTTTTCAGCATAAGTTCATATTCACCTGCTTTTCGTCTTTAGTTGCATATCTCTCAAG
Source organism: Anthoceros angustus (assembly GCA_010909165.1). Classification (NCBI taxonomy): domain Eukaryota; kingdom Viridiplantae; phylum Streptophyta; class Anthocerotopsida; order Anthocerotales; family Anthocerotaceae; genus Anthoceros; species Anthoceros angustus. The sequence goes on from MU008160.1 coordinate 1,122,388, forward strand.
TGGTATTTTAACATTCGGTGAAGGTAAAGCAGGGTATAAAATCTGGACAGCAAAGGAAAAAGGAGAAAAACATGAAGTGAGTGTAAACTCACTTCACACATGCAGTAGCAAGTTACATTCACTTCACACATGCAAAAGCAAGTCATTACTGACAACAACCTGAATCAGTTTTGGGATCGATGAATCCAAACTTGCATGATTAAAAATAAATCATTTACCTCCAAATTCTTTTTCACAATCTTTGAGTGACGTCTAACGGGTCTCCCCATGAACCCTGATTTCTCAAGGCTGGTATCATTGAATATGTCAACCTCTTCAGCTTTACGCTTTTGAGATGTTCCAAGGAGTCCGTCATTGGACGCGTCACCTTCTTCATTGATATGTTTTCCCTTCTTCTGTGACTTTCTCACCATCCTGCAATATAAATTCATGGAGATGCAATATAAATTCATGGAGAGTAAAGCAACATATTATGTAAAATGAAAAATATAAATAAACTCAAACTTAGGTACATACATGTGAGGTTAGTACTATGTACGAAGAAGCTAGTGAACACAACATATCATGTAACATAAAAAATATATAAATGAACTTAAACTTAGGTACATACTTGTGAGGTTAGTATAATGAGCTGTGAACACGTCTCAATGGTTGTACATGTGGAGGATCCTAGAATCCTTTAGTATACATATAGCTGAAAGCAATCTCAATGAAAGAAAAAACAAAATAAAAACAGCATAGAAGTAGCTTCATTGAATGCACATATATAGGCTGAGTAGAAATTTTTCGAGAAATAATATCGATAACATTTGAGGAGATAGTTGCGCACAATGCTAGGATCCTATTTAGGATCCTATAGTACATATGTGGCAAATGAAAGACACAATCAAAATAAAAAAAAAACCATAGAAATACCTTCATTGAAAGCACATATATATAAACTTAACCGAAATTTAAGGAACAATAATAAATGACATCAAGAACATACAAACGGGAAAAGCTTTACTCTTAAGCTGAGCCTCATCCAACAGCCCTATTCTCAATTCATAGTGGCTCTCAAGTTGTGGGTCATTTGAGAGCCTTAGTTGTGGCTCTCAAGTTGTGGCTCATCCAAGCTTTCAAGTTGTAGTTCACCTTATTTATATTGCTAGGTTTCAATATTGGAAGCCTAACATGTCCATCTAATTGAGATTGTTAACCTATTAAATAATTCAGTTTAAAATATAATTATATAATATATAAATATAAATTACTTATTTAAATTTAAGTCAATTAGCCCAATATGTAGTCTCCTCCTTAATAACTGAAGTAGGCTAGGTATTGAGTTATCGAAAGGAGAACTTAAGACATGAAGACATGAATTCTTAGAAACCTCGAACCAAGGGTGTTTGGTTACTAAGATGGGTTACTTACCCTAGCAATGAAGTTATCCTTTAGAGGTGAGGACCTCTTAGAAAAGGCCCTCAAGGAGTGCTGAGTTTGAACACAAGTACCTACTGAGCTGGAAGCCAGGTAGGGAGTTACATATGTACCCCGCTATCACCTCCATTCCACCGCCCTGCTGGCAAAAGCTTAATTGGGAAGGCTTTGAAATTAGTTCCTAAATAATCAGAAAAATTAGTTCCTAAATATTCCTACAATAGGAATATTACAAACAAGCCGGGGCCTGCATGACATCCATCCATTCATGACATGTCGAACTATATGCCTGTTTCGGGGTACTATACCTATTGTATACATGTCTGACATGCTTAGATTATGTCCTAGGCTTGTCGTAACTCTGTGGGCATCACAATCCTATCGATCTCTGAAGGCCTAGGCTAGACGTAGCTCCCTGCACGTCACATTCTTATCAATCTCTGAAGGCCATTAAGGCCTACAAGCTACTCGCCATACCGTACGGTCGTGGCAGGCCATGGCCTTCTCGAGTTCATGCTATGCACACAGGCTACCATCGCTTCATGTCTCGTCGGACGATGGCAGTGTAGAATGAGATCACGGTTAGCAGCATTCGAGTAGCAAATCCAAGTTAGGGGAATTGTTACCTTCTAGACACGCATTTTCAAAAGACCTGGTTCTAGCCCGATCCCCCCACAAGTTGCTTTGCAATCAAAGCCAGCTCTAACAAGGTCTCTTAAGACGTGGAGACAGGCTCCACTTTTTAGAGCCATACATTGAAATGATCAAATTTGACCTCTTTAAAATTAAAAAAATCCTGTTTTGGGGGAATTTTCAAAAAAAAGGGGCAAAAAACACACGTTTTGGAGAGCCCAAAGTGATCTAAAAAGTTCATGTTGCAGTTTACTGGTTCGTACAGAGCTCGAACTGCTACTAACTAGTCCTCCATATGTCTTGCTCAACTTACAACCTCGCTTTGTGCTCCCGATAGCACGTTTATGCTTTGTCCCCCAAGTACTTCCGCATTTGAATGGAGCCGTATTGATTCAACTCAGCCACAACTAGCAAATGGGTGGACACCTCTTCATACCTAAACATGCTAAGAAATCACACACACACACTCATGATCTTGATGGCACAAGACAAGCACTACGTGGCCAGAGCATTGTTCAGTCCTCCAACATGTTGTTTCAAGTTCCCAACAAGCACACAAGCAATGTCAGTATTGTGTAATCGGATAAAAGGAAACCAGATTTTGATTACTAGCTGAAAACGGGCTGTGTTCTTCACAAGCTTGCCCAATAGGACTCACATAAAGCTGCATCCATGGCTGCTTGCTGGTGCCTTGTAGCTAGCTTGGACTTGCCCCATTAAGACCCAGATCCCGCCGTGGTCGCCCACCTTGACGAGACAAAGCTCAAACGATGTTGGAGCCTCGGCCCTAGCGTCAAGCATAATGTTTCAACTGGAAATGACCTATACTAGGCCATTAATTAATCTAAATTGATTTCAACCTCTATGATATACAGCAAAATGGACAACTAGCATAATGTTCTTTTACTAGCCCAATTTAAGATCGCCTTCACCTGGCAATCACCTAGAACAAGCTTGACAGCTATCGTGCAAAACAGGACGCTTACACGATATATCAGCGTTAGACAAAATCAGCCATGCATATAGCTAAGCACATCACAAGAAAAGCCCAAGAACACACAAGCTTTCTAGATAAACATTGTAGCCTACATCCTGCAATAGCTATCTGGCTGTCAAGGATGATCCCTTGGGGCAACTCAGCCACGAATAGCAAATGGGTGGGCACCACTTTCATACACCTGCCCCTCCCCCCAAGATTGGAGAGGATGGACAATCAAGGCCTATGGTTAGCAAGGTGGCCACCCTTGAGGTGTATAAGCAGGGCAAAACCACAAACCAGATGGCACATTGGGCAATTCAAGTGTTAAACAAAACAAGTGAAACTAGCATTGCACCCATCACACAAAAGCATCTTGTTTGCATCATCTATTCACTGGCAGATTTGACAAGGCAAGTTAGTAGGAGGGACCCAACTAGCTGTGAGGTAGGGTCTAAGTTGGGCGGGTGGCAAGGCGCACAATTCTTGGAATTGTCGGGGATGGTCCGTCCATCAACACCTTCGAGCACCAGCACAACGTTTTCATGCACCATCTTCACCCGAAGAATGTGCCTACTTGTTGAAGCATCCAAAGTATCAGACTTTTGCTGCTGCAAGTAAACGTAGTCCCCAACCAGAAATTTTCGAAGCTTGGGGCGATAACTTCCTCCCCTCAAATGGGCGAAGCAAGGACTTAGCAAATTGTGCTGAGCTGGATAGCATTGCAAGGACTGGGACCTTTCCTCCCCTACATCGCTATGGGCTACTGTGTGTCCAAGCATGCCAGCTTGGACATACAGTAAGTACTTCTTGCCGTTTGGAAGAAAGCCTTTGCCACCATCTACCATTGCAGCTCAAATGGAGCTGGTAGTAGACTTGGACAGCCCTGCTTTTTGGGCTAAAGTGGTGGCTGAACGAGCTGCTTTATTTCGCCGGGTGATGCCCATGGCCATGCACAATTTGCAGCATCGAGACACCTATGTGGTTTCACTGTGGAGCCAATTGAAAACCCCATGGCCCTTTCTCTTTCATCAGCAAGGGGCTCGTCCCAGCAATGCTTAGTGGTGTCGAACATCATGCCCGCACCTTGATTGCGGAAAGCATGAGACTTGGGAAAGTTGACAAAAGTTGGCCAAGCTGATCTTAGCTTCCCTGGATGGTTAGCTGGAAACCAATTGCAATTCGATGGCTCTTGATGGAGTAGCTGCTGGGGAACCCAACCGGGATTCATGACATCTTGGACCTTGCGATCAACATCTCGCTCCAGCTTGGCTAAGGTGGACTCTAGAATGGAGTGAGGAGCGAGGTTTGTCCAGAAATTCCTCAACTGATGGGCATAAGAGCCACATTGAGCAGCGTCCACAAGCAAAGGGCGACCAGCAAAATGTTGAATCAATGCCATATCTAGGTGCATGCTTGGCTTAGGATCTAGCTGAGCTAGAGTGTTCTCAAGGATATAAGCTAGTTGTGGGGAAACTTGCCAGGCATGTTGCAAACATACCATCAGATATGCAAAAAGCCCAAAGCGTGGATCATGAAGTCCATCACCCCGTCTCGCAGCTGAAAATCCTTGACACTCCTAGCCTGCAATGATAAGATTCACATGGCCGAGTATTGTCCAACGGCTAGCTTGAATGAGTCGAACATAAGCTGGAAAATTGGAAAATGCTGCATGTCAAGCACTCGCACATACTTGGCAATTTTGACCCCTGCCCTCAAAATTGCCTCCAGCTCGGTAGCCATGCCTGCGAATAGCTCAACCAGCACGACTCCATCAATGTGTGGTTGCCATGTGACCAGAGACTATTGTAGAGGTGAGACAAGTTGGCTAGCAGCTATCTTGAAACTTGTGAAGGTCTCCATAGCTTGCTGAACTTGAAGGCATCTTTGCTTGGAAAAGTGGTAAGCGAGGTCTTGTGGCTAGTGATGCTGCCAACTCATCTGGCAGTGTGGGCAAGAATTTCTCGTCTTGTTGCAACTCATCCACCCAGTTGTTGCATTGTTGTAATTGAGATGCACAAGCATGAAGGTGGAAAGTTTCCTCCAATTGTCGAGTTTGGACTTCAGCAACTGCAGCAGTGGCTTCTTCTCCATGCAAGTTGAGTGGAATTGAAGCCATGACACGTTCCCTATTGGTTGAGGGCACGAGGAATGACTAAAGCTCAATAGTAAACTGTGCAACACTTACCGCAATGATCAACAAGTGGGAGTGATGAAGTATAGATGGGTATGTGTCGACCATATTTGGGTTTAGGGTTTTAGCCATTAGATATGCTATCATATGGGTAGTTGATTATTTAAAAGTTGTACCCGTTCATTAGGGTTACGTCCCTAGGTGAATAGACATGCGAGATCTTCTTCTTCTATCCGGTTGTTGGGGTCTCGAACCTTCCTTAGCGATGGGCATAAGAGCCACATTGAGCAGCGTCCACAAGCAAAGGGCGACCAGCAAAATGTTGAATCAATGCCATATCTAGGTGCATGCTTGGCTTAGGATCTAGCTGAGCTAGAGTGTTCTCAAGGATATAAGCTAGTTGTGGGGAAACTTGCCAGGCATGTTGCAAACATACCATCAGATATGCAAAAAGCCCAAAGCGTGGATCATGAAGTCCATCACCCCGTCTCGCAGCTGAAAATCCTTGACACTCCTAGCCTGCAATGATAAGATTCACATGGCCGAGTATTGTCCAACGGCTAGCTTGAATGAGTCGAACATAAGCTGGAAAATTGGAAAATGCTGCATGTCAAGCACTCGCACATACTTGGCAATTTTGACCCCTGCCCTCAAAATTGCCTCCAGCTCGGTAGCCATGCCTGCGAATAGCTCAACCAGCACGACTCCATCAATGTGTGGTTGCCATGTGACCAGAGACTATTGTAGAGGTGAGACAAGTTGGCTAGCAGCTATCTTGAAACTTGTGAAGGTCTCCATAGCTTGCTGAACTTGAAGGCATGCTGCTTGGAAAAGTGGTAACTGAGGTGCTGTGGTGGCTAGTGATGCTGCCAACTCATCTGGCAGTGTGGGCAAGAATTTCTCGTCTTGTTGCAACTCATCCACCCAGTTGTTGCATTGTTGTAATTGAGATGCACAAGCATGAAGGTGGAAAGTTTCCTCCAATTGTCGAGTTTGGACTTCAGCAACTGCAGCAGTGGCTTCTTCTCCATGCAAGTTGAGTGGAATTGAAGCCATGACACGTTCCCTATTGGTTGAGGGCACGAGGAATGACTAAAGCTCAATAGTGCAACACTTACCGCAATGATCAACAAGTGGGAGTGATGAAGTATAGATGGGTATGTGTCGACCATATTTGGGTTTAGGGTTTTAGCCATTAGATATGCTATCATATGGGTAGTTGATTATTTAAAAGTTGTACCCGTTCATTAGGGTTACGTCCCTAGGTGAATAGACATGCGTGCAGATCTTCTTCTTCTATCCGGTTGTTGGGGTCTCTGAACCTTCCTTAGCAGTGGCTGAAAGCATAATCCCCGAGGTTGTTGGGGTCTCTGCACCTTCCTTAGCAGTGGCTGAAAGCATAATCCCCGACCGAGGTTGTTGGGGTCTCTGCACCTTCCTTAGCAGTGGCTGAAAGCATAATCCCCGACCTCCGCCTGGAGGAGGAAACTCTGCAACTATGCAGATTTTGGCTCCCAAGCTTGCATGCTTGATTGATAATGCGATTCATCCAAGACTTGTACGAATCTATCTCCTGTTGTGGGCTCAGCTTCTCTTTGTGGAATTATTGACTTGTCCATATAAGCAGTCGGATCAACAATGCTATGATTGCATGGGCCAGGGTGAAGAGCTCTTGCACATCGTCCTGACATTCCCTGTATTCTCTCTTTCTTGATAATCATGAATGGGGTTGTGATGCCCTCATCGTACTGCTACTAGTCTATGTACATGTGTATGTAAATACTAAGGTTCTCTATGGTACAGACGTTGATGGACATGGTGACTTGGTGAGTGGAAAGAGAAGACAAGGGAGGATTCAATGACTTGGCTCTTTCCGGTTAATAATCAATAATAATAAAACTTTACTTATGTCTTAGTGCGAAACGACACTCCTAAACTATAGCCTAGCTTTTGTGTGTTAGAGATGTCTCTCTTCACAATCTCACTCAACTCTAGGCACACAAAGGTTTGCTCCTAGAACTACTAAGTCAGCTTTAGGCACACAAAGGTTTGCTCCTAGAACTACTAAGTTAGCTCAAGGCACACAAAGGTTTGCTCCTAGAACTACTAAGCCAGCTCTAGGCACACAAAGGTTTGCTCCTAGATCTACTAAGTCAACTCTAGGTACACAATGGTTTGTTCTTAGGACTACTAATAGACTTGACGATTGGATTGGATTCAGATTAGCTTCATCCACTCTCGCCATTCGGTAGCTCCTACTTAACTTTGGAAATATTATTATGTCATTGACTTCGCTTTCTCAACTACTAACGTGATTATGTCATTGCCATCAATTACTCCAAGAGTTTTCCTATGTTGTGTGAATAAGTAGGAAGGGACTCAATAAATATATTGACAGTCATCGGTATTTATATAAGCTACCATCACCACTGCCCTTGAAGTAATACTGGCTTTGTGGAGCTACGTTTTGTACTCCGTGCACGCCGTAACGGGCTTTGGGGTGTTTGCTCTCTTTGTTTGCTATCATCAGGCAGAAGCGGAAGGTGAGGAGATGGGTTTCGGGTCCGGGTCCGGTTGCAGCAAGGTCATGAAGGGGTGGCTGTGTGACTGACCAGGGTCCCGTTTGGGCTGGTAGATGCAGGGCAAGGACACCAATGAATTCTTCTCGACAGCACGGGGAACAGCTGGAGCTTTCAGGATTGCCTGGGCTTTCTACGCCGCAGCGATTGGGTCATGGGCAATTTACTCCCTCCCATCCTACGCTTATGGATATTGTGAGCGGTTGGATGTGGCGGGTGTGCTGGGGCTGGGCAAGCCTGCTCTTCTCTTTTACGATCAGCATTAACTCATGGTTCAACTGTGGAGCAGGTATTGTGGTGCTTGTGTGCTACGCAGTGGGTTGCTGCCTGCCCATTCTGTTGCAGGGTTTCTTTGGCGCCCACATCACCAGGACGCTGGCGAACGTCGTGTCCTTCACAGACTTCGTTATCTTCACCAAATGCTTGCCGAGAGGTGTGTGCTCCGTGAGGTAACTGGGATTGCTATACCTCAACTTCTGGATGCCCGCCCCGTGCAGGACACAAGCTTGTGGGAATCCTTTTGAACTGGAGAGCCTATGCAAGGAGGGACAGCTTGAAATGGCTCTTCTTGGAATCCTTTTGAACTGGAGAGCCTATGCAAGGAGGGACAGCTCGAAATGGCTCTTCTTGCTCTTGTCCGCATGCACCAACAAGGAAGTGTACTCCCAGTGGAAATGTACAGAAACCTACTGCAGGCATGCATGAAAATGAAGGCCCTCGCCGCGGCTAGGTTGGTACATGCACATCTGGCAGAACGTGGGTTGGGGACACTCAGGTCCAATTGTGGGAGCCTTGCAGATTGGTTGCAACTGTTTCGAGGTCTGCCGCATCGTACTGCTTTCTCTTGGACGCCATCATTCCCGGGTACAGTAATGCTGCGAAAGCGCGGGAGGCCCTCTTACGCTGTAGGCAAATATAGCAAGAGGGTGTTCAGCCTGATAGATATTCGTCGGTCAGTTTACTCAAAGCTTGCAGCAGGTTAGAAGACTTGGAGACGGGCAAGCGGGTTCATGCGGATGTGGTGAGACATGGATGTGATTCAGATGTCTTCGTTGGTACCACCTTGGTTAGCATGTATGCCAAGTGCGGAAGTACCTTGGATGCACATGTACATCACGGAACAGGATGATTGCAGCATATGCTCAAGAGGAGCAAGAAGAAAGGGCCTTGCAAGCCTATTGCCAAACGAAAGAGGATGGAGCTGTGCCAGATGATAGAAAGTTTGTTGGTGCTCTCTAGACATGTGGCACACTTGCAGAACAGGAGGAAACTGTATTCATGCATGGTCTTTGTATCAGATTGAAGTCTCTTCGTCAGGGAAAGGAACTACATGCTCAAGCTGCTAGAAGGGGCATTGACTCAGACGTCTTCGTTGGTAGCACTTTGGTCAGCACGTATGCCATTGAACAGGGTGGGAGCATCAGGGATGCTCAATCAGTGTTTGACGGACTGCTGCGCCGCAATGTTGTGTCGTGAAATGCAATGATTTGGCATACATGTCAAGCAAGCAGCTGCCGATAACCTTTTAGTCCCCGATTATTGATCTGAGCATGAAGCTCCATTCCCTGTTGCAAGTCTCGGATGCTAGCACATGCTCGTAGGAGGGAGGCAAGCATAGCAGGACTGGGCGTGGTGCTCTCCTGTTGCATTCGTGCATGATGACCAAAAGCTTCCCTACCAAGGCCATGCTCAACATATCCTGTCAGCATGGCATTCCACGTTACGACATCTTTATGAGACATTGTGTCGAACACTCTCTGAGCGTCCTCCACACTTTTACACTTCCACACTTTGCATACATCGCTATGAGGCAATTACCCACAACCACATCCGCTGCGACTCCCCTTTCTTGAATATGCACATGAAGCTGCTTCCCACGATGTCGATCTTCATAAGGCCACAAGCTTCTAAAACGCTGGCAAACGTGAAATCATTAGGAGTCACACCGTCCTGTAGCATATATACATAGAGACTCAGAGCTTCTTGACCAAACCCACGCTCCGCATATCCTGAAATCATGGCTGTCCAGGTGATCACATTCCTTTGGGACAAGCTGCTGAAAACTCCGCGAGCCTCATCCAGCTCCCCACATTTCGCATACATGTCTACCAGACAGCTACCGACGAATACATCCAGCTCCTCGCCACTTCGCAGTATATCAGCATGAACCTCCTTCCCAGACGCCAAATCGGCTGCACCAGAACACACTTTCGGGACTACCACATATACATAGTTGTTGGGTTTAACCCCCGACGTCCGCTCCGACGATACAGTTGCACAGCCTGGGTGAACTGGCCATGCTCAGGAAAGGCTGAGTTGATGGAATGCCACATAAAGATGTCTGGTGCAATCACAACAGACAAGACCTGCATGCTTCCTCCAGCTTCCCATGAGAAGCAAACATGCGAATGATGAGTTTGGCCAGGAACGTGTTCGACTCATACCCTCTTCTAAGAGAGAGGGCATGCACAGGAGTGCCAAGATCCAAATCCCAAGAGATACACCTCTTGAGAACAGGGTAGACGTGAGTGTGGGGAACGAACGAGGATCGCTGCCTTATCTGGAGTCCATCCCGCTGAACAGGCAAGATGATGGTGGTGGAGAACATCTGCAACTTGCTGCCATGGCTGACTACTCGGAGAACCCACCTGTTGGCATCTGCGGATGTCAAAGCTGGACAGATCTGCCAGCTGGTGTTCACTACCAGCCTCCACCAGCTGGTGTTCACTACCAGTCTCTACCAGCTGGTCTTCACTACCAGCCTCTACCAGCTGGTCTTCACTACCCGCCATGGAAGCTCGTAACCTCAAAAGCTTGCTATCAAACAAGGTGCATGCCGCACACCAAGATGCACAAAAATCTGCAGAGGATTCTAAAACTCCTTTCCCAAGCAAACATCCAACAAAGCACCGCACAAACAACCTGCGTACAAGCCTCCGATCAGCACCAACACTGTGGGGTAATAGGGAAGGAAATTCCATCGCCCGGATGGCGAGGAGGACTAGATATCCGCTTTGATTTTGTTGTCTTCCATTCATCACGATCGAACCCAGTGGTGGGCGCCTTGGAAGCGGAGCATGGCCGTGGCATTGGCAGAATTGCTGCCGTGTTCCCCTCCGCTGCCGACGTTGGGTCAGCAGCAGCAGCAGCAGCCGAGCTGCGGATTTTCCTTTACTGGCAAGCGACGCTGCGTTCCATCTGAGATGGGAGTGTGCAGAGCTTATACCCGGCAGGCTGTTGGTGCTGCAGAGACCGGGGAGGAGCGGCTGTGGCACCAATTCTTCGTGGATCCCAGGCAGTGGTGGGACAACAGGGCGGACAAGCCCAGTCCCCGCCATCCCGATTAGGCACAAGGTATCCAGGCATGTACTGTGGCTCAACAGCCGGCTGAAACCGGAATGGGTGGGATTTGCAGCTGGCCAAGTGGGATGCAGGTGCAGGGGATGGGGATGGGGAAAGGGAGGCAATGGTGGAGAGGCTGAGCAGGAGATGCGAGGATGGGAAGCTGAGCGAGGCTGTGGAAGCGTTGGACGTCCTGGTGCAGCGGGGATGTCGCGTGCCTGACTCTGTTCTGTATCGTTTGCAGAAGAGGTGCTCGGGAGAGAGACCTGGTGCTGGGTAGGAAAGTGCATTCCATTGCCAGGAATGGCGGGTACGAGAGCGACGCATTTGTGGCAACCCACATTTTGGGGATGTATGCTGGCCATGGCAAGCAGGAGAATGCAGTTCAGGTGTTCGGGAAAATGGAGGTACCCAATGCCTACATGTGGTCTTCCATCATTCTGGCACATGCCCGGCTGGACTGTTGAGCCACAGCCTACCCAAGGTGCTACCACCCAAGGTAGGTGGCACCGAGGTAGGCGGCTGGGCCCGTGCCACCTACCCAGGTGAGTCACAATCTGTGTGTTTGTTTGCTAGCAATGCTTGCTTACTCGGCAGGGATGATTGTATAACCCATTTTTTAGTGCTGACTATGCAGAGTATGCCTCCTTGCCTCTATGCCGATCTCCCTGATATCAGCCTCGTTGTTCAGTGAGGCGATATGGCAGCGCTGTTGAGGATCTGTGAGTGACCGAAAATTGAAGCAGGTGCTTTCTGGGGAGCGTGCCGGTAATGCACATGTCCTCTGTATGTTCATTTGATGTTGGGGTTGAGAAAAGGCGATGTGGTTAAGCAGGAGCACTTAACAGGAGGCTTATCCTCCGCGTACTAGATGATTCTTGTGTGCTTCCTTTTTGGATTCGGTGGGTACCTCGCACCCTGGTCTGGGAAGTTTGTGCCTTGTGCACTAGATGACTATGGTAACAACATTTTCTTCACAATGCTTAGGAACAGCGATGGAGTCCAGGTGTGGCACTGTCGACCTTGTCGTTATGAGCTGATGTGTGTAGTTTCAACATATACCGACTGATCGTGTGCAATGCATAACCCCAGCTTATTTGTGTTCCTCTTGCAGTTGGCGTGGGTCACAATCGTCGTGGCTATACTCATAGTGATCCTGAGCGAATCCCCAACAGAAAGCTCTCACAAACTGCATTGCAGGCGTGTTTCTGCCCAACCAATCGGTTCTGTGGAGCCGTCTGTTGATGGTTGTTCTAACGATATCGTGCCTCGTGGTATCCCTCAGGGTAGGCAAAACAATGCCATACCTTGTTGGATCTGTGATCTGTGTGTGAACGGATAGCAAAAACTGAACCCTACCGTGTCCCTTTGCCCAGGGCTACCATATGACCAGCCTGTTCCTCATCAGCAACATCGTGACAGCCACATCCGCACACCCCATCACCGGCTACTGGGCTGAGCGTATAGTGACACCTATCTATCGCAACCCTTTGTGGTTGCTCATATCTGTGATTGTCTATTCAGCCATCCGCAGCAACGCATGGGGCATGAGCGTGTCCAAATCCTTGCATCTTGGCAACGCTCCAAGCTCGACTCCCGGCTGGTTGCAGCAGAAATTGAGATCCCGACATGCAAATGTCTGGGAACCCCTTTGCAGCCCAGTGCACTTGCGAAGGCAGAGGCATAGCTTCTTGACAGACGAGCTGGCATCTCTGACAAGGAGCTCAAAGGGTTTGCTGAAAGAACAGCCATTTTCAAGGAGGAGCCTATGATAAGTCCTCACCTGTCCCAGCCAGCCTGAAGTGAAATTCGTGAATCTCCAGCACAAGGAAAACATGACTCGTGGTTCCATCTGGTCGCTTGCCTGCCCGTGCATGGGCAGAGCTCTCTGAGGGGCGATCTCGTGGGCTTTCACATTGATACCTTGTGGTCTTTTTAGTGCAACAGTGTCACGCGGAGGTCCTGGATAATCTCGATAAAAAACATGTGGATAGATCTCCACACACACACACCGGGGGAAATGTCCTGTATGCGGTTCGGCCTGCGTTTGAGCTTTGCTGGATGGCACCGGGGGGACAGAAGTAGGTATCCCTACTTCAGGCACAAAAACTCCAGGTCCAGGGAGCTGCTCTTGTCCAAAATTCATTCGTAGATCGCTACACCTAAATTCAATTCGTGAGTGATTTTTGCTGCATCTCATCTTGTTTATTTCCAGCTACCCAATTGCAACCAAGGATCGAAGTAGTGCAGGTTCGTCTCCACAAAACTCTTGCAGGGAACGGAGGCAAGCCACCTCCAAGCTCGAGCTCCAGGCAGGTGTCGTAAATCGATAGCGACTATCTCGTTCAGCCCACCCCGCATGATGTATACCTCGTCCTGCCCGCCACAACCTTGATCTGCTCTAGGCGGTCTGTCCCATGCTCTCGAAAGCGACTGTACATGGAGAAGGGCATGAGCGTGTCCAAATCCTTGCATCTTGGCAACGCTCCAAGCTCGACTCCCGGCTGGTTGCAGCAGAAATTGAGATCCCGACATGCAAATGTCTGGGAACCCTTTGCAGCCCAGTGCACTTGCGAAGGCAGAGGCATAGCTTCTTGACAGACGAGCTGGCATCTCTGACAAGGAGCTCAAAGGGTTTGCTGAAAGAACAGCCATTTTCAAGGAGGAGCCTATGATAAGTCCTCACCTGTCCCAGCCAGCCTGAAGTGAAATTCGTGAATCTCCAGCACAAGGAAAACATGACTCGTGGTTCCATCTGGTCGCTTGCCTGCCCGTGCATGGGCAGAGCTCTCTGAGGGCGATCTCGTGGGCTTTCACATTGATACCTTGTGGTCTTTTTAGTGCAACAGTGTCACGCGGAGGTCCTGGATAATCTCGATAAAAAACATGTGGATAGATCTCCACACACACACACCGGGGGAAATGTCCTGTATGCGGTTCGGCCTGCGTTTGAGCTTTGCTGGATGGCACCGGGGGGACAGAAGTAGGTATCCCTACTTCAGGCACAAAAACTCCAGGTCCAGGGAGCTGCTCTTGTCCAAAATTCATTCGTAGATCGCTACACCTAAATTCAATTCGTGAGTGATTTTTGCTGCATCTCATCTTGTTTATTTCCAGCTATGCAACCAAGGATCGAAGTAGTGCAGGTTCGTCTCCACAAAACTCTTGCAGGGAACGGAGGCAAGCCACCTCCAAGCTCGAGCTCCAGGCAGGTGTCGTAAATCGATAGCGACTATCTCGTTCAGCCCACCCCGCATGATGTATACCTCGTCCTGCCCCGCCACAACCTTGATCTGCTCTAGGCGGTCTGTCCCATGCTCTCGAAAGCGACTGTACATGGAGAAGGGCATGGAGTCCACCACCTTCCAAACCCCTCGTGCGAAATCCATCTCCCATATGTGAAGCCACAAAGGATGTAAATAATCGATCACCGGGCGAGCCACGCAAAGCAGCCGCTCCCGCACACTGACGAGCCCGCAGCTGGAGGCCAAGGGAACGAAGAGATTAAGAGGCCCTTGGAGCACTTGTATCCCGGTCCAGCTGGCTCGCTCCACATCGTAGCCCAGCAGATTCCAGTTTTGGGTGAGGCAGTAGAGCACGGAGCCTACAAACACTCCCCGCCCGATGTCGTCATAGAAGCGGAAGTTGAAGATGGAGGGTAGGGCGCGGGTCGTCTCACTCCACCTCCCGAACTCGGAATCAAACACAAACGTGGACAAGGGATCCGTGGGCTGCTGCCGAAAATCCCTCACAGCCACCACCTTCAAGCGACGCGCCTGGACGTCCACCATCACGCCCCGCACGTGCCATATCTGCAGACCATCCGGGAGGGCCAGCCCCGCCCAGGAGCCCGCCACCGGGTTGCCGATGTGCACGAGCGATCTTCTGATCTCCTTAGCCAGCAGCACGCCAGCCGAGGCCGACGCCGGGAAATTCAGAACCGATCGCGTCTGCGTTAGCCCTGGCGGGAGACGGAGCTGGAGCTTGTACCACTTGTCCGAGACAGGGTCGTAGGCACAGGAGACCAGAGCATTACCGGACTCGCAGAAGCCCGTCACCAAAAGCATTCGTTCCCGCGCTCCTCCTCTCCATTCCAACCGGTCCTGCAACAACAAGGCCGGCGAGTCCACGTTCGCCTTCCACTCTCTGCACACCGCGCACGATCGCACCAGGCTCACAAACGGCAGCCGAGCCTGAATCTTGGCTACAAGCTCATCCGGCAGCTCGCTGAAGGGAGCAGCCTCATCCGGCACCTCCTCGCTACATGGAATCTCCATATGCTGCTTGATTCCGTTAATTCTGAGCCGCTTTATTCTGCTAATCCTGAGCCGCTTGCTTGTGCTAATCCTGAGCTGCTTGCTTCCGCTAATCCTGAGCCGCTTGCTTGCACTGATCCTCAGCTGCTTGATTCCGCTAATCCTGAGCCGCTTGCTTGCGCTAATCCTCAGCTGCTTGCTTCCGCTAATCCTGAGCCGCTTGCTTGCGCTAATCCTGAGCTGCTTCCTTCCGCTAATCCTGAGCCGCTTCCTTGCGCTAATCCTGAGCTGCTTGCTTCCGCTAATCCTGAGCCGCTTGATTTTCATTTTCCCAAGCAGGAATTGTTTGCTGTTGCACATCTTTCCTTCAATGCATGAGCTGCTGGAGGAAGAAATGGGATACCCGAAGCTTGTCCCCTCGCAAAGATAACAAAGGAGCGAGGTGCCGCGAATATTTAAATAACACTAACAACAACCTAAAACAGTAACGCCCTGACTAGGCAGCCGGTAAGGAAGCTACAAGACTTCCCAGCGGTCTAAGACCTCGCCAATTCATCGCACAAGAAATTTTCACAATTCTCAGCGCTTTCAATCTCACGATGTAACACTAGACTCCAAGTAGTTCATCGTCACTGACCTCGTACACCACCTGGGCCTCACGAAGCTAATAGAATACATACTTGAGTCTGGCTATCTCTTTAATAATAGAATATACACTTGAGTCTAGCTATCTCTTTAATAATAGAATACACACTTGAGTCTAGCTATCTCTTTAATAATAGCTCTTTAATAATAGAATACACACTTGAGTCTAGCTATCTACGCCCAACTAGCTACTACCCTTATAACTCAATGACAAACTCACTAGCTAAGCTCTCCACAGCTCTCTCTCAACACAAGGCTTACAACGCATCATGAACTAAATGATGTTGATTGTTAAAGCCCTTGCTCCCGACCTTATATATCCCGCAAGCTCGCCTTAACTAGGCAGCTGTTAATACGAGCCTTAACAAGGCAGTTGTTAACTCGAGCCTTAATTAGGCAGCTGTTAATTCAAGGATTCTTACAGACCACTCGTCATTAAGAGTCCTCTCTAGGCAGGTCTTCTTGAGTAGCTGCAGCAATTCCTCTCTAATAGGAGATTACATGAAACATGCAACACATGTATCTTCTTAACAGGGCAGCTACTAAGTAGCTTTTTACCTCTTTTAACTTTTCATCTTTCCACCTTATTTCACCTGTACCGTTACTCTCTCCCCCATTGGGAAGATGTCATTGTCCTCAATGACCTCCAATGTAACGTGAGATCATCAATGATCCTTGTTGCACATCTTCAAGTGAAACCCAAATAGGATCTGCATAACCACGAAGCCTTACCAGATACTCTGGTACATAACCATGAACATAATGCACTTCTCTCTGTGCTAGGAATTCAACAATCTCCCGCAGTCCATAAGGTCTGTGTTGAACCAGGATGACATAATCCTCCCTCTTCATATCCTCATTCTCTTTCAAGACTACAAATGGTTTCAGTCAAGAGACATGAAACACATTATGAGAGAAGATCGATTCAGGCAGTCGAAGTTAGTAAGCCACATTTCCAATGCACTTCTGAGCTACGAAAAGTCCTCCATACTTAGGCATAAACTTTAAGGTCAACCCTTGTGGTAGTAGGAAATTCTTCAATTTCACCCACACCTTGTCACCTACTTGAAACTCTGCCTCTTTCCTATGCCTGTCGACAAACTTCTTCTGCCTTTCTAGAGCTGTAGCCAAAATCTTCTCAACAACTTCATGCTTAGGCTTCAATTGCTCAATAAACTACTCAGGTGCTTCTCTTGCTGTTGTCTCAAACACTTCAGCATTCAACATGGAAACTACGTCCATTGCTTTGTTACCTGTCATCTGAAAAGGTGTGTAGCCTGTGGAGCTATGTACAGTGTTATAGTAACAAAATTTTGTATCCTCAAGATGATCACTCCCGTCTCGCTAGTCCATCTGTATATAGTATCGTAAGTATTCTTCTTGGATTCTGTTCACCCTCTCTGTTGATCCATCTGTATCAGAGTGGTACGATATGCTCAAACATAATTGAATTCCTAAGCTCTTCATAAGCTGTTGCCAAAACTCTGCAATAAATTTGCGATCTCTGTCAAACCCTATGAGCCTATAGGGTTCCTAGTTAATATATCGTCTACACCTATTTTGGGTTAGATATGAAACGTTACTTTACTTTTAACAATTTTATATATTAAGATAATTCCTTTTTAATTTCTATGTTCTTACTCTCTGCTACCAGCCAGATTGACATGGTATCATAGCAACGTCAAACTCTACCATGGTAGGATCGGCCGGCATACTCTAGCGCTAATGGTGAAACCTACAACTGGGTACATCAATGACCATCACTCATTTACAATGAACGCCGGTAGGGCTCACTACCTGCACTACAGCATCAGCACTTTTTCAAACTTGGAATGAGGAAAAAATTTTAAAAGAAACACGAGTGTTTTTCAAACACTTCCTTAGAAACAGCGTCTGTGTAGAAAGGGGTTTCTCCTGTCAAAAGGGATTTTGAAAAAATCCAACCCTATTCGAGAAGTTGGTTTGGTTTGTTGGTTTTGTAGGTATTCATCCGCCAGTTCGGGCATTCTCTCAAGCACCACTTCTGTCAAGTCATTTACACAGCTAGCCGCCTTTCGAGTTCATGGCGATTTAGTCGGTGAGATGAAGACTAGTGACCTCATTGTTCCATAATTTTCGGTCCGTAGTTTCGATTTGTATGGTTTTGTATGTTTTGTATACCGATTAGGCGACATATGCGGCGTCTAAACAAGGCTATCATGAAACTTGTGCCCCATGCAAAAGAACGCGAAAAATGATCTTCTAATGGGGAAACATGTCCTTTTGGAGGTCTGAGGACGCGCCGGAACTCCGAACAAAATAACAAGTAGTAGACATCAGCGGAGGTTCACCTAGACCGCTCTCATATATCTATCCTATGCCCTAATGCGACGAAGAACACCCTATCCCCTTTGTATCCTTTACGGTGTTTCCGTCTCTTTCGGCGGTGACCTAGTACCGGGTTATCATCAAACATGCCGGGGGGCCCAACTAGGTGAGCAAGTGCATGCACAGGCAAGGGGCCTAGCCACTGAGGGCATGGGGCCTGTGCCGCACTTTTGCGCATACCAAGGCAAGGAGGCCAGTGCAGCGCACGCTGCGCATCCTGTCAAGAAGGGCCTAGGAGCATGAACCCATATGGTTCATGCCTCCTAGTGCATTCCCGGACGATTCATCACTACAAGGAGGGGCTACCTTTTACAAATGGGTCTAAGTTTAGTTAGAGGAAACTACAACACTCTTACTACTCAAAGCCTGTTAAAGTTTTTGAACATTTACAACAAGGGTTCCTAACTAATATGATGTGGCATGGATTTTACAAGGTTTGTTGACATGGCATGTTGACGAATTTTACAACGGGATTTGTTGACATGGCATGTTGACACAAATTTTACAACGGGGTTTGTTGACATGGCTTGCTCGTTGTACATGAGCGTTGTTAATTGTGCATAAACTCTTTTGATTTAGAAAACTATGGGGGTTATTTGTTAATAAAACTACATTTTGTTGAATTTATAATGACGTGGCATAAAGGATGTTGTAAGCGGTACTTGTAAAAGGCGTTGTAAACCATGTTTGTTGTAGATGTGGTTGTAAATTGTGCAAGACTTGATTTTTGGAATAATACCATTTATTGGAATATCTATGAATAGATTTATTATTTGCTGATGTGGCAAGTTCGTTGCAAATGATGTTGTAAATATGTTTCTCTGGATTTATGTTAGTTATGGGATTATCTTTTTTTTGTATTTCTTGACGTGTCACATGCATTGTAGCTATGGTTGTAAAATGCATGAAAACCATTTTATATAAATATCTATAAATAAATTTATTATTTGCTGACATGGCAAGCTCATTGCAAATATCATTGTAAAATGGTTTCTCCAATTTATGTTATATTATTGGATTATTCATTTATTGTATATTTATCGACGTGGCACATGCGTCAGAACTATGGTTGTAAAATGCACAAGCCAGCCAATATCCATGAATAAATATATTATTTGATTGATGTGGCATGTTTTAAATGCTGTAAAATTTTGGAAGAGACCTTTTCCTTATTTATGTAATTTATGAGGTTATATATTAGTAAGATGATGTGGCATGCCTTTTCCTTATTTATGTTATATATTAGTAAGATTGCTGATGTGGCATGCTTGTCAAATGCCGTTGTAAATATGTGGAAGAGACCTTTTCTGATTTATGTCATTTATGAGGCTATATATTAGTGAAATTGTCGATGTCGCATGTTCATTGCAAATACATTGTAAAATGTTATACAAATTTATCGATTTATAAATAGTGCCAGCGCATTGTAAAATGTCGGTGTAAGAATTTTCCTAATTTCAAAAGCAGGCATGCATCTTGGCACAGTCCACCAGGCCCACAAGCACGTTATCCAAATGTCCTCTTTGCATGTGTGAGTGCACCACCGCCTTCAGAAGGCACCAATGCTTGCACATGCCTTCAAAAGCAAGCAAAAGTAACCTCATCGCCCACAAGGCCCTCCTGCTGCATTCGTCCATACAAAAATAGCGCCTCTTGACCAAGCCCTTTTCCATACCCGGAATCGTGGCATTCCAAGTCACCACATCCTTTGGGCTCAAGCATTCAAAAACTTGATGCGCATCTTCTACTTCGCCACACTTTGCCTACATGTCCACCTGCAAGTGCCCACAAGTGTGTTATCTAGTCCTCTCCACAACTGCGGAGTGTGCCTTCCTGTAAGGCACTTGCGTTGCACAGCCTTGGAAGGCAAGCAAAGGTAACATGGTTGCCCACAATCGCCCTCCTTCTCCATTTGTCCATACTGAACAAGCGCCTCTTGGCCAAGCCATGATTTGCATACCCAACTATCGTGGCCGTCCATGTCACGACATCCTTTCTCGCTAACCTATCGAAAACCGTGTGTGCTCTTCCAACACCACTATGCATGTCCACCGATATTGGCAATAAACAAGTTCGGTGGAATGTCATCATGCAACATATCATGCCGCACTTTTCCGCTAGATTCCGTGTCCACAAAGAAATGCACAAGCTTGAAGGCTACAAAGATGTGGGCATCCGCCTTCACACCGAGCACATCGATAGTAAAGTTGTATCGCCTCATTAGGCTCCCCATGTGTAGCATGTGCGGAGATTATTGAAAACCACATGAAGGGATTTGGTTTGCCCACCCTCCGTAGCCTACCTCCGGATACATACATCGCAAGATATGGTTCCCCAAGTATGTGATTGACTGTACCCAAGTTTGATGTGAGATCATGAACGCGTCATCCCACAACCATGTCCTTCTTATCGCACAAAGTTTTAGCACGATATAAGATGGATGAGGAATAGAATAGTCTATCTACGCAGATTTCTGAGCTCCAACGGCCTCGAAGCTTTCCCTACTCACATAACGCGATGGTGTGTCACGACTCCCATATCCAATCCGGCACACCTCCTGTGCTCGGCTCGAGAGCTCGACTTGGAAGGAGAAGCACAATGACCCACTGCATATTCAAAGAAACAAGCTTCTCATCCAACAAGTGGCTTGAACATGTTGTTTAACCCGAGGACCTCACCGGACTCCTTGCGAATGTTAGCGAGAGCTCCTCTTACCTCGCCTAGTTTCCCACGCACAAGAGGGGAGTCCTAGGAAGTGGTGATGGGAGGACGTTACTTGGTGTGGTCACACCGAGAAGCGGCTCAAGTCCGCTACGAGTCCGTAGTCCTATCTATTCAAATAGGTAGGACAAGTCCTTGGTCTTTGGGGTTTGGAAGAAACAGACTCAAGTCCTTGGTCTTGGGTTTGAATGATGTTCCTTGGTCCTTGGGAAAGTAGCAAGTAGATAGAAGCCTATTTCGAGTCCTTGGTCTTGTAAGGATGTTCCTTGGTCCTTGGGAAAATGGTATGTAGATAGAAACCTAGTCCTTGGTCTTGGGTTTCAAGGATGTTCCTTGGTCCTTGGGAAAAGTAGCATGTAGATAGAAACCTATTTCGAGAGGAAGGCAACTTCCTTGAACCATGGGAATTCCGTTTTCTAGATATTGCATGTAGGGCTATATATGCATGTTAGGTAGACTGCAGGGGTAAAATTGGCCGACTCATCAAGGGCCCGTCAGACATGTATAATCTCGCTACTCCATGGTGGAGTAGTGAGTTCAACCTAGGCCGTGGAGTATACCGGTTGAAAATTTTATAGCAACTGCGAATCTAGGTAGGAATCCTAGTGTACTTCCTTTTGGATTGCGCCTTCGCAATTCCAATGGAGATACACTAGGACAAGCCCGATTGGCTCTACATATAAAGATTTGTAATACAATGATATGTAGAGTTCTTGCATATTAGCGACAAAGTCGCCTAATGAAATGGCCAATCCAGCGCCAAGAAGTGGGCGCCTCACGAGCTAATTTCTAATAGACGCAATAGGTATAGAGTTTGATAGGCCTTCACTTTCGATAATCTACATAGTATGCCAATTGCTGAAAACCACCTGAGGGATTCAAGCATGGTTAGTCGTAACATCCGAAATGTAGAGGCATGTTGAAATGTTGAAATGTCACCGCATGATCTGGAAGAGGTTGAAGGACTGTATGCGTGACGAAATGTCATTAGTGTAATGGCGCATTGAGGTGATTCCACCGAAAACACATAGGAGTATTTAGATCCTTAGTCGCTAAGGTTGAAGGATCCTCGGTGACCTTCCGAGTGAAGAGGAGCTCACACTTTGACTCCTCATCTCACTTCCGAATCTTGATCTCACTTCGAGCTCAAACACGATCCCAAACGCAAGCAAGGTTAGAAGCAACGGAGTATGTGCCTACACAAGAAAACCTCAGATATTAACGAAAGCTCTTTCAAAAGAGCGACGAGAAGCATGTTCGAGGGTTAGGAGAGTCCGGAACTTTCCTATCTAACCCCAACTAGCCTACATGCCCTGCTACCTAATCCCATGATTGCCACCCTCGGAGGACTCTTCCTTTGGATTCTCCGAGTCGGAGGGACCGGAGGCCTCGAGCGGAGTCCTCACCGCACATGTCATCTTGGAGGAACAAGATCCTCCTCAATCCTCAAGAGATCCTGCAGTCAAGACACAAAGCAATTAGATAGCTTTAGAGCGAGTGGGAGTAGGAGCAGAGATGAAGCAAAACCCGTGTCACCATCGGCGGCTTACAACATGACCTGTGGAACAGCTTCACGCACTCGATCCGCTTCATGACCGACTCAAGATGCTTGCATCGACAGGATAGGAGAGCCTGGCACGGTGCCTAGGCTCACAATCTTCACATCCTTATCGTGGTTACCTCGAGGGAAATTCGAGGCCGTGAGGGCCTCACCTCCCTCCGTCACATAGCCTCAGCCCAGGTCAGGCCCCGAGCTCCCTCTTGCGCAGGGCGAGGGGCACGCGTGAGAAATTGTGGAAGCCGCAATGGAGGACCTCCCATGTCCTCCCGATTATGGCCTCGCCTAGTCCTCAAGACTGCTTGTGCGAGGGCGCTCCGCTTGGTCTCGAGCTTCCCAGCAGCCGTGCCGGGTCCCTTGCAGCGCAGGAGGTTGTCCTAGCCGCCTTGCCGCAGCGGCCTAGGGAGTCTCCGGGCGGGGTTCGCATCCTTAGAGGAGGACGACATCTCGATGTGTTACGCTCCACAACCCCTTCTCCAATTGCACAGGCGTGAAGATGAAGAAGAGGAATATAACGCACTGGTGAGGACCGGTTTCTCACCGCACGCTCGAATATATACCGGGCGAGGAGCGTGCACAACGCAATGCATCTGCAGCTTTCACCCGACTCCATCCTACAAGGACTGAGATGATCCGTTGTTGGAGCATCACTTTCCAAAATGATCAACAAGTGGGAGTGAAGAGTATACCCAAACACACCTCCGTCCGATCACCTCCTCCCTTTTCTCCGACGGCCACCTCCTCCCACCAAGACAAAGCATTCAATTGGGCTTTGCGGACCGTGTTTTACAACACGGTCCGCTAAAGCCCAATTGTACGTAAAATGTTTGAGACGGCCTGATCGGCCTCTCATGTTTTACAACATACGCATAACCTAATCTAATTTACAACACGATCCATTGCAAACCACTGTACATTGTAAACGTTTAAGAGAGGCCAAGATAGGCCTCCCACAACTTTACAACATAGTCTAATTTACAACACAGCCCGTTGTAAAGCGCACTTGTATGTTGTAAAATGTATGACAAGGCCGAGATCAGCCTGCACGTTTACACCAAATTCACAACGTAGTCTCATGTACAAAGTCCATTGCAAAGCGATCTTGCATGTACGCCTGCCTTCCAGCCATTGCTTGGGTATTCTACCGATCTCACCTTCCATCGCCAAGTCCACCACAAGGGCTACATGCGTGTCACGTCCATCGAACATAGTCATGATCCATCGGCTGCGACTATGTTAGTTTTTGCTTTGAGGCAAAGAGTAACATGGTCGCTTCATCACATATAGATTACATGTGCCCTGTGGTCGCCACATGATGCATGCACTCGATCCGGTGATGCATGAAAACATTTGGAAGCATATGTGCCAGAATGAAGCTCCTAAAAAACATAGCATGAGTGCAAGGAAACGGCAGAGGAAGCGAGGTATCAAGACTCGACCTTGCTAATTGTCCATCCAGAGTTGCGAACAAAGTGCTCACCTCATGTCTCCCATGTTTCAGCCTCTTGTCCGAGGAGTTGAACTCGCTTGTTGTGAATGATGGGTCATGGTGGGTCATGGTGCCTCACCTTCCAAGTGGAGCAAACCGAAAAGCTGAGGTCGGGCATTTCATTGCCGTTCACGCAAATTGTACAATGTGTCGCCATTTCGACCGCATGTATTTTGTTTTCTGGCACAAATCAACCATACGTGCCCGCCATCAACTGATCATGTCACTGCAGACCCGCCACGTAGCATGGATGACTCACATCGCCTTCTCGGGCATCACCACCCCGTGCGCCATCCATTATTCAAGACATTTGTACCACCGTGACAAAGCAGCGGATGGATATGGCATGGCCATAATATATAACCAAGGTGTGGGGTCACATATTCCGAGGTCCGGGATGTGATCACCGCATAATGGGAGTTTGGGAGAGAACAACACCGGATCATCACACCACCGGCAAGCCAAGTCCAGGTGGTGCACCAAGGAGGGAGCATCTGTGACAGGCGCTGAGCCTCCAAAATTATGCGGTGAGAAGGAAAGGATTCCAGGTATGGCAATGGCATTTTAGGTCTTTTAGTGCCACCAAAACCGAGTGAGCATGCATCTGTGGGGTGGTATCAATGCACGCAACTTGCGGCGATTGGCAAGACATTGGAGTGGTGTTCTGGCGGCAACCATGGATGCCTTGACTTGGATCTGGCCGCACGGTTGCCTTGTACTCTATCTACGAGCTATGGGTTGTCGAGAAGGATACACGGGTCCCAAGGCTGAATTGGCTGCACAGTTGACATAATTAAAAGATACCTTGTTGGATGGCTCACGTCGGGGCAGACACGTTGAGTGCTCGCACTTCACCGCAGCCACCGCCACGACGCACCCACCCAACATTGAGCACATTCAAGAGGCAACCGAGAACTTCCCTAAGGTAATGGATCGGGAATCCTAAAGGTGTACTACCGGAATGGGATGCGATCGAGCATCTTGGCTTGTGACACACATGTGTTTGTCTCGCTTCAAAATGCGAACGCACTAAGTTCATGCAGGCAATCCTTCCGATCGGAAGAGCTTGGGGAATGGCATTTTCAACATCGGAGAGATGTGGAAGACGCAGCAAGACGCAAGCTTCGAGTTCTCCAGTGTTCGTGATTACGACCAACGCTTAGAGACGGTCCGTCTGACATTATTGCCCAAGCTTGGAAAGGAGGAGGTTGTTGACATGCATGGTGAATGATGGTGTGTGGAGCATGTTGCACCGCCTTCTCAATGCTCGTGAATTTTGCTCGATGATTGCAAGCCATTGCGGATCTCTTTGTGCGCATGACATTCGATTCCATTTGCAAAATCGGGCAACACCTTAGACCTCTCTTTCATGGGTCGTTCAACTCCAAAAACTTGGCATTTTCCGTTCACCAATTTTGCATACATGTCCACGTAGGTGCCCACCACTACATTCTCCAGCGGGCCGAGCCCTTGCACCATAAGGGCATTCCATGTCACCATATCCCCGACAAAGCAAGCAAGACTACAAAAGGTTAGGGAATCACCACTAGTTGTCCATCATAGTGAAGACTAAACGAGGTTCTTTGAAATCAAGACACCATCCCCACTTGCCAATTAAGACGATCCATGTAACGTAGGGGTCGGTTTCAATCGCCCATCATAGCATATGATGGATGTAACCGAGAGAGAACGAGATTCTTGAATCAAGAAACAGCATCCCCACTCAAGACCACATCCATGGTGCTCCCATTCCTCCTCCATAAGATGATCCACGAGGCGCTCACCGCTTCCGGAGTGTCCAAAATTTGTCACCTTATTCTCCAAAACCCGGAAGGAGGATTCGCACTCCTCTCGAGGTACTTAGCGCCAATTTGAGTAGGCGGACAACTTCCCTACACGGCGGAACCCCAAGCCAGGATGGCGCCACTTGTTCGCATGGCAAACGGGAGACTTGTATCACAACCATCTTGTGAAGCAAGCGGTGGGCTATGTCCTCACCTTGTTTACTATGTGTCCTCAACAATGGTCCGAAGGCTCGCAGTTTTCCAGGACAAGCCAAAGGCCCCGAGTACACCGGCTCGCTGAGCTGCTACCGCTTGAGTGCGCTCGGAACAAAGGGGGTCCGGAGAGAAATCATCAACGCGTCTTCTTTACTCTTTCCAGATGCCGAGGCAACGGCCAAGATCGATACCACACTCAAAGAAAAGAGATTGATTTGTGGCCCAATTCTAGTGCCTCATCACCGCTACAAGAAGCAAGAGGTCGATCATCGAAATTGCGAACCACGTCATCGCAACAATCGGCTTTTTCACGTAAACCCTTAAACCTGAACCTGCCTCTTCCACGACGTTTGTACTCACCATAATTATAATTAAATAAGTGAAATATTTAAGACTTGGGATACTTTTTATACTTATAAGAAAAGCTTTAAAATATTTTTCAACCTATCAATTACCTATCTATCCTCCCACCCTCTCCACTCCTTATCTATCCTCCCACCCTCTCCACTCCTTATCCCTCTATCGTCCCCACTCCTTATCCCTCTATCATCTCCCTTCCCCGCCTTCTCCTTTCCACATAACAAGTCTATTACTCCAACTCTACTATGTAACTCATTGGTCATTATCACGCTATCATTGTCTTCATCATCCTCACCTATGATATCCGCATCCTCATCATCTTGACTCATGTTATCCTCGCCTTGAGCCTCACCTTGTACTATGCGTCTTCCACGTGCGCTTGTACCCACCACAATTTTCCATGCATTTTAGAATTCTCATACAAAAGACTTGCTCCACTTTCTCCGATACTAGTACAAATGGCTCATCCTCCAACTTATCATTGGATAACATGACATCGTTAACCATGAACATACGAGATGTATCTGTTTTGATGGTGTGTGCTCTTTGTTCCATTGAGCCTTGAACCATCTCACCTTCAACACATTTACTTTTTAGACGGCCCTAAGTCCACCTCCAAAATCTTTTCCACCTTTCCAAAGATAGGGAAAATCGCTATAATAGGTTCGGTGTCCCCGCGATGTGAAACACATGCTTGGCTATATAGATGTTTTATAATGCTATCACATGTATTCTTTCCCCTGTCTGCATCTATAGTCCTTATATGATTTCCATATGCCCACATCATTTTATATGATCGCACACGCTGAGGAGGTCCTCGCACAATTGCGTCACATCCAACCCATAGGTTTGTACCGCATTTCCCTTTCTTCGCTACTATAACTTCATCTATCAACCATTCTCGCAAAAGGACGTTGCTGCTCATACCGTCATACACTTTTCGCCATTTTTGAGTACAGTGAGTTTTCCACTAACACTTTCCTCATCATTGCATTTCCACATCATTCGGTCATAATTTTGCCATTCCTTGCAATAACACCCCACATTGGGTGACATCATCTTCGATTTCCACACTCTTGGTGCCTCTTCATGTGTATTTCCAAAGAACTCGAGCTATAAAACATTATCTCTTGTGCTAAGTATCCTAAAGCCATGCTACCTTGTCGGGCTTTAACAAGTCCCTTTAACACTTTCATGTGCCTTTCTAAGAAATACATCCATCGATATCGAGTTGGTCCACATAATTCAACCTCCCGCACAAGATGAACAACAACATGTACTTGACTTGTAGAAAAGTCGTTGGAAATTCCTCCAACACACACATGATCTCCACACTTTTCACCTTCATAGCTGGAATTTCATCCTTCGCAATTTCTTTTGAACAAAGCCACCGAATAGCTCGGCAAGATCACATATAGCCTTGTGAACATCATGATGTATTAATCCTTTCAAGACAATTGGCCACAAATCCGTTAATGATGGTGATGATCATGAGACTTTAACCGAAAATTCCTCTTCTCTCCCTTTAGAAAAACAACGCTCAAATTTGACCCATACCCAGGGAGTACGTATGCAAATCCTTGTTCTCAATTTTTCCTCTGCATTAGCATACATTCGCCTCTTTTGCCATGTCCAAGAACCGGCCGTGTCGTTATAAATGTCCGTCCCTGGTTCGCCAGTTTTTGCTACCTTGCACCCCATTTACAATGTTTTGGCCTCTTTGTCTCCTTCCAGCGATGGCCTCGCATGGGGCCACCAATCTTGTTTGGTATTTGAATACTCAAGATCTCTACGACTACCAAGGGAATCTTGATTCCCACATATGTGTGCCAAAATCATTGACTTACATTCTTTCCAATGTGCATGATATCAAATAAGTGTCTCGATCAACAATATCGCAACCACCAAATAGCATGACTAAAAGTTAACCTTCATGAATAGCTATTAGTCTACCTACCGATGCTACCAATAATATAATTAAAATATTCTTGAAAAGGGTAATACTTGCAAGACCCCATATGCATGCATACATACCTCCCAAGATGGAAGCTCCTTAAAATTGAAGGCTCCGCTAGTAACACGTGGCCCTGCCTTCACCATTGTCTTTTGCATATTTCCGGTTAAAGCTTTCGATCATAATATCCTCCGAGTTGGTGCATAGTCCGGATGAATAATTTCCATCCCCTTTCCATTGAATGAATCCCGCTCTTCCACTCTAAACTTGTGTTCCTCTGGTAAAATTTTCTAAAATTCTTATCATACGTCATTTTGTTTGTGAACATTGACTTTCTTGCTTCTAATTTGTCCCAACATATTGGACATGCCCGCTTCCCTTTTGTTTGCATTTTAGAAGTGAAAGAATATCCTGGATAATCATGCATCGTCCACAACAATAAGGCCTTCAATTTAAATTGTCTTTGAGCATTTCCAATAGCCATAGAAGCATCTTGTACGACCACACCTTCCTCCCAGACCTTCAACTCTTGATGAGTGGTTGAAATATATATCCGCATCTTTGACTTGCTTGGACCGGAATAATCATTGACAACAATATATGCCCATTCTTGATAGATAACCAAGGAGTTATAATTGATAAGAAGCAGGCCATATAGAATACCTAGAACTTTGGTGCCCAAAGGGATTAATCCCATCCGTAGCAAGTCCTAATCGAATGTTGCGCGTCTCCTTAGCAAACTCTGGATAAGTGTTGTCCACATGTTCCCATGCATAGCTATCTGATGGGACCCGCATAATCCCATCATTAGACTTATTTGTGGCGTGCCATGACATCATACTTGCTAGCTCCGGACATCTAAACATTTGTTTCAATCTAGGAATCAATGGAAAATATCAAGTAGCTTAACGGTACACTGTTTCTTCGTGTCAATTCGATACCTATGTTCCCACATCTTTAATAGCAATTGAAAACTACTGAACAACATACAATCATCTTGACAAGCATGTATGGATGTATATGTTAGGCCAAACCCTTAAGCATCTTTTTAATTTCAGCCCTACTTTTGGCAACTTGTTGCCAACCGGGAGGCCTAATTTGCCTAGTAATGATAAAATTGAATTCAAAGATGCATCCGACCAGCCATGCCTCCTTTGGATGTTCAATAACAATAAAATGAATGCCAATAAACTTATCTCGGCTCCAACCCATAGAGGCGGTTGCGCGGTGTGCATCGTCTTTAATTCCTCGTGCAAGGAATCGACTGTTTTAGTCATGCGATGAAACCCCACCAAGTGCCTCCACCAACTCTATGGTCACTTGTTCGTGGGATGAATGTTGACATGTTCTTCATCAACCTCAAAATGATCATCAACCTCAATAAAATCTTGTTCCTCTTCAACTGATTATTCAATCACACGCACAAAATAAATATCAAATAAGTATATAAAATATTGTAGTACTATATAGAATAAATTATATTATAATTTAATAACTTTAGTATAACCACTATTATTAAGGAAATATTGAACAACATGCAAAACTAAAAGGTTAAGAAGTCAAGTCGACAAGATATACTAATTGTTTTGTTGCGATATAGTCAATATACACAAGGTACAAGACCCTCAACATCAACTCTTCTACATCCTACACACAAAAACTATTCCACATCCTCGTGCATCAACTTTGCCTTCAATTTCTTCCACTCCATCTGCGTAATTTAATGTGTCTATGTACTCTTCCCGCACGGCCTTCCTTTTGGCTTCAAATGGTTCGGGTTATACCAATTGTAATCAACAAACAACTCTTCCCAGCATTAATGGTCCTCACCGCCCAAGTGCAAATCCAATCAAGATGGTCGTCACTTAGTAGCTCATGCCCATCCGACCTTTCTTCCCATATGCAATTTTGCTTGATTGCGATATTTCCACTACTACTATTCATATATCCCGCCACATTCCCATATGCAACATGCCCATCGAGGTACTCAATTGGGCCATCATTAACATCTTTACCGAGTCTATTGAAAGTCAATGCATACTTCGGAACTGTAACGTAGTTCACTATCTTGTTATATTCTCCTGTATACTTTGGACCCCAAACACAAACAAAGGAACTCCATTCACATTATCTTTTCTCACTACGATTTTCTCCATGGAAAATAAACCCAACCCCATGGTCGGGTTTGTTGCCTCCTTCACTATCCACCTTCCCCCAATATAGAAATGACTTGTTAATAGGAATAGGTCCCTTCTCCCACATTCCCCATTCTCTAGGGTACACGCCTTTCAAAAGATGCTTGTATAAAACAATAGCATCATGAGACTTTGGATCTTCCCCTCTTTTGGATGATAAGGAGGTGCAATAAAGGGTCCATGGTCCCGCCTTTCCATCCAAAGGTTTTCCTACACCGCAAAGCCATGTGTCCACTCCTACGCCTGTACTTGTTATAACATGCAAACAAATCAAACTCCTTCCAACTATAAAAAACAACCATAATTACACATATGAATAATTAAACTACCTTTAATATAACAAGACAAACATACTTACCACAATTAGTATGCCACATCGTAATTATTCTATAGATAATATTATATAATTGCTTTATTATTGTATTTTCTAGCATAGAAGAAAAGGGCTCCATAATTACTTCATTAGTTTATTTCCTAGCATAGAAGAAAAGGATTGCAACTCACAGCCAGGCTACGGTTCTCCTTGTTCCGCTATTTCTTCTCCTCCTCCTCCTTCTCCTCGTCCTCCTTCTCCTCCTCGTTGTTCTTCTCCTCCTCGTCCTCCTTCTCCTCGCTTCTTCATCTCCTTGCGGTTCTCCACCGGGACTTCATTCTGTGGAGGTAAGGTCCATTCTTGCGCAAATGTTTACGATTGGTTAGCTCACGAACTCGCCTTGCACTCTTTGCACCAACATTTTTGGAAAATATATTGGATATTTGGGCGCTTAAATCTACGAGCGATCCATAAGGACCTACCTCAACAATGATCGTGGGTTAGCTTAAGCTCGACAACACTTGCCCCTCCTTCACCGAGCACGCTGGAAAGTGCAGAGGCTACCTTCGATGAAGTGCTCCGGCCCTCGCCCAACCTCCGTGATCCGTAAATCCGCATAAATGAGCCAATTCTAATCTAGAGCAATTCCATGCAACTCGATAACGCGATACTCAAAACGCTTTACAAAGAGCATAGACCGCGGACTTGTAGCTATCTAGCATCCAGCGGATGGTCGATTTAGGTGTGCACCGTTTTTTTATTGACCCTTGCTACTAGAAGGCCCTCGCCACGCACGATGGAAGGCCCTTCTAGCTATGTAGTGGATGGTTAGTAGCGGGACAAGAGAAGGCCTCACATGGTGCTTATTAGGCGGTCAATCCAAAGCGCTTTACAACACGAGGCGCTGTAAATCGGTTGCAAATTATCAACGCCTCTTATCAACGCATGCAACATTTGCAACGACCAGCAGCCAATTCTAATCATGAGCAATTGCATGCAACTCGATAACACCAAAACGCTTTGCAAAGAGCACCACCGCAAACGGACTTGTAGCTATCTAGCATCGCTGCGGATGGTGCCCTTGCTATGAGAAGGCCCTCGCACGCAATGGAAGGCGGCTTGGCCTCTACTGATGTCAAAACCGCAGCTTGGCCTCTACGGTGCAATGGTCCAAAGCGAAGCTAGCTACAGCAATAGCAATTTGCAAAGCATCTGTAAAGCACCGTAGTATGCTATTGATATAGCCTTAGCTTACTTAAGGCGCAAGCCTTTCCTTATTTATGGGACTCAAGATTGTGAAATGTGTGAGCAACTTTATATCAAAAGCTCGCATTTTTACATCACCGATAGGCGATCGCCTTTGCCAACCTCGCATGACTTGGGTAGACTACGTAAACCACATTTGTGATGAGTTCATTATCACTCGATCCGCCCCGGTCCATCGTGAGCATAGTCTTCACAAAAGGTATGGCTCTCAGGCTCCATTCGTGATGCCGATTAAAACCTTCGACAAACAAAAATCTACCTTATTAGCATTTATCATGCAAAGAAATGATCACTCACAGACTTTTACACTTACGATAGAAGGAGATGATTAGGTTGGGCACAAGATCCAGATTTCTCCAACAGTCGAGTCATCCGTAGTTCCGCTTTCTTCACAAAAGTAAGCCCTTGGAGACCGGATCGAGAGTAGTACCAATCGTGATGATAGCTCGACCGTGGCGCATGGAAGCATGTGACCAAAAACAAGGACGAGTTCCATCCGAAGGGTGGGACCCTTCTTTCTCCGAGGAAGGCTAGAGGACGAATGTTACACAACCCTTGTCACAAGGGTCAAAGTTTGCACACCATGTGCATCACCTCCTCTTCATCACGCTGCCTCCTCGACTGGGATCCACCTCGAAGGTCTCGGCCGGCGCCGCCAGTTGTTTACCGCCATCACCTCCGGTTCTCCCGCCGCTGCCAGTTGTTTACCGCCATCACTCAAAACGCACTTGACGGCCGGTCGCTTAACACAATCGGAGTTTACAACCGTAGTTCACAATCGCTGGTCGGACAAACACAATCACCAGTGTGTGCAGCACTTTGAGCCGCATAACCGCCTCACTTGGGAACGGATCAGCTATAAACTATAGTGTACCGAGTTCGCTACTGGAAACAGGAACAAAGTGACAGCCCCAAGGAGCCCCTTACTCTCAAACCCATGGCGCCAAAGAAACCATATGGCGCGACTTTCGCCGATGGCCACCGCACAATCCTGTCGGTCGCTAGGAAGAAGTCCGCTCCAAGGGAATGATAGGCTACCGCGCTTCGTGTGATTCCTACTTCTAGCGCTGCTCACCCTCAACACACATACTCCTAACTACTCACAACGCTCACCGTATAAGCCTTGTGATGGCTAAACGCTTAAGGACCTGTCACGTCTGTGACTGCTCACATCCGTCCTCACACATCCAGCCCTTTCCTTTCTCCTCTCACGCTACACTCCCGCCTTAGAAAAGACGCTGGTTACATGCCGACCTCCTCCGCTGCTCCGGCCTCCGTCCGGCTCAGACGCCTCCCGAGTTCCTCCGGCCACACGCCCACGTCCGGCCGCTGCTCCGGACGAGCACGTCACACCACCCTTCCCCGCACACACCACAACGCTGCTAGGTCCGCCAGACCTTGATCAATCTCCCGAGCTGCCGTGCTCGCTGACTCAGACTCACGTTAGCAAGAAGACACACAAAGGTCCGCAAGAACGCGGATCAACACCAAGAGAAAGATGATTTATCTGTGGGCCTTAGCCCTCTTATACTACGCCAAGGTCGGCGCCTTTATTACACCTCTATTCGAGCCGAGGGCCACTGCCCCTAACCACCGCCTACTATCCTCGCTTATTCCACCTATCGCCGTCGGTGGGCTGGATGGCCCTCATTCCTTCTTGGCACCGGCCCAAAGCCGAGCTGCCGGGCAAGCAAGACCTAATCGGATGATCCGCGAGGGACCCTTCTTCCTGAGGGTCCAGTCAGCCACCGGCGGCCCGACAACGGCGGGCCACCACCAAGTCTTCCTCCTCCCTCTTCTCTCTCGGCGGCCCCGCAGGGCCTCCAAGGTTGGATCTGGGTGGTGGATGGTGGCTCCCCACTCCCGAGTTTGGACCTCAGACTGCCTCGACTCGAGTCCGGACCTCTAGGTCCGGCCTCCGGGTCCGGCCTCCGGCCCCTTCTGAGTCCGGCCCCTGGGACCGGACCCTCCGGGTCCGGCCTGACCCAACCTTCGGGTCCGGACCTCGTGGTCCGACTCTACCAGAGTCTGGATCCCTAAGTCCAGACGGGCCGGACCTGATCCGCCTTCTCGGAGTCCGGACAAAGTCCGACCTCGCTCCTGGGCATGCCTCCGCCGCTAGCCACGGGTTCATCCACCGAGCCTCCCTTGGTTCCCGAATGCCCGCTGCCCCTTCCCCTTCAAGATCCTCCTCGTCCTTCCATGCGAGGGTGCCGAGCTTACCTCCTGTGGCGCCCTTCCTCCTCCTCCTCCGCTTCCTCGCTGCTGCCGCTCATCAGCCCTAGGACTCCCTGCCCAGCTGCCCCCCGGTCCGCCTCCTCGCCTCCTCCTCCTCCTTCCTTCCGAAGTCCCTCCGCCTAGGGTGGCGCAGACCTCGTGAGCCTTGAGGAGCTCTGGTAGTAGGCGGTCGGAATCGACTTGCCGAATCGCCTCCTCCATGAGCCCGAGCACCCCTCTCCTCCAAAGGTGCTCCAATCGAGCCGCCCACCGCCTGCCTCGTGGCCAAGCCACCAGAGGGCGGACCCTTGAGGCCAAAGGCTGCCTCTACCTCTTGCAACCTTCGCGCCGCCTCCTCCTCCTCCTCTGTTGTTCCCCGCCATTTGGGCCATGGAGCCGAGCTCCTTCCGCCTCGCAACCCCAGCTTCCTTCCTCCTTCCTCCTTCTTCTATTCTTTCCCGAGGTCCTCCACTTCCTTCTCCAGGGCGGTATCCCGCCCGACTCGGCTTCCGCCACGCCTCCGCAACCCGGGCGACGCCGAACTCGCACCGCCTTCCCCTCTCTTTCAAGCGAGCTGGAGGCCCACCTCTCGTCAAGTCTTGGATTCTCGTTGAGAACCCCCGCCGCTCCGATGCATCTTGGAGTTGCAACCCAAGGTGTCCTTGTTGTCCTCCGCCTCCGCCTCCGCCTTCTACCTCGCACTGCACTCGAGGTCCCCAATCCCGTGCTGGCCTCTGGCCTCCGGGCTCGACGGCTTGCCCATGCGGCCACTTGCTCGGCTCGATTGGCCGCCTCTCCACCGGCCCGATCACGCCGATAGTGATCGCGATCGGCCGCCGTGGCCTCCGCCTCCTTGGCCACCTTCACCGAGCCTCCACTTGGCTCGTCCACGGGCCGCCTCCAGATCCCGCGCCTGCTCGCTTGCCCGGCCTCCGCTCACACGCCTCCGCCTGCAGAGGTCCTCCGCCCGCTGGGCCTCCTTGCCTCACTGCTCCTCCATGAAGGAATTTGGTCCGGCCCCTTGGATGGACCAGACCTCCTCTCCGCCTCCCGCTTTCCTCAATCCGCCGAGCTTCCTTCCTTCTCGCCTGGCTCCTCCAACGCCTCCCGGAGGAGCACCATGCGCCCGGTGGCTTCCACCTCCGGGCCTTCTCGGCCATCCCGCAGACCCAGCATACCGTCCATGACGGTAGCTGTGACCCGCCGTGTTTCCTCCACGGCCGCCGTGAGGCTCCCACAAAGTCCGAGGAGCGATCTCACGGTCCGTCAAGGACCTCCATACCATGAGCAAGTCCGGACTGGGTTCTCCGGACCCAATCAGACCCTTAGGTCCCGAGGCCGAGCCCGAGCTTCCCCTCCTTGGCCCTTTTGGCATGAGCTCCTTCTCCGCCCCTTTCCTCGGGCTCGGCGGAGGTGATGGAGTCCGGAGCACGCCTTTTGCCCTTCCGGGCGCGAGGACGGCCCGGATGCGGCCGCCGTGGCCTCCGCCTCCTTGGCCCTTTTGGCGCGAGCTCCTTCTCGCCTCCCATCGCTTCCTCCGCTTCAGTGGGAAGAGGTACTGCACCGACCGGGGTGCCGCCGTGGTCTTGCGCTTTGCCTCCGTCCGCGGGCTCCTCACCGAGTGATGGGGTGCTGGGGCCGGCCGCCTCGGCCGGCTGCCCGGGTTGGGGCACGGAAGGAGGAGGCGAATTGCTTCC
The DNA here is from genome assembly GCA_010909165.1 of Anthoceros angustus. Classification (NCBI taxonomy): domain Eukaryota; kingdom Viridiplantae; phylum Streptophyta; class Anthocerotopsida; order Anthocerotales; family Anthocerotaceae; genus Anthoceros; species Anthoceros angustus. Next base: position 1,158,509 of record MU008160.1, read on the forward strand.
CATACTGGTGGTGAGGGGTCCGCCCAGCGTATGGAGTCCGGAATCCTCCCATCCTCCTCCCGAGTCCGCTTGGTTTTTTCGACCGGCCTCCTCCCTCCGGCCTTGCCCGCCTCCACTTCCAGGGCCTCCCCTTTCCCGAGCGCTCAAGCTCTCCTTCCGAGGAGTTCAAATGCCCCATACATGGATCGTATGGGGACTGATGGCGGGGCTTCGCCCCGAGCTTATGAGCCTCGCTAAACCGGGCGAAGATAATCCTTCCCCCCCGCCTCTTCCCCGGCACGCGTGCGGGGAACACTAATAGATTATCACCAAGGTGATCCACCTTGGTGAGTAGGTTCCAGTGGACATGATCCGCCACCGACTGACCGTCGGCCAGTCGGATATCGACCAACCGTTGGTGGTCCGCTGCCCTGTGCCTTAGACGCCGGTGGACCTATCTTCCCCTTCGCCTTGAGGGGCTCCGGCACCACTCCCCCCTCTTCCTCCTTGGGGCGGTTGTAGGCCGCCTTCAGGACCTCCAAGGTCCATCGCCTTGGGTCCTCCCGGAGGTTCTTGGACCGCACCTCCTTATTGACCGCCGCCAGCATCTTCCGGGCAAACTCCCGGACCAGAGTGACATCCAAATGTCCGCACCATTTGGAACACATCCAAATGCCACTCGCACCAATTCCCCGCCTCGGAGCCAGAGCCCAAAGTCCGGATAGCGGGTCACAATGTTGCGCCCACAAGGTTCCATGGCTCCCAAACTTCCGCGGCTTTTGGGTGCCATCGCCTTCTTCTCCTTGGTTGCGCCGTCAGACCGCTGCACGTGAGCCTCTCGCCGCGCTGCTCGCTTCTCCGACCTCAACGGTGAGCCGCGCACAAGACGTCGAGTGTCCCACGAGATACCGCCAGAGAGCCGGACGGAGCGCAAGAGATCGCGAGAATTGTCTCGAGGTCACAAAATGACCTTCTTCCGCGACCACGCCGGAGTAACCGGGCGGAGGGCGCCTTCTGTCAGAATCGCCGAGGTCGCATGGCTTACTCGCGCTTACGCCGCCGCATTGCCTACTCCGCCGCCGCGCGTGAATACCTGCTATAACGGCCTGCAAGGTTACGGTCGACCAGCATGCCCGCCTCCACTGTGGTCGCCCACGTGGCGCCGCCCCGTCTTACGCTCCAACTTCTAAGTTACTTTGGCGATTTATCCCGCCTGGTCTCGGAGTGGGTCCGGACTTATTACGCCCGCCATCGTAGGTCCGGGTACGCCTCACTCCGAGTCGAGTATACTCCGAGTGCCCCCGAGTGCTAACCGCTTATTTCCTCCTTTTCGCCTTATCCTCCCACAAAAACAAACCCTACCTAATTTCTAACCCCTGTGGAAGTCCGTAGTCCACATACTCCCTTCTCACCGCTACGCCTCCGCCAACACTAAGCGTGGTACTTTTTCACCCGCCACCCGCTCACCCGAGTGGCGCTTCACCATCCAACCGCCGTGAACGGACCCATTGGGGTATACTGCACGACTTGGTAAGGCCCCATCCATCGTAGGTGGAGTTTACCCGGTGCATAGTGCATCGTAAAGGAGGGGCGATCTCCTCCTTCACATACTCCCGATTCCTAAGGCGCCTATCATGCCATTGCGTTGATTCTGCATATTGCATCGGCGCCTCTTCCACACATCGTAGCGCATGGTGCGCAGCTTACTCGGCGCTTCTGTTGCGTACTCGGCCCCTCGCCGCGCGGCGGGCGTGAATACTGCTATAACGGCCTCACAGCGATTCGGTCTGCTGCATGCCGTCCTCCACTCGGTCGTCACGTGGCGTCGCCGGTCGTCCCTGCGCTCCAACTTCTAAGTTACTTTCCTGGCGTACTTATCACCTTTGGTCACAGGTAGTGGGTCTTGCGTCGCCATCGTGGGTCTAAATGCGTTCCTCACTCCGAGTCGAGTATACTCAGTGCCGTCCGAGTGCTAACCGCTTATTTCCTCCTTTTCGCCTCATTTTATCCTTCCTCCCACAAAATCCTACCTAATTTCTAACCCCGAGTAGTCACATACTCCCTTCTCACTGTTGGCGTCTCGCCAACACTAAGCGTGTACTTTTTCACCCGCCACCCGCTCACCCGAGTGGCGGCGGTTCACCATCCAGCGTGAGCGGACCCATTGGGGTATAAATGCGACTTGGTAAGGCCCCATCCATCGTAGGTGGAGTTTACAGGAAGTGCATATGTCGGTATCGTAAGGAGGCGGATCTCCCTCCTTCACATACTCCCGATTCCTAAGGCGCCTATCATGCCACGGCTTGCGTTGATTACATACCGATTGCATTATTGCGCCTCTTCCGGTCCTCCGATGTCAGACAAACCCTAGCAACCGCCCATTGGCTCTCTTCATCCGTTAAGCGCCTTTCCATCATGACCCGAGTGTTGGCACCTCAAACTCGACCGGCATAACGGGTGAGTGCCCATAGGTCGATAATACGGAGTTCGTTGCGTGGTTACCTTCTCCGCCGCCCATGGCGCGATGGCGCTTTGTATCCCCGTGCGCATAGTTAACCGTCACCTTATTGAGGATGCGGCGGATAAGTCCATTGGTCTTCCAACCGCTGGCCTTTGGATTGTAGGGGCCGTTACGATGTGTGATGCGAAATAGTCCGTCATTGCGTTATCACATCATTGAGGAAATGGGTTCCCCTATCGCTACCACCGCAACGACACCCATACCTTGTGATGATGTTTTCAGAGGAATTTGGCCACCGTGCTCGCAGAGTCCGCTCGTAGCGACCGCTTCAACCCACCGTGAGTCCGCCACCAAGATGTACCGCTGTGCCTGGTCACTATCGATAGGTCCAACGATGCCCCATTTCTCAAAAGGCGCTAGTGCTAGTATGGGCACTAACGGCCATTGAGTTGTGGCGTCGGCTTCCCGATCCACGACAAGCATCACACTTCTTCACAATTGGTGTGTTTCCCCATACATGGTGGGCCACCAAGACTCAGCCTCCAAGATTTTCTTGGTGGTGACTCACGCATAATGTCCACCACCTAGTCCTTCGTGCATCCCCTTTATTACCACCTCCGCTCACTGCTGAGGTACCTTCGCTCCACACCGTCCGTCCTACCTTAAAGATGCACCGTATATAAAGGGCGAGCGTAGTGCACAAAGGCTCACCAACCCGGTTCTGGTAGCTCCATCTCCCATAGGTACTGCTCCAACTCAAGAGGGCCGCCCGGCCCGCCTCCCTTCTCCGCTTCGTGGGTCCGCTCCCACCGCCGGGTTGTCCTACTGTGCTCCTCTACCTCCTCCTCTATCGCCGCCACCAATTCCTCATCCGGAAGGCCCTCTTGATCCTGCAGGAGGCTCCGCTTTTAACTGGACAAGAAGTCGGCGTTTTGGTGTTGCCGCCCTTGCCTAGTCTCCACCTCAAATGTGAACTCCCAGCAACAATCCACCTCGCACCGTCCGGACAAGTCCGCCTTGTTCACCAAATGCTTGAGCCAAGTGATCAACATAGAACACAAACTCATTGGGCGTAAGGTCTGAATTTCTTAACGGCGATACCATACCCAATGCCTCTCGCCCGTAGTAGTGTACCTCCCGCGTGCGTGAGCCGCCTTCCGCGTAGTAGATTGGGTGATCCTCCGCTTATCATCTTTTGATCGAGCACCCCGGCGGCGGCCGACACATCCACGTACATGGAATCGCTTCCCCGGGCCCCGGTCCTTTGAGTCTGGGCACACTAGTGGTCAGAGGTCTCGAATGCCGCCCTTTCGGCCCGTGTCCATTCCTCCTCCTTCCCGAGTAGCTCTAGGAGGCCCGCTTTGCAAAATCTTGTAAACGCCTATAGTAACCACCATGCCGAATCCGTAACTCCTTCAAGTTCGTTGGTGCAGGGATGGATGACTTTCACCTTGTCTTGGTCCACCTCTATCCCTCTTACCGACACCTGCCCCAACAAGATTCCTCTCATGCAAGTAGCATTTCTCGATGCACGCTGAGTCTACATCGCTCCAAACACTTCCAAATGTCCCACGTGTTTGTCCTCCTCTCCGTGCATGAAGTCATCCAAGAACACCTCCATGAAGTCCTCAGAATTTTAAGACATTGGTCACCATCCGCATAAATGATCCGGGTGCTCTGTCATCCCAAGGCACTCCGTTTGTAGGCAAGCGTCCCCACTCCGTGGTGAATGTTGTCTTATCCCATCCGACTCCCTTAGGTGTAATGGTTGTAGCCGAGTAGCCCAAGAAGGAGTAGGTACTCCGCCACCTTGTCCAAGATGTCGTCCACAAAGGGCATGGGAAATGGTCCTTCCCGGGCGGCTCAGCTTTTCCACCCGAACAATCGCCGCTTCTTCGCACGACCACAATGGGCGCCACCCACTCACCGCTTACGATTGGGAAGATGATGTCGCTTCGGATACTTATCCGGGACTTCCTTGACCTTGGCGAGTGCTTGGGATTGATTTATCTTGCCTAATCCGAACAGCACCGCCTCGCTTCAGATCTATCCGGTGTTACTTTGTTTGAATGCCTTCATATCCGTGACCTTGAAAGCAAACACCACCGAATTCCCCAACAAGCTGTGAGGTCTCGTTTTAACCCTCGGCATGCCCTTGCGAATTTGAGGAATTCCGGGCGAACCTCCACGTCTTCCACATCCGGGTTGACTGCCTCCTTTCTCCCGCACGCCGGCCGTCCTCCATCCGGGTTCATCTTCACGCATTCCCCACTCCGAAAGAGCTCGTCAAGTGAAACACTTTCGCCTACTTCCCCGCCCCTCCGCTGGACCTCCTCTTGATTGCCTTCCCGGCTCTTGGTCCGCGAGTCCACCCTAAAACAATCGATGACCTCCTCGCCCACCTCCGCTCCAAAGGCGTCCCTCCGAATCCATCTCCTCCTCGACCACGTGATTTTGGGAAAGGGTAGTCCTCATTCGTATCCTCGCTCATCGTCCCCACTCTTCTGGAGGTGTACCCTACGGTCTTCTCCACTGACGTGTCCTTACTCCAGGTAATCGCTACCCGTCCTTCCCTCACCTTCGGATCCCAGTCCACTGGCTTGAAGTGTATTTCCTTCCGTCCGAAGTGTAGTTTTGTCTGAGCGAGGCCCAGCCAAGGCCGCCCTAACAGGACCTCATACCCCAGAGGTCCGGCGGGTCTGATGACGACAAAATCTAATGTATAGGGGGCTCCCGCTATGGTGGCTTGGACTCCGGACAACTCTGGCCGCTGACATGTCCGCCATCCCGAGGGTTTTGGTGGATGGCTCAAGGTGGTGAACCCACTGCCTTGCGGTGGCCTCGGTGATGAGGTTCACTCGACCCGTGTCTAGAGGCACGTTTTAATTACACACCCCGCAATTTCCACCGCACCATCGGCGTGGTCCATGAGATACACCTTACCTCGCGCCTTCCCTTAAGGAGTTCCGCGTGGTTGCGTTCCCGATGGCCTTCCGGACTTCGCCGATACTCGGGTTGTCCTTTAACAACCGCCTAAGGGACACCAAGTGTTGTTGGTCCATCATCAAGTCGGCCACCTTGAAAGGGCGGGTGGTTCTCTGCCACGCTCGCCTTGTCTCCTCCGGTTCCTCCGTGGTGGTGGCGGACTACTGGGTCCCGTCGGAGTTCTTCTTGAAGCATCTCGGTCACTTCGAACCACATCCGGAAACGCTGTTGCCGTGGGTGAGTCCGCTCCCGAGACTCTGGCTGGGGGTTCTTCTCTGGCGGGGCCGGTTTAACTCGCCTCTTTGGCGGGTTCGGCTTCCTTGGGTGTTCCGTCCTCCGTATCCGTGGACTATCCTCATTTTTCTTCCTCTTAAACTGCCTCTCCTTCCGTCCAAGTGTAGTTTTGTCCGAGCGAGGCCCAAAGGCCGCTAGCAGGACCTCATACCCAGTCGGGTCGATGACAAAATCTAATGTATAGGGGCTCCCTATGGTGGCTTGGACTCGGACAACTCCCCTGGCTCGCATCGCCATCCACGAGGGTTTTGGTGGATGGCTCGAAGGTGGTGAACCCCGTCTTGCGGTGGCCTCGGTGATGAGGTTCACTCGACCCGTGTCTAGAGGCACGTTTTAATTACACCGCAATTTCCACACCGGCCCCGGTCCGTATGAGATCGACCCTTACTCCACGTTCTTGCCCTTGGACCAAGGGTTTCGTGGTTGCGTTTCCTGATGGCCTTCGGACTTCACAGCCGATGCCGGGTTGTCCTTTAACAAGCGCCTAAGGGACACCAAGTGTTGTTGGTCCATCATCAAGTCGGCCACCTTGAAAGGGCGGGTGGTTCTCTGCGTCGCGTTCGCCTTGTCTCCTCCGTTTGTTCTGTGTGGTGGCGGACTACGGTCTCGGAGTTCTTCTTGAAGCATCTCGGTCACTTCGAACCACATCCGGTGGAAGCTGCGGCGTTGCCGTGGGTGAGTCTTCTCGGAGACTCCGGTGGCTTTGGATTTCTTCTCTGGCGGGCGGCGGTTAACTCGTCCTCTTTGGCGGGTTCGGCTTCCTTCAGCGGTGTTCCGTCCTCCGTATCCGTGGGACTATCCTCATTTTCTTCCTCTTACTGTCTCCGTTCCTTCGCTCCTTTCGGCGACTCGGGTTGACACTTCCAAGACCTGTGTCCTTCTTCTCCTTGGCGAACTTGCCCGTACCACCTCGTTCGAGCTCCTCGGTGCCTCCTCCCACTCCGCCTGTGCGTCTTCAAGCAGCGCGCCTTAGGAGGGGGCGGTGGTCTTGGCTCCCCCGGGTTGCGTGGCGTGCCCCTCGAGCGAGGATTCGACGGACCGCCGGCATGTGCCCCGCCTGCCACAATCTCCACACGTTCAAAGTCTCCACCTTGTCCGTGGGGTAGGGACAGGCGTTGGAGTAGTGTCCGGGTTCCCAGCCCACCACCACCGCCCGAGAATTCTGGAGGGGCTCCCATGCGGTGCACGGAGGTCGATGCAGACGGACCACCGTGGGGTACATCGTCACAGGATCTCGTGGTCCGGTTGTGCTTCTTGCACTTGGTATGCATCCTCCCACTGTTCCTCGGACTCTTCCCGTAGTCGTACTCCACCGGTTCACGGGTCCGGAGGCGGCCTTGAATGCCCATGTTGGTGACACACCGCACACCATGATGAGTACGGACTGGTGGCCGCCTTACGCTCTTTATCCTTCACCGGTTGATCGTCAACTCCTCCACCCTCTTCATTACCCGTTCTAGATCTTCCCTCACCCCGCTACTTCCTTCAAAGGAGCGGGTGGGACCTCTCGTGCGCGGCATCATGACCTCCTTCTTTTCCACCTCCGCCGACTACGGGCTTCTTCTTCTTTATTTTTCTTCTTCTTCTTCCATGGCCTCCTCGGATTCTTCTTCGAGTCCTCTTCCTCTTCCTCCGACGCTGCCCTCATCCTCCTCTCGTCCGAGGGTTCTTCATCTTGAGTCCGACCCCGCTTCTTTTTCTTCTTCCTCCTGGAGGAGTCCTCGGCCGTCGTTGGTGCATCGATTCTTCATAGTTCTCCGCACCGCCTTGCTCACATCTTTCTCGCCAAGCAAGACGTGCTTAGCCATTGGCTTGGATAAGCCGCGAACCAACGCATCACCGCATGGTAGTGTGAGTGGGTGCCGGTCAGCGCGTAGAACCGCTCGATGTACGATCCCAACTTCTCCGCCTTTCCTCGCCTTCTCGAGTTTGGACAAGACATAGCCTTCTTGATCGATTCCGGAATCTTTCTAAGAAGGCATCCTTCAATGCTCAAGGTTGCGGGGTGCGTCGAGGCGGGTGATTTCCTCCGATACCACCGAGCACTGCATTCAGGACCCTTGGAACAATGAATGAGTCATCCGAACCTTCTCCGTTGAAGTTTGCCCGAGACACAAAATCCTCCACGGTTTGCCTCTCTCCTTCTTACCTCCAAAGAGAGAATACGCTTGCTTGGTCGACGTTGTCGCCATCGCCGATTGGTAAGGGATGAGGAACCGCCTACCACCGACTTGCGCCGCTCCCTCCTCGATCCGACAACCCACCACACTTACCGCTGGTGTCCGCCGAGCTCGTGCCTCTCACGCTCGGGCCGGAGCGCTCACAACGTCCGACTCTCGAACTCTTCCTTAACTACCTCACGCCCTCCACGCATCCATCACGCTACAACGATTTCATTCCCGAACGGCGCCAAAATGTGGCGCGACTTTCGTGATGGCCGGTAGCGCACAATCCGTGTCGTTGTAGGAAGAAGTCCGCTCAAGGGAATGATAGGCTGGCTTTGTGATTCCACTCACTTAGCGCCTGCTCATTTCAACACACACATACTCCTAACTACTCAACGTTCACCGACAGCCGGTATGGCCAAACGCTTAGGACCGTCACGTCGATCGCTCACATCCGTCCCTCACACATCCACTTTCCTCTCTCCTCACGCTACACTCCTCGCCTTAGACACATGGGCCCGACCTCCTCCGCTGCTCCGGCCTCCGTCCGGCTCAGACGCCTCCCGAGTTCCTCCGGCCACACGCTCGGCCTGCCGGCCCGGCCCCGACGAGCACGTCACCACTTCCCCGCACACACCACAACACGTTAGGTCCGTCACGGGACCGATCAATCTCCCGAGTCGTGCCTCGCCGTGACTCAGACTCACGTTAGCAAGAAGACACACAAAGGTCCGCAAGAACGCGCATCAACACCAAGAGAAAGATGATTTATTGCGGCCTTAGCCCTCTTATACTACGCCTCGGGTCGCTTTATTACACCTCTATTCGAAATGAGGGCCACTGTGGTACCCTAACCACCGCCTACTCCCCTATTCCCTATCGCCGCTTGGGGCCGGATGGCCTCATTCCTTCTTGGCACCGGTGGCCCAAAGCCGAGCTCGCCGCGACCCAATCGGATGATCCGCGAGGGACCCTTCCTCTTCCCGAGGGTCTGCTGCCGCGCCACCGCGGCCCGACAACGGCGGCCACCACCAAGTCCTCCTCGTCCTCCCTCTTCTCTCTCCGGGCCCTCGCGCAGGGGCCTCCAAGGGCTGGATCTGGGGTCTGGCTCTCCCCACTCCCGAGTTTGGACCTCGGGACTGTCGACCGAGTCCGGACCTCTAGGTCCGGCCTCCTCCGTCCTCTCCCTGCCGAGTCCGGCCTCCGGATCGGGTCCGGCCTGACCCAACCCTTCTCGGGTCCGGACCTCGGGGCCGGACTGTCAGAGTCTGGATCCCTAAGTCCAGACTTCCTTGGGCGGACCTCGGGTCCGGCCTTTCTGAGTCCGGACAAAGTCCGACCTCGTGCTCCCGGCATGCCTCCTCGCCGGCTACGGGTTCATCCAGAGCCTCCCTTGGTTCCCGAATGCCCGCTTTCTTCCCCTTCAAGATCCTCCTCGTCCTTCCATGCGAGGGTGCCGAGCTTACCTCGGTGTGGCGCCTTCCTCCTCCTCTCGATCCGACAACCCACCACACACTGCTATCGGTGTCCGCCTCCTCGCCTCCTCACGCTCGCGCTCGAGCGCCCAGCCACAACAACTCTCGAACTCTTCCTTAACTACCTCACGCCCTCCTCCACGCATCCATCACGGGCTAACGATTTCATTCCCGACAGCGCCAAAATGTGGCGCGACTTTCGATGGCCAGCCGGGCGCGCACAATCCTGGTCGTTGTAGGAAGAAGTCCGCTCCCAAGGGAATGATAGCCACTGCTTCGTGATTCCTCACTTAGCGCCTGCTCCCTCAACACACATACTCCTAACTACTCACAACGTCACATGACAGCCCGGTATGGCCAAACGCTTAGGGACCTGTCACGTCGTGATTGCTCACATCCGCCACTCACATCCGTCCTTTCCTCTCCCTCACGCTACACTCCTCGCCTTAGAAAAGACGCTGGCCCGACCTCCTCCGCTGCTCCGGCCTCTCCGTCCGGCTCAGACGCCTCCCGAGTTCCTCCGGCCACACGCCAGCTCTGCCGGGCCGGCCCGACGAGCACGGTCACCGTCACCCTTCCCCGCACACACCACAACACGTTAGGTCCGTCACGGGACCGATCAATCTCCCGAGCCGTGCCGCCTGACTCAGACTCACGTTAGCAAGAAGACACACAAAGGTCCGCAAGAACGCGCATCAACACCAAGAGAAAGATGATTTATCTGTATGCCTTAGCCCTCTTATACTACGCCAAGGCGCCTTTATTACACCTCTATTCGAAATGAGGCCACCTGTGGTACCCTAACCACCGCCTACTACCCCGCTTATTCCACCTATCGCTGGTGGGGCGGGCCCCCTCATTCCTTCTTGGCACCGGCCCAAAGCCGAGCTCCGCTGGCCAAGACCTAATCGGATGATCCGCGAGGGACCCTTCCTCTTCCCGAGGGTCTGTCACGCCACCGGCGGCCCGACAACGCGGCCACCACCAAGTCCTCCTCGCCCTCCCTCTTCTCTCTCCGGGCCTCGAAGGGCCTCCAAGGGTTGGATCTGGTGACCGTGGCTCTCCCCACTCCCGAGTTTGGACCTGGACTCCTGCTCGACCGAGTCCGGACCTCTAGGTCCGGCCTCCTCCGGGTCCGGCCTCGCCCTTTCCGAGTCCCCCACCGGATCGGCCTGGGTCCGGCCTGACCCAACCTTCCTCGGGTCCGGACCTCGGGTCCGGACCTCGGGTCCGGACCTCTAGGTCCGGCCTTCCTCCTCCGGGTCCGGACCTCTAGGTCCGGCCTTTCTGAGTCCGGACAAAGTCCGACCTCGTGCCCCTGGGCATGCCTCCTCGGCTAGCCACGGGTTCATCCACCGAGCCTCCCTTGGTTCCCGAATGCCCGGTTGCACCTTTCCCCTTCAAGATCCTCCTCGTCCTTCCATGCGAGGGTGCCGAGGCTTACCTCGGTGTGGCGCCTTCCTCCTCCTCGTCCTCCCTCTTCTCTCTCCGGGCCTCTCCGCGCCCCCCCTAGGACTCATGGCCAGCCCCCGGTCCGCCTCCTCTCGATCCGACAACCCACCACACTTACCGCTGGTCGGTGTCTCGCCGAGCTCGTGCCTCACGCTGCTCCGAGCGCGCACAACGTCCGACTCTCTCGAACTCTTCCTTAACTACCTCACGCCCTCCACGCATCCACGCTACTAACGAACGATTCTCGAACGCGCCAAAATGTGGCGCGACTACCGATGGCCACCACAAGACAATCCTGTCGTTGTAGGAAGAAGTCCGCTCCCAAGGGAATGATAGGCTCCGCTGCGTGATTCCTACCGCCCTTAGCGCCTGCTCACCTCAACACACACATACTCCTAACTACTCACAACGCTCACCGACAGTCTAGATGGCTAAACGCTTAAGGACCCCAGATCGCTCACATCCGCCTCACACATCCACCTTTTCCTCTCCTCCTCACGCTACACTCCTCGCCTTAGAAAAGACGCCGTTACATGCCCGACCTCCTCCGCTCCGGGCCTCTCCGTCCGGCTCAGACGCCTCCCGAGTTCCTCCGGCCACACGCTCCGTTCGGTGCCGGGCCTCGGACGAGCACGGGTCACCCACCCTTCCCCGCACACACCACAACACGTTAGGTCCGTCACGGGACCGATCAATCTCCCGAGTCGCGGCTCGCCCGCTGACTCAGACTCACGTTAGCAAGAAGACACACAAAGGTCCGCAAGAACGCGCATCAACACCAAGAGAAAGATGATTTATCTGAGGCGCCTTAGCCCTCTTATACTACAAGGTCGGCGCCTTTATTACACCTCTATTCGAAATGAGGGCCATGGTACCCTAACCACCGCCTACCACCGCCTTATTCCACCTATCGCTTTGGTACTGGATGGCCTCATTCCTTCTTGGCACCGCGGCCCAAAGCCGATCCTCCGCAGCACCTAATCGGATGATCCGCGAGGGACCCTTCCTCTTCCCGAGGGTCTGCCGCGCACGGCGGCGGCTCGACAACGCGGCCACCACCAAGTCCTCCTCCCTCTTCTCTCTCCGGGCCCTGGGCCTCCAAGGGCTGGATCCGGGTTGGTGTGATGGCTCTCCCCACTCCCGAGTTTGGACCTCGGGACTGTCGACCGAGTCCGGACTAGGTCCGGCCTTCCTCCGGGTCCGGCCTCCGTCCGGCTCAGACGCCTCCCGAGTTCCTCCGGCCCTGGGACCGGATCGCCTGGGTCCGGCCTGACCCAACCTCGGGTCCGGACCTCGGGTCCGGACTTACCAGAGTCCTGATCCCTAAGTCCAGATTTTCCGGGGCCGGACTGTCCGCCGAGTCCGGACAAAGTCCGACCTCGTGCTCCCGGGCATGCCTCGGCTAGCCACGGGTTCATCCACCGAGCCTCCCTTGGTTCCCGAATGCCCGCCTTTCCTTCAAGATCCTCCTCGTCCTTCCATGCGAGGGTGCCGAGGCTTACCTCCTGTGGCGCCTTCCTCCTCCTCCCTCCTCGCCTCCTTCGCCGCCGCTGCTGCCAAAATGGCCCTAGGACTCCTGCATGGCCAGTTGCCCCGGGTCCGCCTCCTCGCCTCCTCCTTCCATCCTTCCGAAGTCCACCTCCCGCCTAGGGTGGCGCAGGACCTCCAGAGCCTTGAGGAGCTCAAGGTGGTAGTAGTAAGTCGGAATCGACTTGTCAATCGCCTCCTCCACATGAGCCCGAGCACCCAGACTCCTCCTCCAAAGGTGCTCCAGAATCGAGTGATCGCCCACGGCCTGCCTCCGTGGCCAAGCTACTGTGGCGGGCGGACTCCCTTGAGGCCGTCAGGCCTCGTTACCTCTTGCAACCTTCGCTGCGGCGTTCTCCTCCTCCCGTTGTTGCTTCAGCCTCGCCATATGGCCATGGAGCCGAGCTTCCGCTTCCCCGCAACCGGACGAGCAGCTGTACCTTTCCTCCGGCTCTTCCTCCCTTCTTCTATTCTTTCCGGAGGTCCTCCACTTCCTTCTCCAGCGGGCGTCCGTCGACTCTCGGCTTCCGCCACGCCCGCTGCAACTGACGCCGAACTCCTTGCACCGCCTGTTCTCCTCCGTCTTCAAGCGAGCTGAGGCGCCACCTCGTCAAGTCTTGGATTCTCTGAGAACCCCTGCTGCTCGATGCATCTTGGAGTTGCAACTCCAAGGTGTCCTTGTTGTCCTCCCCTCCGCCTCCGCCTCTTCTACCTCCTGCACTGCACCGAGGTCCCCAATCTCCCGGGTCCGGCCTCCGCCTCCTCGCTCACCGGCTTGCTCCGCTGGCCACTTGCTCGGCCTTGATTGGCGGCTCTCTCGGCCGCCTCTCCACCGGCCCGATCACGCGATAGTGATCGCGATCGGCCGTGGCCTCCGCCTCCTTGGCCACCTTCACCGAGCCTCTCCGCCTCCTCCGCCTCCTTGGCCCTTTTGGCGCGAGCTCCTTCTCGCCTCCTCGCCTCCTCCGGCCCTTCGCTCGCCCGCCTGCAGAGGTCCTCCGCCTGGGCCTCCTCTTGGCCTCGCTTCACTGCCTCCACTGAAGGAATTTGGTCCGGCCCCTGCGGATGGACCAGACCTCCTCTCCGCCTCCCGGCGCTTCCTTCCTCAATCCGCCGAGCTTGGCCTTCCTCCTGGCTCCTCCAACCGCCTCCGGAGGAGCACCATGCGCCCGGTGGCTTCCACCTCCGGCCTTCTCGGCCATCCCGCAGACCAGCATACCGCCCATGACGGTAGCTGTGACCCGCCGTGTTTCCTCCACGTCACTGAGGCTCCCACAAAGTCCGGGAGCGATCTCACGTCCGCAAGGACCTCCATACCGCAGAAAGTCCGGACCGGGTTCTCCGGACCCAATCAGACCCTTAGGTCCCGAGGCCGAGCTCCGAGCTTCCCCTCCTTGGCCCTTTTGGCGCGAGCTCCTTCTCCGCCTTTTCTCCTGGCCGGAGGTGATGGAGTCCGGAGCACGCCTTTTGCCCCTTCCTGCCGACAGACTGGCTGATGCGTCCGCTGTGTCCTCGCCTCCTTGGCCTTCCTTCTCGCCTCTCGCTCGAAGTCTTGGATTCTCGTTGAGAACCCCTGCTCCGTCGTCTTGGGTTGCAACTCCAAGGTGTCCTTGTTGTCCTCCGCTCACGCCTCGCCCTTCTACCTCCTGCATGCACCACAGGGTCCCCAATCTCCCGGGTCTTGGCCTCGCCTCCTCCGGCTCGGCGTGCTTGCTCCATGACCACTTGCTCGGCCTTGATTGGCGGCTCTCTCGGCCGCCTCTCTCCACCGGTTCCGATCACGATAGTGATCGCGATCGGCCTGGCCTCCGCCTCCTTGGCCACCTTCACGAGCCTCTCGGCTTGGCTGGTCGTCAGTGCCTCGCGAGATCCGCCCGTTCTTGCGCCCGTCCTCTTCTGCTGCGCTCGCCCCTCTGCTGCGGAGGTCCTCCGCCGCTTGGCCTCCTTCTCGCCCTTTTCCTCCGGTGAAGGAATTTAGTCGGTCCTTGCGGATGGACCAAACCTCCCTCTCCGCCTCGGCGTTTTCCTTCCTCAATCCGCCGAGCTTGGCCTTCTCGCCTCACAGGCTCCCTCCAGCTCACGGAGGAGCACCATGCCTCGGGTGGCTTCCACCTCCACAGGCCTTCTCGGCCATCCCTTGAGACCCCAGCATCCCGTCCAGTGGCAGGACCGTGTTTCCTCCCACGGCTAGTGAGGCTCCCACAAAGTCCGTTCGGGGCGGCATCTCCGCAGTCAGGACCTCCCTTGATCGGAGCAAGTCGGGGGTTCTCCGGACAATCGGGACCCTTAGGTCACGAGTCTTGGCTCGAGCTTCCCCTCCTTGGCCCTTTTGGCGCGAGCTCCTTCTCCGCCTTTTCTCCCGGGCTGCGGAGGTGATGGAGTCCGGAGCACGCCTTTTGCCCCTTCCTGCCGACAGACTGGCTGATGCGTCCGCTGTGTCCTCGCCTCCTTGGCCTTCCTTCTCGCCTCTGGGCTCCCTCCAGCTCTGGAGGAGCACCATGCGCCTCGGGTGGCTTCCACCTCCACAGGCCTTCTCGGCCATCCAGAGACCCCAGGCATGTCCATGGCGGTAGCAGGACCCCGTGTTTCCTCCACGGCTGGCAGTGAGGCTCCCACAAAGTCCGTGGCGGGGCGGCATCTGGTCATCGAGGACCTCCATACGCAGATCGGAGCAAGTCGGGGGGTTCTCGGACAATCGGGACCCTTAGGTCACGAGTCTGGCTCGGGCTTCCCCTCCTTGGCCCAGCGCGAGCTCCTTCTCGCCCTTTTCCTCACGGGGCTCGGCGGAGGTGATGGAGTCAGGCACGCCTTTTGCCCCTTCACAGCCGGCGGGACCGGCTCGGATCTCGGTGCTGCCGGTGTCCTCCGCTCCACAGGCCTTCTCGCCTCCTCCCTTCTTCTTGCCACTCCGTGGGAAGAGGTACTGCACCGACCGGGTGCTGGTAGCCGTGGTCTTGCGCTCGGCCTCTCTCCCGGTCCGCGGGGCTCCTCGGTAGGAGTGATGGGTGGGCTGGGGCCGGGCCGCTCTTGGCTGGCTGCCCGGTTGGGGCACGGAAGGAGGAGGCGGTGCTTCCCATACTTCGGTGGTGAGGGGTCCGCCCACGTATGGAGTCCGAATCCTCCTCCATCCTCCTCCCGAGTCCGCTTGGTTTTGTCGGCCTCCTCCCTCGGCGCCCTTGCCCGCCTCCACTTCCGGAGGGCCTCACCCTTTCCGGAGCGCTCAAGCTCTCCTTCCCGAGGAGTTCAAATGCCCCATACATGGATCGTATGGGGATGCCTGATGGCGGGGCTTCGCTCCGAGCTTGCGAGCCTCTAAACCGGGCGAAGATAATCCTTCCCGCCCGCCTTCTTCCCCCGCAACGCTGCGTGAACACTAATAGATTATCACCAAGGTGATCCACCTTGGTGAGTAGGTTCCAGTGGGCATGATCCGGCCACCGCCTCGACTCGACCGTCCAACAGTCGGATATCGCCCAACCACAGGTCCGCTGCCCTGTGCCTTAGCATGCTGTGCTGGACCTATCTTCCCTTCGCCTTGAGGGGCCCGCACCACTCCCTCTTCCTCCTTGGGCGGCCGCCTCAGACCTCCAAGGTCCATCGCCTTGGGTCCTCGGAGGTTCTTGGACCGCACCTCCTTGTTGACCGCCGCCAAGATCTTCCGCAAACTCCGGACCAGAGTGACGTCAAAGGTCCGCACCATTTGGAACACATCCAAATGCCACTCGCACCAATTCCCCGCCTCGGAGCCAGCCCAAAGTCCGGCGCCGGTCACAATGTTGCGCTCCACAAGGTTCCATGGCTCCCAAACTTCCGCTGGTTTTTGGGTGCCATCGCCTTCTTCTCCCTTGGTTGCCCGCCGCTTGTCAAGACCGCCGCACGCTGAGCCTCGGCTCGCCTCCGACCTCAACGGTGAGCCGCACAAGACGCCGAGTGTCCCACGAGATACCGCCAGAGAGCCGGATCATGGAGCGCAAGAGATCGCGAGAATTGTCTCGAGGTAAAATAAATGACCTTCTTCCGCGACCACGCCGGAGTAACTCGCTGGAGGGCGCCTTCCCCGTCCAGAATCGCCGAGGTCTGCATGGCTTACTCGCGCTTACGCCGCACGGCCTCGCCGCGGCAGCGCGGGGCGTGAATACTGCTATAACGGCCTCGCAAGGTTACGGTCCCGACCACGATGCCCGCCTCCACTCGGTCGCCCACGTGGCGCCGCCATCCGTCTTACGCCCAACTTCTAAGTTACCTTCGCGATTTATCCCGCCTCGGTCCGAGTGGGTCCGGCTACCCTGCCGCCCGCCATCGAGGTCTGGCACGCCTCACTCCGAGTCAGAGTATACTCCGAGTGCCGTCCGAGTGCTAACCGGCTTATTTCCTCCTTTTTCGCCTCGCTCTATCCTTCGCCTCCCACACAAAAACAAAATCCTACCTAATTTCTAACCCCTGGAAGTCCGTAGTCCACCATATGTGGGTCTTTCAACCGCCTGTACAAGAGTGGGGTGGGCGGTGTTAATGCGGAACCTCGAAATGCGTTACGGTGTGCGATCGGAGGATTGAACTCTCATTAGGTACCGCCTAGCCTGCTTGTCAGATCGGCAACATCAACAACTGCATGATGATGAGTGCCAAGAAGACTTAAATTCTTTAGCAAAGACCGCTTAAGGAGGGGCGAATCGAGGTTTTAAGACTCGGGCTCAAGTGGATGGCCGAGGAAGCATTGCCCCTTTAGCCCTTATTCTATTCATTCCCACCGGATCTTTTACACATTAAAGGGGCACGAGTCCCAAGCAATAGCCTTGAAAGCACCTAAGGGACAACATAGCTACGCTCCATACAATCCCTCTATCGCCATCAAAATATCTCCGAGGAGCACACTACGCTAAGCAGCCCTCGTGCTCAAGCACTCGCTTGTCATATCATGCCATTTTCATGCCAATGGTTTCCCTCAAAAGGAAAGAAGCATTAAAGCTTTATTTGTAGGCTTGCATGGGTCACCATCAAAACCTCATCACTCATATGCTTTCACCCGTACCGCCTGGTAATTGCAGAGTTGCATGGGGACCTCTTCCACTCCTCCAATATTGTGTCCGATTGAGTTTGATCGGGATGACGAGCTATTTGCCACGCTGGAGTATCAAGGAGGATAAAAGTGTTTGAGTTTGCAACGGTGGTCAATGACATGGCTGATGTGCATTGTCCCATGGTAGAAATGTCTACCGCTCCAAATTGAGTTGTCCGAGTTGGAACAAGTACATAAAGTCGCATTGCGGTGATTATGAAGGGATTGTTACGATGGGATGTGAATACGTGCGAGCATCACGGAGTATGTGTACGACAGGCCCGGCGCCTAAACCTCACCCGAAGTTTATTACTTGGTTCTCGAGGCGTGCGGGATCTGCCGTTACGCATCGGCTCCACTCCACCGGCTAGTTAGCAATCTAGTTTTCTCAACTAAGCCTGGAAGTGTTCGCCACTAAGAAGCCGAGAACTTTTGCACGCAGCCGTGGAGCCGAGCATGCTTAACCCAAGGTGCCTTTTGCCCCATTTTGGCGTTTTTCTTATTATGAATTTCTAATTACAAGAAAATCGACCGCAATGTTCTCAACACCACAATTACCGTGATGACCTCCTCTTTCCAACCATATGTTCAAAAAGCACCACCCCTGAACATGCACAAATTTCCATAGCCATTTCGATCCACCTTGGGCACCAGTGAGGTGAGCATCTTTCTTTGCCTACCATGAACTAAGGTGAATCAGATACGTATGTACACAAGAATGTAGGGGATCGGTTTGTGCGCATGACACTTTGGATCCTAAGCGCCTGGCCGACCTTTCTTCGAGAAATGTAAGAGTCGAGCCGCATAGAAGAGAGGGTCTCTTAGTTTCCTTTGTGCGTTCCATATGTGTACCACTTTTACCTACTAGAGATTTTAGAACGTAAAAGTGAACAACGCGTTGTAAATAGTAATAGTTTCTAATTTTACAACGAGTGTGTTGTAAATGGTAATCGTTCCGACTTAACAGCGCTGTGCAAATAGTAGTTTCAAAGTCGTTTCATACAAACTCACCAGCACTGCAGTGCACGAGGTAGGTGACGCAGTGCAGGTGTGAGAGGCGGGTGCAATGCATGCAAGATCTTGTCCAAGAGAACATGCTTGCACACAAATCTTGATATAAAGGCGGGTTCATGTCCAGACAAGTAGATGTTTACATACTGCGGCGTATGTGTTGAGAGCTGTATGTCGATTGCCCTCGGGGTGTGTGAGAACCGGGCTTGCCATGGGGTGTGTGACGTGGGGAGCTTGTGTAGCTAGTGTACTTGAGGGCCATGCGCCATCGGTGAGGTGGGGAGCTTGTGTAGCTAGTGTAATTGAGGCCATGCGGCTTGCCATCGGGGTGTGTGAGGTGGGGAGCTTGTGTAGCTAGTGTAATTGAGGGCCATGGGGCCACCATCGGGTGTGTGAGAGCCGGGCTTGCCATCGGGATGTGTGACGAGTGGGAGCTCAGATGTAATTGAGGCCATGCACCGCCATCGGGTGTGTGATGAGAGTCTATGTGTTTGAGAGAAGCGGAAGCCAACCATGCCTCTGCACATTTTAGAAGCGGAAGGCCATGAGAAGTGCGGGAAGGCTTTGTAAAGCGGAAGAAGAAGCACGAGGAATTTGACGTCCATCCGTACACAAGGCCCGCACCGTGTTTGCTTAAGATTGTCGACTTGGCTTTGCGGGCAGCTTCAAGGATTGCTTGATCGAGAGAGATTGCGACTTTGCTTAGCGGCAGTCACATGTTGAGTCCTCCTCTCTTACGCCACGAGATCTTGGTCGCGCGTACACGTTGTGTATTGCCCGCACACAAGCTCTAACAACGGCACATGGTGTTTAGTTAGTGACTACACACAAGCTCGTGTTTAGTTAGTGACTGCACGAATTCGACCTACAACACAATTAGGGCTTACGAAATTGAATTCCTTGGATCAAGAAGGTTTGTGTGCATCCCCAATCTCTTATGCTTGGTGCTTTTTTAGGGCACGCACTTTCATGGGCAAAGGTTGCTAAGCGCCTTTCTACTAACCCCAACCACCTTGCAATGTAGATGGTGCGCACTACACGTGCAAGTGCGAAGTTGGGTTTGCAATGTCATGCAGAACGCGATAAGGAAACAAGACTTTTGGCCACAAGATTAGTGGTGGGGACGCAGTGGGATGCCGTGGTGGAAGGATCCGCCTAACGGCTCGGTGGTTGGGTTTAGTAGACAGCGCAAGCCAAGGAGCGCCCTTGTCGAGCCTAGCGT
Source organism: Anthoceros angustus (assembly GCA_010909165.1). Taxonomy (NCBI): domain Eukaryota; kingdom Viridiplantae; phylum Streptophyta; class Anthocerotopsida; order Anthocerotales; family Anthocerotaceae; genus Anthoceros; species Anthoceros angustus. Next base: position 1,178,136 of record MU008160.1, read on the forward strand.
GCAGAAAAATGGGCCACCGTGAAGGCAAAGAAGCGGGAGGGCGTCTCAAAGGAGCGGAAGGCCGATGCCGTCCCCTCGAAATGTGAGTTGTGCATCAACGGCTTTGTCCAAGCTATCGGACCTACCAGTTTGAATCACGCCTTCAACTAGTTACCAAGCTCTAGGGTCGGTGATGATAATGAGCTCTAAACGATGGCTTTTCTTTTCTCACTTGTGTGTGGTAGGAAAGCGGGCCACCGCCTGGCGCGGTGGAGAACAAGCGCCTCCTCCGTGAGTGGAGGAGGCCTCCTCCCGATGCCGTGGAGGAGGAGCAGCCTCCTCTAATGCCGTGGAGGAGGAGCAGCTGCCGTGGAGGAGGAGCGGATGCTGCGGAGGAGTACCGCGCTAATCCCATGGCGGGCCTGTGGAAGAGCTCGTGCCGCTCGTGGAGAAGCGACCAATCGACTGCCTCAAGTCACCACCACCTCCTCTTAGGTCTTCGCGGATGAGAGAACAAGGGCCACCGTGGCTTATGTGCACACGCAGACCTTTTGAGAAAGATGATAGGCAAGAAGGCAGCCAAGCTCGCTTCCTCCCTTGTCCGTGACACTGGCTCAAAACTTACCGGACCTTCAATCCAGCACCGTCGTACTCCCATGCCACCTCCACCACTCCTACTCCTAACCCTTCCGTCAATGTTGGTTCTCGCTTTGAAGAAGTGCAGCCGTGATGGAGCAGCCAAGAAGTGGAAAATCCATGGAGGAGGGAGATGGCGGAGATCCGCGAATTGCCAAGGAGAAATCGAATTAAAGGGAGACGCCCAAATGCACGACGTCATTCCACATCGGACATTCATCTAGAATCGTGTTCTTGGTTTTAGTTGAAACCGACTCCTTGCTTTTACTTTCATAAGCTTGTCCAGTAGGTGTGTGGCCTTGACGACCGCCCAATGTTTCTCTTTTGGTCTCTCAAGCTCGAACAGTGCAAGTGTGGCCTTGATCCGATGTTTCTCTTTTGGTCTGTTGCCTAAAGCCACAAGTGTGTGGCCTTGATCAGATTTTTCTATTGGTCATCTGCCTAAACATGCAGTGTGTGGCCTTGACGCCGACGCCCGTGTTTCTTTTGGTCTCTCAAGCCTAAGTGTGTGGCCTTGATCGCCTGCGTGTTTTGGTCTCTCAAGTCTAAATCGGTGTGTGGCCTTGATCGCCCATGTTTCTCTTTTGGTCTCGCAAGCCTAAAGCTGGCGTGTGTGGCCTTGATCGCCCATGTTTCTCCTTTGGTCTCTCAAGCCTAAACAGTGTGTGTGTTTCGTTGGTCCGCTGCCTAAACATGTGTGTGTGTGTGGCCCGCTTGGCTAACTGACAAGGATGTACATGCCACATGCCCAGCAGCATGTGCTCAGACAAGCATGTGGCCTATACATGCCACTTACAGCCACATGCTCGCAGCATGTACAAGCATATTCGATGTTTTCCTTCTCATGTGTGTCGTTGGATTAAAGAAGATTCATACAGCTATGAAGTGCTCCAATTTCTTGAGGTGGGTAATGCGGCACTTCATGGATCCATTGATTGGCAACTCGGGAGAGAAACTAGAGACACAAGCAATTGTGGAGGCAGCCATTCAAGAGATGTTGGTGGGATTTGGAGCATGGCTCATGTGTGTGACCAAATGTTCAACACCATGTTGCGCAATTGGAAGAACAATCTTGCAAGATGCGCAAGACAATTTCTTGAGGGTAATCATCCACCTAAGTATAAGCCTCGTGATATCTCGGTGACCAGTGGGATCGCATTGTGGAGAATGAAAAGCCAAGGCCGGATGGAGATGTCCGCACAAAACGCATAGCAATGTTGAGGAAGTTGAACTCGGATGCCCACCGTATGCCCACTTTGGTAATGGTGGGTTTGTGAAGTTTACAAATCGGTTTTACCAACTCTTTGGTAGACGCCCCACGGAGCAAGAGAGAGGTCAGCAAGAAGGCCGGAAATTGGATAATAAAACTTGAAACATATTGACGGTGCCAATCTTCCTCATCCGGAGCGTTGGCTCCAACCCCAGAATAGGTGCCAAACAATTGTGGCGGGACCTCAAGGATGCTGGTTACAAAGATGATGATTTGGATGGTAAGATTTTGATTTGATGTCTTTGCAAGTTTTGATTGTCCTATTTTAACTCGCTTTTTGGATTTGCCATAGGGACACGGCATTGGAGCGCAAGCAAGTGGATGATGACGGCTGGTTTTGGACAATTTGGTGCCTAGATTGAAGCCCGGGTTAAGTGAGGATCTTTCTCCTCTGTAGTTCTTATAGAAGATCTTTCAAGTCATTTGTTGTAACACCGGCTTCTTGGTAACATATTCGATTCTTGCAGAATCGGGTGGCCTCCGCCTCGGGTGGGAAGCCTTAACCTCCCAAGTGTGGTCGACCGGTGTGGAACGAAGCCATGATGAAGTACTTGTTGAAGTTGAACCACTCCATCTCGTGGAAGAGGTGGAAGAATTTGAAGAGGTTGAGGTATCCCTCTCTAAATGCAGGGAAAAGTTTTTCAGTCTCATGGCCTCTCATCGAACTGGACGACAGGAACTTGAAGCTCAACGCCTTGCTGTGAAGCTAGGTCTGGACTACGCCAAAGAGCTCAAGTCATCAAGGGTGAAGAGCATGAAGAGGAAGGAAATGAGGCTTCAACTCAAGTCCAATTTGAAGAGATCAAGGAGCGAGGAATTCTAGTTTGGTGCTTTCTTTTAGTTGCTCCTTAGAAACTCTTAGAAATTGATCATATCGCTTTTGTGGGAATGTCCCTTTGTGTGTGTCTGGGGAATGGCCCCAATGTTTGTGAGTGTGTGTGTCTGGGGAATGGCCCCATGTTTGTTTGTGGGAGTCTGTGTGGGAATGGCTTCTATGTTTGTGTGTTTATTTGTGTGTGTGTGTGAGTGTGTGTGTGTGAGTTTGCGAGCTGCAAGAGTGTGTGCGAGCAGTGAGCGGTGTGAGAGCCTATGAGCACTGTGAGAGCTTGTGAGCCTGTGAGCGTGAGCCTTGAAAATTGAGCCTTGAGCTGTGAGAGGGAGAGTCTGTGAGCCTGTGAACCGTGAGAGCGGAGAGCTGTGAGCGCGAGCCTATGAGCTTGTGAGAGCGAGAGCGATAGCTTGTGAGCGAGAGCGAGAGCGAGCTTGTGAGAGCGAGAGCTTGTGAGGTCAGCGAGAGCTTGTGAGCTTGTGAGCGAGAGCTTGTGAGCTGTGAGCGGGCGAGCCTATGAGCGTGAGAGCTGAGCGCTGATTATGTGAGAGCCTGTGCGAGTTTGTGTGGGCGTGAGTTTGTGTGAGTTGAATGTGTGGATTTGTGTGAGGATCTGTTCATTTTGGGGTTTAGAATCGCTTGCATTTGGTAGTAGCATTCCATTTCTCGTGTGTCCCACTAATGCACAACAAGGTGCAAGATACAAAATTTACAACAAAGGACGTAAAACACTTGTTGTAAATATGCCCCATTTAAAGAAGCTGAAAATAGATATTTGTGTTATTAATAATATTTATTTTGTTTAAAAGTCTTTATATATATATATATATATATATATATATAAACTTAAAAGTTTAAATGATGTAATTTTTGCAATTGGGATGTTGTAGATGGTTTTGTAAAAGTCGTTGTAAAGCGTTGTACCCAGACGTCAAACTTAGATGTTGTAATTGCTTTTGCAATTGGGATGTTGTAGATGGTTTTGTAAAAGTCGTTGTAAAAGTATAGACGTCTCAAACTTAGATGTTGTAATTGCTAATTGGGATGTTGTAGATGGTTAAAAAGCGTTGTAATTTAAATGATGTAATTGCTTTTGCAATTGGGATGTTGTAGATGGTTTTGTAAAGCAGTCGTTGTAAAGCGCGTTGTACCCAGACGTCTCAAACTTAGATGTTGTAATTGCTTTTGCAATTGGGATGTTGTAGATGGTTTTGTAAAACAGTCGTTGTAAAGCGTTGTACCCACAAGGCGTCTCAAACTTAGATGTTGTAATTGCTTTTGCAATTGGGATGTTGTAGATGGTTTTGTAAAGCAGTCGTAAAGCGCGTTGTACCCACAGACGTCTCAAACTTAGATGTTGTAATTGCTTTTGCAATTGGGATGTTGTAGATGGTTTTGTAAAGCAGTCGTTGTAAAGCGCGTACACCCAGACGTCTCAAACTTAGATGTTGTAATTGCTTTTGCAATTGGGATGTTGTAGATGGTTTTGTAAAGCAGTCGTTGTAAAGCGCGTTGTACCCACAAGGGCGTCTCAAACTTAGATGTTGTAATTGCTTTTTCAATTGGGATGTTGTAGATGGTTTTGTAAAAGTCGTTGTAAAGCGCGTACACGACGTCTCAAACTTAGATGTTGTAATTGCTTTTGCAATTGGGATGTTGTAGATGGTTTTGTAAAGCAGTCGTTGTAAAGCGCGTTGTACCCACAGACGTCTCAAACTTAGATGTTGTAATTGCTTTTGCAATTGGGATGTTGTAGATGGTTTTGTAAAGCAGTCGTTGTAAAGCGTTGTACCCACAAGGGCGTCTCAAACTTAGATGTTGTAATTGCTTTTGCAATTGGGATGTTGTAGATGGTTTTGTAAAGCAGTCGTAAAGCGCGTTGTACCCACAGGGCGTCTCAAACTTAGATGTTGTAATTCTTTTGCAATTGGGATGTTGTAGATGGTTTTGTAAAGCAGTCGTTGTAAAGCGCGCGTACCCACAACGTCTCAAACTTAGATGTTGTAATTCTTTTCAATTGGGATGTTGTAGATGGTTTTGTAAAGCAGTCGTTGTAAAGCGCGTTGTACCCACGAGGGCGTCTCAAACTTAGATGTTGTAATTCCTTTTGCAATTGGGATGTTGTAGATGGTTTTGTAAAGCAGTCGTTGTAAAGCGCGTTGTACCCACAGGGCGTCTCAAACTTAGATGTTGTAATTCCTTTTGCAATTGGGATGTTGTAAATGGTTTTGTAAATGGCACCACGTCATCACATGGTGATGTGGCAATGAGGGCCATGTCATCAAATTATGCCATCATCACCGATGATGTGGCAATGAAGGCCATGTGGCAACAACATGCCATGTCATCACTTGGTGATGTGGCGTGATGTGGCCACATCACACTTTAATGACATGGCACCGAACCGCCATGTCGCAATTTTACAACGCCATGAAGCTCTCGGTTTACAACGGCGTTGTTGCGCTGCTTTACAACAGTAACACCTGCTGTAAAACCGCTAAAAACCCTCATTTTCTTGTAGTGCATCCAAAGAAAAAAAGAGCAAAAAATCTAAAAAAACCCCAAAAATATCTTCTTGGGATCTGTCTTTGCAGTGCTTCCCTTGCGAAGGCATACATGATCCCAACCGAAGTCATCTGCACAAACATGGTGTTCTTAGCAGCAAGCCACATCACTGATGCTATGACAAGGGATTTGAATCGCTGTCTTGTCTCAAATTGAGAATGGAGAGACTGTAATTCGGGTTCTATGTTTTGTATATCACGAAAAATTGTACAGGGTTATGCTCTAAGAGCATATGAGAGATCAAGTCTCGAAGAGACATGACTATTCACGAACGGGCACGACTACTGAGGTCCTAATCCCACGGTCAGCTTATCTGTATGTGTTCATACATGCTCACACACTCCCTTAAGCGCAAACGGGGATATTGGGAAATCATGAATGATCTGAAAGTCCCAATGCAGAGGTGAAGTGTGAATGCTTGATCTTGGCCAGAGGCTTGGTCAATATATCTGCCACTTGGTCCTTTGTAGGCACATAGGTGAGGTATAATTCTCCGCTCTCGACCTTCGTTCGTAAGAAGTGATAACGAATTTCTATATGTTTGGATCGTTCATGAAATCCTTGGAGAGCAGAATGGCCGCTTGATTATCACAACGGATTTCTATGGGTCCGTCATGTGGGTAGCCGAGATCTTTCAATAGCTGAACCAACCAGAGACCTTCCTTAGCAGCAACAGCTGCTGCAATGTACTCCGATTCTGCAGAGCTTTGAGCTACGGAGGTCTGTTTCTTAGCTTTCCAGCTAACAGTACCCCCTGCCAATAAAAATACATAGCCACTTGTTGACTTCCGTGAATCTGGATCACCGTCGTAGTCTGCATCCGTCCAACCTGTAAGTTTAGATTGGGCTCCTTGTCCACCTTGGTATCTAATTCCTTTACTCTTGGTACCTTGCACGTATCGAAGAATGCGCTTTATGGCGACCCAATGGGCTTGGCTAGCATTGGAGAGGAATTGAGATGTCAATGAGGTTGAAAGGGCTATGTGGGGCTGTGTATTCTGGTATGTGCCCGAAGACCCCCCCTGAACAAGAGGAAATGAAATCTATTCCATATGTTGGGGCTGTTGGCAGCCTTCAGCAGCTGGTATTACCGGGGTACTTGAACGTGGAGGAGCCCTAACCGGTGTGTGGGAATTTGCTAAAGCCTTACGGAATGAAAGATGGGACCGAGTAGGGGTCTCAAGATCCCTAGGGGGCCAAAGTGGCGGCTGTTGATGAAAGGGAGTTGAGGGACCACTAGAGAGCTGTTGGGGTGCAGAGCTAGAAGGTGGTCGTAAATTCACTTGAGAATGGGGAGAGCCAGCCATAACCGACCTGGCCTACGGCAAAGGCGGGGTTTGCATATGGGCAATAGAGCCGGGCTGTGGAGGTGATGTCGTGAGAGGCATAAGACCTGGGGCAATTGGGCCTACTGGCTGAGTAGCAGGTGGTATATGTGCGGTGGGTCCTGCCACAGGTCTGACCTGCCAATCGAGGTCAAATTCATCATAGTCAGATATAGCAGGATCTCCCGGAGTCTGTAAAGGTGGCGTTGGTGGTGCCAAAGGAGGAGAATCCGGAGCGAGTTGAGCAGGGGCTGTAGGTTTCTGAAGCAAGCCATCCTTGGGGATGTCAGGGAGGAAATCCGGAGCCGATATTCTCTCTGTATCTGGGTTAGAAGGTTGCACACGCCCTGAAGGCTGGATGAGGGAATTCTCATCACATACGACATTCCGACCTACAGAAATTCGGCGTATGGCTCGGTCCAGAAGTCTATAGTCTTTGCAAGCTTTAGCAAATTCCCACACACCGGTTAGGGCTCCTCCACGTGTCAGTACCTGCATTACCAGCTTTCTCCTCGCCACCTCGCCTTGGGGCATGCTTCCTTGCAACAGGAGGAGATGACAGTGAACACCACAATAATGACCTGCACTTTCACCCGCAACCAGCAACAGGAATGAGTGATCAGGACAACCCTAACCAACCACAATGTTGTACATGTCATGTACATTTTACCTGTTAGGGATTCTGTTTGCATGGGGCCGCAGAGGTCAGCATGCACTAATTCTAGGACACTCGTGGTGGTGCTGGCTGATCTAGGATAAGGTTGGGTGTGTTGCTTGCCCAACAAGCAGCCTTCACACAAAGGGAGATCATCCTGAAAACTGTGAGGTAATCCTTCAACCATATGTTTTGATTGCATCCTCTTTATGTCTTGGAAGTGTAGATGTGCTAATCTCAAGTGCCAGAGCTTGGTTAAAGAGCTGTGGTTGAGGTTAGCTGCCAAACTGACACATGTCGGCTTGGCAGGAGCAGGAATTCCAATACCTACTGGAAAGAGTCCCCCTTGACGAGGGCAATGGATAGTTTTGGCTTGACCTTTAGAGGTCGTAGTGTGTATAATATATCCATATTGGTTGAAGGTAATTCTGCGGTTATGATTGCAGATGATTTGATTTACAGAAAGTAGATTTTTGGATAGCCCTGGGACATATAGAACATCCCTAATATGAGCTGTAAAATCATGCACTTGAATTTAAATAGTGCCCTTACACACAACCATGTGAGGAGAGTCATCTCCAATGAGTATGGGTAGGGGTACCTCAAATGGGGAGTAGTCTAAGAACCATTCTTTGAGTGGCGATGTGTTCAGCTGCTCCAGAGTCAAGCGGCCAGTGATCTGGGAGGATTGAACTTGCAGCCAAGGCAGAGACAGCGGAAAATAGGTAAGCATTTTTGGAAGTGGTAGCGACAGCAGATGTGCTAGAGGTACTTCCTAGGGGGTTGTAAATTCCAGCGGCTTTGACACGCTGTTTCCTTCTGCAGTCCGGGGCTATGTGCCCTTTCTTGGAGCAATAGCGACAAATTTTGTCCCTGTGATTAGGGTTTGAAGGTGGTGGTCGGCTAGGTCCTGGAGCATATCCGGAATTCCTAGGTCCAGTTTTGAATCTAGGGGTCCTGCACCCACCTGCAAAGAGAGCTGAAGGAGGAGAGTTGTCTCCTGCAATCAAGACATCTTCATTGCGAATTTTGATTAGAAGACTTGGTAAAGTCAGTGGTTTTTGTTTGGTAGCCTGGTTAGCTTGTGTAGACACAAATGACCTCCAGGATTTTGGGAGAGCCATCAGCAATTGTGTAACCTGCTGTTCCTCCTTTAGGTCAAGTCCTGTGGAGATGGCCTCGTCCAACGTCTTTTCCCAAGTTTCCAGGAGATCCGAGACCGGAGCTCCGTCCTTGAGTTTGATGGAGGCTAGCTTTTGAGCAGTGAGGAGTTGTGAGGGTAAGCTTACCTCCTGCAATGATGTTGCAAGCTTGTCCCACAGGGGTTTAGCATCGGCTTGTCGCCTGACGGTGGGTAGGATTCTGTCTCCTATGTGCAAGATGAGCTCCGCATGGGCAGAGGCATCCTTCACGATCCAGGCAGGTTCGTCTGCATGACCCTTGGCTGGTCTAGCTTCCGAGCCGTCCACCACAGGCCATAGCATCAATTTTTTGAGGAGAGATTCTATCCTTATGGACCATGTCGCATAGTTCTGGTGAGTCAATTTTTCTATCTGATAATGTCTTGCTTGTGTGGGAGAAAGAGCACTAGAGCTAGCCACTAGAGCTAGCCATCTTGCTGCTTGGGAATATCAAAGGCCTGAACTACTTAAATATGATAGCTTGGATGATAGCATCTAACTTGTTAATGTGCCTTCTCAATTCTGTTGTTTGATTATGACTATTTATTGCAGCTTGTTCTAACTTCTGCATGGTCTGTCTCATTTCCTTGCATTGATGGCAAGGAGACCGAGGTGTAGCTATGACCTGTTGCTGTAAGCAGATTCTCTGCAATTTTAGTCTGTTAATTTGTGCTATGAGGTTATGTTGCCTTTGTCTACAGAAGTGATTATAGCAAGCCATCGTAGGCTACCACAGTCATGGATCATATCCAAGCTCTGATACCATGTCTCAAATTGAGAATGGAGAGATCTAGATTGTAATTCGGGTTCTGTGTATTGTGTATCACGAAAAATCGTACAGGGTTATGCTCTGAGAGCATATGAGAGATCAAGCCTCGCAGAGACACGACTGTTCACGAACGGGCATGACTGCTGAGGTCCTAATCCCACGGTCAGCTTATCTGTATGTGTTCATACATGCTCACATGTCTTACCCGATGTGACCCCTAACTGCCGGGTCGCGGAGTTGCGACAGGCGTCTACTGAGCGTCGGCTTCCACCGCTTGCAACTTGGGGGTTCATACATGCTCACATGTCTTACCCAATGTAACCCCTAACACGGTCGTCGGAGTTGCGAAGGCGTCACGAAAGGCCACCGCCACCGCTTGAAACTTGGGGATGGAGTCTACTGCGAAGCCATTTGGCGTGCTTAGTCAGAGAAATCAGTGGCGGTGGCCCACGACATTGGTGTACTTCATGGTCATGTCCCGCATTGCCATTAACATCCATGACGAGAGATCGTCTATACGGTCCAAGACCGGCCACCCGGGGTCCGCTGTTCGGGGCATTTTTGTCTTTTGGTTTGTATATGATTACACCTGTCTTGCTTGAAGTCGTCGCAGATGCTGTGGTTTGGTCGGATCAGCCCCCCACATCGAAGCGGTTTCGGTCTCGATCCGCCTAGTTTGCATTTTGCGTGTCGGATACCCTATGTCTGGAAGCGATAACCCTTGTTGGGTTTGGCGTCACCCGGGTTGCCCTTGTTGGGTCCCTTGTTGGTTGTTGCCCTTGTTGGGTTTGGCGTCACCCGGGTTGCCCTGACCCATGTTGGGTCCCTTGTTGGGTTTGGCGTCACCCGGGTTGCCCTGACCCATGTTGGGTCCCTTGTTGGGTTTGGCGTCACCTGGGTTGCCCTGACCCATGTTGGGTCCCTTGTTGGGTTTGGCGTCACCCGGGTTGCCCTTGTTGGGTCTGGCGTGACCCGGGTTGCCGGTGGCATACAGAGGTATATACATATTCATATGGCAAATTGAGAGGGTATGGACTACATGGTCATGCCCGCTCTGCACGAGGGAGTCAACGGGCCCCGCACCTGGCCACCTGATTTTTACGGCTAGCCATTTGGCGTTGTTACAGCATCTTGGTGATTTGCAATGTCAGGAGGATCAGGCGCGGGATTGGGAGCCAGTCCACCTGGTCCACATCCATTTGTTTACCAACCCTCCTGTACAATCGAATATAAAGAACGCAATAGGTTCAATGGGAATATATATCACGTGTGGAACATGCAAATGAGGTCCACTCTCGATGCTTGATACGATTGGGACATTGTGAGTGAACAGTACCAGGCGCCTACATCTGCTGCCACATAGGATGACAAAGATAAGTGGACGAATGCCAATAATGTCGCACGACATAAGCTGAACCTGTCTTCTATTCCTGTCAAGAGTTTGTATGTGGCTGAGAGCGGTGGTCAAGAGTGCCCATGTGGCTCGAGGTTTGAAACAGCGTTAGCCCAACTTTGGCATGCACGGCTAGGCCATGCCAACAAGGACAAACTTGTCAAGATGTCGAATACAAATGTTACAGACAGCCACCACCTAAATGTTTCAAGGAGTTACCATTATGTGATGCCTGTATCATTGTTGCCAAGCAGTGTCTGATTACGCTGCTTTTCTACCTCGTTCTGTTGCTGGTTATAGGAAAAGCTGAGCCCACAACAGGAGATTGATTCCTGCGAGACTTGGGGGAATCTCATCACCAAGCACGCAAGCTTGAGAGCCGAAATCCGCACAGTTGCAGACTTTCCTCCTCCACGCGGAGGCCGGGAATTATGCTATCAGTCACTGCTAAGGAAGGTTCAGAGACCCCAACAACCGGATAGACGAAGAAGATCTGCACGCCTCCCAACGTGGCGGAAGAATTTGGCGGCGAAGACCTACTTAAATCGGAATTCAGGCATCCAAACTGCCGGAATGGATGAAGCAGCTGACTCTCTCCTTCTCCAGAGCAAGGCAGGGAGCTCCCAACAAGCCAGGCGCTTGCTGCGGCGGCCATGGCTTCCGGGCTGGGTGTGTGGAGCTACATGGCGTAACGGGCTTGGGGGTGTTTGCTCTCTTGTTTACTATCATCAGGCAGAAGCGGAAGATGATGGAGATGGGTTTCGGGTCCGAGTCCGGTTCCAGCAAGGTCATGAAGGGCCAGCCTGGCTGTGTGACTGACCAGGTTCCCGTTTGGGCTGGTGGATGCAAGGCAAGGACGCCACTGAATTCTTCTTGACAGCACGGGGAACAGGTGGAGCTTTCAGAATTGCCTGGTCTTTCTACGCTGCCGCGATAGGGTCATGGGCAATTTTCTCAGGAGGGAGCAGGAGGGACGGCATGGCGCTGTTGCTGTTGCAAAATGTGGCGTGCTTTTTGTATTCGGAGCAGCAGCAACGGTCAGTTTGTGACTGAAATTTGAAGCAAAGCTTAAGGGGCGCGGACGATGGCCTGACACTGCGCTCCCAGCCAGACGAAAGAATTCCGCAGAAAGCGAAACGGTGGGGAGATATGCCCTCGGACACAAGTGGGTATACGACTTCACGCTCAAAACGTCCAGGTGCAGGAGCTGCTCTTGTCCAAGGCCATGAGTGATTTTGCTGCATCACATCTTGCCTGTTCAGCGGGATGGACTTCAGATTGGGCAAGCCACATCGGGGACCAAGGTGAAGACGGCATCGTCCGGCCTGTTTCTGGGGTTCATGAATTCGACCGCAGTCGCCTCGCATGAGAGGCCGGGGCGGCATGGTGCTATGGCTGCGATTGCTGCTCCTGCTTCCTGGAGAAGCCTGCAAGACGATTTCCAGATCGTTTGCCACAGCTGCAGCGGCAACCAAGGTGGCAGCTGCCTTGCACAATCCTTGGGTGAGTGCCTTTTGCTGGTGTGAAGCTGGGCCAGGCACCAAGGATCAAGGTTAGGGTTCCCGGTGTTGCTGGCAAGGTGTAGGAGCAGGAGCAGCTGGATCTCTCCCTGAGGAGGTTATTTGAGGAGGGAAGGCTCAGTGATGTGGTTGAGGCGTTGGACCTAGTGGTGCAGCGATCCTCGTTTGTTCCCCACACTCACTTCTATCGTGTTCTCGTGCATCTCAGACAGGGATTTGGATCTTGGCAAGCGTGTGCATGCCCTCTCCCTTAGAAGTGGGTATGAGTCGAACACGTTCCTGGCCAACCTCATCATTCGCATGTTTGCTTCTCATGGGAAGCTGGAGGAAGCATGCAGGTATTTTTAATGTGACTGCACCAGACATCTTTATGTGGCATTCCATCATCTCAGCCTTTGCTGAGCATGGCCAGTTCACCCAGGCTGTGCAACTGTATCGTTGGAGCGGACGTCGGGGTTAAACCCAACAACTATGTATATGTGGTCGTCGAAAGTGTGTTCTAGCGCAGCCGATTTGGCTTCTGAGAAGGAGGTTCATGCTGATATACTGCGAAGTGGCGCTGAGCTGGATGTATTCGTCAGTAGTTGTCTAGCAGACATGTATGCGAAATGTGGGGAGGTGGATGAGGCTCGCGGAGTTTTCAGCAGCTTGTCCCAAAGGAATGTGGTCACCTGGACAGTCATGATTTCAGGATATGCGGAGCGTGGGTTTGGTCAAGAAGCTCTGAGTCTTTATGTAAATATGCTACAAGAGGGTGTGACTCCTGATGATTTCACGTTTGCCAGCGTTTTAGAAGCTTGTGGCCTTGTGAGAGATCGACATCGTGGGAAGCAGCTGACTCTCTCCTTCTCCAGAGCAAGGCAGGAGCTCCCAACAAGCCAGGCGCTTGCTGCGGCGGCCATGGCTTCCGGGCTGGGTGTGTGGAGCTACATGGCGTAACGGGCTTGGGGGTGTTTGCTCTCTTGTTTACTATCATCAGGCAGAAGCGGAAGATGATGGAGATGGGTTTCGGGTCCGAGTCCGGTTCCAGCAAGGTCATGAAGGGCCAGCCTGGCTGTGTGACTGACCAGGTTCCCGTTTGGGCTGGTGGATGCAAGGCAAGGACGCCACTGAATTCTTCTTGACAGCACGGGGAACAGGTGGAGCTTTCAGAATTGCCTGGTCTTTCTACGCTGCCGCGATAGGGTCATGGGCAATTTTCTCAGGAGGGAGCAGGAGGGACGGCATGGCGCTGTTGCTGTTGCAAAATGTGGCGTGCTTTTGTATTCGGAGCAGCAACGGTCAGTTTGTGACTGAAATTTGAAGCAAAGCTTAAGGGGCGCGGACGATGGCCTGACACTGCGCTCCCAGCCAGACGAAAGAATTCCGCAGAAAGCGAAACGGTGGGGAGATATGCCCTCGGACACAAGTGGGTATACGACTTCACGCTCAAAACGTCCAGGTGCAGGAGCTGCTCTTGTCCAAGGCCATGAGTGATTTTGCTGCATCACATCTTGCCTGTTCAGCGGGATGGACTTCAGATTGGGCAAGCCACATCGGGGACCAAGGTGAAGACGGCATCGTCCGGCCTGTTTCTGGGGTTCATGAATTCGACCGCAGTCGCCTCGCATGAGAGGCCGGGGCGGCATGGTGCTATGGCTGCGATTGCTGCTCCTGCTTCCTGGAGAAGCCTGCAAGACGATTTCCAGATCGTTTGCCACAGCTGCAGCGGCAACCAAGGTGGCAGCTGCCTTGCACAATCCTTGGGTGAGTGCCTTTGCTGGTGTGAAGCTGGGCCAGGCACCAAGGATCAAGGTTAGGGTTCCAGTGTTGCTGGCAAGGTGTAGGAGCAGGAGCAGCTGGATCTCTCCTGAGGAGGTTATTTGAGGAGGAAGGCTCAGTGATGTGGTTGAGGCGTTGGACCTAGTGGTGCAGCGATCCTCGTTTGTTCCCCACACTCACTTCTATCGTGTTCTCGTGCATCTCAGACAGGGATTTGGATCTTGGCAAGCGTGTGCATGCCCTCTCCCTTAGAAGTGGGTATGAGTCGAACACGTTCCTGGCCAACCTCATCATTCGCATGTTTGCTTCTCATGGGAAGCTGGAGGAAGCATGCAGGTATTTTTTAATGTGACTGCACCAGACATCTTTATGTGGCATTCCATCATCTCAGCCTTTGCTGAGCATGGCCAGTTCACCCAGGCTGTGCAACTGTATCGTTGGAGCGGACGTCGGGGGTTAAACCCAACAACTATGTATATGTGGTCGTCCCGAAAGTGTGTTCTAGCGCAGCCGATTTGGCTTCTGAGAAGGAGGTTCATGCTGATATACTGCGAAGTGGCGCTGAGCTGGATGTATTCGTCAGTAGTTGTCTAGCAGACATGTATGCGAAATGTGGGGAGGTGGATGAGGCTCGCGGAGTTTTCAGCAGCTTGTCCCAAAGGAATGTGGTCACCTGGACAGTCATGATTTCAGGATATGCGGAGCGTGGGTTTGGTCAAGAAGCTCTGAGTCTTTATGTAAATATGCTACAAGAGGGTGTGACTCCTGATGATTTCACGTTTGCCAGCGTTTTAGAAGCTTGTGGCCTTGTGAGAGATCGACATCGTGGGAAGCAGCTTCATGTGCATATTCAAGAAAGCGGAGTGGTAGCGGATGTGGTTGTGGGTAATTACCTCATAGAGATGTATGCGAAGTGTGGAAGTGTGGAGGACGCTCAGAGAGTGTTAGACACAATGTCTCATAAAGATGTCGTAACCGTAACGTGGAATGCCATGCCGACAGGATTTGTTGAGCATGGTCTTGGTAGGGAAACTTTTGGTCTTCATGCACGAATGCAACAGGAGGGCACCACACCCAGTCCTGCTACGCTTGCCTCCCTCCTACGAGCATGTGCTAGCACCCGAGACTTGTAACAGGGAATGGAGCTTCATGCTCAGATCAATAATTGGGGACTAGAAGGTGATGTGGTTATCGGCAGCTGCTTGGTTGACACGTATGTCAAATGTAGGAGCTTGGAGGATGCACGGCGTGTGTTTGATGGGTTGCGCACCAGAGATGTGGTGCTGTGAACTGCCATGATAGCAGCATATGCTCAGAATGGCCTTGGTGAAGAAGCCCTCAGTTTGTATGCCAACATGCAAAAGCAGGGCCTCACTCCTGTAAATTATGTGACAGTCGTCTGCCTCCTTCAAGCATGTGCCAGTGTGGGCGCTCTGAATCAAGGTAAGCAGCTTCACGCAGAGATCAACGAACAAGGACTGGAGCCTGACTTGGTGATTGGCAACTGCCTGGAGAAGTTGCAAGCTTGCAAGCGCTAGGAAGAAGCTTGCAAAGGCGTGCATCGAAGTAGAAAACCAGGTGCACCAGTTCAGAGTAGGAGAAGA
Organism: Anthoceros angustus; assembly: GCA_010909165.1. Lineage (NCBI taxonomy): Eukaryota > Viridiplantae > Streptophyta > Anthocerotopsida > Anthocerotales > Anthocerotaceae > Anthoceros > Anthoceros angustus. Next base: position 1,193,623 of record MU008160.1, read on the forward strand.
AAGGGATGACATATCGTCCAAGCTCATGAGCGTGAACCCACGGCTGAAGGAGGAAGGAGGCCATGTGCCATCTGGTGATGAAGGCAGTGTCAGAGGCGGAAAAGGAAGATGCCTTGTGTGGGCCTGCTGAGAAACCGGAATTGGCATGTGGTCTGCTGACAACCCCAGATGGCACACCCTTGCTGGTTACCAGGAAACTTCGGATCGCAACGATTGCCACAACGGCACCAAGAACTTGTCGAGGCTGGATGGTGTGTCGAGGCTGTGTGGTCAGAGGTGCACAACCTACGCACTGTTTTGTAGACGGCTCAATGTTCCTGTGGTGATAGGCGTTTGATAGTACATAGTTGAGGATAGGAGCTGTAGGTAGATAAAAATACTATACTTGAGGACTGAACAAGCAATTCAAGACAAGCTCTTGCTGCTTAATACTTGATTGGAGCCTGTGCAAATCAGTGCATCAGTTGGAAGGCCTGGGAGCCTCTGGATGGCAAGGATGTGACAAACGAATGCCTGTTAAGTTTGCAAGGGCATTTTTGGTGGGAACCTACCTGTCCAGCATAACTTTGAAGACATGTTACTCTCGTTTGCAAGGGCGTTTCTGGTGGGAAACCTACCTGTCCAGCATAACTTTGAAGACATGTTACTCTCGTTTGCAAGGGCGTTTCTGGTGGGAAACCTACCTGTCCAGCATAACTTTGAAGACACGTTACACTTGTGTGCACGTTTTTGGTGGGAACCTACCAGTCCAGCATAACTTTGAGTAGCTTCAGTTGCCACCCACGACTTGTGAATATTTGTTTTGATGTCCCCGTTGTATCCCTGTTTCATTTTCAACAAAGACTCGTCAACAAGGAGTTGCTAGCAAAAGAACAGTTTGTCAACACAACTTGTAAACAAACGAAGACCAATCCCTGGAACGAGTAAAAGCATGCCAATGACATGGTAACATTTTTTTTTATTTACTTAGTGAACAATGTAAAATAGTGGGAAACTGTCCCAGCGAGAACTTGAAAAACTTAACGAACATCACTCTCAACAGCCTCTTGGAAGTCCACCAACCAGAAGAGAAGAAGAGAAGATCCTCGTGAAAAATAGGGGGCTAGCATGCATGCCCCACCCAGGTTTTCAAGGACGTACAAACAGCCTGGGCTGCTGCTTACCAGCAAGCTTGAACTAAGGGCCATAAGGCAGCACAGGAGAAGCAAGGACACAGCAGCAAGGACAGAGCAGCATCAGTTTTGCCTTGGCAAGCTTGGCCTCCCTGCAGCGGGGGAAATGGGTACTGTAACCTGCCGACCCATGGCAGTCCTGCAAGCTCTATGGGTCTGGAAGAGGGAACCTGAATGGGGAAGAAGAAGCAAGAGGGCAAACATTGAGCAGCACACATAAACACAGAATGTGTACAAGAGGGCAAGGCAAACCAAGGCAAAGAAGAGGAAGAAGGAAGAGGGAAGAAGAAGAGGAAGGGGGAAGCAGAAGAGAAAGAGGGAAGAAGAAGAGGAAAAGGGACGAAGAAGAGGAAAAGGGAAGAAGAAGAGGAAAAGGGAAGAAGAAGATGAAGAGGGAAGAAGAAGATGAGGAGGGAAGAAGAAGATGAGGAGGGAAGAAGAAGAGGAAGAGGGAAGAGGAAGATGAAGAGGGGAGAAGAAGATGAAGAGGGAAGAACAAGTTGTCATTGATCCTTGTTTGCAGCAGGTATCCTGGCGATCCTTGGTGGCTTCACCAGGCGGCCGAAGAGGATGACCAGGATGGGCAGCACGGTCCCAGACCACCACATGCTGCGGTAAGCCTGGATCGTGTCGGACGCATCCAGCACCAAAAATCCAATGCAGGAGTAGTGCAGCACGAAGGAGGCGAATGAGGCTCCCAAAAGCCAGGCCGCAGCCCGTCCGAGGCGAGTCCGCGCCATGGCCAGCTGCCACTTGTAGATGACCCTGGCGCCAGCGATCATCAACGCCGTGTGCACGAAGAACAGAAGGTAGCCCGAATACAGCCCATGCCAAACAGCGCTCACCACCTGGGTGGCAAGCAACTGCAGGAACCCGGGCTTTCTCCCCCTGCCCACCAGCCGCTGATACACGTAGACTCGCAGCCAGGTCCCCACATGGATGTTCCAGAAGAGCGGCAGCTCCGCCCCGCTGCCCACAAACTCCACCCTTGGGATGTCCACGTTCCTGGCCCGATCCCACTTGGGTCCCCCGGGCCCCAGCCCGCTGAATCCCAATCCGGACACGATCACTGCCGCCTCCGACAGGCTCCAGATGAAGTAGTACTTCCACCTTGCTGTGAATCCGCACATCCAGATGAAGCAGAACCGCTTCCAGACCGGCCAAACCTGGTAAGCCGGGCTGGAGAGAAACGCCAAGGGGAAGAGCGGGGACAGATACATGAAGAGCAGCATGCAAATGGCGGATCTGGCCACAGCCCGGAGCGTGGCCCCCCAGGGAGCGGGAACCGGCCCAGCCCACAATCCGTCCCGCTGCGTCCAGTCCTGGTAGTCTCGGTACTCGTACACGGGCCCCGCCAGGTGGGTTCCGCAGCAGAAGCAGAATCCGAGGTACTGGATCGGGGATGGCAAAGTGCGGATGATCCTCCTCTCCCGCTCCTTGTCCAGCTGCTGCTGAGGCAGCAATTTCTGCTCTTGTTGATTCAGCTGCTCTCGTTGCTGCTGCTCCTGGAGGTGGGCGATGGCGGATGGGGAGCCGTCCTGGTAGTTCATGGCGGCTGCGATCACCTTGAGGGTGAGGACCATGAGGGCGCCCGTGGCGTCAATGCCACCCTGCTTCCAGGCGTCCCCGCTCATGAAGCGTACATGACAGGCCAGGAGGAAGCCGAAGGCGAGGAGGAAGGTGAGGGAGCCGCAGCGGGGGCGGAAGAGGAGCATGGAGAGGTAGGAGGCGAGCACGGGGAGAGCGCAGAGCAGCACAGCCTGCCATCCGAAGGCCAGGTAGGTGAGGAGCAGGCCCGAGACGGCGGCGTAGGCGTGGCGGACGCCCGGGAGCGAGCCTGGCACCAGCCGCCATGCCCAGCTCGCCGGGAGCGTGGCCGCGAAGGCGATCAGGAAGCGCAACACGGGCACCGAGACCCCCAGCAGCTCCGAGGCTTGCGCCAGATCCACAGACCCAGAGCTGTTGTTGCTGTTGCTGCCCATAGCCGCCGCCGCTCCTGCTGCTGCTGCTCCTGTCTCCTCTGCGTCCGGAGCCGGCGCTCTGTGCTTCTTATTATGCGCTGTCTCCAGCTGCTGAATCCCGCCTGCTGATGTTGCCAAGTTTTCGTGTCTGGGACGGATTTAGAACTGTCCGCATCGGGTATAGCAGTTCCTCGACGAAGTCACGCCTGCTCCTCTTCATCCTCCCCGATGCTCGCTGTCGGGAGGCTCTTGCGGAAAACGGCGAAGACTTCTATAAGGGGAGGGGCTGACAGGCAGGCTTCAGTCCATGCATGCTTTTGATTTGATGGTCACGGATGTGCCTAGTGCTTGGCTTCACTGAGACTCGGTTGCCTCCTTTCAATCGGATCATGTCCGCCATGGTCTGCAACCACCGAATGCTCACGTTTATCGATGCTTCGTATGACTGCCTATCCCCGCAAAGTCTCCACCCGTCTCTGCGCAATAGCTCCAGCACATCTGGCCCTGAAATTGAGATGCAACATCTCTGACTTCGTCACCCTAAAAGCAACTGCCTGTACGCGCACGATGGACTTCAACTACACCGCTAGTCAGCATCATGTACTCAGTGGACATGATCAGAAAGACAACGTAAAATGCCTTCCTACTCTGCCTTTCAGTCCCAGCTCGAATAGCAAGCTCGTGACTTAGATTCCTAACAAAGGACACAAATCAAGTCAGGGAGCAGAGTTGGCCATATGGTCAACAGTGACGAGTGATTTTGGTGTGACCAGATTGGATCAAGAGTTTAAAAGGACAGCTCGACACTGTGATGGAGTCTCTGATTACTCTGCTTTGTGAACAGCCTTGGTGCAACGCCTCTGATGGAGGTTATGATCTCCGGGGGGAGAGCAGTTGCACAGCTCAAGCGAACATGCCACACTTTCGTGCAAACGTACACTTACCGGTCAATGCCTATCCCCACACGAACAAAATCCATCCAGGAGACGGTGCACTTGGTGTGAATCTCGAACTATAATCTCTCGCTGTTCAAGGCGTGACATGATCTTGGAGCTGCTGTGGCAGTCATGACACATTCGAAGGTTTTTAAGTACCTAGCAGAAGTGTGCCATCAGGAGTGTTCAGCAGTCCATCCGCCAAGGCCAGCTTCTCTGCATGGCCACACAAGGCATCTTCATTCTCCTGTTCGGACACTGCTCTCAGCACCGACTGTGTTTGCGGCACATGCCCACCTTGCTTCTTCAACCTCATACATACACTCCTCAGCTTTGATGAGATGTCAGCCCTCTCCTCTCCCACAGTAAACTCGTGGACCTTGTTCTGCACTTCGATGCACACCTTTGCAGCCTTCTTCCAGGCACGTGCCGACTTTCTAAGCCTCTCGATTGTGCCCACGCCTTCCCACCTGCCAGCGTTCACGTACATGGAAACCAACAAAACATTATGGTGAGGCATTTCCAGGTTCCAGTTCTGTAAGATGCTCGAAACATTGCCTTCCACCCTCTGCATCACCATGGTTCTTACAGGCACTCAGCAGTGACGTCCAGCCCACCACACGGTTCTGGAATGGCTTAGCCTGCAGAAACGACTTCGCTTCATCCAGATGTCCTGATTGCCCAAGAAGGTCCACCATGCAGTTGTAGTGATCATCTGTGGGTACAATACCGTTGTCCTCCACCATCATTTTGAAGTACCGCTGGCCCTCCTCCACCAGACCGACGTGACAGCATGCCACAAGCATGCTGTCACGTCGGTCTGGTGGACTCATTAGGCTCCACGCCTTGCTGAGACATCTCATCAAAGCACTGCTTTGCCTTTTGACCATTGCCATGTTCGGCATAGCCATTGAGCAGAGCACTCCATGTAACCACACCCCATACGGGCAACCTGTCAACTCCTCGGCGAGCTTCCTCGAGGCTCCCACACTTAGAATACATGTCCACCAGGCAGTTGCTGACCATTACATTAGCTTCCAATCCCTGTTCCTGAATCTCTGCACGAAGCTCCCTCCCATAATGCACCACTCCCACGCTGGAACATGCTTGAAGGAGGGACACAAATGTCAGGTGATTGGGGGTGGTGCCCTCCTGCTGCATACTGGCATAGAGAGCTATAGCTTCACGACCGAGCCCCTACTGAGTGTATCCTGCGATCATGGCATTCCAAGTCACCACGTCTCTTATAGGCAATTTGGAAAACAAAGCACGAGCATCCTCCGGGCTTTCACCTTTGGCATACATGCCCATCATGCTGATGCAAACAGAGACATCAGCTTCCAGGCACCTATCACGGATCTGTGCATGAAGCTGCTTCCCCCGATGCAATGCTCCCACACTGGCACATGCTTGAAGTAGGCAGAGAAATGTAATATGGTCGGCCGGAGTCAAGCCCATCATCTGCATCCTGTCATACAGATCAAGAACTTTCCTGCAATCATGGCATTCCAAGTCACCAAATCTTTCGTGGGCAATGAATCAAACACTTGGCGAGCATCACCTACACTCCCGCATTTAGAGTACATGTCCACCAGGCAGTTACCTGTAACAACAACAGCTGCAAGCCCTTCCAGCTCAATCTGCATATGAAGCTGCTTCCCCTGGTGCAGGGCCCCAATACTGGCACACGCACACATATGTAACTCGATCACCCAGGATCATGCTCTCTCTCTCATGGGTAGTCGGTCAAACACTCTGCGAGCATCCTCCACGCTGCCGCATTTTGGAATACATGTCCACCAAGCAATTGCCAACAAGTAAATCAGCATCTAGTCCTCTTTGCCGAATCTCTTTGTGAAGCTGCTTCCCTTGATGCAAAGCTTCCAAACTAGCACACGACTGGAGTGAGCACACGAATGTTACCTTATTGACTTGAAAGCCATCAAGTTACATCCTATCGTACAGATGAAAAACTTCTTCACGAAGATCCTGCTAAGCATATCCAGCAATCATAGCATTCCATTCCACCACCGTCTTGGTGGCCATTGCATCGAGAAACTGTGCGAGCCTCCTCCAACCTCCTGCATTTGGCATACATGTTCACCAGGCTGCTGCCAACGAAGCTACTAGACTTGGCATCACTGCCCAGAATATCAGCATGCACCTCCTTTCCTGCAACCAAGTCCGTGGCAGATCCGCACGCCTTCAGAACTGCCACAAAGATGTGGTTGTCCGGCTTCAAGCCCGACTCCCGCATCTGCCTGTAAAAGGCGATGACCTCCGCAGGCCGTCCCAGCCGGGCATATGCCA